>JAINUG010000041.1:0-1280833 GCA_029706075.1 Aldrovandia affinis
GAGGATATATATATATATATATTTTAATATTTATATATTTTTTTCCTTTATATATATATTTTATATATTTATTTTTTTTCATTTTTTTGTCAATTTTTTTTTATATATATTTTTTTCCTTTATATATATATTTTATATATAATTTTTTTGTCAAATTTTTGTCAATTTTCTTTTAAATATATATATATATATATTCCTTTATATATATATTTTATTTATATATTTTCTTTGTCAAATTTTTTGTAAATATTTTTTAATATATATTTGTTTCCTTTATATATATATTTTATATATATTTTTTTTTTTGTCAAATTTTTTTTATATATATTTTTTCCTTTATATATATATTTTATTTTATTTTTTTCACATTTTTGGTCAATTTTTTTTATATATATATTTTTTTCCTTTATATATATATTTGTTTTTATATATTTTTGTCAAATTTTTGTCAATTTTCTTTTAAATATATATATATATATATTTCCTTTATATATATATTTTATGTATATATTTTGTTTTGTCACATTTATTTTGTAATATATTTTTTTATATATATTTTTTTAGGGTTAGGGTTTTATATATATATTTTATATGTTGTTGTTTTTTGTCATATTTTTTTTGTACATTTTTGTCAATTTTATATATATATTTTTTCCTTTATATATATATTTTATATATTTATTTTTTTGTCAAATTTTTGTCAATTTTCTTTTAAATATATATATATATATTTTTCCTTTATATATATATTTTATTTATATATTTTGTTTTGTCACATTTTTTTGTAAATATTTTTTTATATATATATTTTTTTCCTTTATATATATATTTTATATATTTATTTTTTTTGTCATTTTTTTGTCAATTTTTTTTTATATATATATTTTTCCTTTATATATAAATTTTATATATTATTTTTTTGTCAAATTTTTGTCAATTTTCTTTTAAATATATATATATATTTTCCTTTATATATATATTTTATTTATATATTTTGTTTTGTCACATTTTTTGTAAATATTTTTTAATATATATATATTTTCCTTTATATATATATTTTATATGTTGTTGTTTTTTGTCACTTTTTTTGTACATTTTTTAATATATATTTTTTTTCCTTTATATATATATTTTATATATTTATTTATTTTGGCCAATTTTTTAAGGTTAGGGTTAGGGTTATAAATATATATATATTTTTATATTTATATATTTTTTTCCTTTATATATATATTTTATATATTTATTTTTTTTTTTTTTTTTTGTCAATTTTTTTTAATATATATTTTTTCCTTTATATAAATATTTTATATAATTTTTTTGTCAAATTTTTGTCAATTTTCTTTTAAATATATATATATATTTTTCCTTTATATATATATTTTATTTATATATTTTGTTGTGTCACATTTTTTTTGTAAATATATTTTTAATATATATTTTTTTACTTTATATATATATTTTATATGTTGTTGTTTTTTGTCACTTTTTTTTAACATTTTGTTATATATATATTTTTTCCTTTATATATATATTTTATATATTTATTTTTTTGTCAAATTTTTGTCAATTTTCTTTTAAATATATATATATATATTTTCCTTTATATATATATTTTATTTATATATTTTGTTTTGTCACATTTTTTTGTAAATATTTTTTTAATATATATTTTTTTCCTTTATATATATATTTTATATTGTTGTTTTTTTGTCACTTTTTTTTGTACATTTTGTTATATATATATTTTTTCCTTTATATATATATTTTATATATTTATTTATCTTTGCCAATTTTTTAAGGTTAGGGTTAGGGTTATAAATATATATATATATTTTAATATTTATATATTTTTTTCCTTTATATATATATTTTATATATTTATTTTTTTGTCATTTTTTTGTCAATTTTTTTATATATATATTTTTTCCTTTATATATATATTTTATATATAATTTTTTTTGTCAAATTTTTGTCAATTTTCTTTTAAATATATATATATATTTTCCTTTATATATATATTTTATTTATATATTTTGTTTTGTCAAATTTTTTTGTAAATATTTTTTTAATATATATTTGTTTCCTTTATATATATATTTTATATATATATTTTTTTTTTCAAATTTTTTTAATATATATTTGTTTCCTATATATATATTTTATATATATTTTTTTTTTGTCAATTTTTTTATATATATTTTTTTTTATATATATATTTGTTTTTATTTTTTTTGTCAAATTTTTGTCAATTTTCTTTTAAATATATATATATATATTTTCCTTTATTTATATATTTTGTTTTGTCACATTTTTTTTGTAAATATTTTTTTAATATATATTTTTTTCCTTTATATATATATTTTATATGTTGTTGTTTTTTGTCACTTTTTTTTTACATTTTGTTATATATATATTTTTTCCTTTATATATATATTTTATATATTTATTTATTTTTGCCAATTTTTTAAGGTTAGGGTTAGGGTTATAAATATATATATATATTTTAATATTTATATATTTTTTTCCTTTATATATATATTTTATATATTTATTTTTTGCCAGGCCAGGCCAGGCCAGGCCAGGCCAGGCCAGGCCAGGCCAGGCCAGGCCAGGCCAGGCCAGGCCAGGCCAGGCCAGGCCAGGGCCAGGCCAGGCCAGGCCAGGCCAGGCCAGGGCCAGGCCAGGCCAGGGGGGTTAGGCCAGGGTTAGGGTTAGGCTTAGGCCAGGCCAGGGGTTAGGTTAGGGTTAGAGTTAGGTTTGGATTGTAATCTCGGTCACTCCCCCAAGACAAGCCAGGGGGAGTCATGCACTGGCACATCAATGGTATCCCCATCGCTATCTCATAATGCCCACTGTTCGGGCTTTGAGGAGACTTGAAACGAGCCCCCAAAAAAATGGTACCCAGGGACAATGACGTTATTATGAAGTTTGAATATGAAATAGGAATTGTAATGGTGACGGAATGTATGTAAACAGGTGAATATTTGAGGAGTGACAAGAATTGTTAAGGAGCCGGTGTGGGGGACTAGGGGGCCGGGCCGAAGGGCTATTCCGCCGGGCAACCCTCCGTCCCCATTCACCTGGACTCTATGACCTTCCATGTGTAGGTCGGCTCAGGGAATTCAGTCAGAGAAGGTGGCACAGACAGAGAGAAAGTCTTGGGCAGGAGCAGTAGGCACACAAGTGGAACAAAGATAACCAAACATACAAAAAAATCAAACCGTTGGCGATAGGGTAGGGGGCAGAAAATATAAAGGAAAGACAAAATAAGGAATAAATAAGGTGTGACACAGATGGTTGGAAGAGGGGTGCCTCTTAGGACAAGGGGTAGGTAGGATAAAGGTCGGTAGGGTTCAGGTAGGGATAGGGTTGGGCTGACCATTGGGGTTCTCCCTGATTAGGTTCAGGGTTGGGATTAGGTAGGATTTGGGGTAGGGTGGGCTAAGGGTTGGGTAGGGTTCAGGTAGGGTAGGGTTGAATAGGGATTGAAGTGAGGGTTGGAGTGGCTGTTGGAGCTCAGGTCCCGGTAGGGTTAGGGTTAGGGTCGGGCAAGAGTTAGGTTACGGTAAGGTTAGGGGGCTTAGGCTTAGGTTAGGTTAGGTTAAGCTTAGGTTAGGCTTAGGGTTAGGGCTTAGGGTTAGGCTTAGGCTTAGGGTTAGGCTTAGGGTTAGGCTTAGGGTTAGGCTTAGGCTTATGGTTAGGCTTAGGGTTAGGCTTAGGCTTAGGCTTAGGCTTAGGCTTAGGCTTAGGCTTAGGCTTAGGCTTAGGGTTAGGGTTAGGGTTAGGGACACCCGGACACCCGAGGCAGTATGTCTTTTGGGGCCCAGTAACAATTTGTGTTCTAGCAGGACCGTCAGCGAGGCTGGGGCAGACTTTGGCAAGCTGCTGAAGAGCGTTTGTGGTACCTGGCCCAGCGTAAGCTTATTTTTCTTTATATTGTAACTGTCATGATTATATGCTTGATAATATAATTGGTTTTATGAGCGATTGCGTTAATTTTAATGTCTACGACGTTTGAGAGAAAATGTGCTTTTGGCAGGGGAACGTTTTTGTTCTGGACTTCCTCCCCGTCTGAACATCGATGTGGCCCTGCAGGATCTTCTGCGTCAGGAGTACCATCGTGTGGCAGCACGTATGGGTATGTAAAAATAAAAAAAAATAAAAAAGATGTTAAAGTGAAGTACCATGTAGAACATGCCTGTTTGAGCAAACTAATGTCATATGTATTATGATTTTAATATTAACCCATTAAGACCTGGAGTGACGTTTAGGTCGCATCGATTTTGCGATTAATGAAATGCGCTGTGATTCGCTGAAATAGACATGGGGAAATGAAGTGCACGTTGGTGTCGGCTTTTTTTTTTTTTGAAATTTTTCCAGAAAACCCTCAGGTTTTAAGAGGTTGTGTAGAATAATTGCTTAGGTTTTAATAGGCGTTTTTAGCAGGCATTTTAGGTCTGAATGGGTTAAAGTGGCATTCCCAAATTTCAGTCCTAATCGATTTGGCCTAAATATGTATGTATCAGTAAGTGTCAATTATTCGACAAGTCATGATGTTTTTTATTTTATTTAAGATGTCAGGTACGTGTCTGTCGTCCAACGGCCGACCAATCGTGCAACTTCACTCAGTCACTCACTCAGTCACGGACAAACGCAAATGTAGGGCTTGTCCTCTGGACCAGCCCAAAATACATGGTTTCATTTGTTAATGCAGTTCATACAATTATTTTTCTTAGGTGGAGGCAACAGCAAGTGCTGTGGAGTCTTCCAAGCCATCGCCTCGCAGTCTAGGGACAGCGGTTGTGACGGAGGGCTCGGTGCATCTTGTTCTGACAAGCCACTGCAGTTCACCAGCCAGGTGCACATGCACACTGTACACACACAACATGTGAAACTCCCTTCATAAATGTGGCTGTCCATAGGACATTTATTGTCAAAAGATTCTCTCACACTCACAAGAAATATGCACATCAAAATAAAAATGACAACATTCCTTCATAATCATTTCAGGATTCCGCCATTGGACCGAGTCAACGCGTTCAATCCGTGAGGGCAACTCATTCTCAGATGGATCAGAGGTATGCCACTTTTTCTCGTAACAATCAGTGCACCTGCATGGCTCTCACCTTTCTGGCCTACCACCATGAGGGGTTGCATCTGGACACAAGCTCCCTTGACCACGTGCTTGAACGTGGAGATGCACTCTATGTAGGAATTAAACAACAGCTTATATTGGACAAAACGTTCCAACACAACTATTTGACCATAGAGGAGATGCCACAGCAGGTGTTGACTGATTCATGTGTTTACAATGCGCGCACGAACAATTCGGATCTCAGGGTCGGTTTCCTGAGAGACGAAGAAGCCAGCCCGAAGAGCAGCAGAAGAGGATCGTCCCTTGCCACTCAACTGGAGTGCCTGTCACAAGATGTCAGCCATGCTTTTCTCATTGTAGCTCCCGAGTGCATTGCAGTGTTTCGTGACAGAACAGGACGCTATGGGTTGTTTGATTCCCACTCCAGATCTGCACGAGGTTTACCACACTCTAGTGGAACTGCAATTGTGCTGACTTTCTGTGAGCTGAGTGACATGGTTGACCACTTGCATGCGCTTTTTGCAGACCGCAGCCCTTATGCGAGCTATGAGCTCATGCCAGTGTCCTTTGAAAGTGACCACGGTTTCAGTGAGACCCCTGGACAGTCGGCGGATGTGGCAATGACAAAGCCAACAACGGCGGTACCAGAAGCACAGACGTGTGTGGAAGCAAACATCCCAAGGAGCAAAACCGATGATGGACAACCAAAGAATCTGGACTTCAATCGGGGAGTGAACGTAACGCGTCAAACAACAACAGTGCAGGATTTCTCCAAACTGGGCAAAGAAAGGCAAAGAAAAGCTGTGCGTAGAACAAGTGAGTGCAAAAAGCAACACGTACCACCTGGAGACAACGGCCTGAGAACCACTAAAAGAAGCCAATATGACAAACTGCAATATGCCAGCAGTTTGGAATTTCGGCTGAAAAAAGTGCATGCAATGAAAACCAAATATGCACAAGACTGTGATCACCGAAAAGAAAAGAAGGAACGCGTCACCAGAAGATACAACATGGATCCTGCTTTTCAAAGCAGTCGGAAAAAGTACCAGAGGGAGAGGTACAGCACCGATCCTGCTTTTCAAAGCAGACAGAAAAAGTACCTGAGGGAGAGGTACAGCAGCGATCCTGCTTTTCAAAGCAGACAGAAAAAGTACCTGAGGGACAGGTACAGCAGCGATCCTGCTTTTCAAAGCAGACAAAAAAAAAAGTACCTGAGGGACAGGTACAGCAGCGATCCTGCTTTTTCGGAAAAAGCAGACACAAATCCTGCTTTTCAGCAGAAAAAGTACCTGAGGGACAGGTACAGCAGCGATCCTGCTTTTCAAAGCAGACAGAAAAGGTATGTGACGGAAAAATACCGCAACAACCTACAATTCAGGCTGCGTCATGTACGACGCTGCACCCTGAACAAAAAGCATAGACTCGCCACAAATGCTGCACTTCATGTTCGTCACAAGTTGCAGTGTGCCCTGAGAATCAAGAGGAAATACATGGACTTGGTAAGCCACCGCCCGGAAACTCCACAGCCTGTGGTCAACCCTGCGATGGAAGCTGCTATTTCTGCATTCCGGGAAAGGATTCGACATGGGCCCACACGTGTCTGCACAGTGTGCCACAGAGCTCTGTTCCCCAATCAGGTAAGGCATTGCAACAGAGCCAAATATGGCAAAAATATTGGCGTGGCGGCTGCTTGCTTGACTGGTACGTACGTCCACGTATGTGACGGTGAGTGCTCAGCCCCATGTACTGTTCCGCAAGACAGGATGCAGGAGTGGATCTGCCACACCTGTGACAGCCACCTGATCAAAGGAGGGATGCCGTCCATCGCAGTTGCTAATAGCCTGCAGCTAGCACTCATTCCCCCAGAGCTGGAGGAGTTAAATGTGCTGGAAAGGCAGTTGATTGCAAAAATCCTGCCGTTTGCAAAAATAGTTGCGTTGCCCAAGGGACGGCAAAGAGCGGTACACGGTGCAGTTGTGTGCGTACCGTCAGAGGTGGAAACCACGGTGAACTCTCTCCCGAGGCCCAGCGCCGAAGCCCAGCTGTTGCAGGTAAAGTTAAAGCGAAAAATAAAGTACAAGGGATATCAGTACTTCTACACTGTCAACATGAAGAATGTGCTGGCAGGCCTGAGAAAACTGAAAGAAGCACATCCGCAATACAGCGATGTAGCGATAGATGAGAGCGCTAGGTTTGAAAGTCTCCAAGGTGATCGGCCGGTCGATGAAGAGGACGCACGACGGGACAACCCGGATGCCGCACAGCCCGCGGAGCCCAGCAACCCAGACGGAGAAATGGAAACCGCTGTCGACGGAACGGATGAACGGCGGCCCAGTGACGCGGACAAAGAAAAGGAGGACCTCAGACCTGGTTTGGCCCTGGACACTTGCATGCAGCCTCCTGACATAGCGCAGGAAGTCCTGTCGTATGGCGATGGAATATTCAGCGTCGCTCCCGCCCAAGGAAACAAACCCGTCGGCTTCTTCTCCACACCAAAGCTTGAAGCCATGGCCTTTCCTGTGCAGTTCCCAACTGGACGGAACACACTGGATGAGGTCAGGCAAGTCAAGTTGTCCCCAAGCAGGTACTTCAACACGAGGCTATTCTGTGTCGATACCCGCTTTGCAAAGGACCAAAGCTATCTCTTCTTTGCGCAGTTTGTAACGGAGACTCACATAGCCACCTGCAGCATGTCGATCCAGGCGCGGAAGGGAAAGAAAAATGCCGGGGACGGCAGGAGGATTTCCAACAAGATGCTCCAGGATAAAGTGGAGTTGGAAAAACTCATCCAAAATAAGGAAGCGACGCGTTTCATGCAACCCCTCGAGGCACTCCAGCGTACTGGGAGAAAAAACTTCGAGATCTTCATGCCATGGTGAGACAGTTGGGCAAGCCAACCTTTTTTGTCACTTTTTCTGCCGCCGAAATGAGATGGCCCGAATTCATTGCGGTCATAAAAGCTCAGCAAGGCGAGGAAGGGGACTTTTCAGGGCTTGACTGGAATGAAAAATGTGAGATTCTCCGGAGCAACCCAGTCACTGTCATGCGCTCATGACAGATCTGATCCTGTCACCTGCACAGCCCATCGGTCCAGTGGAGGATTACCTATTTCGGGTGGAGTTTCAAGCCAGAGGAAGTCCTCATATTCATATGGTGGTTTGGATTGAAGATGCACCGGGGGTTCAGGATCCCGAGGACTGTCCGGATGTCATCGAGTTCATCGACCGCTACATAACCTGCCGGATGCCTGACGAGAAGGCAGACCCCGAGCTCCACAAAATTGTGTCCGAGGTTCAAATTCACAGCCGAAACCACTCAAAGACGTGCAGGAAAGGAAATGTGTCGTGCCGATTTGGGTTCCCAGGCTACCCATGGACAAAACGATCATCGCCTGTGCACCCTGGAACGACGATGAAGATGCTGGCGGGAACAAGAAAGGTGGGGAAAAAGCCAAAGATGCCAATGATGTCCAGGAAAAGGAGTGTGGAACAAAAGGTTCCAAAAAGAGTAAAAAGTCCAAGAAATTTGTTGGAAAGAAACAAAGGAGGCTAAGGAAAAGCTGAAACCGGTCAGAGACTTTCTCATGGACGCAAATGCCTCATTCGAGGATTTGTCGGACTTGCTGGAGAAATGCAAGATGACCCATGACGAATACCAGGACTCTGTCAAGGCCCTCACCTCTGGAATGGTTGTCATGATGAAGCGTGAGCCCAAGGACTGCTGGGTAAACGGGTACAACCCGGATCTGCTGCGAGCGTGGAACGCCAACATGGACATCCAGTTTATACTGGACGAGTTCAGTTGCATCATGTACATGATGTCGTACGTGGCCAAACCGGAACACGAGATGACCGAGTTCCTGAACTCGGTCATTCGTGACGTGAAAAAGTCAAAGGTCAACGAACGGGATGAAATGAAGCAGATCATGCAGGCGTACGCCAAGCACAGAGAGGTCAGCGCTCAGGAGTCTGTGGCACGGGTTTGCGGCCTACCGCTTAAAAAGTGCTCGCGTACGGTCATTTTCGTACAGACTGATGAGGACGGTCTGAAAATGAGTCTCCCCCTGAGCAGACTGAAGGACATGGGCCCAGACGAAGAGGACGTGTGGATGTCAGGATTGCCCGACAAGTACGAGAACAGACCTGCGACAGGCGACTTTAATGACATGTGCCTGGCCGATTTTGCATCGGGCTGCAGGGTTCTCTACGGTCGGCAAACTGAAGGACCGAATGCCGTTCCCCTCCAGAACGACAAAGGATTCGTTCAGAAAAGAACCCAGGGAAAATCTGCCATCATCCGGTTTACTCGGTTCTCGGAGAAAAAGCAACCGGAAAAGTTTTACAGACGGCTGTTAAAATTGTATTTCCCGCACAGGACGGATGACGAACTGAAAAGCGAATACTATCCGACGTATGAAGACTTCTACAACCGTGGCCGTGGAGGGAGCGTAAAACAATACGTGGACTTCAACAGGAAACGATATGAAGGACAAGGGAAAGAAATTGAGAAGGCGCTGAAACAGCTTGAAAAGCAAGGGCCGGTTCTCAATGCGTGGAACACTTTTGCACCGGAGGTTGAAGTGGATCGTTTGGAGTGTGTCGCTCAGCGACAAGCCATTCACCCCGATGAGCACGAAGAGCAAGACCAGATTCCCGATTACGAAGTCCATGCTCTGTACAGTGGTGCAATTGACGCACCGAAATTGAGCCCGGACTTTGTGAGGAGCATGTACCGAAGCCTCAATGAAACGCAAGCGTCCGTTTTCTACACCGTGCGCGAGTGGTGTTTGAAGCGTGTCTGGGGTCACAATCCTGAGCCCCTGTTTTACTTTATATCTGGGGGAGCCGGCTGTGGCAAATCCCACGTCATTAAGTGCGTTTATCAGGAGGCTACCAAGATTCTGCGCCAACTTCCCAGGTTTCGCGATGAGGCGGACATGTCCCAGCCTGCAGTGCTGCTGACGGCGTTTACTGGCACTGCGGCTTTCAACATCTCTGGTAAAACCCTGCACTCGGTCTTGAAGCTCCCGAGAAATTTGAGACCGCCGTATCAAGGACTCGGAAACGCACTGGACGAAGTGAGAGCGGTACTGTCCAATGCAGAGATTCTCATTATCGACGAGATATCCATGGTCTCGAAGGAACTCTTTGCCTATGTCCACTGGAGATTCCAGCAAATCAAAGGCAACAGGAAACCATTTGGAGGTATGTCTGTCCTTGCAGTTGGTGACTTCTACCAGCTGCCACCCGTTGGTAAAGCCAAACAGCTCTGCGTCTGTGAGGGGGATGTGCTTGATCTCTGGAAAGATTTCCAGATGGTCAACCTTACGGAGATCATGCGGCAGAAAGACGATCGTGCTTTCGCCCAACTCTTGAACAGGATCAGAACTAAGAAGAAGACTGATTCTCTCAGCGTCGACGACGCAGCTCTGCTCACACAGGCTGTCGCTGAAATCAAAGATTGTCCGCCTGATGTCCTTCATATCTTTGCCACGAACAAAGAGGTCGATGCGCACAATGCGGCAACCGTAACTGCCCTGCGCTTGCAAGTCGTCAACATTCCAGCAGAGGACTACAGAAAAGACCCGCGGACAGGAGGAATGGTCATCCTGACCGATCTCAAGGGCAACAGCAGGGATTTACCGGACAACATACAAGCTGCTCAGGGAGCACGGGTCATGGTGACGAGGAACCTGGATACAGAGGACGGTATTGTAAATGGGACCTTTGGAACAATCGCCAACATTGTTCCCATCGCTGGATGTGGGCCGACGACGGTGAAGCTGATCGGACTGCAATTGGATAATCCCACGGCGGGTCAGAAATTCCGCAGGAAGATTGCAGGGGCGACCGATGACTTGGTGTACATCGAAAGGTTCGAGGAACAAATGAGCAAAAGAGGAGTGGTTCGGCGGCAGTTCCCGATGAAACTGGCCTTTGGCTGTACAGCTCACAAAGTGCAAGGCATGACTATGAAGTCTGCAGTGGTCTGTCTGAAGCGTGTTTTTGAATCTGGAATGGCCTATGTGTCGCCCTAAGCCGGACGACCTCGCTTGAGGGACTGAGGATAATCGACTTTGAAAAAGAAGATTTATGCCGATCCGAACGTCACGACGGCGATGGAGAATATGACTCACGCTTCATTCCGGAGTACAAGGCCACTGTTGCATTTTGTGAAATGGCAGAGCACGCCGCTCCAACGTTGACCCGTCGTCCATCACAATGCGGAAGGACTTCCACCGCACATGGAGGACTTGAAGTCTCACCACGAGCTCGGACTTGCCGACGTTTTATGCGTCACGAAACCCATTTGTCGGGATCGTTTGTTTCCCGAAGTTCCAGTTGGAGGGATATGACATGTTTGCGCGCAACAGACATGTGTCCTACACCAACAGAGTCGACATGGCTACAAAAGATGGAGGTGGAGTTGCGGTGTACTGCAGGAGCAGTCTTCAGGCAGAGGCCCGGAGATACTTTCACGACGTGACGGATCTTGAATTCTCAGTCGTCAAAGTTGAGTCCCCGGTCAGAGCCTTGATAGCCGCAGTGTACAGACCACCAAATTTAGGTCTCGACACGTTCCTTCCAAACATGCAAAGCCTCTTGGTCTCTTTGGAGACGATGGATTGCCAGCCTGTCGTCGTTTGTGGAGACTTCAATGAAGACCTGCTCTCAAGAGGGAAGAAAGCCATCCGGGAGTTGTTTCACTCCCGAGGCTATAGCCAGCTTGTCTCCGCTGCCACGACTGAAAAGCAGACACTGATTGATCACATTTACATTTCGCGACCAGAATTGTGCCTTCAATCGGGTGTGCTGCAAACGTATCACAGTTATCACGTTCCGGTATACTGTATTTTGACTTCGTCGGCAGTGGGAGCTAGCGCTTCATTCGTCGTAGAATGAGAACCGAGACCGGGTTTCTGTGTCAGATTCAAAGACGGTTACCACGCAATGGCTAGTTAATTAGGGTCTGTGTGGATGACGTCGGTCTCGGCCACGTTGGAGTGGCATGGTTGCCTGTCTTCTTTCATGTGGTAGAGGCCTTTGGAGCAGTGAGACTTTCCGGGGGCAGGTTTGGCACTCTCACAGGGTGTGACAGTGAACTGTCGCCCGGAAGGGAGCTCCAAAGGCCTTAATTGGTTTAATTATTATTTGATTATTTAATTGGTGTCAATCAATTAAACCATGTCTGGGGGGAGAGACAGAAAAATAAATAAATAAAATCCGGTCCGTAGACCGACAAACACCACTCCGCGTCTCCTGGCTGTTCTGTTCCCGTTCAGGGTTTGTCACGTGGCGTGTGACGGTTTGGTGCCAAAAACCCGGGACAGAGCAGCACCCCTCTTGGCTGTCATGGGGATTCCCCCCACCTCGGTCGAGCGACTGAAAAGCCGCAAGATCGGGGTGGTGAAGCCGGAGGGGAGGAAGCTGGATTGGCCGAGTCCAGTGAGGACACCGCCCTATAGCCTGGTGCAGGGGGGAGAAGGCTCCAGCCCTGAGGGCTGGTTGAAGCCAAAGGGTAGAGTGCTTCGTAACCCAGAGGCACGCAGGAGGGGGTGTCCAAGACCGAATGGGCTCGGGCCACATTCTGGCGGTGGAGGAGTGTGGAAGACGTCGGTCTCGGCCACGTGGGAGTGGCATGGTTGCCTGTCTTGTTTCATGTGGTAGAGGCCTTTGGAGCAGTGAGACTTTCCGGGGGCAGGTTTGGCACTCTCACAGGGTGTGACAGTGAACTGTCGCCCGGAAGGGAGCTCCAAAGGCCTTAATTGGTTTAATTATTATTTGATTATTTAATTGGTGTCAATCAATTAAACCATGTCTGGGGGGAGAGACAGAAAAATAAATAAATAAAATCCGGTCCGTAGACCGACAAACTCCACTCCGCGTCTCCTGGCTGTTCTGTTCCCGTTCAGGGTTTGTCACGTGGCGTGTGACAGTTTGGTGCCAAAAACCCGGGACAGAGCAGCACCCCTCTTGGCTGTCATGGGGATTCCCCCACCTCGGTCGAGTGACTGAAAAGCCGCAAGATCGGGTGGTGAAGCCGGAGGGAGGAAGCTGGATTGGCCGAGTCCAGTGAGGACACCGCCCTATAGCCTGGTGCAGGGGGGAGAAGGCTCCAGCCCTGAGGGCTGGTTGAAGCCAAAGGGTAGAGTGCTTCGTAACCCAGAGGCACGCAGGAGGGGGTGTCCAAGACCGAATGGGCTCGGGCCACATTCTGGCGGTGGAGGAGTGTGGAAGACGTCGGTCTCGGCCACGTGGGAGTGGCATGGTTGCCTGTCTTGTTTCATGTGGTAGAGGCCTTTGGAGCAGTGAGACTTTCCGGGGGCAGGTTTGGCACTCTCACAGGGTGTGACAGTGAACTGTCGCCCGAAGGGAGCTCCAAAGGCCTTAATTGGTTTAATTATTATTTGATTATTTAATTGGTGTCAATCAATTAAACCATGTCTGGGGGGAGAGACAGAAAAATAAATAAATAAAATCCGGTCCGTCATAAACCTTTCCGCACAACAAAGGGTTTTGTCCACTTTTTCCTTCGACCCAGAGTGGCCGGCAGAGATGTACGAGCGAGCCACAACAATGGAGACGCATCTACGGGGAGACGCAGGAGGAAACATAGGGGAAAACGGAGCGGAATTCGGAACAGACTGAGAGTTCAAGCCCACCGTCCACCTCTGCCCAGCATTCTTCTTGCTAACGTCCAGTCTCTGGAAAATAAGTTGGATGATGTTAGGGCGAGGATTAGATTCCAACGGGACATGAGGGATTGTAACATCTTTTGTCTGACGGAAACATGGCTGACCCGGTGGTGCCGGATCGAGCCATATGCCCAACCGAGTCCTTCTCCGTCTTCCGTGCGGATAGAACGGAAGAGTCCGGCAAATCTAAGGGTGGAGGGGTTTGCTTCATGATTAACAACAAGTGGTGCAACCCCAAGGACATTAAGACTCTTTCTCGTTCCTGCTCGCCGAACCTGGAACATCTGACGATCTCATGCCGTCCATTCTACCTTCCCCGGGAGTTCGGCTCGGTCATCACCACAGCCGTCTACATACCACCAGATGCGGATACCGGCGTAGCACTGTCGGACCTACAGGACGTGTTATGTCGGCATCAGAACAAGCATCCCGACGCGGCTATGGTGGTGGCTGGGGACTTTAATAGGGCGAACCTAAAGAAAGTTATGCCGAACTTTCACCAGCACATTACGTGTGCTACCAGAGGGGAAAGAACGTTGGACCACTGCTATACGCCGTTCAAGAGAGGCTACAAGGCTGTCTCTCTACCTCCGTTCGGCAAATCAGACCATGCCGCCATTTTCCTGCTGCCGGAGTATAAACAGAGGATAGCACGGGAAGCGGTAGTGACGAGGGACGTAAAGCGGTGGTCTGACCATTCAGAGGCTGAGCTACAGGACGCTCTGTGTGACGTCGACTGGGACATGTTCCAATCCAGTTCCAGGGACGTCAGCGAGTTTACGGAAGTAGTAACGAGCTTCATAGCAACGCTAGTGGATATCATTGTCCCCACGGTAAAAGTTAGGTATTTTCCTAACCAAAAACCGTGGGTTGATAAATCCATCCGCGACGCTTTGAATGCCCGCACTGCTGCCTATAACCCGGTCTTGTATCCGGCAACATGGACGAGCACAAGGCAGCGTCTTATGGACTGAGAAGGGCGGTGAAGGAGGCTAAGAGGAGGTACAGAGACAGAGTGGAGTCGCAGATGGAGCAGCGCGACACCAGACGCCTATGGCAGGGGCTACAGACTATAACAGACTACCAGGGCAGACCCCCCGCAATGGTGAGTGCCGACGCGTCCCTAGCGGACGACCTGAACTCATTTTATGCACGGTTTGAGGCTAGCAACAACAGCGCTAGCTCGCCGGCTAAAAACAACACTGCTAGCATAGCCGAAGTGAGTTCTACCGCTGGGGACGTACACACGCTCTCGGTGACCGAGCACAGTGTGAGGAGGGCTCTAACGAGGGTGAACACCAGGAAAGCTGCTGGTCCAGATGGCATATCTGGGCGAGTACTGAAGACCTGTGCTAACTAGCTAGCTCCAGTGTTCACCACTATATTCAACATCTCCTGGCTGAGTCTGTGGTCCCCGCCTGCTTCAAGAGATCCACTATTGTCCCTGTGCCCAAGAATGCTTCTCCAGCATGCCTGAATGACTATCGACCGGTGGCCCTCACCTCGGTGGTCATGAAATGCTTTGAGAGGCTGATTAAGGACTACATCTGCGCCTTCCTCCCTTGCTCCATGGACCCGCTGCAGTTTGCTTATCGTCCAAACAGATCCACGGATGATGCTGTCTCCCAGGTACTGCACACCACACTCTCTCATCTGTACAGCCGGAAGGGGGGCTACGTGAGACTGCTGTTCATTGATTATAGTTCAGCTTTCAACACCATAGTCCCCACCAGACTGGCTGGCAAGTTGATTGAGCTGGGACTGAACGCCCCCTGTGTGCCTGGATCCTGGACTTCCTGACCGCCAGGCCCCAGGTGGTCAGGGTGGGCAGACACACCTCCAACCCCTCACCCTGAACACAGGATCCCCAGGGTTGCGTCCTCAGCCCCCTACTGTACTCCCTGTACACACATGACTGTGTGGCCAGGTCCAGCTCCAACTCCATCATTAAGTTTGCGGATGACACAGTGGTGGTGGGCCTGATCTCCAACAACGACGAGAAGGCCTACCTGGAGGAAGTTGCTGATCTGTCACTCTGGTGCCAAGACAACAGCCTCCTCCTGAATGTCACCAAAACTAAGGAGCTGATTGTGGACTTTAGGAGGACACAACAACAGAGGACGTACTCACCATTGGGGATTAATGGGACCACTGTGGAGAGGGTGAGCAGGTATAAATACCTGGGGGTCCACATCACCGAAGACCTCACATGGACAGCACACACTGACACTCTGGTGAGAAAGGCGAGGCAGCGCCTTTACCACCTCAGGCAGCTGAGGAAATTTAAAGTCTCCTTTTTTGAAGGATCCTTCAGTCCTTCTACTCTGGAGCTGTAGAGAGCATCCTGACCGGAAGCATCACCGCCTGGTTTGGCAACAGCTCTGCTCAGGACAGGAAGGCTCTGCAGAGAGTAGTGCGTTCGGCTGAACGCACTACTGGAACTACACTCCCCACCCTGCAGGACTTATACACCAGGAGGTGCAGAACCAGAGTCCGCAGGATCATGAAGGATCCTCACCACCCCAACAATGGACTGTTTCAGCTGCTGCGGTCAGGCAAGCGCCTCCGTAGTCACGCTGCCAAAACAGAGAGACTGAGACGGAGTTTCTTTCCTCAGGCCATCAGGACTGTGAACTCTGACCTCACCAGGGCCCCCACCAAGACACACACACTGCCCCTCTTATGCACACCCACACACACACACACGTAATGACCACACATAATTTCCTCCATTTCCAAGTGCTCTTAATGCAGAGTTTCCGTTATCCGGTAATTGCCGGTTTTTGACCGGGAAAATCTGTTGAAGTCCGACATATTTAAATCTCTCCGGTCATAATGTCCGGTGAAAATAATTCCCTCTAAGCACAATTTGAATTGTATTAAAACAGGCTAAAATTTAATTTCCACATATCCTTCTATTAAAAATGAATCTTCATTTTTTTAATGAATGTGTAGGCTATAGGCTAGCCTATGCGATGAACAAAATAATCGTTACATTTGTTTCATTATTGCGTCACTCTGATAAAGCGCGCTCGGATTGAATGCCGTAGCCTGCCTAACCACCATCAGCGAAATCTATCCCTAGTGGGCCAAACTGGCCAAGGTAGCCTGCTTGATCCCCGTCTCCAGTGTGCCAGCAGAGAGGGTTCTCTCTGCAGAACCGAATCAAAACAGCGCAGCGAAGTCGCCTTGGGGAGGACAAGGTCGCAAGGTTTATGCGCATTGCAAGCTGTGGAGAGACACTTGGCACTTTTGATTTTAAGTGGGCAGCTGCACGCTTCACTGCTGCGAAAAAGCGTAAGAAGTCAAATCATATGAGCCAGCAATAGGTTATTTTATTGTTTGTTTTCAAATAGTTTTTATTCAATTTTATTTTATCTGAGAAAAGGTCTGGAGGTGAACGGAAATTATTTGATTTCAAGTCGGCAGCAGCACGCCGTAATTAAAATGTTATAAGCCAGATAGGCCTACATGTAGGCTAACTTTTTGTTTGTTTGCAAATAGTTTTTATTCTGTTTTATTTTATATGAGAATATGTAGGCCTAAAGCTGAAGGAAATTCTTTGTGTTTACGTGTTGCCCCAACGAACGTAGGCTAGCGTAATATTTATTTATTTATTTTTAAAATAGCGTTATGCACGTGAGTCTATTGACGGGACTTATTTTATTTGGAATATAATGTATAAGCAAAAGTAGCCTACTTTTCAATAAAAAATATTATAAATCGATATGCCTTGATGATGTCATTCTTTATATAGCCTGCCTATCAATTGTTTTTAAGCTCAATAAACACAGATAATATTTGACCGGAATTTCTCAGATTTGTCCGGGACATTGAAATCTTCCAGGACACGTGGACCGGCACCAATTTTTTCTAACGGAAACTCTGTCTTAATGTATATATTGTGTTGTTGTTTTTTTATATAAGAGCTCTTGCTGTACTTATTGTAATAATTATATATATTGTATTGCTTTAATTTTTGTAATAATTCTATTGTCTTTTACTGTAAATACTGTGTACTTTTGCACTTTTTTCGTTGAGCATTGTCACTTTCCATTTCACTGCACACCCCGTGTGTGTATGTGACAAATAAAAATCTTGAATCTTGAATCTTGAATCACTCCGCGTCTCCTGGCTGTTCTGTTCCCGTTCAGGGTTTGTCACGTGGCGTGTGACAGTTTGGTGCCAAAAACCCGGGACAGAGCAGCACCCCTCTTGGCTGTCATGGGGATTCCCCCCACCTCGGTCGAGCGACTGAAAAGCCTCAAGATCGGGGTGGTGAAGCCGGAGGGGAGGAAGCTGGATTGGCCGAGTCCAGTGAGGACACCGCCCTATAGCCTGGTGCAGGGGGGAGAAGGCTCTAGCCCTGAGGGCTGGTTGAAGCCAAAGGGTAGAGTGCTTCGTAACCCAGAGGCATGCAGGAGGGGGTGTCCAAGACATTCCGGTATACTTTATTTTGACTATTTTGACTTCGTCGGCACCAGGTAAGTATAATATTCTGAGCAGGTAAGTATAAGTATTATTGTACATACATATTGTGGAAATGAAGAATAGAATTATTCTTCATTTCCACAATATGTAAAATTATCTCTGTTGATGTCTATGTTAATAAGTATGTGTACTAACAATGCGTATTTGTCCATCTACAAATCCCCTGATTTTGCAGGTACATTCCAGGGGTCTATAGTTTTGGAAACAAAACATAGCTTTTTTTAAACCTGATACTAACATCTCACTCTTGGCCTGTACCTTGACGTTGGTGAGTGAGCTTTAAACTAAACCAGGCCATTTTATGTCTAACTTACTATTTCAGTGCTTTGACATGGGGAAATAAAATGTATTATTATGAAATAATAATAAAGTAAGGTTTCATTACAGTGTTGTCAGATAACACTGTAATGACAGGCATGTTGCCATAAACTGACGTAAGCTGTAACGACTACTTATGACACCTCTTATGTCAACTTTATGACACTGTTTTATTTTGACCATATGTGTTGGTGTTACTGATCCATTTTTTGTTGCCAGTTCTGCTTAGACTACTACCAAGAAGATGGACGGCTGTCTGCTTCAGTGATAACTGTTTGCAATCTGAGTTTGTCACAAAACAAAAGTACAGTTTTATTTTAGGTATTGTTAGTATGCTAATGAAACATTACTTCAAAGTGATGAAGTGTGTGACGCTGTGTGTGAAAAGAAAGCTTCAAAACATTTTCATCTTACTCCCACACCTTCCACTGAACATACGCGTATCTCTCTACTACTCTCCTACACATCTGTGTTTGTGTGTGTGTGCGTTACTGCTTGCGTGTGGGGAGAAGGCACCCTCAAAATTTCTGTGGAATTTTTTCTAGTTATTATTATTAATTAACCCTAACCCTAAACCTAATAATAATAATTATACTAATAATAGTTATTAATAATTATTAATAATAATAATATTATTCATTATTCATATAATTCATATTATATAATATTTATTTTTATTTTTTGTTACATTTTTTGTCATAATAATAATAATAATAATAATGTAAAATATTTTAAATTAATTTAAAAAAAAATAAATAAATAAATAAATAAATAAATAAATAAATAAATAAATAAATAAATAAATAAATATATTTATAACCCTAACCCTAACCCCAAAAAATTTGAGAAAAAAAAAATATATATATAAAATATATATATAAAGGAAAATATATATATATTTAAAAAAGAAAATTGACAAAAAAATTTGACAAAAAAAGTATATATAAAATATATATATAAAGGAAAAAAATATATATAAAAAAATTTGACAAAAAAAATATATACAGAAAATATATATATAAAGGAAAAAATATATATATTTAAAAAAGAAAATTGACAAAAAAAATTCTGTCTTCTCCTTAGTTAGTTTTTTGCTCGTCCATTGATTAATTGCAGACAGACAAGTAGTCAGGGAGCATAGGGCATTTGCATCATTCGTCTCAACAGAAATGTATAATTGTGTATCATCAGCATAGCTATGGAAATAAACATTGTGTCCTCGATGATATTAACTAGGGGTAGCATGTATAGTGAAAAAAGAAGGGGACCAAAACAGCTTCCTTGTGCAACACCAAAGGACATGTCATATTTCTCTGACATGTGATCTCCGAGACTAATATAAAATTGTCTCTTTGTAATATATGCTCAGAGCACATTCAGAGAAACCAACCCAGTTTTCTAGACAATTGATTAGAATGCTGTGGTCAATTGTGTCAAATGCAGCGCTCAAAGAGAGAATAAGAACTGAGACCTTGTTTGCAGCAACACTGAGTCTAAGATCATTCACTATTTTAGTTAGAGCAGTCTCTGTACTGTGATTGGATCTGAAACCTGACTGGAACTTCCGTGGGATATTGTTTTAATGTAAAAAAATTGTTAAGTTGATTAAAGATTTAAGATTAAAGATTTAAGAGACTTTTCCAAGTATCTTGCTCCCGAAGGGTAAGTTGGATATAGGCCTGTAATTACTTAGGACACTATCATCTAAATTTGATTTCTTCAATAGTGGATTCACAACAGCAGTTTTAAATTTGTTGTGGAAAATTCCAGTGTCAAGAGATGTGTTCATTATTTTAGAACAGATGTAGAGACACTATTAATACATCAAGACAGTATGTTGAAGGTTTAATCTGTGTTACAATCTTACAGAGTTCTGCATCAGAGATGCTACTAAAGTTCCTCATAGTTGCTGGCCTGTTACGGGGCAGATCTTATGGGTTACTAGTGCTTCTAACAATACCAGATCTAATGGTTGTTATTTTGTTTGGAATCGACCAAGGTAATCTGAAATTATATAAACAGAAATGAATAACGTGACAGATGACATTCAATATTGCCAAATATAAAGCTCTGCATATGGAAAATAAAAATGTAAGGCAGAATTATTTTATGGGAGGTGCAAATTTAGAATTTGTACATTTTTAGTTATTCAGGCTAAGAATGTCAGAGGCTGGTGTGAGATTTAATAATCGTTCAACAGTTGAAAACAGTGAATTGCTCTGCATTCTCTACAATGATCTTTGAAAAGTGGGTTCTTCTCTCAGTGCAGATAGCATTGTTATAGGTAGCAATGTACTCTTTCAAAATGCTACGGTGGATCTCTAGTTTAGTTTTTCTCCATCTCCAAATCTCAATTTTTTTGCATTTGTTTCAGATTTTTCCCTTTTTTCTCCCAATTTAGCAGCCAATTACACCCTCTGTTTATTTAGATTTACCCTCCCCACACGAGTCCGCCACTCGAGGCAAGTCTACAAGGCAAGCTAATTCTCAAAGGGCAGCAAACTCTGCCTCCTTTGTTTAAATTTTTTAAATGTAAAAGTTTTACCTTTTCTGAAACTTTTCTTTAAAATTCTTTGACTTATTGATTTTATTTTTAGTTTCTTTTCTTATGTAATATTGATTCTTGATGTTAATTAATATTATGTAATTTATGTTATGTAATTTACTCGACGACGCTGCAAATGAGTGTAAATTACTCAGTGTAATTTCGAGTATAAATAAAGCTTGAATGAATCGCCTTTCTTGCCCCTCTCTACACTCCCATTCTCTCATACCCACTCATGTAGATAGCTATTAGCAAAATAGACAGCAATCAAAGCTTTTTAAACATGTAGTTTAATTACACCAAAATGTGAGATTTTAACTTTTAGTTATTGATAGTACCTGCTCCAGAAGTGTAAAGGTAACAAAAAACGAAAGAAAAAAAACATATACGTGCCTTTTCTAGGTCCCACGCTGAACCGCGGTGTGGAATTTGGAGTCTCTAGGACCTCATATAACAAAAACATGAGGTTAAAAAATAAATATGGGGAATATATAGTATTTGGATGCCATATATGGGATTTGAACGTTTAACATTGAGCTGAAAAAAGCGTCCACGAACCACATACTGGAGCGGTTTTCATACAGTGTATTTGGAAAGTATTCAGACCCCTTCACTTTTTCCACATTTTGTTATGTTACAGCCTTAGGGCCCTATTTTCGTACCGACGCTAAGGGGCGTTATGCCCTAGTGCAGGCGAATTGCCAGTTTGGTCTGTCGCAAACGGAATATTTCCCATCTCCGCCAAGTTTGGCAATTTCGTGGTGTGCAATGAAGGCATTTGCGCGACTATGGGCTGGGCAGCACAATAGGGGGTGTGAAAACTGTGAAGACTATGAAAACAGTCAGCACTATGCAAGTTTGGTGTCAAATAATGAGTTTGCGTTAACGTCCAACTAGACATTTACATTTTAAGCATTTAGCAGGCAATTTGTTTTTCATTTAAAAAATGTAAAGAAATGCTTATGGTAAAAAAAAAAAAAAAATTTATTTAAATTTGTAATTTCTTTGGTGACCCGACCATGACCCTTTGGCGACCCCAAGTGTGGTCGCGACCCATAGTTTGAGAACCGCTGCACTAGCAGAAAAGGGCTGGAAATGAAATTGGGAATCATGCCTCACAGGCTGCACATGGTCATGTCCACCAGGAGGGGGCCCCACATAATTGTTTTCAAATAAATGACCAGCACTAGCAAAGTGCTTATTAAAGGCTTGGTGTATCTCATTCTAAACTTAACATGTGTGGGTAAGGAAATAGTAGCCTTGCTTTTATTTGAATTTACTGCTCTCCAGAACTTTGACAGATCTGAGTAAGAGCTGGTGACCAGGTCTAAATAATAATCAGTTTTGGCATTCTTTACCGCAGATGTACATTTATTTCTGATTTGTCTAAATGAGGTCCAATGGGATGGATCCCCAGGGTGTCTGGCAAGTGACCAGGCTCTGTTCCTTTTTAGGATTGCTAATTCTGGTGTAAACCAAGATGATAATCTTTTATTCTAAGCTTCTTCCATGGTGCATGTTTATCAATAATGAGAAGAAAAGTTTTAATTAAAAAATCCAATCCCATTTCAACATCAGGGATTTCAGATGTATAATGGATGTCACTGTGATGGAGGTCAATTAAAAAAAAAATCAAATTTCTTTTGATAATAGTGTGAGACGAGTGTTTCTGATGCATGCTGTAGGGCAATGATCACTGATTCCTAAATCGAAAACACCACAGGCAAGAATTTTGTCACTCTTATTGGAAAAAATTAAATCAATTAAGGTGGACCTAGAACTATTTTTCAAGTTAGGCCTAGTGGGTTCCGTGATCAGCTGAGATAAGTTGAGGTTTCCACTAACCTCCTTGAGTTAATTTGAAACATTACTCAACCAATCGAGATTAAAATCACCCATCACAATCAATTCAATAGAGAGTAAATCTGCTATCTTGTCAATGGCACTAGTATCAGCAGATGGGGGGGGGTCTATAGATCCCAATCACATTAAATGAATTATTAGGCCCCAACTCAATCCTCAGCATGAGAAATTCAAAACATTTTGGGACTGTGATAGCATTTGCAACAAGAGCAGAAAAACTAGATTTTACGTAAATAGCCACTCCACCCCACCTTCCAATTCTATCCATTCTATATACATTGTAATGGTCCAAAGCTTTGGAGGAGTCACTATCAGCTTTCGTCAGCCAAGACTCTAAATTAACACTAAGATGTCTGGATCTGCCTGAGAGACAAGAATTTTCAAATGATCAAATTTTTGATTTTGAAGTAGACTTCTAATATTCAAATGGATCAAACCCAGACCCTTCCTTTCTTTAAAGGTATATGGGTTATTAGGGCTAACTGGGGTAGATTCTAGCTCAGGTGGCAGAGGAGTAGAATGAATAGAAGGAATAGAAGGTTTTGGTATGATACCTACGAGATTATTTGCTATGATCCCGTTTGGCCTAGATTTATGACGAGGTAGACGTACTGAACATGGGCTGATGACAGCAATATTATATGGGTGTCACACGCCACGTGACAAACCCTGGATGGGAACAGAGCAGCCTGAGACGGAGTGGAGTTTGTCGGTCTACGGACCGGATTTTATTATTTTTTCCAGTCTCTCCCCCCAGACATGGGGAAGAGACAGTGGGAGTAGCAGGTTAACATATAACAAAGACCAACACAAACACAGACACAAAATCTTCACCATACTCGCCGCGAAGCTTTCGGGTAAAAACAACGAACTAAAATAACAAGTTAAAATAATCATAATTTACAGGACACCGCGCCTCTTCCTCCGGAGTTCCCCTGGAACCTCCCCAGGCACACACATATCCAGTGACCTTTCAAGTGGTTCTCTCTCTCTCTTCTCTTCTTGCACAGAGACCTGTGGGTAATTACAGCTTGAGATCGCAGGATGTGGTTTTGTTACATGTGCCAAGTGCAAGGACTGTCTTTGGAAAGAGAGCTTTTATGTGCTCTGCTCCGCTTGCTTGGAATAGTCTCCAAAAAGACTTGAAACTAAGCGAAATGGTCCCTCTACCTGATTTTTAAGCTCGCATAGGTGAAATGTTAATTGATTCAGCTGGTACTTGTCAATGTGTGTAGGTATTTTAACTTCTGACTTCCAAATGCACTTTCCTTTAGTTTTTTCTGTTGTGTACTGTATGTTCTGTCTGTAACCTATTTGCTGCTATATTGGTCAGAAAAAGAGAAAAGAGATCGATGATCTCAATGGGACTACCTGGTAAAATAAAGGTAAAATAAAAAAATAAAAATAAAAACATTCCACATTCCACAACATACGTGCACGCGCACTCACACACACATCAAGACAAGACTGACTAATTCCCCACTCGCCCCACCTGCTCATAAATAGGCTTAATCTCTGCTTGGCTCAGGTGGGACTCGTGAGGCAATCACCCAATCACAATCATTCACTCACATTCTCACAGACACCCAATCAGCCAATTGACTTCCATATCAATTGACTGATTGACACCCTGTGAGAGTGCCAAACCTGCCCCCGGAAAGTCTACCTGCTCCAAAGGCCTCCACAACATGTAAAGACACAGACAACCATGCCACTCCCACGTGGCCGAGACCGACGTCCTCCACAATGGGGTGTGACATGAACTAGTAGGAGACAATTCATAATCAAACAACGGCCAAAGCCTGGGCTGGGAGGAGGTTTGGATGTGTTCTAAAGTCTGGTCGACTGGGAGGCTTGGACTTAAATCACATCAATTTGAGGGCACAAAAGTGGCTGGCTCCCACGTGAGAGATTCCAGTGCATACAACATGTTAGATGAAAGTAGCTTAGCTCCATCCATGTTCAGATGAATCCCATCCCTATTGAACAGGGATGGGGTAAAGATGGAGGGTTATTGGAAGGGTATGGGGGTGTAGAGCGAGGTGTATTCAATTCAATATGACTTTATTTACCTATTCAGGAAATGATTAAATTAGTCACACAAGCACTGTCCTACACATTTATAGTAAAAGCAAACATCACATATCAATATACCTTTCCCACACATTAACTTCACACCAATATATCTTTTTCCACAAACTTCACATCAATATACCTTTCCCACACATAATACACATGATACAGTACATGTGCAAACAACTTTCAGTAAGTCCAATAAAAAGCCCAGTACTAAGTGCAGTATGTTGGTGAGATGAGATAGAATAATGTAAATGAAATAATTAATGGGTAGGAGATGGGTATGGAGTGTAGAGAGAGGGGTATGGGGATGTGTAGGTGTGTACGGAGGTTTGAGGGGTATCAGTCATGTATGGGGGTGTAGACTGGTGCTGTTTGTGCATGTGTGTGTGTGTGTGGACAGATAAATGGACAAATGACAAAATCAACATGCAGCAGTATATAAATATATTACAATAGTCAAAATCACATTTGCAAACTCTCAGCTTAGTCAGTAACAGTGATGCAAAAGATTATGGTCCATCCAAGAGAGAATTTACAAGTGAGTGTGACATTTCTGTAACCTGCTAAAGTAATTCCTGTTTTATAGTGTATTTTATAGAAAGTTTGAATGCCTTTCTGCTGTAAATAACCAAAACATTACATCTGTATATTCAGAATTGATTTAATGAAGAGTTACAAAAATGCCACCCAGATTACAAGTGCCACACAGGTTACAAGTGCCACACAGGTTACTAAAATGCCACAGGCAAGTTACTACAATGCCACAAAATGTGCCAGTTCTTCTACCTCTCTCTCTCGCTCTCTCTCTGTGTCTCTATGCCTCTCTCTTTCTCTCTCTGTCTCTATCCCTCCCTCTCTCTCGGTCTCTCACTGTCTGTCTCTATCTCTCTCTCTCTCTCTCAATTGAATTCAATTAAATTCAATATGCTTTATGGGCATGACAAAACGTACAATTGTATTGCCAAAGCTTGGTGGAGAAAAAGAAAAGAAAACGAAGACTTTAAACAACAAGAATGATAACAATAATAATAAAAGCAGACAAATTAGTGTTAGAATTGTGTGTGCGTGTGTGTATGTGTATGTGTGTGTCTGCATGTACACGCTTCTGTATGAGTATGTACATGTGAGCAGGTGCATGTGGGTGTATTCTGTCACTTGCTGTCCCTCAGACCATGGCAGGCAGCGATAAACTGTGCTACTAGATTGCTGTTAAGTGTTCTGAATTGGATTGTTTTAGGACCCCGCTTGTGTACCGACGTTTGGACTGGATAGAGAAACTGGATTGGGATTGGATTTTGGATTACGGATTACAACAACGAGTAAGGATTGTCAGAACTGTGAAGTTAGAATAAAAATAGTCTATTCTCTGAATCCAGTAGCCTTAACAGTGAAATGCCCTTGTTTGAAGTTCAGCACTCTGAATACTGAACACAATTGGTATTACGCATTTAAACCCCTCACTTATCCTACATGTAAAATATATTTATTTGATTTAATATAATAATCGCTACACAGGATACCAATTATCAATTAAATCTCAGAATTCGTTGATAGGCAGAGCAAACTGGTGGATCAACCTTCATCAAAATATACAACACGATTCAATTAAAATTAACAGCTAGTTTATTCAGTTACAACAGTTAGACAAAACATTCAACGTCCAATCTACAGACGTAGGTTCAATTACCTTAACAAATACTAAATCGGAACATCCATGTCACACACCACGTGACAATCCCTGGACTGGAGCAGAGCAGCTGATGGTAATAACTGGCAGAGAAAATACAGTGAAAAAGATCACGGTTTGGAAAGGTCTTCATGCGTGTAGCTACCACTGAAGCGGAGACAATGATCTGACGGTGAGTGGATGAGAAACCGGGGTTGATATACACTACAGGGCTAATGATAATTGAGGACAGGTGTGCAGGCAGCGCAGGTGTCGCAGATCCATTGTAATCAGGAGGGAGCCGGAGAATGCAGAGGAGGAAAACCGCGCCAACGACACACACACACAAACACGAAACTGACAGGGAGAACAGGAACACAGGGGAAAGGGAAAAAAGGGAAAACACGAGGAAACACAAAAAATAAAAAGTTGCGGCCGTGGCCGTAACAGAAGCATGTCTTGTCTTGTCTCTCTCTCTGTCTCTGCCCCTCTCTTTCTCTCTCTCTGTCTCTATCCCTCTCTCTCTCTTTAGGCCTCTACATGCTTCTACGTAACTTGTGCTACTTCTTCACGGTTTGCGCAATGTAACAATGCCGCAAGCACTCTGCAATTTATACGTCTGTAAGGCTATGTGCAGCCTATACAACATTATGTCCTTACACTTCTGTACACTGGTAGGTGTCAATGTATTGAACAAGGTCGATAAAGTTTTCAAGAAAGCAGGGTTACTCCTGTACCTTCTAACTTCTTCAGCCAATCTTCCCTGAAACTGGTTAATTTTATACCACGTCGAACAAATGATGCTAGCTATCTATATCGTTAGCTACTAGCTCGATGAACTGTGACCTATGAACTATGCTCTGCCTCCATTCGCCAACCAACCAATCAATGATGCGAACGATCTACGTGAACGGTTGCGCTGCGGTCGCAAGTTTGATTTTTGTGCTTGGTACGCGACACCCTCTGAAACCCCCTCTGCATAGGTCGCAAAGGTTGCATTGATGTTGCAGAGCCCTGGTTGTATTGCTGTCGTGTTGTTGTCCTTCGAGCATGTAGAGGTCTCTCTCTTTGTCTCTCTCTGTCTCTATCCCTATCTCTCTCTCTCTGTCTCTCTGTCTCTATCTATCTCTCTCTCTATATCTATCTCTATCTCTCTCCCTCTGTCTCTATCCCTCTCTTTGTCTCTCTCTGTCTCTATCCCTATCCCTCTCTCTCTCTCCCTCTCTCTCTCTCTTTCTCTATCCCTCTCTCTCTGTGTCTATCAAATTCAAATTCAAATTGGCTTTATTTGCATGACAAGTGATCTTGTGTTGCTAAAGCATTAAAATACTGTACATATGTGAGAACAACAATATCCAAGTAAAAAAAAAAAACCTTCTCCCTCCCACACATTACAGCATTTAAAAAAAAAATCTATTTTTCTCCCAATTTATTAGCCCTCTATTTTCCATATCAATCCCCCCCTCGTATTGTGAGTTCGCTGCCGTAGCCCTGTGACCGGCAGTGACAGAGGCAAAGTATCATCTCCTCTGAGATGGCACTTGCTAAGCCTGTCGACCATAACTCCGGTACTCCAGAGCCACTCCTGTACGCAGCGGACTCATGTCAGCTTCCCTCACCCCTCCCTGGGGCAGACAGCCAATTTCCGCTCCCAAGTGACGCTCTCAGGCAGAGCCGACTCTGGCGCGGCTGGTGGAATCGAACCACGGTCGCAGTGGCCAGCATCAAACGTTGTAACCGCTAGACCGCCCAGGAGGCCTCACATTACAGCATTTTAACAAACAAACAACCCTCCCCATCCCACACATATACACCCCACATTACAGCATTTTGACAAACAAACAACCCTCCCCATCCCACACATATATACCCCACATTACAGCATTTTTACAAACAAACAACCCTCCCCCTCCCACACATATATACCCCATATTACAGAATTTTAACAAAGATTATGGAACATCTTTTCCATATATGAGACAGATACATATATAAGCATAGATCATATAGCTCACACCCTCTCTCAAATTATGGCAGGCAGAGGTGTATTGAGCTGCCACCTTTATTGCAATAGTAACTTCCCCAAGGAAGGAAGTTCCCAACAATTTGTCTGTGTCTGGTAGGTCTTGTTATTTATTTATTAGGGCAGAACATTTGAGAAAATATCTATCTCTGATGGGGAGGTACTTGGGGCAGGTAAGTAGGAAGTGGTCTCAGTTTCCACCTCTGCCAGGTTGCAGTGATCACACAGCCTGTTCTCTTTAGCTATCCAGGTCTTTTTGTGGCGCATTAAGGACTAGGGAAGGAACGTTTTTTATAAAGTGGATTTTTACATTTTTATGTAGTTAGTGATTTACAAAAATGTTAATGTCTATAAGATAATTCTGTAAATAAATAATCTTGTTCCCCTTTCCCACTCTATAATGAGTCAGCCTGGTTCCAGCTCAACATTGGGGAAAGGGGTATAAGTTTGAATCACTTAGAAATAATTTGTATTTATAATTTGTAGATTTAATTTATAATAACTCCTGACAGGGTATTAACAGTAGCACACACGTCTAAAAGTAATAAGGTCATTACATTTTCATTACAGTGTATAAATTGCTGAGATTAACGAATGTTCTACATATTAAATAATATTTTGATACCTAATCATTTGAGTTCTTAGTCAGCACCAGGTTTCTCCATGGCTACTCGTCTCCTGTGTGAACATTGAAACCCTCAAAGCTCTGTAGGAACTGCAGCTGTGTGGTATCCTGGTACAGAACCACATCTTTTATTTTCCCCACAAAACCCTGGTTGAAAAGACCATTGGTTGCACTCGCCACATCTCTGTGCAGCTCAAACCCACCAAAGTAAAATATGCCACCATGATTTACGGCGACGTATCGCTCGAACGGGTCCACGTCTTCAAAAAGCACCTGTTCCCCATCAACGGACACCTTGATCACGGTCCTGTTGTGGTCGATGGAGAGGTGGTGCCACCGGTGACAGCACATGGAGGCTGCTCTGTGGGTAAGAGGGAGGGAGATCCCCTCCCCAAGGTTGATGGTAATTCTGAGGTGGCCGCCGTGTAGCCCGACGGCAAGGTGATCGTGGGCCTCGGCCTCCGCCCCGCCCATCCACAGCATCAGACCCTCGCCGCTGTCAGTGCTGAAATCAAAGGACACCTTTGTGCGCGTCAGATCCCTCGTGTGGTGTTCAGGGTCCCTGTACTTCAGGTACGAGTTACCCACAAAGTGGGCGGTCGTCAAGTAGACCTCTCTGTCACAGTGCTGTCCCTGCCATCCCAAGGGGCACATGCATGTGTATGAGGCGGCGGCCATGTCTGGCACACACAGGGAACCATGCTGGCACGAGCTGTTGGCACAGAGCACAGACTGGTTGCATGTCGGGCCAGTCCACAGGGGCGGGCAGGTGCAGGTGAATCCGTTGTGGCCCAAGGGGCTGCAGGGGGCGCTGTGCTGGCACACCTTGTGCCCGCAGGTCGTGCCATCGCAGTCACCCACATTGGCGCCACCGGATGCCCCGGCCTCACTCAGCTCCAGCTGGCGACCATTCAGGACCACCTCGCGGATGCAGCCGCTAAACCCTGCCGGCCCATCCTCCACCGCGCAGCTGGAGACCGCACTCAGCACTGACACGCCGCCAACAAAGATGTCTGTTGCCACGTCCAGGGCGATCATGTCCCCTGTGGAGTTCCCCCGCACCTCTGCCCCATCCAGAGACAGGTACCCCTGGCTCCCCTCCCTGCCTGCTCGCACCGTGTGCCAGGTGCCACCGCTCATGTCCACGCGGCCTGCTGACTGCAACACCACCAAGGCATCGCCAAGGCTGTATCGCAGCTGGACGAATCCAGACGTCAGGGACACGCTGAAGAAGTCCCCTGGGAAAGAAAGGACATGACAGGATAAGTGGACACAGAGGGGGTGGGGGGAGCTGTGGAACAGACAACCTGTGTCCACCTGGAATTGCTTCAGGACTGAACTTCCACACAGTTTGAAAATAACCTGGCAGCATCTCACCAGTAACTGAGGTAAACGCTAATATTTATGAACGAGGTCATAAAACTAGGATTGTGAGTGCTGTTTAGGGCTCTGAGAGCAGTGAACAGGCTTTTCCAGGCTCTACAAGTGGAATGGGACAGTATCCCATGGGACAGCATGGCAGATGTACAAATGATTGTTTTCAGTAGTGGTCACACATGCTACTAGCTGGTAAGTAGTAGTAACCCCTGTTGATGAAAAATGTTCATTGACATAATGAAACTTCTGGCTGTGAAGGCTCCAGATGACAGAGTGACAGAGTGCTGAATTAGACCCTTTAACCTACTGATGGCAGGAATGGGGATACACTGATTATTTTGTTTCTGTTGTCGATTTTCACAATTTCTGAAATTCTAACAATGAAATCAGTTCATCTGCACAACACCTCTTCCACAATTAGGTGATTAGAATGCTTACACTCCCGTGGCTTTGACTGTTGCATATCATGGTCAATCTATGTTGATGGATCAAACAAATTATCCATCCATTTTGATCCATCCAATCAAATGAAAGGCAAAAACAGGTTTTCTAAAAAGAAAACACAAATGTATTTTTATGGTCAATATATGTGTTCATGAGAATATTGAGAGTACACTGGAAGTGGTAAAATAGCTGGTGCTCGAATTTACATTTACATTTACATTTTAAGCATTTAGCAGATGCTCTTATCCAGAGCGACTTACAAGATGTGCATTATTACATGGTAGGAACAATCATAGTTCGCGCAAGAGATCAGTGCAGTAATACAGCAATAGACATCGTTGCAGGCAGCTGCATACCATACCTGTAACACTGGAAGGAAAAGGTTAGTAAATTATTATTATAAAAATAAAAATAAAGATTTAATGAGGACTAAGCCAGGATACATATACAAGAAGTGTTGAGCAAGTAGGCAGTGGTGATGACAATTGGCTAAATGTACAGAATTCAGTGGTAGTGGAGTCTGAAAAGGTGGGTTTTGAATTTCAGGTGCATCAGTCACAGAAACGGCACATTTATTTAATGTGTCAAGGGGAACAGTGCAAAATTGTGAAGACATACACCAAACAAGAAAAAAAACTGCATCACGAAAGAGGAACTGTGTTCGCAAGTCAAAGCTCAGTGACAGGGATAGATGGACACTTAACAGGATGGTTGCTCAAAACCACAAAACAAGCCTCAAGCCTCAAAAATTACGGCAGAACTGAATCTACACCTCTGTGACTCAGTCTCAACAGAAACTGTATGTTGTGAGCTTCACAAAGCCGATATTTATTGGGTTACCATTCAGAAACTGCTTATAACCTAGGCCAATGCACAAAAACACATAACCTAGTGTAATGAGCACAAGACTTCTAAGCAGTGGAAGAAAGTCTGATGAGTTGTCTTTTACTCTTTTTCGTACACCTGGACAAGTTTATTGTTTGGACAAAGCCAAAGGAAGTCTTCAACCCACATTGCCTAATGTTAAATGTGGTGGATCTGTTATGGTATGGGCAGTCCTTGGGTTCATGCAAACATTGTTTCCCCAAGACGTTCCCATGTTACAAGACGATAACGCTCACATGCATGCTAAACAGATTCAAGAGTGGTTTCATGAACATCAATAGGAAGTCAAACACCTTCCATGGCCTCCCCAATCATCAGATCTAAACATCATTGAACCTTTAATGGAAGTTAAGGAACATAGAGAGTAGATTTCCATCACCTTCATCTCTCAAAGAACTGGAGGCTTTCCTTCTTGCTGAAAGGTCCAATATCTCACTAGATTCAACATTTTTATAACAGCATTCCAAGAAGGATTGGAGCTGTTCTGAAGGCAAAGAGCAGCCCAACTCCTTATTAGTTAATAAATATCCATATATTGTTGTAGGGACTGCACATTCCATATAAGATTATACGTTTGAAATGTAATTTCAATTAATATAATTTTGAGTGCTTAACATTCCTCCACCATGCATCCAACTTCCTGGCACACAGTTCTACAACATACCAGGGAATCCCGATGACGTCATTCACCCCCGCCTTGTAGGAATGCATTTCCACGTACGGTGACGATAATGTACTAGCGGAAATGCGTACCTCTGCGCAACATATAAAACCTGAGAGCATTCGCCATTCACCTCTGTTCCTGTCCTTCCATCACCAGGACCTTGTGTTGCTCTCCCTCACCAGCGTCTAACAAGAAGCCTGTTCTCTGAACAGCAGCGGAATCCACAGAGCGCTGATTCCACGAATTTAGCTGCAAGAAACGCTAATTCGTGAAGAGCTGTGAAATAATACAGCTAACAATATTGGACATTTGAGTGAACACAGAAGTGGCCAGCTCCCTTTGTTCAAAATTCATCTCCGATAATCAACTTCGCACCATGGAAAACTAACCAGAGACTTCACTTCAACCATTAACATTTGTGAGAGACACCGCAAAGACATTTTGGACCCAAAGACGTTGTGACCAGATTCCCGCGTCTCCTCCGAACCCAAAATGCATGGAACGCCGCCGATCGCAGAGCAAACGAAACACTGTAACAATCTGGGCATAGCCCAATTAGCAACTAACTGTTTGTTCTGTACTGACTATACAAACTGTTGGTACTGTACTTTTATCAAATGTGTCATAGTACATGACTGTGTACCATATTTTACCGTTGTTTTTGTAGCTATCATAGCTGCTCACTGACTGCCTGTATTAGTGATAAAATACACGACACATAGACCCAGGTCTTTCATGTATGTGTTGTCTATTAAAACGGAATTCCGATACCAAAATACGCAATAGCTCCACAGTTATTCTGGTTTGTGCAGTAAGCGCCATCTTTATTTCACCTCGGTTACAACCTAGGTTCCCTAACTTCCCTCCATCTTGTTTCACCATCTTGTTTCTTTGTTCTCGATGCCCACGTGCTTAAATTGTGCACGCACATGCACGCGACCCACGCACACGCTAGAAAACACACACATGCAGGCACTGCTACGTGCTTCATCAAGCTCACGCACAGACGCGCCACACACACAGACGCGCCACCCACATACAGATACACACATGCAAGACACACATACAGTTGTTGTTCATTAATGTATTGAATTGTGCTTTGCTATTTTCATACCTTATGTTCAATAAATGTCATATTATTTTTCTACAAGGTTGTCTGTCTTAATGTTGCACTTGTATTGAATTGAGCCAACCTCTTCTAATAAACTCTTTGATTCCTTCAACCCCTTGGTTTGGTCATCAATATTATATATTTGGTATTAACTAAATATACAATGTTGTGATCTGATTAAGATGAATTAACTATTAATATTGTAATTTAACTGTACTTATTAATTGAATTACTAATTTAAATTCCATTATGATAGTTAAGTATATTTTATGAGACTGATATACGAAACCTATTATAAGAATACTCGTGTTGGGAATTAAGAATTGTGCTGTCAACTATATTCGAATTCTAACTTCTAGTGGGATAGCACCCTACATTGTTTTCCATCATTTTGTCTACCCCTGTATTTAGCGCTACATTATTATACTACAATTATACGTAAAATTATTGTTAATTTGATATGCTTGATCGATCAAATTCTTAATGGCGATTAATCGATCATCGATTAATCATTAACATCCCTAATTTTAATACATGCATGTGTGCTTGGCAGGAGTTTAAACTGAAAGCTAAACCTATGAAAGGTTTTCTAAAATGGTATTGAGTATTGTATACTGTAAAAATGTTTATAACAAGGATTTGTGAAGTCCTGAAATGGTTATCATGGAAGGGGGGAATTTTTGTACAACATAATTTTTATGAGCTGTATGTGAACTATTATGGCCCTCAAGGGTCCTCTAAAATGTGTTCACTTCTCAGCCAGACCCAAAGGCAAGCTTTTAATAAAGCAACAGTTAAACACTACTGATGATGAGCTGATCCCAAATCTACAAAATGCAGCTGGAATTCTTATCGTGCGGTTGATAAGAAACATTTTTACAGTATACAATACTCAATACCATTTTATAAACCCTTTTCAGGAATTCACAGGGATGGGCCTTGCCATGTTTTTATAAAGGCAAGGCTCTCCCAAGTTGTGCTTCTGTACATGCAGGTGCAAGCAGTGCAGCACAATACTGATTACTAACATCATCCTGGTTTGTGTTAGCTGTCATATTTACAAGCTGTATGTTCAGTCACTCAAGGGTAGCTTATATTTTAACATACACTGGAACAGAAGGTTCCAGGCTGAAGTGTTGAAGCCCCCATGCTCCGGTCTCTCCATTTAAAGAGCACGTTCTCATCCCAACTCATCAGATATTGACGCTGGCCCCTTGTCGTCGCCTGGAGACGTGCCGGGAAGCCTTTGGCGTCACTTAATGAATTTCTGGTATATGTGTATGTGATTTTAAGCAATTAAATTAGAAGAAGTCTCAATAGTTAGCGTGTCTAACAAGAGGCTAGTTACTACACATTTGCGTTTAATTATTCGATGCATTATTATTACACATTAGACATGACATAATTATTACACATTATTCGCATTTAATTGCTTAAAATCACATACACATATACCAGAAATTATTTCATTTACTATACACGGAAAATGATTTGAAAAATATCGCTGCCCTTGGCGTCAAACTCAGCCGAAGTGGGAATCGTTAAGTGACGCCAAAGGCTTCCCGGCGCGTCTCCAGGCGACGACAAGGGGCGGCCCTTGCAGAGCGTCAATATCTGACAAGTTGGGATGAGACCGTGTTGAATTAAACTTGTATTTTTTTCTTAAGTAACAGGAAAGGCCCCTGAATGTACTGTACTGTACAGGCTGGCATGTGATTCCAGGCAGTCCAGCACAGATTCATGCTGAACTTGCTTGGGGCTCTGTGCTTAGTTAACTGTGAATTCAGAATATCCCTTTATTTTCAGTCCGTTTATTGTTAAGACTGACTGATCATTACTCACGCATGAATCCATATGACCCAGCAGTCCTGCAGTCTTTTTAAATCCAGCCTACCTGCTCGAGCACTGAGGCGCTGTGCTGTGTAGAACATGATGCCCTCTGGTGACAGTGTCTGGAACTGCAGCTGTAGGTTTGTTCTTTGCCTGAGTCCCTCCACAGCACCGAAGGACATCCACGATGAGCGGCTTCCACTGAAGGAGGGGTCACTGATGGCCAGAGCTGAAACAGAGAGAAAAGAGTGTGTCCACTGTCAAAAAGAAATAGAAAGAAAGAAAAGCCCCATGTCTGTCTGTCTGACGAGCCCACAGATCTGGGTCTGTCCACAGATCAGATCAGTCTGGGTCCATATCAAGCTGCACTGATGACGATGTCCATTGACTGAAACACCTGCATTATTTCCCTAGCAGTTTAGCAGTTTTGGTACTTACACACCATGACAGTTGGTGTGTCAATGCGGAAAAGTGCCCGCATTGGAATACATGGAACAGGACCCGATGGCTGCCATGGTTACAGGCAGCAACTTCAAACAGCACACGCTCAGTGAATTTACACTGTACATCTACAATAACCCTTTTAAATATAGTACATTTTTCATTCACAGATCTGCAATCTAGAAGTTTTACCCAATCTATATTACTTAAATTCTCTCTCATTTTATTAAAGTCAGCTCGTCTAAAATAAAAAATTCGAGAGTTAGAGGAGGCTGTCTTAACTTGCCAAAAAATATCAAAAATAACTGCACTGTGGTCACTTGCCCCTATCGGTTCTCCTACCTCTGTGTTGCAAATTCTATCAGGATTGTTACACAAAACCAGATCCAGTATTGATTTCCCTCTCGTAGGCTGAGTAACAGACTGTACCAAAAAGCAGTCATTGACCATATCTAAAAACTCCTCTTCACATTTGCCCTGACCTGTCACTATCTCCCAATTGATAGAGGGGTAATTGAAGTCGCCCATTATTATCGTCCTCCTTGTTTTATGTTACCAAAGAACGTACTATTTATGTTACTGTCTGAAGCTGGAGGTCTATAGCATACTCCTATATTAAGGGCCTTCTCACAATAGGGCCCCAATTAGATCTCCCAATAATCTAATCCAGATGTCCTCACAAGAAACGAATGAGTTTATACCTGGAATTTCCTGCACATTAAGATCGTCTTTCACATATAGGGCCACTCCCCCTCCTCTTTTATTAGTTCTATCCTTCCTAAACAATTTGTACCCCTCTACATTATATTCCTCCCCATCCGCTGCACCAAGCCATGTCTCAGTAATCCCAACAATGTCATAACCCCCATTCAACATGACAGCCTCCAGTTCCAAAAATTTATTTTTCATGCTTCTCGTATTTAAACACATGAGCTTCAGAGCCTTACTCACACTTACGTTGTCCTTCCCCTCCACACCTGAGTGTGCCGAACCACCTCTATTCACATTATGATCTAAAAAATCTTTATTATTGATATCCTCAGATTTATTATACTCCGCCCTGGTATCTTCCATCTGGGCAGTCTGTACCTCCCTATCCATAATACTACTACTACTAATTTCCCTCCCTGCCCCCCCAGTCCCTAGTTTAAATATTCCTCCGCTACCCTAACCATATGCTGGCCCAATGCATCTGTACCCCTCCGGTTCAAGTGTAACCCGTCCCGCTCGTACAGGTCACCCCTGTTCCAAAAGGAGTCCCAGTGCCCCATAAACCTGTACCCCTCTTTCCTGCACCAGGTTTGTAGCCACGTGTTAAATCTCCATATAAAATTCTGCTTGCCTTTGCTAGCATGTGGTACTGGCAGAATTCCAGAGAACACCACCGTTTCAGTATGTAATGGATTATAACACACAGTGTATGTAATGGATCATAACACTCAGTGTATCAGTATGTAATGGATCATAACACTCAGTGTATCCGTATGTAATGGATCGTAACACACAGTGTATCAGTATGTAATGGATCAACACACATAGTGTATCAGTGTGTAGTGGATCAAAACACACAGTGTATCAGTATGCAATGGATCATAACACAGTGTATCAGTATGTAATGGATCATAACACAGTGTATCAGTATGTAATAGATCATAACTCAGTGTATCAGTATGTAATGGATCGTAACACAGTGTATAAGTATGTAATGGATCATAAGACACAGTGTATCAGTACGTAATGGATTGTGTGTAATAGATCTGTTACGGTTCCTTGTATGTTTGTGCTTGGCCCCTGTTGCTGTCCTCTGCTTTTTGTCTTTCTATGCAGGACAGTATTTGGCCAGCAGGTGGCGGGGCTTAATTCGTCGATTGGAGGACAAGAGCTATATATGGCCGGACAGTGTAGGCGGTCACTCTCTCCCGGTCCAGCCGAATGGATGTCGCCACGTTATTCCTTAATCAATAGTATTCTTTTGTTATTTAGTTTACTGGTGTAATAAATCACTTTTTTGCACCAAAAACCCGCCTGGTTTCCACTTTGTTCAGTCCACCCGACCTTGGATCGTAACAGATCATAACTCAGTGTATCAGTATGTAATGGATCATAACACACAGTATATCAGTATGTAATGGATCATAACACACAGTGTATGTAATGGATCAACACACAGTGTATCAGTATGTAATGGATCATAAGACACAGTGTATCAGTACATAATGGATTGTAACACAGTGTATCAGTATGTAATAGATCATAACTCAGTGTATCAGTATGTAATGGATCGTAACACACAGTATATCAGTATGTAATGGATCATAACACACAGTGTATCAGTATGTAATGGATCGTAACACACAGTGTATCACTATGTAATGGATCATAACACACAGTGTATCAGTATGTTATGGATCATAACACACAGTGTATCACTATGTAATGGATCACAACACAGTGTATCAGTATGTAATTGATCATAACAGTGTATCAGTATGTAATTGATCATAACACACAGTAAGTATGTAAGCAATGGATCGTAACACACAGTGTATCAGTATGTAATGGATCAGCACACATAGTGTATCAGTGTATCATAGTGATCTGTGTGTACAATTGATCTAAGGTCAGTTCTGTGCAAGCAGAATCGATTTCTGTCTGTTCCTGGGAGAGAGGGATCTGTAGGGCTGCTGACTAAGGCTGGGGTGGGGTGGGGGGGGTAGTTATTGGGGCACATGACCAAAGAATATCATGGGATATCATGGGATCATGGGTCTAAGCAGACCCAGACTTTTGAAAACCTTGTTTCCAAGTTGGTTTTTGATTTTGTTTTAGTTTTTTCTGGTTTTGGTTGTTTCACTGTTTTTTCACTGAAGGGAGAAAAAAGAATTGGACTGATGCTTGTTTCTTCTGATCCTCCCAGCTGAGAATGTTCCCCTGCTCATAAAACTGAGTTATAGGGGCCTCAGATAGCGCTCTAACGCACTCGCTTTTACTGATGCTTCGTGAGTGGGAGCTCCCTATTGCGGTTCGAAACCCGACTGTGCCAGACCGGCCCTGGCTGGGAAAAAAAACTGAAAACAGAATTTTACTAATTGAGGGTTATCCCTCCATAACCTAATATGCACAAACTGTAGCCGTTTGCCTTCACATATCAGGATAAAAGGTCTGCATTTTAAAACAGCTATATAGGTGGTCTGGGTTTATATATATATATATAAAAAACATTGCTGAGATTGAGAGACATAGAGACTTCGATATCCAGCGCTTAAGCTAGGAGACAACGGACATCTGTCACACAAACAGGAAGGGAAGCACCTGCTTGACAGGTGATGGCAGAGAGGGTATTATTATTATTATTATTATTATCAGACTATTAATTATCATTAATAATATAATGTATTATTGTTCAGATTAATAATGCATATTAGATAAGTCACATTTAAGAATTTAAATATATTTTTTAGTAAAGTAAAGTAAAGTAAAGTAAAACAATGAGTCTTTACCCTCCTTTTTCAAGATCCAATAAAACTATCAGCGAGTGGGATGAGCTATGTTAAAAAGAGCAGTTTGTCATCTTGATTTCCTTTTCTTCTTTCCACATATATTTTTACATCTGTGATATGTTGATGACCAGAAAGCAGAGCAGCGAGAAGAAAGAGTGGAGAGATGGAGCAAGAAAAAGAGGGAAAGAGGGAAAGAGGAGAGATTGAGAGAAGATTGGGAAACCTTGCTGGCAGTACTGTCCGGCAGTGCCCAGAGGACACTGGCAGGTGTAGCCCTGGGGCAGTGGGATGCAGGTGGAGCCGTGGGCACATAGGGGAGGGGGACTGTGTTCAGCATCACACACAGAGATCGTCTCTGAGCAGAGCGCCCCCTTCCATCCTATTGGACACCTGCAGCTGGAGTGCACACACACACACACACATACTTTTTAATAACAATGATAATAGTAGTAATAATAATCATTATAATAATAATAATAATATAAACATCAGTACATCCTCTAGTGATGAGAACACCAGTGCTGTGAAATGACTGGATGACCTCATGCTCCCAAACACATAAGAGACTAAACATTTGCTTTACAAATGAAAGCAGCTTGATGTTTTGGCTGCATTTATCAGGAGTCATCATTCACTTAACAGGTAATTGATGCATATGAGATAAAAACCTTTTCCAATTTCAAGTTCTGTAGCTCTAGTGCAGGGGTCGGCAACCTGCGGCTCCGGAGCCGCATGCGGCTCTTTCACCCTTATGCTGCGGCTCTTTCACCCTTATGCTGCGGCTCTTTCATCCTTATGCTGCGGCTCCGCGTGGCTTGGGAAAATAAATTATAAGTATCCAATTGAAGTGTATTTTATTTGTAGTTCTAAATTTCCTCGCGCACGAAAATCCGAGGGGCGCAAGAATTTTTTCGCGTAGCACCCCCCGTCGACAAGTATTTTTTCGCATTGCACCCCCACGCTACGCCACTGGCGGCTCCCAGTGTTTACTTTTCCGTGGAAACCGGGTCCAAATGGCTCTTTGAGTGTTACAGGTTGCCGACCCCTGCTCTAGTGCATGCCCAGGACATTAGCTAGTTAGCGGTGCCACCAAGTGATCAAACTTCAGCTGACGGTAGTGCCCCTGTGTAGACCCAAATACTCTTCCACTTTCCAACACCTGCTTTACTCATATTCTTATTGAAAGCAAAAAAAACAACTTGTATTTAAAAAACGATAAAGTTTTATGGTAAATAGTTTTGGAGCAATTTTCTGATTGCATATCACGTTCTCCACAACTTTGTTATTTAGCCCCTACATCATGCCATTGAGAGTATTAATGCACAATAAAGTTCTATCAAAGAGCACAACTGCTGCTATGTACACAACGGGCCCAAAGACTATATATATACAGCTCTGGAAAAAATTAAAAGACCACTCATCAGTTTCTCTGGTTTTACTATTTATAGATATGTGTTTGAGAAAAATGAAATTTTTTGTTTTATTCTATAAACTACTGACAACATTTCTCCCAAATTCCAAATAAAAATATTTTCATTTAGAGCATTTATTTGCAGAAAATGACAACTGGTCAAAATAACAAAAAAGATGCAGTGTTTTCAGACCTTTAATAATGCAAAGAATAACCCTGATTTGCAATCACAGCTTTCATGCATCTTGGCATGCTCTCCACCAGTCTTTCACATTGCTGTTGGGTGACTTTATGCCACTCCTGGTGCAATAATTCAAGCAGCTCAGCTTTGTTTGATGGCTTGTGGCCATCCATCTTCCTCTTGATCACATTCCAGAGGTTTTCAATGGGGTTCAGGTCTGGAGATTGGGCTGGCCATGATAGGGTCTTGATCTGGTGGTCCTCCATCCACACCTTGATTGACCTGGCTGTGTGGCATGGAGCATTGTGTTTTATTTGTCAAGTGCACAGTATCACACAAGGTCATTCTGAACAATAAAATTCTTGGGACATGGCAAGCAACAACTAAGTAGTGACCAATAGCAGAAATATACATAACAGAAAAACAGTAAACATTAAACATTAAACAATTGTAGCAGTTCCGGAACCAGTAAGAAGGGGGAATATAGACAGTAGAATAAGAGTTTTAAATATATAAATATAAAGTAAAGTAAAGTAAAGTAGTGCCGATGGATATGTGCATTTAAATGAGGTGATGTGCATTTAATGTACATACAAAGTGATTAGAGAACACATTGGGGTGATGATGTGATCAATGTGAACACTGAGATTAGTGCTGCTGGTTGAGAAGCCTGGTGGCCTGAGGGAAAAAACTGTGCTGCTGGAAAAACGAATCCTCAGAGTTGGGGAACATTGTCAGAGCAGAAGGAAGCAAGTTTTCTTCCAGGATAACCTTGTACATGGCTTGATTCATGCGTCCTTCACAAAGACAAATCTGCCCAATTCCAGCCTTGGTGAAGCACCCCCAGATCATAACCAATCCTCCACCTAATTTCACAGTGGGTGCGAGACACTGTGGCTTGTAGGCCTCTCCAGGTCTCCGTCTAACGATTAGACGACCAGGAGTTGGGCAAAGCTGAAAATTTGACTCATCAGAGAAGATGACCTTACTCCAGTCCTCTACGGTCCAATCCTTGTGGTCTTTTGCAAACCTCAGCCTGGCTCTTCTTTGCTTCTCAATGATGAAGGGCTTTTTTCTAGCTTTGCAGGACTTCAGCCCTGCCCCAAGGAGCCTGTTTCGAGCCGTCCCCTTGCCATCCAGCTGGTCCTATTGCAAGAGGATAGTGATGACCACAGCAGTGGTTTTTATACTTTTCCTCGTTAAATAAGATTTGGTTCAGGTGATCACCTAATCAGTACTTCATTAAGTAGAATGAGGTGTGCTTGTGTTGGAATTCAACAGACACTGGAATGGAATGGCTGCCATACATGTAGAGATGCTGATTTAAGAAAACTTTGGAGTGGTCTATTGATTTTTTCCAGAGCTGTATATATATATATATATTAGCTCACATCTATCCAGCATTTGTAATGAAGGCTTTGAGTGATACGTACTAGACAGTTGAACCCGAATCCACACAAGTTCCTCCGTTCTGGCACTGGACAAGCGCGCAGGACGGGACCCCACACTGTCCCACACTGCGCCCAGAGTTTGGGTGCTCCTCGGGGCTCCCTAGGGCTCTGAACTCACCCCCTCTCCTGGTCCGAAAGTGCAGGTCAAATATGCAGCCTTTGGGAAGAGCACAGAAATCTGAGGTCTCAACAACAAAGAGAAAACAGAGAGGCCTAACAGAGCAAGCACATTCCTAGCTGGCCAGCCGTGAGGGCTGAACGTGTCCATTATATTTTACCTCAACAATATGGATGTTATCCATATGTTATCCACATGTTATCCATAATGGATGTTCCCATTTTTCTCCCAATTTAGTGGCCAATTGTACTCTCTATTTATTTCAATTCGCCCTCCCCCACTAACCCGCCACCCATACTTCGGGTAAAGCTAATTCCCCGAGGCCAGCAATGATCCACCTCCTCCTCTAGTGACTCGTCCCCCTTTTCTTGAGACACCCTTCATGCTTCCTGGCAAGTTTGTGCCGGTTCAACCTCCCCCCTCCCCTTGGGGCAGACAGACAAATGCCGCCCCTGATCGGGGCTGACAACCAGGGCCGGTCTGGTGCAGTCAGGTTTCTAACTGTGATAGGCAGCTCACACTCGTAAAGGACCAGTCAATGCGAGTGCGTTAGACCGCTACGCTATCTGAGGCCCCCTAGTGCTTTCTTGAAGTAAAAATGCATAAGGTACAATTGATGAATACCTTTACCGCTTTATGAAGCAACTATAAGCAAATTGCTTATGCCACGTTTTCACTTAAACAGAATAAAAGCTATATCACTATATATCAAAAAGGCATTATGTATGTATGAAGGGCAGATATGAAGGGCAAGTTACACACAATAAAAACAAGTTAGGATTAATAAGCCAATAACAGATTCTTCATAAAACCATCACCATTGTTCATATCAAATATTAGTCATTATAAAGGGAAAACTTTGTAAAAGTTGATAGCTTGAAATATTATTGTATTTAAAATGACCCAAAACTGATATATATCATTGCATACATTACCACAGTATGTGCAGTTAAAGATGCTTAAGAAACCTGAGAACTGAATCAGAAGTTTTAGACAGCAATCTGTATGCTTCAGTGAGTCAGAAATCATTATCAAATAGATAAATATTTTGTTATTCTGAAATAAAAAAAAGATTTTCTGTCCTTACGAAAATAACGATTTTGCTTATGACAAAGCTCAAATAGCAAAAATTAACAAAAATGTAGTTATTTTTGCTTTCTCTTATGTAAAAATGGAAGACAAAACAGAAAAATATATTTGTTTTTGGGCCACATCGACTGAACCAGCCTTCCGCAGTAGCTGGCTATTTCGTGTGTAATATCCCAGTATGCCCTGCAACATGAGTCATTTGAATAAACAGAAAGTGGGGCAAATGTGAAGCTCACTCATGAATATTCATGATGCGATGTTGTCAACTCTTAACACTTGGCACAATTGATGAATACCTTTACCGCTTTATGAAGCAATTATAAGCAAATATGGTCATATATAGAGTTATGCTACGTTTTTACTTAGCATAATAGCGGAGCTGCGAATGTGTGCAGTTGTTAAAGTGAGGCAGATGTTTATTTCGGATGATGGCGTTGATTTCTATTAGTGGGAGGCAGCGAGGGCTGGGGAAATTCTGTAACAGAAGGCCAGCAAAGATCATTACAGAATTCAAGATTCATAACATGCCAATTAAACCTTAAGCTTTGTTTTATTTCTGCTAGGAAATATGCTTCTATTTGCATAAGTGCCCAGAGCATGTAACAAGAAAAGACACATTAGTCATAACAAATACCACTGCATTCATTTCCCAAGGTGAAGTGCTTGCAACCACAATTTTGAGTGATGCCACAGTTGCATTTGTAATAACTGTATTATAGATATTAATCTAATCTCAGGACAATCACACCTAAATCTTGCACTACACTGTTTTGCCTGGTGCATTAGAGTTTCAGTCTCAGTACGCTGGATTAGCATGTACGGATTATCATTAGAATGTCATGCCTTTTGAATTGTATTGCTTCAATTTGGATGATAAAGAGAATATCTTCACACCAATGGAAGCTAAAAATAAAGATTAATAACCAACACATACCTATTTCTTATGATTTTATACTATTAAATATACTATTATTTTTAAAGAATGATTCCAACTTATCCCTAATAATACATTCCAGCATTTGACATGCGTTGCAAGTTAAACTGACAGGCCCATAGTTCCCTGGGTCAGTACGGTCCCCCTTCTTATATATTGGAATTATGCTACCCTTCCATTCATCTGGTATTTCTCCAGTGATTATGGATTGCATAACCATATCTGTCAATGGTTTATATATAATTTCCCCAAGTTCTTTGAGTACTCTGGGATACATGCCATCCGGGCTTGCTGCGTTATTTGTCATAAGTTTTTGTAGTTTTTGTAGTACTTCTATGTCCCTTATCTCAAAGTCCTTCAAAACATTTTGTACCTTGTCTATACCTTTAGGCATATTTATAACCTGTTCTCTAGTAAAGCTCTCAACAAAGTAACTGTTTAGTGTGTTAGCAATATCCTTATTATTATAAACCAAAGTTCCTTCCTTATTCTTAATGCACTTAACCTCATCATTAACTTTCCTTTTTCTACTACAATATTGGAAAAAACTCTTAGGATTACTTTTTGCATCTTGGGAAATTTTAATTTCAAACCGCCTTTTAGCTGATCTTATTTCCTTATTTCCTTATTTCCTATAGCCTTAGCCCACATATCAGTACGATTTCATTTGGAATAACTTTTCAAAATTTGACCAGTGTAAAGTTCTAGCCCCTGGGGATCCTTATAAATATTGAATTATAATTCATTTTTGCCTGGTAAAAAAAGTTCAGTACAAATTGTGTGATCAAGAAGATCTGAATTGAGGATTTGAAAACATGATTTTATATTTCTCTGATGAATGTTTAAAGTTGCTAGTTCTACATTTCCATTTTCCTTCATTCCATTTCATATCCTATTAAATAAGCAGTGCTAAAATAGTGGGGAGCTTACATAAGCTTACTTATATGCACACAATTAAAGGGTGTATTACAATATGTGTATTGACACACAAGTCCATATCTTTCTTTTCTTCAAGCAATCTAGCTGCACTGTGCCTTCTTTTAGCTTCCTCTTCAAACAGAATCCTGAAAAATATCTCAAAATAATGTTCATATTTTTCCTGAAAAAAACCAACAAAAAAAGCAATCCGTCTGCCCTCAAACCTCAAAAGCATCTTGGAAAAAACACTCTTTTGCTGGAATACTAATTTGTTTCCTGCGTCTATTTGCCACTTCACAATACACAGTGATAAACAACTCATTGCCGAGTCCTGAGGTCCGACGTAGTCCATTTCCAGCCCGAACAAAGGACCAGGTGGAAAAAATGATAAAATAAAACACTCACTGCTTTTATTGTAGCCTTTACATTGGGACAAACCTTACCATCGCTGTGTCGATAGCTGTCAGTGGAGTGCATTATCAGTTTGTTTACCGCCAGCCTTCATGATTAGCACCGCAGGAAGGTCAAGGGAATCTGATTTAGGGGCTTGTGAGTTCCCATTACGTCTGCAGCGGAAAGGTTAGCGTTCCCCGAGATGCCGGTTTCACCGGTGGGCAACGGCTCACTCACTGGAGAACAGGGCCTCGGAGAGCTAGCGCGGTAATGCTTCACCTCCACTGCCCATCGAAAAGGACATTTTCAGAACGGCATCAGAGGGTGTTTGGGTAGAATGGTACTGATAATGACAAACATAATTTGGCTGATGACCTTGTCCAAGTGATTTACTGAGACTGAAACCTATTTTCACAGCAGTTTCACCAGAGCAAAGTGATTAAGGGCTGTCTCTGTCAGAGCCAGGCCAGGCTTCAACTCCACCCCTCTCCCTGTCACAGGCTAAATCCCCGCCTTGACTCCGCTCCAATCCCTGTCAGTGCCAATCTGTGCCAAAACTCTACCAAATCTCTAAACACAAATGCATAACTGCACACTCATCTTCACAAACTTCAAACTTCCATGTCAAAACCAAACTCTCCACTAAAAACCATGTAATCTTACATCTAAACCAAACTTTGCCTTCAGACATCACACAAAAGCCATCAAATACACATACACTACAAAATAGCCATTACACACTGGTGAGATCAATTCAAAACACTACCGTAAAACACGTTACTGCAATGAATAATGGCGCTTATGGTTTTCCCCCAGAACAACCTCTTTACATGATGAACACAATATAAAGACACAACACATGTATACATTTGCTACATTTTTAATTCCTCAATGTACTGTAGTAAAATAAACTGAGATTGAGTGAAAAAGTAAATGTACTGTAAAAATATGCAACTGATACATAAAGAGCGTAGAATACAGTAAAATAATTTCCATGTATTTACCAATATAAACCAATGAAAAAAAAAACAGTTTGTACATAAAGAAAGAAATCACATTTATTCTGCCTCAGCATCCCATCTCTGGTCTGGGTCAGGCCAGAGATTCTCACCAACATCACAGGCAATATTAGCCCTAGCCAGCAGCGGGGGAGAAAAACCCTTGCATGCCTTATCCAGCCCTGGCAAGCCTCAACTGTAATATCTAAACAAGCCTACAAAAGTAGGCCATCATATAGCCTGTACTACAGTATATACTGCTGTAATACATAACTATACTCAAATACTTGATACAGTATGAAAAACCATACTTGCACCATCCTCATCCTCTACCTTCAGGTCTTTGTAGATGCATTGTTCCAAAACAAGTGAACTGACCCATGGCCCTTTTATCTATCTATCCATCCTGAGGTTCTGATTGGTGTGTGAACAATTTTGACTCTTAGTGTTTCCTCCTGGGGAATTGTGTGTTAATTGGGTTAAAGTTGTGATCACTTGAGTTAATGATATTGAATGCCAGTGCTTTCTAAATTAGCACATGGTGCAGCCAGTGATATATGAAGGGATTGGTTTTTGAGTTTTTCACAAAAAGTTCAACAAATCTGAATCATGTGTGAAAACAGGGGAATAGTGTTTATAGTTTGGGGAAATGGGTCTGTCTTTTGGTAGATGGCGTCATGGCTGGCTGAAACAAGGGCAGGATTAAGAAACATTGAATGATGCACAGAACCTGCACTAATGGAATTCTGTGGCTTTAAATGTTTGTTTCACATTTTAACTGTGGCGATAAATGCATGCCATGATAATACAGGAGGACAATAATATAACAAGAAAATGCAAGGAGCAATTTGGCTACCAGCACCATGTCCTTTTGTGTATCCTTTGGAAAAGATGACAAACGCAAGGTCCAAAAATGAGTGACAGAGGCTAGCAACAAATCATGGCTCTGTGGAAAAATCAACCATTACCTTGGAATCCATTTCGAAATCTGGAGCCCACGGGCAGCAACTCAGGGGTGTGCTCACTGTATCCACCCACGTAGAACTGACTGATGACATTGAGGCCCACCAAGTGCCCTGGAGAAGATCCTGTCTTATTCTTTTTGTTGTCAACCTTAAGAAAAGACATGAGCATTATTCAGCACGGGTGGCAAAGCCAAACTGAGGGCTTGGAAGATGTTCAAAGGAAAGACTACAATGGAGGGGCTGTCAGAATGAAAGGACACACCACATATTCACACAACTTTGATGGACCTGTGGAAAGTGGTTCAGAAAGCATAAAATATCACATATCAGCAAAAAAATATGTTTACCAATATGTTGTTTCTGTTGGGAGACATGGATTAGAGAGCGGAGTAATTAGCTGCTGTTCGTTACTGTGAGACAGTCAACATCTACATACGCAGGTTTATATGGTGGTAAATTTAATGGTTTTTATTTCAATTAGATATGTTTGTGTTTGTTTTCTTCATAAACAGACAATGAGGTGGTGATTCAAAATTTCTATGAATTGAAGAATCAGAGTAAAGATCAGGATGAGATTTGTTTTAAACAAAACAAATGGAGGCAAATTAGGCAATTTAGGCAAATGGAGATATTTTTCAAGCAATTCTTTCCCACATTTGTCTATTTGATTACTTCCCAGTGCAGAAATGATCATTTCTTGTGGAGGAGAAGCCGATTTTTCCCAGTTGGGAAGGCAACTCACCTTTAACCACCCAGTTCTCAGAGACCGGCCGAAGTGAACCGTGTGGATGCCAATCCCCAGATCAAGGTGGTCACTGACGATGGTTCCCACTCCAGAACCCAGGTTGAACTTGTGAAAAATCCTGCCTTTCCGTACCCCCAACACTAGAAAGTCATCACCGTTGATCCCTTTGGGAATATTACAATAGATACAATGAAAACAAAACAACAAAAATCCCCCATTTCCCCATGCCTAGTTTGATAAATGCAAAAGTGGGGAAACACTTTTCCCCACTTTTGTATTTATCAAACTCTGTTCAGAGTGTGAGCTAAATGTTAATAACATAGTGAGCTAAATGCTAATAAAATAGTCAACATTTTTTATTTGCTCTTTGTGCTGCACCGGTTAACTATTACATTGTACTGTATATGCAGTGCCATCATTTAAAATTAAGCATACAGTAGCTGGTGTCATGGAGTGACAATTTATGAGAGCATATTCTGCATTTGATCCCATTTCATCCTCTACTGTACATTCCTGTGACAATTGCCTCATTATTCACAAGAACCCCTTTTCATCTCTTTCCCTCAATGAATCACCCTGAGTTGTACTCCCATGAGAGTGGCACTGAAATGCACAAGACTCACCCCTGTGCATTCTCACCTGTCTATTCTTTTGATTTAACATCCTGTCAGCAGCGACTAAAAACGGACCTTCAGAACAGGAGACCTCAGCTGCCCTCGTGCTTGACAGTTTAATTGTCTCCTGAGATTACAGCCAACGTTTCGCATAATTAACACAAAACGAAAGTGACCTATTTGGTTACAGGTAATTGTGCCACCTTTTTTCTCTCTCCTCGTGTTGGAGTTGACAGTCATAGTAACTCTTGCTAAAATGGCTTGTAATTGTGGGCAGTAATTGCTCCAAGAGGCATTAATTTAATCAACCTGGAATTGGCAGGACGCTCGTCAATGCAGGGAGACTGATGTTTTGACTAGTGTGGCCCGAGGGATATGTCTTTATTAGAAGGGGTATGACTGAAGGGGGAGTGGAGGTTACCTGTCTGAAAATAATTTAGCGAGCACATTACCATACACACTGAAAAAAAACCTAAAAATAGCGACAGAAATCCCTCTGGAGGTTGTGGTGAAGCTGAAAGACTGGACAGCGTGCCCAAGAGACCCAAAGTTATTTACAAAAAATTCTTATCAGGTGCTGCAAGCAGCCAGCATCCCTTGGAAAGTATGGCCAGCCATGCCCACCTTGTCCTTTTTGCCCAGAGAAGAGGATGAGGTTGTCCCTCAGAGAGGAGCCATTGTTGGAAAAGATGAGCTTCATCTGGAACTCGTAGAAGAAACTGATGCCGGGGAGGGTGGAGTAAGCTATGAAAGAGGTGGAGCCGAACTCGTCTGTCCCGTTAAACCTGGGGCATGTAATATTGATGGCTGTGAATGAATAAAAGACAAATGAAAAGAGTGTTTGGACTTGGAGTCACGTTATGTTGCATTGTTACATTTTAATGCCCATTGACAGGTACACCCGTGTGACCAAGCTGTGAGCATGTAAATTATGCACACAATTCTGCAGTGCATATACTGTCCCCTGTATATTTGGGGACAGCATAGTGTTACCAGTGAGTTAACCTCTACAGACTTCACATGCATACACTTCCGCCTGCCAGAAGCTAATTAAATCAGATAGCTGGAAATGTCGCTTGTAAAATCCAACTTACAAATTAATTTTTCACATCTAAAAGCAGAAATGCTACACATGAAAACAGATATACCACTAGTAAAATGGGCATACTACTAAATCAAATCAAATCAAATGTATTTGTATAGCGCTTTTCACAATTGAATTGTCACAAAATGCTTAACAGAGGGGGAACCCAGGCCTAGACCCCCCCAAAAACAAGCCTAAAGGCAACAGTGGCAAGGAAAAACTCCCTTAGTAGGGAGAAACCTTGGGAGGAACCAAGGGGGGGGGAGCCCATCCTCTTCTGTCCAAAAGGCCATATCATGGTCAGTCCAAGGTGACTCAGGGCTGAAAGACTTTGCCCCTCCTGAGTCAGCGGGGGGGTCAATAGTGTTTTCTAGCCTGTGAGGTGGTCAATAGTGTCAAAAGCAGCACTTATGTCAAGGAGCACTAGAATAGAAACACAACCAGTAACCGATGCTAACAGTAAGTCATTTACAACTTTAATAAGTGCCGTCTCAGTGCTATGGTTTGGCCTAAAACCTGATTGTAGTGTTTCATACAGATTATTCGTTTTTAGCAGTTAAAGCAGATTTTCAAAAACTTTTGACAAAAAGGGAAGATTTTGAGCAGATTAACAGGATCAGATTTCTCAAAAACTTAGGTACGCAACCCAATAACAGGGATGTATTTATGATATCTAACATGGGCTGGCCTAGCACAGGCAAAAGCTCTTTAATAAGCTTTGATTTGGAGGACATAACCAGTTTACTAAATTTGTCCAGACCCAAGGGAGTGAAAAACTCAAGGGTCTCTGCACAACCCTGCTCCTGATAGCCCTGTGCTATCTCGGGCGTTGGAGTGCTAGATATTGGAGTCATTTTCATAATTTGTTCTCTGATTGTCTCAATCTTATCAGTAAATGAGTTCATTAAGTAATTGGAATTATAGTTAGAAGGATAACTGATACAATGTGAAGACAGATTTTTTGTCAGATTAGCTACCGTGTTAAATAGAAATCTTGGGTTGTTTTTATTCTGGTCAATTAATTTTGAGAAGTACGATAACCTAGCTGTAGTAAGGGCATGTTTGTATTCTATGAGGCTGTCCTTCCAAGCAGAACAAAAAACCTCTAAATTGGTAGAGTGCCATCTGCGTTCTAATTTCCTGGAAACTTGTTTAAGGGCACGGGTATGGTCAGTAAACCAGGGTGCAAGTTTCTTCTGACTGCATTTTTTCCTCTTGAGGGGTGCGACAGCATCAAGTGTATTCCGTAAAAAATGATTTTCCGCATCTGTTTGATGATCAATTGACGAAAAAGCTATTTGGGTCCTGACTTGGTACTAACGATTCGGGAAGTATGTTTATACATTTTGAAGCCGTCAATGAATTTATAGAGCGGCTGGAATAGTATCTAGGTTCTGATTTAATAGGAATATTTACCTGAATTTCAAAAGTAATAAAAAAGTTATTCGACAGTACAGGATTATGGGGAGACACAATGATAGTCTCGACATCAATACCATAGGATAACACAAAATCTAAGGTATGGTTGTAGCAGTGGGTTGGTTCAGACACATTTTTAATAAAACCAACAGATTCAATAATAGCTGCAAAAACCAGTCCTAAAGGGTCACTGTCATTATCAACATGTATGTTGAAATCTCCAACAATCACAACTTTATCTGCCATAGTCGCCAAGCTTGATAAAAACTCTGCAAACTCAGAAAGAAAGACAGTATACGGTCCAGGTGGTCTATAAATAGTTACTAAGAGGACGGATTGCACTGAGGTAACTTTATCTTTTTACCATCCAGAAAGAATAACCATCGATTCAAAAGAGGAGAACTTATCCCCACATTTAAGTGTGAAACTACATTTTGTCGCAAAAATCACAGCAACACCGCCCCCTCTACCGGACAGACGAGGCACTTGACAGCTAGCATAACCATTGGGAGATGCCTCCTCATTAAGTGCACTGTATTCGTCAGGCCTAAGCCAGGTTTCAGTGAAACTAATGAGGTCAAAACTATGGTCCGTGATTAGTTCATTCACAAGAACCGCCTTGGGGGAAAGTGATCTAACATTTAATAATCCGCATTTAAGATATGTCTTATTACAGGCAACACTTACAGCAGGCTGAGAGGTTTTAATATAAATAAGATTATGTACACAAATGCCACGACAGCCAGTGTGCTCAGATAGCTTTTTATTTCTAAAACCATTTCCAAAACGAGGGACAGACACAGTCTCAATAACTAAGCTAGTCATGGGTTTTTGGAAGCTAAGTAAGTAAGTAAGTAAAACTTTATTTCTATAGCGCCCTTCTCAGCACGGGTGCACAGGGTGCTTTACATCAATAAAAATAGAATGCATCAATACAAAATTCAATCAAACATCATCTAAGAAATAAGATAAAAACATAAACAGGAACATAGGGTGGCTATGGATGACTAAAAAGCCTGTAGTTTAGACAGTAGTTTAGGACCTGTCTGCTGCCTGGCTAGCGCTCTGAGAGGTCATACATTTTGCGAGGTTAGACTACGGGAACAATTTCTAGATAATAGAAGAGGACCTCTCCAGCTCGGGTGGAGAGGCAACTTGGTAGTCCCTAGAATATTAAAAACAGCAGGTGGCAAAGCTTTCTCCTATAGAGCTCCTTTACTGTGGAACAGTCTACCCGTCTCTGTGAAGGAGTCAGACACGGTCTCAATTTTCAAGTCTAGGTTAAAAACACATCTCTTTAGTCTCTCTTATAGTCATTAGGTGCAGATGTGGAGGGGGCGTAGCAATAGAGCCTTCTGGTGCAATTAGCTATCCTTACTGTCACCAATCATAAGTGATGATCCGCCCCTATCAGGACTGCTGATGATGTGGTGGGATGGTCTCTGAGTGCCCTCATGGCTGCGTGCTCCCTGTGCCACTCACCTAATTAGTTATGATGCCCTAGATTACTTCTGCTGGTGCAAAAGTGTTATCACTACTCTTTCCCCTGATCCAGTGTGATATTTATCATAGTCATAATTGCACCTTTCCTCTTTTCTCCCCGGCTTCGTGGCACCTGCCCGGAGCTCACCTGCCCCAGAGTCAACCCCCCACCACTGCCATATGTTAGCTGGATGCCGCTGGCCCAGACCCTAGCTGCTGGTTCCATCCCCCGCCCTGCCCTGGTATCTGGAGGGATGAGGTCCACCCCACTCCTACACTTAGAATGCCCTTCCGGTGCTCTCTTAAGCCTCATGAGCCTGGCAGTTTACCACTTACCTTTGTACCATTTCAGGTTATTCACTGGACTTGAACTGCTTACATTAATGTAAAAACTGGAAAATGGGGGTGTTCTAAAACTTTTGACCAGTAGTGTACATTTTCACAGGTCGAGTCTAAATGTCAGGAGCAAGCCTCAATCTCCCAGCCACCTGCTCACAAAAACGGACAAAACCAGGAACCAATCCAGATTTTTCTGTTTTAACTGATATTTTCTTCTTCTGCTTTCCAAAGCTTCACCGGCATTGAGTGGCTGCCACAAGATGGCGGTATTGATTCATGCTAACATGGAGGAAACGTCTCATTTCTATTTTCTGCTCGACCAAATGGAGGCAGGAAGTGCCCATTTAAAAAATAAAATACTGTCACTCTCCCATTCCAATTTCCTTTCAAATTGAGTAGATGCTTAACAAGGTCTTTAGCTGACAAGCAATGCCAAGCTTCATTGAGGCATAATGTTCATCCAGGCAGGACAATAAATCTGGTCATTATCAATTATAATTAAAGGCTTTCTGGTTCAAAGCACCTTTTTCATTTAATTATATATTCTCCCTCGTATTTTGTTTTGGTGTATTGACCCACCTTATTTAACACCAGGGGCAGCATTTCTCTCTGGTTCTTATAAGAATTGAAAAGGGGCATACCTTTGCATGCCAAATAGACCAGTTTTTCCCCTTTTTTCCTCCATATCGCCTTTAGAGGGTGGCACTAATCTACTCAACATCTTCACAAATAAGCAGAATTCCTTATCTTGTCCCCAGGCCATCGCTGGGTAGTGTTCTCTGTACAGTGTATTCTGTTTTTCCTGAACAAATTCTACTGAGCTCTGCTTTTGCTTGTGAATTATTCATGACATTTTGGAGAATTTGAGTTATTTTGTGTTGTGCCTTTTTGTACCGCACCTCATTAGCGTTAGCTTAGCTTTGCGCTATCAGTGGTCCTGCTAAACCATTTCATCCGGTAACCTGTAATGATTGGCCGCTGTGCAGCCTTTGCAGACAGGGGGATATAGCGGAATTGTAGGTGGCTTGTTGTTTGCAGCTCGTGGCTGTTTGCGGCCTTGGGCTGGTCTGCTTCCTGGTCATCACCCAAAAGAGGGGAAAATAATTTCCTCAGACAGCTGCATCTCCTGGTGGGAGGAAATTATTCTTATTTGGTGATGGTTTCCGACCACCAAAAAAAAAGATCACTATCTCCTCTTTTCAGATACATGTGCCAGATACTGTTATAGTACTGTATCCTAATTGAGTTGCTTCCTGCTTGTTTGGTTGAAAAATGTAGTACTTACTTACAGATTTATTTAATAATTGTCTAACATAAGTAGATTAGATTTATGGGTGTGCTGCCTAGCAAACAAATTAACAGTTGAAGTGCCCTCCTTAGCTAGCTACACATTTTCAGCTACCTAATATTTTCTCATGATGGAAAGTGAATACCATGCATGACATTATCTAGCTAGCTGGCTATCAAATCCCTTGCTGGATAACCAGGACAGGTGACTAGATGTTACTTAAGTTATGATACATTGTAATAATAAATTAGCTAGCTAACTTAGTAAACTAACAATGAAGATGTTTATAGACCTCATTATCTACCTAAAGTTAGCAACATTGTTTACATCAATGTGAATACTTTGCAAGAAAGTTTTGCAACAAACTTCTGGCCAGCTAGCTTGTGAGAGAAATCTATGCAATTGTGTGCATGTGATGTAAGTAGCCTGTAGTCAAGGCAATTAAAAAACACTAGCCTGTGATTGGTCATGTACATTTCACCAATTATACCAGCATGACAATTATGGTTATATGAAACATAATTATTACTATTATTACATTTCCATAAAAAGGAAAATAAAAAGAAAACACAGGGAATACACACATAATTGCCTAAATAAAGGAAACATTCCACCAATAACTACCAACTATTGTTATAAAATAACAATGAGAAAGTCCTCATTTAAAGTTTTTACAAAATATGATAATAAAAAATCAAATTTCACTGGCTTGATGTTATTGCTAGGTATGTTGAGGAATTGGTAAGCTGAAATTTGATGAAAACTCTTGTCCCTCTAGTTAAAAATGCACTTTTGTTTAGCACTTAATTGTAACAGTAACAATGAGGGGTTCACCGAGGGCTACTGCGAGTAACGCTGCAAGGGGCGGGGTTTATTCAAAATATGACAACCTGTCACCATTCTAGTTCTCTCTCCAAAAATCTCTTGTTTACCCTCCCCTACTTCTTTAATCATGCTAATTTGAAACAGAACACACAACACACTGAAGGTACAAAACACTCTGAAGACAAAGGCGCTCAGGAAGCATTTGAGTGACAATCTAAATGAATCAAACGGTCAATATTAACATTCAAATTTTATGTGATTAAATATTTTTGTGGTGCGTCAGGAGTGGCAAAAGACATCAGTCAGCACTCCTGACGTAAGTTCACAAAAAAATGTAATCGTCTAGTGAACGGCTTCACTCTTTTACAGGGACAAGGGTTCAGCAAGCCACCCTAAACCCATGAGCAGCACTGCCACACAGGTGCAGAGAACAGAGGAGCCAGGGTCAAGTTCACTTTTCTTTGACATCCACTATAGCACTAAACTGCTTCTGGACATTGCCTGCAGCTCTCAACCCAACACACTTGGGTTTGGCTTTGAGACAAACTGGTGACTTAAAATAATAGAATAACACAATTCCTATCCACTCATATACAACAGCCATTTTATTTAGCATTTTATTTTACACACCTGTATTAGGGGTATGCCTCCCTGCTCTAAACAGAATGTGTGATCAATAAGCTACAATTACCTCTGTAAAAACCAGTTCACCGCCTACATCTCATCTGTTGACCTGTTATATAACATTAACACTTTGATCACAGAAAATAAAATCCCTTGGTTCCTTTTCTTGCACTAGTTGTGATTGTTCTTGCCATGTTTAAATGCACTCATTGTAAATTTCTCTGGATTTTCTGCTAAATGCCAAAAATGTAAATGTTCCTCATGGAATCAAAATGGATTTAATTTCGATTTCTTGCCACTGGTCAACACAAAACACTATCATGTCAAATAAAAATAAAAAAACAACTAAAGCTTTTTCTTAATTAATTCTACTTAAAAGACAATAATTGATCACACAAGTATTCACCCCCCTTGACTTAATACTTGTTAGAAGTACATTCAGCTGCAATTACAACTGTGAGTCTATTTGAGTAAGTCTCTACCAGCTTTATAAATTTGGACACTGCAAATTTCACCCATTCTTCTTTACAAAATTGCATCAGGTGGCTTTTGCTGTATGCTTTGGGTCATTGTCCTATTGGAATATCTTCCCCAAGTCCCAGGTCTCTTGCAGACTGCAGTAGGTATTTTGACAAGTTTTCCAGTCCCTGAAGCAGAGCAGCATCCCCATGGCATTAGGCTCCCACCACCATGTTTCATGGTAGGGATAGTGTTCTTGGGATGATGCACAGTGTTAGGCTTGTGCCAAACATAGCACCTAACTGTGAGGGCAACTTTGAGCCCACTTGGTTTGAGAGTCTCCCACATGCCTTCTGGCAAAGTCTTTGAGATTTAATGTGAGTTTTCTTCAAAAATGGTTTGTCCCATCTCTGTCATGGAAGACTGGAACTCCGTCAGAGTTACCATAGGCCTCTTGGTGGCCTCCCTAACAAGTGCCCTTATCGCACGGATGCTCAGTTTTAGAGGATGGCCTGTTCTAGGCAAATTCACAGTTGTGCCATATTCTCTTGATTTATTTAAGATGGACTAACAGTGCTCCAGGGGATATTCAAAGTATTTGAAATCTTCTTATATCCTTCCCCTGATTGGTGCTTTTGAATAACCTTTTCTCAGATTTGCTTTGGATGTTCTTTGGTATGCACTAACCACCTGTGGGACCTCTAATAGACAGGTGTATTTAATTTGAAATCATTTGAAAACACCTTCATTGTGGACTCCAATCAAATAATTATGTGACCTCTGCCACCAGATTGCACCAATTGATTGCACCAGAGATTATTTAGGTGTGTCTTACAAAAAGGGATGAACACTTATGAAATCAATTATTGTGTTTTTTATTTGTAATTAATTAACAAAAAGGTCTAATGTTGTGTTTTTTTAATTTGACATTATAGAGTATTTTGTGTTGATCAGGGCCCGTATTCACAAATAATTTTATCTTACCACTAGGAGTACTTCTAAATCGCACTAAAACCTTTTAGTTAGTAGTCCCACCTTAAAACCTATTCACAAAGCTGCAAAGACGAACTCATACTAAGGAATTCCTAGAATTTTCAAGCTAAGAGTCAGGGCGGGGTTGACGTCGTTGCTAAGGATGACATTGTTTCTCATGAACGAGCTTTCTCAGAATGCCCACAGCAATTGGCTGATATAGGGGATGGGTCTCTGCCCGCGTACGGATCAACCCCCACGGTTCGGCACGCATATGATCCGCGGATTAATAGCTAGATTGAACCATCATAGAGAAATACAAATACAGCCGCTGTTATATAAACCATATATGTTTTGGTTTGCTTTGTTTTTCATACTAAATGCCTTTCTGGGAGGCATGTTTTTAGAAACGCGACCGAATTAAATAGAATTTAAACATTAGCGATCTTTTAAATTTTTATTACATTAATTCAGGCATAAGACCACCCTAGTTAAATCGCCTAAGGCGTACTGAATCTAAAAATGTATTTTGTGAAATTTTCGAATAAAGATTTAGTGAAATAACTTAAATTGAAAAACTGAAATTATCATTCATTCAATTCCTTGAGAATAGTTCCTGGCAATTTTTGGTGGAAACGCGCCTTTGGTCCCGTTATTTTTTTTGGCTGATCCAACAAATGATTCGATGCACCCCTATTATATTCTAATAAAGATTCTAAAATACAAATGTAGGCTACATGTCACAGATTTAACATGAAACCAAGAATACTGACTAGTCAATTGGTTACATGTCTGCATCTCGTAAACAATCAGCGGGTATCTATATATAATATATATAATATTATATATATAATACCCTCGCGATTGAGGCGGTACCTTTTAATGAGCTCTGTATCATTCAATATCTCCAGTGCTGACGCGATTGCGACAACAGCAGATTTTCGGATCGCCTGAGTAGGTCTTTAGCGACTTAGAAGTCCTCTTGCCTGCTTCTAACTTCTCCTGGACTTAGGAGCTGTTTTTAGCTCTCAAACCCTTTGTGAAATACTCTTATCCCCAAAATGTAGGAGTCCTAAATTTATGAGTGACACGCCCATTATTTTTCAGAGTTGCTCCTAAATTGCGGAGTTAGGACCAACTTTTACCCTTAAAATGCTTTGTGAATACGGGCCCAGATGTCCATTCTGATTCCATGAAGTAAGAAAAATACCAAGGTGTAATCTTTACCAACAAACATAATGGATAAAACTTTGAGCCCTTATTTTTGCCCCCGCACCACACCCCACCCCACCTCACCGATCCTTTCAGCCCACCTGACAAAAATGTAGCCATCGGTGTAGTTGTAGTTGGTAATATTGCCTTTCGTTTATTTCTGTGTTACCTGCTGAAAATACAGAGGAATGAGAGCTAGAAAATTGCCCTGAACAGCTGCTTCCACTAAGCATTCAGCCCAGGGCTGGTCACGCAGGCCTGCTGGAGGGGAGCGGACAGACAGACACACACACACGTCTCTTTAAAACAAATGGCCAATGATGTGGACGCACGCACTGATTGCACGGATTCTCACAGGTAAACAGTTTTGTCTGATGGAGGATTTAAAGGCGAAGTTTCATCATGAGCCAAGGAGATGAAAATGTCACCTTGTGATGGTGGGTTTAGTGATTGGAGCCAATCGCAGAACCCCGGGGGTATCAATAAGTTTGACTGTAAGCCTACAGCCTAACCACAAGCTCTGAATGACAGAGAAGAGGAAAAACAATAACAAAAGGGGGGAACAGAGAATATCACCCAACGGGTGACTAAGTGCCACAAAGACACAAACAAACGAATAAATAAACCACCGACACCGAGTGTCCGAACAAAATAATAAACGGCAAGGAGAGCCAAATAACCAACGAAAAATGAAACCCGAAACACAGTCCACAGACTGCCTAACCGGAACACAAACCAACTCAGAAGGAGCGAGTAAGTTTCCTAAATCAGGTCACATAAAATAGATACTACATTTACTAAATGAGTTTCTTTCGAAGAGAAAAAGTTTCTTTGTTCCTAAATAAAGAGATCTTTAGAGTCACGTCTTTAAAAAGACATAACAAACCGTACCGGCTAAATCGTAACAATGGCTTACGATTTCGCACAGATCCGAAAACCAGCTGGGGTTTAAATAGGGAGGAAATGGTGATTGATAAATCAGCCCCGCCCACCAGAAAGGCGCAGCACCGCCCTCAGGTGGTAAGTCAGGGAAACAACCATGACACACCTGATGCTAAAAGGGAAAGCCGGAGCTTGCCTCCAATGAATATCTCTGCAGCTGCCTTATCGCGCCACCTCAGCTCCATGCTGGGGGGAAGGGGGAAAGAAGCCAAACTGCAAATAGTTATTTTTCGCCCTTCCTCTTCCCAAAAATCAATCACCGAAAAAAACAAATCAGACATCCCTGCTTGTAAAGCCAAGAAGATCAAAAAATATCTGCTGAAAAAAGCTAAAATGTAAAAATGACAGCACTATGACAAGATAATATTTCATTTATTTATTTATTAGCTTGGCAGATGCCCTTATCCAGCTTGACTTATATTTAGATTATATTTTTGTTATTTGTTTTATTCTGCTGGATGTTTACTGAAGCAATTCAGACGAAATACCTGGCCAAAGGGTACAATGGACCCCACCTGGACCCCGAACCTCTAACCTTCTGGTTACAAGCCGAGAGCATTAAACCCTATACTATGCTTAAAAGTTTAGGGAGTAAATGTATTCAGTATGGTAAGGACAGGTATAAACTATTACTCTGCATGTGGTTTTTCTTTCACCTCTTGCAGAGGTGCTGCCCCTACATAAAATGGTATCACTCACCAAGCCATTCTTGTCATTGAACCTCTTTTCTGTGCATTTTCTATCTCACCCATTAAAAGGCAAATTTCTATTTTGGAAGGTTGTGTTTCTCGGTTTCAGTTTCAACGGTGTAAACAAAGCTCTCCTTCAAGAGACAAATACACCCTTTCACATTGTATCATTTCAATTTATGGAGAACTTCGTGATCAGACATATAAGGAAACGATTTACGGTCCAAACTCCATCACACAATAACTGAGCCTTGATAAAATGCTGCTCATGCCATTCCAGAAAAAGAAAGGGCACCAGATGCATCGTCCCCGAGGGCCTGCTACACCGAATTGACCTAAGAGCGCTACGGGATGAGTGAACAGGGTGCTGCAAGGGTGCTGTCTCGGCATGTGCCCAGACCACCGCAAACTCTCCAGAGGAGCAGGAGGCTGGGTCTGGGATCAGTATTGACTCTGATGTTCTCTATCTTTAAATTTAAATGTCAGCTACACTCAGCTTGATACAATGAGATTAGAGGACTCTATCTGGCAGTAGGGTGCTCTCTGCCTTACAGAGGGATGTCTGGCACGGCGCCTTGTCTGCTGTGCCAGGTGCTGAATAGGGCCCTCCCCGTAATGAGATGATGACAGAGACAGACACATCAGATCCCTGACCGCAGTCACAGAGCCAGCGGGAGCGGGGGCCTGAACGCCGGCTGTACTGCCAAACTCCAGCGCGACTCTAAAACCTTACAGCTGTGATAACTCCAGACAGGTATGGGAATTTAGCTCCTGTAATAAAAGTCCACTGGTCTCTTTAGAGCACTGTGAGCAGCGCATGAAACCTGCCCGATGGGAGGCCCTTCTTTATCCTACTGCGTTTATCTTCCTTAACCACAGACTAGCGTTACACTATTTTTGATACTCGCGCGGTCTCTGAAACATTTATTTGACAAGAGGGATGTCTGGGACAGAGAAACAGTGGGCGACACAACGTTTCTCTTCATGGCTGTAAAGATGCACAATCGGCCCGGTTCTAGTGTTGTATGTGGAAAAAAAGGCACACAGTCAAAAGTACTAAAATGTTCAAATTATCTTAGGGTACAGCTTAATAACTGCTGTTTTAAGTGGAACAACTGTCACATGCATTTTTTTAAAGAGATTTGTTCAGCTATAAGTATTAACATATAGGCTATATCAGTGTAGTGTAGGCAGTGTAGTATAATGGCTAAGGAACTGGGCTTGTAATGCAATAGCTGCAGGTTCCATTCCCAGCAATGGGGCACTACCATTGTACCCTTGAACAAGGTACTCAACCTGCTTCAATTGCTTCAGTAAATATCCAGCTGTATGAATGGATTATATGTAAAGAAATGAAAGAACTGTAAGTCACTCCATAAGAGCATCTGCTAAATGCCTGTAATGTAATGTAATATCTTGCCTGTGTGAATCTGTTTTGGAATCAAAAATGAATTGATGTGGACACACACACAATTGCATGTTTCATCGCAGGAGCATTAATTTTATATATCTATGTATTGCTTTTATTTTCAAAAAGATCTGGCATTTAAAATTAAATGGTTTCAAAGTTATATAAGTATAAACATACATATTTAAAGGCTTTAAGAAAAGCATATACGTGATCTATAAACCAATTTCCTGACTGTTGCAATTTCATAGTCTTTTGTGCGCTCTACCCCCCCTGCCCCCCAGGAGTTTCACTGAAATGGTATTTTGAGTGCAGTTGATCTTCCAGTAAATAGAGACACACCATGCCATATACTTTGGGTCTCTTCCATGGGAACCTTTCATGATGCGACCGTGTAGTACTGTCTGTGTAGGCTGATGCCATTTCTATGGAGCCTGTGCGGCTGCGCTTTTGGCTGCCAGCCTTGATAGGCTGGGATGACAGGCGTCTCTGGGTGCTGATTCCATTGGAAGAATTTGAGGAATTGGGAGGACTATCTGATGCAGATATGCATCATTATTTATACTCCCTTACAGACACAGCGTGGTGCTGGAGAGCGTGTGTGATGCAATGTATGCAGAATGCGCAATGTAAGTTACGCAGCTAATGTTTATTCCAACACTATTTTGCTATGCGGTTACAGATATGGAGACCACAGTAATATCGCAGAAGAGGAAATGTCAGTTGATGCCAGAGGCCGGGTAGCTGGAAATGGGATTGCCAAATCTTGCATCAGCCCCTCCACAGAAGTCTCTTTTGAGGGTAACGATCAAAAGTAGCCGTTAGGGGAATGAAAACTCTTGTAATCTTTCTGACGCGGTTCAGGAGGGAACAGGCGAGTATTAGTTAACAATAGACAGCCCACAAAAATGGAATAGAACAGGAAAAGAATAGAATATACTTCATTGAATTATAGCGTGGAAATTAATCTTACCACAGGATAGACTTGTGTGAGACTTAAGGGGCCATTTTAGGGCAACATTAGGGAGACGTTGCTAATTTGGGAAAATGGCTCTGTTATGGATGGGGGAAAGAGGACAGCTAGTTAGTTAGGCTTGCACCCAGCTTCATGACCAGCAAAGTATATAGAGCTTTGGCGCTGACAAACTAGGGTTGTTTGTAGCTTGCCGCATTACCTCAATAACTAGCCGGCTAGCAAGCTATGTCAGCACAGTAATTCTACTCAACATGGGAAATTGAGAATTCAGACAATAGAACATCCACAAGTTGGTTTGTCTAAGCCAGGGGTCGGCAACCTGTAACACTCAAAGAGCCATTTGGACCCGGTTTCCACGGAAAAGTAAACACTGGGAGCCGCCAGTGGCGTAGTGGGGGTGCTACGCGAAAAAATAATTGTCGACGGGGGGGATTGCTACGCGAAAAAATTCTTGCGCCCCTCAATTGGATACTTATAATTTATTTTCCCAAGCCAAGCGGAGCCGCAGCATAAGGATGAAAGAGCCGCAGCATAAGGGTGAAAGAGCCGCATGCGGCTCCGGAGCCGCAGGTTGCCAACCCCTGGTCTAAGCAATACATAATGAACACCCACAACCTGCCAAATGATATACCAACACACTTTATGAGTTTTTATGTAGGCTTTATACATCTCAAATGTAGGATCATTTGTAGCAATAAATAAAGTGAATCACAGCAAAGGGCAAATGTTCATTGAATCCAGGTAAAAGTTGGACACAAATATGCAGCTGACCCAGGAAAAGAAGAGCTCTTAGGAGTTATCCAATCGCTATTTACAATGTGTCTCCATGACAGAAGACATGTGTCTTCCTGACTACAGCAGTGATCCCCCTGAGCTGTGTTAGCAGCACAGTGAATGCTTGGCCGGGCTCTTACCCTCCTCGCACAGGATGCCTGCCCGTCCGTACGGGCACAGGCACACGGCTTCCTCCTGTGACCTCGGCACGCACGTGCTGCCGTGGCCACAGGGACTCCTCGCGCAGGCGCTGAGCTGGCACAGCTTGCCCGAATAGAGATCAGGGCAGATGCAGAACCAGTTCTCCGCATTGCTAAACATCAGGAGAAAGAAACAGAGACAGAGGGATTATTCATACATATTAATGCTTACATTTATTTCTGTATGCTTTGGACATATTTAGCAATGTATGTCCTGTGTATAAAGCATTGTGAATTTAAAGGAGGGAGAGAGAGAGAGAGAGAGAGACAGAGAGAGAGAGAGGGAGAATAACAGTCATATTTGAGAATAATATTTCATTGTGTACATTAAATGCCTTTGCAGCATATTTTTTACATTGTGCTTATAAAGCCCATTTGAGTTTGTATTCGAAAGAGAGAATAAAATAAATTCTGAGACAGAAGACAGAAGAGACAGAAGGAGGAATAGAGGTGAATAGAGGGGAAGGGCACAGCGAGAGTAGAGAGAGAGAGAGAGAGATTCTAGCCTTGTGACATAAATGGAGCTTCACCATGATTGCTCCATTGATTTCTGCTGATTTCCACAACTTGCAGAACAACAAACGCCAGAGATAGAGAGAGACACTGATATAAAAATAAATAAAAGGAAATTGAATAAATGTGAGGACCAGAGTAGTCAAATGAATAGAGGCCCACCGAAGAGCTGACGGTAACCTCCACCTGCTTTCAGATAAAAAAAAATGTCTATGCTGGCTGAGTACATATGGAGTCGGGGAAAAAAACATTTAAAATTTGTGTAAATGACCTTGAGGGAATATCAAACCCATGCACAGTCGACACAGACCTTTCTGCGCTGGGAAACCAGCGATATAAAATATTTCACATCAATTTAATTTAAACATCCTCGATTCATATTCTGCAGAGTTTTCTCTCGCTGAGAAGTGGAGGGTGGGCCAGCATGAGAAATACAATTCTGGCAGGGACTTCATATGCAGCAGAGATGCAGACACTTCAAGGTATGATACCAGATATGCGGCAGGCTTTGGAAGGGTTTCAAATCTATAAATTAATAATATGCTTTGAGCAGCCGCATAGCGGGTTGCATTTTTGCCTCTCTAGAACCGGCTTCCAGAAATTAAATATTTACATTCTGTCGCTGGAATTTCGGGAGGATCGTTCTCCGTGTAAAACATCAGGCTTTCATTCCTATGCATGCCAACGTTAACAGCGCAATCCACTCCCCTCATTTCAGAAACGAGGAGGAAAAATCTGCTGATGAGAACAAAGGAAATGATCATGAAATGTTGGTCTCCTAAAACTAAAAACTAAAAATATTGCTGCTACCTTCTAATACCCATGTGACATTTTGAGACTAAACAAAAATGGGACGTGCTGTGATTATTTAAAAAGTATTCGATTTGAGAGCTAGGGATTATAACAAATATTTTTCATTGGGAACCTCTCTAAGGAACTTAATCTAGTGTCTTTTCACTGGTCTTGTGGTCAGGAGACGTATCGGCGCCTGGGGAGAGAGAGAGATGGGGTGGGGGGGGGAGAGAGTGGAGGACAGCAGGGGGTAATGACATTGCTGGCTGCGAGATTAGTGCCCTGCATTATGTACAACATGCAAACATATCTGTTTCTGTGAGTGATTGTCCTACATAACACCCTCACTGGGGGGGGTAGCGATTGTGTGAGAACTATAGGGGTGTCCGGGCGTAGTCTGCCACGCTCCACTGATCAGCCGGGAAAGAAAATTAATGAATGAATATCTTTTCAACAGCCCTGGAAAAAAGGACAGAATTAACTTCCAGGTGTTAGCACCAGAGCTGCGCTAGTAAGGATACTAAGCATCAAAACTCACGCAATCAAATCAACAGGGACGACATTGTGGAGGAGGATGAACAAACTGGACTCCCAGAGGATGAAACTGGGAGCGTGTCAACTAAACAGCAACACACAAGTTCACTGCTGATGATGATACATTTTCATTGTACAGCACAGCACATCACTTCTTCCTGTCCCCAGGCCCAGCAATGACTGACATCTCAAACTTTCATTCATCTAATCAGATTAAATTCCAAACAAGCTTGTTTATGTCAGGCTTTCAATTGCCATTGTTCACTGAACGTCTTTCACTGACAGGGGTTAACCTAAACACAAATAAAGTAATCTGTTGTCCAAATCAAAATGGAACTCAACGTTCCAACAGAGAGAAAGAAAAATAGACAAAAACAGAAGGATAAATGTAACGTTTAGTTTGTTAATGGGAAGCTCTTAATTTAGTGATCATCAGTAAATCACAATGTCCTCCCTCTCGCTCTTCTGAGAGATTTTTCCTCAATAATTTCTTTTAAATCCCGCTGGCAGTAGAGGGCAGTCTATTGGCACGCCCACTGAGCACCCAGGAAAACTGGGTCAAATGGTTTTCCAATATGGACATTTCACAGCTAAAATAATGAGCTGTCAAACTAGACACTCTCCATTCCTGGAAAATAACCTTTTAAAAAACTAAAAAGAAAAAAGAAAAATCCTATGAATAATTCAAGAAAATGAAAGAGGGCAAGAGTGCTGTCGCCTGTTCAGTGAAACCGCGACCTGCTGATTTTAGCTCTGTCATCTACCCGGCCAAGTGAAAATGTCCAAAAAACCTTATCTTATTGAACTTCTTATTAAATTCAAAACAAAGAACAACAAAAAATCACCCTTTTGCACGAGCTTTGGCTGGATCTATGTATAAATATGATATACGGTATATACTTATGTATGTTATACATAGATCCACCACATTGATTATACACACAAACACACACACACACATATACGTATATAGTACCAGTCAATAGTTTGATTTTAGAAACTAGGTTTATTAATTGCACCATATACGTTTCTGTAAATACTTGAAATTTACAAAAAACACATGTAACAATAAACATAAGAAACATCAAAGCAATGTTCAAGGAAAAATTATCCTTCACCAGGTTGTTATCTTGCTGAAGAATTCCTACTTCCAGATGGAATTGTACTCAAACTTTTCTGGTAGTTCCTTCAAATTCTTGGGTTTTATTTATACCCTTGATAAAGATGAACAAAAGAGACGTATAAAATAATGGACTACGTAATGAGTAATATTTAATGCTCAAAAAATTCAAAAATATTCTTTAATAATAATGCACAAATGTTAAATTGAAATGGGTTGGCGTTTATGGACTACTTTTTTGAATTCAAACCACAAATGTTAGACTGACATGGCTATGGCTATGTCAGGACATTGATCTTGTGATCTGTCAAGGATTTCTTAGTTTCTTTAGACATATGGTTTGGATTGTTGTCTTGTTGAAAGGTCCATCTGTGGCCAAGGCGTAGCTTCCTGGCAGAGGGAACAAGGTTTTTGGACAAAATGTCTTGGTACATGTGTGGGAGAATATATTCCCTCCACTGACCAAATTGAGTCTGACCAGGGCCTAGTAGCCAACCTGTGTGTCTTGGTCATTGGGACTGTGCAGAGTCAGACTGTGTGCAAGGAGTGTGACTACCATTGGGCCTATACGGAGACAGGCTGGGTGCGTGGAATGTGATCATGTGATCTAGCACAGAAAGCCCCTAAAGGTTTAAAGCTGATGCAGCCGTGTTTCGCAGCTGTATTCCTAATCAAACGCTTAAAAAGGTCTAAACTGTTATTTCGCCAAGGACACTGTCAAAAGTAGATAAGAACAGAATGACGGAGTGGAAGCAGCTGTTCGGCACGCTTACGCCAGCCTAAGATAAAAGGATTCCTCAAACAAGCTAATGAAAATTCCCCCAATCAGAGAGAAGGGGTGTGTCTTGGCTGGCTTGAATGTAGGCAGGGGCAAAAGGGTGGCGAGCCAGCTGTGGGTACTCAATACAGTACAATTAAAAACGACCTTATATGGGGTGTCTGCACAGGTGTAAGACACTTCTGTAAGTTGGTTGTTAGAAATCACTGTTAAAAGCTGAAACTAGGTAGAGAATGAAAACTTGCACATATATACTGAAACGTGCATTTACTCACACAAATATAATGGAAAGTCATTTTATATATTAACTCACAATCACTGATATACACTTAAAGGTGATGTTTTTATATGCGGTCACAAGATGTTTGTATACGTATAGGTGGTTACACGATGTTGGTAAAATTGGACGCGGTCATAGGAAGTATTACAGAATGTATTGAGTTATTCTGTGTCACTGATTCTAGCGGCGCATAAATGCCATGGTTCAATAGTATCCTTAGCTTGGCAAAACCAAGATAACAGAATGATGAGCAAAGCAAGGCTGGAGAGCCGGCCTTGGGAGTTCAAAAAGAGTACAGCGGAACCACGATTAGAAAAGTGATGAGTAAAGCACTTGTTTCCGGGTGTTTGGTGTTTGGGGAAACATGAAAGTGACCAATCATGTAACGAGTAAGAGGAGTATATAAGCTTCGTTGAAACAAAGGAAGAGTAGAGCAGCTTGCAAGCTGCTCTCGGCTTTGTGTATTCATCTGAAAATAAAGTCTAAAAACTTTGAACATCTTCTGCCTCCGAACTCTCTACTTTTGTTGGAAAATTGAGCAAAACGGGACTTTAAATAATTTGATGTAAGGACTTAGAAAATAATTTGATTTAAGGATATTTCAAAAATATTTTGAAAAGATGAACAAAAAATACTTTGAAAAGATTTTGAGAACCTGGAGAGACTCTGATTTTCCACGACATAATTTGGCGACCACGAAGGGACTCGGGAAAAAGTCCAGCCACCTGGAGCACCTGGGATTGGCGCTCTGACGCTCCCTGACGGAGGTAGGGGGATGCGAACACAACCTAGGCTGGCCAGCCAACACTAAAAAAAAAAATAATAATAATAAAAGGTTGTTGTCTGTACTCTCCCGGCCTTTGATGGGAATGTCGGAGAGGACTTTTCGAGTCCAAGAACTCAAAGTAGAGATTATGAGAGGATGGCATAAGATTTGAAAAGTCAATGTGTGATTGGAGCGCTGTGTATGAGTGTGAGGCTTGAAAATTAACCTAGTAGAATAGGTATGATTACAGGTTCTCAAGGCCGGTTATATTTACGATCTGCAGATCTGGGTTTCTGACGGTGCACAAAGGTAAGGAAAAAGATTTCCACGGGTCCGACGAAGGACAATGACGGGAGGGATAAGAATAAAAGGGTGTGGGAGTCAGGGGGGCAGTCGACGCCCTGGACGCTGGTTTTGCGTTGTATTTTTTTTGAGCATAGGGACTACGCTTGTGTTTTTTGGGTGTAGGGTTATACACCTGGATGCTGGTTTTGCGTCCTTTTTTATTTGAGCGTAGGGACTACGCTTGTATTTATTGGGTGTAGGGTTATACACCTGGACGCAGGTTTTTGCGTGGTATTTATTGAGCGTAGGGATCGTGCGCTTGTATTTATTGCGTATAAATGTACACGGTAGATGAATAGCCAAAAGTGGGAGAATTGGGGAAAAGGATCTAAGGGACTACACCATAGGCTACCAGATATTTTGTGCATAAATACTCGAGTAGGAAAAATAATAATAATTAAATATATTGGGAAAAATAGCAAGAAATAGAAAAATTGGAAGCTATAAAAGAAAACGGGAATTTGAATTAAAGTGTATTGAAGGGGAATTAGGAATTGAAATAATAATAGGGGATAGGGTAATTAAATATATTGGGAAAAATAGCAAGAAATTGAAAAATTGGAAGCTATAAAAGAAAACGGGTATTTGAATTAGAGGGTACTAAAGTGTAGGAATTAAAATAATAGAGAAAGATACGGTGATTAAATATATTGGAAAATTAAGAGAAGAGCCTGTGAAAGAGGAGCAAGGGATATTATGGCATCTCCTGTCACAGAGCTAGGGAAATAATATTTGTATAAAACAGAAATAGGAAAATATTATTATATATTATCATTCATTTGAGTGATTAAGTGTGTGTAAAATTATTGATCCAACAGATAAGTTTGGCTCAAACTCCTTATTTGCTTGTGAAGGTTAATAGGAAGCACAGAGACTTGGAGCGCTGCCCTGTTCATAGATTCAGAGAAGTGTAATATTATTAAAAGACTAAACTGATCCAAGTCAAACTTTTGATAAATTACCAGGTGGTAATGCGAAGTAAGATTTTCAAGTGTTTTAGCGTTCTGGGGAAGTGGTTCGCTCGCATAAATGTATTTTTAATTCTGTACTCGCGGGTGCCTGCAGCAGTTAAAAGAATGTCAGGAGGGGGCCTCGGAAGTAACAAGGAGTGAAGGCCGAGAGAAAGGGCCGAGAGGGCCGAGAGAAAAAGTGAATAAAAAATGTGAGTAAGAAGTAAGGGCAACGGCCCGAGAGGAAAAATAATGAAAAAATTATTTTAAAATAATAAAATAAAAACCCGCAGTGTTATTTTTATTTTTTCATTTGAGTGGCAGAATGGACAACAAAGGGAGCAAGGCGTCGTGTCTCCCGGATCCGCTGTCTGGACCGGTGAAGGTGATGTACGATAAATGAGGAATGATGGCTTTAGAGCAAGTGCCCTTATGGCACAGAAGGATTTAAGTATGTTTCCCTACTAACGGTACAGTGAACACAGAAAAAACTTAGTCATGGCAGGAGAATGTGGAAAGCATGAAGTAAAGTAAGAGATAAGGAAGTGATTAATTGGGAGGTTGTTAGAAAGTATGAGAGAGAGAGAGACAGAGAAGCGGAGAGAAGAAACGAATATGGAAATAAAGAAGTGAGAAACTATTAGATGAACTTGAACTCCCCCTTTTCCTGCGCCAAGGAGCGATGCAGCGATAAATGGAGAAGAAGAACAGCTGCCCACAGACAGCCCCGCCCGCCGAAGAAAAAGTTCTGCCGAAAGAGAAGCGGCCTGCTTCTCCTGACCGACCCCTGAGAGGAGGATGGCGCGCATGAGAGTGGGATCGCCACCGCCAGAGGTTTCAGTGCCCACTGGTGGCTTGCCCCGACCTGAGGGGACCACGAGATGACGAAAAGACGAGAGACCCCTGGTGTCCCAGATGTGGAGCATGCGGAGCGATGTCATGGGTGCAGGAGCGGATCGCCAGGGAGGGCAGAGCCGTGGGAGTGAGGTGAGCGGCGGAGTCGGTGAGGGCAGAGGCGGCGGTGGGGGCGGCCCGAGCAGCAGGAGCAATGAAGGTGTTATAGTTGTCAGGAGTTTAGATATTTTGCTAGAAACTTCCCAAACAAGTGTGCAGAAGGTAACGGGACATTGACGCAGCAAGAAGCGGGCGCACACGGGCAGGAGTCAGGATCGAACAGCCGCAAAGAGCAAAGATCATAGGATGAGAGGGGGGAAAGACAGGAAAACACGCACCCCATACACAGAATATAAGGTTTTTAAAATTATAGTTAGCAACCACAGGACAGCCCAAGAATGAACCTTCTAGTCATGGGTAAGTCGATATCTTTTTGATTAACAGCGGTGCTTCATGGTCTGTGATACAAAGTGAGGCGTTGCCTAGGGCACCGTTATCCAAATTTAAATTTAAATTAAAAATGACTATTGAAGGCGACGAAAATGGGTTGTCAGTCACGTCACCTGTATAGGTACTATTGGAAATAGTTTTGGGAATCCTATACAATTGATAGATTGGTATTACACATGGAAGTGAGATAACTTTCATTGCATCGCTTTATCCCTGACTATATATTATATGAATATGAGTGTTTCTGGAACATGCCGCAAACAAATGAAACAATATGTTTAGGACTATATATATAGCGGACTGATGAATTCTAGTAAAGTAGAGTGAAGAGCAGAAATTATTATTTGAACAAATCAAAGTGATTTGATTATCGAAAATTACTGAATGTGAATGGGAAGATGTGAGTTCTTAGGTTTGGGAAACGCAGCCTGAGAGGGAGTGATAATACCTATTGTGCATGAACAACGCTTTGAACCGTGCAGCACGCTGCTATTAACCAGACTACCTCATCTCAGATAAATCCTTGGAGATTATATGATGTTCCGCAAACACTCTGGGCTATGCGATTGTAGAAAAAGGAGGGGAGAGCTGGGCAGTAATAGAAATGCAGAAATGTCTTCAGCCTTGCTCAGCTCAGTAAGTGCAAAACAAAAGTGACATAGGGAAAATGACAAAAGCTCACTTGTTGTACCAAACCCTGTCACTCTGTTTTTCTTTTTTCAAGAGCAGAAAAAAATTCAAAGTGGTTCGCTGTGAATCTAGTTATTGCGGTAAATCTAGAGTAGAAGTTTTGGTTTGCATTTAAATTCAAATTGAAACGATGGACTTGGACTATCCGTCCGCAAGGATATGTCGACTCGAGGGGATTTTCTCTGCTGAATTAGCAGCAAATTTAGAGTGTTCGTGCCGCCCGATATTAATTTAATATCCAAGTGGAATTTACTTTTGTGTTCCTCTTCGAAAAAGGCCTGTGAAACAGATACCGGGGCATCAAAATGGCCACTGCATAGCTGGGCTCATGGACGATGCTGAAATAGTTCAACCACTTTCGGAATTAATACATGGTCACAAAATGGCCATGACAGAATACAGGGACTGGAATAGTGAATCTTTGACAGCGTTGACTTGCCTGAAACAGGCATTTGCTTTTTCTCCCTGTTTAGGTTTACGGAAGAAGAAAAGTCCCTTAAATTTATTTGTATAAAAAAGAAATAATAATAATAATAATCATTATAATAAGGGCAAATAAATAAAAAAAAAATAAAAAAGATTTGATTAAGGAAAATAATGAACGAAGCGGGGCAGGAGAAATTTACTCATAGAGTGGAATGGGGTAGTAGGCAGGGGATGGATGTTGATATTGCATTTGAACCAATGGGGAGGGAACTGGTGCGGGCCCCTGCGTTGGCATTACCTGATCATGAACAGCCATTTGATTTGGTTTTCTGAGATTCTCTGTGGCTCGGTTGGTGGAGTGTGGTGTTGGCAGTGCTTAGGTTGTGGGTTCGGTCCCCACTGGGGCCACATGTGCTGAAGGTATATGCGTTCGCTGCTGTGAGTCGCTTTGAATGGAAGCGTCTGCTTAGTGGCATATAGGCCAATGGTTTAATTGGATGTTTAATTTGATGTTTAATTTGTTGTTTAATTGATTGGTTAATTTATTGGTTAATTTATTTGTTCATTTTATGTTTGTTAATTGGTTTGTTAAATTGGTTTGTTAAATTGGTTTGTTAAATTGGTTTGTTAAATTGGTTTGTTAATTGGTTTGTTAATTGGTTTGTTAAATTGGTTTGTTAATTTGTTTTGTTAGTTGATTTGTTAATTGATTTGTTAATTGATTTTAAGTTGGTGCCATTGCAACCTTTTCACAACTTTGTGTCAATGTTAGTGATATATGTGTATGGGCATGTCACAACATTGTAGGAGCGCACTATAAGTGAAAATAATTGTATTTAATGTAATAACTAATAAGTGAAGCACATGGTATGGACCATTGTGCGTGAGGTCAGGTCATGAGTACAATACAAAATAAATAAAAATATGAAACAATTAATCAAGCAGGGTAAGTTAGATCACCTGCAGCTGCTAAATGTGACTTATAAATGTTATGAAGTTAAAAATTGTTTGAGAAAGGTGGGTACCTTTTTGGGGACTGGTGGAAATAAATGGGTGTGTGATGCGGCACACCCCTATAAGCAACCCCAGGGAGGTACCCAAGGAAGTGATACATCGCGTCAACCTAACTGTTTGCGAGTGATGTATGCAAATAGGCAAGTGGCTGATATGTTCTGGATGTGTGGAACAGGAGTGTATAATGAGCTACCTATAAATTGGACAGGAGTTAGATAGGCTGTTAGTAGAAAAGGGTGTGTGTACTGTTTGGGGAAGCATGTTGTACATATATTCCAAATAATACAGCTCCTGCAGGCACATTTACTAAAGCCATGGAGAAATTGAAGAGTCTTCACAAAGAGGTTACGGCTAATGCAGGATACGGGCATGAGATATGGGACTGGCTAGATAGTACCTTTGGCAGGTGGGGAGCATGGTTGGGAAAGGCAGCTCTTCTGATTGTTATAATACTGGTTCTGGGAATGGTGTTGGTGGGTTGTTTCTCAGATCTTTTATTGGCAGATCAATGAGTGTACAGCTGCTCCAGCACAAAGTGACTGAGGCAGTGCGAGACTTTCCCATGTACCCGGTTGCTCCACAGAAACCAGTACCAGCCCCAAGGAGGAGGCCAGAGGGATATCCCTCAACAGTACAGAACGTCAACAAACCACCAAACTATGCCCCGTATGGCCTGCCACCTCCTGTTGAAGAATATGATGAAATGATTGTTTTACCACCTGTGTATATTGAACTAGAGTGTTAACCGGAGACACTTTTCTGTCTTAACCTAAGATATAACTATATGTAATTATGTCTATTACGTGCTATGTGGTAGTCTGTCTGTCTTAGTTTTTTCCCCCACTACATGCTGCTGAGAAGAGCTACGCCATTGGCCATTCCCCCTTGTCCATCATCATTACCGCAATTGGAGAGGACTTCCTATTTGAGAGATTGGTTTCGGAAACTGTTGTCTCAAGTGCAGATTTGTGTTCCATGTTGTTTTGCGAATCCTCTGTTTTGTTTACCCTGTGTTCCATGAGACGTAAGGGAAAGATTTTCCACGACACATGTTGGAGTTCATGGTTCCATCTATTTTAGTAAGGGCCCCAGGGCCTGTGGATGCAAAACAACCCCAAAGCATCAAAGATCCACCACCATGTTTCACTGTAGGCATGAGGTGCTTTTCAACATTACTTGTAATCTAACGCCAAACATAATGCTGATGTGCATGTCCAAAAAGCTTGATTCGGCCAAAAGACACAGTTCCAATCGTAGTTCAGATGTAGTTTGACAAATTCAAGACACCTTTTTTCTCTTCAAAAGAGGCCTCCTTCTTGCAACTCTGCCATAAGGCCATTGTCATGTAGGCATCATCGAATGGTAGCTTTAGACACCATGTAACCCCAAGATGCCAGGTTGTTTTGGAGATCTTGAACTGTGTCCCTTGGACTTATTTTTGCCTCTCAAACCATCCGTCTCGCTACATGTGGAATTGCCTGTTCTACCTGGCAGGTTAGCCACTGTTCTGGTGGCCTTAAACTTCCTCATAATTGGCACAACAGTGGAAAGTGGTATCTTCTAACTTTTGTCGTTTTTTGTAGCCATCTCCTGATCTGTAGAGGTCAATAACTTTTTGTCTGATGCTTTCAGGGAATTATTTGCCTTTCACTATGATGATGGCTGACAACAGTATTTCAAACGTGTGTTCCCTCCTTTTTGTACCCTAGGGCAGGGGTCGGCAACCTGCGGCTCCGGAGCCGCATGCGGCTCTTTCAGCCTCATGTTGCGGCTCTTTCAGCCTTATGTTGCGGCTCCGCGTGGCTTGGGAAAATAAATAATAAGTATCCAAGTTTTCCAAGTTTTCTTTTCCGTGGAAACCGGGTCCAAATGGCTCTTTGAGTGTTACGGGTTGCCGACCCCTGCCCTAGGGAAACAGGATACCATTGTAGGCCATTGTATAGTTCCATAACCTTCCAATTAACTTCAAATAAGTTGTATATTTATGAAGATTTGTTTTTGTTGGATTACTTTATTTAAAATAATATTTCAGGGTATGAATAATTATTTTCTGGAAAACATATATTATGAATAAAACAAAATATGTTTTTCTGACAACATTAGTAATGTAGGTTTGGATCTCTTTTGTTCATATTTATCAAGGGTGTGAATAAAAACTGAGCTTACTGTATATATTGTGGCAGCCCAAGGGGCTGCACAAGGAAATGGCTGCCTAGCCTACAACACATGGGAGCCAGGAAACACTACATTTCCCAGCAGGCCACAGTCACACCAGAACAGAGTGAAGGCAATGGAGCTAACGACCAGCTGAAGGCCATTTCAAGGCCTATTTAAAGGTCTGATTCCCATCACACTGGGAAAGAAGTAGGAACGTGTTTAGAAAGGAGTTGGTGAGTGTGTTTGGGAAGTAGAGAACCTGTGAAGTCATTTGACCAGCCAGGATTTGAGGAGAGAGTGTTTTGGAGTGTTGTGTATGAAATTGGATTGTTTTGAGGACCCCCTTTGGATTGACTACGGACTGGATTACGGAACTGAACTGGATTTTGGAACTGGATTTTGGACACTGACAACGAGATAAAGATTGCGGACTTTGTGTTTGTATTCCCCCGAATACCCCGCCCTTTGTTTTGTGTAGTGTTTGTCAAGAGTAAGTTTAATAAATTATCATTTTGTTTATATTACTGCCTCCTCTGTGTTCTTGAACTTGCCTACGCCCTCTACAAGGTCTGTGTGTGTCGCCCAACCCCTGGGGACACCACAATATCAGTATATACTGTATATATATATACACACAGTGCCCTCTAGAATTATTGGCACCCTTGGTGAAGATGAGCAAAAGAGGTTATGAAAAAATGTATTTGTTGTTCATCAGCTTAATCGTACACTCAGAATATGAAATAAATCTAACCTTTAATTGAAATAAAATGATTCAAAGAAAAAAAAATCCTTATAAAAAAAATTCAAACAAAAATTCTAAAATGTGTCACAGTTATTGGCACCCTTGCATTTAGTACTTTGTGTACCCTCCCCTTGCCAAGATAACAGCACTGTATTCTCCTATAATACTTGAGGTGTGAGAACACATAGCAAGGGATTCTGAGACCATTCCTTCATATAGAATATCTGCAGATCATTCAGAGTCCTTGGTCCTTGGGACTCTACTCATCAGCTCACCCCACAGGTAGTTGCCTCCTCTTCCAGGCAGATTCATCACAGCTCCAGTTGTTCTAAACATATTATTGCCCTACTAGTGAAGATGGGTATTTTCAGGTGTGTAGCTATTTTTTTTATAGCCATTGCCTGATTTATAAAGGTTGACAACCTTTTGTCTCATTTTATTTGTGTAAAATAAAATATAAATGCAATATACTTCATTTCGATTTTGTTCATAAGAAATTCTAAGGATGCCAATGATTGTAACACGTGTTTTAGAGATGGATTGATTTAGATTTTTTTCTCTCTCATTAGATTTCTCTCATATTTTGAGTGTAAAATCAAGCTGATGAACAACAAACACATGTTTTCCTCATCTTTACCAAGGGTGCCAATAATTCTGGAGGGCAATATATATATACAGTACACAGCATAAATGAGGACATCCCCTTACAAATTCAACTATCTCTCCTTACAAATAAGACATATTTGGGGTTCCTATATAATGTAATGTTTCAGCAACTCTGAAACAAATGATCAGTTACCAATGAAACATGTCAATACTAAACAGAAAAATATGATTTTCTTATAAAAATGATAAAAGGCCATGTTGCAAAAATGAGTACACCCTCCTGAAAGTTACAAAATAAAACCTAATAAAATGTTTTCTGGTGCGAGTTAAGGGCAGTTGATGATTCTGTTGAACCATCACACTCACACAGGTGTAATAGGTTGACAATTAAAACTGGTACTTAACCCATTGAATCACTCTCAGACTTAATGCTGACAACAATGGCACCACATGGAGAATTGTCTGGAGACTTGAGAAAGAAAATAATTTCATTGCACAAAAGAGGACAAGGGTACAAGAGGATTAGTAAATCACTTGTATTAAGTCAGAACACAGTAGCAAAAGTGATACAGAAATTCAAAAAGAATGGACTTGTGACAAGCTCCCTGAAACCTTCAGGCCATCACAGTAAGCTTTCACCTCGTGATGAGCAATTTTTGCTGAGAAAAGTGCAGGAGAATCGCAAATTGTGCCTCAGACCTGGCAAAAGCTGTGGAAAGCCAAACTGGAGTGACTGTTTCATCTCACACAGTAAGACGCACCCTGCGTAGAAGTGGAATGCATGGTTATCGTCCACGCAGGAAGCCACGGCTGAAGCCAAAGCACAAGAAAGCCCGTTTAGCCTTTGCCAAGGCTCATATTGACAAAGGTGAAGACTTTTGGGAATCCATACTCTGGTCCGATGAGACCAAAGTCAATCTCTTTGGATCTGATGGCATCCAAAATGTATGGCATCGCAAGGGGGAGGAGTACAGTGAGAAGTGCATGGTCCCCACAGTGAAGTACGGCGGTGGTAAAGTTATTATATGGTGATGTTTAAACATTCTTCCAAGGCCACTGCTGCATTCTTAAGAAAGAACAAGGTGAAAGTGCTGCAGTGGCTAAGTATGTCACCCGACCTCAACCCTACTGAGCACCTGTGGGGCATTTTGAAGAGACAGGTTGAGCAGCACTCCCCATCAAACATCAAGGCACTCAAGGAGGTCATCCTCCAGGAGTGGAACAGGATAGAAGTGACAATATGTCGTGAACTTGTACACTCGATGCCAAGAAGAGTCAGTGCAATACTTAAAAGTAACGGTGGACATACTAAGTACTAGAATATTACATATTTGTTTAATTTAATTAAGGGTGTACTCATTTTTGCAACCCTTGATTTAAGCAAAGTTGCCTAATTACTTACTTTACAAATATTTATGCCATTTCTTTCTATGTTGTTATTAAGTACACTACCGGTCAAAAGTTTTAGAACACCCCCATTTTCCAGTTTTTACTGAAATTTAAGCAGTTCAAGTCCAGTGAATAACCTGAAATGGTACAAAGGTAAGCGGTAAACTGCCAGAGGTTAAAAAAAAAGTTTATCTTCCCAAAAACTGAAAAAAATATTGCTATGGTACTTTGGTCTCTGGGGTGTGTGGATGGGGCTATGTGTTTTTTTCATTTTTAAATTTTGTGCTTTTTTTTGTTTGTTTGTTTTTGGTGTTCTTTGTTTTGTTTTTCTGTCTAATTTGTGGTTTAAAAGAAAATAAATAAAAATTTGATAACAAAAAAAGGAATAAATATACAAAAACATGAAAAAAAATATGTAGCATATTACCAAATTACACAGATATACAGTCTCTGATTCTGATTCACCAAAGTCAAACAAATTTATTCGGTTTGATATGAAGATACCAGATATGCCTGCAGTGTGCATTTTTGTCTGTTACTTAGGCTTACAAATACGTACATTATATCCACCCATTTTTTAGAGAGACCATGGGTGCCGCCATGACACTTGACACATTTCCGGTACTGTTACTAACTTCCATTACCCAAAGGCCAATGATTGTGAGATGGATTGACATGGATTTTTTTTTCTTTGAATAATTTGACTTCAATTACAGGTTAGATTTCTCTCATATTTTTAGTGTAAAATCGAGCAACAAAAACAAAAAAAAGTTTTCCTCATCTTTACCAAGGTTGCCAATAATTCTAGAGGGCAATATTACATTACATTTTAGGCATTTAGCAGACGCTCTTATCCAGAGCGACTTACACAGTTTACATTTTCTTTACATACAATCAATTTATACAGCTGGATATTTTACAGAAGCAATTTCTTAGGTTAAGTACCTTGCTCAAGGGTACAACGGCAGATGTGTCCCACCTGGGAATTGCACCTGCAGTTACAAGCCCAGCTCCCTAACCATCTCACTACATGCCGCCCTATATATATATGTATATATATATACTATATGGCCAAAAGTCAGTGGACACCCCAACTAATTATTGAGTTCAGGGCTGTTTCTCAGGGTTTGGGATAGGCCCCTTAGTTCCAGTGAAGGGTATTCTTAATGCTACAGGATACGAAGACATCTTAGCCAATTGGGCACTTCCAACTTTGTGGCAACAGTTTGGGGAAGGCCCTTTGCTGTTCCAGCATGACTGTGCCCCTGTGCATAAAGTGAGGTCCATAAAGACATGGTTAAACGAGTTTGGTGTGGAGGAACTTGATTGGCCTGCAAAGAGCCCTGACCTCAACCCCATTGAACACCTTTTCTTTTTATACATTTATTTCAAATTTGTTCCCTGTTTTTCTCCCAATTTGGTTGCCAATTATACCCTCTATTTATTTCAATTCCCCACCCCCGAGTCCGCCGCCCGTCCTCCTCCCCACTCATTCCGGGCCGATTGTTCCCGCCTCTTCCGAGACGGAAATTCTTCCACAGACGCCTTTTACCTTCTCCTCGAGGGACTCATGCCGGCTCACCCTCCCCCCTCCCCCGGAGGCGGACAGCCAAATGCCGCCTGCAATCGGGGCTGACGACCAGGGCTGGTCTGGTAGAGACGCGGGTTTCAAACCGCGTCCCTGACAGGCAGCGCACACCACACCAAAGTGTGGCGCGTTAGACCGCTACGCCATCCGCCGCCCCCCTCATTGAACACCTTTGGGAGGAATTTGAATGCCGATTGCGAGCCAGGGCTTCTCGTCCAACATCAGTGCCTGACCTCACAGATGCGCTTTTGGCTGAATGGGCACACATTCCCACAGACACACTCCAAAATCTTGTGGAAAGCCTTCCCAGAAGAGTGGCTGTCATAGCTACAAAGGGGGGTCCAACTCCATATTAATGCCCATGGTTTTAGAATGAGATGTCCAACAAGCTCATATAGGTGTGATGGTCAGGTGTCCACTGACTTTTGGCCATATAGTGTATATATACAGTGGGGAAAATAAGTATTTAGTTAGCCACCAATTGTGCAAGTTCTCCCACTTAAAAATATGAGAGAGGCCTGTAATTTTCATCATAGGTATACCTCAACTATGAGAGACAAAAAAAAAAAAAAAAAAAAATCACATTGTCTGATTTTTAAAGAATTTATTTGCAAATTATGGTGGAAAATAAGTATTTGGTCACCTACAAACAAGCAAGATTTCTGGCTCTCACAGACCTGTAACTTCTTCTTTAAGATGCTCCTCTGTCCTCCACTCGTTACCGGTATTAATGGAACCTGTTTGAACTCGTTATCAGTATAAAAGACACCTGTCCACAACCTCAAACAGTCACACTCCAAACTCCACTATGGCCAAGACCAAAGAGCTGTCAAAGGACACCAGAAACAAAATTGTAGACCTGCACCGGGCTGGGAAGACTGAATCTGCAATAGGTAAGCAGCTTGGAGTGAAGAAATCAACTGTGGGAGCAATTATTAGAAAATGGAAGACATACAAGACCACTGGTAATCTCCCTCGATCTGGGGCTCCACGCAAGATCTCACCCCGTGGGGTCAAAATGATCACAAGAACGGTGAGCAAAAATCCCAGAACCACACGGGGGACCTAGTGAATGACCTGCAGAGAGCTGGGACCAAAGTAACAAAGGCTACCATCAGTAACACACTACGCCGCCAGGGACTCAAATCCTGCAGTGCCAGACGTGTCCCCCTGCTTAAGCCAGTACATGTCCAGGCCCGTCTGAGGTTTGCTAGAGAGCATTTGGATGATCCAGAAGAGGATTGGGAGAATGTCATGTGGTCAGATGAAACCAAAATAGAACTTTTTGGCAGAAACTCAACTTCTCGTGTTTGGAGGAGAAAGAATGCTGAGTTGCATCCAAAGAACACCATACCTACTGTGAAGCATGGGGGTGGAAACATCATGCTTTGGGGCTGTTTTTCCGCAAAGGGACCAGGACGACTGATCCGTGTAAAGGAAAGAATGAATGGGGCCATGTATCATGAGATTTTGAGTGAAAACCTCCTTCCATCAGCAAGGGCATTGAAGATGAAACGTGGCTGGGTCTTTCAGCATGACAATGATCCCAAACACACCGCCCGGGCAACAAAGGAGTGGCTTCGTAAGAAGCATTTCAAGGTCCTGGAGTGGCCTAGCCAGTCTCCAAATCTCAACCCCATAGAAAATCTTTGGAGGGAGTTGAAAGTCCGTGTTGCCCAGCGACAGCCCCAAAACATCACTGCTCTAGAGGAGATCTGCATGGAGGAATGGGCCAACATACCAGCAACAGTGTGTGGAAACCTTGTGAAGACTTACAGAAAACGTTTGACCTCTGTCATTGCCAACAAAGGGTATATAACAAAGTATTGAGATGAACTTTTGTTATTGACCAAATACTTATTTTCCACCATAATTTGCAAATAAATTCTTTAAAAATCAGACAATGTGACAATTTCTCTCATTTTGTCTCTCATAGTTGAGGTATACCTATGATGAAAATTACAAGCCTCTCTCATCTTTTTAAGTGGGAGAACTTGCACAATTGGTGGCTGACTAAATACTTATTTTCCCCACTGTATATAGTATACACAGTGAGCACCATAATTCATTGGACAGTGACACTATTTTGTTATTTTGGTACTCTAGTGCTTTGAGTTTGAAAGGAAACAATGACAATTGTTGTTGAAGTGCAGACTGTCAGCTTTAATTTGAGGGTATTTTCATCCATATCGGATGAACCGTTTAGAAATGATAGAACCTTTTGTACATAGTCCCCCCCATTTTAAGGCACCATAATTCATTGGACAGTTTAACATAATGTAGTAATCAATCATAAAAGTAATCATTTTAAATATTTGGTCATATCCTTTGCATGCAATTACTGCTTGAGACGCATAGACATCACCAGATGCTGGTTATCTTCCCTGGTGATGCTCTGCCAGGCCTGTACTTAAGCCATCTTCAGTTCCTGCTTGTTTCGGGGACTTTTTGCCTTCAGTCTCCTTTTCAGCATGTAAAATGCATGTTCAATTGGATTCAGATCCGGTGATTGAATCGGCCAGTCAAGGATTTTCCACTTTTTGGCGGTCAAAAACCTAATGTTATGACAGTTGGGGATTGCCACCTGGGCACACTTTCAAATCATGTTTAAAAATGTGTATTGTGAGGTTGATAGAGAAATTCTGTGTTTAAAAATTGTTTCTGAATAACTTCACAAACTTGTACCGTTTTGCGGAACTGTTTTGCATGGGTAGCTGACCGACAGTCAAGGTCAGAGCAGTGTGCCTTGCCAAAAGATACGAGGTTCTCCCAGAGATGGGAAAATAACTGTCTTGTGACTGGTGTGTGGGCGAGGCTAAAGCATCTGTCTAAGGGTAACTAATGTGTATAAGAAGTGTTCTCTCCGGAAATGATTTGTTCATTGCCTGGCAGGGAGGCAGTGAACCCCGAATGCATTTGGTTGAATAAACTCTGTTGAAAATTGTTTGTATGTTCTGTTTTCTCATTTGGTCTAAGTATTCTCTATTCACTTTGAAGGTCTTCTGAATTCGTGAACCTAACAAGGTAAACAACAGGGTATCTGTCTCATGATCAATGTGGTGTCCACCTGCTTTCAGGTGTGTTGGAACGCACAAAAGTGATACGTAATTTGAAAAGGAGTATTAATAGGGTATAATTCTGTTTGACACATATAAATCATTTAAATTTAAAAAAAATAATTACCTAAAAATTCTGATCAAATAAATAATCTAAGGTGTACTTTATTAGGTACACCTTAGATAACATCATGCAGTTGCTGCAGATTTGTCGGCTGCATATTCATGTTGCGAATCTCCAGTTCCACCACATCCCAAAGGTGCTCTATTGGACTGAACTCATTTTCATGTTTGTGGAACCAGCTTGAGATGATGTGTGACATGGCGCATTATCCTGCTGGAAGTAGCCATTATAATATGGGTAGACTGTGGCCATAAAGGGATGCACATGGTCAGCAGCAAGACTCAGGTAGGCTGTGACATTTAAACAATGCTCAATTGGTATTAAGGGGCCTTATATGTGCCAAGAAAACATTCCCCACACCATTACACCACCACCAGCTTGAACCGTTGACCCAATGGATGCATGGATTCATTTTGTTTACACCAAATTCTGACCCAACCATCTGCATGTCGCAGCAGAAATTGAGATTCGTCACACCAGGCGACATTTTTCCAATCTTCAACTGTCCAGTTTTGGTGAGCCTGTGCCCACTGTAGCCTCACTTTCCTGTTCTTAGCTGACAGGAGTGGAACCCGGTGTGGTCTTCTGCTGCTGTAACCCATCCACTGTGCATTCATAGATGCTCATCTGCATACCACTGTTGTAATGCATGGTTATTTGAGTTACTGTCGCCTTCCTGTCAGCTTGACCCAGCCTGGCCATTCTCCTCTGACCTCTCTCATTAACAAGGCATTTTCGCCCACATAACTGCAACTCACTGGATGTTTTTAGTTTTTTTACACCATTCTCTGTAAACTCTAGACATTGTTGTGCGTGAAAATCCCATGAGATAAGCAGTTTCTGAGATACTCACATCACCCCGTCTGGCGCCAACAATCATTCCACAGTCAAAGTGACTTAGATCACATTTCTTCCCCATTCTGTTTTTTGGTCTGAACAACAATGGAACCTCTTGACCATGTCTGCATGCTTTTATGCATTGAGTTCCTGCCACATGATTGGTTGATTAGATAATTGCATTAACAAGCAGGTGTACCTAATAAAGTGGCCACTGAGCAACTAAGTCAACTGAATACCTACATGACCCAATTATTTACTAAATGTGTTGTTTATTATTTCTAATGGTGTCAGGTCATATCATGCTGTCACGTGTTCCTCCACTAATTGTATCCACATTATGAATGCCTAAGAATGCTCCTTTTCCATTACTGAATGAAACACTTTTCATCTTAAATTTCTCAGCCAATTTACATTAAACTATCTTTTTATCAGGCTTGTGTTAGTGTTCAGCTTGAAAATAACATTCATGTTACTGTTTTATTTTTATTTTTATGTGGTTATAATGATACCGCTTTTACTTGCAGTATCATATTTATGGTCATATAATCAATTTTTGCAATACTGTCTTCATAAGTGTAACATAATGGCTCACCACCACTTGTACCAGGTGGTCAAAGTCAAGAGTCACTTTTATGAGCACATCTTACATGGTAGCTCCCAAGCCAATGTTTTCTGTAACAATTCAGCCACAGTAGTACATTATGCATGTCCATTCCAGAATCACACACTATACTGCCAATATCAATAATACAATACTCCATAATTTTTGAGGTGGCCCCATGAGTTGGTCCATTGATAGAGAAATTCTGTTTCTGAGCTTGAGTCTCTCAAAAAGTCTCACGCTTGCCCATTGTGTGAAGCTGTGCCAAAAGAGATAGGCGGCAAGCTGTGAGCTAGTTAGCCGGCATAGTTGCAGGGTCAGAGCGGCCCTGCAGAAAAAGATTACCGAAGTTCTCCCAGAGATGGAAAAATACAGTCTTGTGACAGCTGTGTGGGCGAGGCTAAAGCATTTGTCTAAATTATTGTGTAAAAAGAAGTGTTCTCCCCGGAAATGATTTGTTCATTGCCTGGCAGGGAGGCGGTGAACCCCGAATGCATTTGGTTGAATAAACTCTGTTGATAATTGGTTGTATGTTCTGTTTTCTCATTTGGTGCAAGTGTTCTCTATTCACTTTAGAGGTCTTCTGAATTTCGTGAACCTAACACCATGAATACAGAAAAAATTATGCTTGGTTAGCCCTACATTGGAGTTGTTGTTGACTCTTTATTTGGATTAAACTGACAGGCCTATAGTTCCCTGGGTCAGTACGGTCCCCCTTCTTACATATTGGAATTATATTACCCTGCTTCCAGTCATCTGGTATTTCTCCAGTGATTATGGATTGCATAAAAATATCTGTCAATGGTTTATATATAATTTCCCAAAGTTCTTTGAGTACTCTGGGATATATGCCATCAGGGCCTGCTGCCTTATTTGTCTTAAGTTTTTGTAGTTTTTGTAGTACTTCTACATCCCTATCTCAAAGTCCTCCAAAACATTCTGTACCTTGGCTATACATCCATCCATCCATTGTGAAAGCCGTAAACAACACAAATTCCTGGTCAGGTCAAGATGGGGGGTGCTGGAGCCTATCCCAGCATGCGTTATCCGGGCAATATATGAGAGGCAGGAATACACCCTGGACAGGTCGCCAATCCATCACAGGGCACACACACCATTCACTCACACATTCATACCTACGGGCAATTTAGACTCTCCAATTGTGGTTTAGCCTAACGTGCATGTCTTTGGACTGTGGGAGGAAACCGGAGTACCGGAGGAAACCCACGCGGACACGGGAGAACATGCAAACTCCGCACAGAAAGGCCCCCGGCCTGGATTCGAACCCGAGACCTTCTTGCTGTGAGGCGACAGTGCTATCCACTGCACCACCGTGCCGCCCACCTTGGCTATACATTTAGGCATATTTATAACCTCTTCTCTAGTAAAGCTCTCAACAAGGTAACTGTTTAATGTGTTAGCAATATCCTTATTATTATAAACCAAATGTCCTTCCTTATTCTTAATGCACTTAACCTCATCCTTAACTTTCCTTTTTTTACTACAAAATAGAAAAAACGTTTTAGGATTACTTTTTGCATCTTGGAATTTTTTTATTTCAAACCGCCTTTTAGCTGATCTTATTTCCTTGTTAGCCTTAGCCTGCATATTACAATAATCAAACTTGTTTCTCTCTGAGTTATCCTTTTTATATACTCTGTACAGTCACTTATTTTGCCTCAAAATATCCCGTAAAGATTTAGTCATCCACTGTGGAGACTGTTTTTTCATCCATTTTTCATTCACAGTTCTGCAATCTAGAAGTTTTACCCAATCTATATTACTTAAATTCTCTCTCATTTTATTAGTCAGCTCGTCTGAAATAAAAAATTCTAGAGTTAGAGGAGGCTGTCTTAATTTACCAAAAAAAAACATCACCACACAACATTAGTCATTTATTTTTGCCAATGGTACAAAACAAATTCACAGAGGACTCACAAACACACAAACAAACAAACAACAACAAAAAAACACGATCTGCTCACACCATTAAGGCCAGACACACACATTTTGCTCCACTCGGTCAATTTTGTTTTTTTGTTATTTTGCTACTAAAACATCTGTACTTAAACACTGTAAAGATGAAAAGACCCAAATATTAATAAATATTTATATTTTCAACATTTATTTCACTTACATCAACAAAAAACAAGTGTTATCTCATGTCAATTAGCCGTTTTCAATGCGGCACTCCGCATCGGCCATTCGGCTCACCATTTTGGTTCATATGTCAATAGAAAGCTTATATTCTACAGCCTAGTTTCTGTTCCATCATATATGGTTATTTAAAACTATTTCCGCTGAAAACCACGCATATCACAGGCTACTGCTGACAAAAAACATTTCCTGATGACATGATTGACTAAAATGTACCACGTGACGTCTCTGGTAGTTTCCGCATTGCTAATCTTCTCATTGCTACAATCCACTTACTTGGAAAATTGCAGGAAGGTTTAGGAAAATCGTCAGTGATCAAAATGTCCACAAATCCTTGTTCGCTTCTGAAATCATCACGGAAAAATGCATTTTCAGCTAGCCAGTGTCAGCTTCAAAACTGCCTGAGATCGCGTTTAATCCAAATAAAGAGTCAAACAACAACTCCAATGTAGGGATAATGTTAGCCACTGAGCAACTGAGCGCGTCAAGACACAAACTTGAGCTTGTGAAAGGATCCGTGAAATGTGATGGTAATGAACCGGTGACACAAGACTGGCTTCTGATGCACATCAAGCAAGTAAACCAATTAATTGAGGGACTTATGTGTCCCAGTTGTTTCGAGACAGGACTATTACTGTTGATAAGATTAACCATGGTTTTTGTAGTTCGGTTTTACTTGTCTGCAAAGATTGTCAAGCAGCCAAAGATAGATGTGTATTTACTTCACCGCGCATCCAAGATTCCACCAGAGAAGACATAGCATTTGATATAAACATGCGGATGATTCTGTTGGCGCACGAATGTGGCATGGGATACGCTGCACTGAAATTTTTCCGGCAATGCACATGAAGATGTACCAAAGACACGACGAGTACAGCATCCTAGAGTGCATATACTTGTTAGCTAGCAAGATAGCTAATGCACTCATGTTAAAGAGTAAATACTTGTTGCTAGGTAAAACAAAAACATTTAAAAGTTTAATGAAGATTTAAGCTTTATGCGGTTTTCATATAGACATATTGAGTTTGATTTAAGACCATTACAAGACATCTGGGCCCGTATTCACAAATAATTTTATGGGTAAAAGTTGGTCGTAACTCCGGAATTTAGGAGCAAGTCCTAAAACTAATGGGCGTGTCACTCATAAATGTAGGAGTCCTACATTTTTGGGATAAGAGTATTTCACAAAGGGTTTGAGAGCTAAAAACAGCTCCCAAGTCCAGGAGAAGTTAGAAGCAGGCAAGAGGACTTCTAAGTCGCTAAAGACCTACTCACGGCGATCCGAAAATCTGCTGCGGCCGGCAATCGTTGTCGCAATCGCGTCAACACTGGAGATATTGAATGATACAGAGCTCATAAAAAGGTACCGCCTCAATCGCGAGGGTATTATATATATAATATTATATATAGATACCCTCAGATTGTGTACGAGATGCAGACATGTAACCAATTGACAAGTCAGTATTCTTGGTGTCATGTTAAATCAGTGACACGTAGCCTACATTTGTATTTTAGAATCTTTATTAGAATATAATAGGGGTGCATCGGATCATTTTTCGGATCAGCAAAAATAATAATAACGGGACCAAAGGCGCGTTTCGAATTAATGATAATTTCAGTTTTTCAATGTAAGTTATTTCACTAAATCTTTATTCGAAAATTTCACAAAATACATTTTTAGATTCAGTACGCCTTAGGCGATGTAACCATGGTGGTCTTATGCCTGAATTAATTTAATAAAAAAAGAAAAGATCGCTAATGTTTCAATTCTATTTAATTCGGTCGCGTTTCTAAAAACATGCCTCCCAGAAAGGCATTTAGTATGAAAAACAAAGCAAACCAAAACATACATGGTTGTCTATCTCTTCACTGTAACTCTGCATCGAGATTTAGGGAATTGTTACTGTAAAAACAGCGGCAGAAAAACTACAGTATTGACCCAAATATAAGACGATGCGACTTTTCTAGACTTTTTCCTAGGAAAAAAACCCCGTCTTATATTCGGGTCAATACGGTATTTCTCTATGATGACCCATCCCCTATATCAGCCAATCACTGTGGGCATTCTGAGTAAGCTCATTCATGAGAAACAACGTCATCCCTAGCAACGACGTCAACCCCGCCCTCACTCTTAGCTAGGAATTCCTTAGTAAGAGTTGGTCTTTGGAGCTTTGTGAATAGGTTTTAAGGTGGGACTCCTAACTAAAAGGTTTTAGTGCGATTTAGAAGTACTCCTAGTGGTAAGATAAAATTCTTTGTGAATACGGGCCCTGGGGCCCTATTTTCGTGCCGGCGCTAAGCAGCGTTATGCCCTAGCGCAGGCGAATTGCCAGTTTCGTTTGTCGCAAACGGAATATTTCCTGTTTCCGCCGAGTTTGGCAATTTCGTGGTGCGCAGTGAAGGCGTTTGAAAACAGTCGGGCACTATGCAAGTTTGTCAAATAATGAGTTTGCGTTAATCCCCAAATTTTTCCCAGAGATTTCTAATATATGATCATTTGAACAACCTTCCATATAAACATGTTGTGCAGTTTTTTTCACAATTCTTTTTTTTCCCCAAGCAATGATGATTTGAATGTACCGCCACTTTAGTGTCCGGTGGGCACATACCTTGTAAGAACCCCTATGCAATGTTATAGTGTATTTTGTTGGAAAATGAGAGTCTTAGGCACATTGTGTCATCTTTTATCAATGAAAACTTGATCAAATACATGATATTAAGTCATTTAAGAGCCCAACTGTTCTCGAGAAAACATTACAAATGACATGGATAAACTGAATACCAGTCATAAAATGTCTAATTTTATGGAACACAACCCATATCAGGGGTAATCCTGTTCAAAATTAAAGAACAATATTCTTAAACATTAGAAAACCATTTAAAAAATATAAAACACCTATGAATTCATCTTCTTTCAGGTAAAAATAATTCAAATATATTAAACAATTTTGTCCTGAAAACAGACAGAACATTACCATTTTAATTAAACGTGTACTGTGATAAAAGAAACTCCGAAATTCATAAACTGTTACAACAAGTCAACAACTGGGTCATTAGATCATCCATTTGAACATGTATTGTGCAGTCTTTAGACTTTCCCAGTTTCAGATTGGAGTGTGGAAATCCTTGAAACATTCAACGTGTAATGGAACATCACATTGCTCACATGCAATAGAAGTGCGCCCACCACACTTTCGGCACCTCTGGTACTTTCTCCCTGTTTTTGTTGGCTAGTGCTTGATGTTGTCGAATCGCCCAGCATCAATTATCTGCAGTGCAAAACTTGACCTCCTTCCATGCCCACGTGGCTTTTCCCCATGGCGTCGCAGAAGACTCTGGGCAACTCGTCTCTGAAAGCACAGCAGGTCTTCTTCTCCCTTCAAGACTGACCGATAATAGTACCAACTGTTGACCATTGCACTGTTCAGTGCCCAGCTGTAAATTGGCCACCACCACTTTTTGGATCGGATACTGATCCTGTAACGTGCCACACATTGGTCAGGTAAATCAACACCTCCCATATGCATGTTATACTGGCTAATGCATGTTGGCTGGGGTAGGATTGCCATGGCATGTTTATCTTTGAACATTGACCATTGAGTTTGACACCGTTTCCATGTTTGTCGCGCCAGTAACCACACTGTTGTCATTCCATCTCACAAGAAATGTTCCTTTTTCAACAAGGAATTCAGATTCCCCTCTCTCCCTTCTCTTGAATCTCAGAGCTGGTGTCAGCGGAACACCAAAGAGACGGTTTTCACGGAGTGTGCCACAGCTTCCATAGCCCCTCTTGCACATCTCATCAATCAATGACAAACGTGTAAAGAGATTATCATGATAAAATTTGCATCCAGGTGGGACATTAGCTCTCTCAGCCAAGCCAAGAACAACACTCGTCCTTGACCCAGGCCAGTTTCAGCCAGTCATGTGTACGTCCCTGCATATGGCTCCATCTGATAGACAAAGCTGGATGATGATGCAAGGCTCCATATCTTGTAGCCAAAGCGTATTGGCTTTCCCTTGATAAACTGCTTGCATCCATGTCTGCTGAAGTACGCGATCATCATCTCATCCACAGACAGATGTTCAGCAATTGGCACTGCTTTGTTGATTTTGTTGAACTCCTCAAAAATTGGACGTACCTTGAAGAAAGGGTCATCTGTACTTTTGGTGTTGTCCACCACATGTACAGAAGCCATTATGTCATCAAACCTGTTTCTGCGCATGGCTGCTTTTATTCTGGCATTGGAGAGATCTTCATCTTCTGACCAGAGAAGACGTCGACGCGGAACAGAGTTATAACCAGAGGTCAAAAGTATGCCATAGAATGTGAGCAGCTCATCTTCCCCCAGGTTGAGTGAGGTTTTACCTTTCTGTGCGGCATACATATTCGACATTTCAAGAGTAATATCGCGCAGAGATTCGGGGTAAAATGTGAGAAAAATCTCATCAGGATCATTTGAGGTTACAATGGGGTTCATTTTAGGTTTAAAGGGAGGAATGGTACTGTGTCTCCTTTGGTACTGTGAATTTCCAGTCTTTGTTTTTGGTTGCTTGCAATGTGCACTTTTGGTTGGTGGACAGCATTCATCATTGTCTGCAGCATGGACTATCTCTTCTGACTGTGTAGACACATTCTCTTCAGTTACATGAGATTCTGCATCAGTACCTGGCTCTGTATGTACCTCATCAATATCTGGCTCTGTAAGTACTTCATCAATATTTGGCTCAGTACCTGGAACTAAAGGTAATAAAACCTCAATGGCATGGGTTGATCCTTGTCCCTTGAGCAACCTTGATGGCAGGCGTTTGAAATAACCACTTGTGTCATTGTCAGAGCCATCACTGTCACAGTCTGTGTTAAGAGCATTTTTCTCAGACTCTGGCACAACTGTGATAGTTGTGATAGTCTGCTGGGGATAATCGTTGTCAATGTCCAAAACCTCTGCTAAAGTGTACCTGAAAGTCAGTAATATTAGACGATTAGTGAAGAAATAGTGTTTTAATTTCTATTTAAAGGTAAAAATGCCTTTAGATATGTATATGCCCAAACCTTAAAAGGGATTTGCCCACCGGGCACTTTAGTTGCCGGGCGCATTTCCGAGTAAATATACAAAAACATATCGAACTTACATAAGATGTCTTTAGATTGGCTGTTACTAGAGACATTGCTTAACCCCCTGAGGTCCGTGCTAAGCTTTTAATGTTTTTAGATTTTGGCATGGTCTGATATTTATCTCAATTTCATCAATTTAACACACACTTACTCCAAAGTGTTTGATATTTTTATTTGAAGGACAATCACAGCTACATTTGTATGCCATCAATAGTTTGGTCAGTATCATATGCAGCTTGTAAATAGATCTACAAACACACAAGTTAAAAATAGTAAATTTTTCTGCTGTCACAAAAGATGTGAAAGCACACACTAAACTATAGTGACGAATTGTTTTGCCAATGTGCGTTTGTTCACCAAGGTCTTGGTTATGTAAGGGTGTGAAAATAGTTTAGCACATCTGAGATCTAAATAGCTAAAAACCTGTTTTTATCAGAACTGGTCACATTTATTTCAGGCTGTGGGAGGGCTAAATGCTAAATACCTGAATATTCATTTTGGCTCTTTGTTACGTTGCAACACGCGGAATGTTTGGCGTCACAACACGCGATATTCATAGGCTATATTTTCACGAGTATTTGAAAACAAGCGAAATAAAATTAATATCAGCATAGACTGTTGCTGGCAGATTGCAAGCGTAAACACAGACAAGATGTAAAAAAATAAAAAACAAGCGAAATAAAATCAATAGCATAGACTGTTGCTGGCAGATTGCAAGCGTAAACACAGACATACGATATATTTTATAACATTTTACGCTGTTTGAAAAGTATTTTGTGTGCCTATTGCAATTTGTTACATTGCGACATGCGGAATATGTAGTCACAAGACGCTGAATTTATATATATTTTCACGAGTATTTGAAAACAAGCGAAATAAAATAAATATCAGCATAGACTGTCCTCTTCAGTTTGTGTTGTTTATGCCGGCGTTTTCACACATGGCCCGCACCTCCCGAAATTAGCACCTCGTTAACATGTCAATAGAAGGGGACGTTACTAAAAGGTAAAAACAGAGTAAAAAGCAAGGTTTACTTTTGGTCTAATTAAGCTAATTTTAAAATCCCATTTGATTTGCCAGTGCTCAAATCGGAAAGTCGCGATTCTAAGGTTTCTGTCAATGTTTTTGCCGCGTGTGTATGATAAAATATCGCGAAGTTAGAAATAGTAATATACTTGTATTGCTGCTTGGATCGGCGCCGATCCAGCCGACCTCAGGGGGTTAATAGGAAACTACAAAAACATCACCAAAAAATACTTGTTAAATACTTCAATTTTAGCTTTTATTTGGAAGCTTTGCCTCTGCCATAACGCCCAGAAATCGTAGCAGGAAGTAAACGCCTCAACATGAAGTGCATTTTTCCGGAAGTTGTTTCAGGCCCTTCCTAAGGTTGACTACTTGCATGCCTGTTGTTTTTAAAACATCTATAGTCCTCCAAAAAATATTCACAGATGGAAAAAAAGAGGTAGAGACTTCGGCAACTTTAGTTGCCGGTGGGATAAAACAGGTTGCGTCCAACTAGACCACCTCTTAGCGCAAACGCTGGTGCTCTGTGCAATTTGGTGACTTTATTGATGCGCACATTATCTGAAATCACATGAGAATGTTTTGTGAATATTGTTAATTTTCCCCCACGTTGAGGCAAATCGTCCAATCCATGGTTAACTTGCAAGCGTAATCAATTAAGCTAAAAACTATTTCACCACAGCTTGTGGTTATTCAATGCATGGACATGAAAGACTGAAGCCAGCAAGCCATCCATCGCTACCGTTCAGTAAGATACACCTGTTAAATAAATATATGTTTGTATGCACATTGTTTTTCTTATGTGAAAGGGTTTTATTCTTTCCATTTGCACTACAGAAAATGGAGTACATAATTGGACGCCGAAGGCGATACTGTGAGTGATACCCTGGGTTTGGTAGCCGGTGTTGGCCAGACGGCTGTACATGCAGTTTCTTCTGCATGACGAACATACTAAATGAAACAGGCCTAGTTGCAGTTGTGAGTTTGTTATTTATTGCTTTCCATTTAAAAATTACATTAAGTTAGAAGAAAAGAAACATTGTTTTTTTAAGTTGGAAAGCCTACAAATAAGGAAAAAAAAGATGGCAAAATAAAACACTTTCTTTTAACAATGTAGGTCTCAAAATATAAACTCAAATCATGAAAATAACAAATTAATGTGCGTCTTGTTTTACCCCTCTGATTCGCGCGCCAACTTTTCCGCCCCACCTCTTTTGAGAAGCGCTCCTGGTGCAGCGCGCAAAACTGTCATCCATGTGAGGAAATTGCCAATTTGCTATAGCGTTAGCGCACTGGTATTTAAAGGGATGGAAAATAGGTGTTCTGATTGGCCATTATGAAACCAAACCCCCACCACACCCACATGTATTTTTTTAAGTTAATCCAACCTCTTTTACAACTGCGCTGGAGATGCGCTATCGTCCTAAATCACGAAATTACCAAAATTGCGTTAGACACACCCTTTGCTTTGCGTCTGTGTTACCGACACCATCCTAATTCACCAAAATAGGGCCCTTGAAGTGTCTTGGGTAATGTATTGAGTTTGATTTCAGATCATTATAAGACATTTGAAGTATCTTGGGAATATATTGTGTTTGATTTAAAAGTGCAATAAGACATTTTTAAGAGTCTTGTATTTGAAACATTTATTAGATATAGCAAGATTAAGAGAATTGATTGGATATATATATTTTTACTTTATTACCTTACATATTGTATGTCACACAATATAGGTTATTTCTTTTTAATCTAACTCTGGGTGTTTGTGTTTCCTATGAGTCGGTTCACTAAACTAAAATATACACATTGTTGGGTTTTTACACTGACACGATATATTAATTTTACAGTATTATATCCTGGGAGACAATTAGACACACAGTCTTGTGCCTAGTCATTCCAGGTGGAGGCACCGCGCTAAGCAACACTCTGAGTGCAACACCCTGTCCTCTCAGATTAGTAGGAACCTTAAAAAAGGGTTACATATGCATTATGTATTAGTATTATGTATGACACAAACATTGTCTAATGGTGTAAAGCATAAAATGTGCATGGTATATACATTATATATATATATAATTTTATCATATGTAATATAAATATGTTATTGAAAAGTATGATTTTCTATCCGTTTTAGTTGTTGAAATTCAACGTGGACTCCAGGCTTTGGACAATGCAGCAGAGCATATTAGAAAAGCATATGCAGACATTGATCCAGATGTGGCTGCCCTGCCCAAGCTGCCAAAGCTGTTGTTGGTATGGCTGTAGCTACATTCAATGAACAGGCTTCAGCTATATCAGCTGTAATGGACAGATTGTGGCTAGACAGCACTTTAGTGACACTCAATGGCATAAAAGCTGAGGATGAGAGACGAATTGCCAAAGCTGATGCGGCTGCCACAGATAGTACCAAGGTAAAAAGGAAGTCATATGACCTGGCCAAAAAAATGTAAGTGCATAAACAACAGCTTAGAGAAGGCCCTACCTATGGTGCTGGAATAGCAGATTAAATGTTACATTATTTGTGACAGATGGATATATAACAATGTCAGCTTTGTTCTTTTGTTTGTTATACTAATTTGTATAGTATCTAGCTATAATTGACCGCAGATTGTTATGTTATTGGAATTTTGTTTTAGAATGTAAAGTACTACTGTCCAAAAATAATAATTAGCTTGTATTTTATCTGCTATAAAATGTCTTGCACCTGAAAATATTCAAAAAAGATGTATATCTGCAATATTAACACCCTTCTATATTAATTACAATTGTATAGTGCTTTTATTAAATTTTTTGTGTTTTTCTCAACATTTTATTTTTTTCATTATAAAAAGCCAAATATCTCAACATCAAATATAAATGTAGTCACCAAACTTTACACTGTGTGTATTTTGCAGACATTCACAGAAGCAATTGCTGTTATGTGTTTTGCCTGATCTAGATGTCATTTTATGTATGCAATTAGCTCAAATCGGATAAAAAATGTGCATGCCGAGGGCTTTTTACTGTAAAAAAGCTGTTTACTGTTTCATGCATATTTCCAAAAAATGTTCTGTTAAAAGTTTGGCCTTTAGCATGTTGTCTAAATTAAAAAAAGATTTTGAATATAGCTTTTTATTGTCACGATTTTTTTATTTAAGTTGTATGCCTATTTAATGAGATCGGGCCTAATTTGCATATTATATGTTAATTCGCCTTTTATTTTTTATTTTGTGTAATACAAAAAAGAATGCATTAAGTGAGTATATTCAACTGGCAAAGTTTTATGGTGATATCTTTAAAGGAAAAAAAATACCCTATTTACTTAAAAATACCCCCTTAACTTCCTGATCTCCATATTAATTACCTGATAATGAGCACCTATTTCCACAAAGTAAATTTCACTCCCTGTTTGACATGGCATCAATAGATCTATTGTAAACAACTGACAGCTCATTAGCGCGATAGTGTCAAATTTCCCCTCTAATGAGATCATTGGGGTATTGAGGTTGTATTAACATCTGTTGCACACAATGCAGCTCTCTGTTCTCTGTTTGAAAGTGTGTGACGCTCTGCGGCATTGCCAGGCTGAGTGGAGGCAGCCTAAGGGCGTGTTGGGGAGTCGCCACGGTCACCAATTTCACAGCATAACAAGGAGATGCTCCTGCCGTGGCTGCGTCCAATTATAAAGGATCTAGTCCTCAGATTGTTTTAGATCCTCGGGGGAGCTCGGATTTCAGATGCAATTCCCTGTCTGGTCCCTAATGAAAACAAATGAACGCCGTATGGGCAAGCTCTTCACCAAATGATTAACCATCAGTGCAGAGTGAGGGGTCCATAAATATCTCGCCCACCCTTTCGATATTAGAATGTTACTGCTGTTTGCTCATCTCAGCCCTTTGTCCATTTATACCACCACGCGTGCTGTTACCAGCACAACTCCGGGGCTAGCATGTCGCTAGCATGGAATGTCGGCGGGGTTATATCCTGTAACCCCGTGATTTGAAGTGGGGGTGGGTGGGAGGGGCTTTCACTGGCTGGAACGTAAATGTGAGCGGCTGGCTTCTTCATGTTTAGTGGGCCAAACAGTCAATTATCCAGTTGGGCAGGCATGAGCCGTGGGCTGAGCTTGACAGAGCGGGGTGAGTGATGTCACGGCGAGCCGGGATGGATAAACTAGGAAAACGAATGGATGCTTTCTGTCTTGGAGTTAATTTAGATTTGTCTTAGAAAAAGGGGTGAATACTTATGGAATCAATTATTATGTTTTTTTCATTTGTAATTAATTAACAAAAACCTTTAGATTCGTTTTTTTATTTGGCAATATAGAGTATTTTGTGTTGATCAGTGGAAATAAATCCCAATTAAATCCATTTTGATTCCATGAAGTAAGAAAATAAAAATGTGAAGAATTCCAAAGGGGAAGAATATTTTTTATACTCGGTGTAAGTAACTTGAGATATTGAGTGTGCAAATAGTTGACATGTTGCTCTTCGCAAACATAAAGGACAGACTTTACAGTCAATATTTAAAATAAAACAATGAATAAAACAGGAAAAAGTGCTATATTTGTAACTGAAATTCAAAATGCGAGAACATAACAAAACGAAACAAACACTATTTTGCGCTACAATAGCAGCACCATTGGACTTCTAATGGCCAAGGACATTCGAGGAAAACAGCACGATAAAGACCAAAGGTCAACAGAGAACATTGCAGGGAATTAAGAAGTATTACAGACTTGCAATGCTACAGCCAGGGGCCACTGGTACAAATCTCCATCCACCGTGCTGGCCACGGGACTCATCAGGAACTATCTCCGCGCAGGGCTCCGGCTAATTTATTCAAACCCCACTTATCTTCCAAAAGCCGCAGTCATGTTGCAATGAAGATAGATAAGGGAGGGCAAAATGCCATGTCTGACCTTTCTCTCTATATTTCATCTTTCAAAGGCCAATAACCACTAATTTATTCCAGACCACTGTAGTGCTGTTTGTGTATTTGTTTGATTTATTTACATGCCCGTCAGTCAGGGACACTAACAGTACAGCAGTATCTTACCTCTGCACATGTGCATAGGTATGTGTTCAACATACTACATATCACTACAATCACCAAAATCCAAAAGAATTGCACAAATCAGACTTGCTTTTACACAGAGAACAATCCACCCCCCCACCCAGAAAATGGTAACGTAACATTCATGTAGTACAGACATCTATGTCATTGAATGCTGGGCTGTCATCGACCACACAAACTGGAAGCTGATGTTGCCAGACCATCAGTGGTGAACCAGAGCAACAACACTCCCCCGTGGGAGGTCATTAGTCAATAATCTCCTTACCTCAGGAGAGAAAATCCTCTGTGAGACCCCTATTTGTTTATTCTTTTCTTTTTCTTTTTTAAACCCCACACCCAGAGATAACAGCTTCTTAGATTTTATTTTGAATAAAACTTATGAATGTTAATGAATGAATATAAATGCCATTGAGTTTATGTAAATCCTATTCAGTGGCTAATCATACATTGTGTGTATGTCACGTGTCATACTTACATACATACATTCAATGCTTAATTTGTCTTGATCAACTCAGAGCCTTTATATTTTTATATCCTTCTCCTAACTTGTGCCTATCCACAACTTTATCCCGGAGTTCTTTTGAAAGCACCTTTCCAGCCATGGTGAATTATTTGCGTTATCATGCATTACTAGGAGTGGAATCCTCAAGGAACAGCTGATTTTATTGTGAAATAATCAAAACCACTACAATTGATGTCAGGTGGAAGCCAATTAGCTTGGTGTGTGATCTGGAAGGTGATTGGTTATACCTGAGCAAGTTTATAATGGTTATTCTAAGGGGACTGATCACTTTTCCCAACCCTGTTATTCTAGTTTTTCATTTTTTATTCATTATCAGAAATTGTGCCCTTTTTTCCTCCACGGGGGGGCGTCTTGTTGGGGGAAGCAAGTTGAGCCCCGGCATCTCTTATTTTACAAATTAAGCACTGCATACATTCATATTTTCAATATATTGTGATGATCACAGCGCAGTACAGAACATCTCCAGTAGCTGCTTTTGGTCCCGACTGAGGAAGACTACTGGCAGAGGGGCAGGAGAGGAGAGTGCCTGGAGACAAACAGACACATTCTGCTGGAAAGGAGTTTAAAAGGCAGATACTCTCCAAAAAAAAAAAAAAAGAAAACTGATCATTAATCACAAATGACTTCTGTGACAAAAACAGCATCTACCTTACTCAAAAGCAATCTCCTCTTGATGCCACTTTGCCTCTAGTTGCATGACGTAAAATAGCTTTTCTCTCATTTTGAAATTGATACCAAGGAGCACATGATTACAGAAAACCCCATTTACACCTCATTAATACTCAGCGTTTAATGCGGAGCCTTGCCTGTGGAAGCGAAGCAGTATATATTCTGTACCACGTCCCGTCCCCGATTTCAATTATTCAGTGGCCACCCAGCTCATTGTTAAAGGGCCAACTTAACTGAGATCATTAAGGAAATGCATCAATAATTTATTAGTTTATCTGTCATGTAACCAATTAAATATGTATGTTAATAATTAAGCCCTGTGTGATTTGGTGTACATTATCTTCCCGACATGAAATTCAAGCAACAAACATAGCATATTAATGAGTACTGCAGGCATGTATTTCAGTAGTATAGGCCTGTATCTATGCGTGCTATAACAGAGAAAAAAAAGCAGCACAAAAAACACAATAAAACCCACAGCAAAAAAACTATTTAAAAACAAAATGTCTAATCAAAAGATTACAGGCTGCCTGTTGCTTGTCCGTTCCAGAAATGCTAAACTATGTTTCTGCACAACTGTAATTGGGCCAATAACAAACAGCTTTGTTTCCACACATCTCTAATGCAATCAGGCCTTTCATTTGTTTGCCTCCTCCGCGATGGAGGATAATTCACTGCAACCGGGGAGTTGGCACCTGACAGGGTTTCAGTGGATACCCAATCTGATACCCACAGTGATTTTCCTTTGGAGAGGACAGCTTATTTAACCTGGTGTGCATCAGTTTGAGCCTTCATGCATGAACACTAAATCAGAGGCGCATTAAAGAGGGCGTATCACGAGGGCCCTGGCGGTCGACAGAAAGGGAAAGTGATTTTACACCCCGCTTCTCTTAGACACAGGTCTTTCATTGCACTTCGCACACTTCAGATGCATCCGCATGTGCAGACAGCTCTCTGGCCTTTGACATCCCTCAATCTTAGGAATGACTATATTTGAAAACTGCAAAAAAAACCTGAAGCTGCAGATTTTCATCCAAGGGGAGGCAAGTGGGGCAAGGGGAAAAGTCACTATACAACTCAACACATTTAAACAACTTCACTCTTGTAAAGAGTGTTATTATTGTTATTATTATTATTACTATCATAGATTACACAAAATAAAATAAAGATGGAACTATTGTCCTATACTGCTAAACCAGCGATCCATGGGACTGATTCATGACAACAGGGTAAGAAGATCAGCACAATTCTTTTTTAGTAAAGGTCTGCACTTAACGGAAATGTATTATTTATGATATGATTGTATTGAACCTTCATTTAACCAGGAAGTCTAAACTGAGATTGAAAGGGGAGGAAAGTAACAGAATGCGGTGTATATAAATATTGTAGATAGCATACAATAGTTAAAGAATTCATAAATAATTATTATGGTTCCAAGTTTTTTCTAAAAAGCAGATCTGAAATGCAATCATGTTTATGAAATCAGTAGGAGGAATGTGCTCTTGTAGCGTAAATTGCTGTTATTGGTGGTTATTATGACTTGGTTGTCTTACTTGTGATGCAATAAAGCAAAGTATGCTATCATCCATTTTGTGATTATGAGACGTTGACTGTATGATATACTTTACATAAAGGCGAGTAAGAGGTTCTGTAACTCATGCAATCACGCAAGGCCGTGTTAAACTCTTACAGTGACATAGGCCAGGGCAATTTCTGCCAATTTTTTGATGTGCGTGCAAAGCACAGCAAACAAGGTAACAAATTCAGGAGTTTAAATCAAAACACAAGTTATTACTCACCCACTACAGTGTCTTCCTTCTATTCTTCTTTTTTGCGAATTCCTCGATTACATCATCACAGTCCATGGAATTAGTGAGGCTATTTTCAATAGCCAGCAATGCAAATGCATTGAGCTTCTCAGTCATTGGTAGTTCTTGACACGCTTCAGGACAGAAAAGGATCGTTCTCCCAAGCAATTCGATATTGGAAGAGTCAAGTACATGCGAAGGCATATTTCGATGTTGGGGAATGTGTTCTGCAGGCCAAGCTTTCTCATCCGTTTTAACATTTTTGCAGCTGACATGTCTTGCTCCGAATTAGTAAACAGTAAAGCAAAGTGGCTCTCTCCATATGTTCAGCTGTATGAGCGTGTAATGGAATACATTTCAGAAAGTGGTTCATCACAGGTTCACCACTCTCCTGTTGAAGGTAGCAAATGATTAAAGTGAGCTGGTCAACCTGAGTGAGATCGGACGTGGAGTCAACGATGACAGAAAAGTATTTTGCACTTTTAATTTAGGTTATAACAGCATTCAAAACTTTGTCTGACATCACATGAATAAGCTCATCACATATCGTAGAGGACAGGTAGCTTTGATTCCACATTTTGCAAGATGCTCTGACAAAAGTGGATCGAACTCATTAATCAGTTCTAAGTACCCCTAAAAATTTCAATTGTGTGGTGACGAGAGCATCTGGTTCTCACCACGGAAAGGCAGCCCCCGTGAGGCTAGAAATTTTATGGTGGTAACTACACGTTTCAATACATTATGCCAGTATGCCTGTTCTGCCATCAGCTACACAAATCGAAGAGGTTAAACATTATGGACATATATTTTTATTTTATTTTTATTTATTTGTATATAAGTAAACAGATTTATTAAATTATTAACAGATTAAAAAAACTAAAATGTTTTAAGTGTGTTTCTGGGCCCCACCTCCACAAGACCACATAGGCAATTGGCTACAATGCCTATACATTAACACGGCCCTGCAATCACATACACACATGGGTGCGCGTCTGTGGGCAGGATTAGCATATTCAAATAAACCCATGCAGATTGTACACATAAATGTTTTATCATGGTTTTATGGACGATTAAGGTTTTATAGCAAATGTTAATTTTACCGTTGTATGTTAATAAACTGCCGAGCATTGCTGTAAATCTCAACGATTTACCTTGAAGATTTCAGCTACAATTGAAGGATAAATCACAGGGCTTTACCGTGAAAGAGCTAGAGAAAGAGAGAGTGTGTGCAGCTTGAGGAGGTATGGGAAATGAAATTGAATGTAAATAATATATTTTCTTTCTGCTTGCTGGATGTGCCACTGGGGCCTCAGTAATCCATGATTGAGGAAACAAAGTGTGGGCGCCCATTAGATCAGAACAAACGAGGCCATCGTGGGCAACAGTTGTGCACAACAGTCTGACGCTCTGGGCTTTGATCCCCCACAACCGTACCCCGCCCTAAGTTCACAGGGATCCGGCCCAATTGACCAGTGACTAATCAGACCTCATGCCTCGGTTTGCACTGAAAAATAAGCAAATGTATTCTCCAACGAGGCAAATAAATCATATTGACACATGCAATCACAGAGCTCAACACGCAAAATCGAGCAAGACCGTTCGTCATTGGAGATTATTATTTATATGACATCTCTGGATCATCTGGCTCTCTCACTCATTCTTTTCCTGCTTTCATCCATCCCTTCTTTTTATCCTTTCTGGAGGGAAAGTTGGGACTCCTTTTTGACAGTTTTTGGACTCCAAAAGCTTGTGCTTTGAACAGTAACCTCTCGGCTGGCTGTGATATCTGTCCCTCTCGACGAGCGTGGCTTCACTTCAGAGCGAACAAGAAAACAAAAACCCTGTATACCACTGCATGACAATATTGTCTCTTTCACCTTCACTATCTTCATCTCCCTTCAAAATCATTGTTTATTTGCTTTTCAGACTGCCCTTATCTGGAGAGAGTCCTCTGTAGCTTACATTGTGCATGTTATCCATGTGTACAGCAGAACATTTACAGAGGCAGACAGGGTAGAGTTTGGGTGTACTCTGCTCAGGGGTACCGAGGCAGCACTGCCCAACCTGGGAGTCCATCCTCTGGTCACAGGAATACGTTCCCATCAACTGGGCCACGCTGTCACCCGCATCCAGAAATATTGTCCCTAAAGAGCCATTTCACCACCCTGCATTATCCCCCAGAGAACACAGTCATGCAGCTATGAGTCACTACTGTTTATTTTCAGCAGATGAAGAAGAAAGAATTTCCCAGAACAAAACCACACCGCGCGACACATATATATATACAGTCAAGCCGGAAAGTCTGCACACCCCTGTCACCCTCTCCACATTTCATTGCGTTACAGAATTATTCTACAATAGATTAAGTTCATTTTTTCAAGTTCAAGTTCAAGTCCATCTCTGCACCACTCCATCAATCAGAGATGCTGCATCTGCTGCAAAGATGTTTGCCCTTCTACCAGGTTCTCCCATCGCTGCAGAGGAACTCTGAAGCTCTCTTAGAGTGGCCATTGGGTTCTTGGTCACCTCCCTGACCATGGCCCTTCTTGCCCGGTTACTGAGTTTGACCAGACGGCCAGCTCTAAGAAGAGTTGTGGGTGTTCCAAACTTCTTCCATTTCACAATGATGGAGCCCACTGTTCTCCTGGGTGCTTTCAATGGTTTAGCAATGTTTTTATACCCTTCCCCAGATCTATGCCTCAACACAATTCCTAGGAGAGTTCCTAGGACTTCATGGCTTGATTTTTACTCTGACATGCACTGTCAACTGTGGGACCTTATATAGACAGGTGTGTGCCTTTCCAAATCATCTCATCTCATCTCATCTCATCTTCAGCTGCTTATTCCTAATTAGGGTCGCGGGGGGGCTGGAGCCTATCCCAGCATGCATTGGGGCGAGAGACAGGAATACACACTGGACAGGTCGCCAATCCATCGCAGGGCACTACATACACCATTCACTCACACACTCATACCTACGGGCAATTTAGACTCTCCAATTAGCCTAACGTGCATGTCTTTGGACTGTGGGAAGAAACCGGAGTACCCGGAGGAAACCCACGCGGACACGGGGAGAACATGCAAACTCCACACAGAAAGGCCCCCGGCCTGGATTCGAACCCGAGACCTTCTTGCTGTGAGGCGACAGTGCTATCCACTGCACCACCGTGCCGCCCTTTCCAAATCATGTCCAATCAATTGAATTTACCACAGGTGGACTAGAATCAAGTTGTAGAAACATCTCAAGCAGTATCAGTGGAAACAAAATGCACCTCAGCTCACTTTTGGGTGTCATATCAAAGGGTGTGCACACTTGTGTACATATTATATTTAACATTTTGATTTTGAATAAATGAGCACAAATGTCTAAAAACCTGTTTTCACTTTGTCATTATGGGCTATTTTGTGTAGAATTTTGAGACAAAAAATGAACTTAATCTATTGTAGAATAAGTCTGTAACGCAATGAAATGTGGAGAGGGTGAAAGGGGTCTGCAGACTTTCTGACTTGACTGTACATATACATATACACACATGCACACACAACACATGCACACACGGCACGCACACAGAACTCACACGACACACACACACACACGTACACATACACAACACACGTACGCATGCACACACCACACACAAGCACACGCACATGCACACACACACACACACGCACACATAGGACACATGCAAACACCACACACCACACACACACACACACACACACACGTGCACACACACACACACTACACATACACACACACACGCACACACAACTCACACCACACATGCACACACACAGAACACACGCACGCACACACACACAGACACAACACACATGCACACACTACAGCATGCGAATCAGCTGAAATCTGCAGCTTACGTGAGCGGTTTTTAAGCCTTGCATTTTTTGATTAAAGCAGTGTCTGGGCATTGGGAAACACACTGGTGCTGAATAGTGAAAACAATGCTATGCGTAGCGTTTTGGTAACAGGGAGCAGATATTTTCGGTAGAGCTGACAGCAAAGGATTTATCCATCGGATAATGTGTCAAATCAATTCAGATCAATTGACTAAAGACATATGGCTCTGTGAACACTGCATCTGCTTTTGGGTTCAAGGGCAGGCCATGCCCTCCAAGATCATTCACAGCAACATGCAGAAAGCTCAACACAATGGAGGCTAGTGCGATGGACGTCTATGTAAGTAGAGTGTACAGATCTGAAAAAATGATACAGTACATTTATAAATAAAAGTTTAAAGCCACAGGCCAACATTACATCTAACTGCAGAATTTACAAAAATGTTGTGTAATAATACTTTTAAAAGAGAGTTAAAATGTCTTACACAAAGTTCAGGACAAAGCATATTACAGTTACGCTCAAACTGGGCCACAGTCCAAGACATAACCACCCTACATTATTCCCTGAATCACTTACAAGTGAAGGGAGCCAGCCCAGATATCATCCTCTGCACGATAAACTAGCAGCATCCAACAAGGACCACCTGCATGCCCTCACAAACATTAAACCTGCTAGAGCATACCTGCCCCAAGTTAGGACCGTCTCGTTAAACACACCATGCATTCACGCCCCAAGTTTAGCCACCTCAATAAATGTACTGGGTGTTTACACCCCAAGATTAGCCTGTCATATTTAATGTGGCGGGCATTTATGCCCCAAGTTTATTAAACCTCCAGTTAGATATTTATCAGTTTGTATCCAAATTCAGATTTAATACGTAATGTTTGACCTACCATTTCTTAGGGAATTGATGTAACTGAGGGCAGGAACACAAAAACACACATACACTGCACAGGCAGATTAAAAGATGATTAAAAGGTGATCAATAACTATCAAACAGGGTTTACTGTAGTAGCACAGACACAAAAAACAAAAAACAAGCAGAAAAGTACATTATGGTAATCACTTTTCAATATTTTTCTGGTGCCAGACTTGGGCCATACATATTTATCTGGTGCTGTTTGGGCCATACCTGGATTTCAAGGGATTTTATAATAAAATGTAATCCAGGCAAAATCACTGCACAATATATACTTTAATTGAACTGAATTTGAATTGAATTTTTTAACATAGAGACAAATGCCACAAGAGCTACATTGTCATGGAAACATTTTACACAGAAATGTTCTGCTAATGGCCTTTGATTTCAAAGCCTTAACATTGATCAGCATTAACCCTCTGAGGTCCGTGCTAAGCTTAGAGGAGGTTTTTGATTTTGGCATGGTCTGATATTTATCTCAATTTCATCAACTTAACACACACTTACTCCAAAGTGTTTGATATTTTTATTTGAAGGACAATCACAGCTACATTTATATGCCATCAATAGTGTGGTCAGTATCATATGCAGCTTGTAAATAGATCTACAAACACACAAGTTATAAAGAGTAAATTTTTCTGCCGTCACAAAAGTTGTGAAAGCACACACTAAACTATAGTGACGAATTGTTTTGCCAATATGCGTTTGTTCATCAAGGTCTTGTTTATGTAAGGGTGTGAAAATAGTTTAGCACATCTGAGATCTAAATAGCTAAAAACCTGTTTTTATCAGAACTGGTCACATTTATTTCAGGCTGTGGGAGGGCTATATGCTAATTTCAAGAATATTCATGATCCACACCTGAGGCTTGTCCACACCTGTAAAATCTGTCAGATGGGCCATCTCTCTCTCAAAGGCCGCCAGACAAAGAGAAAAGCCATCAGAGTAAGCAATAGTCAGTGAGCCATGCAGAAAGTTTTTTTTTTTTTTTTTTTGGGAAGATTCATTGAAAACAAACTATATACAAAACATTCCAAATTAAAACATGGTGAGACAATTTGTTCTTTCACAGTCTTTGGTGCCACTTCTCAAAACAGTTTCTGGTCAACTGTAGACACAAGGGAACGTCACAAACCGCTGTTTCCCCGACATCTTGCAGAGTACACATTTATTGCAACCAACAGAAGCCAATTTGCCAACATCCAGAGTGTTTGGCAGTGGACACAGGCACATGTTCAAAAGTAGCCCGTTTTCTGGGTTTAAGATATTTATCGTTAAACGTCTGTCGGAAAACGAAAGCAAAATCCGTGTCTGCGAAGACACGGAAAGACAAACAAAACAAAACCAACGAACAGGAACAAACAAATCAAAGTAAACAGGTAAATCCACGTATCCAAAAACGTGGTATAAACTAAACGCTGGGAATCTAAACAACAACAAGCACACGAACAAACAAGTTCTCGAGAGGCAAGAAACATTAATCACAATAGGTATTATCAAGCTAAGCTAGATAATGTCCAAGCGCCGAAACAGAATGCCAGCTGGTTAAATATCCTCCCGTTAATTATTCGCAGCAGTCGAATACTTTTCACAGTATTTGAAAATATGGTAAATAAAATAAATATCAGCATACACCGTCTGTTGCTGGCAGCTCGCAACCGTAAACACAGACAAGATCCGATATAATGTCGGGACATTGTTTACGCTGCAATTTAACACACGGAATTCATATATTGAATATATATACGAGTATTTGATAACATGGCAGATCAAATATAGTTACTTACTCTTCGTCAGTTATTGTCTTCATCGCTTTCCATCGATGCTCTCAAACACTGCAGCGCAGAAAATCTTTCCATCTTGAATAAAATTGTATGTCTGTATAAAATCTTGCTTCAAATTGTCGGGACAGTTTGTGTTTGTTTACGCCGGCGTTTTCACACATGGCCCCACGCCCCTCCCCACACCTCCCGAAACTCGCACCTAGTTACCATGTCAATAGAAGGGGACGGTACTAAAAGGTAAAAACAGAGTAAAAAACAAGGTTTACTTTTGGTCTAATTAACCTAATTTAAAAATCCCATTTGATTTGCCAGTGCTCAAATCGGAAAGTCGCGATTCTAAGGTTTCTGTCAATGTTTTTGTCGCGTGTGTATGATAAAATATCGCGAAGTTAGAAATAGTAATATACTTTTATTGCTGCTGGGAGCGGCGCCGCTCCCGTCGACCTCAGGGGGTTAATGGACTTGTCTGTGAAGAACTGGGACATAGGGACTAATTCAGTGGTGAATGGCTATAGACACACATTCAGAGGTGAGATCACAGTGTATTGATTTATCTGGAGACAGGAGTTCTCTGAGTTACAACACTTTCATCCTTTTGAATTCACGGTGTTTCGCTGCTCCTCTGTGGTTCTCCACAACATTGGTTAATTGTTTAATTTGGACATTTGGAGGGGGAAAAAAATATTGTTTGGTCTTAATGTGCTTGCTATTCATCTGTAAAATAACAAACAATTCCCTTGAGCCAGTCGATTAAAGTTATGACCCTAGGACAATGTACACCAGTACTCCAGTCCCGGAAGGCCGCAGTGTCTGCTGGTTTTTGGTATGTTTCAGCACTAAGTCATTTCTTGGCTAAAAAGTCCACACATCTTGTTTCCAAGGCCGAAATTGGCTGCTGATTGGAAGAAAACCACAAAACCTTCCTGCAGACACTGTGTCCCTGCAAGACTTGGACAATCTTGATGTACACTGTACTTACCACCACACCACGCTCTGCCACTCCCCTCAAAAGTCTGTATTTATTTAATATAGTTAGCTATTATATGGCTTTCAGTGTGGAGTGATGCCCACAGTGCCTGTTTGCCCCCGGAGAAAAGGTTCTCAATTCTTAAGAAATCCAAGAATATATATATATATATATCTTTTTGTACAGTGCCACTTACGATTAGGTCACCTGTGCATCACAGTGGGAGTACCTCCAGAAGGAGAACGTCAAAACAACAGGGAAAATAATACCCTGACCCTCGCATGGATGCTTCCGGAAAGAGGCTGTGTGCTACCAGCTCGTACCTGACACAGGTGCCGCCATTGTGGCAGGGGTGATGCTGGCAGAGTGGAGCGTCACAGTTCTGGATGTTCCTCCCCCTCACAGCTTCGTCCACGATGTAGAGTTCCCTGCTGTTCACCTGAAGCTCACGGATGCAGCCTTGAAGTCCGGTCACCTGACCCGCACTTTCATGAAGCTCTGAATGGGACGGGACACCCCCCAGGAACAGGGGTCCGAACGTCACCTGAGGATTGGGGGACACACAGTACGAGGTGAGAAAGATGAAGTGGGGACAGTACTCACACTGTCCTCCTTAAACACAGTATTTGCACTGTCCTCATTAGTCACAGTACTCACATACCCTCATTAATCACAGCATTCACACTGCCCTCATTAATCACAGTACTCACACTGTCCTTGTTAATCACAGTACTGACACTGTCCTCATTAATCACAGTACTCACACCATCCTCATTAATCACAATACTCACACTGTGCTCATTAATCACAGTACTCACACTGTCCTCATTAATCACAGTACTCACATTGTCCTCATTAATCACAGTACTCACACTGTCCTCATTAATCACAGTACTCACACTGTCCTCATTAATCACAATACTCACACTGTCCTCATTAATCACAGTACTCACACTGTGCTCATTAATCACAGTACTCACACTGTCCTCATTAATCACAGTACTCACACTGCCCTCATTAATCACAGTACTCACACTGTCCTCATTAATCACAGTACTCACACTGTCCTCATTAATCACAATACTCACACTGTCCTCGTTAATCACAGTACTCACACTGTCCTCATTAATCACAGTACTCACACTGTCCTCGTTAATCACAGTACTCACACCATCCTCATTAATCACAGTACTCACACTGTCCTCATTAATCACAATACTCACACCATCCTCATTAATCACAGTACTCACACTGTCCTCATTAATCACAATACTCACACTGTCCTCATTAATCACAGTATTTACACTGTCCTCGTTAATCACAGTACTCACACTGCCCTCATTAATCACAGTACTCACACTGCCCTCATTAATCACAGTACTGTCCTCATTAATCACAGTACTCACACTGTCCTCATTAATCACAGTACTCACACCATCCTCATTAATCACAGTATTTACACTGTCCTAGTTAATCACAGTATTTACACTGTCCTCGTTAATCACAGTACTCACACTGTCCTCGTTAATAACAGTACTCACACTGTCCTCATTAATAACAGTACTCACACTGCCCTCGTTAATCCTGAATTAACAGTCTAATTAACTGCTAGAGTTGATTGATTAAGTGCTGAGTGACAACAAAAACCAGCAGACCATGTGGCTCTCCAAGACCAGGGTTTTCTAACACTGCTTTAGACAATGGGAAAAATAATGAGCCTGGAAGGTCTGACTGGCCTGGTATGAAACATTGGCATGTTTTTATGTTTTTTATAAGTACAGGGGAATCCAAGAGGAAATCCTGCTTGAGTCTGCCAAGAAACGAAGACTACAGGCACAGCAAAGCCACACTAGAATGGATCATGAAGAAGAGCGAGAATGTCCCTAAGTGGCCCAGTCACTGTCCAATCTAATAGGACGTTTAGGTCAAGACATGATGATTCCCAAGGAACTTGTCAGAACTGGAGCAATTGAATATGCTTCTGTCCCACTGTGCAAAGCTGGTAGAGACCGCTCCAAGAATACTCACAGCAGTAATTGCTGCCGAAAGTGCTTCCACCAAGCACTAACTCTGGGCCCTGGACATTTGCGCAGTCTGTATATTTCTGTTTATATATATATTTCTATAAATTATTTGCAGTTGTTGCTGACATCCAGGCAGCTTCACATCTGAAAGTGTTTAGTTTAACATTTATCTCAGAAGAAAAAAACATTGAAATAGATTATTTGCAATTCATTTAAGTGTGGCATTCATTCTGTCCTACAATTTATTTTCTGCTTTTGACTGAATCTAGCTTTATTGAACTATACAGTGGGTATAAAGAGTATTCACCCCATTTGGCATTTTTCACATTTTATTTTCTTACTTCATGGAATCAAAATGGAATGCCACTGATTAATACAAAATACTCTATAATGCCCCAAAAAATTCCACAATTATTGATTCCATAAGTATTCACCCCTTTTTCTAAGACACACCTAAATAAACACAATCAACAATCACATAATTATTTCATTGGAGTCCACCTGTGTACAATTGAGGTGCTTCACATGATTTCAAATTAAATACACCTCTGTGAGAGGTTCCACAGTTGGTTAGTGCTTTTCCAAACAAGAGCTTCATCAAGAAGACCAAAGAACATTCAAAGCAAATTTGACAAAAAGTTTTTCAAAAGCATCAATCACAGGAAGGATATAAGAAGATTTCAAAGGCTTTGAATATCCCCCGGAGCAACGTTAAGTCCATCGTAAGGAAATGGAGGGCCGTCCTCCAAAACTGAGCATCCATGTGAGAAGAGCACTTGTTCGAGAGGCCACCAAGAGGCCTATGACAACTCAAACAGAGTTACAGTCTTCCATGGCAGAGATGGGAGAAACTGTTCATGGGACAACAATTGCCTGGGCGCTTCACAAATCTGCGTTTTATGGGAAGGTGGCAAAGAGAAAGCCATTGTTGAAGAAAACTCACATAAAATCTCGCCTGCAGTTTGCCAGAATGCATGTGGGAGACTCTCAAACCAAGTGCGTGAAGATTCTATGGCCTGCTCAGACCAAGATTGAACTTTTTGGCACTATGTTTAAATGTTAGGCACTATGTTTGGCTAAAGCCTAACACTGCACATCATCCAAAGAACACTATTCCTACCATGAAATGATATGGTTGCTTCTCTGCTTCAGGGATTGGAAAACTTGTCAAAACAGAGGGCAAAATGGATGGAGGAAGATATAGACAAATCTTGGAGGAAAACCTGCTGCAAGAGACCTAGATCTTGGGAGAAGATGTATATTCCAGCAGGACAAGGACCTAAAGCATACAGAAAAAAGCCACATTGGGGTGGTTTAAAAACAAAAAAATCTATGTCCTGGACTGCCCCAGTCAAAGAATCTGTGGAAAGATTTGAAAATTGCTGTTCACCATTGGTGCCCATCCAACCTGATGGAGCTTGAGCAATTTTGTAAAGAATAATGGGTAAAAATTGCAATGTCCAGATATGTAAAGTTGGTAGAGATTTACAGACCCAAATAGGCTCACAGCAGTAATTGCAGCTGAAGGTGCTTCTACCAAGTATTAAGTCATATAGGTCGTATATACTTTTTAAAGTATAATTTAAGAAAAAGCTTTAGTGTTTTTTTATTTTATTTGACATGATAGTGTTTTCGCCCAATGCATGCTGCAGCACCACCCATGACCCTGACCAGGAATAAGCGGGTTAGATAATGAATGAATGAATGAATGAATGAGTGTTTTGTGTTGACCTGTGGCAAGAAATCCCAATTAAATCCATTTTGAAATCCATTCCATGTAGTAGGAAAATAAAATAAAATTTCACATAAAAATGTGAAAAGCGCCAAAGGTGTATACCCACTGTATATGAGTGTGTGGGTGTACAAATACAATTACATTCAATTAAATTCACATCAGCTTTACTGGCATGACAAGCACAAGATGTTGTGCTACCAAAACACACAGATGATGATCACAGCATAATCAATAACAGGAATAATAATATATATATATCCTCTATTTATAAAATTCACACATTTACACACAAGTGACCATGAACCTCATAAGTAAGTTATCCCATGGTAGTTCCGGTGGCTTGCCCTGAATTGTACCTGGCGCTGCTTTCTTGTTAGGTTGCAAAGACAGACGGAGATTATAAAACGACAGCGTTTTTATGAAGACCACTCGTGTCAAGGAAGAGGGTGTCACGCTGAAATAGCTAATGATTTGGGGGGGGGGTAACCAATTCCATCAGGTAATGCTCCTTTTATTTAATTAAGGCGCGTTTCCACCGCAGGAACTTTTCCCAGGAACTTGGGACCTTTATGGTAATTATCTTCATATCAGGAAACGGAAGTAGCAGCAACCAGCGTCAGAATGTAGCTCGGGGGACTTATTTACCCCCAAAAATGTTCCTAGTCAAGAGGTAGGTCTTTTCGATGTTATGGAACTTTTGGTGGTGGGGCTTGCAGCGCTGAACATTTCTGATTGGTCGAGTATGGTAAAAGACTCGCTGCGTTCTGTTTCAACTGCCATTTAAAAAAATCGGCATTAGCAAACCAGTTGGAAAAATCTACGGAAAATCTATCTATAAATCAATGGAGCAAACTTAAAAGAAAGTATACGGATTTTAGAAACGCGACCAAATTAAACACAATGTAAAAATTTGCGATCTTTTAATTTTTTATTAAATTAATGAAGGCATAAGACCACCCTAGTTAAATCACGTGATGGATGCCGTCCTTCCTTGTTAACACTCAACACTCCTGGGCTCACTGAACTACTGAATGATGTTTATAGACTGCACTTTTATCCATTCAGTGGAAGTTTGTGAAGTCTTTCATTGGCAAGTCCTCTGATACTCCACTTTAAAGCATTTGATTCTATCAGTGGCAAGGCCTACAGTGAGGCTTCTCTAATTAAGAATGCTCTGATGGCCAATTTTGTTTTTCAACTGAAAAAAATAAGAAAATCCAAGGATTCCCTTTGAGAAATTGTCTGATAGAATACACAATTAGTAAGTAAAGAAGTAAACATAAATATCCATGATATCCGCGACCATGATATCATGTGTAAAATGTTTCAGATTTGACTTGATCATGGACAATCAACCCAACTATATTTCGTAAAGGTTTAGTGTGATCACATATTAATCAGGTAGTCTTCTATTGCACGATGAAGTAACATCTGAAAGTTCAGAACAGCTCCTACAAGGCACGGTTTAGAAGCCCTCTATGCATCCAAACTCCAAATTCTTCATGGAATCAATCTAGGTGCCTTTCTGCAGTTCCAGACCCACGTAGAAATGTTTAAACATCTCCTATTGAGACATGGCCTGCCTGCACAGGACCACAAACATTGTCCTTGGACAGTCTATCTTCAGGCTTACCTAGGTCATTCCAAGAAATGGGTGCCTTTTGTGTCCGCAAGAAACAATCAGCAATAAAACTACTATAACGACAGATAAACTCTCCATTTTAAAATATGTTATTATTGTGCCTTTTCTCCACAATATAAAACCAATTTAAACCAAATAAATATTATTTTAGAGAATTAAAATGGCTTTTATCCAGAAGAGAGTAAGGAATTTGGCCTGTCCCTCACTATCAATCAATCAATCAATCAATCAATCTTTATTTTTGTATAGCGCCATTTACAAACAGGTTGTCACACAGCGCTTCACAATTGGCATTTTCCAGAGGGAATCAAAAAAACTGAAAACCATTGGAGCCAATGTGGGAGACTGGAAAATTATTCCCTGACCCCTTAAAAGGCGGTCGAGATGAACTCCTGGAAAATTGTGGGATACAGAGAAAAACAACACAAATAGTCCTTGAGGCTCATGTGGCTTAACAGACCACCGGAAGGGCATTCTAAGTGTAGGAGTGGGGTGGACCTCATCCCTCCAGATACCAGGGCAGGGCAGGGGATGGAACCAGCAGCTAGGGTCTGGGCCAGCGGCATCCGGCTAACACATGGCAGGGGTGGGGGGTTGACTCTGGGGCAGGTGAGCTCCGGGCAGGTGCCACGAAGCCGGGGAGAAAAGAGGAAAGGTGCAATTATGACTATGATAAATATCACACCGGATCAGGGGGAAGAGTATTGATAACACTTTTGCACCAGCAGAAGTAATCTAGGGCAGCATAACTAATTAGGTGAGTGGCACAGGGAGCACGCAGCCATGAGGGCACTCAGAGACCATCCCACCACATCATCAGCAGTCCTGATAGAGGCGGATCATCACTTATGATTGGTGACAGTAAGGATAGCTCATTGCACCAGAAGGCTCTATTGCTACGCCCCCTCCACATCTGCACCTAATGACTATAAGAGAGACTAAAGAGATGTGTTTTTAACCTAGACTTGAAAATTGAGACCGTGTCTGACTCCTATGATCTTTAAAATTCAGTAGGACATTTAATGTGTAAAATATAGACAATATGTTTAAAATTTCACCTTTGCATAATGTTTAAAGTGAGATCGTATTGCTAAAATGGTATTGTATGAAATAAATACATTAATTGTCGAAAAAAGTATACATTTCTCTCATTTCTAATGTACTATTTTTGACTTTTTATAATGTTTGAACGAGGGGGACAAGCATAAGACGTCAACCCTGTTACCATATTTGAACGTATAAATCTGTATAATTGTTTATTTTTCACATTATGGTCAATATCTATAAACAATAACCTTTTAAATGTATACCATGTTTTCCTGTGACCTTCATCAGTTAGCTAGTAATGAGCATATTGCCTTTAAACGTTCAACCCTGTTACTGTCAACCCTGTTACTTTTTGAAAGTAACAGGGTTGACATGCATACTGGAATGGTTGTTTCCCATGCACCCTGGATGTATTTAATGTAATTTAATTACAATGTGCTTTTGAACTAGTACTACATAGTGTTATCATTGTTGAGTTGAGATTTATGTCCATTTTAATACACTTTTACAGATCTCATAAGTAGAATGCTATTAAGTGCAGCAGAAAAGCAAAGGCGATATCACGCCCGTTGAGACGTGGATCCAGAGAGAATGGCAAAATACCTAGAAACAGAGAGAAAGAAATGGAAGAGAGACAGGGAGCTGGGGAGGGAAAAAAACATAGATGTGCTCAGCGAGATGGAGCAAAGGGAAAGAAGTGAAAGTGGAGAATAGCCCAGGAAAAGTGTAGGGCTACAAAAAAAGCAGCATCAGTTGCATTGAACAGCCTGACAACACCACCAGAGAGCCCAGAGCCAGATCCACAACAAGCAGGTTCCTCAAGGTTAGGATTAGAAAAAGATATGAGAACTAAAGTAGCACCTTGTTTTTGTATCAGTTTGCAATGCATCTATAAGATATTCCTACTTTGACATGATCTACACCCAGTATCCAACTTTACTTATGTAGAACTAATTATCTACCAATAATGGGAAGGGTAAAGTAGATACTGAGTGTCCAATAACAGCTCAAAATGTAAAAATGTACTTGTTAGTGTATGGTCAGAGGTACACATTGTCAATCATTTGGTATTTTTTTGGTTTGTATTTCAGGCAACGTGAAGAAGGGTGAAAACGTTCAAAAACGCAGAGGAAAAGGTTGAATGAGGTACTGTGCAATCAGGAAAGACAACTGCAAATGGAAAGAAAAGAAAAGGAGAAATTCAAAGAAAGGAAAGACAAAGGCAAATGATCACAAAAATAGTAGTCATGGGCAAGCTTGTTCAGAAGTATAAGCTCAGAAAGTATGCACAGACTGCCATTGGGTTCTCAAAGAAAAGATGTTGCCCAAGACCTCTCCAAATTCACACGATAAAAAAACACCCGATTGACTGATGGATTAAAAAATTGTGTGAGATTGTTATTCGAGCGTGATGATGTAAGCCGAATCACCACCAGCAGAAATAATACCAAAACCAAACACAAAGTCAAAAAGCAAAAACTATTTATATGTTAAGGCAATGCCTGAGTTTGCATGGCAAACTGATCCCTGTCTGTTAAAGTGTTGTCTTGTCTGTTAGTTTCAACTGTTAAAAAACTGTTGCTATATGGGTACTGTGTTAATGCCCTCACTTTGTAATGTGTCAATCCTATGGAATCTTTTTTTTGTTGTTGTTGCAAATGTATGTGCTCATTGTGTCCAGTATAGATTCGACTACATGCATAGAACTTCAGTGAAAAATATTAGACCTGTTAGAAATGTAATAAACTTCAATAATACAACCATCTCCATCAAATATAGAACAAAATATGTAATTTAGATGGTAACACTGAATGGTAAAATCATTGCCCCGTCAACCGTTACTCTGGTCAGTCCTGTTACCATGGCGTCAACCCTGTTACCTGTTACATTGATTTGATCAAAAATGAGAAATCAAATGGCATTTTACCCCTTACCTGGGTAAAAAGAACAATGTTAGGTTATGGATTTGGACATTCTGGGAAGCGTTCTCTTTTAAATGTTGTTTTTTCCCTATATAAATGATCGTCACCTGAAAATAAATTGCCCTGCCATAATCAGTATTAAAAATACAATATTTTGAAAAAACATGCACAATCTGAAAATGAACTCAGTGAAGAGAGGGACCAGGGTAGTTTTCATATAAGTACCATTTACAAGATATTTATTGTCGAAAATGTGTAATATATTAATGCATATGTCTGTAACAGTGTTGACAACATATCCAAAACATTTAGAAAAAAATCACTTATAAAAGATTCAATTATACAGCCTGAGATGGCACAATACAATGTCCTGTCACTTCAAGTTGTCTTTTTTCCAAAGCTATGAAACAATTGACAATAAATGTAATTGAATTGAAAAGGCACCCTTTTCATGGAATGACCCACCTGTGACAAGGGGTGGAACAGGTATTTGTGTTGTCGGTTAGCTGCAATATCATCCACTGTAATTTCAATTCCACAATGCCCTCCGTCCTCACCCACAGGCAGGCAGTATCTGCAAGGGATGGAGAGATTTGAGGATGGGGGTGGGGGATCTCATAATGACATATGGCATTCACAATAAATTGTTTCAAATGTCATTGTCACTATTGTCACTGCCCATGACCCAATAATAGACGCACATATGGGGGGAAGGGGGAAGCTGCTAGTTTTATTTAGCAAAAATCCCCAGCAGCTCTGGATTTTAGCATCAAAGATCACAGACACAACGCCCAAGTAAAGCACTGCACATGTCAACTCTCATTGGCACATGCCTAAAAGGTAGCCATACCTACCAGCAGCTGCACACTTCTACCAGTTACTGTTGTGACTTCTGTCATTAGTTAATAAAACCAGGTACACGCAATCTATGGGAGCTCAAGTCAACACTTTATTCCTCAGGCTATGCCTGGTACAGACTTCCGTCTAGGTTCTTGGTTTCCGGTCAAGTGCAATTCAAAGTAAAGGTCTTGCTTACAGCAGTACTAAACATTACATCTCCCTCCAACAAAAATGTGTGGACCACTACATAAACAGCACATAGCTAAACAATCTTATGTCGTAGTGCACAAATCTTAATAACAGGTAGGCCTAAGCGTAACAAAAACAGTTTTGCTTTTTTTCTAGGGCAGTGATCCGCCTACACCCTTTACAATCAATTACAAGTCAAGGACTTGCCTTGGCTTGATGGTGCGGCCATACCTTGTGCGGGTACAAGGTTCAGAGTGATTTGGTTCGCACACAGAACCATGGTGAGGTTCCTGTTCTCCTGATTCCTCTTGCCCAGTGACCTGATCATCTTCAATGGTCTCAGGTTGCTGTGCACTGGATGTGTGCTTGTCGTCCCGGGTGTCGAGAAGGTGCCGTCGGTTGCGTCTGAACGTTTGTCCATCGCTGGTTTCAATGTGGTAGCTTCGTGGAGTCTCTGCAGGTTGAATGACTGTTGCAGGTTTCCACCTACCATCTCCCTGCTGGAAACGGATGGGTGTTCCAGCGTGCAGCGTTGGCAGGGGCCTAGTAGACCTGTTGTAGTGCTGTTGCTGGCGCCGCTGGCATTTCTCTCTCCTTGCTCGCACTGCATCCTGAGGGATTACCTGAGGTCGCAGTTGTAGTGCTGTTGTGGGTAGGACGGAGCGCAGTCTGCGGCTCATGAGAAGTTGGGCTGGAGATTTGAGGCCATCGACCGGTGTGTTCCTGTACTCCAGCAGGCTGAGGTATGGATCTCTCTTGTCCTCTCTGGCCTTTGTGAGGATCCGCTTTGCAGTTTGGACGGTCTTTTCGGCCAAACCGTTGCTCTGGGGATAATGCGGGCTCGAAGTGACGTGCCTGAAACCCCAGGACCCTGCGTACTGTCCATACTCACGTGAGCTGTAACACAGCCCGTTGTCGCTCACAACTTCTTTCGGTATGCCATGTCTAGCAAACACTGCTTTTGTTTTGTGAATAACAGCAGCTGTGGTGATGTTGGGCAGGCGTTCAATCTCAAAATACCTGCTGAGGTAGTCGCATATGACAAGGTAGTTCTCAGAGTTCCAGGAGAATAGATCTGTTGCTACTGTCTGCCATGGGTTCTCTGGGATTGCCTGTGAGAGCATGGGCTCCTTTGTGTTGGCATTGCGGTGTGTTTGGCATATGTCACACTTCCCTACTGTTTCCTCTATCTGTTGACCCATGCCTGGCCAAAACATTATGTCTCTTGCTCTGTGTTTGCTTTTCTCCACCCCAAAGTGTCCTGTGTGTATGCGCTGTAGCATGTTTGCTCTGAGCTTGTGTGGAATGATTATTTTCTCACCCTTTAGGAGGAGTCCATCAGCCTCTGTGATCTCATCACGGTGGTTCCAGTATGCACTGATTCGTGGGTCACACTGTTTCCTTGTCTCCGGCCAGCCTGACCGAACGACTTGCTTGAGGGTGGACAGCTGCTCATCCTGAGCTGTGGCTGCCTTGATATCATCTAGCCTGTCTGTACTCACTGGAGCTGCGCTGATGATGGTGTGTACCTGGGTCTCCATAGCCTCAGATAGCGAACTGTCTTCATCATCCATGGATTTTCTTGACAGTGTGTCGGCCACGGGAATCTCCTTTCCTGGTCTGTGGATGAGAGTTATGCTGTACTTCTGCAGCGCGAGTATCATGCGCTGTAGACGCGGTGGTGCAAGAGCTAGTGGCTTGCGGAGTATTGTCTCCAATGGCTTGTGGTCAGATTCTACGGTTATACGTCGCCCATAGAGGTATTCATGGAATCTCTTACACCCGTATAGGACTGCGTAGAGCTCCTTTTCGATTTGGGCGTAGTTTTGCTCCGTGCTGTTAAGCAGCTTGGATGCGTATGCAACTGGTCTGCCTTCCTGCATGATAGTTCCAGGCCATTTTTCGACGCGTCCACCTGGAGCGTCACTTCCTTTTCTGGGTCGAAATAGGCTAGCACTGGCCCCGGTTCAGCTGTGATAGTTTCCTTCATCTGCTGAAACGCTCTCTCGTGTGCTGTGTCCCATTTGAACTCTGTTTCCTGTCTTAGCAGGTGTCTGAGTGGTGCACTCACCTCGGCCAGTTTGGGAGCGAATCTGGCGAGGTAGTTCATCATGCCAAGGATCGTCTCCAGCTCTGCCTCATTTTCCGGCGGTTGCATGTCTCTGATGGCTTTCACCTTGAGAGGGTCTGGTTTCAGTCCGTTGGCTGTGAGGCTATGTCCGAAATAACTCACCTCGGACACACAGATGCGACATTTATCCGGGTTCAGTCTCACCCCTCTCTCTCTGGTCCGGCTGAGCATGGCTCTGAGGTTTCTGTCGTGCTCCTCTTTTGTCCTCCCGAACACAACGATGTCGTCCACGATGGCGGCCACTCCCTGGAGGCCCTCGTATGTCTCGTCTACTCTCCTCTGGAATTCGTCCTGGGCAGACACGATACCAAAAGGGAGCCTGCGAAACCGGTATCTGCCATAAGTGGTGTTAAATGTAGTGAGCAGCGACGACTCCTCACTCAGCTTGATAGCCCAATAGCCGGATCTCGCGTCTAGGACGCTGAAGAACTTAGCCCCAGACAGTTTAGATGTTACATCCTCGAGTGTGGGTAGAGGATAGTACGGCCTCAGTATTGCCTTGTTTAAGGGCCGTGAGTCTAAACATACTCTGAGCTTATGTGTTTTGGGCTTCTCACACACTACCAGCGCGTTAACCCACTGGGTAGGCTCAGTCACTTTGCAGATTATGCCATCCCTTTCCATGTTGTCTAGCTCTGTCTTTAAGCGTTCTCTTAGGGCAAATGGTACCCTCCGTGGCGGGCAAACCACTGGTGCTATGCTAGGGTCTATCCTGAAACTGCATTCCCCTTGGAACTCACCGATGCCTTTAAAAACATCCGAGTACTCACTCAGTATGTTGGATGACTGGGTGTCCCGCTCTTCCTCACTGGCGTCGGTGATGGCGTATACCACCTTAATGAGCCCCAGGTCTTGACATGCTCTGTAACCTAGGATGGGTGGGCCGTTGCAGTCCACAATATAGAACTTGTGGGTTATTGACTTGTTCTTGTACCTGCCTACCAGACTGCAGTAACCGTTCACTCTCAGCGTATGCCCCCCATAGCCAGTTAGCTTACGGTTATCAGACAGTACTGGTGTGCTGGGCAGGAGTGTGGCAAAGTCTTTGGCAGGTATCACATTTGCTTGTGCACCTGTATCTAATTTGAATGTCAATTTTCGGTTCTGTGGTCCCAGTCCTATGTCTGCATACGCTCTTTGCTCATCTTTTTTCTCTGTTGTGACAATGTCCACAAACAGCTCTGAGCCATGATCCTCATTATCTTCCTCAACAGTGTGTACATCCCTGTACCCTGTTCTACTTGGGGTGTGGGTCTTTGTTTTACATGCTCTCGCAAAGTGGTTAAATTTCCGGCACTTCAAACACTGTTTTCCTTTTGCTGGGCATTCGGTTAGCTTGTTGTGGTGCCCTCCACATGCGCTACAGGCTTTGTTAGCCATCTTTGGGCCTTCACTTGGCCTGCTAACATTATCTCTGCTATCATTTCTCACAGTGCCTGACTTTCCCGTCTTGCGGTGTACTGTATGCACTTCATGGCTTTCATTCGCCATAGTTTTTAGCTGTGCCTGCGCTAGCTCGTAGGAGCGGGCTATATCAATTGCCTTATCTAGCGTTAGCTCCCGTCCCTGATTAAGCAACTTTTCGCGCACTCTAGGTGAGTTGGTAGCGAATACTATGCGGTCCCTGACCATTTCTTCACTATTTGCATAATCACAGTCTTTAACGAGCAGCTTGAGCTCTGTTACAAAGTGTTCAAATGACTCACCGCTTCCCTGCGTCTTCTCGTGGAATTTGTACCGGGCGAATATGGGATTAGCTTTCGGCGTGAGGTATGCTGAAAATCCGTCATAGTAGGTTTTTAACAGTTTCGCATTGTCCTCTGTTACTGTCCAAGTGTTACTTACATCCCGTCCTTTGTCCCCGATCCACAGTAAGAGGAAACAGCATTTTTCCGCTTCTGTTCTGCTTTGCAGCGGGCCCGTGAACATGAGTTCGGCATGTTGTTTGAATCGCCGCCACGCATCAGGTAGGTTGGACGATTCCCAGTCCATCCGTGGGGTAGGGACACCGAAAGCCTCCATCATCTTCTTTTTTTCTTTTCAAAGTGGGTTCGTAGTCTAACTACTTATTCTGACACCATGTTGTGACTTCTGTCATTAGTTAATAAAACCAGGTACACGCAATCTATGGGAGCTCAAGTCAACACTTTATTCCTCAGGCTATGCCTGGTACAGACTTCCGTCTAGGTTCTTGGTTTCCGGTCAAGTGCAATTCAAAGTAAAGGTCTTACAGCAGTACTAAACATTACACATACTCTATCATGGGATTCGTCAGAAGTACTAACTGAACATTGTTTTATTAGCAAAGCACATCCCTGAAAGTTGGGCAGAGTTATACCATACCAGACAGAGAATTTTGTTCGGCTCATAGTTAGTAAGTCTGGCAAGTGAGGCCACACTTCTGCACCATCAAGGTCAAGTGACTCACACTATTAATAATGCTTCCATTGAGCAGAATTTCCATAATGGAACAACTGAGCAGGACATCGTGAATGCATTGTACTGAGAAACATGATTGGACTGTAGCTTGCTGATATAAAACTCTAGCGATTCTCGATGCACTCCATTCTAATGCACTTATGTAAGTTGCTTTGATAAAAGCATCTGCCAAATTAATACATTGTAATTGTAATTATGAAACAAATATTTGTATTTTTTTATTTTATCCTATAGTCGTGAAGTGTATTAAGGCATGGGAGTCATGTTAATGTCCGCATATGAACCTGAAGCCGTGTAGAGCGAGCACAGTACATTCCAACAAATTAACACCAAATAAATAACTAAATAATAATTGCAAAAAAATGAGAAAATGTTAGTATTCAGGCCATTACTTTTTGAACAGAAGAATGTATAAAAAAAGCAATTATTATAAACCACGCACTGCCGGAACATCAGGAGAAATCATTCAAGGTTTACACTTAAGAAAATAATAATACCACCAGAGATGATTTGTGAAGAGCCGCGCGTAAAAACATTCACAACGCAAGAGCGTTAAGTGAATGAGCATATTAGAACGCGGAGCCACAGGTAGCCCTTGGAGCGGATTGGAAACCCAGGAGGACCACCACAAATAAATTAAGAACGTACTAGATGCTCTGCTAGAGAAAGATTAAAATAACCCGCACTGTAATAGGTTTTTTCCTTCAATGTTATACTGAAGGATATGTCCTTCAGTGTTCAGCTGATATAAAAACGATTTATATCCAGCCTACGCAGAAAAGAAACCCCACTTCTAAATCTGAATCAGGAAATTTCTAAAATCCGCCATCTGAAATTCGTTGTCAGTGGAGCAATTATTGTGCTGATTATTATAGCGTGCGTCACACGTGTTGTTCGTTTGTGGACTGTAAAAATAATACAAATCAATGAACAGGAGCGCTTTTCTCTCTCACACACCGATGTGAACGTCACCTAGCTGGTCTTTTTTTTCTCAGTCTCGCGTCTCCCTTTGCAAGAAGACAATTGTGATGATCATTGTTTCGCAATGCTTCCATATTACATTACATTACAGTCATTTTGTTATATTCTGAGTATCTGTTCTGTTGTTTTTGTACTTTGTTTATCTTTCTTCGAGTCATGTTTTGTTCACGTCTGTTATCCCCGTCTGTTATTGTTCCTGGTCCACTCCTTGTCTTGTCATTCACTTCGGGAGTTTACATTTCGGGATTTCAATCTTCGCTTATTTTCTCGTTTCTTCCTTCCTACTTTCTTGATCGCACCTTGTATATATTAGTTAGGTGTGTACAGTACTAACTAACTAATCTACTAACGTTAGGGATTTAGATTAGGTTACTAACACTACTAATCACTAATTATCTCACGCTTCAAACTTTCGTTCATTCTCTCTTTATCCTATCCCTGATTCGCTTTTCACTTTCCCTTTCATACGCACGCACTTTCTCTCTTTGCGTTCCTCCCCTTCTAGCTATGCACGTGTCTGCCTGATCTCCCAGGTCGTTTATTGTATATTTGTTTGTATGTTTCCCAGTCCGTGTCTTTCGTTTCCTCGTAATTAGATTACGATTCCCATTGTTTTCACCTGTGTTTCCTAACTCTCTCTCCTCCCAGTCACACCTGTTTCCCATTGTGTTCCCTGTGTCTGCCTGTATATATGTTCAGTGTTTTCATCCTTCCGTGTCAGTACGTTGATTCTTATTCCCTGAGCCTACTTTTCCGAAGCCAGTGTATACAGATTTTTCCGAGACTACCCTTCTGATTACGACCCCGAGTTTGCCTAGCGATTTTGTTTGTTTGCCTTTCTGCCTTCCTGTTCAACGACCTTTTGCCTGCCTGTTATCGACTTCTCTTTGCCTCGCGTTTTGTACCTCCGATTCTCTGACTCCTGGTTGTGATCCCTGCCTTCCAATAAACTACTCTTCTGCCTAATCCCTGATCTGCGTCTGGGTCCTTACCACGATCATCACAGGACGTACTGACCACGATGGACCCAGCAGATCCAGACCAGTTCCGCTTCGCTCTCGAGCAGCAAGGTGCCATGCTCGGACGACATCAAGACCATCTTGAGAGGGTCACACAACATCTGCAGTCTCTCAGCTCCGGCTTGGCGGAACTTAACCTGACGCTGCGAGCTCCGACTCTTAACCCTGCACCTCAGCATGCCGCTGCTCCACCTCAACCCGAGGCTTTCCCTGCGCCGGTGCGCGAACCACGTCTGCCTCCTCCTGAGAGGTACGCAGGTGAACCGGGGGGTTGTCGTGCGTTCCTGACGCAGTGCCAGCTGATATTTCGACTACAGCCATCCACGTTTCCCAGCGAGATCTCCCGGGTTGCCTACGTCATCACTCAACTGACCGGTCGTGCCAAGACCTGGGCTACCTCCGCTTGGGAGGGTTCTTTCCCCTACTGCCAGAGTTTTGGTCTGTTTTCCGAGGAGATGAGGAGGGTCTTCGATCGGTCCAAACAGGGTCATGAAGCTGCTCGGGAGATGCTCTACCTACGCCAGGAGGGAAGGTCGGCGTCTGACTACGCCATCCACTTCCAGACTTTGGCTAACTCCTGTGGCTGGGGAAAGAAGGCGCTGTACGACGCATTCATCTTTGGGCTTTCTGAACATCTCAAGGACGAGATCCTGACACGTGACCTACCTGAGTCCTTCGATGATCTTATCAGCCTGGCCATCCGAGTTGACTCCAGGCTTCAGGAGCATCGCCGTTGGCATAGTTCCAGGGTTGTTCCCGGGCCTGGGACGGCCGGTTTCAGGTCGCCGGTCAGAGCGTATAACCATCCCAAAGCAGCTCCTTCAGCTATCCCGGATCCAGAACCCATGGAGCTGGATCGGGCTCGACTTTCCCGTCAGGAGCGGGCCCGCAGGTTGGCTACTAGATCCTGTCTTTACTGCGGGGAGTCTGGGCACTTCATTTCCGGCTGTCCGTAAAAGCCAACACCCACTAGTTAAGAGAGGAGCACTAGTGGGTGTCATTCCGATCGAACGCTCCTCCAAACAACGGACCTGCCTGCCGGTTACCATCGAGTGGGAGGGTCAGAGGCGAGAGACCACCGCGCTCATTGACTCGGGCACTGAGGAGAGCTTCCTGGACGCTGGTGTGGCTAAGAGATGGGGGGTTCCGGTCTCCAGGCTTTCACGCCCTCTGGTGGCCAACTCACTGAACGGGCAAACTCTCGCCCACATAACGCATACCAGCTCTCCTTTAACGTTGCTCACCTCCGGCAATCATCAGGAGAGGATAAGGTTGTTTATCATCGATTCTCCTCACTCACCTATTGTTCTTGGCCATCCCTGGTTGGTGAAGCATAATCCGTCATTGGAATGGAGTAGTCACAAGATTGTGGGTTGGAGCCCTCAATGTCTTTCTCAATGCCTGCAGCAAGCCCATACGTCTGTTCCGAGTCCCCTGTTTTCTGTTCCGAGTCCCCTGATTTCCGAGAAGGAACCTGACCTGTCTGTCTTCCCTTCTGAGTACCTGGACCTCAAGGAGGTCTTCTCCAAGTCCCGAGCCACCTGCCTGCCTCCCCACCGTCCCTATGATTGCGCCATCGAACTCCTGTCTGGCGCTACCCTCCTAGGGGCGCCTGTTTTCCTTGTCCCGCCCCGAGACTGAGGCTATGAATGCCTACCTACAGGAGTCATTGACCGCTGGCATCATTCGGCCATCTTCATCACCCGCTGGAGCGGGTTCTTCTTCGTGGGTAAGAAGGATGGTTCTCTTCGTCCCTGCATTGACTACCGGTCTCTCAATGACATTACTGTCAAGAATCGCTACCCTCTCCCCTCATGGCATCAGCATTCGAACAACTTCAAGGGGCCACTGTCTTCACGAAGCTGGACCTGCGCAACGCCTACCACCTGGTGCGCATTCGTGAGGGGGATGAGTGGAAGACTGCGTTCAATACTCCTACAGGTCACTGGGAGTACCTCGTTATGCCGTTTGGGTTAACCAATGCCCCTGCCGTTTTCCAGGCATTGATCAACGATGTTCTCAGGGATTTCATTAACCAGTTTGTGTTCGTCTACCTGGATGACATCCTTATCTTCTCTAAGGATATGGACGAACATGTCACTCAGGTCCGCAAAGTTCTCCAGCGCCTCCTCGAGAACAGGCTCTATGTGAAGCCTGAGAAATGTGACTTTCATTGTCACACCACCACCTTCCTGGGCTACGTCATCTCGGCTGGGAGCATCCAAATGGATCCTCAGAAAATCAAGGCTGTCTTGGACTGGCCCCAACCAGAGACTCGTAAGGAGTTACAACGCTTTTTGGGTTTCGCCAACTTTTACAGAAGGTTCATAAGAAATTACAGTACCATTGCTGCTCCACTCACCGCCCTCACTTCCATTAAGATCCGTTTTCACTGGAACCTCAAGCAGAAACCGCTTTCCGGTTACTCAAACAACGCTTCACATCCGACCCTATTCTCATCCATCCTGATCCCACCGCCCAATTTATCGTCGAGGTCGACGCCTCCAACATTGGGGCAGGAGCTATCCTTTCCCAACGCTCTGCTGAGGATAAAAAGGTTCATCCCTGCGCCTTCTATTCCCATCGTCTCAGTCCTACGGAGCAGAACTACGACATTGGCAATAGGGAGCTGCTCGCGGTCAAGCTCGCTCTGGAGGAGTGGAGGCACTGGCTGGAGGGGGCTGAAGTTCCTTTTCTGGTCTGGACGGACCATAAGAACTTGGAGTATCTACAGACTGCCAAGAGACTTAATTCCCGCCAGGCTCGATGGTCTCTCTTCTTTTCAAGATTCAATTTTGTCCTTTCTTATCGACCGGGATCCAAAAATACTAAACCTGATGCTCTGTCTCGTCGATTCGAACCCATTTCCAGAGTTTCCGTTCCTGACACCATCTTGCCACAACAGTGCTCGATCAACAACGTTCAACTTCGCATTGAGGCTACGGTATCGTTCCGCCTTGGAGGGCGAGGCCGGTCCCAGTTGCTGTCCCTCTAACCGCCTCTTCGTGCCTAGTTCTGTCCGATCCCAGGTGCTTCAGTGGGGGTCTCCTCTCGTCTATCATGTCATCCGGGCATAAACAGAACACTGACTTTTATCCAGAGACGTTTTTGGTGGCCTGCCATGGTCCAAGATGTTAGGAGGTTTATTTCTGCCTGCTCTGTCTGTGCCCAGAATAAGGTTTCCCATCAGCATCCCTCTGGTTTGTTACAGCCCCTACCCATCCCTCACCGCCCTTGGTCTCACATAGCGCTTGACTTCATTACCGGTTTACCCCCTCCAACAGCAACACCACCATTATGACTGTAGTCGATCGATTTTCTAAGTCTGTACATTTTATTCCCTTTACCTAAACTTCCTCCGCCAAAGAAACAGCCACACTCATTATCCAACACGTTTTTCGTTTACATGGCATCCCCAATAATATTGTTTCCGACAGAGGTCCCCAGTTTATCGCCAAGTTTTGGAAGGCTTTTGTTTTCTTGTTGGTTCATCTGTCAGTCTTTCCTCCGGTTTCCATCCCCAATCTAATGGCCAGACAGAGCGGGCTAATCAGGTCATTGAGACTGTTCTACGCTGCCTATGCTCTCGAAATCCCTCCTCATGGAGCCAACAACTTCCTGGGCAGAGTATGCCATCAACTCCCAAACCTCCTCCTCATCTCATTTATCCCCTTTTGAATGTTCCCTGGGTTACCAACCACCTTTGTTTCCCAGCCAGGAGGAGGAGGTGGGAGTCCCCTCTGCTCAGTGCTTCATCCGCCGTTGTCGCCGCACCTGGAACCTCACACGCCGCAACCTTCTCCGAGCCAGTGCCCGTATGAAGGAGACTGCGGACAAGAGACGCTCCAAGGCCCCCCGTTACCACGTTGGGCAGCGGGTCTGGTTGTCCACCAGAGACATTCCCCTCAAGGTCGACCATCGTAAACTCGCCCCCCGATTTATTGGTCCCTTCCCCATTTCCAAAATTACCAGTCCCACTGCTGTTGTGTTGAAATTACCCCATACTATGCGTCGTATTCATCCCACCTTTCATGTTTCCCGCCTCAAACCCCTTGTAACCCACCCTTTGTGTCCCGCCCCTGAGCCACCCCCCCCCCCCGTCTTATTGATGGTGGAGAAGCCTACACGGTCCGCAAATTATTGGACGTTCGTCGTCGGGCCGTGGTCTTCAATACCTTGTGGACTGGGAGGGCTACGGTCCCGAGGAAAGAAGTTGGGTCCCATCCCGGTTCATCTTGGACAAGACTCTTATCCGGGACTTTCAAGTTACTAGGCCTGTCTGAATTTCTGTCCAGTGTTTTGCCCCTTGCCTGTCTGAGTTCCTGTCCCGTGTTTTGCCCCTTGCCTGTCTGAGATCCTGCTCCTGGTTTTGCCCCTTGCCTGTCTGAGATCCCACCCTGTGTTTTGACCCTTGTCGGCCTGGCTTTCCCTGCTTCTTGTTTGTTCATGTGTTTTTGTGTCCCTCCTGTTTAAAACGCCAAGAGGCGTTTCTTAGGGGGGGGGTCCTGTTATATTCTGAGTATCTGTTCTGTTGTTTTTGTACTTTGTTTATCTTTCTTCGAGTCATGTTTTGTTCACGTCTGTTATCCCCGTCTGTTATTGTTCCTGGTCCACTCCTTGTCTTGTCATTCACTTCGGGAGTTTACATTTCGGGATTTCAATCTTCGCTATTTTCTCGTTTCTTCCTTCCTACTTTCTTGATCGCACCTTGTATATATTAGTTAGGTGTGTACAGTACTAACTAACTAATCTACTAACGTTAGGGATTTAGATTAGGTTACTAACACTACTAATCACTAATTATCTCACGCTTCAAACTTTCGTTCATTCTCTCTCTTTATCCTATCCCTGATTCGCTTTTCACTTTCCCTTTCATACGCACGCACTTTCTCTCTTTGTTCCTCCCCTTCTAGCTATGCACGTGTCTGCCTGATCTCCCAGGTCGTTTATTGTATATTTGTTTGTATGTTTCCCAGTCCGTGTCTTTCGTTTCCCCTCGTAATTAGATTACGATTCCCATTGTTTTCACCTGTGTTTCCTAACTCTCTCTCCTCCCAGTCACACCTGTTTCCCATTGTGTTCCCTGTGTCTGCCTGTATATATGTTCAGTGTTTTCATCCTTCCGTGTCAGTACGTTGATTCTTATTCCCTGAGCCTACTTTTCCGAAGCCAGTGTATACAGATTTTTCCGAGACTACCCTTCTGATTACGACCCCGAGTTTGCCTAGCGATTTTGTTTGTTTGCCTTTCTGCCTTCCTGTTCAACGACCTTTTGCCTGCCTGTTATCGACTTCTCTTTGCCTCGCGTTTTGTACCTCCGATTCTCTGACTCCTGGTTGTGATCCCTGCCTTCCAATAAACTACTCTTCTGCCTAATCCCTGATCTGCGTCTGGGTCCTTACCACGATCATCACACATTTAGCAGATGCTCTTATCCAGAGCGACTTACAGTTTTACATTTCTTTACAATCCATTTATACAGCTGGATATTTTACTGAAGGAATTCAGGTTAAGTACCTTGCTCAAAGGTACAACGGCAGTGTCCCAACTGGGGATTGAACCAGCAACCTTAACGTTACAAGCCCAGTTCCCTAACCATTATACTACTACTGCCTACAATAATATAAGCCATTTAGCAGATGCTTTTATCCAAAGCGACTTACAGTAGTGAACGCATACATTTTTCAGTATATGTGGTCCCAGTGGGAATTGAACCCACAACCTAAGCATTGCCAACGCCATGCTCTGCCTACTGAGCCACACAGAACCACATATTCTAGCTAAACAGCATATTGTTTACTCTTGGTTTAGGCCAATTATTTCTGTGTTCATCTGTACCTTCTGTGACATGTAGCCTGTTATTTATGGTAGGTAGAATTCCCATTGTGGTTCATTGTTCATAACAGAAATGGTGTTTTGCTAGCTAGTTTGCAGTTTTTCCCTTCAGGTGGCAGGTGCATTCACATTCTGAAATAAGCTGGCAGTGCTACTGGCCATCAAATATACTATCTAAGTCCTTATTTTTGTGTGTACCCTACAAAACCTCACCGAGATACAAGAATCATCACCTTGATTATAGTCCGTGGAGATTATTCAAATAAATCAATGCAAACCAAATAATTTGTAATTGCTATGAGAGTAAAAACACAAAACATGGAATTACATCTAATCCAGGAAGCATCATTGAATGTATTCTTTGTAAGTATATATAAGGACAGGATATAATGAATCATTTCAGATTGCATAGTAGAACCACATAGTTAACTCTGAAGGTTCTGCAGTATGTGAACTATAGCACCGCTTAAATTATAGACAGCGTGATTTCATGCCTACAGCACATCACTGTGCATCTGTGTGGGGATGAAGAAAGGGTTTGAATCTGGACTGTTTGAACGGAACAGCGCATGGCAAGGCCTTGGATATTATTGGTCCACATACGTACATAAGTGTTTACTAACAGTGGAGATAGCAGCAGCTTCGAGCTGTGCCTGGTTTGCGACAATTTAGCATGGTTTGTGGTGCTTGTGTGGGAGAACAATATAATGCAACCGCCTCCTCACTCCTACACTCCTGTATCCTGCCAACCCCCCCGCCAAATGGAAAATGCCTGCCTCCTAAATTCTACATGGTGAAAAAGACAATTATGAGGAGACGAAGACACAATGGTCTCGTCACTCTCGAGGTATCAAACGTGTGTTGGGATGTTCTGCCCTCAATTCTATCCCATGCAGAAGTATCATCAAACACAGCCCCCCCCCCATTTTTTATCACTTGAATCAGACAAGGGAATAGAGAGAACGAAAGAGAGAGAGAGAGAGAGAGTGTGCTGCAGAGGTGGACTGGGCCTTGCTAGTCCGATTCATTTTTTACTGGGTTAATTGATGGCAGAAATAACCTCACTCCTGGACAAATGCAGAATCAGTTCTAAATATAATGGCGGTATGGCACCCCCACCCCGTGCCGTAAGCAGCATTAGTCTTTGCGCTTCAGCCTTAATAGATATTCTATCGTGTTAACTATCTGGGCAGCATGTGTCACATTCCAGCTTTTGCAATGTCAAGTGTTTTCTCCCTCATCTAATTTATCATCGGCAGTGTCCCAGACTCACATCAACGTCTGAGACTCCTGCACCACCTCTCCATTTCTTACTCTCACGAGGCTCCGCATGTCATAATTGCTGATAATATCAGAATATTCATACAAAACAGACTGATTCCAGGCCTATGAGAGAGAGTGATGCCATGACCCCCCCTCTCCTTCTCTCCTCCACCCTCTCCTTCCCCTCCCAATCTCACCACCGATCCCCCCCACCTCCCCTCCCCCCAGCACTACTTGAGGTGTCCATTTGTGATTGCGGCACCACTTCTATGGGGAAAAAAGGCTCTCTCTTTAACGGCCAGATGCGAGCAGTCAGGACAATCGCCCTCATGATAATCCGACGCAGCCCTCCTGCACGCCTCCCTGCAGGTAATCAACGACCTGCGACTCCAGGTAGGCCTAATTACAGGTTAGGAAGTGACACCAACACCGCTCCACATGCGGAATGAGCACACCGCAACAACCATGTGTGTGTGCCAAGAGGGTGGACGGGTGCGTGATGGCGCAGTGTGCTCGCCCCACCCTGCACAGCTCACTCTCTCATTATCTCATACTCTCTCTCTCTCCACACGCTGTGTTTGTTTCTCCGGATGGCCCCTAATATTAGCACTGCAACGTGTGGCCGTGTAATCATAATTACATTATGAATATTTCAGATGTGTTGGGTTTCGAAGGCCAACGATGAAAGGGAGCCCAGAGGGGCGGCCTGCGGTGATGAGATCCTTTGGGGCCCTTTCAAGACCATAAAAAATGGTTGCAAAGGAGGGGGGGGGAGGTGTGACATGGTTAAGCAGCTCTGTTAAGCAGTAGACCTTCTCAAAGGCTTTTGACTCAGAAAGGGGCCTTTCTTGGCCCTGGAAAGAGAAGAACTTCTCTCATTTATGGAAGCAGAGAAGAGCTTCTCTAATGTAAGGAGTAAGTGTGACGTTTCTCGAATGTGCAGAGGCAGAGCGGTGCTGAGCTGAGCAAGCAAACAAACACACTGTATTCATCCAGTCATCTGGCTCATGATTTGATGTGAGACATTTTACTAGTGATGGGAAATTAAGGTATCATGACACCAAAAATGGGTTGAACTACAACTCTGAACCAATCAAAAGGGGTTGCTCCTCACAACAAATCAGCTCCACCCACTTTTGGTGTCATTTTCATACAATGAGTGCATCGACAGTTGCCCCAAAAGCACGTTTGGTTTAACATTTGACATTCTGACAAGGGCAGTCATATTCAGCACAATCCACACATCCAGCAAACTGGATAAAAAAATAGATAAAATAAATAGTTTAAAGTCTTTATATAGCCCCAGAAAAAATATAAATGTTTGCATCTCTTGATGGCATAATTAGATGGTGGATAAACACATTAATTGTCAAACTCCAAACATGAAGGTAATCAGAATGAAGAATGTCTTATAGCTGCCAGCAGATGGCAGTAAAGCATTACGCTGAGGCACTTTTACAAACAAGCCAACGGGTATGTCTGATGGGTGCAATAAATACGCTCTCCTCAAAATAGTAAGAATTTTGGTGTATTTTCTTTTCTGTTCAGATTTCAGAATCCAGCAGAATAAAAATAATAATGATGGGTAGGGTGTATTGTACAAGAATGAGAAAAGAAACGAGTACAAGTGCTGCTTTTCTAGCACGTGCTTTTCAAACAGATGTTCTACGGGCTTAACCTGCAAATAAATCAATAAGTAAATGGGTCAGATACGTTTACTATAAGGACTGCTTAATCCTGGATTTAGTGTGGAGGAGGGGTTTATGATAACGGGCAGCTTTTGAAAGTGACATGGCGTTGCGGGTTTACTGACAGTAGCCAATAGGAAGCGTGCCTCCAGGGCGCACAGGGCTGTCTGTGTCCCATGCACACACGTGTAGGACGTGTGATACATTCCTACAGCAGTAATACCGCTGTATTTCTTTAACAATAACATAGTCTCGGGTGGTTATGGGCTCGTGGCCGATGGAGCTGGTGCACCCCCCACCAGCCCAGTGGCGACTCCCTGGTGCCGCTGCGTTTGCTGCATAATTTGCGACTGGCAGCCCTCAATTAATTTGGGTGGTCTATGCTCTCTCTTGCTCTCTCTCTCTGTCTCCCCCACCCCCCTCTCCAGCTACAGAGGGAGAGTAAGACAGTGGAATGCGCACCAGGTATTGCGTTGCTCTCCAGATGAACGACTCTGTGAAGAAGGCAGACAGGATATGAAGATAAAAATAACTGCGTCTTATGCCTCTGAGTTCTGCTTAAATACTCAACACAATGTGTGCATCTCTTAACACTGGGATTAGAGGGGAAAACGGTGAGAGCTACAGCGCAGAGATAATAGAGAAGAAGAAATAATAAAGATATAATTCGCCTAAAAATGAAAATTCTACTTTATCGTATCCTTGATATTATTTACATACATTTCTCTTTATAGATTATTGTCACTGTAAAAAAATGTATGTGATGATTGACCACATAGCCAGGATGTGTGGTGAATCTCTCCTATATGTAAGTGAGGAAAACTAAACTGAGATTCATACAGTTTTCTAATAATATCCTCATCTTCTCATCAAGTCTGTCATTATTGTAAGACACACATGAAACATTACGTTGAAGGAAGCTCTGAGCTACTGCTGCTGATGATGTCACTGGAGCTAACACAGCTCTCAGATGTTGCTAATGACAGCTAGACATGCTAGACACTCATCACACCCTACACCCCAGCCAGACCCCTCCGCTCAGCCTCCTCTGGCAAACTGACTGCCCCATCCCTCCGGGCGCCCGGCAGCCGCTCCTTGCAGTCTCGCCTCTTCTCTGTCTGACCCCTCAGTGGTGGAATGACCTTCCACAATCGGTCAGGACCGCGGAATCACTTGCGCGCTTCCACAAGAGACTCAAAACCCACCTTTTCAGACTCCACTACCACTGAATTCTGTATTCTGCCTAATTGCCATCACCACTGCCGACTTGCTCAACACTTCTTGTATATGTATCTATGCCTTCTCATTTATAAAATAAATAAATAAATAAAAATTACTAACCTTTTCCTGTTATAGGTATGGTATGCAGCTGCCTACAACAATGTCTATCGCTGTATTACTGCACTGACCTCGTGTTCCTACCATGTATTAATGCACATCTTGTAAGTCGCTCTGGATAAGAGCGTCTGCTAAATGCTTAAAATGTAAATGTAAATGAGCACAAAACCAAGCGCTGTGCACTCTGTATTATTGAAAACAGAGAAGTGAAATTGCTCGAGACGTGCCGGTCAATATGCAAACCTTACAAGAGGTGATAAATGTCCTTCTCTCAATACCATTTGTGCTACATTACTACCTGAACGGTATTGATTCAGCCAAACTGAAGATTGGTAATTCAGTTTATTACTGATTATTATCCTATAAAACCTAACAATGTTTGTTTCCCAAAAGTATGCATATAATCAACTATTAAAAAAGGGTTTACATTAAGACTCCTAGTAATTGAAACAGTCTGCAAACCCATCTGAAAGGCTTTAGAAAATGTTACTGTACTGTAAAATGTAAACTGTTGATATGTGCAATTTTTTTACTGCTTGTATGTTTTTTTGTATCACCAACCATAGCCCCCCACTCAAAATGACATGCTAAACATCAAAAGGTTTCATTATCTGTGCACAAAACTAATACTGATATTAGCCAGCCCATTACTGGTCAGCATCCAGGAAATTGTGATCCAGAAAAAGGTTCTCTGCAGTGGTTGCTTGTACTTGTGCTTGTTCTGTGTCAAGCCCGCACATGGAGAGCTTTCAGTTTACAAATGAACGCCAATTCATCACAACTTCCGCATAGATGGAAGGCACAACGAAAACAGGAAAAGGTCATGCCCGCAGCATGTGTGAACAGTGATGCCCCGAGTCAGAGGTCAAAGAAAATTAAGAAGAAAAAAAAAAAGCATTACATTGGGGAGTTGATTACCTGTCAGAGCCATTTCTGAAACAAGCCTTTGATTCTCACTTTCAGATAAAGGCCCGGTGTCTTTTCCCCACGCATTAGGATTCCGGCTAAGTGTCTCCCTGCTGACCTTCAGTCAAATCTCCGCCCTGGCAGATCCCATCAGATCTCATCGGCTAAATGAGACCAGGAGAGGTGACCTCTTCCCACAAAATCAAGTGGCGGAATTATTGATATTTGTCCAACAATGCGGGGGTTTATCCTTCCAGCTGACAGTGCCAGAGATTAAAGCAACAGAAAAGATGTCAATGTTACAAGGTTTAGAGTCACAGTGGGCTCTGAAGGGGCTGGTGAAGTGAACCTGGTAAAAAAGACAAACAAAAAAAACTATCGGTGGGTAAAACTCATTTGAGTCTAATTTCCTGATTAAATATTCGCTGGCGCTCCCCCAACATGGGTGATTAGGAACGTTTAGCGACGTGGTGTTGGGATGGATGAATCGTCGTTCTTCTGACAGGTGACAGGTGTGTCAGTGGGCGCAGAACACGAATGCCACAACAATGACCAATCAGCCTATTTATGAGGCTGCGCCACTGCATTTGCACAACACACGTTCACAAATATTTACTCATAATCATATAAAATGCATACTTTTCAGTGGTGGGCCGTCAGGGCCTGCAAGGCCTTCTCTGCTGGCCTAAAAAATATCTGAATCACATACTGATGTTAATTATATTTTGTCCATGAATACTTAATACTTAATAATTCCAAACGGTCTGTCCGCTTCCTTTCATAGCTTTTCCCCTGGTTGCGCTGCGTCCAGACGTGTATTTTCATATTAAAGCATTTAACCGAATTCAAGCGAATTTAAACTTATAATAATAATAATAATAATAAGCTTTATTTATATAGCACCTTTCATGCATTTAAACTTATAAAACAAGATATAAAACCAGAAATAAAACATCAGGAATTAATTAAAACAGTAAAACAATAAAATATTTAAGAGCATAAAATGTCATTTGCAGGCTAGGTTAAAGAGATATGTTTTTAAGTGCCGTTTAAAGATGTCAACAGAGCCTGCTCAACTTTCAGCATTAGCTCTAAAAACCAGCAGTAGAGGATGGCATAGATGACAGAAAATGACTTCTTGATGGAACTGAAACACACGGATAATCTGTAGGACAGAGTAATTGAACTCTTTTTGAGGAAAGAAAGGAGGATGGAATTTTGTGTACAAATAATAAAGGATTTTTGGTGAGTAAAATGTTGCTATTTTCCTAAATAATATTGCAATTTTATGAGGTTATTATTGATGTTTCATTTTACGATCTTGTTTAGCTAGCTATCTAACCAGCTAAATTTATGTAATAAACATGAGCTGTGACTCGAATAAAAATAGCGATCATAAAACAGGTCAGCTAGTGCTTTTTCTTATTCAGGGTGTCCGCGGATCCTTAAAAAGTATTAAAAGTATTACATTTGTTTATCAACAATAAAGGCCTTAATTGGTCTTAAAATGTCTTAAATCCATCTTTCAGAGGTCTTAAAAATGCCATAGACAGGAAAGATAAAAATGTGGATTTGTCATTTTATGTTTCATTGTGAAATCTGGGGGGAAAACGGGTAAAGTCGGAGATTTTTATTTACCGTTTTGTAGTGTCACGCAGACCGGAATGAGCGGAACCAACAGAGGTCCTTATGTTTGCGGGGAAGTATTTCAGCAACGGAGTCGACTTCAACAAGCTAAGTTAGCTAACTTAACTTAAGCATTTGCACTCATTATGGGAAAGTGCAAATTTAATGAGAACTGGCTCGATAACCCAGTGTTTGCGCCATGGTTGGTCCCAGTCAAAGACGATCATGAGGCCCGCTGCAAACTCTGCAAAGAAGATTTTAAACTCGGGACGATGGGGGTGAAAGCAGTCGAATCGCACATGCAGAGCGCCAAGCATAAATCGGTTGATAAAACCCACCTGCAAATGACGAGTATTTCGCATTTCTGTTCGGCCCCTGCCTGCACTTCAGCTGCGCAATCTCAGGTAGGACTACCTGCAACACCAACAACATCTGCACGAACAGAAGTCCCGACAACATTCGGCTCCACGCCGATGCTTGAAGTTGAGGTACGGTGGGTTCTGAACACTGTCACAAAGCACCAGTCCTACAATGGCAATGACGGGGTAGGAGAGGTATTCTGTGCGATGTTCCCTATGTTCCAGCCCCTTTATGTTTTAATAAACATCTTTGGACAAATTTGTCCCTAAACCTAAACTAATTGGTGTCGTCGCGTGATTTTTGCCATTTTGTTATCGTGAAATTGGTATTAAATTTCATTCTGAGTGGCATTAAAAAAGTATTAAAAAGCCTTAAATCTGACTTGGCTAAACCTGCAGATACCCTGTTATTATGATCAGTGTGTTTGTATGATTTAATGAAGTGGCTAACTTATTATAGCTAACCACCTTAGTCTTTAACATTAACTTTGTATCATTCAATTTTTAATAACAAGCTAGCCAGCATGCAAGGCAGATAATAACATGGCACGGCAGGCTGCATTACAAAATGTTATAGATAGCATAACTATCCCACACTGAACACAGGCTGGTTCTGCCGATCCGGTCTCGCGGTGAGAAGAGAACCGTGTCTCTCTGGTGGCAGCAGTGAGTTGTCTTTCTGTAAGCACAGATTCTCACCGGCTGTGATGAGGCAGGCCTGGGTCTGTGAGAGGGGACAGTGACCCCCCCCCTTCTTCCTCTGTTATGTCCTGTCCCTACACCGTCCCCATAGCCCCATGTTTATACTGCATTTCTGCATAATAAGAATAAGATGGTTTTTATAGCCATAAAATAGTTATTGAGGGGTGGATCGATTCAGACGGAGCCATAGGCGTAGTGTGGGGGGTGCTACCCCCCCGCGAAATAAATAAACTGGTCTCAGCTTTCTCTCGCGTGTACCACCCCCACCACCCCCCCCCCGTCCGCGGAAAATGAAACCGGTGAAAGGTTGGGCACCGTTACTGCGCTACGCCACTGGGCAGAGCACTACTGAAGGCCTAGGTGTGAAATGCACAGCCCGCCACTGATGTTTTTTAAACTCTTATTTAGACTAATCGTTGTCTTACTGGTGGCCTATTGCTGACACAAAGATGCATATGAATTGAATGTTTTGTATAACTTATGTTGGATTGTTAAATCTTAAAGTAAAAATAACAAAAATGAAATAGCGTAACTACCCATAACTACCAAAGACTGTTCTATAATGTTGTCCACTTCATCCCAGTCCACAAAACCAAGCTGAAAAGCAGCAGACCAGTGATGAAGATAGTCAGGGTGTGATCAGAGGAGGGCCTAGAGACACTGAAGGGCAGCTACCTTTGCACAGATTGGGAGGTGTTCCAAGAAGAGAGCATTGACCACACAGTTACAGCCATGGACTACATGAACTACTTCTTACACAAAAAAAGTAAAGGTGTACCCAAACAGCAAGTCCTACATAAAAGGGGACATCAAAAAGGTGATAAAGGAAAAGAAAACTGCATTCAAAAACAAGGACAGGGGTGAGGTGAAGAGGATTCAGAAACAACTGAACAGCATGATACGTGAGGGCAAGCGGGCACACAGGAAAAGCTGGAGGGGGCCTTTTCATCATCCAACCTAAAACTAGCCTGGCAAACTATGAAAAACATGGCCGGTATGGCAGCACCCCAAAAACCCCTTCACATGGAGGACAAACTCACCTTTGCAAATGGGTGGCAGCCCACTGGCAGTTGCCAGTTATCACTGAATTGTCATTCAGTTCCAACAGCATGGAAAACCTCTCATATAATACCCATCCCCAGAAAATCATGCCCCAAAGAGCACAACGACTACCGGCTTGTGGCTTTAATGTCTGTGCTGATGAAGTCAATGGAAAGAATGGTTGTCCAACATCTTCTGCCCCCTGTGGAGAGGAAACTGGACCCATACCAGTTTGCTTACAGGAATGGGTGGAGCACAGAGGATGCCGTAGCAACACTCTCTCAATTAATCCTCAAACATCTGGACCAACCATTCAACACCATCAAACCACACATACTACTGGACATCAAACCACACATACTACTCTATTCATCATGTACACAAATGACTGCACCACCTCGACAAAGAACCACTACATAATACAACTATCTGATGACACTGTCCTACTAGCACTTATGACTGACAACAATGACATCCCATCATACTTGGACAGCGTGAACAATCTGGTGCAGTGGTGTGACAGGAACAGGAACAGTGAACGTGACAAAGACAGGACGTGATCTTCGACCCCAGGTCCATTGCTGATCGCAACCCAGTAACCATTCACAATAATCTCATCCAGCAGGCGGAATCTTACAGATACCTGGGGGTACAGATGGATCACGCCCTCAGCTGGTCTGTCCATGTGGATTTTGTGTGTGCTAAAGTACAGCAGCGCAAGTATTTCCTGCGCAGACTCAGATCTTTTGGGGCCAGCCAGGAAATACTCCACCTGTTCTATTGCTCCACCATACAGAGTCTCATACAGTACTGCAGCACTGTGTGGTACAACAGTGTAACGGTGCAGGCACAAACCAGGGTGACAAGCCTACTGAAAATGGCCTCTAAGCTCATTGGCAAACCGATAATTCAAGGCTTCCAAGACAGCCAGATCTCAAATACTCTGCGCTTGACTCAAAAAGTAACAGCAGACCCCTCCCACATCCTCCACCCAGAGTTTGAGCTGCTACCATCGGGAAGGCGGTTCAGACTCCCACGGTGCAAGCTGAACAGGCTGAAGAATTTGTTCGTCCCACACTCCATCAACCTTGTTAAAAAGCACGGGGGAAGACAGGTGGGCTCAGGGGGGTTGAATGTATACCTCACAGGATGGTGTAATTGTAATTGTAATTGTAACTTTATGTTATGTTATGTATATAATGTATGTCTTCTCTCTTTTTAACAATACGCTTCTTTTTTTGTAACGATGCACTTTTATGTACGAAAACAGAATCTCCGTGAAAATAGACAATAAAAATATTGAATCTAATCTAATCTAACATGTTGCATTTCTAAAGCAGCCACCGATACGCATTAGTTTGTGTATATTGGGATGGTTACGGATTAGTGGGGCCTACCCCACACCTTCAAGGTTTCATACAGAAATAACCACAATGACCACACATCACACATCAGTAACTCAGTGCACTGTGCGTTTGGGTCACCCATCCTCTGCACAGTGATATAGCTATAGCTTCTCCTTTCCCCCTTGACCACAAGCTCTACTGGCAGCCCAGGGAGAGCACACGTGGCAGCCTAACGAGGAATGACTAATTTCTTCAGGCAGGTAATACTGGGGTTGTGTGGTTGTGAAGCCGGGAGCATTCGATTATCCCCCCCCATGGGGTGAGACAAACAGAAAAGACTGGGTCAATATTACTACCAACGATTAACCCCCTGAGGTCCGTGCTTAGCTCAGAGAAGCTTTGTGATTTTGGCGTGGTCTGATATTTATCTCAATTTCATCAACTTAACAAACACTCCAAGTGTTTGACATTTTTATTTGAAGGTCACAGCTACATTTATATGCCATCAATCGTTTGGTCAGTATCATATGCAGCTTGTAAATAGATCTACAAACACACAAGTTATAAAGAGTAAATTTTTCTGCCGTCACAAAAGTGACGAATTGTTTTGCCAATATGCGTTTGTTCATCAAGGTCTTGGCTATGTAAGGATGTCAAAATAGTTTAGCACATCTGAGATCTAAATAGCTAAAAACCTGTTTTTATCAGAACTGGTCACATTTATTTCAGGCTGTGGGAGGGCTATATGCTAATTTCCTGAATATTCATGATCCACACCTGAGGGTTGTCCACACCTGTAAGATCTGTCAGATGGGCCATCTCTCTCTCAAAGGCCATCAGACAAAGACAAAAGCCACCAGAGTAAGCAATAATCAGTGAGCCATGCAGAAGACAGAAAAAAAATAAGTTTTTTTCATTTTGGAAGATTTATTGAAAACATCACACAAACTATCCATCCATCCATCCATCCATTATCTAAGCTGCTTATTCCTGGTCAGGGTCGCGGGGGGCTGGAGCCTATCCCAGCATGCGTTCCGGGCGAGAGGCAGGAATACACCCTGGACAGGTCGCCAATCCATCACAGGGCACACACACCATTCACTCACACACTCATACCTACGGGCAATTTAGACTCTCCAATTAGCCTAACGTGCATGTCTTTGGACTGTGGGAAGAAACCGGAGTACCCGGAGGAAACCCACGCGGACACGGGGAGACCATGCAAACTCCACACAGAAAGGCCCCCGGCCTGGATTCGAACCCGAGACGTTCTTGCTGTAAGGCGACAGTGCTATCCACTGCACCACCGTGCCACTCACACAAACTATATACAAAAAAAACTAAATTAAAACATGGTGAGACAATCTGTTCTTTGTCTTTGGTGTCACTTCTCAAAACAGTTTCTGGTCAACTGTAGACATAAGGGAACATCACAAACCTTGCACTCCCATGGAGTGCACTGTTGTTTCCCCGACATCTTGCAGAGTACGCATTTCTTGCGACCAACAGAAGCCAGTTTGCCAACATCCAGAGTCTGTTTGGGAGTGGGCACAGGCACATGATCAAAAGTAACCAGTTTTCTGGGTTTAAGATATTTATTTATCTTTAAATGTCTGTATGAAAATGAAAGCAAAATCCGTGTCTGCGGAGACACGGAAAGACATAAACAAAACAAACCAAAATAACCAACCATCAGGAACAAACGGTAAATCCAAAACGTATCCAAAAACTCAGGGAATCTAACTAAACCAACTAAACACTGGGAATCTAAACAACAATAAGCATACGAACAAACAAGTTCTCGAGAGGCAAGAAACATTAATCACAATAGGTACTATCAAGCTAAGCTAGATAATGTTCAAGCGCCGAAACAGAGAATGCCAGCTGGTTAAATATCCTCCCGTTAATTATTCGCAGCATTTCGCAATGACTCTGATTGTTTCCGTATAGCGTCACAAGACGGAATTCATATATTTTCACGAGTATTTGAAAACATGGGAAATAAAATAAATATCAGCATACTACGATCTGCCAGCGCCTGTTGCTGGCAGATCGCAACCGTAAACACAGACAAGATGCTACATAATGTCGGCACATTGTAGCTATGTGTTGTTTACACCTGTGATTTCACACATGGCCCCACGCCCCTCCCCGAGACTAGCACCTAGTTACCATGTCAAGAGAAGGGGGACGGTACTTCCAGGTAAAACAGAGAGTGAAAGGCAAGGTTTACTTTTGGTCTAATTAACCTAATTTAAAAAATCTCATATTATTTGCCAGTGCTCAAATCGGAAAGTCGCGATTCTAAGGTTTCTGTCAATGTTTTTGCCGAGTGTGTATGATAAAATCTTGCGACGTTATAAATAGTAATATACTTTTATTGCTGCTCGGATCGTTGGCGATCCAGTCGACCTCAGGGGGTTAAGCACAGACGTCACACATGGCGCATTAATCTAACTCTGTTGGGCTTCTGTAATTAGCCTTTGATATAAAAGCTAAAACACTGCAATTAATCCCCCCACATCCCTTGTTGGTGTTATCTTTTACTGTGAGGAGATAAAGTTGGGCCTTGTTCAAAATGCAAAATGGGAGATTGCTGCCCTACATCACAGAATTAAAATGATCCTCAGAGGATCAAGCTATCCCACCAGATTAACTCTCCAGTTTATATTATATATATATATATACACTACCGGTCAAAAGTGTTTAGAACACCCCCATTTTCCAGTTTTTACTTAAATTTTTACTGAAACAGTTTACTGCTTACCTTTGTACCATTTCAGGTTATTCACTGGACTTGAACTGCTTACATTTCAGTAAAAACTGGAAAATGGGGGTGTTCTAAAACTTTTGACCGGTATTGTATATATATGCATATATATTAAAGCATACACACACCCAGCTCTCATAAATGCGCCAATTCACCAACCTTCTGGTTGTTATGCCCAGCTCGTTACCCATGATGCCTCACTGCCCTCCCACCCCTTCTACAGGAAAATGTTGCCTCTCTTTTCCTCACCCTTTCAAGGTCCAACACAACACAGAGCCACAACACAACAATACTGCTAACCGCATCATTAGTAACACTCATCCTCATATCGAGAGCTTTAAAGCACATTTTTTTAATCCAAATTAGGCACTATAAAAATATATATACAGTATATATAATTTTGCAGAAAGAAGATGTTACTGCCAATCTAAATTACACCAATTTTTACACCTTATTTTATTATTATGTTTGCTGGCACGGCTCTCGTTCCACGGTTATGGCATGGTCTGTTTCCTCTCAGGAACAGGAGAGAGGGAAGTTTACAATCTCATTTTATAAATGAAAGTAATAAATCACATGGCTGTCAGCCCTTAATCTGACTGCTTTTTACAAGCTGCGAAGGGTGCCATTGATGCGGTGTTACAGTTTTCCCAGGGACTCGGCATATAATGAAAACCAGTTAGGTAAATGGATGAATTAAAATAGAACATGCAAACACAGATATTTGCCAGTTTTCTTAAGTTGATAAAGGACATGCTATTTTTTTTCCTCTCCTCTCATCCAAAAACTGACAGAATTATTTGGCAAACCAAATTGATGCAAATCAAATTTTATTGTGTTAGCCTTCCATAAACATTTCAAATCAGAGCAGTGGTTTTGAGCTTGATCTAATTTGAAATAACATGTTATAGTTTGTAGAGCTTTCAGCTGAAAGCTGTCTCAGCAGCAGAAGCTGTTGTCCTTTATGGCTCCGGTTGACATCCGCAATCAACGTAATAAAGTCCATGCAGGCCTGACATTGTTTATATTGACCAAATTAATAGTCTGCAATTAATATGTCGGAACGAAACACATATTTTGAGAGATATTTATTTATTTTCTTTTGCAGTTTGAGCACATTTCCATACATGGTCAGTGTGCAGCCTGTGGGCTCCCGTAACACCAACCTTGCATGGAGTTCGTTTTAAAGCACACACATACCTGTCAGAAGCAACATCCGGAATACAGATAATAATGAATGGATTATTAATCTTCGTAGAGAGCCTGTTGTTACATTCTGAGTGTCTGTTCGGTTTGTTTTTGTACTTTGTTTATTTATCTTTCTTCGAGTCATGTTTCTTTCACGTTCTGTTCCCCGTCTGTTATTGTTCCTGTTCCAGATCCACTCCTTGTCTTTGTCTTTTGCACTTCGGGAAATGTTTGGGTTTTTTCCTTCTTCGCTTATTATCTCGTTTTCTTCCTTCTTACTTTCTAGATTGCACTTTGTATATATTAGTTAGATGTATATAGTACTAACCAACTAATCTACTAACATTAGGGATTTAGATTAAGTTACTAACACTACTAATCACTAATTATCTCACGCTTCTGACTATCGCTGTCTTTCTCGCTTATTATCGTATCCCTGATTAGCTTTCCACTTTCCCTTTCATACGCACGCAGCTTCTCTTTGCGTTCCTCCCCTTCTTACTATGCACGTGTCTGCCTGTTCTTCCAGGTCGTTTATTGTCTATGTGTCTGTCATTCCCAGTCCGTGTCTTTCGTTTCCCCTCGTTATTCTATTAGCGAATTCCCTCGTTATTAGATTAACGATTCCCATTGTTTTCACCTGTGTTCCTCCCCTCTCTCCTCCCAGTCACACCTGAGTCCTATTGTGTTTTCCTTCCCTGCCTGTATATTAGTTCAGTGTTTATGTTCGTTCCTTGTATATCTGTTCTGTGTTCTTGTTCTTTCCCGGGTCAGTACGTTCTGTGAGGAACGGGATAAGGACCCAGACGCAGACCAGGATCAGGCAAAAGGAACGTTTAATACAGGCAGGGATCAAAAACCAGGAATCAGAGAATCGGAGGTACAAAAACGCGAGGCAGAGGGAAGTCAAAAACAGGCAGTCCAAAAAGTCAATAATCAGGAAGGCAGAAGGGCAAACAAACAAAATCACTAGGCAAGCTCGGAGTCATAATAAGAAGGGTAGTCTCGGGAAATACAATTAACACTGGCTTCAGAAAGGTAGGCTCAGGGAAAAATGAATCAGTACTGACCCGGGAAAGAACAAGAACACAGAACAGATATACAAGGAACGAACATAAACACTGAACTAATATACAGGCAGGGAAGGAAAACACAATAGGACTCAGGTGTGACTGGGAGGAGAGAGGGGAGGAACACAGGTGAAAACAATGGGAATCGTTAATCTAATAACGAGGGAATTCGCTAATAGAATAACGAGGGGAAACGAAAGACACGGACTGGGAATGACAGACACATAGACAATAAACGACCTGGAAGAACAGGCAGACACGTGCATAGTAAGAAGGGGAGGAACGCAAAGAGAAGCTGCGTGCGTATGAAAGGGAAAGTGGAAAGCTAATCAGGGATACGATAATAGGCGAGAAAGACAGCGATAGTCAGAAGCGTGAGATAATTAATGATTAGTAGTGTTAGTAACTTAATCTAAATCCCTAATGTTAGTAGATTAGTTGGTTAGTACTATATACATCTAACTAATATATACAAAGTGCAATCTAGAAAGTAAGAAGGAAGAAAACGAGATAATAAGCGAAGAAGGAAAAAACCCAAACATTTCCCGAAGTGCAAAAGACAAAGACAAGGAGTGGATCTGGAACAGGAACAATAACAGACGGGGAACAGAACGTGAACGAAACATGACTCGAAGAAAGATAAATAAACAAAGTACAAAAACAAACCGAACAGACACTCAGAACGTAACACCTGTTGCTAGAAGCTAAAGAAGAACAAATGAAGGCGAGTGAGGTTGGCCCGTGCCAGCAGTGTAATGCCTGTGCTGTGATGTGGATTAATTAGGTATCGGGCGAGAGCCACGGCTGTCATTTTCCCAGGGATGCGTGGTGAGACATCTCGGCAGTAGAGCGGGCCACGCTGGCCCATGACGATGTTCCCATGTCGATGTCGTGTGTGAGCCAGGCTCATAATTAGTCCGGGCATCCCCCACTAAACAAACATGGGGAGTGGCAGGTGAAAGCCCTGTATGGGGCCGGGAAGAGTGTGGCCTAAACGCCATCCCTCTTTCTCGCTCTCTATCCATTCATTTGTTTCTCTCTCTCCCCCCCTCACTATGTCTCTTCCGCCTCTCTCTGTCTGCCCTGAGAAAAGAGAGTGAAAGAGAAAGACAGTGAGTGAAAGAGAGATAGCTGGGGGTTGGGAGATGCAATTTTGGTGCAGAGATTTTTATTTACACCCACGCTGCATCATGGTTTACAGATGACAGTTTATTCCATAGCAGATCATGCACTTTTCACGCGTTGCAGAATTATTATCGCTCTCAGACGCTTCACAAACATTACCATCTATGATGAAAACAAGCCAACGATAGCTTAAAGGCTCCTGACATTACCTTAACCTTTGTGCATTTTGCTGGGCGACAGCTTTCAAGCTTTCTCACAAAACGATGGTGGAAGTCATTTAGTTATTTCTCTGAGACAAATGTACGAAAGTGATGGTGTCTCCATTATTAATTATTTAATAAAACCTTTTGTTAGAAGAAAGAGCAAAGCTTTTCACCAAAGCACAATTTCACATCCCTCTCAAATCTGTCTACAGTGTGAATCTGCCATGTCAAATGTTTGTGTTTGTGTGTGTGAATTTTGTCCTCTGTTAATCTTAACCATATACCTTATCCTACCCATATGTTGTACATACAGTCAGGTCTATAAATATTTGGACATTCACAAAGTTATTGTTATCTTAGCTGTCTACCACAGCAAATTGGAGTTGAAATTAAAGAATGAATATGAACTCAAAGTGCAGACCGTCAGCTTTGAGGGTATTTACATCCAAATCGGGTGAACGGTGTAGGAATTACAGTACTTTTTATATGTGGCCCCCCCTTTTTAAGGGACCAAAAGTAATTGGGCAATTGGCTGCTCAGCTGTTCCATGGCCAGGTGTGTGTTATTCCCTCATTATTTCATTTACAAGTAAGCAGATAAAAGGTCTAGAGTTGATTAGAGTTAATTTCAAGTGTGACATTTGCATTTGGAATCTGTTGCTGTTAACTCTCAATATGAAGTCCAAAGAGCTGTCACTGCAAATGAAGCAAGCCATCATTAGGCTGAAAAATCTAAACAAACTCATCAGAGAGATACCAAAAACATTAGGTGTGGCCAAATTAACTATTTGGTACATTCTTAAAAATAAAGAATGCACTGGTGAGCCCAGGAACACCAAAAGGTCTGGAACATCATGTAAAACAACTGTGGTGGATGACAGAATAATTATTTCCTTGGTGAAGAAAAACCCCTTCACATCAGTTGGCGAGATCAAGAACACCCTCCAGGAGGTAGGCGTATCTGTGTCAAAGTCAACAATCAAGAGAAGACTTCACCTGAGTAAATACAGAGGGCTTATCATGAGATGTAAACCATTCTTTGGCCTCAAAAACAGGAAGAGCAGATTGGAGTTTGCCAATAAACATCTAAAAAAGCTTGTACTGGAACAACATCCTATGGACAAGATCAACTTGTACCATAAAGATGGGAAGGGAAGAGTATGGAGAAGGGAAGGAACTGCTCATGATCTGAAGCATACCACCTCATCTGTGAAGCATGGTGGAGGCAGTGTTATGGCGTGGGCATGTTTGGATGCCAATGGAACTGGTTCCATTGTATTTATTGATGATGTGACTGTTGACAAAAGCAGCAGGATGAATTTTGAAGTGTATAGGGCTTCAGGCACTTCTTTGCCTTAAAAAAGTATTGGGTTGCTTTCGCAGTATGCTTTGGGTCATTGTCCATCTGCACTGTGACGCACCGTCCAATGAGTTTTGAAGCATTTGGCTAATCTGAGCAGATAATATAGCCCTATACACTTCAGAATTCATCATGCTGCTTTTGTCAGCAGTCAAATCATCAATAAATACAAGGAAACCAGTTCCATTGACATCCGTGCATGCCCGCGCCATAACATTACTTCCACCATGTGCCGTGTGTGCGCTAACCGTGTCCGCTAACGCGCGTGCTAATGCTGTCGCGTGCGCTAACGCTGCCGTGTGTCGTGTGTGCCAACGCTGCAGTCTGCGCTAACGCTGCCATCTGTGCTAACACTGCCATGTGTGCTAATGCTGCCATGTGTGCTAACGCTGCCACGTGTGCTAACGCTGCCATGTGTGCTACGACATTACGGAATTCTGTTCCCCTATGCATTCCCTCGCTCGCCCCTTCTCCCCCCCTGGCTTTTTGGTGAGCTCTGGGACGGCCAGTGCGGGAGACAGAAAGCGAGGCCAGAAAATAACCATAGTGGCACCATTAAGGTTGCGCCCACTGCCTGGCCCTAACCTATCACCACCAATCTTCCCTGAGACAAACCCTTCACCCTGGGCCTTGCAGGAAATCACTGAAATGCCCAAACTGTCAGAGCCTGTGAAGCCATGGCAGCCTCTGTCAGAGGGCTCCTTCAGCAGTTTGGGGTGAGTTTAACGGGAGAGACCATCGTATAACAGATGTCACCTAGACTGGCGTTTAAGCACTTGTAAGTGCATGATAGTCCAAATGGTTACAGAGTGATCCCCTGTGACTCCAGTGAAAACCTGGAAAATCACTTATATTCTCAAGGACACATTTCAGACCTGAGAAAGTAATAATAAATAAATAATAAAATAAAAAGAGCCTAATATCAATTGTCCATTTCTACGTCATGACATCAGCTTACCAGCTGCAACACCTGGGTTTGACGGAAAGGATTTGTGGTTTGACAATATAGATCTACTTCTACCCACAGGTCATTTTCTTCCTTCCTTAAATGCTGGCTTAACAGCATGGCTGATCTTGACCCACCAGCAGCAGAATAATGGTGGTGTTTGGTTGGGAAAGTGCTCTCCTGCCTCCCAACAGAGCACTACTCATCAGCTTTCAATAGCACCCTCACTCCTTCCTTGTACGCAAAACCGGGTCCAGCCGTGATTCAGGGGTAGTGGTAGGGGGCTGAAAGATCTGTATCAGTGCATTACTGAAAGTGTCACCATTTTACAGTTGCCATAGACATGTATCTTCAATGCCTTCCACCAGCACAAAGAGACAGAGAGAGAGAGAGAGAGAGAGAGAGAGAGAGAGAGAGAGAGAGAGCTGCTCTGAGACTCAGATAAATGGGTCAAGATTGCGCATAAAACATGAGGAGCCGTTAGTGGTAACAGTCATCTCCACAGTCTTGCGTTTGTCACATTGGATACTTGGCTTTATTTCTGCCAGGCTCTCCACTGCAGTGCCATCCTAGACGTAAATCAAGACGCAATATGCTCACAGAATTTTATAACACATAATTCTTGTTCTTTTCATAACTATTTTCTATTTCTTTCCTCCAAAACTCCAAAATGTATTTTTGGGTTTCCAAACATTTCAATTGGAAATACATAAATTACATGACACCTAACAGACCTATCATCATAACTAACATGAAATATGATACTAATTAATTAAACAGTGGGCTCAATATAGGGAAATACCTGACAGAAACATTCAATCTCATACCATATTAATTACATTACAGAAAATAGTAGTTCTGTGCATATAGTTAAACATTTCCAAGAGAATCACAACTGTTATGTAGTAAGCCATTAGTATTCTCAATAGTTTTTGTTTGTGTATGTACTGTTAACACACCAATGAAATGTTTACCTTTGTGGTGCTGACTGCATGTATTTTCTTAAACCTTATATAAAATATAAGGTAATGGCATAAATCAGTCACAATTGTGTTGACAGGATTACGGACTTCATTTCCCAGCATCCTCCAGATTTACTGGCGGGGAAGAGGCCAAGAGCACGTGACTCACCGTATTGTGATTGGGGTCAGCCTCTCCCAGCTGATGCTTTGACTCGCCTCCACCATCAGAACGTGAGCGCCGCCGCAGCCAAGCTTGACAGCAGGTCTACCACTCTCAAGGAAGACGTGTAGAAAACGATCACCAAAATGTTCCTCCCGAGCTGGGAAAGACAGGCGGATTTGATTCTGGGTTAGAGCACATCTAATTTTCTGATGGGGACTGACTACTCAGGTGGGAAAGAAAGCGGCTTTTTAAAGTGACCTACTTTTGGTTTTGACATAGCCTTATGTTAGCAAGTCCTTTTCTGTCACTACCAAAAGAACTGTTGATGACAGTATCCCAGCTGAGAGTTGACAGAGTCGTGTCAACGGCTGAAAAGTGGGAGGAAAAAATGAAATGGATTTCCTTCCTTCTTATGTCATCCAGTGAATTCCAACAGTCAGGGAAGAAAATAAAATCTTACTTTCCACTTACTGTGTAGACAGTACAATGCATTTATTCACACCATTAAAGCATTTTAGATTTGAAAACATTTAATATCATTTCTCTTTGCACTGGAGATTCTCATAATCCTGTTAACATTCTGAGGAGACTATCAAATGAACAAACAACATTCAGTGGCAATTCCTTCTCAATATTCATACACTATCATGAGTGTATGAAAAAAAATCATGAGTCCCCTATTTTTCTCCCAATGAGAAAATGATGCCTCCCCAGCTGCTACTTTGGGACTGGCAGTGACAATGGCGCCAAACCGCCTCCTTCAAGACAGAACTCACCTAGCCATCAACTGTGATACACACAGAGAGAAGCTTTCTGTGCGTGTGGCAAGCTCATGTCGGCTTCCCTCCCCTTTCCTCCTGGTACGGACAGGCAAACGCCACCCCCGAATGGGACTCCTGGCCAGAGCCAGGCTGGTACAGCCAGGGATCGAACCCAGGCTGCAGTAGGCAACCTGCACTTAGAACTAATGCCTTTACCGGTGTCCTAATCTATGGGTTTTTTAAAGCAGGAAATGTTAATAGCCTATTTTCAGCAATATGCATAATACATTTATTAAAAAATGTTTTAGAACACCTCCATTTTTCCAGTTTTTATTGAAATTGAAACAGTTTAATGTTTCAATGTACTCTGAAATTAAAGCATAGAACAAATAAACAATTGGAGATAAAAAGAATACATGGAATTGTTTTGTTTAACAAAATGTAATCTACAGTTTTTACACTAAATCTAGCCACCCTTTGCAGATATAACAGCCGAACACACTCATGGCATTCTTTCTACAATGGAAATCAAATATTTTTCAGAAAGTTCTTCCCAACACTGTTGCAGAAGTTCCCACAAATGTGTTGCACTTCTAGGTTGCTTTGCTTTCACCCTTCTGTCCAGCTCATCCCAAACCAGTCTGGAGACTGTGCTGGCCATTCCATGATTTGAAGCCTACCGTCTTGTTCTTTTCTTCTAAGGTAGTTCTGACATACAGTACATACATACATAAATGCTTGTATACATAATACCATTACTTTGATGTATTGTGGAGATGTGGAACATATTTTATATTTTACTAATAATTCAATGGAATTGGCCAAAATATGACATTTTTCAAATGATACATTTCTTAAAAAAGTAAGGTTTCACAATTATTGGCACTCCTGATTTTTGTACTTCCCCAGGCAGCTCTGAGCCTATTTCTATAATGTTTAATTAGGTTGGAGAACACATTTGCAAGGATCTTGGACCATTCATTCATGCACAACCTGTCAAGATCCTGGATAGGTTTGCACTTATGGACTGCCCTCTTCAATTCAAACCACATTTTTTTGATACGGTTCAAGTCCAGACACTGAGATGGCCATTGCAAAACATTGATTTCACAGAACCATATTTTCGGATGATTTTGAGGTATGTTTGGGGTCATTGTCTTGTTGGAAGGTCCACCTACAGCCAAGTCTCAGCTTCCTGACAGAGGCAACCAAGTTTTTGGCTAAAATGTTCTGGGACTTGGTGGAATTCATTATCTTAACAAGAGCCCCTGGACCACTTGCAGCAAAACAGCCCCAAAGCATCAATGATCCACCAGTAACAAATGATGATAGGTATGAGGTGCTTTTCCTTGTATGCATCTCTCTCTTGATGCCGATGGTGTACATGGCCAAAAGGTACCCTCGTGAAGGCCACAATACAGTTCCTTAAGACTGAGATCAACTTAAACCAGTAGAATTTAATTGTGGTTTTTTATTATTATTATATATGTTTTTATTTAGGCGGCACGGTGGTGCAGTGGATAGCGCTGTCGCCTCACAGCAAGAAGGTCTCGGGTTCGAATCCAGGCCGGGGGCCTTTCTGTGCGGAGTTTGCATGTTCTCCCCGTGTCCGCGTAGGTTTCCTCCGGGTACTCCGGTTTCCTCCCACAGTCCAAAGACATGCACGTTAGGCTAATTGGAGAGTCTAAATTTCCCGTAGGTATGAGTGTGTGAGTGAATGGTGTGTGTGCCCTGCGATGGATTGGCGACCTGTCCAGGGTGTATTCCTGCCTCTCGCCCGGAACGCATGCTGGGATAGGATCCAGCCCCCCCCCCGCGACCCTGACCAGGAATAAGTGGCTTAGATAATGGATGGATGGATGGATATTTGTATTTATTTGAAAGAAACTTTAGGGGTGCCAATTATTTTGACACCTATGTTTTTCAGAAGAAAATAATATTACTCTTACAAAAAAAAAGTAATAATTGTATTACAATAAAAGTTTTCCCAAATGTACAGAAATGCCACCCTATCACCAATGCTATTTGCTCTGACTGTCTCTGTACTACCCACGTTCCACCAATGCAGCCAGACTGAATGACCATTGTGGGCTTTTGCAATGCAGAAATAAAACTACTGAGGCTGATCTGCCACTAGGGATGTGACAAATGGATATTTTTTATTTTCGTTTAAACGGCCATATTTGTATCGGTTTCCCGTTTAAACGTTCAGAAATTTGCATAAAATTCCATATGAAATCACAATGAAGCATGGTTCTTCAGGGGACAATTACGTTCTACCGCAGTCTAGCCTAGACAAAAACAATATTATGAGACAAAAACACTATCAATGATGAATGAGAAAAAAGTTTAATAAACAAGTGCCGTCGAGCATTTCGTTTTGACGATACATTCATGCAATTTCTTGTTATTGGCAAAAGTAACTGAAGGAATTGTGTATTCTGTCTGTAACTGTGCCATTTTGACGAGGTCATCTGTATAGGAATGAGTGAGTTGATTAGACAGTAAGTTCCTGTCTTTGATCACCAATGCTTTGTCAGCAAACAGTGTCTCTTCTATTCAATGAGCTTCCTGACTTCCTTGCTGGTGCTTTGTTAGCAACACAAAAGCTATGCATATATTCAGGTGAGAGACTCACTGAATGGGGGGGTGTTACTTCCTGACTTCCTTGCTGGGGCCTTATTAGCAACACAAAGCTTGGACTCATCTGTCCCTATGTATATATTCAGGTGAGATACTCATTTTACTTTAGACTCTGTACCAACTCGCTGTGGACCGCTGTGTGTAATAAACTTGCATTTCAAGTCAGACTGCTGAGTCTCCTGGTCGTCTCTTCGGAAGAAGCTAACAGTTTGGTGCCGTGACACGGATGGGACTAACCGTTTGAAAGAAACATTGGTAAGCTCCCATTTAAAAGTATTTGGGGATTGCTGTTTTCTGTTGAGAGACCAGTAAGAAGTTAGGAAGCCTCCGATAGGGAGCCCCTTTGTTAAAGCAAGTTCTCTAACAAAGGCAGACTGGTATATTTGGTATCCTCTTGTTACTGTAAGTTGTAGTCTTAGCAAGGGAAGACGTATCCCTCTTGTTTTTGAGACAAGGGACGACCAGTGTTAACCTCCATTTAAGATGGGGAAGCCTCTGTTTGGCACAGGGAAGGGTGAACCAAAGAAGGGTGATCCAGGGATTCCAACCACTTTGAAAGGGGGTCGAGGTACACCGTTGTGGACAGATGAGCAGTTTATTCAGATTGTTGACATTGAACTGGGAAAGCTGACTAAAAAGGCTCATATGTATTTTCAGGAAAGGTTGCCCGTTCACCCAGAAAAAGTATGGTGTACTGATGACTGTAAAAAAGCGTTAGGATATGCTTTGCGAAAGAAAGACACAGGAATGATACTTTGTGTTATGAGGCGATATTTTGAAAAAACTAAAACTGAAATAGAGCGAGACCTCCAACAGGGAGGGGCTTCAGCTATGCCACCAATCCATGTAGCATATCTTGATCGGAATGACTCTAAGCCCAAATTCAATAACGGCCATTGGGTAAGAGTCTGTAGGAAAAAGAAAAATGATATGCGGGGAGGAAGTGGTAGTGAGGGAAGAAAAACGTGGACACATGTCCAGCACTGCAAGTTGATTCCCCCTCCTGCAGGGCAGGAAGGGACAGAACAGGGCCAGTAAAGGGAACGGCAGAGAACCGGAGCCCCGAGGAAGAACCAGAGGCTCTAGGCACTGGGGGCCAACCTACGGGGTGAAGACTCAAACTATTCACCGGTTCTCCTCCTTACACCACTCCCTGAGGGAGAGAACAGGGGAAGGTGGGGGGGAGAGAATCAATTAAAAAGAATAATAATAATAACAAAGACATGATGCTGCTGAAGAGAATGTTTTCTGTGTTTGTGGTGTGTGGAGCGTGAGACTCGGGTGGGTGTGCAGGTCTTTAGCGCTGGCGCTGGGCTGAGTCTGTGAGCGCTAGGCTAAGTCTGTGAGCGCTAGGCTGAGTCTGTGAGCGCCAGCCTGAGTCTGTGAGCGCTAGGCTGAGTCTGTGAGCGCTAGGCTGAGTCTGTGAGCGCTAGGCTGAGTCTGTGAGCGCTAGCCTGAGTCTGTGAGCGCTAGCCTGAGTCTGTGAGCACTAGCGCTAGCCTGAGTCTGTGTGTGTTAGCCTGAGTCTGAGTGCTAGCACTAACCTGAATCTGTGACTGCTAACCTGTCTGAGCGCTAACCTAAGCCTCCTTCAGCCAATAAGAGCTCACAGTAGATGATTTTTAACGTGGGTGGGTTTACTCATGGAATGAGTAGCCTACACATTCTCTGAAACATTTCTCATGTTTACTTGTGTCTTTGCTTGTGTTGAATGTGGTATAGGTAACATGCTGCTGTGTGTGTGTGATATAGGTCACATGTGGTGTGTGTGTGTGTGGTCTGGATCACATGCTATGTGTGTGGGTGCATGCGTGTGTGTCTGTGGGTGGTATGAGTCAAATGCTGTGCGTGTCTATGTGCATGTGTGTGTGGTGTGGGTCACATGCGGTGCGTGCGTGCGTTGTCTGTGGTGTGTGTGTTTCTCCCACAGGTCCAGTGTCCAGTGTGCCTGCCGCAACTGCTGTTGGATGGGACTGGTGGAAGAAACGCCTCAGTAACCTGCCCCTCGCCAGACAACATCTGGGAAACCGGCTGGCTTTTTGCTACTAACCCTAAGGAGCACCTCATCGTGGACCATCCTCCTCTCACCATGAGCTTGTGGATGGTGTTGCTTTACATGTGCTGTCTGCCCCACACAGATGGCAGACGGACCCAGTGTTCTCCACCAGAAACACTGATGAGATCACCATCATCACCAACATTCACACGACTAGTGAATATCTCCCAGGCAGCAGGCCTGCCTTGTGACCCAATTAATTGCTATATGTGCAAGGCTGACATTGTCTGCACAGTATGGCATAGATCTGATGACAATCAACTAACACCAGTAGCAATGGCTTTTGGCAACGGGACCATAGTTCACTCAAAGAGAACTATGAACACTACTTTCAGCTGCTCAATGTCCGCAGGATGTAAGCTGGAAATTCTAAGGAGCACCTCTAAAGACTAATAGCTAATTCACATCACTTTTGAAATGTATATGCCACAGATTACATGATGCTACAAATGCCAAACACTACAATTTATCGTATGTGTGATGAACTGTGACTTTCCTTTTTCTTTGTAATCCTCTCTTATGGGAGGATCAAATGGGGGATTGAAGGAATTGTGTATTCTGTCTGTAACTGTGCCATTTTGACGAGGTCATCTGTATAGGAATGAGTGAGTTGATTAGACAGTAAGTTCCTGTCTTTGATCACCAATGCTTTGTCAGCAAACAGTGTCTCTTCTATTCAATGAGCTTCCTGACTTCCTTGCTGGTGCTTTGTTAGCAACACAAAAGCTATGCATATATTCAGGTGAGAGACTCACTGAATGGGGGGGTGTTACTTCCTGACTTCCTTGCTGGGGCCTTATTAGCAACACAAAGCTTGGACTCATCTGTCCCTATGTATATATTCAGGTGAGATACTCATTTTACTTTAGACTCTACCAACTCGCTGTGGACCGCTGTGTGTAATAAACTTGCATTTCAAGTCAGACTGCTGAGTCTCCTGGTCGTCTCTTCGGAAGAAGCTAACATAACCTAGCCTAAAGGCGCAAATGTGTGAACTCCATTAAATAATAGTCCTAGTCTATATGAAGTTAAAAACAGTTGTGTGTTCACACATTTTAGTTTAAGGTTTTAGTTGAAGTAGGAAATGTGAAACCTAAAAAAACACGCACACAACCTAAGTCTGATTCGATCTCTACGAGTATGAAAACTCCATAACAAACATGACATATCGAAAAACAAAATAAATACGACGCAATATGACAATTTCATCATCTTCAACCATTGTCAACGGCTGCATATCAACTACAACCATTTCTGTAATCAGTGCTGTAACTAAGCTTCTCACTCCGTCCTTTTTCGCACTTTCGCGTGAAGCTGTCTGTTGTTGGGGACCTGCGCTGCTGCCAGCAACGGTTTGGGTCTTACGATGTGTCCCTTCCAGATGGTTAAGAATTGCACCTGCACTTCCATTACTATATCTCAATTCTACCCCGAAAAGTTTGCATTTCACAACATTGTCTTTTATCTATCTATTGCCATACAGGACTTCGCTGCTGCGGTCGCTTGCCTTTCTCTGCCATTTTCCCGACCTGTGAAAGACGATGACGTGCGGAGCGCTTTTATATCCCTGGCAACTAATTTGAAAGATGCATTTCTCATACTATAACATTGTTGTGTTAGGTATTTATAATTTTATTTGTCCCCTTTATGATGATGATCGAGACCTGTTAGTGGTAGTTTTTGCTCCACAGTGATTTTAATTTGAATAAATAAATGAAAAAGCTCAGCTGGTGGTGTGTCACATTTCCGTTGTTCCTGTCTCGTGTTTTCCTTTGTCTTGGTTCTCCCTCGTGATTAATTGTTTTATTATTTTCTATTATTCAATTATCAACCCTCGTTACTCCTCATCATGCTCACCTGCTGCTAATCCCGTCATCAGTTCCTGCACACCAGCCTCCCATCTAGATCATCAGCCCTGCAGTATATCTACCCCGGTTTTCCAGTCATTCATTGTCAGATCGTTGTTCTCTCTACCCCGGTAGAAACTGACTCTTGAATTCCGAATTGTTACCTTGCGAATCTTTGTGTTTGTTTGTACTTGTTAACCTTTGTTCCTGTTGCCTCCCCTATGTGTTCAGGTTCATTCCCCGTCTGTTTGCTAGCCTGTTTGTCCTGCCAGCCCTGCCTGCCTGCACGCCTTGCTTGGCCTCCGGTTTCCCTAGCCTTCCTGCCCACTCATCTCGCCCACTCCACCTGGGCTCCCCTTCTGTTGTTCCATTCCCGTCACCAGTCCTCCAGATCATCGATTACATACCCGTTATTCAATAAATCATCTCTCTTTTCATCCAAACCCACCATGTCTGTGTCTGAGTTTGGGTTCGTTCTGTACACCATAACATGGTGTGCGATATGAAAAGATGTGGCTGGCAGAACACGCCTTGGACGAGACTGCATACCTGTCTTTGCTGTTCCAAATTCATGTCGGATTTGGCAGGGAGGGAACGAGCCGAAGTACAGGTACGGGTACATTACTGCTGTAATGGAAAAACCCACAGCTGCTCCAGCTCATCGAGGTTCGTCGTGTGTCACATTTTGAAGCGTGATGTGTACTGTACTGCTTGTGATGTGGGCACCAGTCCCCCAATTCCCATGGCCTTTATGCATATCAGTCACAGGGGAATGTGTTCCCAAATGCTCTGCCAGCCCTTATTGGGCGAGCTCATCTGTTAAAGCTTGACCGTGTTGATTTGGCCTCCACCAAGGCCATGGTATCCACCATCACAACGCCCTTTCAACTTTGGCACAAAGCTTTCAGCCAATCTCTGAGGGCAATTACGCTTTTGAAGAATCCCCCAAGAATACGACTGTTTATCTCACCGTTCCAAACTGTTTGCATGCCCAGTTAATGTGTAACGTGTCTTCCTGTAAAATATAGCCTTGTATGAATATGTAATTTAGCGGCCTCATTAAAAATAACAAGTGTGGACTGAGGTAATGGACTGCACAGATGGAATGAGAAGGACTACTGACATATCTGCACTTCATTCCATGCATTCACTCAACATGCTAATGACATGAAATCACAGAACTTCATTAGTTTAAGGAGAGTAATACGGCTTGGCTCATTTCAAGACTCATTTTCTTGGAAATAATTTAAGAACAGCCATGCCAACCAGTGGCACCATTTACATGAGCCATAAAAATCACATACAGCATGTTTGGAATATTTAAATTATATTATAAATTATACGATGACTATTATATGAATATTCTTGTGATATTGTATTGTTACTGTGCTATAGCATTGACTGTCTGTGAAAATATGCCTTGGTGTATTAAATCATAAAATGATTGACACGTGAGAACATTGATATTTATATCCTGACCACCTTTATACTGATTTGATACCTACATAATTCACTGACCTACAGATGCATGGGAAAATACAATATCCTTGTAATTTCTTAGATTTTCATATATACCTGCATGTTTGTGTACGTGCATAGAGATCTAGGAAAACAAGGATGCAACACTTCAATAATGTGCCCTACGTGGTTATGCTAATAATACAAACAGCATGTGTGTACACCCTTCACTTGCAGGTATAGCTACATTATATGAGCACCTACAGCACCGATAGGCCCAAACCCCTGCTTTTGTTTAAATTGATGTTTATCTCCCACACTGAATCCCCTACTCTCTAGATCGATGCCAGGAGCACATAATTCTTGGTAACAATGTCTATGGCATCCAGCCCCCAGACTTTATTTTACCAGGACAGTGCATCAATTACAATAGCTTTTCATTCAGTTAATTACAGCCCACACATTTAAAAGGCTTCTACGAATAAATGGTGACATGAAGCTGGTTTTATTTGTATTGCAGGTCTGTGGAGATGCTGCCCAGTGACACTGGGTTTCCAGCAATCAGCAGGTGTTTGCAATTGAATGGGGCATCTCCTGCTTGCTCCTCTCCTTCCCTGAGAGACCACCAGGCCAGGCCCAGGAAATTCAGTGCATGTAAAGGAAACCAGTGTGGCTCACCAAGGGCTTTCTTCTTAGAGCATAGGAGTTTTCTATCTTGCCTTGATAATCTGAAGATAAATGCTTTCGCCCCGGTTTCATTTATATATATATATATACACACAGTATATATATGAGGAAATGACGAATGACAAATGACTCTGCTGTCCCTGTGGCCCTGTTACCGGGCCTAACGGAGCATTCGTCCTTTTGTCAGTGCCTGTCACCCGTTCTCTCTCGCACTCTCCTACTGACAGGTGAGTCCATGGGGAGATTCGTTGTGTGCTGTGGGGAGGGAGGCTGGAGGGAGTGGGGGTGGAGGCCTCTGCATTTTGATTTGTGTCTTCAGCGCTCACCTGATTAACTTTGTCTGTTTGATCTCTGGAGTTTTCTTTCTCAGTGCCTCTCCAGCTCTTTGGCTGAAGCCATGATTAAAATGTGCTACGCTACATGGCTGAAAGGAGGCGGGGCCTAGCTGAATGGTGTTAATTGATAACATGATAAACACCTGCAGCCATGAATCACCTGCAGCCTGAATACCATCCCTATAAACAGGATTCATCCTTGCTCGCTGATGTTCCTACTCCTTTCAACGTGTGCTGGGAACGAGTCCTTTAAATAGGCCTCGAAATGGCCTTAAGCTGGTCGTTCATCCCAATGCCTTGACTCCGTTCAGGTGTGACTGTGGCCTGCTGGGAAATGTAGTGTTTCCTGGCTCCCATGTGTTGGAGGCCAGGCAGCCATTTCCTTGGAAAGGAATATGACTTCATAATTTTGAATCAAACTGAATGGGCATATTGCCCTTGATAAAACCAGAAGATGATTATGAAGAAATCAAATAGGGGGGGATGGGGTAATGGCAGTTGAATAATATATAGTGCCTGCTGTCTAGGCATGTCCCGTGGCTACAACTTGTCAATTCAACAGGTGTCCTTCGAAATACAGGCCAGCCCCTTCTTTTCACTCCACAGTTCACCAGTCATTGCATAGACAGCAGGTGCCCCATCAAGTAGGAGGCACTCTTCCGTGATCAGGCAGGGAATATCCTGTCAATTATAACTCTCCACACTATAGCTAATTGCCTTCTCTAATTTCTAAATGCTACTGGTCCTTGATAATGGAATATTGCCAAAACATTGGGACATGGTGAGTGGCTGCATTTAAAATATAGAAGATAGTAAAACACACTTAAAACAATTATTCCAAGCCTCCAAACTTTAATTTCGTATTCCTGTAGGACGCCTGGCCACAGTCAACACTGACAAGATGATACATGTATAAATTTAAATGATTATTGATATTGCTGCAATAGAGAACTTGAACTATACGAAATTGTGCCACTTTCAAATATTTTTTGAGATATATTACTCTCAAAATAGTTTTGTTGATGCCTTGTTGATGATGCACACTTGTTGATGGGCCTGCCAATGAAAGCCACCAGTCACCAGTTCACTGGTATAGTGAACTAGCCAATTTGTAAGCAATACCGATACTGCTATATGCTTGAGAAAGTGATATCATAAGAAGAGATGGAAGCAAAAAGAAGAGGAGGAGGAGGAAGGGGAAAGAGAAAGAGAGGAAAAGAGGTAGAAGGGGAGAAAGAGATAAGGAGGTGTAGATGCAGAAGAAGAAGAATAAGATGATGATGATGATGAAGGCAGAGCAGGCTTGTCAGCAGGATGAGTCCTGTTCTCATTCTGTTTTCCTTTCTTACTAATCTATAAAGGGAAATTATGAGGACTTGGACAGGTACTGGCAGAAGATAAACACTGCCAGATAGCCCCTGGCAGGTGCGATAAATAAGCAGCTAATCTGACATGGTGTAGGGACGGTGACTTTAGCTAAACTGACATGACGAGGAGGCCCAATCACATTTTAACTGTGTGGACACGCCCTCTCCCTGTCCCCCATCCTCTTTTCGCTACAATTTATGCACTGCAACGATTCTGTCATTCGCTTCTTCAGAGGTGATTTAGAGGTTGCTTTCCTGGCTAGAGAGAAATCACTTCAGACTTTTTGCTGTTGTTGTTGCTTTTTTAATGACACAATTTGCACATCACGACGGCTTTCTTATGACTTCTCAGTTTTCATTCCAAGACAGCAAGCGGAAAAATAGCTAGATGTGTTTCTGCTGCGAGCTTTGCGATTTTTTATACTTTCTTTATTATACTCTATACAATGGATTTAAATGTTCACATTTTTTGTGTTATATATTAATAATAATAATAATAATAATAATAATAATAATAATAATAATAATAATAACAATAATAATAATATATGCCAGGCTACACTGGACACTACCACTCCTTTTAAAATGAAAACTAAGTCTGCTGTAAAAAATCCCCCTGGATAAATTAAGAGATATGTATTAGAAAATTCTATTGTGAAAAGCGCTATACAAATAAACTTGATTTGATTTGATTTGATTTGATTTGATTTGATTTGATAAGCGTGAATGCAGAAAAACCGAATGCGGAAGTCCACTAAATTACAAGTTCATTACCTTCATATGAAGGACTTATTATTACATTTCAACAAGGCAGTTAAAGATACGAGAATACCTCTCAGATATAATCTCTGCTAATCAGCACAACTCCAGGTTTTTTTAAATATGATTGACCGTCTTGTAAATCCTGCGCCTGCTTGTGTTTGCTTCATCTACTGCTGACGAAGATGTGAGAAGATTTTATCTTTCTTTGTTGAAAGATAAAAACTGTATCTGTGCAATCACTAATTTGTACAGAAATACCCCCTCAACGCATTAATGTTCTGAATTCCTTCATGCCTATTTCCTGGTAAGATCTTATTGACACTGTGTCTCACATGCAATCCCCCTCCAGTCCCCTAGACATCATACCTACTACACTTTGTAAATACGTTTTTGGGGTGATTGGCCCTGACTTGCTATTCATTTTAAATTGTTCTCTCTGCACTGGATGTGTTCTTGATTATTTTAAATCTGCTATTGTCCTGACCCTTCTAAATAAGCCTAACTTTGATGCCTAACCTCTGTATTAACTAACTACATTTATATGTTACCCTTAGGTAAAATAATTTGTCAGCATAACATATAATTTCATTGTCGACACAATGACAGTTGTATTTGTCAGTCAAACCAACAAGTTCAGCAAGTTGACTGTACTGCATGACTGCCTTGCAGAGGGCGGCTGTGTAGTGTAATGGTTAGGGAGCTGGGCTTGTAACTCAGAGGTTGCTGGTTCGATTCCCAGGTGGGGGCACTGCCGTTGTATCCTTAAGCAAGGTACTTAACCTGAATTGCTTCAGTAAAAATATCCAGCTGTATAAATGGATTGTATGTAAAGAAATGGCAATTGTGTAAGTCGCTCTTGATAAGAACGTCTGCTAAATGCAGAGGATGTCCTCCAGTTAAACTCAGACAAGTTCTAGTTATTGGCCCTGAACTTGTCGCTAATCAAATCCAATTGACCCTCTGATCTTTTTCTCCTCATATAAAATATGTATCTAGACATTTAGGAGTCATTTTCAATTCAAACCTCAGTTTTGAACAACACACAAGTTAGTACAGTCATGCAATCACCAACTCAGAAATATTGCAAACATAAGATATTTTGTCGACACTGAGAAAGTCATACATGCTTTTATTTCTTCTAGACTAGATTATTGTAATGCTTTGTAATTATATTTTAAAGTGTCTCTAAAGTGTTTTAAACTCATTTTTATAGGATTGCTTTCATGTTCTTACCTTTTACTGTGTTTTTTTTCTTTTCCTTTACATTTTTTAAATGTATTTGCCTAAATGTTTGTCCTCTTTTTTACAAATAATTTTGTATCTCTGTAAAGCACTTTGTGTTGTGTATGCTTGAAAAGTGCTATACAAATAAAGCTATTATTATTATTATTATTATTATTATAAGTGTGCAGAACTGTTACCCACAGCTGCACATAATACCAGTGGCGGGCCGTGCATTTCACACCTAGGCCTTCAGTAGTGCTCTGCCCAGTGGCGTAGCGCAGTAACGGTGCCCAACCTTTCACCGGTTTCATTTTTCAGAGAGACAGCTGAGACCAGTTTATTTACGCACCCCCACGCCACGCCTATGGCTCCGTCTGAATCGATCCACCCCTCAACTATTTTATGGCTATAAAAACCATCTTATTCTTATTATGCAGAAATGCAGTATAAACATGGGGCTATGGGGACGGTGTAGGGACAGGACATAACAGAGGAAGACGGGGGGGGGTCACTGTCCCCTCTCACAGACCCAGGCCTGCCTCATCACAGCGGGTGAGAATCTGTGCTTGCAGAAAGACAACTCACTGCTGCCACCAGAGAGACACGGTTCTCTTCTCACCGCGAGACCAGATCGGCAGAACCAGAACCAGCCTGTGTTCAGTGTGGGATAGTTATGCTATCTATAACATTTTGTAATGCAGCCTGCCGTGCCATGTTATTATCTGCCTTGCATGCTGGCTAGCTTGTTATTAAAAACATATTTGAATGATACAAAGTTAATGTTAAAGACTAAGGTGGTTAGCTATAATAAGTTAGCCACTTCATTAAATCATACAAACACACTGATCATAATAAGAAAAAGCGCTAGCTGACCTGTTTTATGATCGCTATTTTTATTCGAGTCACAGCTCATGTTTATTACATAAACTTAGCTGGTTAGATAGCTAGCTAAACCAGATCGTAACATGAAACATCAATAATAACCTCATAAAATTGCAATATTATTTAGGAAAATAGCAACATTTTACTCACCAAAAATCCTTATTATTTGTACACAAAATCCATCCTCCTTTCTTTCCTCAAAAAGAGTTCAATTACTCTGTCCTACAGATTATCCGTGTGTTTCAGTTCCATCAAGAAGCCCTTTTCTATCGCCATCGAAGCTAATGCTGAAAGTCGAGCCTGCCCTGATGTATTTCTGGCATAAGTTTTAATTCGCTTTAGGGTTGAAAATGTCCACTCAAATGTCTGAATCACAGACTGATGTTAATTATATTTTGTCCATGAATACTTATTAAATAATTCCAAATGGTCTGTCCGCTTCCTTTCATAGCTTTTCCCCTGGTTGCTGCTTCCAGACGTGTATTTTCATATTAAAGCATTTAACCAATCACATTACATCATAGTCAGACACTCTCTGACTATCCAATCAAAGGGTGTGAATACACTGACGTACCTAGGCCTTCTAGAAGGCCTTGGTGTCTCCAACTCAAAATTTGATTGGTTGAAGCAACAGTTTGATCAACACTTATTTTATGCTACAGGGCCTTCAGAATTGATTGTGAAGGCCTCCAGGCAGATTTATTTGACCGTGGCAACAAATGATGGCTGAAATGTGATTGGTTAAATGCTTTAATATGAAAATACACGTCTGGATGCAGCGCAACCAGGGGAACAGCTATGAAAGGAAGCGGACAGACCGTTTGGAATTATTTAATAAGTATTCATGGACAAAATATAATTAACATCAGTCTGTGATTCAGATATTTTTTAGGCCAGCAGAGAAGGCCTTGCAGGCCCTGACGGCCCACCACTGCATAATACTCTGTGTTGGAAAGATGGGAAAAGTCAGTGAGGTTTGCAATAGCAACTGTAGTGAGACTGAGTACTACACTGAATGGCTTATTGAACACATAATGGCCCTACTAGGGGTGGGGGGCTGGGGGCAGGGGGCAGGGGGCAGGGGGCTCCGACAGACGGCTTCTCTGAGTTGTCAATCTTCAGGAGCAAAACCGTTACAGAGGAGGAGGAAAAAAATCTAATCAAATTTAATCTTCCAGCATTTTCATATTCATGCAAATGTATTAATTTTTTTTTATCTTGAGGGGGAAATAACTTTTTTTTATTCTCCTGGGTGATGCTGTTGAATTCATGCCAGGAATGTGACATAGGTGAATTGGGCCCTGGGTTTTGTTTTCTGGGTAGAAATTAAAGGTAACGCATGGGGGATCATCTGCCTTGGCATCGCAGAGACACCATCAGCGGAGGGGGGGATTAATACTCAGCCTTCTCTGTTGTTACAGAACCCCCCGGCAAGGGGGGGAAAGCAACAGAGCCATGCGCAGGTGGCACACAGTGATTAAGCGCCTTATTGTACTGTAAATCTAGCAACCGCTGTCTGTGAGAGCCCTTTTGTGTCTTTCTTTCAGAGGTTCTGGAACTAATTCAGAGGAATTAGTGGTCACACTGGTTCTCTGGCACAAGCCCAGGTGCCCTGTCCACCAGCTGTAAAGGGGGTTGAGATGTTTCTACACTGCACACAGGGGCCCAACAGGGACACAACTCACATACCAAAACAGGGGGATTTGTGTTCCACCCACGGAGCGATGAGATATGGACTGATGAGTGCACACACACACACACACACACACACACAGACACACTCACATACATACTGTGGCAGCCCAAGGGGCTGCCCAAGGAAATGGCTGCCTGGCCTCCAACACATGGGAGCCAGAAAACACTACATTTCCCAGCAGGCCACAGTCACACCTGAACGGAGTCAAGCTTAAGGCCATTTCGAGGCCTATTTAAAGGACTCGTTCCCAGCACACGTTGAAAGGAGTAGGAACATGTTTGGGATTCGGAGAGAGCAAACCTGTGAAGTCTATTGACCAACCAGGATTTGGAGAGAGAGTGTGGAAGAGTGATTTGGAGTGTTTTTAGATTGTTTGTGTTTGGAATTGGATTGTTTGAGGACCCTGCTTTGTGTACCGACTATGGACTGGATTATGGAACTGAACTGGATTTGTGGACTGGATTTTGGACAACGATGACGAGATAAAGATTGTGGACTTTGTGTTCGTATTCCCCCGAATACCCTGCCCTTTGTTTTGTGTAGTGTTTGTCAAGATTATTAGTTTAATAAATCATTGTTTTGTTTTGAATACTGCCTCCTCCATGTTCTTTAACTTGCCTACGCCCTCTGCAAGGTCCGTGACTGTCGCCCAACCCTTGGGGACACCACTATACATACACACCCACACACACATTACATTACATTACATTACATTACAGGCATTTAGCAGACGCTCTTATCCAGATCGACTTACAGTTTACATTTGACACACACATACACACAGACAAACAGACACATGCATACACACACACACACACACACACACACACACATACACACAGACAGACAGACAGACACACACACACACACACACCTACACACATACATACATACACACAGACACACACATGCACACTATACATCCATAAAAAAAATTGCTCTCATTCAAGGATATCAATAATAATGCTTTCCAACAGCTTTCCATCAGAAGTGTGTGTTTGTGTGCGTGTTAGAATGTATCACAGTGTGCATATTTGTGTGTGTATGTGTGTGTTTGGCTGTGCATGCGTATATACTGTATGTGTATGTGTATGTGTGTGTTTATGTGTGAATGTGTGTGTGCATGCGTATATATGTGTATGTGTTTGTGTGTGCATGTTTATACATGTGTATGTGTGTGTGTGTGTGTTTGTGTGTGCATGTCTATACACTACTGGTCAAAAGTTTGAGAACATCCCCATTTTCCAGTTTTTACTGAAATGTAAGCAGTGCAAGTCCAGTGAATAACCTGAAATGGTAAATCGACAGGAAATCGCTTTGCCTGATGGGATTGCTGTGTCGTTTGGGTGGAGAGTTTGAGCGGATTGTTTGTTGCTTTCGTTGATATTATTGGGATTGTTTTGTATTGTTGCTTAGGGTTCGGCGTTGGTCATCAGAAAGGGTAAAATGATAAAAAGATTTTCTCTTAAGGTAAACGTTTGTCGCCGTTAGGGGACAGAGAGGGAATTTTCTATTTTTTCCCCATCTAGCTTCGGAAAGCTTGTTAAAAAGCTACCGATTCGGCATTACACCCAGCTGATGCGAGGTTTTTTGTGGTTTTTCGCCCTCTCAGGAGCAAATCCAAGAGCATTGAAATATACTATAGCTAACTAGCTTTTGTTGGCTTAAATGTAATTGTTTACATTTCAAGTGTTGAGCGTATAGCCATTTCGGTTGGCTGCTACTAGCTCCCTTGCTACAGGCAACCAGACCGAAAGTTTTCTAGTTAGCTTTAAGTGGGGTGTTGTTTCCATTTAGAAATTTCTGCACCTGACTGTTCGGAACCACCTTGGTGTATTTTTATCGACTTGGTGTCTGTTTTGGCAGTAATTCGTTCAGTGCAGGGAGAGCAGTAGACTAATATTTAGGGGTGAAAATGTGGCCATCGGCAGTGCAGTGTGAGTGTTGCAGGATGATTGCGTTTCTGGAAGGAGACTTCCAGGAGGGTTTCATCTGTGACCGTTGCCAGCTTGTGAAGCATCTTGAGAGCAGGATTCTTGATCTCGAAGCCCAACTTGCTGGTCTCAACTGCCCTGCAGAATTTGTAGAGTTCCAGGAAGTAATTACTACGCCCTTTAGAGAGTTAGACTGCACGCCGAAGCTCGGTAAGGGGGAGCCTCTAGAGCAGGTAGGGAGAGAGAGTTGGGTGACGGTAGGGCACCAGCATAGAAAAGGGCGCGCACATGCGGGGCGGCATCTCCAGAGCTTGTGGTGTCTAACCGATTCCAACCCTTGCAGCCCTCTGTGAGTGGGAGGACTGATGAGGCCCAGGGCACCCTGGCGGCCATGCCAGTTAATTGTAGAGGGGGATTATATCATTAGACGTATAGACAGTATAGTCTGTTCGCGGGAAAAGGAGTCTCGCATGGCATGTTGCCTGTCTGGTGCTCAGGTCAGAGACCTCCTGGAACACGTGGACAAGCTCCTGGCCAGAGCAGGAGTGGATCCAGTGGTCATGGTCCATGTTGGAACCAATGACATAGGTATGGGTAGGTTTGAGGTTCTGCAGGACAAATTTATAGAATTAGGATCAAAGTTAAGGGGCAGAACCTCCACGGTGGTCTTCTCTGGAATTCTGCCAGTACCACGTGCTAGCAAAGGCAAGCAGAATTTTATATGGAGATATAACATGTGGCTACAAACCTGGTGCAGGAAAAAGGGGTACATGTTTATGGGGCACAGGGTAAATGTGAAGAGGAGTTTTTAGACATGGTCAATGACTGCTTTTTGGTACAGTCTGTTACTCAGCCTACGAGAGGGAAATCAATACTGGATCTGGTTTTGTGTAACAATCCTGGTAGGAGGAGAACCACTAGAGGCAAGTGACCACAGTGCAGTTATTTTTGATATTTTTTGGCAAGTTAAGACAGCCTCCTCTAACTATAGACTTTTTTATTTCAGACGAGCTGACTTGAATAAAATGAGAGAGAATTTAAGTAATATAGATTGGGTAAAACTTCTAGATTGCAGAACTGTGAATGAAAAATGGACTATACTGTATTTAAAAGGGTTATTGTAGATTGTGGAGGGCGTCGATCTCGACAACATGGGAGTGGCAGGGTTACCTTTGTTTTTCCCTGTTGTGGAGGCCTTTAGAGCAGTGAGACTTTCCGGGGGCAGGTTTGGCACTCTCACAGAGGGTGAGAGTGAACTGTTGCCCGGAAGGTTGCTCCATAATTGGCTCCAAAGGCCATAATTGATTTAATTATTATTTAATTGACTGATTGGGTTTGTTTGTGTGAGAATGTGAATTGTTTGGTGTTGATTGATTGTGATTGGGTGAGTGAATGATAGACTGGTGATTTCCTCACGAGTCCCACCTGAGCCAGGCAGAAAGTAAGCCTGTGTTGAGTTTATGTTGAGTTCTGTGCGCTTGTCGAAAGTGACTGAGTAGAATGCTTCCTGTGTGTGTGGGAAAGAGGGAGAGAGGGCGCACTAAGAGTGTCCGCCTGTCTCTCTTGGTGTGATCGTGAAAGAGAGCGCCTTGAAATATGGTCTGCCTCTCACCCTCGGTGTGATTGGAAGAGAACTTGCACTCGGGCAGTGGAGAGTGTTTCTGGACAACGGCCTGAGAACTCTCACTGAAACAGTGGAGAGTGTCTCGGGGCTGGTTGTCGGAGAACTCTCACTGTAAGGAGTGGCGAGGGTCTCTGTGTGTTTGGGGTAAAAGAGAACTTGGACTGAAAAGTTTGAGTGTCTCTGTGTGCATGGGTTTGGGAAGCACTTGAAAAGTCACTGGATATGTGTGTGCCTGGGGAGGTTCTAGTAGAACTCCGGGCTGAAGAGGTGCGGTGTACTGTTCGAGATGTGTGTTGAGTGTGTGTCGGGACAGTGCGTAGAGTTCTACCCTGTCCCAGTAAGTGTTGATGTGTGTTAAATGTGAATGTATGAAGGCGGTGTGGCGGTGTGTGCTCCCTGAAAGGGGATTCCCCCCTCGGAGGAGGCGGGGCTTTAATTTATTGTTGGTTATTTTAATTTGTTATTTTAGTTAATTGTTTTTGCCCGAAAGCTTCGTGGCAAGTAGGGTGAAGACATTGTGTTTGTGTTTGTTTTATTTTACCCTGCTCTCCTGCTGTTTCTCTCTCCCGGGTCTGGGAGAGAGGTGGAAAAAAAATAAGATGAGGTCCGTAGACCGGCAAACCCCACCCCCCTGCCAGTTCTTACCATCGTGTGACATAGATGTACAGTGTAAATTCATCCCAAAAGTAAGGAAAAATAGGATGAAAAAACTGTCTCCGCAGTGGATGTCTAAATTTTTACGGGACATTTTGAGGCAAAAGAAGCGACTGCACAGAGTATATAAAAAGGATAACTCAGAGAGAAACGAGTTAGATTATTGTAATATGCGGAAAAATACGTAAAAAGGAAATAAGATCAGCTAAAAGGCAGTTTGAAATTAACATTTCACAAGATGCAAAAAGTAATCCTAAGACGTTTTTTCAATATTGTAGTAAAACAAGGAAAGTTAAGGATGAGGTTAAGTGCATTAAGAATAAGGAAGGACTTTGGTTTATAATAATAAGGATACTGCTAACACATTAAACAGTTACTTTGTTGAGAACTTTACTAGAGAAGAGGTTATAAATATGCCTAAATGTATAGCCAAGGTACATAATGTTTTGGAGGACTTTGAGATAAGGGATGTAGAAGTACTACAAAAACTACAAAAACTTACGACAAATAAGACAGCAGGCCCTGATGGCATATATACCAGAGTACTCAACAAACTTGGGGAAATTATATATAAACCATTGACAGATATTTTTATGCAATCCATAATCACTGGAGAAATACCAGATGACTGGAAGCAGGGTATCCATCCATCCATCCATCCATTTTCTACCGCTTCTCCGGGTCGGGTCGCGGGGGCAGCGTCCTAAGCAGGGAGACCCAGACTTCCCTTTCCCCGGCCACTTTGTCCAGCTCTTCCGGGGGAATCCAGAGGCGTTTCCAGGCCAGCCGAGAGACATAGTCTCTCCAGCGTGTTCTGGGTCTTCCTCGGGGCCTCCTCCCGGGGGGAAGGGGCCGGAACACCTCACCCGGGAGGCGTCCAGGAGGCATCCTAACCAGATGCCCGAGCCACCTCATCTGGCTCCTCTCGACACGGAGGAGCAGCGGCTCTACTCTGAGCCCCTCCCGGATGACCGAGCTCCTCACCCTATCTCTAAGGGAGAGCCCAGACACCCTGCGGAGGAAACTCATTTCAGCCGCTTGTATTCGCGATCTCGTTCTTTCGGTCACTACCCACAACTTGTGACCATAGGTGAGGGTAGGAACATAGATCGACCGGTAAATCGAGAGCTTTGCCTTTAGGCTCAGCTCCCTCTTTACCACGACAGACCGATGCAGCGTCTGCATCACTGCCGACGCCGCACCAATCCGCCTGTCGATCTCCCGCTCCATCCTTCCCTCACTCGTGAACAAGACCCCGAGGTATTTAAACTCCTCCACTTGGGGCAGGATCTCCTCCCGACCCGGAGAGTGCACTCCACCTTTTTCCGGCTGAGAACCATGGTCTCGGATTTGGAGGTGCTGATTCTCATACCAGCCGCTTCACACTCGGCTGCGAACCGCTCCAGCGAGAGCTGGAGGTCACGGCCCGATGAAGTCAACAGGACCACATCATCTGCAAAGAGCAGTGACCCAATCCTCAGGCCACCGAACCGGACCCCTCAACGCCCCGGCTGCGCCTAGATATTCTGTCCATAAAGGTTATGAACAGAACCGGTGACAAAGGGCAGCCCTGGCGGAGTCCAACCCTCACCGGGAACAAGTCCGACTTACTGCCAGCCATGTGGACCAAGCTCTGGCACCGGTCGTACAGGGACCGAATGGCCCGTATCAAGGGGTCCGGTACCCCATACTCCCGGAGCACCCCCCACAAGACTCCCCGAGGGACACAGTCGAAAGCCTTCTCCAAGTCCACAAAACATGTGTAGACTGGTTGGGCAAACTCCCATGCACCCTCCAGGACCCCGCGGAGGGTGTAGAGCTGGTCCACAGTTCCGCGACCAGGACGAAAACCACATTGCTCCTCCTGAATCCGAGGTTCAACCATCCGACGGACCCTCCTCTCCAGAACCCCTGAATAGACCTTACCAGGGAGGCTGAGGAGTGTGATCCCCCTGTAGTTGGAACACACCCTCCGGTCCCCTTTCTTGAAGAGGGGGACCACCACCCTGGTCTGCCAGTCCAGAGGCACTGCCCCCGATGTCCACGCGATGCTGCAGAGTCGTGTCAACCAAGACAGCCCCACAACATCCAGAGCCTTGAGGGACTCCGGGCGGATCTCATCCACCCCCGAGGCCCTGCCACCACGGAGCTTTTTAACCACCGTGGCGACCTCAGCCCCAGAGATAGGAGAGCCCACCCCCGAGTCCCCAGACCCTGCTTCCTCACTGGAAGGCGTGTCGGTGGGATTGAGGAGGTCTTCAAAGTATTCCCTCCACCGACCCACAACGTCCCGAGTCGAGGTCAGCAGCGCCCCATCCCCACTGTACACAGTGTTGACAGTGCACTGCTTCCCCCTCCTGAGACGCCGGATGGTGGCCCAGAACCTCCTCGAAGCCGTTCGGAAGTCGTTCTCCATGGCCTCACCGAGCTCCTCCCATGCCCGAGTTTTTGCTTAGCGACCGCCGAAGCCGCGCTCCGCTTGGCTCGCCGATACCTATCTGCTGCCTCCGGAGTCCCACAGGCCAAAAAGGTCCGATAGGACTCCTTCTTCAGCTTGACGGCATCCTTCACCGCCGGTGTCCACCAGCGGGTTCGGGGATTACTGCCGCGACAGGCACCGACGACCTTGCGGCCACAGCTCCGGTCAGCCGCCTCGACAATAGAGGCACGGAACATGGCCCACTCGGACTCAATGTCCCCCGCCTCCCCCGGGACATGGTTGAAGCTCTCCCGGAGGTGGGAGTTGAAGCTCCTTCTGACAGGAGACTCTGCCAGACGTTCCCAGCAGACCCTCACAATACGTTTGGGCCTGCCAGGCCTGACCGGCATCCTCCCCCACCATCGGAGCCAACTCACCACCAGGTGGTGATCAGTTGACAGCTCCGCCCCTCTCTTCACCCGAGTGTCCAAGACATGCGGCCGCAAGTCCGACGACACGACCACAAAGTCGATCATTGAACTGCGGCCCAGGGTGTCCTGGTGCCAGGTGCATATATGGACACGCATATATGGAAGCAGGGTAGTATAATTCCAATATATAAGAAGGGGGACCGTACTGACCCAGGGAACTATAAGCCAGCCAGTTTAACCCCCTGAGGTCGGCTGGATCGGCGCTGATCCAAGCAGCAATACAAGTATATTACTATTTCTAACTTCGCGATATTTTATCATACACACGCGACAAAAACATTGACAGAAACCTTAGAATCGCGACTTTCCGATTTGAGCACTGGCAAATCAAATGGGATTTTTTAAATTAGGTTAATTAGACCAAAAGTAAACCTTGCCTTTTACTCTCTTTTTACCTGGTAGTAACGTCCCCCTTCTATTGACATGGTAACTAGGTGCGAGTTTCGGGAGGTGTGGGGAGGGGCATGGGGCCATGTGTGAAAACGCCGGCGTAAACACATAAACTGTCCCGACAATTTGAAGCAAGATTTTATACAGACATACAATTTTATTCAAGATGGAAAGATTTTCTGCGCTGCAGTGTTTGAGAGTATTGATGAAAAGCAGCGAAGACAATAACTGACGAACAGTAAGTAACTATATTTGATTTGCCATGTTATCAAATACTCGTATATATATTCAATATATGAATTCCGCGTCTTGTGACTACATATTCCGCGTGTTGCAACGTAACAAATTGCAATATGCACACAAGATCTATGGAAGAATACTTTTCTAAAGAAGAACAGCCTAAAATGTTATTTATTTCGCTTGTTTTCAAATACTCGTGAAAATATATGAATTCGCGTCTTGTGACGCCAAACATATTCCGCGTGTTAGTAACTTAATCTAAACCCCTAACGTTAGTAGATTAGTTGGTTAGTACTATACACATCTACCTAATATATACAAAGTGCAATCTAGAAAGTAAGAAGGAAGAAAACGAGATAATAAGCGAAGGCGGAAAAAACCCCGAAAAGTATAAACTCCCGAAGTGCATGACACGACAAGGAGTGGATCTCGAAATAAACGGAACAAGGACAGACAGGGAGCAGAACGTGACAGAACAGGGAAAATGCAATACTGGATAAAGAATAATGAATAAGGACTGAATGAAAAATAAACAAAGACCAAAAAACAACAGAACAGGAACTCAGAATATAACACTGATGGCCCAGTGAGATGGCCCATCTGACAGATCTTAGAGGTGTGGACAATGAATAATGAATATTCAGGTATTTAGCATTTAGCCCTCCCACAGCCTGAAATAAATGTGACCAGTTCTGATAAAAACAGGTTTTTAGCTATTTAGATCTCAGATGTGCTAAACTGTTTTCACACCCTTACATAACCAAGACCTTGATGAACAAACGTACATTGGCAAAACAATTCGTCACTATAGTTTAGTGTGTGCTTTCACAACTTTTGTGACAGCAGAAAAATTTACTATTTTTAACTTGTGTGTTTGTAGATCTATTTACAAGCTGCATATGATACTGACCAAACTATTGATGGCATACAAATGTAGCTGTGATTGTCCTTCAAATAAAAATATCAAACACTTTGGAGTAAGTGTGTGTTAAATTGATGAAATTGAGATAAATATCAGACCATGCCAAAATCAAAAAACATCTAAAAGCTTAGCACGGACCTCAGAGGGTTAACTTGCATCGCATGTAAATTGCTGGAATGTATGATTAGGGATAAGTTGGAATCATTCTTGAAAAATAATAGTATTTTAAGGGAGAGTCAACATGGTTTTCTCAAAGGGAGGTCATGCCTAACAAACCTCCTGGACTTTTTTTGAAGAGGCTACAAAGTGTGTTGATCTGAACCAGGCTTATGATATTATATATTTGGACTTTCAGAAAGCATTTGACAAGGTACCACATGAGAAGCTCATTGCTAAAATGAATTCAGTAGGAATTGCAGGAGTAGTTTCAGAGTGGGTTCATAATTGGCTGCAAGGGCGAATACAAAGAGTAACAGTAGGTGGGGCCGTATCTGACCTCGGTGCTGTGGGCCTCTGCTCTTCCTTATTTACATAAATGATCTTGATATGGACGTTAGTAGCAAAATTGTTACATTTGCAGATGATACTAAACTTGGGGGTTTGGCAATGAGTTTGGAATCGACTAAAGTAATCCAAGATCATTTAAACAAAATCCAAGAATGGGCAGATACATGGCAGATGACATTCAATATTGCTAAATGTAAAGTTATGCATGTGGGAAATAAAAACATTAGACAGGAGTATTTTATGGGAGGAGAGAAGTTAGTAGGTGTTCAATTTGAAAAAGACTTGTAGTTGATCAAAACCTATCTGCATCAAAGCAGTGTGCTACAGCAGTGAAAAAAGATGCTGGGATACATGGCAAAAAGTATTGAGTATAAATCAAAGGAGGTTATATTAATGTTATATAATGCCTTTGTCAGACTTCACTTAGAATTCTGTGTGCAGTTCTGGGCACCGCACTACAAGAAAGATATAGAAGCTCTTGAAAAAGTTCAAAGAAGGGCAACTAAACTGATACCTGGTATGAAAGGTAAAAGTTATGATGATAGGCACTAAATCTATGACTTAAGGCACTCAATCTATTTAAGCTTAGCAAACGGAGACTTAGGGGGGGATTTGATTGAGGTTTTTAAATACCATTACAGGTTATTCACTAGACTTTAACTGCTTAAATTTCAATAAAAACTGGAAAATGGGGGTGTTCTAAAACTTTTGACCGGTAGTGTACATGTGTGTGTGCGTGTGTGTGTGTGTGTTTGGGTGTGCATGCGCGCACATGTGTGTGTGTTTGGGTGTGCATGCGCGTGTGCATGTGTATACATGTGTATGTGTGCACAGGAAGTAAGAACCTTTTTCCTTTCACAAGCTGGAGAACATTTTCATTTGTGTTATCAACGCAGGCCAAAGCAGAGACTGCTGGGAGGGAAGGAAACTAAGCAGCAGCCCCACGCTTGAGACGTCAGGGTTCTGCTTGTGCGGTGAAGTTCTGCCTCACGCCCCCTTTCAACTGTGGCCACAGGGCCGACATCACCTCATGAACATGAGGAGGAGGAAGTGAGACGTGTGGGACACCACAGAGCAACAGTACATAAAGCAAGCTAACACATTTCCTGCACAAAAACCACTTCACTTCTTTATTTGCGGTATTCATCCAGCGGTATGAAGCTGAGTTTATACTATGTTAAAGTTTATATATGCAGCCAAACTCCAAAATTCACTAATTCATTCATCATTATAAAATAGCCAACTAAATAAATAATTCACACCAGTTGACTGTATATCTGCTCTTAAAGCCCCAACTGGAGTCTCTCATTAATGGAAAGCTACTTGTATTCTCTGAGACCCGCACAATTGTTCACACACGGTTCTATTTACAGAAATATTCCTGACCCCGCCTTCTTTACTCACAGTAACATTTTTATTTCTTCATAATAAAACATGTACCTCTCCCCTCCTAAGAAAAGCATTCTCACATGATGTGTAGTGAGGGTACTAGAGGCATATATCTCCATAAATCAATTTATAACATGCAGACCTCCCGTGGAGTGAATAGTAGTCTGTGATTGGAAGATTAAGAGGAGATACAGTATGTGCAATGTACAAGGTTACACAACAACAAACAAAATGAGATGTAAAACTGAAACATGATTACTTATTTGTGAGAAATTAAACAATCTGTACATTTTATTTTTTTCCTACTCTCTTGAGAAATAACTGATGCTGGCATCAAAACTAAATTGGAAAACAATATTCTTGGAATTGTCACTGCTGCTGCAATTTAAAAACAAAAGAAAAGAGTAAAAGAATGTGAATGAAATGCCTCATATGTATAATAATTTCCCTGGTTTATTTTTTGAGAGAAAGTTTTGTGCAGCGAGACTGCAGTTGAAGAGGGTAGAAGCAGAGACCCCATCCACACAACACAGCCAGGGCCAGAGGAGTATGTCTGTGGTAAACATGGTGGCGTGTTGTCTCCCACCTGGCACCGTCTGAAAGGCGGCCCAATGTAGGCCATCCAAACAGGCCTCTCCCCTCAATGCGCCCACCAGAGACGGATTACCTCTGCCGCTTTGCTGCAGACTGCCGCACGGAAAATAAAGTACCTTTCAATCTCGCCCTGGTTCACACAGGAAGTCGAGCCATCATCAAAAGTGGGGAATTCTCACAAAGACATATGGCCTGCAAGACAGGAGCATGTGGAACTCGAACCACCAGCAAGGTGAAAAGTACGACAGCCTGCCTCAAGCAGGAACATTAGTCCATGTGGACTTTTCCAATCAGGCTTGACAGATTACGTCCTGGAAATATGATAAACCAAGTTAAAGTGAGCCCAGTCCCGTATAATGTAACACAAAAATTTATCATTGAGACAGGGTGGTTATGGTTTCATATTTATAGAAGGAACAGACAACGGTGCTCACCTTATCTTGTTTTATTTCAGTTACATGTTGTTCTGGGTTATGACTGCAAGTGCCATCCAGAGACACCTTATTTTCCTAAAAGAAAGTTTGTCTGTTCATTGCATATTTTATCATAGTGTGCAAGGAAGCATAGGTAAAATGATTATATTCCTAATGTTCCTTGCATACAGAATTATATTGCTTAGAAGTGAGGGTCTGTACTACAGTACATGACATGCGTCACAATCTATTATACTCGATAGAGATAACCGTCCATCTTGCACCCATGATAGATATGGTTTATGGTCTGGAACCAAATCATAAAAATAAATGTAACATTTTTAAATGTAATTTTAAATGGTTTAATCCAGGCCCACTGTAAATACATAATAATATAAATGATACATATAAATACTGTATGCAATATAAACAGCTCTCATGCTCCTCCATGTTGTTTAATATGTATTTTAAATGGTGTAGCAGTAGAATGTCCTACGCTGCGACCGGGGTTCGATTCCGCTCTGGCCCGGAGGGCCACTAGGGGGCGGCAATTAGCTGTCCGCCCCAGGGAGGGGGGAGAGAAGCCAATACAAGATTGTTGCGTATAGGAGTAGCTCTGTGTACCGGAGTTACAGTAATGGTTTGGTGGATTCCAACATGGAGGAGGCGGTGCCTCGCACATGTCACTACTGGTTTCAGGACTACGGTAGCAAGCTCTCAATATGAGGGAGGGGGATAATTGGCATGAAAAAAGAGGGTATAATTGGCTCCTAAATTGGGATTTTTTGGGGGGGAAAAACAGCAGGAAGAGAAAATAGAAAATAAATAAATAAATAATAATAATATGTATTTTTTAAAATGTATCCTTTTTTCCCTCCTAGCACCTGTCAAAGAACGGACGTATCTCTCAATGCTGATACCTCGTGGGGCTTCACTGCAATTCTATAATTGGCAACTTTAGCCAACTTTATAATAAACCTTTAGCTCTTCATGTTTAATGCCGTTGGATTAATATGCTCTGTTGGAATAACCTGTAGTTATGTTATCAAGCTGTGAGCTCATTTTCAATGTGAAAAAAATACTTGCTTTTTCATTACTTGGGTGCACTGCTTCCTTCGCTGTATTTAATTACATCTGCCTGATATATCTTTTAGTATTTTAATATTTAATCTATATATTTTCTTTTTCCTCTCCCAAAGTCACCTACTGCAAATGTATATGGAAATAGCTGAGCAAAGTATTTTCATAACATTCCTTGGCACATTTGTATGATGATGTTGGGCCGAGTGCCCAAATGGTCTCCAGTGAAATCGTTAGTTGATATCGCAAAGAAACCAGCTTTTGGGCACTTTTTGGATTGCTGCCCTATGTACATAAAGTGAATACCCCATCAGGAAGTGAAGATAATGCCCTGCCCTGCGTGCCTGCGCTCAGCTCTTATCTGAATGGCTGCATATGTGCAAAAGGACATACATTAATTCCTTAAACACATGCATTAAGGCATGACTGAATTCTTCAATATCTTGAATGTCTTACTTTTCCATAAGTTTTGTGTGACATGTATTTGCCATTCCCTTATTTTGTCAGTTTTTACTGTGCGCTTGTACAGATCAGAATCAGACCCAGTACTCCATAGGGCCTTGATCATCTGAATGGCGCTACATACATAAAATGTATATATTTTTTATATTATGATGCGAGAAACACAACATGGATCCAGGGGTTTCAGATTCCATTTATATTTAAATATTCACTGAACACATTGTGAAAATAGATGCCCAGATATTACATTCTGACTGGCTAGGTGAACCAAACTGACAGGACATTTTATAAAATATTCTTTACCTACGAATATTGAGTAGTGTTACTAGTCTGCAATTGTTTTGAAAAATGAATAAATAAATGGAATAAAAGATGTGTTCTTTGACACGTGTACAAACAATTAACTTCAGATTCATAGAACAGCATCATTGTCTCCTGCCGGGGCAAGAACACTGCGTACGGCTGCCCTGGCCCTTGTCTACTCGACTAGTGAGTACTGCGCGCCAGTATGGTGTCGCAGTGCTCACACCCGCCTCATCGATACGCCTATCAACGAAGCATTGCGCATTGTGACAGGATGCCTCGTCCCACTCCTGTGGACAACCTCTCCATCCTTGCAGGCATCCAGCCCGCTGGGCTTCGCCGTGCGGGAGCCATAGCACGTCTCGCATGCCGGGCCATGGAGCCAAACCATCTGCTTCATGAAAGGCTCACTCTAACAGCTGAGCCTCCCCGGCGCCTCAAGTCGAGACACCCATTTGTGCCTGCCGCACGGGAACTCCTGCAGCAATGCAGCGACCTTAATATCAGTGCGGCACGGTGGGTGGATTACACCTGGAGCACGGAGTGGGAGAAAAACACCTCTAGACTCCGTGACTTCATCCCAGACGTCGGTCCTCCCCATCGGGGGGTGGACCTGCCCCGACTGGCGTGGGTGAGGCTTAACCGCCTCCGGACTGGCGTCGGGCGTTTCTGCTCATCGATGCACAGATGGGGCTTGGCCTCCTGCGCGGCCTGCGAGTGTGGCGCAGAGGAACAAACCGCAGACCATGTCATCTTGGATTGCCCGATTTATCGGGCACCCAATGGGATCCATGGTCTGTCGGTTTTGGATGACGACACGGTGACATGGCTGCTGGAGGTGTGCCCCGAAATATAGCCTGGGTGAACCCCCCCTAGGCTTGAGGTGGTAAAAGGATAGCCCCTCGGCCCCGAGCCTAGGGGAGCAGGAAAATAATATACCCAAACGACGAAGAAGATTGTCTCCTGCAGTGCAATTTGGAATCAGTGTAATCTAAAATCACTACCTTATCAATATCTACATTATTAATATCCATACACATCTCACTTCCAGTCCGGACACTTCAGTAGAAAGAGCCTTTGTGGAGTGCTATGTGGCAATGATGAAATGTATGTGAAATGATACAATTCATGAATGAAATTCCATCAAACTAGTCAAACCCTAACACCATCAACCTTGCCAGGGCCATGGCATCTCATTGTCAATAGCTCTGAACAATTTTGTATAAGTTAAAATGACTGTGAAACTGTATTAACCTCCCTTCTGAATTGAAATTACTTACAAGACATGAATTATGTGGGCAGCAGTGGTGGGCCGTCAGGGCCTGCAAGGCCTTCTCTGCTGGCCTAAAAAATATCTGAATCACAGACTGATGTTAATTATATTTTGTCCATGAATACTTATTAAATAATTCCAAACGGTCTGTCCGCTTCCTTTCATAGCTTTTCCCCTGGTTGCGCTGCGTCCAGACGTGTATTTTCATATGAAAGCTCATTGTCATAGAGCCTCAAGGACTATTTGTGTTGTTTTTCTCTGTATCCCACAATTTTCCAGGAGTTCATCTCGACCGCCTTTTAAGGGGTCAGGGAATAATTTTCCAGTTTCCTACATTGGCTCCAATGGTTTTCTGTTTTTTTTTATTCCCTCTGGAAAATGCCAACTGTGAAGCGCTGTGTGACAACCTGTTTGTAAATGGCGCTATACAAAAAATAAAGATTGATTGATTGATTGATTGATTGTCATGTTCGTGGAACCAACTTGAGATGATGTGCTTTGTGACATGGCACATTATCCTGATGGAAGTAGCAATTAGAATATGGGTAAACTGTGGTCATAAAGGGATGCACATGGTCAGCAACAAGACTCAAGTAGGCTGTGGCATTTAAACAATGCTCAATTGGTATTAAGGGGCCTAATGTGTGCCAAGAAAACATTCCCCACACCATTACACCACCACCACCAGCCTGAACCGTTGACACAAGGCAGGATGGATGCATGGATTCATGTTGTTTACACCAAATTCTGACCCTACCATCTGCATGTCGCATCAGAAATCAATATTCGTCAGACCAGGCAAAGTTTTTCCAATTTTCAGCTTTCCAGTTTTGGTGAGTCTGTGCCCACTGTAGCCTCACTTTCCTGTTCTTAGCTGACAGGAGTGGAACCCGGTGTGGTCTTCTGCTGCTGTAGCCCATCCACTTCAAGGTTCGACATATTGTGCGTTCAAAGATGCTCTTCTGCATACCATTGTTATAATGCGTGGTTATTTGAGTTATTGTCGCCTTCCTGTCAGCTTGAACCAGTTTTGCCATTCTCCTCTGCCCTCTCTATTTAACAAGGCGTTATCGTCAACAGAACTGCCGATCACTGGATGTTTTTGTTTTTTTGCACCATTCTCTGTAAACTCTAGAGACTGTTGTGTGTGAAAATCCCATGAGATCAGAGGTTTCTGAGATACTCACACCACCCCATCTGGCACCAACAATCATTCCACGGTCAAAGTTACTTAGATCACATTTCTTCCCCATTCATGAACTTCTTGACCATGTCTGCATGCTTTTATGCATTGAGTTACTGCCACATAATTGGCTGATTAGATAAGTGCATTAACGAGCAGGTGTACAGGTGTACCTAATAAAATGGCCACTGAGTGTATATGAACTGTTGCATGATGCAGAATACAGAATTTGTCATGAAAAGGTAACTTTACTTTAGCTGGTTGATTATATTACCCGTTTTGTATTTAAAGGTCTTTGGACAAAGTCTGAAAACCTTTTTCCAGTGTGAATGAGGCTGACATTTTTCCTTCTGCATTAATTCCCATCCTCTCTTCTTTGTTTTGAAAAACAATCTTTCTGAGAATGCCAAGTACATTTAGAGAGACCTTTGCAAATATCAACCAACATTTGTAGACACCATAGTTCTCATATTTGTGTGTGTAGGTATGTGTGTGAGAGAGAGGAAGAGAAGGAGAGAGAGAGATAGAGACAGAGAGAGAGAGAGAGAGAGAGAGAGAGAGAGAGAGTTGGAGAGAAAAAGAGAGAGGGGGGTACTGTAGGGAGGAGGAAGAAGCTGAAAACAGAATCCCCAAAACACCACACCAGAGGAGGTACACTCACAAGCATATTTCTTTTCACATCAGCTGAGAAGAAACACAATCACACTAAATCAGGCCACTTTGAAGACACATTAAAACTGCCCCACGTTACTGAAAAACTCGATTTACTATGGTTAGGTTTATTATCATGAGCAAATTGTGAAAATATGTTACATTTTTTTGACATATTTAAGGTCAAAAAGTTATTTTATTTATTTTTCCCCAAGTACAAAGGCATAGACATTTCATTCAAACTGATTGGAATTGATGCCTGCTTTATATTAAACATCCCAGTGAATCAACTGCTCCCCTGAGCGCCATTGCATTCATTTCTACAATTTCACTGTATTTGTAGTTAACTTAGTTTGATAGAGAACGGAGGGAGCAAGCCCTAGTCAACTTTTAGAAATGCGTTTTTGTTCGTACAACTGCACAAATCAATGTATCTCAGAAAGAACACCAGGCTTTCCATATGTAAGACTTGTGTATATATACATATACACACTGTATGTATGTGTGTGTGTGTGTGTGTGTGTGTGTGTGTGTGTGTGTGTGTGTGTGTGAACAAATAGACATACTTAAAACATACTTATTTATGTCAAAGTGATCATTGATAGCTAGCTTATTTATAGCTTATGATAGCGGCAGCTTTTCGCGGCAGCCTCACCTTCCTAGCCTCACCGAACGAAGACTCAGCGGACAAAGACAAAGGAGTCTACCTGCAGGAGTCCACCGAGGGGGGCCAGCTAGGGAGTGCTCGCCGCAAGGTAAGTATCATAGTTTTGTATCTCCCTGTTCTACTTCCTCTGCATCTAACACTACATGCTTCCTCCCTATCCCAGTCCATGTCTCCTCTTCTAGATTGCCTAGAAGGACAGACTCTACCCACACCCGTAATCTGTCCAACCTCATCCACCCTCCTAGATCTCCCGGTGTTGACGTGGTGGTAGCAGGTGGACTATGGAACTGCCAGTCTGCTGTCCGGAAGGTCGATTTCATCTCGGCCCAGGCCTCACTACTCTCCCTGCAGTTCCTGGCGCTTACGGAGACCTGGATCACTCCGCAAAACACGGCCACCCCTGCTGCTCTCTCCCTACACCTTCTCCCACACTCCACGACCCTCAGGTAGAGGTGGAGGGACAGGTATACTCATTTCCCCCCTGTGGAGATTTGGTATTGTTCCTCTTCCTCACTTCTCCCCCTCCTCCTTTGAATTTCATGCTGTCACTGTCACTGTTCCATGTAAACTGCACATCATTGTTCTTTATCGCCCTCCAGGTCCACTGGGGAGTTTCCTAGACGAGATGGATGCCCTACTCAGTGCCTTCCCTGAGGATGGCACTCCGTCTTACTCCTCGGGACTTCAACCTGCAGCTAGAGTCCTCCCAGGCCTCTGCATTCCTCCCCTGCTTCAGTCCTTTGACTTCACCATGGCTGAATCCCCATCCACCCACAAGGCCGGTAACCAACTGGACCTGGTCTTCACCAGGAACTGCGCCTCACCCAACATTACGGTATCGCCTCTACATGTGTCTGACCATTCCTTTCTGTCTTTCTCCCTCCCCTCCCCTCTGTCCCTAAACCATCTTAACCTGCTCCCACTGTCCTTGTCCGTCGCAACCTCCGCTCTCTCTCACCCGCTGCCCTGTCAGCTACTGTCCTATCTTCCTTCCCCCTACTGATGCCTTCTCTCAGCTACCTGCTGAAGTAGCATCATCCACCCTACTTTCCTCTCTCTCCTCCTCCTTTGACTTACTCTGTCCTCTATCTGCTAAACCCGCTCGTCTCCCCCCCCCCGCCCCTGGCTAACCGATTCCATTTGGGCTAACCGACTGAAGCTGCGTGCGGCAGAAAGGAAATGGAGAAAATCCAAATCCCCTGTAGCTCTGTCTGACTTCCACACACTCCTGGCTTCCTTCTCCGCTAACCTCTCCTCTGCTAAGTCTGCATTTTTCCTTTCTAAGATTCAATCTTCTGTTTCCAACCCACGTAAACTCTATGCTACGTTTTCCTCTCTCCTCACCCCTCCTCCTCCCCCACCCCCTCCTCTATAACCGCCGATGACTTCTCATCCTTCTTTCACGAGAAGGTTGAGGTCATTCGCAACTCCTTCCCCCCAACCTCTCCCTCTCCCATCCTGCTACCTAAACCTCCCACTCCTCTGTCCTCCTTCTCACCCCTCCCTGACTCGGACATCCTTCAACTTGTTCTCTCCCACCGTCCCACCACCTGCCCTCTTGATCCCATTCCTTTCCCCCTCTTCCAGTCCATTGCTATGGACATCCTCCCCTTTGTCTCTAATGTCATTAACTCCTCTCTTTCCTCTGGCTCTGTCCCCTCCTCCCTCAAATGCGCTCAGGTTGTCCCCCTCCTCAAAAAACCCTCTCTGAATCCTGCTGTCACCTCTAACTACCGACCTGTCTCTCTCCTCCCTTTCCTCTCCAAAACGTTAGAGCGGGCTGTCTATAATCAACTGTCTGCTCATCTCTCACAGAACGACCTGCTTGATCCTAACCAATCTGGGTTCAGAGCAGGCCACTCCACAGAGACTGCTCTCCTTGCGGTCACAGAGGCTCTTCACGTCGCTAAGTCCCGATCCCTTAGCTCCGTCCTCCTTCTCCTCGACCTGTCGGCGGCATTCGACACCGTGGACCACCGGATCCTGCTCTCATCTCTCGTCGAGATGGGAATCTCTGGATCTGTGTTGACATGGTTTGAGTCCTACCTGGCTGACCGGTCCTACCAGGTGGCCTGGAGAGGATCCTCTCCTCTCCCGCACCCTCTCTACCGGTGTCCCGCAGGGCTCGGTGCTAGGCCCTGTCCTATTTTCTCTGTACACCAAGTCACTTGGCTCTGTTATTTCTGCTCATGGTTTTCCTATCACTGTTATGCTGATGACACTCAACTGTTTCTCTCCTTCCCTCCATCTGATACCCAGGTCCCGGCACGATCTCTGCATGCCTGGCTGACATCTCCGCATGGATGTCCACCCACCACCTGAAGCTGAACCTGGGGAAGACAGAGCTGCTCTTCCTCCCAGCGAAGGGCTCCCGATGATTGATGCGTCAATCACCGTGGAAGGCTCCATAGTGTCTCCGTCCCAGTCTGCCAGGAGTCTTGGGATAACCCTGGACAACCAGCTGTGCTTCTCGAGCCATATTGCAGCGATCGCTCGGACCTGCCGTTTCTCCCTCCACAACATCCGGAGGATCCGACCGTTCCTCACCCAAGAGGCCACTCAACTCCTGGTCCAGGCCCTGGTGATCTCACGTCTGGACTACTGCAATTCCTTGCTGGCAGGCCTTCCGGCCTGTGCCATCAAGCCACTGCAACTAGTCCAGAACGCTGCTGCTCGCCTGGTGTTCAACCAGCCGAAGTTCACCCACGTCACCCCTCTACTCTCCTCTCTGCACTGGCTCCCCATCGCAGCACGCATCGGATTCAAGTCACTGGTGCTTGCTTTTCAAGCGGCCAGAGGTACTGCTCCCCCATACCTCCAGTCACTCATCACGCCTTACACCCCGTCCAGACCCCTCCGCTCCGCCTCCGCTGGCAGACTGACTGCCCCATCCCTCCGGGCGCCTGGCAGCCGCTCCTCGCGGTCTCGCCTCTTCTCTGTCCTGGTCCCTCGTTGGTGGAACGACCTCCCGCAATCGGTCAGGACTGCGGAATCACTTCCAATCTTCCGCAAGAGACTCAAAACCCACCTCTTCAGACTCCACTACCCTTGATCTCTGTCCATCTAGCTAAATTGCCTTCACCACTGTTTACTTGTTCAACACTATACTCTTTATTTAAAAAAAAAAAAAAAAAAAAAATGTAAAATACCTTTTCCTTCTGGTGTTACAGGTATGGTGCGCTAACTGTGATTGTTCCTACCATGTATTGATGCACATCTTGTAAGTCGCTCTGGATAAGAGCGTCTGCTAAATGCTTAAAATGTAAAATGTATGTATTTGCTGCTGTTTAGCTGGAATGCTAAATGATATGATCCGGTGAACAGTTACCTAGCCAAGACATTTGGCGACCTCTAAAGCTAAACTGGAGTGATGTAATATTATTAACTGTATTGCTTGCTACTGAGCTTCAATGTGGTTTGCACAATGTTGCCACATATCGATGTCTTAATTCCACTTTTTAATTAAATAGCCCTCTAAGCTAAAAATCTGATTGATTCGTATAATATAACTGTGATAACTCAATTTGTGGCTACTGAATGGCAATGCACAATGCAATTTTATAATCTTAATAAGGTGAAACATATAAGGCCAGGGAAGCAATTTATGTTCAATCGGTCTGTCGATTGCCACTAAAGAAGGTTATTTGTCTGATTATTGTATATATGGTATTAATGCTTGGATTTGCATTGATATGGTGTGCATTTCGAAGTTGGCTTTCGATCGAGTAGTTGAACTGGTAATTGAATCGTGCGTGTCTCATTCTGATTGCCGCGTGCATGTGTGCGCAGTTTAATTGCCGTGCCTTGGGTACTTCTGTGCTTAGATTTTGGGGGGGGGTTAAAATAGGGGAACCCCAGATATTTTGGTGTAACTCGAACTATGCACCCAACCAATAGAAATAGTAAAAACAAACTAACTAGAAAAAAACACATTAAAATAGTAGGCTCAGGGGGCGGCGGATGGCGTAGCAGTCTTTGTTGCGCTGCCTGTCAGGGAAAGTGGTTCGAAACCCGCATCTCTACCAGACCGGCCCTGGTCATCAGCCCCGATCAGAGGCGGCATTTGGCTGTCCACCTCCGGGGGAGGGGGGAGGGTGAGCCGGCACGAGTCAGTCGAGGAGAAGGTAAAAGGCGTCCGACCGGAAATGAGTGTCTCGCTCCCGGAGGACGGGCGGCGGACTCGTGGGGGTGGGGAATTGAAATAGAGGGTATAATTGGCAACCAAATTGGGAGAAAAAAATGTATTTATATTTTAAAAAAAATAGTAGACTCATAGGCGAGAATACTGCAGATACATTTTTTATATTTCAGGGAATTGGCTGCAGTGCTGTGTTGTAAGAATGTTTTCTTTACTCTGTTTATTAGTTGTTCTTTTTAAGCACCATGGAATCACGTGTATAAATATTTAACACTAATCTTACAGGTTCCTACATCTTCTTTCTTCTCATCGCCTAAAGCGCTGTTGCGTATTCATTTTATTTGCCCCGTGAAAAAGATTTTTCATGCATTTTAAATCTGTTTCAATAAAACATCATGAATATGAGGAGCGTTACCATGGTTACTAGGAGCATGTGGTATTTTGGCCACCTAGATGCATGCTACAGGGTTTGTGAAAATTCAATCTTCGCTGCGGAATCAAACCATAAGGTCACTTTAAATATGAATACATAATGCCAATGAGTAACTACAGGAGAAAATTGAATGGAACTTTGAATACCGTACAGCACCTCATGCAAGTAAGCACTAGCTATGAATTTACTTTGATATACAGGTTTATACAGGCATGCACTACTGCAGGTATTTTGTCAGGTATGGATCGGACAACACTGACAGCAACACTGACAGTGACTGATGAAAACTTGTGTGAGGGAGGAGAAGGTGTTGCACCCATAAACAAATCCTGGATCGGTTTTCACGTAACGTCAAGGGAATCTTCCATTAATCATATATAAAATGTGGTATGCTTGGCTAATTATATTATATATATACACTACCGGTCAAAAGTTTTAGAACACCCCCACTTTCCAGTTTTTACAGAAATTTAAGCAGTTCAAGTCCAGTGAATAACCTGAAATGGTACAAAGGTAAGCAGTAAACTGCCAGAGGTTAAAAAAAAAAAGTTTAGGTTACCAAAAACTGAAAAATAATGTAAATTTTTTGGCAGTGAGTAGTTTCCTACACCATCAAAAGGCACTTGTAAACTGGAGGAAACTCTGACAAGAAGAGGTCTGGCAGACCCAAAGCCACAACAAAATCAGAAGACAAGTTTCCAAGAGTCAACAGCTTGCGTGATAGGCGGCTCAGACAAAGAGGTTTGCCTGGGCCATGAAGCACCGCCAGTGGACTACTAAAGACTGGAAGAAGGTCTTATGGAATTTTAAATGTTAACATTTTTAAAGGTTTTTGTAGGCCGTCGACTAGGCAAAAGGATAACCCTCAGTATGTGACACCAACTGTCAAACATGGAGGAGGAAGCGTGATGGTCTGGGGCTCTTTTGCTGGATCCAGAGTCGGCAGAACAACCCATTACTTGTTTCCTGAAAAGGGACTTTTTTTATAATTCTGAAATGTACATATTCTTTCTGTTTTTGGTAACCTAAACTTTTTTTTTTAAACCTCTGGCAGTTTACCGCTTACCTTTGTACCCTTTCAGGTTATTCACTGGACTTGAACTGCTTAAATTTCAGGAAAAAATGGAAAATGGGGGTGTTCTAAAACTTTTTACCGGTAGTGTGTATATATATATATAATCGCCAGTCAATTCCTGGCCAGAGTTGGGCTGGTGCAGCCGGGGGAATTGAACCCCGGGCGCAGCAGGAAACCTGCACTCTGGACGAGTGCCTTTAGCAGTTGCGCTACCCGGGGCCCCGACTACGCATCTTTAGTTCACATACATTCACATTTGTTTTTAATTCAGCAGCACATATTCCTGTGAAAGACAGTCTACTGGCAACAAAACAATTCTGTTTATAATTGGGATTCTGTTCACACTGTGCCACTGTGGGTAACCAGTGGGCGCTGTGGGTTCCTGAAATGGGTAGATCAGAGGCATATTTTTGATTGGGTTTGATTCTGACAGACCACGTTAGACAAGAGGTCACTGTATTCTTGGGTAAAGAACCCATTTACCATTACAGTCGGCAACCGTAATATCACAGGACACACCCATCCAAAGTAATTAATTAGTATTGATGTGTACCTGTGGGTCCTGTGGATATGCCAGTCAGAATGCAGACTCAAAGCCAGCAAAATGCTGTCAAACCGATCACATCCACACCACTATTCGCTCACTCGGATTGTCCTTCCGCAAGGTGGTGGCGGCGTGGTTTTGCCGTGTAATCCCTGAGCCCCTTGTGTTTAAGACATCCCAAAATAAATTCCCAAAGCTGTTTAAGACATCACTCATGCCCACCCAATCAAGTATCTCATTCAAATTTCACAGTAAACATGTAATTTTTCCTGTGAAACATTGAAACATTATCTAATTATGAAGAGCACAAAAAGACGTAAAAACTACAGTATTAAAAAAAAAATATATATATATATATATATTTTGCTGAGAAACTGTAATCCATCAAATTACCTACCCTGGTGAAGTGTATTTTAATATGGCAACATCAATGCTGTAATGCTAACTGGCTAAGAGGTTGCTGTATTCAATTATGTGAAATGCAATATGTACCAGCTATGTAATTTACACGCTGTAATTAAGTGATGGCAATAGCTCAAGCTGTCTGTATGAGAGTGGGAAGTAAGCCTGCTGGTGAAAATGCTGATAGAAAGCCTCCATACTGCAATGTGTGAAAAGTGCTGTCTACTGCATACCACTGCACAAATGAATGTGGTGGATTCAGACTTAACAGATTGCAGGTTTGATCAGCGAAGCCCAGCTAGCGGTTTAGAGGCTAAGATTTACCAATGAGGTCATCCTCACATTCCCCGAAAAGCTGACAGAAGGTGATCTAGATAAAAGTCTAGCAAAGTCTAAAAGCTTCTGGCCCAAAAAAAACTGACAAAAAAAGAAAAAGCCTGAAAATAGATCGTTTTTTGTTTTTAAAGAAGAGCTATAAATAAATAAGGAATAGGATGTTTTATGTACTGTGTAAATTATAATTTTATAGTTTAGTCATTTAGTTAGTACCATAAGGTGCTGTCGCCACGATACGTTGATTGTTGGGCAGCTGTGTGTTTGAGATTCCGGCGCCCTGTGTTAAGGCACTCTGAAAAGCTTTAGCGGATTTAGTCACGCGGTGGGCGGACGTTGCAGTGCGGAGTCTCAGATACGGTATGAAAATTCCAGTGGAACCGAGACGACTGGAGAGGCCTAATTTAGGGGCAATACACTTTCCATTTTCGCTCCGCTACAGCACATCAAAGGGTGAAATATTCAGCAGCTTGGGCTTCTGAGAAACCCAAGTGGGTGTCTCTGGCCTCACCGATGACAAACAGATTGTTGCCTTCGCCTCTTTCCTTGAATTATTAAACAAAAATCACTCTGCAACACTCTCTCACTAAGAATAACAGATTTATACATCTTTTTTATTCTTCCTCTCTAAACGGCAGATGGCTTCTAAGAGCTGAGGCTCTCCTTTCTGGAGTCTATGGAAGCAGGCACATAAAAAGGGGTGAAATGGATGGTGGGAGACTGCGAGGTGTTTTGTACTCACTGTAGAGGACGGAGCCCTGGGATGAGTTCGACTTCACGGTCAAATAAAGTGTAACTACATCCCCCACCTCTGGGGAAGATGGGGCGCCCTCGTTCTCTTCATACTCCAGCAGAGAGGTGAGCGAGGGCAGCTCCAGGCACGACGTCCCATCGAAAGAGGGGAAGAACACAACAGCGTCTGAAACGGAAGGTCAAAGAGTGCAGACGTTGGGGGGGGGGGGCATGTTCATGATTAAACTTTCTTGAGGTGAGTCTTGGAACACTGTCACTCTGACACTCTTCCTCTACTCCAGAAAAAAGCTCCAGCTCCACTTCCTCCTCAGCTCCAGAAAAAAAGAAATATGCACCGCTGTAAATTAGTTACTGAAAGTAACTAGCCCTTGAATTTAATCACGCTCCTCAGCGCAGTTTTCACAGGACAATTTTCTCCCATGCTTTTATGTTTCTGTGCAGATATGAATGAAAGCTATCAGAACGAATGTTCTTTTGCTTAATTACACAGATGTTAGTGTAAAACAGAATTAAACAGAATAAAAGAGAAAGAAAAAAATAGAAAATGAATTGTGTTTAATGGGTTCTCTTCTCTATTCTCTACTACATTTCCACAGAGATATGACATTTTTAAAAATACTTCAGTTGGAATATAAATTAGTATCTGCTTGCATTGTGAACACAGAGAGGCAGACCCAGAGCTAAGATATGAAAAGGCACTGTTGTTTTTGTTGAGCCTGTCACACCGAATATGCGGTTTCCCATTAACTTCAGAAATGTGATCTTCAGCAAATACCTGACTGTAGCAGAGAACTGCCACAACAGTGAGGGCCACACATTGTATCACAGAATGCAGAGAAGGCAACCTTAGTAACAGAAACAATTCATGAGCAGGGATTCCACTAATAATCCAACAATAGTTAATGGAACTGTGTAAGTAATTCTCATTTCTGAGGTACCCACCATGCACTTACAGGTATTTCCGATTGCTGATCTGATCCAAGATGGCGACAGAGATATAGACCAGTCCTAAAGCTGTATAAACTGGCATTTAACTAAAGGTGTATTAGTGGACCACGATGATGGTTTTTAATATTCTGCTGAGATGAAGATGGCCCAGAACAAACAAGCTCTAATATATAATATATAATCCCTCTGCATCCCAGTTCAGCCTAGAGAAGTGGTTCCCAACCTCAGTCCTGGGGACCCACTGTATATGCTGGTTTTTGTTACAGCCAATCTCTTGACCAATTAAAGGTTCTTGAAAACATGTGTGTAAGTTCTGACATGATTCCTTCCTAAACTTATTTTAACGCAATGCAGGTTTGACTTGTTGCCAGTTGCTCTGTCATTGAACTCTTCATTTTACACAAATGGTTTCGTTTCAGTGACCAGGTGTCCAGACTTTCAACAATTAGAACCCCAGTGATTTCACCTGCCAATCTATAATGTAATCAATTAAAAAGGTAGCCTAAATGAATCATGTGAAATATCGCACATTACGGAAAATGAGAGCATTAGTAGAGCATTAGTGGGACTTTTATTGTTCATGGCATGCATACCTATTTCTGACATAATATGGCCTTAAGAGAGTAAATCAAGCTTTAACAGAAATTAAAAGTGTCTAATTAAGAACAATTAACAGGTAGTTACAATTCAGAAGTTACAATTATGGTTGGAATGAAAACCAGCATACACAGGACTAGATCCAAGAAGTATGAGCATATTACTCCTGTGTTAGCATCACTACATTGGCTTCCTGTTAAATATCGGGCTGATTATAAAGTACTGTTGCTAACTTTTAAAGCAGTGAACAGACTTGCACCTATATATCTGACCGAAATGATTGCCCCTTATAAGCCACGTTCTTCGTTCACAAGAAGCCGTCTATCTATTACTCCCTAGAATTTTGAAAAGCACAGCTGGTGGTAGAGCCTTCTCTTTTAGAGCTCCTCTGTTGTGGAACGGTTTACCAAAGCATGTCAGGGATTCGGACACAGTTTACATTTTTAAGTCTAGATTAAAAACATATCTTTTCAGCCTAGCCTACTGCCAAACATAGTCTAGGTGGAGAGATGGAGAAGGTCGTGCCCTAGTGTCTTATGCAGTGAGAAACTTTCCATACTTTATCCTTGATCGGGTGTGGATGGTTTGGAACTCTCTCGGCTGCGTGTATTCTCTGTCCCTCTCCTAATATGTATGCTGCCATACTTTACACCTGTCGGGGCTATATGTATATTTCCTATGCTTGTGCTCCCCTGCTCTTACATAATGCTACTGGCTATAGCACTGCTTTTTTTCTGACTTCATGTTCTCTTCTCTGCCTCGGCACTAGATCCTGTGAGAAGTGTGAGCTGCCCCCATCAACCCTCACCCCCGCACCTACCCCAGTTCCTGGATCTGGACCCCCTTCACATGGCTTAGCCGTCCCCACTGACTACCTAACTCAGGAGGCATAAAGTCATCCAGCCCTGAGTCACCTTGGACTGACCATGATATGGTCTTTTTTGGACACCCCCTGTGCCGGCCAGAAGAGGATGGGCTCCCCCCCTTTTAGTCTGGTTCCTCCCAAGGTTTCTCCCTAAGAAGGGAGTTTTTCCTTGCCACTGTTGCCTTTAGGCTTGCTTTTGGGGGGTCTAGGCCTGGGTTCCCCCTCTGTTAAGCGTTTTGTGACAATTCAATTGTGAAAAGCGCTATACAAATACAATTGATTTGATTTGATAGTGGGACTGAAGTTGGGAGCAACTGGCCTAGAGGCTATAGTATGGTCTAATTTCTTCCCAGTCCACATGTGACATTTAATTTTTAAAAACAACAACATTGTCATTAAGAATCATCATTAAGACTTATAAGACAACGAAGAAGAACAGCTATCTGATTTTATGGCTTGTTATTGACAGAGATAAGTAGTAATATCTCAACTGGTTCAATAGTTCACATTTGTATGTGTGTGTGTGTGTGTGTGTGTGTGTGTGTGTGTGTGTGTGTGTGTGTGTGTGTGTGTGTGTGTGTGTGTGTGTGTTTGTTTGTTCATGAGCATGTCTATGGGTCTGTGTGTGTGTGTGTATTTGTTTGTTTGTTCGTGAGCCTGTGTGTGTGTTTGAGTGTGTGTATGTGTTTTGTAGGATCTGCACTAGTCCTGTGCCACAGATGAATAGCAGAAAGAAATCTCTGGTGTCTAGGCTCTAGCATTTTCTGTGTGGGTGTAAAAAGACTTTGGAAAAGTAAAAAAATAATAATCTCTTTTTATAGCCAAGGGACAGATGAGTTGCTGAATATTTTATTGGGTCAAACAACGATGAACCCGGAGAGGAGTGTGCTGGCTGCAGCACAGCATTTTCAACAGCACCTCACTCTACAGCTCTTAATACAACTTCATTTTAGCACGAATGCTACTTTGTCCTCTGTTTCTGCTGAAAAAGGCAAAACCTCTGGGATAATTTTTTCCATATTACCACCCATTTATCCTCAGAATTAAAGTGAAGTGCTGCCCAACCTGCACGTGTTACAGTGTGTAATGTGTGTAAATGCCACATGGCTGGCAAAGTGTAACCTTTCCAGTGCTTGGAGATAAATTAGGGCCCCTAATTGCAATCCCATGCGATTTCACCGATGTTGCAGTATCCTCCTCTGCTTTCCGTGATCAGACGTTACATCATTTATGAAACGTCAGGGCCTTTGTGACCCTTTGCAGACACTCCCATGTCACCCCCCTGCTCACTACCCTCCACTGGCTGCCTGTTATAGCTCGCATCAAATTCAAGACATTGGTCCTAGCATACCAGGCAGTCAAGGGATCAGCCCCAACATACCTCCTCAAGATCTTCAAACCCTACACACCTGCCAGATCACTCCGTTCTGCTACCTCAGGACGCCTAGCACCTCCCCCCCTCCGCACCTGCGCTTCCCGGTCACGTCTCCTGTCGGTTCTGGCTCCACAATGGTGGAATGACCTTCCTGTCAAAGTCAGAACAGCTGAGACCCTGGCCACCTTCAAGCGACGACTGAAGACTCACCTCTTCAGGGTGCACCTCTCCCCGTAGTCCGGTTTTTGTTAACTTAGGGACATAGTTGCTTAGTTGTACACATGTTTACTTGTTTATGTATTGTATTAGGTGTAGGCATTATTTTCTGCATTGATTGCTTTATTGCTACCTTTGAATTGTGGCTACAGATTTACCTACAGGGTTTAACTATGTGGTTATTCCTAGCACCCAGGAACTGTACTTCCCACTAGGGTGGCTTTCAGCTAAACTGTTCTTGACTACGGTTAACACTTTGTTGTACGTCGCTCTGGATAAGAGCGTCTGCCAAATGCCTGTAATGCAGCCACTCTCGCAGCTTGCATAGTGGCAGAGGACACAATAGGTTCACAAATCAAGCTGCAAATAAGGGGAACGGCATGGCAGTCAATAGAAATCACTCGGACAGAGACAGAGTACGGCCAGAGCCTCCATCATGGCCATATCTTTCCTGAGCTTTTCCCTGTCAACACTCCGTCCAGTTCAGGCCGTGAGCTCAACCTAAGTTCTGAGGAGCTCTGCCCTTAGCTTTTAGTCACCAATCACCCAATGGTTGCCCCCCAAGTTCTTGCACAAAAACTCACAAAAAGATGCATGCGCTGTTCTGCTCAAAGTTAAGAAGAAATCACTGTACAGGTTCAATTGAATGCCCAAATTTACTGTTAACAAATCAATACAATGTTCACGTAAGATCTAGGGCAGGGGTCTTCAAGTAAGGAAATAATGCGCCCCTCGGAACCGGTCCGTGGTGCAAAAAAGGTTGGTTTTTTAAAAGTTTTCTTAAATTTTGTGCCCCTCGGAATTTTGCGCCTGGTGCAATGATAAACCAATGCCGTAAATGCTAGAAAAGCTGCGCCGGTTAAAATTGAAATGCTCCGTCAAAATGTAGTAATTCTCAATAATTTGTCGGTTTTTGGACGCGGTCCGGATAGGACGGCTTCTGGGTCCGGACCCGGACCGCGGTCCGCCTGTTAGTGACCCCTGATCTAGGGTGTCAAACCCAAGCAGTAATGAGCCATTTGGGAGTTTCATGGATGTATTTACATTCTTGTCATTCATCAAAGTTTACCTTAGGTTAGTCAATCGCATGCACGCACTCACACATGCACACACACATTCACGCACGCACGCACGCACGCACGTACGCACACACACACACACACACACACACACACACACACACACAGTGTTTGTATCACAAAGGATGGAATGCATGATTTATTGAACTGCTCCAATGCACTTGCGAACGAACCTGTCATTATAACTCTGGCATACATGTGCTGAGCTTAAGCTATTGATCTGAAGCAGTTAAATTATGATTATTATTATTATGATTTATTTGGCAGACATTTTTATTCAGAGGGACTTTCCAGGCTTCATGGTGAATACACATAGTGAAAAATAGTGTAAATATCCATATACTGTACATAAACTGAAGGCTGCTGAAGGACGAACATCATTTAATTGTGAATTGTCCAACACTTGCCCTAACAGCTTCATATACTTTGGGAGTGCAGAGTGACAGATTTCCCCTTGTTTCCACATTTTCACCGTTTATCCCTTGGCACCTGTCTTCAGTTGAGATTTGGTTTTTTTTGGGCCATGTGTAGCTTTTGTGAGGTCCCTCTCGAGCTGCAGATATATATAGAGTTCCCCCCTCCTTTCCCAGTGTAGTGGGGAAAATAATGACCACACCTGTGCAAAGGGCCACATCTTCAATAAAGAGCCTTTTAAATCACATTTACAATTTTCACACCTGATCAATAGTGTATTTATAATCTGTGGAGGAATTATCAGTGGCCAGGCGAGCAGGAGTTAGAGCGAGATACGTTACAGCAAATGCGACATGCCAACGGTCCAAGCTGTTAAACCCTCACCCCCTATCACCGCCCTCCTTCTCCAGCCCTCTGGGGAATTTCTTGCCAATTTTTTAACAATGAGCAATCTTGCTGGGTCCTGCAGCGGATTTATGAAGAGCACAGTCCTCTGGTACTGAGGCAATCTGAGAGGTCATGATCAATACTGTGCAAAGTCTGAGGAATGTCCTGCTCCACTGCTCTGCTGGATACCCGCACATTTCATCCTGTTCCACCCTCATTTGAGTCTCGGTTAATTTTTTTGTGAGCACTTAGCTTTAAATTTAAGGCTTACTTACACACGTTGTTTTGTCGTCAAGGTCCGCGACCTCCGCCATCTTTCCTGATAAAACAATTTATCGCTCATTAATATTTTTGCACCCGCCGCTAAATTGAGTTTAATTGAATGTTGAGTGCTATTTTCATCCTCCTCCTCCCTTGGATATATCCGGATGCAAATTAAATCCTAAGCAAAAATGGCAAAACAAAGATAAAACGGCGAGCAGGTGGTGCGGAGGAAGCGGATGTACATCCCTCCACAGTTAGCAGGCGGTGGAGCCATGGTCGGTGGGGTTAGTGCGGTGCTTTGGTCCTGGACCTTTTGACTTAATTGGAGCTGAAGTGGGAGCAGCTCAGGTGCTGTCTCTGGGGACAGGGGAAAGTGATGCTCATACCGTGATCTTGTCAGCATGTAAACAGAATAGAATAAAATATTCTTTATTGCCATGTTACACAAGGCATTTGTCTTTCTGCATATCTCTCCTGAGTGCAGGGTCAGCCATAGTATGGCGCCCTGGAACAGTTAGGGGTTTAGTTAAGTTTCCAGTTCATAGTTTTTTTTTGTTTGGCCTTCCTGGGATTTGAACCAGCAACCCTCCTCTTCCCAGCCCATGTTTCTAACCACTCAGCCACTGCCGCTACCGGACTTCAGGTGGGTGAGGTCAGGGCTGTCGTCATTCTTTGTGTGGTCCGAGGCGCATTCCCCACAGTGATTGTGGTGTGTGACATGGTGCTGTGACCTCCCCGATGGACTCAGTACCTCTAGCCGGTTGAAAAGCAAGCACCAGTGATTTGAATCTGAATCGTGCTGCGATGGGGAGCCAGTGCAGAGAGGAGAGTAGAGGGGTGACATGGGTGAACTTTGGCGGGTTGAACACCAGACCTGCGGCAGCATTCTGGACTAATTGCAGTAGCTTGATGGCACAGGCCGGCAGGCCTGCCAGCAAGGAATTGCAGTAGTCCAGACGTGAGATCACCAGGGTCTGGACCAGGAGTTGTGTGGCACGAGAGTTTAGTGCAGTCACTTCTGAATGTGCAAACCCACAACGAAACTTAGCCGTAGAATGCTCCCTTTAAGTCACTGTTCAGATGGTTAAAACGGGTTTGTGCAACTTCTCTGAGCCTTCCTGAAGTGATGGGACAATGAGGCATCGTGACACCAAAAATGGGTGGAACTACTTTTAGCTGTCAATAACTGACTTGCTTGACTTTACTTGTGCTCTTCACAACAAAATACAATGATTGGTTAAAATCAGTGAGTTACCTGAGCTCCACCCATTTTTGGTGTCCTATTTTTGGCGATACCTAATTCACGCATAATTACCTTCCCGTAGTGTAGCAGTTTAGAGACTCTTCAGAAGGAGCCTCCAGGGCCCTCTGGCCCTACCTGGGAACACCTGCGTGTCGGGACAGCGTCCCGAGAGCTGGAGAATCAATATTACAAACATGTCTTTCACCACAAAAAACACCACCGCTGGGAACGACTCATTAATACGGGTCAAATTACCCGCAAAAGATGCAAATGGGGACGATCAGTCTTGTGATGAGGGGGGAAGCATAGATTCGGCACAGGACTCCTCACAGGGTGAGAGCGTGGGAGAGGCTCGTAGGAATGATTTAATATGTCGCCTGCTTGATTTTGTGATATTTCCCGCGGGGGAATACAAATGAGCTAGCCCTGAAAACAGGACCCCCGTTGCTTTTTCACAGTGCCTGGGGAGACACATGGCATTTCAGCGGATTACTTAATTATCTGCGAATTAGCACCCTCTGCACAAATGGAGGTGAGGACAGTGAGAAGGGGGAGTGGTGATGGGGGGTTTCATTGCCCTTTTTCCGGCGATGTTTGGGATGGGGAACGAAGGCAATGTTTTTTTCAGTGTTCCGCTCTCTCTAGATGACAGATTGCCTGGGAGGAGCTGAGGACAGGGCCCTGGAGGATACTCTCTCAGTACTTTGCGGTTGTATTTCCTCCTGGTAATGAGATGGAGGCTTTGCTTTGTCTTTGTGGACAACTGGCACCACAGCCAATTGTCGCCCCCGGTGGCACTCCCGGCCAGAGCCGACTCTGGTGTGGCTGGGGAATCTGATCCCGATCGTCATGGCCATCGTTGAACGCTGAAACCAGTTTTCACAACTTTCTTAAATAAAGACTTTAAAAACATTATGTGGCTCGCTGGGGTGTCATCAGTTGATTAATCTATTCTTAATTATTTGCTTGGCAGCCTTATTTGGGGGCAACTTAAGATTTTACAACGCCATTATCCATTTATAGAGCCAGATATTTACTGAAGCAGTTTAGGTTAAGTGCCTTGTCAAGGGCACTTCCCACTGCTGTGTGCCACCAGGGAATCAAACCTGCAACCTTTTGGCCACAAGCCCAGTTCTTAACCACTCCACCACACTGCCCATTTGTCTGCACAATCATAAGAACTCTAAAGAGAGTCCATCTTCAGAGCAACAGTGTGTTTAACCTACCATGGCAACACAAGGTGGCACATCACTTAATTAATCAGCTCATTTGATACAACGTACCGGTGGTTTGACGATGTACCCTTAATGCAATTATACTGTGGAGTGCACTTGTTGTGAAAACAAATTCAAATTAAAAAAAGCTACATAAATAAATGAATAGAGACAAAACAGCATTAGTGAATAGCTCAAAGTTTTAATTAAATTTTCGGCCACTGTATAAGCAGGTCATCACATATACATATATTTTTTAACACCTTTGTGTTTTCTATGATTTCACTCACTCTCTCCTTGTTTAAAATCAAGAGCATCATTGAATTACATTACATTATATTAATTTAGCAGATGCTCTTATCTAGGGCAAGTTAATTAAGTGTATGTGCTTTCATATAACATTGAACATTGAACATTAGTGCAAGCTACAAATGTTTTGATACAGGGCATCAGCGTGTTGTCAATGCAATGTGTCTATGTTTTTTGTATCTGTCCCTACTCAAATAAACATTAAAAAATAAGAAAAAACTGTACAGTCGTACAAGAGAAAACTGACAAGCTTAGACTCTGCAAACGTATGATAAAAGTGCTAGGGATCTACAGAGTTCATAGTATGGTCAACTATCCTAATGAAAATATTCAAACAATACACCCCCCTCAATAAATCGCACATGTCAGGATCCATCGAAAATCAGCAGGTTTTTAAGGGGACAGAGTTTCTGAGGGACAAGCAAAATAAAATAAAAAACAGAGTACAATGCTATATATAGCCTACAGTCAGGTCCATAAGTATTTGGACAGTTTTCATCATTTTGGCTCTGTATGCCAGCAGAATGTATTTTAAAACACATGAAACAATAAAGATGTGCTTTAAGTGTAGACTTTAAGCTTTAATTTAAGGGTTTTTTCTAAAATATTGTATGAACCGTGTAGGAATTACAACCATTTTTATACATAGCCCCCATCATAAATTAAATTGTCATTTTTAATACTTGGTTGCAAACCCTTTGCAGTCTGACTGCCTGAAGTCTGGAACCCATAGACATCAGCAGACACTGGGTTCCTTCCCTGGTGATGCTCTGCCAGGCCTTTACTGCTGCTGTCTTCAGTTCCTGCTTGTTCTTGGGGTGTTTTTCCTTCAGTTTTTCCTTCAGCAAGTGAAATGCATGCTCAATTGGATTCAGGTCAGGTGATTGACTTGGCCATTGCAGAACATTCTACTTCTCTGCCTTAAAAAAGTATTGGGTTGCTTTCGTAGCATGCTTTGGGTCATTGTCCATCTGCACTGTGAAGCGCCATCCAATGAGTTGTGAAGCATTTGGCTGAATCTGAGCAGAAATATTTTTTTGACAATCTTTTGTCAGCAGTCACATCATCAATAAATACATGGGAACCAGTTCCATTGGCAGCCATACATGCCGATGCCATAACATTACCTCCACCATGCTTCATAAATTAGGTGGTATGTTTTGGATCATGAGCAGTTCCTTCCCTTCTCCATGCTCTTCTCTTCCCATCATTCTGGTACAAGTTGATCTTTGTCTCATCTGTCCATAGGATGTTGTTCCAGAACTGTACAGGCTTTTTTAGATGTTTTTTGGCAAACTCTAATCTGCTCTTCCTGTTTTTGAGGCATACCAATGGTTTATATCAGCCTAATGATGGCTTGCTTCACTGGTAGTGACAGCTCTTTGGACTTCATATTGAAAGTTAACAGCAACAGATTCCAAATGCAAATGACACACTTGAAATCAACTCTAAATCAACTATAGACCTTTTATCTGCTTACTTGTAAATGAAATAATGAGGGAACAACACACATCTGGCCATGGAACAGCTAAGCAGCCAATTGACCCTTCGCTAAACCACACCCCCCTTAGTTACTGTTGCTAAGTCCGTCAAGCTTTCGGAGCCAGCATGGCGCTCCCACTGTCGTTAACTGCAGTCCCTGGAGAAATATTGTCAAATTTTTGGAAAATAGAAAAAGCGATTTCAGATAGAAGCAGACAGAAGGGTCTACAATATGCATTTGAAGGTTATATTCAAGATATCACACTGACTCAGCAACAAAATGACGTTAAAAAAAATTAAGATAGAAGCGAAAGCCTACAGATCACAGAGTAAAAGTGAACCACCGCATCACCTGGCGATTGAGACAGAGGACAACAACATTAAGGAGAAACACTGTTCCTGTAAAGCTGGGTAGGTCTCTATTCACTATTACAATCAGTAAAAAGCAAAAGCAGTAGGCCTATATAACATTACATTCAGTAGTAAGTTAGCTAGCATTAGCTAACTAACGTAACATTAGTAGCCTATAGTGTGCTGTAACGACATTACTCTGGTTAGCTCCACAGGTAGCTCCATACCCTGGACCTCTGTAAAGCAAAAAATATCAGCAGTGTGTCAGCCCAGTCCTCCACAAGATTTGGGTACTCGGGACTGGGCTTCCTATTGACAAAGTGCTGAAATAGTAATGAAAAAATAGTATTACATTTTGACATCAAGGTAACGTTACCCACAGGTTTTTTAGAGCTTGACTGTAACATCTTATCGTTAGCAAGCTGGCTGGATCACAAATAACAAAACTAACATTTAGTCTAACTTTACCAACGTTGCAACCCGGAGCTGTATATCCAGACCGTGGCCACGTTAGCTTAGCTGGCTAACACTTTTCAGGATTTGATTTTGGTTTAAAAAAAAAAAAAAAACGTATATCTCCTTCCAACCTCTCTGGGTAACGAGTGTCACTGTTACAAGTGCCCCAGGCACAACGTTTAACCATAATTAGCTAAAAATCCACAAAACCAGCTTGAAAATGAAGAAAATCGAATTTTTTTCCGTCAAAGTCAATGGAGTGCAGCAAAAAACTGTCGGATCTCTGTCGGAGTCTGTCAAATACTGCGCTGTGATTGGCCAGTCTGCGTTTTGGGGCGTGGTTTAGCAAAGGGTCAATTGTCCAATTATTTTTGGTCCCACCAATTTTTGATGCATTTGATGCATTCCTCCCCCTGCTTCAGTCCTTTGACTTCACCATGGCTGAATCCCCATCCACCCACAAGGCCGGTAACCAACTGGACCTGGTCTTCACCAGGAACTGCGCCTCACCCAACATTATGGTATCGCCTCTACATGTGTCTGACCATTGCTTTCTGTCTTTCTCCCTCCCCCTCCCCTCTGTGCCTAAACCATCCTCACCTGCTCCTACTGTCCCTGTCCGTCGCAACCTCCACTCTCTCTCCCCCGCTGCCCTGTCAGCTACTGTCCTATCTTCCCTTCCCCCTACTGATGCTTTCCAAGATTCAAACTTCTGTTTCCAACCCACATAAACTCTATTCTACATTTTCCTCTCTCCTCACCCCTCCTCCTCCCCCACCCCCCTCCTCTCTAACTGCCGATGACTTCTCATCCTTCTTTCACGAGAAGGTTGATGTCATTCGCAACTCCTTCCTCCCAACCTCTCCCTCTCCCATCTCACTACCTAAACCACCCACCCCTCTGTCCTCCTTCTTGCCCCTTCCTGACTCAGACATCCTTCAACTTGTTCTCTCCCACTATCCCACCACCTGCCCTCTTTATCCCATTCCTTCCCCCCTCTTCCAATCCATTGCTATGGACATCCTCCCCTTTGTCTCCAACGTCATTAACTCCTCTCTTTCCTCTGGCTCTGTCCCCTCCTCCCTCAAATGCGCTCATGTTGTCCCCCTCCTCAAAAAACCCTCTCTGAATCCTGCTGTCATCTCTAACTACCGACCTGTCTCTCTCCTCCCATTCCTTTCCAAAACATTAGAGCGGGCTGTCTATAATCAACTGTCTGCTCATCTCTTACATAATGACCTGCTTGATCCCAACCAATCTGGGTTCAGAGCAGGTCACTCCACAGAGACTGCTCTCCTTGCGGTCACTGAGGCTCTTCACGGGGCTAAGTCCCGATCCCTTAGCTCCGTCCTCCTCGACCTGTTGGCGGCATTCGACACCGTGGACCACCGGATCCTGCTCTCATCGCTCGTCGAGATGGGAATCTCTGGATCTGCGTTGACATGGTTTGAGTCCTACCTGGCTGACCGGTCCTACCAGGTGGCCTGGAGAGGATCCCTCTCCTCTCCCCACACCCTCTCTACCGGAGTCCCGCAGGGCTCGGTGCTAGGCCCCGTCCTATTTTCTCTGTACACCAAGTCACTTGGCTTTGTTATTTCTGCTCATGGTTTTTCCTATCACTGTTATGCTGATGACACTCAACTGTATCTCTCCTTCTCTCCATCTGATACCCAGGTCCCGGCACGGATCTCTGCATGCCTGGCTGACATCTCCGCATGGATGTCCACCCACCACCTGAAGCTGAACCTGGGGAAGACAGAGCTGCTCTTCCTCCCAGCGAAGGGCTTCCCGATGATTGATGCGTCAATCACCGTGGAAGGCTCCATAGTGTCTCCGTCCCAGTCGGCCAGGAGTCTTGGGGTAACCCTGGACAACCAGCTGTGCTTCTCGAGCCATATTGCAGCAATCACTCGGACCTGCCGTTTCTCCCTCCACAACATCCGGAGGATCCGACTGTTCCTCACCCAAGAGGCCACTCAACTCCTGGTCCAGGCCCTGGTGATCTCACGTCTGGACTACTGCAATTCCTTGCTGGCAGGCCTTCCGGCCTGTGCTATCAAGCCACTGCAACTAGTCCAGAACGCTGCCGCTCGCCTGATGTTCAACCAGCCGAAGTTCACCCACGTCACCCCTCTACTCTCCTCTCTGCACTGGCTCCCCATCGCAGCACGCATCGGATTCAAGTCACTGGTGCTTGCTTTTCAAGCGGCCAGAGGTACTGCTCCCCCATACCTCCAGTCACTCATCACTCCCTACATCCCGCCCAGACCCCTCCGCTGGCAAACTGACTGCACATCCCTCTGGGTGCCTGGCAGCCGCTCCTCGCAGTCTCGCCTCTTCTCTGTCCTGGTCCCTCGCTGGTGGAACGACCTCCCGCAATTGGTCAGGACTGCGGAATCACTTCCAATCTTCCGCAAGAGACTCAAAACCCACCTCTTCAGACTCCACTACCACTGAACACTGTCCATCTAGTCAATCTGTCGTCACCACGGTTTACTTGTTCTACACCATAATAAAAAATAAAAAACCCACTAACCTTTTCTTTCCCAGTGTTACAGGTATGATACGCAGACACCTGCAATGATGTCTATTGCTGTTTTACTACACTGATCTTGTGCGCTAACTATGATTGTTCTTACCTTGTATTAATGCACATCTTGTAAGTCGCTCTGGATAAGAGCGTCTGCTAAATGCTTAAAATGTAAAATGTATATAAAAAGTGCTGTAATTCATACACTGTTCACCCGATTTGGATGCAAATACCAAATTAAAGCTGAAAGTCTGCACTTTGAGCTCATATTCATTATTATTTCAACTCCAATATGCTGTGGTAGACAGCTAAAATAACAATAACTTTGTCAATGTCGAAATATTTATGGACCTGACTGTATATATTGTGCCAATAAAATGTGAACCCTTTCTAATTTTCTGCGTTTCTGCATAAATTTGATGTAAAATGTGATCTTCAAGTCCTACAAATAGATAAAGAGAACCCAGTTAAACAAATAACACACAAAACATGATACTTTTTCATTTATTTATTGAACAAAATTATCCAAAATTAAATTTGTGTATTAAAATAAGTATGTGAACCTTTCAGTAACTGATCTGACCCCCTTCAGCAGCAATGACTTCAACTAAATGTTTCCGGTAACTGTTGATCAGTCCCGCACATTGGCTTGCTTTCAGTAACTGTAACAGTAACACCTTTCAGTAACACCTTTGCTTTCAGTAACTGGTCTGACCCCCTTCAGCAGCAATGACTTCAACCAAATGTTTCCAGTAACTGTTGATCAGTCCTGCACATTTGGCCCATTCCTCCTTAGAGAACTGCTTCAACTCAGTTATGTTCCTGGCATAAACTCCTCGCTTCAGGTCCTACCACAACATTTCTATTGGATTAAGGTCTGGACTTTCACTCGGCCATTCCAAAACACTAAATTTATTCTGCTTTAACCATTCTTTTGTAGACTGACTTGTGTGTTTAGGGTCGTTGTCTTTCTGCATGGCGGACCTTCTGTTGAGCTTCAGTTCACAGATGGCTACTGTAAGATATTGAAATGTAGGCAGACGGGTAAATATCACAATTACAAAGGATCTGTGCGGCCAAATGGAGACAGTCATTGACATATGAATAGGTGATTGAGAGGAAGAGACAGAGGAACTCCTGAAACCAAGAATGGCCAGTAGAATACATAGATAGGTGATCAACCGGCTACTCAGGTCAACCATTTAGACTTGATTAACAATACAATAGACTGTTTCCTGGCTAGGCCCGGGAACTGAATAAATCACACCCCCTAGTAATGAGCAGACTGATTGATTTAGGGAGGCCAGACACTGGTTTCCCTAAATCAATCACATTATCTCCAAATACACATTTCTGTTTCCCGCCTCAGAAGAACAAAGCCCAAAAAGAGTATTTAGAGTCATTCAGTTGGGAGAAGGACATTCAGACGAACTCCGCTGAGTCCAGAGTGCTTGCTGGTATTCTTGTATTACCTGTCATTTACTTTGTCACTGTCGCTACCGAAATAAAACCTTCTTCATCAAGATCAGAGTGCTCCCGTATTTCTTACACTACCCTGACATTCTCCTGTAGAATTTGCTGGTACAATCCAGAATTCATAGTTCCGTCAATGATGGCAAAGCAGCCCCAAACCATGATACTGCCACCACCGCATTTCACGGTTGGGATGAGGTTCTTATGTTGGAATGCAGTGTTTGGTTTTGCTTCTCATTTAAGCAAAAAAGTTATATTTTCGATTCCACAGAACATTCTTCCAATTGTCTTCTGGTGCATCCAGGTATTCAGTGTTTTCCTGATGGTGGACTCATGAACACTGACATTAGCCAATGCAAGTGAGGCCTGTAGATCCTTAGACGTTACCCTGTGACCTCCTTGAATATTGTACGCCTTGCTCTAGGAATGATTTTTGTTGGATGACCGCTCCTGGGGAGAGTAACATTGATGTTGAATTTTCTCCATTTGTACACTATCTGCCTGACAGTGGATTGGTGGAGCCCAAACTCTCTCAAAATGGTTTTGTAATCTTTTCCAGCCTGAGGAGCATTGACAACTCTTTTTCTGAGGTCCTCAGAAATCTCCTTTGATCGAGGCATGGCACGCTTTCACAAACCTCTGTGGTGAAGACCAGACTTTGACAGTGAAGATCCAGGTTTATGTTTTTTACATAGGGCAGGGCCACCCAAACTCACTACTGATGGTCATGCCATTGATTGAAACACCTGACTTTAATTACCCTTAATTGAACTAATAATTCTAGAGGTTCACATACTTTTTAAATTTTTTATTACTGTTACAAATAATTTGGATGTTGTGTAATTTTCCTCAGTAAAAACATTTTACATTTTTTTGTGTTGTTTGTTTCATCGGGTTCTCTTCATCTTTTAGAAGGACTAAATGATCACATTTTAGGTCAACTTCATGCAGAAATGCAGACAATTCTGACGGGTTCACAAACTTTTTCTCACCACTGTATATATATACTGTATACAGTGCATCCGGAAAGTATTCAGATCGCTTCACTTTTTCCACATTTTGTTATGTTACAGCCTTATTCCAAAATGGATTAAATTCATTTTTTTTCTCAAAATTCTACACACAATACCCCATAATGACAAAGTGAAAAAAGTGTTTTAGAAATGTTTGCAAGTGTATAAAAAAAATAAAAATAAAATATCACATGTACATAAGTATTCACGCCGTTTGCTATGACACTCAAAATTGAGCTCAGGTGCATCCTGTTTCCACTGATCATCCTTGAGATGTTTCTACAACTTGCTTGGAGTCCACCTGTGGTAGATTCAATTGATTGGACATGATTTGGAAAGGCACACACCTGTCTATATAACGTCCCGCAGTTGACAGTGCATGTCAGAGTAAAAACCAAGCCATGAAGTCCTAGGAACTCTCCAGAGACCTCCGAGATAGAATTGTGTTGAGGCATAGATCTGGGGCAGGGTATAAAAACATTGCTAAAGCATTGAAAGCACCCAGGAGAACAGTGGGCTCCAACATTGTGAAATGGAAGAAGTTTGGAACCACCACAACTCTTCTTGAGTGAGTAAGGCTCTGAAGCTCATGTGTTTAAATGCGAGAAGCATAAAAAATAAATATTTGGAACTGGAACTGTCATGTTGAATGGGGGTTATGACATTGTTGGGATTACTGAGACATGGCTTGGCGCAGCGGATGGGGATGAATATGATGTAGAGGGGTAAAAATTGTTTAGGAAGGATAGAACTAATAAAAAGGAGGAGGGAGTGGCCCTTTATATGAAAGACAATCTTAATGTGCAGGAAATTCCAGGTATAAACTCATTCGTTTCTTGTGAGGACATCTGCATTAGATTATTGGGAGATCATGAGAAGGGCCTTAATATAAGAGTATGCTATAGACCTCCAGCTTCAGACAGTAACATAAATAGTACGCTCTTTGGTAACATAAAACAAATCTGTGCTGAAGGAGAGACGATAATAATGGGCGACTTCAATTACCCCTCTATTAATTGGGAGATAGTGACAGGTCAGGGCAAATGTGAAGAGGAGTTTTTAGATATGGTCAATGACTGCTTTTTGGTACAGTCTGTTACTCAGCCTACGAGAGGGGAGATCAATACTGGATCTGGTTTTGTGTAACAATCCTGATAGAATTTGCAGCACAGAGGTAGGAGAACCAATAGGGGCACGTGACCACAGTGCAGTTATTTTTGATATTTTTTGGCAAGTTAAGACAGTCTCCTCAAACTATAGAATTTTTAGACGAGCTGACTTCAATAAAATGAGAGAGAACTGAAGTAATATAGATTGGATAAAACTTCTATATTGCAGAATTGTGAATGAAAAATTGACTATATTTAAAATGGTTATTGTAGATGTACAGTGTAAATTCATCCCCAAAGTAAGGAAAAATAGGATGAAAAAACAGTCTCCGCAGTGGATGACTAAATCTTTACAGGAGATTTTGAAGCAAAAGAAACGACTGTACAGAGTATATAAAAAGGATAACTCAGAGAGAAACAAGTTAGATTATTGTAATATGCGGGCTAAGGCTAAAAAGGAAATAAGATCAGCTAAAAGGCGGTTTGAAATTAAAATAGCAAAAAGTAATCCTAAGAAGTTTTTTCAATATTGTAGTAGAAAAAGGAAAGTTAAGGATGAGGTTAAGTGCATTAAGAATAAGGAAGGAACTTTGGTTTATAATAATAAGGATATTGCTAACACACTAAACAGTTACTTTGTTGAGAGCTTTACTAGAGAACAGGTTATAAATATGCCTAAATGTATAGACAAGGTACAGAATGTTTTGGAGGACTTTGAGATAAGGGATGTAGAAGTACTACAAAAACTACAAAAACTTAAGACAAATAAGGCAGCAGGCCCAGATGGCATATATCCCAGAGTACTCAAAGAACTTGGGGAAATTATATATAAACCATTGACCATATATATTCCAATATATAAGAAGGGGGACCGTACTGACCCAGGGAACTATACAGTGGGGAAAATAAGTATTTCACCCCCTGCTGATTTTGTGAGTTTGCCCCCTTACAAAGAAAGGAACGGTCTATAATTTTCATGGTAGGTTCATCTTAACAGTGAGAGACAGAATATTTAAAAAAATCCCCGAAAATCACATTATATGAATTTTAAACATTTATTTGTGTTTTATTGAGGATCCCACAGACCGGTTATGTGACCAGGAGGCACACAGATTAGTCCTCTTACTTAATTAGTACTCCTAATTAAGTACTCGTTACCTGTATAAAAGACACCTGTCCACAGAATCAATCAATGAATCAGATTCCAACCTCTCCACAATGGGCAAGACCAAAGAATTGTCTAAGGACATCAGGGACAAAATTGTAGACCTGCACAAGACTAGAATGGGCTACAAGACCATTGGCAAGCAGCTTGGTGAGAAGGAGTCAACTGTTGGTGCGATAATTAGAAAATGGAAGAAACACCAATTGACCATCAATCTCCCTCGGTCTGGGGCTCCACGCAAGATCTCACCTCGTGGAGTGAACCTGATCATGAGAAAGGTGAGGAACAACCCAGAACTACACGACTGGAGCTTGTTGATGATCTCAAGGCAGCTGGGACCACAGTCACCAAGATGACCATTGGTAACACACTACGCCGTAATGGATTGAAATCCTGTAGTGCCCGCAAGGTCCCCCTGCTCAAGAAGGCACATGTACAGGCCCATCTGAAGTTTGCCAATGAGCACCTGGATGATTCAGAGGAGGCTTGGGAGAAAGTGCTGTGGTCAGATGAGACTAAAATCGAGCTCTTTGACATCAACTCGACTCGCCGTGTTTGGAGGAAGAAAAAGCTGCCTTGGACCCCAAGAACACCATCCCCACCGTCAAGCATGGCGGTGGAAACATTATGCTTTGGGGCTGTTTCTCTGCTAAGGGGACAGGACGACTTCACCGGATCGAGGGGAGGATGAATGGGGCCATGTACCGGGAAATCTTGGGTGAGAACCTCCTTCCCTCAGCCAGGACACTGAAAATGGGTCGTGGATGGGTGTTCCAGCATGACAATGACCCAAAGCATACGGCTAAGGCAACAAAGGAGTGGCTCAAGAAGAAGCACATTAAGGTCATGGAGTGGCCTAGTCAGTCTCCGGACCTTAATCCTATAGAGAATCTGTGGAGGGAGCTGAAGCTTGAGTTGCCAAGCGACAACCTACAAACCCTAAGGATTTGGAGAGGATCTGCAAAGAGGAGTGGGCCAAAATCCCTCCTGGGATCTGCGCAAACTTGGTGACCAACTACAAGAAACGTCTGACCGCTGTGCTTGCCAACAAGGGTTTCTCCACCAAGTACTGAGTCATGTTTTGCTAGGGGTGAAATACTTATTTTCCTCAATAAAACACAAATAAATGTTTAAAATTAATATAATGTGATTTTCTGGGATTTCTTTTAATATTCTGTCTCACTGTTAAGATGTACTTACCATGAAAATTATAGACCGTTCCTTTCTTTGTAAGGGGGCAAACTCACAAAATCAGCAGGGGGTGAAATACTTATTTTCCCACTGTAAGCCTGTCAGTTTAACTTGCATCGCATGTAAAATGCTGGAATGTATTATTAGGGATAAGTTGGAATCATTCTTGAAAAATAATAGTATTTTAAGGGAGAGCCAACATGGATTTCTCAAAGGGAGGTCATGCCTAACAAACCTCCTGGACTTTTTCGAAGAGGCTACAACGTGTGTTGACCTGAACCAGGCTTATGATATTATATATTTGGACTTTCAGAAAGCATTTGACAAGGTACCACATGAGAGGCTCATTGCGAAAATGAATTCAGTAGGAATTGCAGGAGTAGTTTCAGAGTGGGTTCATAATTGGCTGCAAGGGCGAATACAAAAAGTAACAGTAGGTGGGGCCGTATCTGACCTCGGTGCTGTGGGCAGTGGTGTCCTACAGGGATCGGTGCTGGGACCTCTGCTCTTCCTTATTTACATAAATGATCTTGACATGGATGTTAGTAGCAAAATAGTTAAATTTGCAGATGATACTAAACTTGGGGGTTTGGCAAGCAGTTTAGAATCGACTAAAGTAATCCAAGATGACTTAAACAAAATCCAAAAATGGGCAGATACATGGCAGATGACATTCAATATTGCTAAATGTAAAGTTATGCATGTGGGAAATAAAAACATTAGACAGGAGTATTTTATGGGAGGAGAAAAGTTAGTAGGTGTTCAATTTGAAAAGGACTTAGGAATTGTAGTTGATCAAAGCCTATCTGCATCAAAGCAGTGTACTAAAGCCAACAGGATGCTGGGATACATAGCAAAAAGTATTGAGTATAAATCAAAAGAGGTTATATTAATTTTATACTGTATAATGCCTTTGTCAGACCCCACTTAGAATACTGTGTGCAGTTCTGGGCACCGCCCTACAGGAAAGATATAGAAGCTCTTGAAAAAGTCCAAAGAAGGGCAACTAAACTGATACCTGGTATGAAAGGTAAAAGTTATGATGATAGACTTAAGGCACTCAATCTATTTAAACTTAGCAAACGGAGACTTAGGGGGGATTTGATTGAGGTTTTTAAATTCCTAAAAGGAATTAACAAAGTAAAATACCAAAGATTTTTTAAGATAAGTGGGGTCAGCAGAACAAGAGGCCACAGGTGGAAATTAGTTAAAGGCAAATTCCGCACAGATATTAGGAAGTTTTTCTTTACACAGTGTGGCAGCCCGATGGGCTGCACTAGGAAATGGCTGCCTGGCCTACAACACATGGGCGCCAGGAAACACTACATTTCCCAGCAGACCACAGAAACACCTGAGCAGAGTCAAGCAAACGGGACTAACGATCAGCTGAAAGCCATGTAGGCCTATTTAAACGGTTGATTCTCTCTACACTGAGGGAGGAGTAGGAACGTGAGTGGAAAGTAGTTGCTGTGTGAGTAGAGAAAGAATACCTGTGAAATTGTTTGATCAGCCAGGATTAGGAAAGAGTGTTGGAGTGTGTGTTTGTGTGTGAATTGGATTGCTTTGGGATTTTGACTACGGACTGGATAACGGAACTGAACTGGATTTTGGACAACGGAACGGACTTGGACAACGAGATAAGGATTGTGGACTTTATGTTTTTGTATTCCCCTGAAGACCCCACCCTTTGTTTTGTGTTGTCAAGTGATAGTTAATAAATCATCATTTTGGTTTCTGAATACTGCCTCCTCTGGGTTCTTTAACTTGCCTACGCCCTCTGCAAGGTCCGTGAGTGTCGCCCAACCCCTGGGGACACCACATATGGTGGAGAATGCGGGCAGAGGGCAGCACAGATAGGCAAGAGGAGGTAGTGCAGCAGGATTTGTGTTTTGTTTTTGCAACGGACTCCACGATGGAAGAGATGCAGAGGCTGAAGAGACGGGCAGCCATGGTGGAAGACCGATGGCGTGTCACCCTCCGTGAGGTCCAACAGCTGAAGCAGAGTGCCCAGATTGAGCTGTGCAAGGCAAAGGTGGAGTTGGGGACCTCAAAGGAGCGCCACCTGCTGGCTGTGGGGCAATTGCTGCAGGAGCACACTGACTCGCTGAGAGTGCTGGCAATCATGGCTGGGGAGCTGGAGAAGGACAAAGCATCCCTTGTCGATGACGTGAGGCGGGTAGAGGCCCACAACCTGGCGCTGGAAGAAAAGGTGAGAACCCTATCCAAGATGTTGGAGGGAAAGAACCAGCAGTGTCTGGACATCCAGGAGTCCCAAGACCAGGCCAAAGAAGAATATGCCAGGGCCTTGGGTGATGTACAGACCAGGTTCAAGCAGAAGGAGGCAGAACTGAGGAAAGCAGCGGAGAACCATGCGTCCGAGGCGGAGCAACTCCGGAGCAGAGTGGAGCAGGAGAGCGAGGGAAGGCGGGAGCTTGAGTCTCAGCTGGAAGAGGTGAAGTTTAATCTAAAGGAACAAGAGGAGAAGATTTTTGTTTTGCAGGAACTTCACCTAACCACCTCTGAAGTACTCCTGCGAGAACAAAAGAGAAATGAAGAGCTTCCTCTACTGCAAGAGGAAGTGAATAACTTGAGTGAGAGACTGGACCAAAAAGAAGCCCAGCAGCGGGCCACCGAAAACTCGTTTCGTGAAGTACTGAAAATACAAACCGAAACTCTGCTGGATCTACGGGATCAATTGTACGAGGTGAGCGAAGAACTGGAATGTGCGAAGTGTGTTCCTGTCACCAAAGATTCCAGCACACAGGTGGAGTTCTCACAGCCAATGGAGCCAGCAGGAGGTGATGACCAGTCATTGGAGTGGGGTCAATGGTCCTCAGTCCCACTCAGCTTGCCGGACCTTCGAGGGGGCCTGGAGGAGCAGCATGCTGAGGATGAGCTGTGGTGGGACCATAGTGTTGAGGAAGGTCTCTAATTATGGCCGAGGCCTGTTTGAGCACCCGACCATCTCCTGACGTGGTAAGTCCATCTCCCTCACTAACGAAGTTGAAAAGACCAAAAAGAAAAGTGAAGATTAGAAGGTCTCGCCAGAAGAGAAATGGGGAACAAAACAGGCTGTCATGTAAAGGAAAGGAACATGGGAAATGCATATGGAGAGGAAATTTAAATGTGGAGAAGAGCTTCAGGGATAAAGCTAATCATGTGTTGGAGAGTGTGTTTTCCCCAGTTACCCCACCTGACCCCCTGGAAGAAAAAGGGGTGTGGAAGGGAAGGCCAAAGAATGGACTACACAGTAAAATGCTGTACAGGGTTCGCTGGAGCAGCCATGGAAGGCTGGTGAGGACCAGAGCAAGAGTGGCAACCGTTCTGTCCATGGAGCCCAGAGCCAGTACCCACAGGTGGCCAGTTGGGGGCAGACAAGGTGAGCAACTTGTGCCATTCCCTAATGGCGTGCAGATGCTTTTTCAGGCAGGGAATGGAGATGGAGTCTGGACATTTGATCCCGGTGGAGCACTGCCTGAGTGGACCAGGAGAGGGGGACCCTCCTGGTGGCCGCTGGACATAGGCCGCTCAGCCCTCCCGAGGTCAGAGCTGAGGAGGAGGGTGTGTGGCAGCCCGATGCAAATACCAAATTAAAGCTGAAAGTCTGCACTTTGAGCTCATATTCATTATTATTTCAACTCCAATATGCTGTGGTAGACAGCTAAAATAACAATAACTTTGTCAATGTCGAAATATTTATGGACCTGACTGTATATATTGTGCCAATAAAATGTGAACCCTTTCTAATTTTCTGCGTTTCTGCATAAATTTGATGTAAAATGTGATCTTCAAGTCCTACAAATAGATAAAGAGAACCCAGTTAAACAAATAACACACAAAACATGATACTTTTTCATTTATTTATTGAACAAAATTATCCAAAATTAAATTTGTGTATTAAAATAAGTATGTGAACCTTTCAGTAACTGATCTGACCCCCTTCAGCAGCAATGACTTCAACTAAATGTTTCCGGTAACTGTTGATCAGTCCCGCACATTGGCTTGCTTTCAGTAACTGTAACAGTAACACCTTTCAGTAACACCTTTGCTTTCAGTAACTGGTCTGACCCCCTTCAGCAGCAATGACTTCAACCAAATGTTTCCAGTAACTGTTGATCAGTCCTGCACATTTGGCCCATTCCTCCTTAGAGAACTGCTTCAACTCAGTTATGTTCCTGGCATAAACTCCTCGCTTCAGGTCCTACCACAACATTTCTATTGGATTAAGGTCTGGACTTTCACTCGGCCATTCCAAAACACTAAATTTATTCTGCTTTAACCATTCTTTTGTAGACTGACTTGTGTGTTTAGGGTCGTTGTCTTTCTGCATGGCGGACCTTCTGTTGAGCTTCAGTTCACAGATGGCTACTGTAAGATATTGAAATGTAGGCAGACGGGTAAATATCACAATTACAAAGGATCTGTGCGGCCAAATGGAGACAGTCATTGACATATGAATAGGTGATTGAGAGGAAGAGACAGAGGAACTCCTGAAACCAAGAATGGCCAGTAGAATACATAGATAGGTGATCAACCGGCTACTCAGGTCAACCATTTAGACTTGATTAACAATACAATAGACTGTTTCCTGGCTAGGCCCCGGGAACTGAATAAATCACACCCCCCTAGTAATGAGCAGACTGATTGATTTAGGGAGGCCAGACACTGGTTTCCCTAAATCAATCACATTATCTCCAAATACACATTTCTGTTTCCCGCCTCAGAAGAACAAAGCCCAAAAAGAGTATTTAGAGTCATTCAGTTGGGAGAAGGACATTCAGACGAACTCCGCTGAGTCCAGAGTGCTTGCTGGTATTCTTGTATTACCTGTCATTTACTTTGTCACTGTCGCTACCGAAATAAAACCTTCTTCATCAAGATCAGAGTGCTCCCGTATTTCTTACACTACCCTGACATTCTCCTGTAGAATTTGCTGGTACAATCCAGAATTCATAGTTCCGTCAATGATGGCAAAGCAGCCCCAAACCATGATACTGCCACCACCGCATTTCACGGTTGGGATGAGGTTCTTATGTTGGAATGCAGTGTTTGGTTTTGCTTCTCATTTAAGCAAAAAAGTTATATTTTCGATTCCACAGAACATTCTTCCAATTGTCTTCTGGTGCATCCAGGTATTCAGTGTTTTCCTGATGGTGGACTCATGAACACTGACATTAGCCAATGCAAGTGAGGCCTGTAGATCCTTAGACGTTACCCTGTGACCTCCTTGAATATTGTACGCCTTGCTCTAGGAATGATTTTTGTTGGATGACCGCTCCTGGGGAGAGTAACATTGATGTTGAATTTTCTCCATTTGTACACTATCTGCCTGACAGTGGATTGGTGGAGCCCAAACTCTCTCAAAATGGTTTTGTAATCTTTTCCAGCCTGAGGAGCATTGACAACTCTTTTTCTGAGGTCCTCAGAAATCTCCTTTGATCGAGGCATGGCACGCTTTCACAAACCTCTGTGGTGAAGACCAGACTTTGACAGTGAAGACCCAGGTTTATGTTTTTTACATAGGGCAGGGCCACCCAAACTCACTACTGATGGTCATGCCATTGATTGAAACACCTGACTTTAATTACCCTTAATTGAACTAATAATTCTAGAGGTTCACATACTTTTTAAATTTTTTATTACTGTTACAAATAATTTGGATGTTGTGTAATTTTCCTCAGTAAAAACATTTTACATTTTTTTGTGTTATTTGTTTCATCGGGTTCTCTTCATCTTTTAGAAGGACTAAATGATCACATTTTAGGTCAACTTCATGCAGAAATGCAGACAATTCTGACGGGTTCACAAACTTTTCTCACCACTGTATATATATACTGTATACAGTGCATCCGAAAGTATTCAGATCGCTTCACTTTTTCCACATTTTGTTATGTTACAGCCTTATTCCAAAATGGATTAAATTCATTTTTTTTCTCAAAATTCTACACACAATACCCCATAATGACAAAGTGAAAAAAGTGTTTTAGAAATGTTTGCAAGTGTATAAAAAAAATAAAAATAAAATATCACATGTACATAAGTATTCACGCCGTTTGCTATGACACTCAAAATTGAGCTCAGGTGCATCCTGTTTCCACTGATCATCCTTGAGATGTTTCTACAACTTGCTTGGAGTCCACCTGTGGTAGATTCAATTGATTGGACATGATTTGGAAAGGCACACACCTGTCTATATAACGTCCCGCAGTTGACAGTGCATGTCAGAGTAAAAACCAAGCCATGAAGTCCTAGGAACTCTCCAGAGACCTCCGAGATAGAATTGTGTTGAGGCATAGATCTGGGGCAGGGTATAAAAACATTGCTAAAGCATTGAAAGCACCCAGGAGAACAGTGGGCTCCAACATTGTGAAATGGAAGAAGTTTGGAACCACCACAACTCTTCTTGAGTGAGTAAGGCTCTGAAGCTCATGTGTTTAAATGCGAGAAGCATAAAAAATAAATATTTGGAACTGGAACTGTCATGTTGAATGGGGGTTATGACATTGTTGGGATTACTGAGACATGGCTTGGCGCAGCGGATGGGGATGAATATGATGTAGAGGGGTAAAAATTGTTTAGGAAGGATAGAACTAATAAAAGAGGAGAGGGAGTGGCCCTTTATATGAAAGACAATCTTAATGTGCAGGAAATTCCAGGTATAAACTCATTCGTTTCTTGTGAGGACATCTGCATTAGATTATTGGGAGATCATGAGAAGGGCCTTAATATAAGAGTATGCTATAGACCTCCAGCTTCAGACAGTAACATAAATAGTACGCTCTTTGGTAACATAAAACAAATCTGTGCTGAAGGAGAGACGATAATAATGGGCGACTTCAATTACCCCTCTATTAATTGGGAGATAGTGACAGGTCAGGGCAAATGTGAAGAGGAGTTTTTAGATATGGTCAATGACTGCTTTTTGGTACAGTCTGTTACTCAGCCTACGAGAGGGAGATCAATACTGGATCTGGTTTTGTGTAACAATCCTGATAGAATTTGCAGCACAGAGGTAGGAGAACCAATAGGGGCACGTGACCACAGTGCAGTTATTTTTGATATTTTTTGGCAAGTTAAGACAGTCTCCTCAAACTATAGAATTTTTAGACGAGCTGACTTCAATAAAATGAGAGAGAACTGAAGTAATATAGATTGGATAAAACTTCTATATTGCAGAATTGTGAATGAAAAATTGACTATATTTAAAATGGTTATTGTAGATGTACAGTGTAAATTCATCCCCAAAGTAAGGAAAAATAGGATGAAAAAACAGTCTCCGCAGTGGATGACTAAATCTTTACAGGAGATTTTGAAGCAAAAGAAACGACTGTACAGAGTATATAAAAAGGATAACTCAGAGAGAAACAAGTTAGATTATTGTAATATGCGGGCTAAGGCTAAAAAGGAAATAAGATCAGCTAAAAGGCGGTTTGAAATTAAAATAGCAAAAAGTAATCCTAAGAAGTTTTTTCAATATTGTAGTAGAAAAAGGAAAGTTAAGGATGAGGTTAAGTGCATTAAGAATAAGGAAGGAACTTTGGTTTATAATAATAAGGATATTGCTAACACACTAAACAGTTACTTTGTTGAGAGCTTTACTAGAGAACAGGTTATAAATATGCCTAAATGTATAGACAAGGTACAGAATGTTTTGGAGGACTTTGAGATAAGGGATGTAGAAGTACTACAAAAACTACAAAAACTTAAGACAAATAAGGCAGCAGGCCCAGATGGCATATATCCCAGAGTACTCAAAGAACTTGGGGAAATTATATATAAACCATTGACCATATATATTCCAATATATAAGAAGGGGGACCGTACTGACCCAGGGAACTATACAGTGGGGAAAATAAGTATTTCACCCCCTGCTGATTTTGTGAGTTTGCCCCCTTACAAAGAAAGGAACGGTCTATAATTTTCATGGTAGGTTCATCTTAACAGTGAGAGACAGAATATTTAAAAAAATCCCCGAAAATCACATTATATGAATTTTAAACATTTATTTGTGTTTTATTGAGGAAAATAAGTATTTCACCCCCTACCAACCAGCAAGAATTCTGGCTCCCACAGACCGGTTATGTGACCAGGAGGCACACAGATTAGTCCTCTTACTTAATTAGTACTCCTAATTAAGTACTCGTTACCTGTATAAAAGACACCTGTCCACAGAATCAATCAATGAATCAGATTCCAACCTCTCCACAATGGGCAAGACCAAAGAATTGTCTAAGGACATCAGGGACAAAATTGTAGACCTGCACAAGACTAGAATGGGCTACAAGACCATTGGCAAGCAGCTTGGTGAGAAGGAGTCAACTGTTGGTGCGATAATTAGAAAATGGAAGAAACACCAATTGACCATCAATCTCCCTCGGTCTGGGGCTCCACGCAAGATCTCACCTCGTGGAGTGAACCTGATCATGAGAAAGGTGAGGGAACAACCCAGAACTACACGACTGGAGCTTGTTGATGATCTCAAGGCAGCTGGGACCACAGTCACCAAGATGACCATTGGTAACACACTACGCCGTAATGGATTGAAATCCTGTAGTGCCCGCAAGGTCCCCCTGCTCAAGAAGGCACATGTACAGGCCCATCTGAAGTTTGCCAATGAGCACCTGGATGATTCAGAGGAGGCTTGGGAGAAAGTGCTGTGGTCAGATGAGACTAAAATCGAGCTCTTTGACATCAACTCGACTCGCCGTGTTTGGAGGAAGAAAAAAGCTGCCTTGGACCCCAAGAACACCATCCCCACCGTCAAGCATGGCGGTGGAAACATTATGCTTTGGGGCTGTTTCTCTGCTAAGGGGACAGGACGACTTCACCGGATCGAGGGGAGGATGAATGGGGCCATGTACCGGGAAATCTTGGGTGAGAACCTCCTTCCCTCAGCCAGGACACTGAAAATGGGTCGTGGATGGGTGTTCCAGCATGACAATGACCCAAAGCATACGGCTAAGGCAACAAAGGAGTGGCTCAAGAAGAAGCACATTAAGGTCATGGAGTGGCCTAGTCAGTCTCCGGACCTTAATCCTATAGAGAATCTGTGGAGGGAGCTGAAGCTTCGAGTTGCCAAGCGACAACCTACAAACCCTAAGGATTTGGAGAGGATCTGCAAAGAGGAGTGGGCCAAAATCCCTCCTGGGATCTGCGCAAACTTGGTGACCAACTACAAGAAACGTCTGACCGCTGTGCTTGCCAACAAGGGTTTCTCCACCAAGTACTGAGTCATGTTTTGCTAGGGGGTGAAATACTTATTTTCCTCAATAAAACACAAATAAATGTTTAAAATTAATATAATGTGATTTTCTGGGATTTCTTTTAATATTCTGTCTCTCACTGTTAAGATGTACTTACCATGAAAATTATAGACCGTTCCTTTCTTTGTAAGGGGGCAAACTCACAAAATCAGCAGGGGGTGAAATACTTATTTTCCCCACTGTAAGCCTGTCAGTTTAACTTGCATCGCATGTAAAATGCTGGAATGTATTATTAGGGATAAGTTGGAATCATTCTTGAAAAATAATAGTATTTTAAGGGAGAGCCAACATGGATTTCTCAAAGGGAGGTCATGCCTAACAAACCTCCTGGACTTTTTCGAAGAGGCTACAACGTGTGTTGACCTGAACCAGGCTTATGATATTATATATTTGGACTTTCAGAAAGCATTTGACAAGGTACCACATGAGAGGCTCATTGCGAAAATGAATTCAGTAGGAATTGCAGGAGTAGTTTCAGAGTGGGTTCATAATTGGCTGCAAGGGCGAATACAAAAAGTAACAGTAGGTGGGGCCGTATCTGACCTCGGTGCTGTGGGCAGTGGTGTCCTACAGGGATCGGTGCTGGGACCTCTGCTCTTCCTTATTTACATAAATGATCTTGACATGGATGTTAGTAGCAAAATAGTTAAATTTGCAGATGATACTAAACTTGGGGGTTTGGCAAGCAGTTTGGAATCGACTAAAGTAATCCAAGATGACTTAAACAAAATCCAAAAATGGGCAGATACATGGCAGATGACATTCAATATTGCTAAATGTAAAGTTATGCATGTGGGAAATAAAAACATTAGACAGGAGTATTTTATGGGAGGAGAAAAGTTAGTAGGTGTTCAATTTGAAAAGGACTTAGGAATTGTAGTTGATCAAAGCCTATCTGCATCAAAGCAGTGTACTAAAGCCAACAGGATGCTGGGATACATAGCAAAAAGTATTGAGTATAAATCAAAAGAGGTTATATTAATTTTATACTGTATAATGCCTTTGTCAGACCCCACTTAGAATACTGTGTGCAGTTCTGGGCACCGCCCTACAGGAAAGATATAGAAGCTCTTGAAAAAGTCCAAAGAAGGGCAACTAAACTGATACCTGGTATGAAAGGTAAAAGTTATGATGATAGACTTAAGGCACTCAATCTATTTAAACTTAGCAAACGGAGACTTAGGGGGGATTTGATTGAGGTTTTTAAATTCCTAAAAGGAATTAACAAAGTAAAATACCAAAGATTTTTAAGATAAGTGGGGTCAGCAGAACAAGAGGCCACAGGTGGAAATTAGTTAAAGGCAAATTCCGCACAGATATTAGGAAGTTTTTCTTTACACAGTGTGGCAGCCCGATGGGCTGCACTAGGAAATGGCTGCCTGGCCTACAACACATGGGCGCCAGGAAACACTACATTTCCCAGCAGACCACAGAAACACCTGAGCAGAGTCAAGCAAACGGGACTAACGATCAGCTGAAAGCCATGTAGGCCTATTTAAACGGTTGATTCTCTCTACACTGAGGGAGGAGTAGGAACGTGAGTGGAAAGTAGTTGCTGTGTGAGTAGAGAAAGAATACCTGTGAAATTGTTTGATCAGCCAGGATTAGGAAAGAGTGTTGGAGTGTGTGTTTGTGTGTGAATTGGATTGCTTTGGGATTTTGACTACGGACTGGATAACGGAACTGAACTGGATTTTGGACAACGGAACGGACTTGGACAACGAGATAAGGATTGTGGACTTTATGTTTTTGTATTCCCCTGAAGACCCCACCCTTTGTTTTGTGTTGTCAAGTGATAGTTAATAAATCATCATTTTGGTTTCTGAATACTGCCTCCTCTGGGTTCTTTAACTTGCCTACGCCCTCTGCAAGGTCCGTGAGTGTCGCCCAACCCCTGGGGACACCACATATGGTGGAGAATGCGGGCAGAGGGCAGCACAGATAGGCAAGAGGAGGTAGTGCAGCAGGATTTGTGTTTTGTTTTTGCAACGGACTCCACGATGGAAGAGATGCAGAGGCTGAAGAGACGGGCAGCCATGGTGGAAGACCGATGGCGTGTCACCCTCCGTGAGGTCCAACAGCTGAAGCAGAGTGCCCAGATTGAGCTGTGCAAGGCAAAGGTGGAGTTGGGGACCTCAAAGGAGCGCCACCTGCTGGCTGTGGGGCAATTGCTGCAGGAGCACACTGACTCGCTGAGAGTGCTGGCAATCATGGCTGGGGAGCTGGAGAAGGACAAAGCATCCCTTGTCGATGACGTGAGGCGGGTAGAGGCCCACAACCTGGCGCTGGAAGAAAAGGTGAGAACCCTATCCAAGATGTTGGAGGGAAAGAACCAGCAGTGTCTGGACATCCAGGAGTCCCAAGACCAGGCCAAAGAAGAATATGCCAGGGCCTTGGGTGATGTACAGACCAGGTTCAAGCAGAAGGAGGCAGAACTGAGGAAAGCAGCGGAGAACCATGCGTCCGAGGCGGAGCAACTCCGGAGCAGAGTGGAGCAGGAGAGCGAGGGAAGGCGGGAGCTTGAGTCTCAGCTGGAAGAGGTGAAGTTTAATCTAAAGGAACAAGAGGAGAAGATTTTTGTTTTGCAGGAACTTCACCTAACCACCTCTGAAGTACTCCTGCGAGAACAAAAGAGAAATGAAGAGCTTCCTCTACTGCAAGAGGAAGTGAATAACTTGAGTGAGAGACTGGACCAAAAAGAAGCCCAGCAGCGGGCCACCGAAAACTCGTTTCGTGAAGTACTGAAAATACAAACCGAAACTCTGCTGGATCTACGGGATCAATTGTACGAGGTGAGCGAAGAACTGGAATGTGCGAAGTGTGTTCCTGTCACCAAAGATTCCAGCACACAGGTGGAGTTCTCACAGCCAATGGAGCCAGCAGGAGGTGATGACCAGTCATTGGAGTGGGGTCAATGGTCCTCAGTCCCACTCAGCTTGCCGGACCTTCGAGGGGGCCTGGAGGAGCAGCATGCTGAGGATGAGCTGTGGTGGGACCATAGTGTTGAGGAAGGTCTCCTAATTATGGCCGAGGCCTGTTTGAGCACCCGACCATCTCCTGACGTGGTAAGTCCATCTCCCTCACTAACGAAGTTGAAAAGACCAAAAAGAAAAGTGAAGATTAGAAGGTCTCGCCAGAAGAGAAATGGGGAACAAAACAGGCTGTCATGTAAAGGAAAGGAACATGGGAAATGCATATGGAGAGGAAATTTAAATGTGGAGAAGAGCTTCAGGGATAAAGCTAATCATGTGTTGGAGAGTGTGTTTTCCCCAGTTACCCCACCTGACCCCCTGGAAGAAAAAGGGGTGTGGAAGGGAAGGCCAAAGAATGGACTACACAGTAAAATGCTGTACAGGGTTCGCTGGAGCAGCCATGGAAGGCTGGTGAGGACCAGAGCAAGAGTGGCAACCGTTCTGTCCATGGAGCCCAGAGCCAGTACCCACAGGTGGCCAGTTGGGGGCAGACAAGGTGAGCAACTTGTGCCATTCCCTAATGGCGTGCAGATGCTTTTTCAGGCAGGGAATGGAGATGGAGTCTGGACATTTGATCCCGGTGGAGCACTGCCTGAGTGGACCAGGAGAGGGGACCCTCCTGGTGGCCGCTGGACATAGGCCGCTCAGCCCTCCCGAGGTCAGAGCTGAGGAGGAGGGTGTGTGGCAGCCCGATGGGCTGCACTAGGAAATGGCTGCCTGGCCTACAACACATGGGCGCCAGGAAACACTACATTTCCCAGCAGACCACAGAAACACCTGAGCAGAGTCAAGCAAACGGGACTAACGATCAGCTGAAAGCCATTTCAAGGCCTATTTAAACGGTTGATTCTCTCTACACTGAGGGAGGAGTAGGAACGTGAGTGGAAAGTAGTTGCTGTGTGAGTAGAGAAAGAATACCTGTGAAATTGTTTGATCAGCCAGGATTAGGAAAGAGTGTTGGAGTGTGTGTTTGTGTGTGAATTGGATTGCTTTGGGATTTTGAATACGGACTGGATAACGGAACTGAACTGGATTTTGGACAACGGAACGGACTTGGACAACGAGATAAGGATTGTGGACTTTATGTTTTTGTATTCCCCTGAAGACCCCTCCCTTTGTTTTGTGTTGTCAAGTGATAGTTAATAAATCATCATTTTGGTTTCTGAATACTGCCTCCTCTGGGTTCTTTAACTTGCCTACGCCCTCTGCAAGGTCCGTGAGTGTCGCCCAACCCCTGGGGACACCACAACAGAGAGTTGTCAATACCTGGAACAGCTTGCCAGGTCGGGTAGTAGAGGCAGAAATGCTTGGGCCATTCAAGTCCAGGCTAGATGTAGTACTAGATACTCCTTAGATTAGGACATGATGAGCCTAGATGGGCCGAATGGCCCGTTCTCATCATTATCTATTCTTATGTTCTTATGTTCTTAGATCTGGCCGTCTGGCCAAACTCAGTAACCGGGCAAGAAGGACCTTGGTCAGGGAGGTGACCAAGAACCCAATGGCCACTCTAAGAGAGCTTCAGAGTTCCTCTGCAGCGATGGGAGAACCTGGTAGAAGGACAAACATCTCTGCAGCACTCCATCAATCAGACCTTTATGGTAGCACTTGGCATTCAGGCCAAAAAGTTCAATTTGTGTCTCATCAGACCAGATAATCTTTTTCCTTAGAGTCCTTTAAGTGCCATTTGGCGAACTCCAGGTGGGCTATCATATGCCTTTCACTCAGGAGTAGCTTCCATCTAGCCACTACCAAAAAGGCCTGATTGATGGAGTGGTGCAGAGATGGTTTTTGCAGTGTGACAGGATGCATTATCCTGCTGAAGGAGGCCACTGCCATCAGGGAATACCGTTGCCATGAAGGGGTGTACTTGGTCTGCAACAATGTTTAGGTAGGTGGTACGTGTCAAAGTAACATCCACATGAATGCCAGGACCCAAGGTTTCCCAGCAGAACATTGCCCAGAGCATCACACTGCCTCCACCGGCTTGCCTTCTTCCCATAGTGCATCCTGGTGCCATCTCTTCCGCAGGTAAACGATGCACACGCACCCGGCCATCCACATGATGTAAAAAAAAACGTGATTCATCAGACCAGCCCACCTTCTTCCATTGCTTTATGGTCCAGTTCTGACACTCACGTCCCCATTGTAGGCGCTTTCGGCAATGGACAGGGGTCAGTATGGGCACTCCGACCAGTCTACGGCTAGCAAGCTGTGATGCACATGTGTGTTCTGACACCTTTCTATCATAGCCAGCATTAACTTTTTCAGCAATTTTTGCTACAGTAGCTCTTCTGTGGGATTGGACCAGACGGGCTAGCCTTCGCTCCCCACACGCATCAATGAGCCTTGGGTGCCCATGACCCTGTCGCCGGTTCACCAGTTGTCCTTCCTTGGACCACTTTTGGTAGTTACTAACCACTGCATACCGGGAACACCGGATAATTAAGTTAATTACCTTACCAGCGATGGACTGATCAAACTTAAAGTCATGTATGTTTCAAAAGTTTGTCGTCTTTCTTGGTACAGAATTAAAGTTTGAGGACGCAATTAACATTTGAGGACTGCTTACTGGCATGCCACTTATGTCTGTGTACATATATATATCATTTTTGCAAGTAATTATTGTAGTGCATTTGTACGTTAGTCACACAGCCAATACATTTGGAGCCAACTCCCATCTGGATCTGCAAGGTGTTAGGGGACCAGTTATCGAGTAGGTGAACTAAATGTCAAAGGCCAACAACCCCCCAACTGTCCCAACCCGTCACGCCATCAGAATTTTACTGCAAATATTTTGTAGCCTCGTTCTTGGTTTACCACCTCAAGCCAGTAGCAGGCACACACCAAAATGAATTCACCTAAACATATTTTGTCAGCTTTCCTTTTAAATACATGACAAAAATCTAGGCCATTTCTGTAGGTCATTTATGTATGATTTATACAGCACAGCTCCACAAACAAGAGAAAAACTGTTTCACACACCTGCATTTATTGATTCCTTTTTCATGTTTTGTCATAAAAAAGCTATTTAGTTTAGATCATTTTTCTGTAAAGGTGGGTTTGCTAAATACACTGTTAACATGGTTGATAACATAGCAAAGCTATTTAGGTTTAAAAAACAAAACAACTTTCAGTTCAATGATCGACTTTGTGGTCGTGTCGTCGGACTTGCGGCCGCATGTCTTGGACACTCGGGTGAAGAGAGGGGCGGAGCTGTCAACTGATCACCACCTGGTGGTGAGTTGGCTCCGATGGTGGGGGAGGATGCCGGTCAGGCCTGGCAGGCCCAAACGTATTGTGAGGGTCTGCTGGGAACGTCTGGCAGAGTCTCCTGTCAGAAGGAGTTTCAACTCCCACCTCCGGGAGAGCTTCAACCATGTCCCGGGGGAGGCGGGGGACATTGAGTCCGAGTGGGCCATGTTCCGTGCCTCTATTGTCGAGGCGGCTGACCGGAGCTGTGGCCGCAAGGTCGTCGGTGCCTGTCGCGGCGGTAATCCCCGAACCCGCTGGTGGACACTGGCAGTGAAGGATGCCGTCAAGCTGAAGAAGGAGTCCTATCGGACCTTTTTGGCCTGTGGGACTCCGGAGGCAGCAGATGGGTATCGGCGAGCCAAGCGGAGTGTGGCTTCGGCGGTCGCTGAGGCAAAAAACTCGGGCATGGGAGGAGCTCAGTGAGGCCATGGAGATCGACTTCCGAACGGCTTCGAGGAGGTTCTGGACCACCATCCGGCGTCTCAGGGGGAAGCAGTGCACTGTCAACACTGTGTACAGTGGGGATGGGGCGCTGCTGACCTCGACTCGGGACGTTGTGGGTCGGTGGAGGGAATACTTCGAAGACCTCCTCAATCCCACCGACACGCCTTCCAGCGAGGAAGCAGGGTCTGGGGACTCGGGGGTGGGCTCTCCTATCTCTGGGGCTGAGGTCGCCACGGTGGTTAAAAAGCTCCGTGGTGGCAGGGCCTCGGGGGTGGATGAGATCCACCCGGAGTCCCTCAAGGCTCTGGATGTTGTGGGGCTGTCTTGGTTGACACGACTCTGCAGCATCGCGTGGACATCGGGGGCAGTGCCTCTGGACTGGCAGACCGGGGTGGTGGTCCCGCTCTTCAAGAAAGGGGACCGGAGGGTGTGTTCCAACTACAGGGGATCACACTCCTCAGCCTCCCTGGTAAGGTCTATTCAGGGGTTCTGGAGAGGAGGGTCCGTCGGATGGTTGAACCTCGGATTCAGGAGGAGCAATGTGGTTTTCGTCCTGGTCGCGGAACTGTGGACCAGCTCTACACCCTCCGCGGGGTCCTGGAGGGTGCATGGGAGTTTGCCCAACCAGTCTACACATGTTTTGTGGACTTGGAGAAGGCTTTCGACCGTGTCCCTAGGGGAGTCTTGTGGGGGGTGCTCCGGGAGTATGGGGTACCGGACCCCTTGATACGGGCCATTCGGTCCCTGTACGACCGGTGCCAGAGCTTGGTCCGCATTGCTGGCAGTAAGTCGGACTTGTTCCCGGTGAGGGTTGGACTCCGCCAGGGCTGCCCTTTGTCACCGGTTCTGTTCATAACCTTTATGGACAGAATATCTAGGCACAGCCGGGGCGTTGAGGGGGTCCGGTTCGGTGGCCTGAGGATTGGGTCACTGCTCTTTGCAGATGATGTGGTCCTGTTGGCTTCATCGGGCCGTGACCTCCAGCTCTCGCTGGAGCGGTTCGCAGCCGAGTGTGAAGCGGCTGGGATGAGAATCAGCACCTCCAAATCCGAGACCATGGTTCTCAGCCGGAAAAGGGTGGAGTGCACTCTCCGGGTCGGGAGGAGATCCTGCCCCAAGTGGAGGAGTTTAAATACCTCGGGGTCTTGTTCACGAGTGAGGGAAGGATGGAGCGGGAGATCGACAGGCGGATTGGTGCGGCGTCGGCAGTGATGCAGACGCTGCATCGGTCTGTCGTGGTAAAGAGGGAGCTGAGCCTAAAGGCAAAGCTCTCGATTTACCGGTCGATCTATGTTCCTACCCTCACCTATGGTCACGAGTTGTGGGTAGTGACCGAAAGAACGAGATCGCGAATACAAGCGGCTGAAATGAGTTTCCTCCGCAGGGTGTCTGGGCTCTCCCTTAGAGATAGGGTGAGGAGCTCGGTCATCCGGGAGGGGCTGAGAGTAGAGCCGCTGCTCCTCCGCGTCGAGAGGAGCCAGATGAGGTGGCTCGGGCATCTGGTTAGGATGCCTCCTGGACGCCTCCCTGGTGAGGTGTTCGGGCACGTCCCACCGGGAGGAGGCCGAGGGGGAAGACCCAGGACACGCTGGAGAGACTATGTCTCTCGGCTGGCCTGGGAACGCCTCGGGATTCCCCCGGAAGAGCTGGACGAAGTGGCCGGGGAGAGGGAAGTCTGGGTCTCCCTGCTTAGGATGCTGCCCCCGCGACCCGAAACGGAGAAGCGGTAGAAGATGGATGGATGGATGGAACTTTCATTTAATTCGAACCCAACCCATGACAACTAAGCCGTGCATCATAGTATTATACTTTTTCCTCAATTGCTTACACACTATAACTGGGCCTATAAACTAAACATCCCAAACCATGACGCCATCTACCAAAAGACAGACCCATTTCCCAAAACTATTAACACTATTCCCGTTTTCACACATAATTCAGATTTGTTGAACGTTTTGTGAAAAACTCTACACACAAATCCCTTCGTATCATATCACTGGCTGCACCATGCGCTCATTTAGAAAGCACTGGCATTCAATATCATTAACTCAAGTGATCACAACTTGAACCCAATTAACACACAATTCCCCAGGAGGAAACACTAAGAGTCAAAATTGTTCACACACCAATCAGAACCTCAGGCTGGATTGATAGATAAAAGGGTCATGGGTCAGTTCACTTGTTTTGGAACAATGGATCCACAAAGACCTGAAGGTAGAGGAAGAGGATGGTGCAAGTATGGTTTTTCATACTGTATCAAGTATTTGAGTACAGTTATGTATTACAGCAGTATATACTGTAGTACAGGCTATATGATGGCCTACTTTTGTAGGCTTGTTTAGATAAGTTGAGGCTTGCCAGGGGTGTATAAGGCATGGAAGGGTTTTTCTCCCCCACTGCCTGGCTAGGGCTAATATTGCCTGTGATGATGAGAATCTCTGGCCTGACCCAGACCAGAGATGGGATGCTGAGGCAGAATAAATGTGATTTCTTTCTTTATGTACAAACTGTTTAGTTTTTTTCATTGGTTTATATTGGTAAATACATGGAAATTATTTTACTGTATTCTACGTTATTTATGTATCAGTTGCATATTTTTACAGTACATTTACTTTTTTAAATGTACTGTTAATGAGGAATTAAAAATTGTGCAAATGTATACATGTGTTGTGTCTTTATATTGTGTTTATAATGTAAAGAGGTTGTTCTGGGGGAAAACCACAAGTGCCATTATTCATTGCAGTAACAGGTTTTTAAGGTAGTGTTTTGAATTGATCTCACCAGTGTGTAATGGCTATTTTGTAGTGTATGTGTATTTGATGGTTTTTGTGTGATGTCTAAAGGCAAAGTTTGGTTTAGATGTAAGATTACATGGTTTCGAGTGGAGAGTTTGGTTTTGACATGGAAGTTTGAAGTTTGTGAAGATGAGTGTGCAGTTATTTGTGTTAGAGCATAATTTCAAGAAATGTGTCTTGGCAATCGAAAAAATATATAATGTCGTAATTCAATGTGCTTGTTAAAAGTGGACTGTATTTTCATTTTTATCCGTTAAGGGGACAAACAAAGCTATCTAAAAAGTATTTATATCAAAGAAGATGACTTAATTAGTTGCAGTATAATGGTAGGAGCCATTAAAGCACTTTCAAAAACAAATTTGCCCAAATAATTTTAAACAACTAAGTAAAGTAGTCGTGCTTTTGCATCATTGTAGCGGGTTGAACAACGTTGGATTGTTTCAGTAAATTTAAGTAAATCTTTGGATATAAAAATGTATATATATTGTGGTGTCCCTTGGGGTGGGGCGACACTCACGGACCTTTGCAGAGGGCGTAGGCAGTTAAATAACCCAGAGAAGGCAGCAAACAAAACAATAATTTATTGAACTAATTTGAACAAACACAAAAACGGTGGGGTCTTCGAGGGAATTCAAACACAAAGTCCACAATCCTTACTCAATGTCGATGTCTGTAATCCAAGTCCAAAATCCAATCCAGTTCCTCAAAACAGTCCAAAAGCCGATACACAAAGCGGGGTCCTCAAACAATCCAATTCAGTCACAAACAGCAATCCAAAAACACTTTTCTTCTCACACTCTCCAACACACTCTCCAACACACTCTTCACAATCACCAACCTACTCCCACCCAGTGTAACAGGAGTCCCTTAAATAGGCCTCCGGATGGCCTTCAGCTGTCTGTAGTCCCAATTGCTTGACTTCGTTCAGGTGTGGGACTGCGGGCTGCTGGGAAATGTAGATTTTTCCTTTCCAGTGGCTCCCAAGAATTAAAGAGGCAGGCTGCCATTTCCTCGACCCTTGGAATGCCACAATATATATATATACGAATGTATAATACATCAATGACCTAGTGTGTCAAATGAAAGCTATGCAATTTACACTGATGAGAGCAAAATTTAAGGAAATAAATACATATATACAAACATACATACATACACATATATACTCTCATTTAATTGTGAAGACACTATCACCACTTAGCAGGCAGCTGGTTTGCGTTACTGGTTGATCTGTGTGACAGTCAGGACTTTTTGTGAGTCAGTATTTTTGTTAATACCGTGACTCCTCCTATCCCAGTCTGTACCTATCAAGTTTGCGGCTGAGAGCACATCTGAGCATGCCCCCCAGCCCCCCTGTCCCCCAGGCAAAAAAAAGGGGGGTGGGGGTGTTGGGGGTGGAGAAGGATTTGAATAAGTGGCAGAGCAAATATAAGCTCTTCATCACGGTGACAGCTTGTCATTACTGCCCTGCTTTTCAGCCCATCTCTCCAAATTTCACATTTTCTAATCTGCACATCTCACCGATAGGCGATAGAAGCATACAGATCGCCAACGTTCCCTCCAAACATCTTGGGGGACAGAGGGCATTGGGGGACAGATGGAATATTGTTTAATGTTTTCTCACATTGTCTGCCTCGGCCCAGAGCAAATCAATGCTGCATATTTAATACTTTTCCCTTTGTTCCTGGGAACTGAATGGTGCTTTACTTTACAATCCTTAAAGGTTGGAACTTGAAAGAATTTTAAAAAAGTATTTAGAGAGAGAGAAAAGGACAGGGATCATACCTTGACTTATAGTTAAAACACCCTATGAAATCGTAAAAACACAATAAACAGCATAAAACACATTTGGGGTTTCGTTTTAATTGAGGCGATCACTATAGTGGATCCAGGGGGCCGGCAGTTAAGCACTGCCTTTATCATTCGGCTATTCCTTCCTAGGACAAGAGTCTGCGCAAATAAACTCTACTTTATCGGAAACAGCCTCTGACTCTCTATTCTATACCACTTTGAAGACTATCAAACAGCTTCTGCTCTGTAAACCTACAGCCTATTAAGACAGGAAATTGAATGTGGCAGTTTGTGATTATGCGTGGAATACCAATGAAAACAGTGTTACTTTCATAGAGAAAGGTAATTAGCAAGCTCTCCCATACATACCCAAGTCATTAAGTGTACAATCCACGTGTCAATCAGAAGGGAAAATACATTTGCTGTTATAATGCTATGTAAATAACTGTAGAGTAAAAATAATGCCTTGACTTAAAGAGAACCATTATTTCTAAGAAAATATAACCTTCATGGCAGGCCTCTAGCTCCAATGCTTAAGAAAGCCGGTTTGTGTGAAGACCTTCACCCTCAACCTTAATGGCCCTCTGCAGAGTATGAGACGTGTGGATGCATTCAAAAGAAGAACACAGGCCACTGCTCTTGTTATTTCTAGCACTGAAAATCCATGATCACTGCCCAACAATCCTCTACATATGCTCGGCTCTGCTGCAGTCGAGCAGTCAGCAGCAGCAACCTTTGATTAGGATGCTGGAGTTCGATCGCTTAGCATCTTACATTTTTGTTCTTCAAGGTGAAGTTATGGCCTCTTTCCAAAAATGGCAGAAATGTTGTCCTGCTGTAAGGACAGCTGCTGGGAATGAAGATAGTGACTAATCTTCGTCCAGAGCTTATCTGAGAGATGGCACATTGTGTGTGAAGACAAAATCATTCAATAAAGTTGTATTATATGTAACAATCTTAACAAAATAATTGTTACAGAATGCTAAAAGGAATAAATGATGAACAATGCATTAGAAGGTCCTGGACAAAAACCTTGCATACAGTAAGAAATAATATAAATAATATAAATCATTTTAATAATATACTTTATATACAGGTAGTTATATACAGAAAAACAGAAATGTAAAGTAATTTAATAGGGAGTGTCTGCTTTCTCCCCAGGTTAGAATTGTGTGGTCAGGGGCCTCCGATAGCGCAGCAGTCTAACAGTCATTTACGGTCCGTTAAGTGTGAGCTGCCTATCGTGGTCGCGGTTCGAAACCCAGTTGTACCAGACCGGCCCTGGTGGGGAGCCCCGATCGGGGGCGGTGTTTGGCTGTCCGCCCCTGAGGGAGGGGGGAGGATGAGCCAGCATGAAGTGAGAAGTGCGTATGGGTGTCTCCAGAATGTGGGTAGGCGAAATCTGTCTCGAAGAAGGCGGAGTTCGCTGCCCTCTGAGAATTAGCTTTCCTCGTAGAGTTTGTGTGGGGAGGGCAAATAAAAATAAATAGAGGATAAATTGGGAGAAAAACGGACCTGCGGTCACTTGCCTGTTTCACCTTACACTTTGAAATGATGCACAGACATATACACCTCCGTGCACTGCTGCCTTTTGTTGATGACTACCATAGACACTGTAACTTGTGAAACATCAGCAAGTTGAGTGGTCTTAATAACTGAAGTTCCCACTAAACTCAGACAAATACTCGCTTTCCAAGGTCACTGAGGTCTCCCTGCAATTATAGGCAAACTTTCCATAATTTTTATACACGACCCTAGGCATTCCAGGATTTTATTTGCCTCATCAACGGATGAGCCACAACTCTGCTTACAGTATTTAGTGTGGGCTTTATTAGCATACATTGTAAAATATATAGTATGTTTTAGGGGGCTGCTACATATTCTCAGCTATACAGTGTATTATCAGCTATACAGCATGTTTTTAGCAATTCAGTATATTCTCAGATATTGTGAAATATTTGCCAGCTAAGTCTCATCTCACATGACAAACTTCAGTTTGACAGCCACTGTCTGCTGCTCGTCTGCTCACGGAGAAACGGCAGCAAGATAAGCAATCCTACTGCAACCCTCTGTCTCTCTTTTATTTCTTTGATTCCTGCTATCTCACAGTCTGCATTTGCATACGTGGCCTTGTCAAATCACTGAAGAAATATACTGTGCGGCCCACAGGGAGCATTCAACTCTCAGTGGCCCATCTCCTCTAAACGAGAAGCACCACCCTTTGGGGGCTGGCGTTTATTCTGACACTAATTAAGAAACCGACTCGAACAAACAAACAGCAAAACCCCAATATTCATGTCTAATGAATATTTTTGAATATTTGCATATTAAGTAGAGATAATTACAGTAATTCAAAGAATATCATCACAGAGGCCCAAAATGCAATTTAATTTGATATGGAAAAGGCAAAAATGCCAATTGATAGGCCTATTCCATCAATAAAAATAACAAATTACAGGCTGTGGCCTGAAATAATTTTGTCCAGCTTTTTATCAATTTCTATATCAATAAATAATATATTTTTTTAATTTTTACTTAAAAAATGACATTTATATTTGCAGTGTGTGAGTTATTATAATGATTTAGCCCACCCACCATAAGCTCAAAAATGTTTTGAGTATAATGCATATACTGTATGTATGCAACCCTATATGAAAATTTTTTACATACAGAATTCAGCTACATATGATAACATAATTCAACTATATATGATAATCATTGACATACAGTGTGCAACTCTACATAATAAGCCCTATATATAACAGTTATATATGGCAAATGGCCAAGTACGTAGCTGAGAAGAGGAATATTACAAACATACACAAATATAGCACTGTGTGCTGTCAAAGTAACTGGTATTCTCTGTATTCTCTTGGAGGAAGCTTTAAAGCACCACTTACTTGGCAAGTGATGACTGCAGTCTTTACTCATGTGGCCAAGGCACATTTTAAAACTTTAATAATTAAACAGATAATTGGTAAACATTGCTGACTGCCAGACATACTGCAACAACAACAAACAGTGATGCATTTGGAAGGTTAAGCTTACATAAACGTATTTGTTTTTAAGCCAGCTAAGTGCTTCCTCACATATCTATTTATCTATCGATGAGCCAATCGATCCCTCCATCCAGCCACCTATCAGTCTAGGTGTACGTGTGTGTGTGTCTGTGTGTATCAGACCTGGACAAAATCATTTGAAATACATAAACCCTTTAGACACCAGTAAAATACAAATGCAAATTACTTAACATATGTGCATTGTTTAATACATCATCAAGGAGTGCATAACGTCCAACACAACTCACATTCCCCACCATCCATCAAGTTAAAATAGTTTGATTTCTACCATGGCACCTTGCACACTCTAGAACACGTGCCTTTGCACACCAAGCAACCTCCACCCACTGCCAAGGAATGCTATCTCCACCGTACCAACGATACTTGAAGAATCATCAGAAGAATTTAAATGACAGATAGACAATCATGTAGCTAGCTTAAATTTCTTCATTTAACAAAATTAATTGAAGATGGCGCCCCGAGAGGCAGCCGTGGTGCTTTGGTGTCTCCTGTGTTTGTTTGTTTTTTGTGTTAAACTCACACACGGTGACACAGTTCGGATTACTTTCGACCGAATTGAGCTCTTACATGTCCGAAGCTTACTACCACAAGACTTTTTACCGGAACATTTCTGTATTCCCATGGAAATTTCAAGAAAGAACTCTCCGGGTGAACATCAACCATTCTCCCACAACAATGGGATGCGGAAGCGGAGAGCCCGTGGGAGACGAGGCGGCTCGCCCACGTGACTTCGGAGACGTGGCTTCCGACCGGCTCTACCTAGTTTAATTCTCTCAAACGTACGCTCTCTCAGTAACAAAACAGACGAACTGCAAATGCTGGTAAGAAACTGTGGGACATTTTTTAAGAAGGTTTGAGCCCCATGCTCTGTCCCTGTGTTTCTGGTGGGTCAATTTGTGTGGCCTAGTGTCTGCATATGGCCAAATTCCTGCATGGTTTGCTAACTGGGCCAGCAACAGTCCGCATTATACATAAATATAACCACTATCAGTATATTATCAGAGTGTCAAGCAAAACAGAAGTATTGCCTACATGCGAGGTTTAGAGTGCCACACTTAGGACTTGAAATAGAGAAGGCCGTGCAGACTACACACCTCAATACAATAGACACAGAGATGGGACCAAGCGTAAATCTGAATTGATGATCCAAGTGTCCATTAGCGCAGCAATAAACTATTCCTGTCCGAGGAAGCAATGGTCACGAGTGGGGGAGAGAGCTGGACTTCATATCCTGAGTGCCCGCACCAGACCCACACTCATGGTATAAAGCAGCATGGGCTAACAAGACTACAAAGAAAGCTTAGTTCACCTGTCGCAAAAATTTACGAGCCCAGTTCGGGACGAGACTCCACAGCGCGAGAGTGAGAAGACATGGATTAACAATTAAACAAATTAATCCAAAGTCTTAAGAATGTCCAGATACACAAGCTATCTTAATTCCTGTGTTGCCTGGTGTCATACACTACCGGTAAAAAGTTTTAGAACACCCCTATTTTCCAGTTCTTACTGAAATTTAAGCAGTTCAAGTCCAGTGAATAACCTGAAATGGTACAAGGGTAAGCAGTAAACTGCCAGAGGTTTAAAAAAAAAGTTTAGGTTACCAAAAACTGAAAAATTATGCAAATGTTTTAGCAGTGAGTTGTTTCCTACACCATCAAAGGGCACTTGGAAACTGGAGAAAACTCTGTTAGGAAGAGGTCTGGCAGACCCAAAGCCACAACAAAATCAGAAGACTACTTTCTGAGAGTCAACAGCTTGCGTGATAGGTGGCTCACAGGACAACAGCTTCAAGCACAGCTTAACACTGGTCGAAGTGACATCCCATCAATGACATCATATAGGGCCGCCAGTGCCCCTGCTGTTTCTAAGCGGGACGCAATGAGCCAGAGCCAGAAGTTCCTGGAAAATCCACCCCTCTATGTGCCAAATACTGTTATATGTACATACATTTCCATAATATACAGTTACAGTGCCTATAGAAAGTCATCATACCCTTTTGAAATAGTCACTTTTTTTTGTCATACAGCCTGAAATGAAAGTACATAAAAAAACATATTTTTCCAGCTTTATTTACACATTTTGCCTTACAACATTCAAGTGAAAAAAGGGCACAATTTCTGATAATTAATAAAAAAAGAAAAACCAGAATAACAGGGTTGGAAAAGTGATCAGTCCCCTTAGAATAACCATTATAAACTTGCTCAGGTATAACCAATCACCTTCCAGATCACACACCAAGCTAATTGGCCTCCACCTGACATCAATTGTAGTGGTTTTGATTATTTCACAATAAAATCAGCTGTTCCTTGAGGATTCCACTCCTAGTAGTGCATGATAACGCAAATAATTCACCATGGCTGGAAAGGTGCTTTCAAAAGGACTCTGGGATAAAGTTGTGGATAGGCACAAGTTAGGAGAAGGATATAAAAAGATTTCAAAGGCTTTAACTATCCCTCTGAGTACCGTTCAGGGTATTATTAAGAAGTGGAAGGCATATGGCACCACCCACACCTTGCCAAGATCGGGCCGTCCCTCCAAACTGGATGACCGAGCCGGGAAACGATTAATGAAGGAAGCTACCAAGAGACCAATGGCAACCTTGAAGGAGTTACAAGTCTTAATGGCAGAGATTGGGCAATCTGTGCATGTGACAACAATCTCACAAGCTTTACACAAAGCTGGCCTGTATGGCAGGGTGGCAAGAAAGAAGCCTCTTCTGAAAAAGTGTCACACTGAGTCTCGTTTACGTTATGCGAAGAAACACAGAAGATTCTGATTCCATGTGGCAAAAGGTTATATGGTCAGATGAGACCAAGATTGAACCTTTTGGACTGAACTCCAAGCGGAAACCAAACACAGCACACCACCCAAAACACACCATACCTACAGTGAAGCATGATGGTGGCAGCATTATGTTGTGGGGGTGTTTCTCTTCAGCGGGAACTGGGCAATTGGTCAGGATTGAAGGGAAAATGGATGCTGTCAAGTGCACCCAAATTCTTGAGGAAAACCTGCGGCCCTCTGCTAGACAGCTGAAGATGGGCAGGTGGTTCACCTTCCAGCACGACAACGACCCAAAACACACCGCCAAAAAAACAATGCAGTGGCTAAAGGACAGGAAAGTGAATGTCCTTGAGTGTCCTAGTCAGAGCCGTGACCTAAATCCGATAGAACATCTGTGTATGGACTTGAAGAGTGCAGGCCATCGCCGCTCACCACAGAATTTGACTGAACTGGAACAGTTCTGCAAGGAAGAATGGGCAAATATTGCCCAATCTAGGTGTGCAAAGCTGGTAGAGACATATCCAAACAGACTGATGGCTGTAATTAAAGCAAAAGGTGCCTCTACAAAGTATTAAATCAGGGGACTGATCACTTTTCCAACCCTGTTATTCTAGTTTTTCTTTTTTTATTAATTATCAAAAATTGTGCCCATTTTTTCACTTGAATGTTGTAAGGCAAAATGTGTAAATAAAGCTGGAAAAAGATGGATTTTATGTACTTTCATTTCGGGCTGTAAGACAAAAAAAAGTGAAGAACACTGTAGATAGACAGCCATTTCCATAATATACAGTTAGGTAGACATCCAGTCAAATACACAAATTACCAGAGTACAACCATAAAATAAGCAACAACACAAAGTAATAATACAAATAAATAGAAATACAAAAAAATAAAAAATAATAATAAAAAAATAAAAATTAAGAATAAGAAAAATGTATTATACAGAATCAAACTATACATTGTGTGCCATGGTTTACCATGTTTGGCCATTAGGTCTGTTTTCCAAAACAAATAATTATTTTGCAATATAGGACAGGAATGGCTTCCAGACATCATTGTACTCCTTATGTTTGTTTTTAAACGTGGTAGTTGATTCTTCCATTAAGGCCAGTTCACTCAGAAGAAGGAGCCACTGAGTAATGGAGATGTTCACTTTAGATTTCTAATGTCGTAAAATTACCTTTTTCACTGCTGTAATTGCTATAAACATAAATTTTATTAACTCTTTAGATTGTGAATTATTGACCTGACTGTCATGTTCCATATAGTTTAAAATACAGAGTGTGGGAGATGCTGTAACTGAAATACTAAACATTTCTGAGAATATACTAAGGCTTTTTTTTTTTTTCCAGTAATTTTCTACAATGGGGCAAAACCAAAACGCATGAATACGTATATCTGTAAGACCCGCTTGACAGGAGGTACAACTGGGAGAATCACTGAAACCCATTGAAAACAACCTTATATTTGTGCAATGCATCTTATGTAATATATAATAATATCATAATATATGCCATTTAACAGATGCTTTTATCCAAAGTGACTTACAGTAGTGAATGCATAAATTTTTTCAGTACATGTGGTCCCAGTGGGAATTGAACCCACAACCTAAGCGTTGCCAACACCGTGCTCTACCTACTGAGCCACACAGAACCTTGAATCACAGAATCACAGAATCTTGTATTGTATGCAATTTAGATTAACATTACTGGAAATGGTGTGAAAATTGTAAAAAAAATTCTGTCTGATCTCCCTGTCAAGCGGTACTCCCAGATCTACTGTCCAGCTATCTAGGGAGCTCAGGGTATTTTCATGTTCAACTAGTTTATTATAAATCTTTGAAACTAATCCTTTGGGTTTTCTATTTTCTGCAATAAGTCGACCCAACTCTGAATTAAACTGTTTCTCTATTATCGACTGCATTCCTGATTTTAGTAGCTGTTTTACCTGTAAATATTGAAAATAGGAGGAGGGGCTTAGACCCATTTTTTTCTTGTAGAGCCTCAAATGAAATAAGATTTCCTTCATCAAGTAGATGGTATATATGTTTAATCCCTTTTTCCTTCCATGTGTGAAATTCAAAAGGTTTGCCACCGATACAAAAGTCTGGATTTTGCCAGATAGGTGAGTTTCTAGAGAGAGTTAACGTGGTATTCACAATGCACCGAGGCCACCATTCCTCTTACAACATTATACCTTAGTGAGCTTTATTCGAGCTGTCTTATCCCTCCAGTAAAATTTAGCGAGTGCTTGGTTAAGAGTGTTAAACAATTTCTGTGGTGGACATAAAGGAATCGTAGAAAGAAAATAATACATTTTTGGTAAAGTTTTCATTTGCACAGTGTTAATGCGGCCTATTAATGATAGATATAATGATAGATAAGGAAGATATTTCCATCTTTCTAGGTCCTCACAGACAGTTTTCAGTAATTGTGGAAAATTCGATTAAATCACCCATTTGTTGTGGAATTTGTATTCCCAGATATTTAATACCTTGAGGGGACAGGAAGTCTCAGTTTCAACTGTGAAGAGAAGACTTTGAGCTGCAGGTTTGACAGGTAGAGTGGCAGTAAGAAAGTCATTGCTAAGATGGCAAAATAAGAAAAAGAGGCTTGCCTGGGCCATGAAGCACCGCCAGTGGACTACTGAAGACTGGAAGAAGGTCTTATGGACCGATTAATCAAAATTTGAAATCTTCGGTTCATCACGCAGGGCTTTTGTACACCGTCGAGTAGGCGAAAGGATGGTTCCTCGGTGTGTGACACCACTGTCAAACATGGAGGAGGAAGCGTGATGGTCTGGGGCTCTTTTGCTGGATCCAGAGTCGGCACCTTGCACAGAGTGACTGTTAACCCACGTTAACCCATTGCTTGTTCCCTGAAAAGGGCCTTTTTGTATAACTTTGAAATATACAGTGGGGAAAATAAGTATTTCACCCCCTGCTGATTTTGTGAGTTTGCCCCCTTACAAAGAAAGGAACGGTCTATAATTTTCATGGTAGGTTCATCTTAACAGTGAGAGACAGAATATTTTAATAAATCCCAGAAAATTACATTATATGAATTTTAAACATGTATTTGTGTTTTATTGAGGAAAATAAGTATTTCACCCCCTAGCAAAACATGACTCAGTACTTGGTGGAGAAACCCTTGTTGGCAAGCACAGCGGTCAGACGTTTCTTGTAGTTGACTCCTTCTCACCAAGCTGCTTGCCAATGGTCTTGTAGCCCATTCCAGTCTTGTGCAGGTCTACAATTTTGTCCCTGATGTCCTTAGACAATTCTTTGGTCTTGCCCATTGTGGAGAGGTTGGAATCTGATTCATTGATTGATTCTGTAGACAGTTGTCTTTTATACAGGTAACGAGTACTTAATTAGGAGTACTAATTAAGTAAGAGGACTAATCTGTGTGCCTCCTGGTCACATAACCGGTCTGTGGAAGCCAGAATTCTTGCTGTTTTGCTAGGGGGTGAAATACTTATTTTCCTCAATAAAACACAAATAAATGTTTAAAATTCATATAATGTGATTTTCTGGGATTTTTAAAAAATATTCTGTCTCTCACTGTTAAGATGAACCTACCATGAAATGTATAGACCGACCGTTCCGTTCCTTTCTTTGTAAGGGGGCAAACTCACAAAATCAGCAGGGGGTGAAATACTTATTTTCCCCACTGTACATTATTTTTCAGTTTTTGGTAACTTAAACTTTTTTACATTAATTTTTTTACCTCTGCCAGTTTACCGCTTACCTCTGTACCATTTCCGGTTATTCACTCGACTTGAACTGCTTAAATTTCAGTAAAAACTGGAAAATGGGGGTGTTTTAAAACTTTTGACCGGTAGTGTACATGAAATATGTGCTCTTCATGGCAACGTCAACCATATTCAACTATCGTCCCTTTGTGATTAATAGGAATGATGCAGCTAGTACTATGTAGCTTGAGTAAGAGATGAGAGAGGAGTTCATGCTGGAATGCAGGACTCCACCCCCTCCTTTAACTTATGACGGCAAAGCCATTTTTGATTGGAAAATCTCAATCACTTTCAGCATATGCTGGGCCCTAATGCTCATTCTGTATGATATCACACATCAGATCAGAAAAGGTGGAGAAAATACTTCATGTAATGTTAATGCACTTTTATAATAATGAAAGAGAATTTGAGAATCTTCTCCATTTGAGTTTGCCACCTTCTTTGGTATTCTTACCTCGCACCTACCTGTACAACTGCATGCCCGACTTCAGTTTGATATCACCACTGATATCACCACTGACTTTGGCACTACACTACACCAATATTTACTATAATTTTTTCATGTGTGATCTAATGTCATTCTAAAGTTTTTTGTGCTAAGGTCATCCTCAAGTTGTGTTGAACAGAAACAGAGCCCGTTTCTGACTCACTTCTATGGTGGTATTAGAAGGATCCTGCACCTTGCGCCTGAGTTAGGGGTTGGATTCCCTTGACTCATGATGTCATATAGATTTAAAACTAAATGCTGGATATTAGGTTTTTGGTCTTCACAGTAACCATGTATTTTTACTCTGGTTACAGCCTTGTATACTGTATATCCAATCCTGTATTTCAAACAAATGACTGATACATCTGAAAAAAAAAGCATTTAAAAGGAGCCAAAAGGATTAATGGTACACTCGTACTAAAGAGCTCTAAATCTTCTGTCAATAAAGACAAATGAGCGAATCACTCAGTATACTGTTCCACCTTCACACAATTATTAAAACTCAAGGTGTTCTGTCAGTAAAACAAAAATAGAAGCTTTAATGATGGCTGGCTGATTAGGACAGAGTTTATGACAGTTTATGACATCTATATGAATATTAACATGAATATTGAAATGATTATTCCAGCCACCTCTGCTACTTCAGCACAGGGCACAGCTTCAGTGATGGGGGTTGTTTTTGACTGACAGTGTGACCGTACAAGGACGTGCTGTCACAGCGGATCTCGCTCAGCGGTCAGTGTGTGAGCATTAGTCTGCCAGTGGATCGGACGGGTGGACGTCAGTTCAGATCAGGGAGATTGTCAAGATAATGGTTGTGTGTGTCTCCCGTCTCTTTCTGCCTTTCTCAACCATTATCTCTCAATTAAAACATGTTTTTATTGGTTAAATTCTAAGAAGAGAGAGTGTAAGGTGTTGTGCTGCAGGTGTAAGGAGATTGCAGTATAGGGACGCTGTGTGGACGCTGACTGTGGCTAAACTATTTGCATGTACAGTAAAGTACAATGGAGCCACTGGTTCTTTTGTAAGTCATAAACATGGGGAATGACACACAGATGTGGCTCAAACTGAGCTTTACCTTGGTCACAGAGAGGCCCAGTGAAGTGCAGGGGACAGTCGCAGTGGAAGGACGCGGCGCCGCTCAGTAATCTCTGTGGCTGGCATGTTCCCCCGTTCCGGCACGGTGCATTGTGACAGGCCTCTGCTGGTGTCAGACCCAGGATGGGCGTGACTGCTCCGTCGACAACCAGGGTCGGGGTGCTCTGCTCCCATTGGCTCGTCCCGGGATCTGTCGGGGAATCAGTGTGCCTGGGAAGCCTGGAACGACACCGGGAGGCCATAAATGGTATTTTCTATGTAAAGAAGTGGAGTCCCACGACACAAGCTACTGTGATGACTTTTGAGTGGTGGTTCTTGCTACACTGGCGTGACCTTTATCAGTAAAGAAACCTATCTTCACAGGGCAAGAAAGGTACAGCAGAATGCCATTTGTTAATAAGGGATGCCTTTCTGGCAAATTCTGTATTCTTTGTCATTCAGTGCAGCGACACATGAAATGGAGGACACCTGACGGCAACTGATAAATAAATCTGAAAGTAAATAACATAAAATAATAGTTTTTCTTAACATTTATCATTTCAAATGTACATTTTTGTGCACACCTTGAAATAAATTCTACAATATCGAGTTCCTGTGGAAAGTGCTTCAGTGGACGGATCAAGGTCAAGCAAAGTCAATGGACCAAATCTGAAGCCTCAACAAGCACTGGACTTTAAGTGCTTCTCCCATGATTGTGCAGCTCAGACTGTAGAGTAAAAAATGACACAGCACTTTGCAGTGACTGGAATGGCCTACAAATACCACTGGCCATTCCAAATTGGGAGACTAAATTTGGTTTAAACAATTATACATAACTGTAACCTGATTATACACAACACATTTACACAGTACTAGCCCTAAATAAATGCATGGATAGAAATGCTACTATAGTGACCACAGTATAGAGAGCAAACTGGCAAATGGCCAGATTTTTATATTTTAATTAGACACCCTGCTGCATTAAGCATGACATGGAAGTAAATATGTATGAGGATAACAGATATAATATCCCTGGTTGCAGCTGAAAATGAAATCAAAATGTCTAGCAGGTCTGAGGGCAGTAATCCACACTTTCACTAAGGACCCAATGTTGTGTACGGGAGGTAAACGAATGGCTGACAGATATGTAGCACAATTGTGTAAACAGCAACCTCTTTTGGGGAATTTAAAATTGACTTTGGGAAGGAGTTGCAATTGTTAGTTTATACAAAGGTCAGCTGTGAGGCTGATTCTGTCCTGGTTGAGTGTTTATGGCTCTGCACAGGTTGTGTTAATGATGCAGGTTTGTTTCCTCAGCCAAGTGGTAACAGTCTACAGATGTGATACAGAGAATTAGAGTCACACATACACACACACACACACACACACACACCGATATGAATACCTGGTGGTTTTAGGGAGCATCACATGATACAAATACAACTAAGGTTTTGCACAAATTACAAATCCAATCTCTTCTCCTATATCTTATTTGAAAACAAAATGCATGAAGAGAATGTTACTGTATCCTCCAGTCATTCCATAGCTTTATTTCTCTACATATTGTGTAATTGTTTTGCACACATTTAGATTTTCAAAGGCAGCACATTTTGATTGTGAATAGCTAAACCGCTGTGTGCCGATCTCAATAGAGCTGGTATTGGTCAGTCGGCCGGTCAATCTTACAATGCTATGAGAACGAGCAAGACAAAGCCATTAGGTAACCTGGGAGCCAGGGTGAGGCATCTTCATCCTCGAGTAGAGTATGGTTTGCATCCAGCAGAACAAACCATGAAAACTAAGCAAGAATCCTACAGGACTGTCCATGGTGACACTCCACCATGTGACCACTTCTGTCTCTTACATGGTCTTACTGACCTGTATACTTGCCTGTGAAGCACTATATGCATTGTTATTATTATAACTATATATATACACAAGTTATTATTCGATTTTTATACTTTATTGTGTATTGTGTAAATTTCAGCCTGGGAGTAAACGTGACCTTAGCCCCTCTGCTCGCTGGCACACATAATAAAATCTAAATTTTTATGATGGATGTGAAATATTTGCAACCATTTTTGGGGGAATACAGTAAAAGTAAAAATAATAATAATAATCATTGAAGGAGAGGGATATTTTTTCAGGTGCTTTTTAATCTGTATATTCCATTGACTATTTGTCAAAACACGAGTGGTTTGGGTAGGAGAAGAAGCGCTTCATTCTTGTCCCGAGATAAAAAAACATTATTTTTTTTTACCTCAGCCTGAGAGCGATGGAAGGCATTCTGCTATACTCCTTTGCCTTGCTGGGCTCCTGTGTGCATGCAGGCACATGTGAATAACACATTGTGAATAACACATTTGTATCAACGCACCCGTTTCCAGTGATCCATATTTAACTCCATGGTCAATACACATTTCTGCTCTTTTTACTGTCGTGTGGATATTTCTAGAGGGTCACAGATGGCTTGGTCCTTCCTTACATTATGCAAAATTTGGAATTTGGAATTTTTTTAATGGTACAACATCTGTGAGGATGTGTTTCACCTTCTTAGCATTTCAGAGAAAAATGGATGATGCAAACTCATTGCCCAAAGGGGATATGCAAACAAATCTTTTAAACAAGGATTACAGCAGTATAAAAAAATATATATATATTCTTGCACGGTCCAAATGTATGCATTCATCTCAACATATCCATTATTCATTAATCTCAGACAATGAAAAAAAAGGTCAGGGAACATCAGTGAATTTATTCTCCCTATTAGGGAGACACGGAGGGTTCATTTGCCATTCTGAAGGGAGACGTGTGGCGATGGTAACTGTTCTAAGAACAGTGGGTTCCAGGGACTGCCTGTGCACAATGTTCGCCCAACCGTGTCAACACCACTTAAAGGCCCATATACCAATATTTCAGAAACAGGCCTGGATTCTATCAAAATTTGTCTTTCATTTTAACTTACAAATAAAGTTTTTTATACACAGACACAGTGAACTAGCCAAACTGCGTTACACAGTTTACATACAATACAGCTGGATATTTTACTGAAGCAATTCAGGTTAAGAACCTTTAGCTCAAGGGTGCAACAGCAGTGCCCCACCTGGGAATTGAACCAGTGACTTCTGAGTTACAAGCCCAGCTCCCTAACCATTATGCTACACTGCCGCAAGGACAAATGTTGATACAATTCCAGCCTTTGTTTCATATTTACTCTCAAGTAGTGGGAAAAAATATGGTTCCCTCACAGCTGTGCCTCATGTTGTTCCTCACAGCACAACCATTTACAGCTCTGTAAGGGCCGCAGTCAATGCGAGAAAGACAGCATAGAGTATGGGATATTTAATTAAGCTTCAGATTACAACATCAGCAAAATCTGAAGTTAGTTAACAATCAAATATATACAATTCACTAAGCATACCTCATAGTTTTTGTTTCGTAAACCTTTTCGTTCAACTTCAGTGTCAAGTTTGTAATAACATTCAAGAGCAAAGCACCCTCATAAATGCTAGCCAAAACATCAGTGAAAATGACGGCATGTGCCCCTAACATTTGACCTTCATTATATGCACTAGCTAATACTAATATAGCTATAATACATATAGCTATATGTGTGTATATACACACACATACAATAGCTAATACACGAATAGCTAATATATGCTTATTTAGTAACTGTCAACTAGGGTACTTTATTTAGAGCAGCATGGTTTTTTTTAACACATATACTGAAAAGTGTATGTATTCATTACTATAAGTCGCTTTGGATAAAAGCATCTGCTAAATGGCATATGTTATGCTATGTGACTCACACAGGTACACTGTTAGCGTGTGCTTTTGTTGGGGAAACCCCACAGCATCAGCCTTCGTTCCTCTCTTCTCACTGTAGTTATCTCTAGAAGCTGCGGCGGCAAGGTGCTGAATATCTTCTAGGCTGAACAATGCCCACATTGTTGCAATAGCCTTGTGATAAATGCCACTCTGTAACATGCTGTATGTAGACAACAGAGGTCCGTTTCTCCCACTGGCAGCATGTGATAATATTCAGTGATAAATGAATTTAGTTTACTCGGTTTTCAGCGCATTCTTATCTTCTGGTAGGACAATGCAAAATATACTTTTGCATTTGTCCTTTTAAAGGTCTTGAACAGTTAAAATCGTGTTTTTCATCAGGTACGATGATGTTTGGGCGAAACCAGAAGAAAGTGGGATGTTGGAAGTTTAAAAACTGACCGTTGTGGGGTCCTCATTTGTGTGAAAAACTAAAATAATCTAATCATATTGAGCATTAGTGACATCAGAAAACCCAGCTCGTTTTACTACACCAATGACAGCAGCCCAAAAACCACCGCTTGTAAGCGCCATAACTATGTAGAGGTGGCACGTTCGCTTTGTTTACTAGGTTCGGCACATTCATGTCTTCTAATTCAGAAACACAGGGCTCGTTGCTGACGTAGGTCAATAGGCGTATCAAATAATACAAGCTTGTGAATATTAGCTCCTCGCCCACTCAGCCTGCCTTACAGCCTTGCTCATAGTCAGAGATGAGAGCTAAGGCATATATCTCCAATTCTGAGGATTTTAATCAGGAAAAAACAATTAAGGATTATTTTTTAGCACTCTAACGTAATTTACATATGAAATAAAATGTCTGTGCAGGACCTTTGACACCCTGTACTCTCTACAGTGCAGAAGACAGAGGCTCATATTCCAAAAATAAGGATTTGGTTTTGTTCAGGCAGGTCTCAAGAAACATTAGTATATGAGTGTATTCCCAAATATATCCATGAAATCAAATACAGTACTTTTTCATTGTAAATACCAAATATTTACAAAATCAATTGCTTCAACTATATTCAATATATTTCAATTAGTTTTAAATACATTCAGGGGTTAAATTGGGCCAGAATGAAGTAGAATGGCATTCCGGTTCCTTTGGTTTGTTCAGTAATTAAACTATGCTTCAGTTTTCATACATAAAAAATAATGAAAATCCAATCCAGTCTAGCCAGTTTATTCCATGTAGCCAGTTATTCTGTTAAATTCCATTTTCACTGTCTTCCTCCAACAAAGAAACAAGGTTACCCTGCACAGGCCTGGAGAGTTGGAGTGGATTGCACAACATTTAATTCACTGACAACTACTGTAGCAGTTAGGTTAGCTAGCTAGAGATTCTGCCATCTTTCATTCAGTTAATTAAATATGTTTCCTTGTTAAGAAGCTACAGGTATGCATGTAAGGAAGTACTCCTTTATATTTTAACTCCTTATTCTTGTTTAATGAATGAAAATATTTGTTACTTTAGCACATTTTTAGCAATAACAGACAGCAGATCACTATTTGCAAGCGAACATTAGCTAGGGAATATTGTGAGTGTTGCAACAGGCTAGCCAGCTTAGTCCTCTCTTGCTAATTTTTTAATGTGAGAAGTTGATAGGTAGTAAAATAAGTCCCTCCAAAATATTTCCAAATACATTCAAATATTCAAATACATAATCTATTTAAAAATAATTTTATGAAAAAGTATTTGAATGTAATTTAAATACTTTAAATAGACATTTGACCCAGATTTGGCATGCACACACACACAAAAGTTAAAATTAATCCTACACGTAAATAAGAAATTATCTAGGTGTAGTGCCTCTTTTAGCCTCCATGAGCATGTAATCTGAACTCAACACAAACACTGGGCCCTATTTTGGTGAATTAGGGCGGTGTCGGTAACACAGACGCAAAGCGAAGACGGTGGCGCTTTGGGGCGTGTCGAACGCAATTTCGGTAATTTCGTGATTTAGGATGATAGCACACCTCCGGCGCAGTTGTAAAAGAGGTTAGATTAACTTTTTAAAAATGCATGTGGGTGTGGTGGGGGTTTGGAGAATCTGTCCCTTCCTTACCACGTACTCTGCCAAGCTCCTGGTCCAAGCAATGGTACTGTCCCGCTTGGACTACTGCAACTCGCTTCTGGCTGGCCTTCCGGCATCTGCCATCAGACCCCTGCAACTCATCCAGAACGCTGCAGCCCGTCTGGTCTACAACCTTCCCAGACACTCCCATGTCACCCCCCTGCTCACTACCTTCCACTGGCTGCCTGTTATAGCTTGCATCAAATTCAAAACATTGGTCCTAGCATACCAGGCAGTCAAGGGATCAGCCCCAACATACCTCCTTAAGATCTTCAAACCCTACACACCTGCCAGACCACTCCGTTCTGCTACTTCAGGACGCATGGCACCTCCCCCCTCTGCACCTGTGCTTCCCGGTCACGTCTCCTGTCGGTTCTGGCTCCACGATGGTGGAATGACGTTCCCGTGGAAGTCAGAACAGCTGAGACCCTGGCCACCTTCAAGTGACGACTGAAGACTCACCTCTTCAGGTTGCACCTCTCCCTGTAGTCCAGTTATGTAAACTTAGGGATGTAGCAGTTAAGTATTGCACTTATGTCTACTTGTTTAGGTATTGTATTAGGTTTAGGTATAATTTTGCCTGTATTTTCCGCACTGATTGCTTTATTGCTGCCTTTGAATTGTGGCTAACAGATTTACCTACAGGGTCCTAGTTTAACTATGTGGTTGCTCCTAGCACCTGGGATTGTACTTCCCTCTAGGGTGGCTTTCAGCTAAACTGTTCTTGATTACGGATAACACTTTGTTGTACATCGCTCTGGATAAGAGCGTCTGCCAAATGCCTGTAATGTAATGTAATGGTTTCATAATGGCTATTTTCTATCCGTTTAAATACCAGTGCGCTAACGCTATAGCAAATTGGCAATTTCCTGACATGGATGACAGTTTTGTGCGGCTCTGCCAGGAGCGCTTCTCAAAACAGGAGAGCGATTTGCTTGTGCGAGAGGTGCGGAAAAGCTGGCATGCAATTCAGAGGGGGAAAACAAGGGGCACATTAATTTGTTATTTTTATGATTTGAGTTTATATTTTGAGACCTACATTGTTAAAAGAAAGTGTTTTATTTTACCATCTTTTTTCCATATTTGTAGGCTTTCCAACTTAAAAAACTACGTTTCTTTTCTTCTAACTTAATGTAATTGTTAAATGAAAGCAATAAATAAAAAAACTCACAACTGCAGCTAGGCCTGTTTCATTTATGTTCGTCATGCAGTAGGCCTACATGTGTCACCCTGGAGTGTGCATCACAAGCCACCTGGATATTAATGGAGTGGACCCCCTTCCGATTCACATAAATGATACAGATGGTGCGCGCAACTGCACATGTGTGCAGGGAATCCACATTGCGAATAAAAATCCTGTTTAGTTCTCTGCTGGCTGTCGGGTGTAGTAAAAGTAATAAACAAATTTGCATGTTGGACAAGACTGGAAGAAACTGCATGTACAGCCATCTGGCAAACACCGGCTACCAAACCCAGGGTATCGCTCACGGTATCGCCTTCGGCGTCCAATTATGTACTCCATTTTCTGTAGTGCAAATGGAAAGAATAAAACCCTTTCACATAAGAAAAACAATGTGCATACAAACATATATTTATTTAACAGGTGTTTCTTACTGAACGGTAGCGATGGATGGCCTGCTGGCTTCAGTCTTTCATGTCCGTGCATTGAATAACCACAAGCTGTGGTGAAATCGTTTTTTGCCTAATTGATTATGCTTGCAAGTTACCCATGAATTGGATGATTTGCCTCAACGTGGGGGGAAATTCACAATATTCACAAAACATTCTCATGTGATTTCAGATAACCTTATGTTCATATGTGCGCATCAAGAGGCGGTCTATTAAAAACGTTAACGCAAACTCATTATTTGTCACCAAACTTGCATAGTGCTGACTGTTTTCATAGTCACACCCCCTATTGTGCTGCCCAGCCCATTGTTGCGCAAATGCCTTCATTGCGCACCACAAAATTGCCAAACTCGGCGGAGACAGGAAATATTCAGTTTGCGACAGACAAAACTGGCAATTCGCCAGCGCTAGGGCATAATGCCACTTAGCACCGGCACAAAAATAGGGCCCTATGACTGAAGATGTAACTGAAACAAACAAAAAACATTCATAATAACTGAAAATGCTATTAAAAACATTCATGTTTTAGTGCAAACTGGAGAAATGTGTTGTGTTGCATACTGTGATATTTTATGATATTGTGGAGGGCGTCGGTCTCGGCAACATGGGAGTGGCACGGTTGCCTTTGTTTTTCCTTGTTGTGGAGGCCTTTGGAGCAAGGAGACTTCCCGGGGGCAAGTTTGGCACTCTCACAGTGTGTGTGAGTGAACTGTTGCCCGGAAGGTTGCTCCAAAGGCCATAATTGATTTAATTATTATTTAATGCATGTTAATTGGTAAGTGATTATTCACTTACCTGTTTGTGTATGAGAATGTGAGTGGGTGTGGTCTGTCAATTGTTTGGCGTTTTGTGATTAGGTGTGTGAATGTTGGACCAGTGATTGCCTCACGAGTCCCACCTGAGCCAGGCAGAAAGTAAGCCTATTTAAGAGCAGGTGGGGCGAGTGGGGAATCAGTTAGCTGTGTCATGTCATTCATGTGTGCGCACGCATATTGTTGAGAGTTAGTCTTGTCATTCATGGGTGTGCATGGAGTTGATTGTCGGGTGTGTGCGTGTTGTGGAGAGTTAGTCTTTGTCTTGATGTGTCTCGGTGTGATCATGAAAGAGAGCGAGAGGGCGCCCTAAAAGACGTCCGCCTCTCGCCCTCGGGGTGATTGGGGAACTCGGACTGAAAAGTTTGAGTGTGTCTGTGTGCATGGGTTTGGGAAGCACTTGAAAGGTCACTGGATATGTGCCTGGGGAGGTTCTAGGGGAACTCCAGTCTGAGGAGGCGCGGTGTCTTGAGATGTGTGTGGAGTGTGTGTCGGGACAGTGCGTAGAGTTCTACCCTGTCCCAGTGAGCGTTGATGTGTGTTTAACCCTCTGAGGTCGACTGGATCGCCGACGATCCGAGCAGCAATAAAAGTATATTACTATTTCTAACTTTGCGATATTTTATCATACACACGCGGCAAAAACATTGACAAAAACCTTAGAATCGCGACTTTCCGATTTGAGCACTGGCAAATAATATGATTTTTTTTAAATTAGGTTAATTAGACCAAAAGTAAACCTTGCCTTTTACTGTCTGTTTTACCTGGAAGTACCGTCCCCCTTCTATTGACATGGTAACTAGGTGCTAGTTTCGGGGAGGGGTGTGGGTAGGGGCGTGGGGCCATGTGTGAAATCGCCGGTGTAAACAACAAATAAAATGTCCCGACAATTTGAAGCACATTTTATTCAAGATGGCAAGATTTTCTGTGCTGGAGTGTTTGAGAGCATTGATGGAAAGCGACGAGGACAACAACTCATCATGTCCCCATACTGAAGAAGATTCAGATGAAGAGAGACAGCATTTTGAATTTAGAATTGATCCAACTGAGGACCTAACTGACGAAGAGTAAGTAACTATATTTTATTTGTCATGTTATCAAATACTCGTGAACATTTATGAATTCTGCGTCTTGTGACACGATACACATTCCGTTTGTTGCAACGTTACAAATTGCAATAGGCACTCAAGATCTATGTAAAAATACTTTTCAAACAGCCTAAAATGTTATAAAAAACCTTATGTAGCATCTTGTCTGTGTTTACGCTTGCGATCTGCCAGCAACAGACTGTATGCTGATATTTATTTTATTTCCCATGTTTTCAAATACTCGTGAAAATATATGAATTCCGCATTTTGTGACGCTAAACATATTGCATTTGTTGTAACGTTACAAATTGCAATAGGCACTAAAGATCTATGTAAAAATACTTTTCAAGCAGCCTAAAATGTTATAAAAAAGCTATTCACTGTAATGCTCTGATGTATTGTGTGTCCTTACAGCCTTTTGCTTTTTATGTTTACAGTGACAACGATGTGGAAGACAAAGCGCCTACTCCTCCACCAAAAAAGTTGCCTGTCTGTTCTACCATCCATGCAGCCTTCGCTGGGGACATAACGAAGCGGAGGGTGAAGCAAGATGGTGTTCTACAGTTGGCCAGAAACTGTTTTGAGAAGTGGCACCAAAGACTGTGAAAGAACAGATGTTTTAAGTTTCACCATGTTTTAATTTTGAATTTTTTGTATATAGTTTGTGTGATGTTTTCAATAAATCTTCCAAAATGAAAAAAGCATATTTTTTTCTGTCTTCTGCATGGCTCACTGACTATTGCTTACTCTGATGGCTTTTGTCTTTGTCTGATGGCCTTTGAGAGAGAGATGGCCCATCTGACAGATCTTAGAGCTGTGGACAATCCTCAGGTGTCGATCATGAATATTCAGGAAATTAGCATATAGCCCTCCCACAGCCTGAAATAAATTTGACCAGTTCTGATAAAAACTGGTTTTTAGCTATTTAGATCTGATGTGCTAAACTATTTTGACACCCTTACATAACCAAGACCTTGATGAACAAACGCATATTGGCAAAACAATTTGTCACTATAGTTTAGTGTGTGCTTTCACAACTTTTGTAAAGAAAAATTACTCTTTATAACTTGTGTTTGTAGATCCATTTACAAGCTGCATATGATACTGACCAAACAATTGATGGCATATAAATGTAGCTGTGATTGCCCTTCAAATAAAAATATCAAACACTTTGGAGTAAGTGTGTGTTAAGTTGATGAAATTGAGATAAATATCAAACGACACCAAAATCACAAAGCTCCTCTGAGCGAAGCACGAACCTCAGGGGGTTAATGTGAATGTATGAAGGCGGTGTGGAAAGCCGCTGACTGTGTTGTGTGTGCCCCGGAAGGGGATTCCCCCCTCGGAGGAGGTGGGTCTTTCATTTATGGTTTGATTATTTTAGTTTGTTATTTTAGTTAATTGTTTTTGCCCGAAAGTTTCACGGCATGTAGGGTGAAGACTTTGTGTTTGTCTTTGTTTTTATTTTAACCTGCTCTCCCACTGTCTCTCTCCCGTGTCTGGGGGGAGAGACAGAAAAAAATTAAGATCCGGTCCGTAGACCGGCAAACCCCACTCCTCTGCCAGTTCTTACCATCCGCTGCTTTGCTCCAGTCCAGAGATTGTCACATGGCGTGTGACAGATATTATATGCAATTTATCAGTACAGTAATTATCTTTGTTCTAACTGTTTATGAATGAAATATGATTGATTGTTTGATTGAGCTAAACTGTGTCCCTGAAAATGTATTGGGGGCCTACACATCTGCAGCTCAACTTTTAAACAGTTGAAACGTGGCTTTAGGACAAAGCTCTCAAATTAAACTAGTGGCTCACAGTACTGGATTCAAAGCTGCCGAGTTTGCAGTTCAGCTTCAGTTGTGATCGTTCATTTTTAAACACAAATTGATTATGAATGGCAACACCGATTCCCTCTCTACGGAAACATCACAAACTGCTTTACATCAAGATAATCTGATCTTTAAGTAGATGCAGTATAAAGCCTTTGCACTGCAAACATTAAAAAAATTAAAAATTAAATGCCATGCATCGTGTTAATAAGTGAACTGCCAAAGTGGCTGTTGCAGAAGCTGTAAATTCTACAGTGCAAGCAAAAGATGGTCAAATATGAAGTCACTGTCTGTCTGTCACCGCTGACCTGAAGACACGAGGGTAAAATGACGCCACAAGGACAAAAGGATGTAAATGAATGAGTTTCACATAATATGATGGGTTTGAGTGCAAAAGAGACGTATGTACGTTGAGATGTATGTGGATGAACTGCTTTCAATAGCGTGTGTGCATGAACTTGGTCAATGTGTGCAAATGTATGTGTGGATGGGTGTGTGTGTGTGTGTGTGTGTGTGTGTGTGTGGGGGGGGTTCATATCCAAATTAAAGAGTGTATAAGACAGTATTGTTTAAATTGTTTCCCTGATGACATCTCCTGCATCTCATTGACAGTGTTATATGCTTTGCTTGGAGTTACCTTTGGTCTTGGGGGACATAAATGATCAATCTGATGACGCACGCATCTCTCAGTAAAGCTCAGCTCTCTCACAGAGAGAAGAGATTGCATTGGGTTTACATACATTAACAAGAAGTAAAAATGTTATTGAATAATTAGGGATTTCTTAACTACACGACTCGTCCTCAATAGAGGAATGATGCATGGCACCAAGACGTTTTTCAAAGCCGGTTTGTTGGCCACGTAATCTTTTCATGTCAAACCAAATATGTTGTGTAACAATGTGGGTCCCTCCTCTAATGATCTGAACTGGGATCAGCGAGTTTGCCTGTGTTTACATAACCAGCCATTGTTCTGAAACACAGCGCAGAAACAAACAACTGTGCACGGGCCGTTTTGATCTTGAAAAGGGAGTGTTGGGCGGACAGGGGAAGCCACATTCGTTATTGCTGACGGAGATGGCCGCCCCATCATCATTTGAGCTCAGTTTATATTATGACTCCAAGACAAAGAGAAGCCGGGAAACATCGACTTGCTTGTGGACCGTTGGCCTGTTTGATGGCCTAGCCTTTTCATTTCAGAGCACAAAAAAAAGGACTTTCATTATTTCTCAGCATTAAAAGAGGCAGATTCCATTGAAAACAGATTTGTGTCCTTTAGAGAATGTGTAATGAGGCAGGCTAAAAATAGCAGCCCGTACAGCACCTGGACACTGTTCTCTTATTTCTTATTAGCTCCAATCTCCCTGCTTTTTGTGCATGTAGTTAGCTCATTAACGTTGGTCTTTTACATCTTTACACGCCTTTACAAGAGGAATTTAAGGATGAATGGATAGGATAGTCTTTGCCTACATTGAAAATATGGCCCTATACATTTAGCATAACATTTATTTCAGTATTTTTCGTTTATGCATGACATAACATTACCGATATTATATGTCTTTTGATGCTGCTAATGTTATGTAAGGCATGTGTTTTAAATATATTGCCATGAGTCATTATGCCTAGGATATTTTCAGTTCTCAAAGGTAATGAAGTAATGAAGTCTATTCTATTCATACAAATCATACATTCTATAAGTCAATACATTTATTTAGAATTGATTATGTGTGAATATACTCTTGCAGTATAGCACATAGATGACAATTCAGCATACTGGTCTAAAACACCCACTTACATTAGGCATATGGTCAAAGGTCAAACAAACAGTCACGGCAATGATAGCATATGCACTGCAAATGTTCAAACACACTTTTAATCATCTCTAATTGCTGTAGCAGAGATTTTACATCTGTCTTCAAGTGACATGCAAAACAGATATATTGGCCTCAGTTGTATATATTTAAAAAAAAAATTAATTTACTTATTTGTTTATTTCTTATGTCTTACACACCTGGAATGGCAGTATGTAAGAGATCTACAGAACACAGTACAGGTACAGCTCACAACATCAAACAGGCTGCAGGTGTCTGCCCACAGAAACTCACTGCCTGGACCTCATCTGATGTTGAAGGCGAAGGTCCCCAAACCCCCGGAAGGAATTACAATACAATAAATGACTAGACTGCATACTTCATTATACATCTGGCTAGCTTTGATTGTTTGCTGTGATAAGTGATGCTGGTATGCTCCGTTCTACTCTCTGTGTTTATCTCATCAGTTTTTAGTGCAGATGCCTACTGAGGAAACAGTTATTCGACTTACTGAATTTACCCACTGCTTTCTTAGAAGTAGGCCAGGACCAGTAAGAATACAGGGCTGAGAAAATAGTGGAAATCCACCCACAACCTGAACTAAGTAGGATTAGTTCCACAGTGGAATGAGATGTAATGAGCTAGTCTGATTCAACTCTACAGTGGGAAAGGGCTATAATAAAGCCAGCCAGGTTCAGCTATACAGTGGGAAAGAGTTATAATGAGCCAGCCTCGTTCAGCTCTACAGTGGGAAAGGGCTATAATTAGTCAGTCTGGTTCAGCTCTACAGTGCGAAAGGGCTATAATGAGCCAGCCTGATTCAGCTCTACAGTGGTAAAGGGCTATAATGAGCCAGCCTGGTTCAGCTCTATAGTGGGAAAGATGTATTGCAGTACACTTGGAAAGGCTCATGGTCAGACTGTTGCTTTGATACAAAACAGCATAGACACATTATTACCAACCATAAGTAAAATAACAATACCTGCAGTTGTCCACGTTGCACCCACCGATAGCCTTAGATGTGTAGAATCCTTTCAGCTTATTAATTTCCATGATTTCAATGCAGCCGGTATAATTGTAGAAAGGCTGAACTCCCTTTGGTGCATGCAAGAGAGAGAGATCGAGAGAGAGAGAGAGAGAGAGAGAGAGAGAGAACAATACATTTCACAATCACTATTCTGGAAAAAGGCATTGACAAAGGGCACTGAAAGCAATCAATAATGAAAAGCTGTTGCATCTCAAACCATACAGTTCAAATGGTCCCAGCACCAGAGCAGGGCAAGATGGGAAAACATAACTCGCCTTTGCACTGACATACTATACAACAAAACTTCCTACAAATACTCTGGCCTTCAGTTTACAATGTAACTTTTTTAAATTGAATATTGACTTTGGACTTCATTGGAAAAGCATCACAACAAGCTTGCAGCCAACATTTACAGGGCCGGCAAATAATATATATCAAAATAAATAATATCAATAAATAAAGGTCAGTAAACTGGGGACATTTAAAAGGCAGCACTTGGGAGCAAGGCGCACGTTATCTTGCACTTTCCAGAGCCGGCACTAGAAAAGTGTACCTTCCGGCGTGCGAAAACACATAAACCAACAAATAAGTAAACAGGACAGACTCCAGCAATCGGGCGGAATAATAGAACACAGCCCGGTAGCTTATCTTCCAATTAATGTGCTTTATGTGCTCAGTGCATTCTTCTGGCTAACTGAACCTTGCCCCTAAGGAGTCGTTTCAGGAGGCCCCAGCTGTAGAAAATGGCCATTATCACATTTTACTCAAATGAACACCACCTATCAGTACCGCTCCTTCTGCACAAAAGAGTCACTCACATTCAACAGACCACAGACATTTGTACAGGCCGTTTGATGTATTAATTTTTCCTACCACCATCTAATGAAATCCCTTCCAAAATTTTTTTTAACTCATTTATTGTGTGAGCTTCCGTAATAGTCTGAAGTTTCTTTCCAATATAAAAAAAACTGATGGCAATTATTATTTGTTGAAATGTAGCCAAATCTTCTTCTTTGATGACTAGACAGGTATTTTTCACATGTTGAATTTTGAAGCCGAAATCTGTGGACGTCTCAAACATAAGACATCACAATGGAATTGTAACCCTACAGACATGATGTACAAATTAGTTTCCTCCTATTGTTCCCCTTCTATCCACTCAAAGCTGCATCCACTAGCTGGCAAGGTTGAGCAAAAAGGCTATAGAAAATAAGCAATACAGGTAATTAGCTATATTGTATGCTTAAAAAATGGGAAATTATATTATTTTATGCTAATACAATTAGCTTAAAGTGAAAAAAAGAAGTAATATTTTTATATTAATTAATATAGATAATTATTTGTAATGAAATCCCCCCAAAATAAATCTACATTAACATGTAATCTTCTATAGACTTATTTAAACTGAAAACAATAACAAACTGTCATTATGCACTAGTGGAAATTTAAAACCCCTCAAAACATCCGGTTTACTTATGTTTTAACAATTAAATGTTAGCTAGCCTGTTAGTGGTTTACTTCCACTTACATCCGAAGTGCGAATACTGCACATGCATGGCAGGATAAGTAGCTAAGCTAGATAATGGTAAATCAACTAGCTAGCTAATGAAAAAGGAACAGTAACACCCTTTACTAAGCTTTAATTTGGAGAGCTATTTGGTTGGAATATATAATATAGCTAATGTCCCATGATAGCAAATATGGCTAACTCTACTCCATATTAACTAGCTATGTCAATGTGGCTAAATGAATGGAGAGAAATGCACACCACGGTCATGTTAAGCATAGCTAAGCTAGTTAGCTTTAACTAGTCTAGCAACTAAACTAGCCACTGTCCCATTAGTTGACATCTCCCTTGCACATCCCACCATGCAACAATATGACCCATAATATACTTTTTGTCAGGAGAGGGAGCTATATGGCTATATATCAGCAGTGTTCAAGGAGGGCTGGATCTGTTTCTAGATTTCATGTCAATTTCTGCATTTAATTATATAATTAGATCGATCAATCATTTGAGTAGACTGACATTTTTGCTACATTTATTGATGAGCTTATGAATGATATATACACTACCGGTCAAAAGTTTTAGAACACCCCCATTTTCCAGTTTTCACTGAAATTTAAGCAGTTCCGGCATGTATGCATTTACATAGTGTGACATCATGAGAGGTTTCCCAGGGCAGGTATTTCAGTGCAATACCACTGAAAAAACAGGCACAACACAGACAGTTCAAAAATAAAGTCAAGGTTTATTTAGCCCGCAGGGTATTAACGGGTAACTCTTCTTCAAAACCACAACCACAAAGTAACAAGACAAAACTTTTCCACTCAGCTCATACACAATAAGACTAGTTTGATACAACGATCTTCACATTTACAGTTTTACATTGTAAGCATTTTGCAGACGCTCTTAGCCAGAGCGACTTACAAGATGTGTATAAATACATGGCAGGAACAATCATAGTTTGCGCAAGAGATCAGTGCAGTAATACAATGATAGACATCATTGCAGGCAGCTGCGTACCATACCTGTAACACCGGGAAAGAAAAGGTTAGTACATTTTTTAAATTTTTTATTAGAACTTTTTTAAAATAAATGGAGTAAGGGGGGATACATAGTGTTGAGCAAGTAGGCAGTAGTGATGACAATTAGCCAGATATACAGAGTTCACTGGTAGTGGAGTCTGAAAAGGTGGGTTTTCAGACTCTTGCGAAAGATAGCAAGTGATTCCGCGGTCCTGACCGATTGCGTAAGGTCGTTCCACCAGCGAGGGGTCAGGACAGAGAAAAGACTAGACTGCGAGGAGCGGCGCCCGGAGGGATGGGACAGTCAGTTTGCCAGAGGAGGCGGAGCAGAGGGGTCTGGCTGGGGTGTAGGGAGTGATGAGTGATTGGTGGTATGGGGGAGCAGTGGAAGCAGTGACTTGATGGCACAGACCGGTAGGCCTGCCAGCAAGGAATTGCAGTAGTCCAGACGTGAGATCACCTGGGCCAGGAGTTGTGTGGCCTCTTGGGTGAGGAACTGTCGGATCCTCCGGATGTTGTGGAGGGAGAATCGGCAGGTCCGAGTGATCGCTGAAATGTGGCCCGAGAGGCACAGCTGGTTGTCCAGGGTTACCCCAAGACTCCTGGCAGACTGGGACGGAGACACTATGGAGCCTTCCACGGTGATTGAAGCATCAATCATCGGGGAGCCCTTTGCTGGGAGGAAGAGCAGCTCTGTCTCCCCCAGGTTCAGCTTCAGGTGGTTCTTCACAGCCTCAAGCTTGGTTATTTCCTGCACTGTGATATCAAACTGTATCTTCCATATGCGCTCCTCTGATTACTGTATGATGATCTGCAGGGGTGATGTTCGTTGAATTTTGCCGCTTGATTAAGTTTGCGTGCCCCGAATCATCATACAGGTCACGTTTTGAATTGAGAGTCAGAATCCGTGTTAATGTCCGTAAAAAGCTATTTTACACAGAATAGGAACTGCGGACGATGGCACATTGTCTTTTTGGGACCTTTTGCCACAGAATAGCCTGCTTCTGGTCAATAGGGCGAACAATAGTAAATATTTATAGCCAAATCTTCTTCTTTGATGACTAGACAGGTATTTTTCACATGTTGAATTTTGAAGCCGAAATCTGTGGACGTCTCAAACATAAGACATCACAATGGAATTGTAACCCTACAGACATGATGTACAAATTAGTTTCCTCCTATTGTTCCCCTTCTATCCACTCAAAGCTGCATCCACTAGCTGGCAAGGTTGAGCAAAAGGCTATAGAAAATAAGCAATACAGGTAATTAGCTATATTGTATGCTTAAAAAATGGGAAATTATATTATTTTATGCTAATACAATTAGCTTAAAGTGAAAAAAAGAAGTAATATTTTTATATTAATTAATATAGATAATTATTTGTAATGAAATCCCCCCAAAATAAATCTACATTAACATGTAATCTTCTATAGACTTATTTAAACTGAAAACAATAACAAACTGTCATTATGCACTAGTGGAAATTTAAAACCCCTCAAAACATCCGGTTTACTTATGTTTTAACAATTAAATGTTAGCTAGCCTGTTAGTGGTTTACTTCCACTTACATCCGAAGTGCGAATACTGCACATGCATGGCAGGATAAGTAGCTAAGCTAGATAATGGTAAATCAACTAGCTAGCTAATGAAAAAGGAACAGTAACACCCTTTACTAAGCTTTAATTTGGAGAGCTATTTGGTTGGAATATATAATATAGCTAATGTCCCATGATAGCAAATATGGCTAACTCTACTCCATATTAACTAGCTATGTCAATGTGGCTAAATGAATGGAGAGAAATGCACACCACGGTCATGTTAAGCATAGCTAAGCTAGTTAGCTTTAACTAGTCTAGCAACTAAACTAGCCACTGTCCCATTAGTTGACATCTCCTTGCACATCCCACCATGCAACAATATGACCCATAATATACTTTTTGTCAGGAGAGGGAGCTATATGGCTATATATCAGCAGTGTTCAAGGAGGGCTGGATCTGTTTCTAGATTTCATGTCAATTTCTGCATTTAATTATATAATTAGATCGATCAATCATTTGAGTAGACTGACATTTTTGCTACATTTATTGATGAGCTTATGAATGATATATACACTACCGGTCAAAAGTTTTAGAACACCCCCATTTTCCAGTTTTCACTGAAATTTAAGCAGTTCCGGCATGTATGCATTTACATAGTGTGACATCATGAGAGGTTTCCCAGGGCAGGTATTTCAGTGCAATACCACTGAAAAAACAGGCACAACACAGACAGTTCAAAAATAAAGTCAAGGTTTATTTAGCCCGCAGGGTATTAACGGGTAACTCTTCTTCAAAACCACAACCACAAAGTAACAAGACAAAACTTTTCCACTCAGCTCATACACAATAAGACTAGTTTGATACAACGATCTTCACATTTACAGTTTTACATTGTAAGCATTTTGCAGACGCTCTTAGCCAGAGCGACTTACAAGATGTGTATAAATACATGGCAGGAACAATCATAGTTTGCGCAAGAGATCAGTGCAGTAATACAATGATAGACATCATTGCAGGCAGCTGCGTACCATACCTGTAACACCGGGAAAGAAAAGGTTAGTACATTTTTAAATTTTTTATTAGAACTTTTTTAAAATAAATGGAGTAAGGGGGGATACATAGTGTTGAGCAAGTAGGCAGTAGTGATGACAATTAGCCAGATATACAGAGTTCACTGGTAGTGGAGTCTGAAAAGGTGGGTTTTCAGACTCTTGCGAAAGATAGCAAGTGATTCCGCGGTCCTGACCGATTGCGTAAGGTCGTTCCACCAGCGAGGGGTCAGGACAGAGAAAAGACTAGACTGCGAGGAGCGGCGCCCGGAGGGATGGGACAGTCAGTTTGCCAGAGGAGGCGGAGCAGAGGGGTCTGGCTGGGGTGTAGGGAGTGATGAGTGATTGGTGGTATGGGGGAGCAGTGGAAGCAGTGACTTGATGGCACAGACCGGTAGGCCTGCCAGCAAGGAATTGCAGTAGTCCAGACGTGAGATCACCTGGGCCAGGAGTTGTGTGGCCTCTTGGGTGAGGAACTGTCGGATCCTCCGGATGTTGTGGAGGGAGAATCGGCAGGTCCGAGTGATCGCTGAAATGTGGCCCGAGAGGCACAGCTGGTTGTCCAGGGTTACCCCAAGACTCCTGGCAGACTGGGACGGAGACACTATGGAGCCTTCCACGGTGATTGAAGCATCAATCATCGGGGAGCCCTTTGCTGGGAGGAAGAGCAGCTCTGTCTCCCCCAGGTTCAGCTTCAGGTGGTTCTTCACAGCCTCAAGCTTGGTTATTTCCTGCACTGTGATATCAAACTGTATCTTCCATATGCGCTCCTCTGATTACTGTATGATGATCTGCAGGGGTGATGTTCGTTGAATTTTGCCGCTTGATTAAGTTTGCGTGCCCCGAATCATCATACAGGTCACGTTTTGAATTGAGAGTCAGAATCCGTGTTAATGTCCGTAAAAAGCTATTTTACACAGAATAGGAACTGCGGACGATGGCACATTGTCTTTTTGGGACCTTTTGCCACAGAATAGCCTGCTTCTGGTCAATAGGGCGAACAATAGTAAATATTTCAAAGTGCATTTAAAGAATCTTGCAGAATAACACAGAAACTGGTAGAGCAATTGATCTGAGTTTAAATTAAAATAATGGGCAATCTCCACTTGCTCAAATGTGACCTGACATCTGATCTGAGGTAACTGCTAAAATAAAGGAATGAGGGATACAGGCAGCTCTGTTATGGTGTGGGGTGCATTTTCCTGGCATGTTTTAGGTCCCCCTAACCCTTAGAAAGGCAAGGTAAATACCAATACATACAAAGCTATAAATACATCCTATAGTGAAGCATTTCTATCCTGATAGTCTGTATCCTGGTCTCTTCCAGGATGACAATGCCCCCATCCACAGAGCCACGAGTGGTCCCTGAATGGTTTGTTGAGCATGAAAACCATGTAAATCACATGCTATGGCCATATCAGTCTCCAGATCTCAACCCAACTGAACGCTTATGGGAAATTCTGGTGTGGCACCTGAGACAAACTTGTCTAGGGTTTCAACCACCATCAACAGAATAATAAATGATGAACAGCCCAGCTTTTATGTCCATTGAGGGAGAAACAGGCAGGGTAAACAGACAGGCACAGAGATCGCCCACATGTTTTGCTGACACCAATGCCCTTGCGCTAATAATTGGGGTGTTAATGCGAGGGGGAGGCATAGAGGTTAGCCACGTGGTGGAGGGGGCAAATTAATATCCCTTTGACGGATTATGTATGACATGGATGTTATGTTGTCAGTTCGGACCAACACGTCATCCTCGTAAATAGTGGACTAAGTGTTTCAAAACTACCAAGACCATCATCGGCTCAAACACACTGATGTGAGAGAGGGGCTGGGTCCATGCACCGTGCACTGACCGACCCCCTTCAGGGAGGCATCTCTGAACACTAAGATATCAATGGGCCCCTTCCAGACACAAATGACAATCATGTGATTGCCTCTCCATGGACTGACAGATTTGACGACAGAGCTTGGTACCATAACCAGCCGCAGGCAATCCCGCACTGGGTTCAGAGGGAGCCTGATGAATCAAAGTTCAATAGGTCTCATGACATTTGGCATCTGCGATCAGTCCTAGAAAAAGCATTGCTAATTCATTGCGTGCCCTTTACAAAATAATTGTGCGCAGCTGATCAGATCGGTCTTTGTGATGTGTGATAGGTGTGGTCTTGTCATAAGTGAGTTCAGACTGAGACCCATATCCTATATGTGCTGCCTCATGTCAAGGAGAATTTTCTCCAGTTTAAAACCAACCCCAGCTTCGAACCTCATCCTTCGTCAGCTGTCGCACTCACTTATCTAACAGCTCTGCCTGATATGAGGATTGTCAAATGAATAAACGCTGCTGTGCCCTGAGCAGCACAGACATAACACCTGTCCATTATGTTACCTGATCTTTGCGGTTGAGGAGCTGGGTTTTTCATTAGACCAGTGAGACGCCAGTGGCAGGAGGTAGTGGCGAGGGAGTCCTCCAATCTAGGGGCACCGTCGCTAAAAGAGATCCTCGCATAGCGCATCCTCGTTAGTAGCTACATGCTCATCCTCACTGGAAGATGATTCAGAGAGCTTGTGGCTTTGTACTAAGGGGAGGGAAGATGGCCACTTCTCCGCAGTGACTGTGAGAGAGCGATAAAGTCCTGCTGCAGGAATCCCATTCTTCTGTCCAGTGCTTTCCATGGCTGAGAATTGGCATATCAATGCGAGCCAGGTGAGTCAGTCCCATCTCGCAGGTGGGCACTTTTTCACAGGCAAGGCATTGTCTTGTCGTCAGTCCATCTTCAGCAAGGAGCTTGTCCATACGCTGAACGTTTATGAAGGCTGATTGACTGGGCATAAGCACCTTTCATAGTGAAAGGGATGCTGCCATGAGCCGGTAGCTGGTGTTGTTTTAGGTTTGTGCTGTCTGTCAATGGCGAATTGCCATATAAATTGTCATATAAAGCCAATCAGTGAAGCTCTACATGAAATAAAGCTTTGCTATTGGGCTTTTTAAAAACCAAACCTTGGTTTCTATAATAGCATTAGGAACACGCTGCTGAATATGTGGACGGGTGCTGATAATGCATTTGGCTTTGTTTGGGGAATAAAAATAACTAATCTTATCCGCAAAAAATTATATCAACATGCCTCTGAGCCACTCTTCATAACCTCACTAGGGGATGGGACTTTGCAAAGAACCTGGGGTTATTACTCTGGATAATAAGAGGGCTACCTGAAATTTAAAATGCAATTCATATGCAATTTCATTACTGTCAAGAGATCCTTATGAAAATACAAACACGCACAGATAAATACATTGCATGTAAGCGTGCAACTGTGGAGAGGCTCACCTGGTGGGCTGGGTAGCTGAGAGGCAGGCCTCCAATGAAGAGGTGTCCCGTTCTCTGAATGGTCAGTCCTGACCAGTAATTACTGAGTGTGCTCCGTAACCATTTGTAGCCGGAAACCATCACCTCCGCTTCGCACGGGGCGAAGTGCTGCCTGTGGACCATACAGTGTCAGGAAAATGTTTTATTTAAATTAATTTAGTTATTTTAAACAATATTTATATATTTTTTTTTACCTTTTAGTTAACTTTGACTTATTTATCTTTCTTCTTTAACAACTTCACCCAAGTAGTTTTTTTATGATCAAACCAATGTGATTAATGTATTCTCTTCTGCATATTTCTATGTACAGTAAATTAAAGGAAAAAAAAGAGGAAAGACCTCCAGTGCAGTACATTGCATTGCATTTTCCTCAACTTTATAATCAATCCAATAAAAATGTAGTATGCAAATGATCTCTGTATTCCAACAAATGGAACTTAGCATGCAAATTAATAGTTGAAATACGTAGATGTTTCCACCCATTAAAACCCTTGACACCTACTGCCCCTCTAAAGCTTAATTTATAGTGGACACATTGACACAACCATGCGCCCACAATCCAGAAACTGTAAGATTTTATACTACTACACATCCACTGACTGCATGCTTTTTGACCATTGCACAAAGAAGATGGCTTCTATGCTAGATGAGGAAGAGGAGTTGATTTGCATGTACCTACTGTGGAGAAATCAGAGTGTCAACTAAATGCCTGTACCTTCTGACCTCTTTCCACAGTCGTTCCTCACTGAAGTTCTCAATTTTTTTTTAAAGGCATGAAAAGGGTGAACAAGATACCGGAAGACCTGCCCCACCTGCAGTCAACCAATAATCAACAATATAGGTCTTGCAACTGGCGCAGCAACAGACCATCTCATCTCATTGTCTAAGCCGCTTATTCCTGGTCAGGGTCGCGGGGGGGCTGGAGCCTATCCCAGCATGCATAGGGGCGAGAGGCAGGAATAAACCCTGGACAGGCCGCCAATCCATCGCAGGGCACACACACCATTCACTCACACACTCATACCTACGGCCAATTAGGCTAACTTGCATGTCTTTGGACTGTAGGAGGAAACCGGAGTACCCGGAGGAAACCCACGCGGACACGGGGAGAACATGCAAACTCCACACAGAAAGGCCCCTGGCCTGGATTCGAACCCGAGACCTTCTTACTGTGAGGCAACAGTGCTATCCACTGCACCACCGTGCCGCCCTAGCAACAGACCATGTAGTTCAAAATTAGAGACAGTGCCCAGGCAAATCCGTCAGGTATAAATGAAGCTTAAGAAGGGGGAGTAAGTGGTGAGGAAATGGTTGTGTTTAATGCTAGCCACTACAGGCTACTGGAGTATGCACAGAATTTATGCATTTATTTATTAGTTGCAGGCAGGGCTGGCTCAAGGCACAGGCCATACAGGCAGCTGCCTGGGGCGCCATGTCGGCTAGTGGCGCCAGTTCGCCCTGACAAAAAAAAAAAAAAAAAAAAACGCTGGTGGCTGGTGGGCGCCCTCTCCTTTCCTCCCAATGAACAAATAAACAAAAAGAAATACACTTTGCTCCCCTTTTCTGTTCCTCACACAATGTTTCATCTGGCCTGCACTTTGACTAGGGGTGCAACGGATCACAAAACTCATGGTTCGGATCGTATCACGGTTTTGAGTCACGGATCGGATCATTTTTTGGATCAGCAAAAAAAAAAGAAGGGAGACAAATATAACTTTGATTTTTTTTGACCATTTACCGCTTTTTAAAATGTTAGGTTAGTAAGCTACCGTTAGCTAACTAGCGTCTATGGAGTTATCTTAGTCCCAAAGTAGCCAAGTACTAGCTAGTTGGCTAACTGATGTTTTCCAGAGTCTGAGTTGCAGGGTAAATAAGCTAGCGGTTAGTAAGCTCACTAACTATCGCTAACATTTCTTATACGGAGTTAGCTAACATTAGCATAGACCTAGTCTTGGCTAGCTAGCTAGCGTGTATCCGCTTTGGTATGTAGCTAGCCAATTCAGAAAACGTTCATGTTATCTATTGCTCTATTGAGCTAGCTAAAAACTTGAAAACTGCCATAATCTGTTCTACAAACTGTAGAAACGTTTAGTGTTATGTTTTGCCTCGTTTGTTCTGTTTGTTCTGCGTCTGGGTCCCTGTTCAGTACTGTGAGGTACCGAACAGAGACCCAGACACAGACCAGAATAAGGCAGTAAAGGAATGTTTAATGATCAGACAAGGTTCGAAAGCCGATAGTCAGAGTTAGTACAAAATCGAAATCCAAAAGAGTAGTCAAAAAGGCAATACAAAAGTAAAAACCAAATAATCAGAAAGGCGAACAGACAAAATCGGAAGGCAAACTCGAAGTCAAACAGAAGGGGTGTCTCGGAAAATACAAACCAACTCTGGCTTACACATAATTGGCACAGTGAATGATGATCAACATTCTGACAAATACTGAGAGCAGACACGAAACTTAAATACAAGTGGGGAAGGAAAACACAATAGGAATCAGGTGTGACTGGGAGGGAAGAAGGACAAGGACACAGGTGAGAACGATAGGGATCACTAATACGATAACGAGGGGAGACAAAAGACACGGACTGGGAAGCACAAACACACGGAAATAAAACGACCTGGAATAGCAGGTAGACACGTACACAGTTCGAAGGGGAGGAGAGCAAAGGAAAGAATCTGCGTGCAGGTAAAGCGAAAGGAGAGAAGCGTACAGGGATAGGACAATGAGAGAGAGAATGATAGCAGTAGATAGAAGCGTGAGATAATTAGTAATTAGTAATGTTAGTAACTTAATCTAAATCCCTAATGTTAGTAGAGTAGTAGGTTAGTACTATATACATCTAACTAATATATACAGAGTGTTAGAAAGAAAGAAGGAAGTAAACGAGATAGGAAAATAAGGCAGAAAACCTGTAAAGTCGAAATCATCCGAATAGTGCAATAACAAAGACGAGGAGTGGATTATCGAAAAACACGGAACACAGACAGACGGGGAAACAGACGTGAATGAACCGTAATGATGAGAAAAATAATAAAATACAAAAACAAACAGAACAAACGAGGCAAAACATAACATTTAGTTGGTTGACACCATGAGCTGGCTCGATAGCTAGTTTGAAACACTTCACTTATCTTTCCTCTGCAAACAGCTTGGAAACGCATTAGTGAGCCTGGTTAACTAACGTTAACCATCTAGCTGATCGTTCAGCATAGCTAACTCTGACCTAGTATGTTTTCTTCTAGCTATGTTTAGCCAGCTAGTTAACCTCGAGAACCCGTTATCACTGCTTACAGAATAATGTTATGGGTAGACATCCAATCTTGGTTTCCTAAGATAGCTAACAATGGCGAGCTAGTTAATAACAACTGTCAAGTGTCATTGATCTGTGTGATGACTAACTTAACGTTAACATTCTTCAATTGCTCGGTCGTTTAACAACAATCAACAACCAGCAAGCAAGACTGCTAAATGTTTTGTAGTGAAGTAGAAATCGCTGGCTAACTAACATTGTGCATATACTGTATACTAAGAGATTATTAAACTAAATTAGCTAACAAGTTCAGTGCACCCCTAAGAGTTGGCTAGGGTCACTGCATGCAAATGCCTAACGTTAATACTTTTTTGAACAGCTGACTACGAATGTCTAGAGTGTTTTAAATGTATCTAATGTTGGATAGATTAGGCTACAGGTAACCAGCCAATATAATTTACAGGGAAGCCAAAGTGCTCCCATACATGCGACTTAAATGATGCGGGATGCTTTTCAAGTTCTTCCGCTCCTCCGCTAGCCATGACTTGTCTGCAACGCGATAATCTCTAATTGATTTTTTGGTTTTCAACATGACATAAACACACAATGTTTCTTTGTGCATAATTAACCAATCGTTGCGCTTCAGAGCAAAACACAGCACGCACCTGTCTTGTCTATCTCTTCACTGTAACTCTGCATCGAGATTTAGGGAATTGTTACTTTAAAACGTAACAGCGGCAGAAAAACTGTATTTCTCTATGATGGTTCAATTTAGCAATGAATCCGCGGTTCATATGCATGCCGAACCGTGGGGGGTGATCCGTACGGATCACGGATCAACTCCGTTCCGTTGCACCACTAACTTTGACAAAGATGCTGTTACTGAGGTGGGGGATATGATGCCTGGCTGCTTGCTGAAAGTGGGTTTACGTGCGCGCATCACAGGCAACCCAAGAGACGTGCTGTCGTCTGTCGGGGCAAGCGCAGGTGACGGGGTCAGAGAGGCACGCACTACTGATGCAGTCAGGCAGAGAGCCAACATCAGCGCGACGCAAGATAGATATCAGATCGATGACAGATTTTATATTTGCACAATGACTTTGAAAAGGCACAAGCCTTCAGGTGCACAGGGGAGAAAACGGAGGAAGGAGGAGGAGGAAAAGAGAGCCCAATTAAGAGGTAGGCTATGTCATCAAAATGCCATTTTGTTGTGTTTCTGTGTTATTGTAGGAGGCTAACTAGCTAAGTAATAAACAAGCTAATGCTAGCTAGATAATGCGATGCTAAGAGCTACTGCTAGACTCATACAGATTGAAGGATGAATGCATGCTGATGCTGAGTTACCCAACCCTCACGTTTTGGCTTGAAGCTTATTAGTACCCACCTGTAGTTATTACCAAAACTAGGCTACTACACCTGAATTGCAGAGTTGCAAAACCCTCATGCTTGCCTTGAGCCTCATGCTTTATTATTAGGCTACCAAAATTAGTAGTAGGCTACAACATTATATCAGTGATAATAATAGCTTCCATGGTGATGTCTGATTGATGTTTGTTGGGGGGGGGAACCCAAATGCCAATCTTGCCTAGGGCACCGAAATGTGTAGAGCTGGCCCTGGTTACAGGGGTTAAAGGACTACTCCCGATCCTGAATTCTATAGTTTTATATAACATTTGTGCAATATTGGATGAAACCAATACTAAATGTTTGGGAAATGTAGTCAATGTTGTTTTGTCTTAATTTTCGTAGTGAGTTCCTACTTTCACAGGTTTCACAAACTTTTTTCTCGCAATCTTTACAAGATAATGTGAGTCATTTGAATATATCAATATAAACATTAGTCTGTGTCACATGCCACATGACAATCTCTAGACTGGAGCAGAGCAGCTGATGGTAAGAAGTGGCAGAGGAGTGGGGTTTGCTGGTCTACGGACTGGATCTTTTATTTATTTTTTGTCTCCCCCCCCAGACACGGGAGAGAGACAGTGGGAGAGCAGGTTAAAATAAAACAAACATAAACAAAGTCTGCACCCTACTTCCCGCAAAGCTTTCGGGCAAAAACAATGAACTAAAATAAGAAACTAAAATAAATCAACAATAAATGAAAGCCCCGCCTCCTCCAAGGGGGGAATCCCTTTTCGGGGAGCACACAACAAACACAGACAATCAGTGGCTTTCCACACTACCTTCATACATCCACATTTAACACACATCAACACTTACAGCACAGGGTAGAACTGTCCCGACACACACTCGACACACATCTCAACAAGACACCACGCCTCCTCAGACCGGAGTTCCCCTAGAACCTCCCCAGGCACACACATATCCAGTGACTTTTCAAGTGCTTCTCAAACCCATGCACACAGAGACACTCAAACTTTTCAGTCCAAGTTCTCTTTTACCCCAAACAGAACAGAGACCCTCGCCACTCCTCACAAGGAGAGTTCTCTTTCAACCAGCCCTGAGACACTCTCCACTCTTTCAGTGAGAGTTCTCGGGCCGTTGTCCAGAAACACTCTCCACTGCCCGAGTGCGAGTTCTCCAATCACACCGAGGGCAAGAGGCGGACCCTATTTCAATCACTTTCAACAAATGCACACAGAACTCAACATAAACTCCACACAGACAGTATGTAAATTACTTCCGCTTGCCTCCCGCCCATGTTTTACAAGCATATACTGTATGGGCTATTTTGCGTGATAAGAAAGTTGTTTAGCTTTTTAAAAAACAGAAAACCCTTTAATTAAGCATGGCAATGTAAGCCAGAAAAACTATTTTGCTAATGTCCCTATCCCTATCATCATTTAGGTAAATAAGGAAGAGCAGAGGTCCCAGCACCTATAACCTCTTCTCGGGTAAAGCTCTCAACAAAGTAACTGTTTAGTGTGTTAGCAATATCCTTATTATTATAAACTAAAGTTCCTTCCTTATTCTTAATACACTTATCCTCATCATTAGATTTCTTTTTTCTACTACAATATTGTAAAAACTTTTTAGGAATCCTTTTTGCATCTTGTGAAATTTGTATTTAAAACCACCTTTTAGCTGCTCTTATTTCCTTTTTAGCCCGCATATTACAAAAATCTAACATGTTTCTTTTTATATACTCTGTATAGTCACTACTTTTGCCTCAAAATCTCCCATAAAGATTTAGTCATCCACTGCGGAGACAGTTTTTTCATCCTATTTTTCCTTACTTTTGGGATTAATTTACACATCCACAATAATCCTTTTAAATTTAATCCATTTTTAATTCACAGTTATGCAATTTAGAAGTTTTACCCAATCTATATTACTTAAATTCTCTCTCATTTTATTAATTTCAGCTCGTCTGAAGTTAAAAATTCTAGAGTTAGGAATTGAAGTCACCCATTATTAACATCTCTTCTTTAGCACAGGTTTGTTGTATGTTACCATAGAGCATAGTATTTATGTTATGGTCTGAAGCTGGAGGTTTATAGCATACTAAGGCCCTTCTCATGATCTCCCAGTAATCTAATCCAGATGTCCTCACAAGGAATGAATGAGTTAATACCTGGAATTTCCTGCACATTAAGATTATCTTTCACATAAAGGCCCCCCTCCTCTTTTATTAGTTCTATCCTTCCTAAACAATATGTACCCCTCCACATTATATTCATCCCCATCCACTGCACCAAGCCATGTTTCAGTAACCCCAATGGTAATAATATAATGGTATGTGGGGATAATGCTGTGTGTTCACAAAATGTTTAGGGTCACAACAAATTAGTACACATATGCACATTTCCCAAATTCCCTTCTGTTTTTAATATTATTTTTGATTCGAACCAAAAAAACTGGAGGAGCTGGAAAGGTACTCATGACATCTTCCCAGGGATTAAAATAAACCAGTACTCGATATATGGTAATTCAGTTTAGCGCTTGTTTAGTGCAGGGCAAATAATGTGCATTGCATGTGATTTATTTATTTGTTGTTGTTTTTATTGTAGCCATTCACCAGTTTTCAATTCCAAATCTTGAAAGATTTCTTCAAAACATACTTTTTTTCCAGGGCCTGAACCAGCAAATAACCCCCATGAGATGAGAGTTATTCCTGCATTACTGTACCACGGTTGCTTTACCGTCACTAATGAGAGCTAGCCTGTAAAAGAGGAATCTCAGCGTACAGTGGGAGAGGTGGTTAGGGTTCTGCCTTCTCTACCCGGGGGGCCCCTGCAGGTTCAGATCCCCTGCGGCACACTGCTGATGTAGCTCTGAACCAGTTATTTCATCTCGAATAGAAGAAAAATGTTGAGAAAAGGCTGTTACAAATGGTTACCATGTAAAATGTAAGCACGGAAAGTAACCTGTACTGGAGCAGCAGTACTAGCCATGAATAAATTATGCATGGCTTGAAAATTACACCAGTTTGAAAAGGGGCAGCTGTGGATTGTTCTTCCAGAAAAGGGGAGACATCCCCACATCCCGTGGCCTCACTTTGGCAGAACCCCGGGAGCGACATCTCATCGCCCACCACTGATTCGCGGCTAGTGCTGCCTTTCCACTTGCTCTTGAGCTCAGATCAGGTTCAGTTGCTTGTAATCCCCCTCCCCACAGAAAGGCCTAGAGTATCTATTACTGGCATTTCAGGCTCATCCCATCTACTTTTACACACACATTAACGATCGCTACCTAATTTTCTGTAAGGTCTTTTCTGCCCTTAATTTGCCTCACATCCTCACTCTCAGCCCAAAAGGTCAAGGGCCTTTATATCCATGTAATTACATACCCAGGAAATTCATACACCTGACAGACAAAACCAGCTTCCTTAATCTACTCCTCTGTCAGTGGAAATCTGAAAAAAGTATGAAGGCAGATTCAAGCTTCAAATTCTTCCTTTTGTTTTTAACCTAAAATCTCATTCACAAGGATCACCTACCAGAGAGGGTTCCTGGAGACAAGGATTGCCCTGAAACTGAGCTGTGTGTTAATGTTCATACATAGTACTTTTCATTAAATCATATATGAACTTCTTGTGATATAATATCCAAACAGAGCCACCTACAGGTAAATGGTCACTAGTTGGCTGCTATATTGCCTTTGTGTCTATTGTGTCTTTTTCTCATATTGGAAATCATTACTTGGGTCAATATCAATATGGGGTGCCTTTGGTACTTCATAACTTCCAAAAATATTTGTTAATATTTTCAATTTCTTTGAACATTCATTATATTAAGTGGACTGTAGACTACCCAAAAAGCATTTATGTCAAACTTAAGCACTTTTTATCAAGTAACTACAAGCAGACAATTTGTGAATCAACCACAAGATATGTCAACCCTGTCATGGACAAATACAAAAGAGATTAATTATATTTCCATTGCATTGTGGTGATATAATTTACATTTTCAGAAATATATTGTGTCCCTTTCTGACTAATAATTCTTAGTTCATGTCAAAATTGTACAGTAATTACTTTCTTTTATCAATAAAATTGATATTTTATCAATATTTGATACAATTTTCTAATAATACTATTTGCCCCCTCCTGTTTATAAACAAATCACTCAAAAGTTTTTGATAACTTATGAGAATGATATGCTTATTTTGATAAAACATGAAGATAACAGGGTGGACAAGGGCATGACAGGGTGGACCTGGGCATGACAGGGTGGAAAAAGGCATGACTCGGTGCTGTAGAAGAGGACATCATTTGTGAAACATGAGGAAACACTTTAGCATTATGATGAATGGTATTTAATGAAAGCATTTTACTATCAATTAAATGAACAAATGAGAAAATAATTAAGAACACTCATTGAATCTGATCATAAGCATTGACTGTTGAATGCGGAGATTTGGATGCAGTTTCTTTCTTGGACCTATGGTACCTCTTTATGTATTTTTCAGTTTTCCTTTTCTCTTTTGCTAGCTGTGCCCTCAATTTTTCTATCTCATTTGTTTTTCTTCTTTGCTCTCCTTTGATGATGATATGATGAAAATTTGGAAATATAAGTGTAGATACTTACAGCACTTGGAAAAGTTGTTCTCCCTCCACTGAAGAAATACAATATGGTGGCTGTGATGTCACTGGATTAAAGGGAGGGCTCTTAAAGGGGGAGTTTACCCCATCATAACAGGGTGGACAGCGATTTCACAGACACACACAAAGTGTTTAATATCATTATGAAAAATGCAACATAAATGATCAAAATACTTGAATTGGGAAATAACTTCTTTATGACTATAAGAAAATATAGAAGGTCACCCTAACCCTAACCCTAACCCTAATTTACATTTTTTGCTATTAAATCACTTATTACACTCATTGAAGTTGACAGGGTAGGTGCTGGGACATGTCAAAATCCCCTACATCCAATCAAAGAAAATGGTACAAAATGTATAACATGCATCTTAAGGCACATGTCATTATACTAATATATTCATAAATGTTTACCCATTTAGAATACAACTTCAGAAATTCTTTGTTTTGCAATATTTTCATGAAACTTGAGTGATTATATTGAGGACACCAAAGGCACCTTATACTGATATTGACCCACTTACATATTGTAGGCATGCTTAATTGTATGTTTTACCACTGAATATTGCCTCCATCAAGTTGAATCTTGATAGAGAATATTTATATACAGTGAGAACCATAATTAACTGGACAGTGACAAATGTTTTGTTATTTTGGTTCTGTACTCTGAAATGAAAATCAATCAATCAGGACCATAGAAAAAACCCTGGGCATGCCCACGTCAACAGTTTGGTTCATCATTAACAAGAAAAAAACAATTGGTGAACTCAATTATGTCAAAAGACCTGGTAGACCGAGGAAGACCACTGTAGTGGATGACTGGAGAATACTCTCTATGATGAAGAAAACCCCCCTGACAACGGCCCAACAGATCAAAAACACTCTCCTGGATGCAGGTGTCAAAGTTAACCATATGTAGAAGACTACACCAGCAGGACTAGGTACACTACAAGATGCAAACCATAAGCCTGAAGAACAGAAAGGCGATTACAGTTTTCTAAAAAGCACCTAAAAGAGCCCCAAGAGTTCTGTAACAAAGTCTTGTGGACAGATTAGACAAAGATTAACATTTAACAGAGTGATGGAAAAAGGAAAGTGTGGAGAAAAAAAGAAAATGCCCATGATCCAAAGCATACCACCTTATCCGTGAAACATGGTGGAGGGGGTGTTATGGCATGGGCCTGTATGGCTGCCAGTGGAACGGGCTCACTTGTCTTCATTGATGATGTGACTGCAGACAGAAGTAGAACAATGAATTCTGAAGTCCACAGAAATATTTTATCTGCTCAGATAAAACCGAATGCCTCCAAACTCAATGGACGGCACTTCATCAGGCAACAAGACAATGACCCGAAACATACTGCGAGAGCAACGAAGGGGTTTTTGACAGCCAAAAAGTGGAAAATCCTTGACTGACCGAGTCAATCACCAGATCTGAATACAATTGAACATGCATTTTACATGCTGAAGAGGAGACTGGTACAGGCCTGGCAGAGCATCACCAGGGAAGATACCCAGCGTCTGGTCACGTCTATGCGTCACAGACTTCAAGCAGTCATTGCATGCAAAGGATATGCGACCAAATATGAAAAATGATTACTTTATTCTACATTATGTGAAACTGTCCAAAGAATTATGCTGCCTGAAAATGCGGGGGCCTATATACAAAAGGTTCTATCATTTAGAAACGGTTCATCCAATATGGATGAAAATACCCTCAAATTAAAGCTGACAGTCTGCACCTCATTGTATTTGTATTGTATTGTGTCACCCCTCTACTCTCCTCTCTGCACTGGCTCCCCATCGCAGCACGCATCAGATTAAAATCACTGGTGCTTGCTTTTCAAGCGGCTAGAGGAACTGCTCCCCCATACCTCCAGTCACTCCTCACACCCTCCTCTGGCAAACTGACTATCCCATCCCTCCAGGCCACTGGCAGCCGCTCCTCGTGGTCTCACCTCTTCTCTACCCCGGTGGTAGAACAACCTTCCGCAATCGGTCAGGACCGCGGAATCACTTGCGATTTTCCGCAAGAGACTGAAAACCCACCTTTTCAGACTCCACTACCACTGAATTCTGTACATCTAGCTAACTGTCATCACCACTGCTTATTCGCTCAACACTATGTGTCCCTGCTTACTCCTCATTTCAAAAAAAAAAAAATAAAAAAATGTTTTACTAACCTTTTCCTTCCCAGTGTTGCAAGTATGGTACGCAGCTGCCTGCATTGATGTCTATCGCTGTATTACTGCACTAATCTCTTGCACGATCTATGATTGTTCCTACCATGTATTAATGCACATCTTCTAAGTCGCTCTGGATAAGAGCGTCTGCTAATTGCTTGTATGTTCCAAATGTAAATGTATGTTCCAAAAATTGGGAAAATTATACTCTTTTATAGTTTAATTGTATGGTTTTTTGCTCATCTTTATCAAGCGTGAATAATGAAGGAGTCGACTGTATATATAATATATAATGTAATATGTTTTGTGCTCATTTACAGTTATGAAACTCATCATGGGGGGAAATATGGGCGTGAACACTTAGGGCCCTATTTTCGTGCCAGCGCTAAGCGGCGTTATGCCCTAGCACAGGCAAATTGCCAGTTTCGTCTGTCGCAAACGGAATATTTCCCGTCTCCGCCGAGTTTGGCAATTTCGTGGTGTGCAATGAAGGCGTTTGCGCGACTATGGGTTGGGCAGCGCAATAGGGGGTGTGACAATGAAAACAGTCGGGCGCTATGCAAGTTTGGTGTCAAATAATGAGTTTGCGTTAACGTCCAACTAGACCACCTCTTAGCGCAAACGCTGGCGCTCTGTGCAATTTGGTGACTCTATTGATGCGCACATATGAACATAAGGTTATCTGAAATCACATGAGAATGTTTTGTGAATATTGTGAATTTCCCCCCATGTTGAGGCAAATCGTCCAATCCATGGGTAACTTGCAAGTGTAATAAATTAAGCTAAAAACTATTTCACCACAGCTTGTGGTTATTTAATGCACGGAAATGAAAGTCTGAAGCCAGCAGGCCATCCATCACTACCATTCAGTAAGATACACCTGTTAAATAAATATATGTTTCTATGCACATTGTTTTTCTTATGTGAAAGGCTTTATTCTTTCCATTTGCACTACAGAAAATAGAGTACATAAATATATGTAGTCGCCGAAGGCAATACTGTGAGCGATACCCTGGGTTTGGTAGCCGTTGTTGGCCAAACGGCTATCAGTTCGGCTGTACATGCAGTTTCTTCCAATCTTGTCCAACATGCAAATTCGTTTATTACTTTTCCTACACCCGATAGCCAGCAGAGAACTAAACAGGATTTTTTTTACATTAAGTTAGAAGAAAATAAATGTTGTTTTTTAAGTTGGAAAGCCTACAAATAAGGAAAAAGAGATGGTAAAATAAAACACTTTCTTTTAACAATGTAGGTCTCAAAATATAAACTCAAATCATGAAAATAACAAATTAATGTAATGTTTTCCCCCTCTGATTCGCGCGCCAACTTTTCCGCACCTTCTCGCTCTCCTCTTTTGAGAAGTGCTCCTGGCGCAGAAGCGCAAAACTGTCATGCATGTCAGGAAATTGCCAATTTGCTATAGCGTTAGCATACTGGTATTTAAAGGGATAGAAAATATGTGTTCTGATTGGCCATTATGAAACCAAACCCCCACCACACCCACATGTATTTTTTAAAAGTTAATCCAACCTCTTTTACAACTGCGCCGGAGGTGCGCTATCATCCTCAATCACGAAATTACCGAAATTGCGTTAGACATGACCTAAAGCACCACTGTTCGCTTTGCGTCTGCGTTACCGACACCGTCCTAATTCACCAAGATAGGGCCCCTAGTGTGGGGGAAGTGTTTACACTTGACAATGCCTGTTACAGTATACTACTGCTGAAGACTGGGCCACATTGTCTCACTTTCCACACTCCCTTTACCAAGGGATAAGGGTGTCACTCGACAGTGATGTCATTTCCTGCAGAATGAAAGCCTTCCCTTTTAATCTCCTTCCTCCACATGCTCATTTATGCAAGCAATCAATTATGAAAACAAGCCAGGGTGTAAACATGGGGAATGCAGCGATTACTAAATTTCCTGTCATAAAAGAGCAGACAGCACAACAAAAGACAGAGGAGCCAGGAGTACCCGGGGCCAAGAAATAATTAACATTTAATTCCATGCCATTCTCTCTCTGCTGTCATCGTCGTACTCTCTGCCGCCCCCCAATTTTTTATGCTCCTTTTCAGCCTTGGATATGCTGCTCTAGAGCTTTCTCGGGGCCTTGGGAGAGTTTCTGAGGCTAATTCTCCTCTTTGGAAGAACAGGGGAGGGAGATAATTACCTAAGCATGGAGCCCAGGCTAACCGTCTACAGCTGGAGGCTACTCCGACCACAGATGTGCGCCGCCTCTGATACCCCCTTTCCCTCCCTGGTGAGGAGGGGAGGGGGAGCGGATCCACCAGGTAATCTGGCCTGATTTGTCGGGGTTGGAAGCGCTGGCTGGTTTTAGCACTCGGGGGCAGCCGACACAGCTCCGTGTGCTACCTTCTCTGGAGGTGGAGCGGGGGGTGCAGTTAATTTAGGAGCATTCTGCCAGATCAGCCTGGCTGCCCACCAGAGGGTACTGAAGTGTTTGGGGGATTACTTCTGAGGCCACCGGTCTGCAGTGGATGTCTGTGAGACATATAAAGAAGTTTGTGTTTATTAGCTGTGTTGAAAACCCATAATAATTTGAGGGGGAAAGGGGGAGGCTCTAGCTCCTCTGTGATTGGTTTGGGGTCATCAGGAAGAGGAGAGACAGACGTGGAGGGCTGGTTGAGGCTGGCGTTTTCATTGATTAAACTCCTTTCAAAACCGACAAGCTGATAAACACTTGTTCAGTTCTAACACTGACTATGTTATTTTTTTATCCTTAAGGTGAACATATTCTGATAGAGATTCAAATTAATAAAAAAAAGGTATAGGACAGACCTGACGTAGACCACGTACTCGCCTCCGTCATCCACCTGGATTGTGGTATTGATCCTCCTCATCCCTTCTTCCTGGTTACAGCCAAATCCATACTGAGAGAAAATCAGACGTGAAATCAATGTCTTGATAAATCCACCGCTGTACTTCAGAAACAGTGGGACACTTCAAACAGAATTTCCCCTCAGATCAAATTTCCAAACCAACAAAAGCATATAAAAAGAAAAAAAGGAAAGGAAAAAGGAAAGTAAAGAATAAAATGAATATAAGAGAGAGAGAGAGAGAGAGAGAGAGAGAGAGAGAGAGAGAGAGAGAGAGAGAATATATAAAAACAGAGAGAGAAATAAAACAGCTTTTTATGAGGGACTGCTTGAGCAACTTGTCAGGAGGACTCCTGGTCTTTCCGAAAGCATGGCACCTGTTTCCTGGGTGAGTAATCCACCCGTTCAGAAGCCAGCAATCAGCTGCATTGTCATGCCTATGCAGCAGATCCCATTATGAATGCTGACGTCATTGTGCTGGACAGCCTTACACCCAGCACAATTGGGGAATTGCAGAAAATTTATTTTCTGTGTATTTTCCATAAATTAATATAGATTTTCTACTATTTACTTTCTTGTTTGATTGAGTTAATAATTAATAACCACACATGGATATGTGTGTGTGTTTGTGTGTTTTTACACACATGTTACAGAATATAAATAAAAGAAAAAAATATTCCACAGGGTGTGAGTGAGTGAGCTAGAAGCTCAGTTAAACATCTTAACAGTCTAAAGATGGCATCTCCTATAGCATAGCGTCCCCATCACTGCACTGGTGCATTGTTTTTTTCTGCTTGGTCCCAGGATGTCTCCGAACTAGGTCGATGTTCAAAATATTGACATGGCAATATATTGCATTTCACTTGACATCTGTATTGGTATTTTGGTTGGTTGGTTGTTTTGCACGAGACAGTTGTATTGTGTGTTATGTATTTAGTGATGTCTGTGCATGCATTGTAGCAATGCCTGTCTGATTCAAGTAGCAATTCTTCAGCTTAACATAAAGGAGACTGAAGCCCTTGCCTTTAAACCATGATTACTCTCAACCTGTTTCTGCTTATATTCCTTAATTATCAATCAAGCAGTTCAATACCAATATACCAATGTACCAGTACAGCTTCCCAATTTTATTTTCTGATAGCATTTTTATTTACATTAGAAAATTGTATCATATTGTCTTACATCTACAAATGATCTGAACATGTGGATAAATGTGGTCTTTTTTCACTGTGCGCAAAATTAATTTTCCCATGTGTATCATACCATAATGCGTATTGTGTCGCCACTCCCGTATCGACATATGTAACATCTAGTTACCTATCAGGTTACCTGTCAATACCCAGCCCTACTCTCTGAACCAAGTCCTACTCAACAACTACAGCCATGTTTAACTTTGTCCATGAGGCAGAGGACAGAGTCGTACTGGGTTTGATGGCACTGAAGGCAGGGTCCCTGCTCTTGCGAGATGTTTGATTGACACCAGATTGAGCCCGACAGCTGCCGAGCCCAACTCCAAGACTGTGGTAGGACATCACCTGACCTGCAGTTCTCCTCCCTCGATGAAGAGCTTGATGAAGAAGAAGTCGCTGATAGCAGGGCCCTGGTTGGCATAAAGAATGGTCCCTTCTGACGCTCGGCTTTGAAACCTCACAGAGATGTTGCTGACGGTGCCCAGATCGATGACTTCAAACTCCATGTAAGAGTCACCAGAGTACCCCACGTAGCTGAAGTCTGTGGAGAAAAGGGGGCAGGTGCACCTCAAATTAGGGGTAATTAATATCAGCCCCTCTTATGTGGGGGAAATTGATAAAACTTGAATAAAACAGCTAATCTTTTATAAATCACATGAATAGTCTTGTATGGATAGTTCTGTGCAAAAACATTTATTCCCCTGTAATAATGAATACAGCATGCAAATGAGATTAGTGAATACACAGATGTAACAATGATACATAAAAAGTCTAATAAAAACCCTGGTGTGTTTTTGTGCCTTTGACTCTGAGTCCAACTTGATCAGGGAGGAGGAAAGAATAAACACATTCACATAAACACATTCACACAACACACAAACACACACACACACACACATGCACACATACACGCACACACACACACACACACACACACACACACACACACACACAACACAAACGACACACGACACATGACACACTGCAAGAGAGAAATATATTGCAAATCGTGTTAACAATCAGCTGCATGCTAAAGGATACAATCTTAAATCTGCCTGACAGAAAGCAATAAGGACAATAAGAACCAAGCCTGCTCATTTATATTCAGCAAATGTTATGCCCTGAAGGTGCCTTGATATAACACAGGAAACAGTATTGTTAAAATATGCAGATTATTATGATTATGACGATGTATAAGACTATAATGATGATGTTGAAGATAATCATCAACAATAATAATAATAATAATAATAATGATAATAAAATTAATAAATATATATTTACAATATATTAAAAAATATATTAACAACCTTCCAGTAAGTGTGCATGCAATTAAAAGTTTCCTACAAGGCCAAAGTACTAATGTGGCTGGAAAATGGAGTGTGTACTACACTATATTAATTTATTACTTTCTCAGAAAGGCCCGCTGTACATTTCCCGAATAGCATAAAAGTACAGTTTCTATTATTTTTTCCTTTCACTCAAACCTAAAATATAATTTGGCTTCGACAATGGTACATGTCCCTGACATAAAAAAAAGAAAAACTGTCAAAAAGAATTTACATAATACAGTACATTTCACAGATTTACCCAAAAGATTGGGGGGAAATGCATTTTGGATAATGTGCATTTCAGTAAATGATGCTTGAGGAAAATTGGGTAGAAAGCATTGGTGCATTTGAGTGATAAAGACAACCATCTCTGTCTTTTGGAGCTCACACAGTGCAGACGCACAAACTGACTGCTTCAGGCCAAATGTATCAGCGTTCCACAGAATGAACTGTGTGTTCCGGAGGACTCTGCACACAACACTGAATTTCACGCTGTTAAAATAGGCTTTAACAATCATGGAGTTCCAGTATTTACAAATATAACCAGAGTGCAGTGCATTTATGGACCTCAGAAAGATATAATAAATGACAGAAATGTACCAACTGGATGACCTTAAAGATTTACTCTTTTATATGTATATATATTACCAGTTGCTGATATAAACTGCAGTCTGTGAGCGGTGCTGTCAGACATGCCCCTTCTCTGTGAACCTTTTCCTTTTTACTCTGAGAGCCTTTTGAACATTAGGGCCTTGTAATTACCCAGCACTGAAACACGATTAAAGGACAGTATCAGAGCTCAAATTAGCCAGCAGTTTTCACCACCTCATTTAAAAAATTTTTTTTATGTGGCCCTAGAACACCTTTAATTAGGTGAAAATGAGGACTATGTCTTGTGTGCAACTTCCATGATTTTAATTAGCAAGTGCACATGTAATGTTAGCATGCCTCATAATGGAGTTGCTCAACATGCTTTCAATATGCTTCTAAAAAAGAGGGATGCAAGAGGTATAATTTTCTCCTGGTAATTGTGCGGCAATTGTTTTCTCATCAAGAGGAATTAATAAGACTCCCACAGAAATTGTACTATGGATGTTCAGCAGTGACATACACACAGCTCAGCCAATAACAATGTGCGGTTTGAGATATGCTGCGGGGCTTCAGGTCATATATTCAGTTAACAATATGGAGGCTTGTGAGTAATGATTAAGTAACTACCCATACTCTGTAAATAGAGCACGGGGATGTATAGTGTAAGAGCTGAGCCCTCTGTGCACAGTGCAGCCAAGATTGAGGAGTTTTGACTGTCATCTGATAATCCACCACAGCTAAACTCCAGTTCTTTCTGGTTTTCTCAACACAGAAAGGTGATTGGTTGTGAGTAATAGCCATATCAGTGTAGTGCAGTGGTTAATTAGGTAACGCTTTACATTAACTCTATCTGCATAAAGCATTCATAATGTATTCATGAACATTAAAAAATGGTACATTTAAATGTAATAGGGCATTATGAATGCTTTATGCAGATAGAGTTAATGTACATTAATGTAATGTACAAGTAATGTTTTACTTGTATGTAATGTTATGTAATGATCACTTTATGATATGATAACTGCTTATGAATGTATTATGTGTGTGCCATTTTTAGGTATGTGACTCTTAGGTCAGACCTATCCCAGGTTGTGACATAATGCATACACACGATTGTAATGAATGCATCATGAAAAGCTTAGTATGCATTCATAAATAGGTTCTGATGATCATTACCTAACAGCATCATTAGATTTAATGTAATGTACAAGCAAAACATGTCATAAATCATTCATAATGCCCTATGTAATTGTAATGTACCATTTTAATGCTCATGAATACATTATAAATGCTTTATGTACATAGAGTTAATGTAAACCGTTAACGTTCATTCTTTCCAATAGTGCTGAATGAAGCCTGAGTGTACATGTGAGAGTTCCCTGTAGTGGTCACTGTAGATTATCAGTATTATCAATTATTTGCTCAACAATAATGTCCTAATCTACATATATTTTAAAAGGGTAACGGTCCCAAATGTACATAATTTGATGTTTTTCCTTATCTCAAAAAAAATGTGGTTAGATGTTCTATGTGGTCTCACAGCTGCCCAGTAGTCACTTTGGATAAACATGTGTGCTCAATTATTGTGTTGTATTTCATTGTATCTGTCATGTAGTGCAAGCACTGCTGACATAGTTGGTTGTAAATCACGAAGTGTATACATTGTCCATGAAAATACTATAGATGTTTATACTTATTGGTTGTGAATCAGGAAGTGTATACATTGTCTATGAAAATACTATAGATGTTTCTGAAATCTAATTCAGACAACTGTTGGAAGCAGACAAAAACTGAACAGTGCGCATGCGCATATTCTCGAGGGGAATTCCAGAAGCCCTCAAAGTACTCTATGACACCGTCAAAACTAATTAAATGAAGAGAGCGTTATCAATTAAAACATGTAGAAATACGAGACTTGAGGTTCAGGGATTCCCCTCGAGATTATGCACATCTGCTTCCAACAGTTGTGTGAAACAAACAAGATTTCTGAAACGTCTATAGTATTTTCATGGACAATGTATACATTTCCTGATTCACAACCGATAGGAGTGGAGATTTTTTTGCTCGTGAGCTGTGAGGCATATAATGCACAATATATGCAGAGGGGGAAAAAGGCTTCACTGAAAGGAATTCAATCATACAAGTTTATTACATGCCTCATCTTACAGCATGATATCCTGGCTTATATCGTCCATAGCAGTCGGCAATGCGGGGACATTTCACTAAGTTTCCCATTGCCTGTGGGCTTATCAAGGGTAGTGATGCTGACAAACTTAAAGGACTGACTGAGAATTGAGCAATTTGGTCCAAGGGATGGAAGGAACTGATGCCTGAAATATTTATCTTCTGCTTTTGTAATAAAAAGAAGGTATCTGTAGACGCAGAAATTCTTCAACCCTGATCATCAACGGGGGCCTGCCCCCTGGTGTCCTGCCCTCTGCCGGCTCCACTCAATCCATTTTCATCATTGTTACATAAAAACACCATGTCAGATGATTAATCACCTCATTTAGAGGGTGAGCTTTTGATTAGCAAACTTGTTTCATTTTGAATTTGTAGAACCAGCACACCTCTGATCTTTCACCAGGGGCATGTGGGGGAAGCTAATGCAGGACCTTCTGAAGTGTGTCATGGAGAGAACAACCAGTGTAAAATCAACAAATAAAAGAGAGAGAGAGAGAGAGATAGAGAAAGGGAGAGAGAGGCTGCGATGGGGGAATTAATTAGGATTTTACAGTGCTTCACCTCGTTTCTGACATTGGGGTTGCTGGGTGCTGATGATGAAAAACTACCCCCACAGGAGACAAAGCCAATCCATTAATTTAAAAGGCTTGTTTAGTCTGATGTGACGCATGGTTTTGATGCAGGCTGAGTAGGATGGCAGGAGGCAGGGGCACGGCTCATTAACAGTTTGCTCCCGTTCCTTACCCGCTTTGACTTTACCCTGTACCTTACATTTTAAGAGTCTGCTCATCATTCTTGGCATTCTGATCACTCGCCCCTCTTTCCAAACTCAATATAAACTGGCGCGGGACGACAATCTGACCTTCAAGCCCTTTTTTCCCCCCGCTGCCAAAAAATGGCATGGCTCTCCGTTTCCACAACTGTAAAGTCGCACGCGTAATATTTAAAACCTACATGCAGAAAAATAAAGTCAAAGAAGAACTAGAAGGAGAAGCGGATCCACAGTGGAATTTGGTGATGAATAGGGGCTTGCATCTCACGTGCACATTGGTTTAGCATCGCACTCAAAAACACAGCCATTGCTCATTAGTTAGCGATGCAAATTTTTGGCTCTTGGTCCCCCATTGGGAACAGTCTCTTTTACGGGGATGATAGAAGATCAGGGCCAGAAAGGAGCACTGGGACCGGGGAAGAGCAGGTGCTGGTAATGATGCTCTAACTGTGTCCCAGCTGACATGACAGTTTCAGATTCATGTCTGACATCTGAGTTGGTATTGCGACGACCCTCCCCTTAGACCCCAAAACGTATGCAATAAAGGTCTGTTGCCATGAGGGTAACATTTTTTACATTTTAAGCATTTAGCAGACGCTCTTATCCAGAGCGACTTACAAGATGTGCATAAATACAAGGTAGGAACAATCATAGTTAGCGCAAGAGATCAGTGCAGTAATACAGTGATAGACATCATTGCAGGCAGCTGCGTACCATACCTGTAACACTGGGAAGGAAAAGGTTAATAATTATTTTTATTTTTATTTTTTTATTAAATGGAGTAAGCAGGGGTATATAGTGTTGGACAAATAGGCAGTGGTGGTGACAATTAGCTAGATGTTCAGAATTCAGTGGCAGTGGAGTCTGAAAAGGTTGGTTTTGAGTCTCTTGCGGAAGATCGCAAGTGATTCCGCGGTCCTGACCGATTGTGGAAGGTCATTCCACCAGCGAGGGGTCACGACAGAGAAGAGACGAGACCGCGAGGAGTGGCTGCCAGGCGCCCGGAGGGATGGGGCAGTCAGTTTGCCAGAGGAGGCGGAGTGGAGGGGTCTGGCTGGAGTGTAGGGAGTGATGAGTGAACGGAGGTATGGGGGAGCAGTACCTCTCGCTGCTTGAAAAGCAAGCACCAGTGATTTGAATCTGATGCGTGCTGCAATGGGGAGCCAGTGCAGGGTAAGGTCTAACAAATTATGTGTGTTCAGTGAGTATGCTATGAAAAAGAAAAAAAAACTGGGGTAAGGCAGCTTGCACAATCCAAAAGACGAGATGAGGTGGACTCAACGCAGATGTCTGAAGCTGTCCCATGCTGGCCCAGTCTTTAGGCCACAGCCAAGGGTCCGGTGCTCTTTCCCTTTTCTCCATTTAGGAGCAGTTTGTTCATTTTTGGACAATCAAAAAGGTAAAACAAAAGCTGTGCAGTAGATAATGACCATAGACACTGGAGAATTTGTTTTCCTTTTCAGCCACAGTCATGCAATGAAATCCTGTGTTCATGGTATACTCTTGCTTTGCTCTGAAAGTGATTGGTGAATATTCTGTATAAATGGCACGCACTCCCCCTGCTCTGGGACTCAATACATGATTCAGGGGGATAAAACTGTTTGATAAGTAAGTCATTTCCTGGTTCCTGCCTCCACCGATGCTGGCTGTGTGGAGCACTTCTTTTCTTTAACAGCTCTTGTGTAATGTAAACGCTGTCCCCTCTGTCCTCCTTCTCGCCCCTCCCTGACTCAGACATCCTTCAACTTGTCCTCTCCCACCGTCCCACCACCTGCCCTCTTGATCCCATTCCTTCCCCCCTCTTCCAGTCCATTGCTATGGACATCCTCCCCTTTGTCTCCAATGTCATTAACTCCTCTCTTTCCTCTGGCTCTGTCCCCTCTTCCCTCAAATGTGCTCATGTTGTCCCCCTCCTCAAAAAACCCTCTATGAATCCTGCTGTTATTTCAAACTACCGACCTGTCTCTCTCCTCCCATTCCTTTCCAAAATGTTAGAGCGGGCTGTCTATAACCAACTGTCTGCTCATCTCTTACAGAACGACCTGCTTGATCCCAACCAATCTGGGTTCAGAGCAGGCCACTCCACAGAGACCCTCTCCTTGCTGTCACTGAGGCTCTTCATGGGGCTAAGTCCCAATCCCTTAGCTCCGCCCTACTCCTCCTCGACCTGTCGGCGGCATTCGTCACCGTGGACCACCGGATCCTGCTCTCATCTCTCGTCGAGATGGGAATCTCTGGATTTGGGTTGACATGGTTCGAGTCCTACCTGGCTGACCGGTCCTACCAGGTGGCCTGGAGAGGATCCCTCTTCTCTCTCTACCGGAGTCCCACAGGGCTTGGTGCCAGGCCCCGTCCTATTCTCTCTGTACACCAAGTCACTTGGCTCGGTTATTTCTGCTCATGGTTTTTCCTATCACTGTTATGCTGATGACACACAACTGTTCCTCTCCTTCTCTCCATCTGATACCCAGGTCCCGGCACGGATCTCTGCATGCCTGGCTGACATCTCCGCTTGGATGTCCACCCACCACCTGAAGCTGAACCTGGGGAAGACTGAGCTGCTCTTCCTCCCAGCGAAGGGCTCCCCGATGATTGATGCATCAATCACCGTGGAAGGCTCCATAGTGTCTCCGTCCCAGTCGGCCAGGAGTCTTGGGGTAACCCTGGACAACCAGTTGTGCTTCTCGAGCCATATTGCAGCGATCACTCGGACCTGCCGTTTCTCCCTCCACAACATCCGGAGGATCCGACCGTTCCTCACCCAAGAGGCCACTCAACTCCTGGTCCAGGCCCTGGTGATCTCACGTCTGGAGTCAAGTCTGCTCCCCCATACCTCCAGTCACTCATCACTCCCTACACACCTCCCAGACCCCTCCGCTCCGCCTCCTCTGGTAAACTGACTGTCCCTTCCCTCCGGGCGCCTGGCAGCCACTCCTCGCGGTCTCGCCTCTTCTCTGTCCTGATCCCTCGCTGGTGGAACGACCTTCCGCAATCGGTCAGGACCGCGGAGTCACTTGCGATCTTCCGCAAGAGACTCAAAACCCACCTCTCCAGACTCTACTACCACTGAACTCTGTCCATCTAGCTAAATTGTCTTCACCACTGGTTACTTGTTCAACACTATACTCCCCCCCAAAAAATCACTAACCTTTTCCTTCCCGGTGTTACAGGTATGGTACGCAGATGCCTGCAATGATGTCTATTGCTGTATTCCTGTACTGATCTTGTGCGCTAACTATGATTGTTCCTGCCATGTATTAATGCACATCTTGTAAGTCGCTCTGGATAAGAGCGTCTGCTAAATGCTTAAAATGTAAAATGTAAAATGTAAACGCTGATTGCTACCTCTCTCCAATGCTAGGTCCAACCTCACCAGGAAAAGTAAAGAATTCAGTCTAACCACACTGGTCTAAGCAGTTTTGTGGCATGTCTTTATATGGGCCATTCCAGGTAGAATAGACAAATGTTCCCACCTGACCCACACCAATTTTCTATATTTTTTGTGTGCAGTATCAACCATATATATAATGAAGTGGTGCAAAATATTAATCCGCTAGTGTAACGTTAGTGAGTTCTGTTTTTCATAAACAAAACAAAAAATGAACAAAAAAGATTTCAACATGCGATATGTAACATTACCTTACATTTATTTAAAATGTTTCCAGCATTTTACCTTCAGAACCGTTTTATTTCTTTTTAGAATGCTGTTATACAAGTTTGAACTGTCATGAGTGGAATATTGGACCATTCTTCAAGACGCCACATGTGCCTCGGTCCATCTGACATCCAGTCTGCCGATTGGCAGACTGATTGAAGACGCCCCAGGACAGAAATAAAACAGAGCTCCATCCCCCTGCGGGGGCTCACGAGTCCCTCCCTTAAGAGAGATCACAAGGTCATATTTTATGTGCACAAACAGATGCAAAATGTCCATTACAACATACATTATGTGCCCGACGTACGCCTCTGTCTCACTTACATAAAGTAGCTTGCATGTTATCCATTTATACAGCCGACAACACACTCTCACTACACAATTGTTGGTTCCCTCCCTGAATATTCCCAGAATTTTAGGGCAAAACTCAGACATTCAAAAAGGCACATACATTCTTCAATTCCTCATTAAATTTTATTTTTAAGTCACAAGGAATCATTGCAGGAGCAGTCTAAGATTATCCAGTTCTGTTATTTCAGATTAAAAATAAATTGAATGGTCGTTCATGCTAATTTTATCAGTGAAAATAATATTACATTTACATTTACATTTTAGGAATTTAGCAGACGCTCTTATCCAGAGCGACTTACACAGTTTACATTTCTTAACATACAATCCATGTATACAGCTGGCAATTTTACTGAAGCAATTCAGGTTAAGTACCTTGCTCAAGGGTACAATGGCAGATGTGTCCCACTTGGGAATTGAACCAGCAACCTCTGAGTTACAAGTACAGTTCCCTAACCATTATACTACATGCCGCCCTATTATATATATACTGTATATATTTTCAGAATGTTATTGAAATGCATCCTCCATGATGTTTGTTCATGACTAAATAACCATGGCCCTGTGACCTTTAATATTTTAGGAAAAATAAATATGTTCTAAGACTATTTGGAGAATGTTCTCTTAATAAAGTTTCAGCCAAGAGGGAATATAACTGGAATTTCCCCAGTGTTCTAGAAGCATTCCTTGTTTGCTGGGCTGGTACCATTACAATGGTAGGAGGCATTCTGTGTTTAAGCAGACCACCTTGACAAAATGAAGTTGGATTTTACAGCACAGATTCAAAAAACCTTTTTTAATGTGATCTGATTTATTTTAATGTGATCTAAAGTGGCACAAAAATGAACATACATTTTTTTCAGCCGTCTAGGTGTAATGTTGCAGCGGAAATATTTAACAGAAAACAATCAGCAATTAACTTGCTTTTTAAATGCTTACTGATGACACAAATGAATAAAACGAAATGCAGGAATTATCCAGTAATTATGTCATGTCTCTGAACAATGAGTTTTTTTATCTGTCCAATTACCAAGCTCTTGTGCGAATGAAAATATTAGAGTCTTATTACCTCACCATAGTCCATGTACATGCAGAGATTCCTTTATAACTCCTGGGCTAAGTCTTCATATATTAAAAAATAGTTATTATAACCAAATGAACTGCCCACTTGGTGAGGGGATCCCTTTAGAGTTCATGCAATGCCAAAGGTGGTAAAATGATACCATAAATTGTTTTACACACATTTCCAAGGCTTTCCTTCTGAATGCTTGAGTGTAAGGGAATGTCAGAAAGTCTAGATGCCATCATTTTATCATCTACAATGAGCAGTAAACCCTTGAGATTACCTCTTACAGAGAACAACAGTGAAATGCCTCCCTCATTAGTTCAGAATAAAAAAGTAACACCATCACTGAAATGACTGGAAGTGAAAACGACAACTTCGTCAATGTAAATGAACACACACGCACGCACACACGGACACAAACCGGCCACTGTTTTTTTTTCCTGAGGTCAGCACGAGGTTATTCAATAAAACACATTAACCATGAGCAATTACTGAACAGAAACCCATAATCATTGGGATCATAGCCAAACCACATCATTAAGTGTTGAATGAGTAGTTTTGAAGGGCAATTTAGATGAAACAGAGGACAGCACAGAGAGGCAGAATTGAGGTGTATGCACATGCAGGCAAAAAACACAGGAACCCATGAAAGTCACAATAAAATGAACGTGGAGTACTAATATGGTAGGTCTGAAAATAAACGTGTTTATGAATGTAACCACGGTTCCCGGAGTGAGGGAAGAAGACGTTAGCGCTGTGGCAATGCGCCCCACTCAGGGGTAGATGGCTGAAGTCCCTAGGTAACAGTGAAGGTGCAGAATGAACAAGGTGTAGGTCAATCACTGTGGTAGCCCTACCACCCCAAGAGTATGAATACCCCTGATTGACCATGAAACTTCCATTAAAAACCTCACTGAAAGCCCTGACTGGGGGGGTTTACAACAAGGCAACTTTGTAATGTCTCCTTCTCTCACTTAGGGAACCAGATTGATCAACAAATTTACCCCTGCCTGGGAGCTGGTCTAAAGTGAACCAGGAAGGACTTCTCACCATGTCCGTAGGAGCCTCAAACCCAAACACAACGATGGGAACAAGCCAATAAAACCATGGACCCCAACGCAACGACGGGAGTGGGTCTAAATGAGCTGCAGATGCTGTGATCACCCGACATAATGAGAAGGAGGAGGCGGGTCCTTAGGAACCACGGGCCCAGGGAAATGGACGACAGAGTGGACATTAAAAAGGAGCAAGTCCATAAAGAGCTGCAGACCCAGTGAAAACCACAATGCAATGGCAAATAATAGGGAGCAAGTCACTGACAGGAGCCACTGACCCAGTAAAAAACACAAACCCGATGTGGTTGGAGAATATCACAACGAGTGTGATAAGTGGGCACTGCACTGCACTGCACTGTCACTCATGTCACACAAGCCGATATCAATTGGTACCACCATCATAGCACTCTTTCTCATCATAATATTCACAAATTATTATGCATCTGTAGCAAGGTGGCAGTGGTGGTCACCATGCCAGGTGATGCATGGAAGATAGACCAAACAAAAAAACTGAGTTCCAATAGACCAACAGCTAATTTATTATCTTTCTCCAAAACAATTAAAACAAAAGATAAAGCAGTGTCAAAAACTGCATATGGTTTCCAGCTGAACCCCCAAGACAAGCAGAAGTATCTGCTAAACACACCTTCAGCATGGACAGTGTGAGACCTTGGTCCACTACCTGTTTTAAAAGGATAAAATCACACCAATGTGACACGTAATGGGATGACAGTAAGTCACGGCGAACCACGATCTGCTAAGGGTAATATTCTGTCATTGCCATCAGTGTTGCAAATGGTCTGACTGGGCCACGACAGTGCGATAAAGACAACAGAAACTCTGTCACTCAGCTCTTTGTCCAGCACTACTGGAAGGAGAGTTGAGTGGGGGAAAAGCATACAGGAATTCTTGGGGCCACGGGTGTGTGAGCGCGTATATCCCCAATGGAGTATCTCTGTCCCATAGCGAGAACCAATGCAGCCAGTTGGTAGATTTGCTGGATGCAAAGAGGTCTGTTTCCGGTTTCCAGAACATGATGTACTCAACCACCTGGGGAAGCAGACACACCTCCAATTATAAGAGATCGCTTCTGGAGTGAGGACCTGCACTGCAAATTAGGCAACCAGGGAGATACAGCTTTGTGTCCGACCAGAACGACGTGCCAATCGGTACAATAACAGAGATTGTATGGTGTGGTGATGTATGCAACAATCAGTGTATTGTCCATCCTGATCAGGACATGATGACCTTGAATGTGCAGAAGAAAGCTTTAATACAGTGTAGTTCCACAGCATTGGTATGCATCTGTGTCTGATGTGCAGATCACAGAGCATTTACTGCTACCCCCCTGCACACAGCACCCCAGCCAGAGAAGGAGGCATCTGTTGTCATGGCAATCCTGTGAAGAATCTTCCTCATATGAGCTCCACTTGTCAGGAAGCACAGCTTTTGTCAGAGCGAGAGAAAACCTCCCAGCATGTCCTTGACACAGTCAACCAGCACTCTCTGTCATGAACTGGATGGACCTGTTGTAATATTGAACCACATTAGAAATGGTCTCACGCAAAGGAAGCCGAGAGGTAGCACGACTACAGCTGCCGACATAAGGTCCAGAAGTCTCTGACATGAACAAACTTGAATCCTCTGAATAAGTCAGAGCATCGACACACAGTGCCGGAGAGACTAGACCCAGTTGATAGACAGGCTCTCACAGAGATCAAGTGTGGTTGCACAGTGGAGCTCCCACACAGCTGGAGGGCTCCTGAGGCACTGGAGCTGGTGGCAGGTGCCTGGGAAGCCGCAAGCGCTTCTGGGTGTGTGCCACTGCGCATGCCTGTGTCTCCGAATGCACCAATGCCATCCACAGAGGCGTCTAAGAAAAGGGTTTCTTCTGTGTTCCTGAAGCTAGACAAGATTGATCCATAAATGCTTTCGCCGTACACTTTGACGTAAGGGCAGGGCAAGGTCAGTGGCTTGTGGAGTTCTGTGGTGGTTTCTGGTCAGTGTGAGCAGGGAGGACTACTAGTAGATTGGCTCAGTGCGCCTGGAGCAGTGCAACCAATTTCCAGTAACAAGAAAGCGGTTTAGCTGATGAGAATAAAAATCAGGGACCACTAATGTCAGGTTGTTCAACTGTGAAGTGAGGTTTAATGGCGGTTTCATGGTCAAGCAGGAATATTCTATTCTATTGTAATCAGGTGGGATTTAAGCCTGCTATCACCAAAATCCTAACAGTGTGCATTTTACTGTGTAGGTGAATCATCTCGTTGCGTGTTAGGAATCATAAGTAACCCGGCATTAGATTTCCTGTTCAGTCCCTGCGTTCACTACCTTTTCACTGGTTGTAGTGCTAGTTAATGCCATTTAGTGGTCTTAATTAATAGTTTGTTGTTGTTCCAGTGTCTTTTTGTAGTTAATCGCTGTTTAGAGGTTTTATTTAAGTCGATTGGTAGTTAATAAGTTAATTGGCTGCTAATAATTGGTTTAATTGTTTCGAGTCTAACGTCCGTCTCTGTAGTCGAGTGTTCCCTGAGTAGTGGGCGGTACCTGTCAGTTAGTTAATTTGGCTCTATTTTTATCACCTGGCAATCGCCACTTAGTGCTTAGCACCACATAGCCATATCAGCAACTATAGTTCTGGAAAGCAGCAGCTTTCTGTGGCAGCCTCACCTTCCTAGCCTCACTGTTTGTCTTTCTCAGTCACAACCTCCACTCTCTCTCTGCCCTATAAGCTACTGTTCTATCTTCCCTTCTCCCTACTGATGCCTTCTCTCAGCTACCTGCTGAGGTAGCCTCATCTACCCTACTGTCCTCTCCTCCTCCTTTGATTCACTCTGTCCTCTTTCCACCAAACCTGCTCATCTCCAATCCCCCACTGAGTGTCTGTTCTGTTGTTTTTTGCACTTTGGTTATTTGTTATCAGTCATTGTTTATTATTCTTCATTCAGTATTCATTATTCTTTATTCAGTATTTTATTTTCTTCGTTCTGTCACGTTCTGGTCCCTGTCTTTCTTTGTTCCGTTTATTTCGAGATCCACTCCTTGTCTTGTCATGCACTTCGGGAAGTTATACATTTCGGGTTATTTCCGTCTTCGCTTATTATCTCGTTTTCTTCCTTCTTACTTTCTAGATTGCACTTTGTATATATTAGTTAGATGTATATAGTACTAACCAACTAATCTACTAACGTTAGGGATTTAGATTAAGTTACTAACACTACTAATCACTAATTATCTCACGCTTCTGACTATCGCTGTCATTCTCTCTCATTATCCTATCCCTGTTAGCTTTTCACTTTCCCTTTCATTCGCACGCAGCTTCTCTCTTTGTGTTCCTCCCCTTCTAACTATGCACGTGTCTGCCTGATCTCCCAGGTCGTTTATTGTCTATATGTTTGTACGATTCCCAGTCCGTGTCTTTCGTTTCCCCTCGTTATTCTATTAGCGAATCCCCTCGTTATTAGATTAACGATTCCCATTGTTTATACCTGTGTTCCTTCCCCTCTCTCCTCCCAGTCACACCTGAGTCCTATTGTGTTCCCTTCCCTGCTTGTATATAGTTCCGTGTCTATGTTATTTCCTTTATTCCCTGAGCCTATTTTTCTTAAAGCCAGAGTTTATTGAATTTTCTGAGACACCCCTTCTGTTGACTACCCCGAGCCTGCCTAGCGATTCTGTTTGTTTGCCTATCTGCCTACCTGTTTTGACTTTTTGGACTGCCTTTTTTGACTACTCTCTGCCTTGTGTTTTTGTACCTTCGATTATCTGATTCCTGGTTTTGATCCCTGCTTCCTATTAAACTACTCTTTTCCTTATCCTGATCTGCGTCTGGGTCCTTATCCGAGTCGTCACACCCACCCCCCGGCTAACAGACTCCATTTGGGCTGATCGACTCAAACTGCGAGCAGCAGAAAGAAAATTTAGAAAATCCAAATCCCCTGTGGCTCTGACTGACTTCCACACACTCCTAGCTATCTTTTCTTCTAACCTCTCCTCTGCTAAATCTGCATTTTTCCTTTCCAAGATTCAATCTTCTGCTTCTAATCCTCAAAAACTTTACTCTACATTCTCCTCTCTCCTCTCCCCTCCTCCACCACCCCCCTCCTCTCTAACCGCAAGAAGGTTGATGACATTTGCCAATTCTTCCCCCCATCCTCTCCCTCACCCATCTCACTGTCCTCCTTCTCACCCCTCCCTGACTCAGACATCCTTCAACTTGTTCACTCCCACCGTCCCACCACCTGCCCTCTCAATCCTATTCCTTCCCCCCTCTTCCAGTCCATTGCTATGGACATCCTCCCCTTTGTCTCCAATGTTATCAACTCCTCTCTTTCCTCTGGCTCTGTCCCCTCTCCGCTCAAGCGCCCATGTCGTCCCCCTCCTCAGAAAACCCTCTCTGAATCATTTCCAACTACCGATCTGTCTCTCTCTTCCCATTCCTCTCCAAAACACTAGAGCGGGCTGTCTATAATTAACTGTCTGCTCATCTCCGACAGAACGACTTGCTTGATCCTAACCAATCTAGGTTCAAGGCAGGCCACTCCACAGAGACTGCTCTCCTTGCAGTCACTGAGGCTCTTCAAAGTCCCAATCTCTTAGCTCCATCCTCCTCCTCCTCGACCTGTCAGCTGAATTTGATACCATGGACCACCAGATCCTGTTCTCATCTCTCGTTGAGATGGAAATCTCTGGATCTGCACTGACATGGTTCAAGTCCTACCTAGCTGACCGATCCTACCAGGTGGTCTGGAGAGGATCCTTCTCCTCTCCCCACACCCTCTCTACCAGAGTGCCGCAGGGCTCGGTGCTAGACTGCATCCTATTTTCCCTGTACACTAAGTCACTTCGTTCTCTGCTCATGGTTTTTCTTATCACTGTTATGCCGATGACATTCAACTCTTTCACTCCTTCTCTCCATCTGAGATGCAGGTCCTGGCATGGATCTCTGCATGCCTGGCTGACATCACTACCTGGATGTCCACCCACCACCTGAAGCTAAACCTGGGGAAGACTGAGCTGCTCTTCCTCCCAGCGAAGGGTTCCCTGATGATTGATACTTCAAACACCATGGAAGGCTCCATAGTGTCTCCATCCCAGTCTGCTAGGAGTCTTGGAGTGACCCTAGATGACCAGCTGTGCTTCTCGGGTCCGCAGCGATCACCCGGACCTGCCGATTCTCCCTCCACAACATCTGGAGGATCCGACCATTCCTCACCCAAGAGGCCACACAACTCTTGGTCCAGGCCCTGGTGATCTCGCATCTGGACGACTGCAATTCCTTGCTGGCAAGTAGTAATTAGGGGGTGCTTTATGTCAACCTTTGTGACCCCTGTTTGATTGATGGCCTCCAGGTGGCCTTTGGGGTGTCCGATGACCCCATGACCGATGTGTGAACCAAGAAAGAGGGAGGGGGGAGGTTGGGGATGGAGGGCTTACAGACGCTTCGCCACCGTGTGTGACGTGATGGACCAGCCAGGTGATCTGTTCTCGCAGAAACGCATAGACAGTTGTGGTATATGTTTGTTAGGTAATAAAAACATACCAATGGTCTCTTGTTTAGAGATTCTAGCAGCTGGGGTGAGGTGCTAAATGGGGATTTGTTAAAACAGTACATACCCTATGAACAACAGATTAAATTTGTAGATTATTGCAACTGCAAAATGTGATAATATAATTAAACGCGGCGCGCTAAACTGAAATTATGATTACATTTTAAGTAAGGCTGCACTCATTAATAAACAGCCAGCAGTTCTTTTCACAAGCTCCAGTTTGTTTAAATGTTCACCCAGTCTGGATCACACAATCAAATGAACAAAATGACTAAATCGATGTACATAAATCACAATCAAAATGATTGAACAAATTTGAAATTGTTCTACGTGATTCTGTCTAATTACAAAGATGTAAAAAAAAAATATATATATATAACCATTACTATGAGTTTGGCACTTAAGCATTAGGAAAAACTGTGGAAAAATTGTCCCTTCTGAGAAGGAGTGTCTAGAAATGCAGAGACAAATGCAAGATCCATGGCAATGTATGACAAGAAATGTGTCACTCCAGAGAGCTAGAACTATCCATAGACTGGTGAGGAGTTCTGAAGACAACAGAAACAAAATGTTAATTTACTATGTTTTCTGTTTAACATGTACATAAAGATTTGGCTATTGCGCAAATTTGTATCGCTTTCGATAATTCTTTAGTGCATCTGTTTTTGTTAATTTACTAATGGGCTTGGTCTCTAATAATATGTTTTGTTAATTTACTATGTTTTCTGTTTAACATGTACGTAAAGATTTGACTATTGCGCAAATTTGTATCGCTATCACCATGTAACCTGTGAGCCCCCCTAACACCATATTTTAAAAAGTTCTATATGTTTCAGAATGAGCTTTTTTGTGAGCCGCTGTGGTTTGTGGTTGTGACCATGTAATTAAAGACTGCGTGTGTGGTTGGGGGTGGGCGTACAGAGAGGGTCCAGCGCGATGTGTCTCTGTGTTGCAGTTTGCCTCAGACGCAGAGAAACACACGCGTCAACAAAGCAACAGGTGTTCTAACAACGACGACTGTCTAAACAGACAATAAACGAGCAGTTTACAGCCAGGTAATTAAAGACTGCTTTGTGGTATTTCCCGTTAAACTGAACCAGGTCTTAACATCGCAATACATTTTGCCTACTATAAAATATAATTGAACGTAATCACATATCGAAAATAGGCTACTAAGACGTTTATGTTGGAAATGTAGCCATATTTGACACAACACACTAGGTCAAAGTAAAACTATCTTCACCGGGGCTGTGAATAGATAATGTCTATTCTTTCTGACTCTAGAGAGAAAGGCATTACGGTAAAAAAAAATTCTGGGTTTTCACACACAAATATCTCAAGATGTTTTGTTGTCAGAAAAAACAAAAAGCCACCAAAAAAAAAAAAAATGGCAAACAACCCAAATTCAATCACGCTTTTCACAAAAGGCAGCATTTATTTGCTAGATTCGCTTCTAAGTAAACAATCCTGAAAGGCCGGGCAGAGCTTGTAAATAGATCTACAAACACACAAGTTAAAAATAGTTAATTTTTCTGCTGTCACAAAAGTTGTGAAAGCACACACTAAACTATAGTGACGAATTGTTTTGCCAATGTGCGTTTGTTCATCAAGGTCTTGGTTATGTAAGGGTGTGAAAATGTTTTAGCACATATGAGATCTAAATAGCTAAAAACCTGTTTTTATCAGAACTGGTCACATTTATTTCAGGCTGTGGGAGGGCTATATGCTAATTTACTGAATATTCATGATCCACACCTGAAAGATCATGGTCAAAGGCCATCAGACAAAGACATCTTGCAGAGTAGCCTATGCATTTCTTGCCACCAACAGAAGCCAGTTTGACAACATCCAAAGTCTGTTTGGCATTGGGCACAGGCACATGATCAAAAGTTTAAGATATTCATCTTTAAACGTCTGTAGGAAAACGAAAGCAAAATCCGTGTCTACGAAGACACGGAAAGACATAAACAAGACAAAACAAAATAACCAACGATCAGGAACAAACAAAACGTATCCAAAATCTCGGAATAAACTAAACGCTGGGAATCTAAACCACAATAAGCACACAAACAAGTTCTCGAGAGGCAAGAAACATTAATCACAATAGGTATTATCAAGCTAAGCTAGATAATGTCCAAGCGCCGAAACAGAATGCCAGCTGGTTAAATATCCTCCCGTTAATTATTCGCAGCAGTCGCAATGATTCTGATTTTTTTCGTATAGCGTCACAAGACGCGGAATTCATATATTTTCACGAGTATTTGAAAATATGGTAAATAAAATAAATATCAGCATACACCGTCTGTTGCTGGCAGCTCGCAACCGTAAACACAGACAAGATCCGATATAATGTCGGGACATTGTTTACGCTGCAATTTCACACACGGAATTCATATATTGAATATATATACGAGTATTTGATAACATGGCAAATCAAATATAGTTACTTACTCTTCGTCAGTTATTGTCTTCGTCGCTTTCCATCGATGCTCTCAAACACTGCAGCGCACAAAATCTTTCCATCTTGAATAAAATTATTCCGTCTGTATAAAATCTTGCTTCAAATTGTCGGGACAGTTTATGTGTTTACGCCGGCGTTTTCACACATGGCCCCACGCCCCTCCCCACACACCTCGCCGAAACTCGCCCCTAGTTACCATGTCAATAGAAGGGGGACGTTACTAAAAGGTAAAAAACAGAGTAAAAAACAAGGTTTACTTTTGGTCTAATTAACCTAATTTAAAAAATCCCATTTGATTTGCCAGTGCTCAAATCGGAAAGTCGCGATTCTAAGGTTTCTGTCAATGTTTTTGTCGCGTGTGTATGATAAAATATCGCGAAGTTAGAAATAGTAATATACTTTTATTGCTGCTGGGAGCGGCGCCGCTCCCGTCGACCTCAGGGGGTTAACCTTTGCGTACATGGACATGTCTACTAGATCAGCCTGAAACTGTTGGTCTATCCCGTAGACGATTACCCTGTTTCTAGGGTAATTAATGCGGGCTGGCGCATGTAAAGTGTAGGTCTCCTCGCCTTGTAGCCAGTCGGCCACGTTTTTATCAGATAAATGAATACCTGTTTTCTTGAACACGCCACGTTTTAGGCGGTTTTTACCGCCAAAAGAACCCTCGCTAGAGGGGTCGTAATAGACGGAGGGCATTTCTTCTGTCATCATAACACAGTCGCTATAAGCACCCGACAAATAATGATACAGTTTTACTTTGTGACAAATTTTTTTATTCAGCCTAAAAAAGGACGCACGTGGTTCACATTGTATCAATAATGTTAAAAAATTGTACGCATGCATTAACATTCCTACTAATCAGAAAATCTACTAGAATCTCAACAACTATACACACATCTACAATATCGTTTTTAGACATCTTCAACATACATAAATCTGTAATATATGCACATAGGCTAATTATCATCCCCAGATTGAAACTTTTCCGACACGTCCCCAGACATTTTAGCAAACTTGTTACAGTCACATGACAAGGCTTGATATCATAAGCACACATCTGTAATATGTCGTCCCAGACATCACACACATCCCTAGCTGACATCAACACTTTTTTCAGCCTATCTAAACGTGCTGCCTCAATAACAGCCCCCGGTGGTCTATTGGTAGTAATTACACCACACAATAAAGCAGCTAGCTCTGTCTTCACATATTGTTTATCAATAGGGGCTGCCAAACGGATGTTCCCCATGTCAACAGGCCTGTTTTTCGTCGCCCCAGCACTTCACAGCTTCGTGTACGGATGCTTCACAAACGTGACTGATGAGGTTGTGCCTTATTTCACGCAGTTTCATACAGATGTACGGTTCATCCGCCAGACCAAGTAGTAACGTCTCAACACAGCCAAGAATTCTCGGTTTCGAAGGTCTTAAATCGATGGTTTGCAGAAGGTCTGAAAAAATCGTCGCAAGGCCCGGTGTTAACAGCCTCTTTGTGATGTCGATTATATTGTCTTCGAAATATAATTCCTCTGGTTCGTACAGACACTGGTGGTGCTTCTGGCTTGGATGATTGATCTCACATCCGTAACAGGTCTCTCGGAGCTTCGCGGTGACTATGTTCTCCAGAAGCATACATGTGGTAACCTTTATAAGTCGCACACCTAGGGGTGTAAGGAGACAGTCAGACCCTTCGCCTGTAGCCGGTTCAGAAGCACCCGTGTTAGCTTCTGTAGTCGCCGTATTGTCCATGTGATTCGTCGGGTGCTGCCAGTGAAGGTATTCCTGGTCGTTGGGGCCTGTAACGTGCGATGAATCAGTGGGGTTGTCCATGGTCCTAGGCTGTTGTAACAACTGTAAAACAACACATGCACTTTATAGCTAGAAGGCCTCAGGGGCGGGTCCCTGAATGCGTGTCATACCGCCGCTCGCACCATCGGCATCTTCTGCTAACAGTAACACCCTCTTCTTTTTCGGCCCGCCAACACCACAGAGCCGCATATACGCCTGTATTACGACGGGTACTGAAGAGTTTGTGCTTTATTTCACGCAGTTTCATACAAATGTACGGTTCATCCACCAGACCAAATAGTAATGACTCAACACAACCAAGAATTCTAGGGATCGATGGTCTTAAACCGTTGGTTTGCAGAAGGTTTGAAAAAATTGTCGCAAGACCCGGTGTTAACAACCTCTGTGTGATATCCTCTATATTGTTTTCGAAAAAGAATTCCTCTGGTTCATACAGACACGTGTGGTGTCTCTGGATTGATTGATCGATCTCACACCCGTAACAGGTCTCTCTGAGCAGCTCGTTGACAATGTCCTCCAGAAACATACATGTGGTAGCCTTTATAAGTCTCACGCCTAGGAGTGTAAGGAGGCCGTCATGTCCTTCGCTTGTAGTCGGTTCAGAAACAGACGTATTAGTTGCGGTAGTCACCATGCTGTCCATGTGGTTCGCAGGGTTCTGCCGGTGAAGGTATTCCTGGTCGTCGGGGCCTGTAACGTGCGATGAATCAGCAGGGTTGTCCATGGTCCTAGGCTGTTGTAACAACTGTAAAACAACGCATGCACTTTATAGCTAGAAGCCCTCAGGGGCGGGGGCCTGGATACTTGTCGTACCGCCACTCACGCAGTCATCGTCTTCTGTTGTCTGTAACAACCTCTTTTTGACACTACAGTAGCCACTAACCAACTCCCCGCAGTTAAACAGCTCATCAATAGTGCGGAACATGTCATTTACTACATTGGTGTCCTTATCGTTAAATGGTTTGTATTTGTCACGAAAGGCCCCCCAGCAGAAGAACAAGGTATATACCGCGTTGGTGTCCTTATCGGCATCTGGTTTGTATTTGTCACGAAAGTCCCTCCAGGAGTCTTTAGCGAACGTCGCAGTTTCACAACACACCTCAGCGACCCCAAAGCCACAGGGGTTACCGCAGGGGTACCCCCTACAGTATAGTTTTACAGATTGTTTGTCTTTAAGAAACTTGTAACCGACACAAAAATGCGGTGCGGCTAAACAGCGTTCGTATTTGACAATTGCTGGCTGGTTCAGGTATTGTTTCAAGACACTCGTTCTGTAATCTTTTCTCTTTCTTGGAGCCAGAGATAAACCTTTCAGCGTGGAGTTTCCACGTCTTGTTGGTGTTAGAGTCTGTAAATGGACCCGCCGAGACATTGTAGCTATGGTTTGCACATAGGCCATTATGTTTCTGAACCTTTATCATCTGACTAGGGCCTCACGGCACACAACTCTCCCCCCCACACATGGTGAACCCATCGTCTTTTTGGCGCCACTAATAAAATCTCCCAGCGTGGAACAAGAAACCCTGTTCTGTGAAACTCTATCCCCCTCCCTCTTTCTTGGTTCACACAACGGTCATGGGGTCATCGGACACCCCAAAGGCCACCTGGAGGCCATCAATCAAACAGGGGTCACAAAGGTTGACATAAAGCACCTCCTAATTACTACTCTGGCAGGTCTACCGGCCTGTGCCATCAAGCCATTGCAACTAGTCCAGAATGCTGCCGCACGTCTGGTGTTCAATCAACCGAAGTTCACCCACGTCACCCCTCTACTCTCCTCTCGGAACTGGCTCCCCATCGCAGCACGCATCAGATTCAAATCACTGGTGCTTGCTTTTCAAGTGGCTAGAGGAACTGCTCCCCCTTACTAGAACCACACACTAGAACAGTGCCTTACCAGGATGCATACCGTGGGGCTCATCCACACACTAGAACAGTGTCTTAACAGGATACAGACCGTGGGGGTTATCCACACACTACAACAGTGTCTTAACAGGGTGCAAACTGTGGGGCTCATCCACACACTAGAAGTGTCTTAACAGGATGCAGACCATGGGGCTCATCCACACACTAGAACAGTGCCTTAACAGGATGCAGACCATGGGGCTCATCCACACACTAGAACAGAGCCATAACAGGATGCAGACCGTGAGGCTCATCCACACACTAGAACAGTGCTTTAACAGGATGCAGACCGTGGGGCTCATAAAAAAATATTACTCATTAAACAAAATATTTTTCTGTGAGCAGTTTTATATAATTTTATACTTTTTTTGAGTGTACAATATAGCTCATTACCTGTATTGCGTATTTTATACAGCCTTCTATGCTCATCTGTATCAAGGGTGTGAATAATTTAGGAGAATACTGTATATAGAAATAAAATGTACATTTCAGTACTGTGCTTTCATGTGTGTAGACCAGTCCCTTTATATATCAGTAGCAGGTCACAGCTTTATACTTAAAAAATTGACTATAATGAAATGATACTACCAGCTACCTGGTAAATATCAAATTTCACACATTTATACTCTCATTTTCAGACAGTGAGAGAAATCCCCAAACCCTCTGAAAAGCAACTGATTCTTCTGAGCATAGGCGCCGATTTATGTTTCTGCCCGTGGGTGCCGCGCAGCGTATGCTAGGTGGAGTTTGCTATCAAATCAATGTAAATTTGGCTCCGTGCATAATTTTCCCCGTGGGTGCTCGGCCTTCTCCATGGGTGCTCGGGCCCCGGAGCACCCACGGGATCGGCGCCTATGCTTCTGAGTGCATGTGTTGCTTTTCATCTACAATTCTCCAACCTGCCCCTGCGTAACAGAACATCTCATAATGATCTCAGAAACACAGTGAACGTATCTTGGCTGTCAGTTGCAATTTCAGAGCCAATCATGACACCACCATGGCACACAGGGCTCTCTGTGTGGCTTTGAGATGGAACATATAAAAGGTGCTCAGAGTCAGATTTGAAAGCAACAAATACGCCATAATGTGCCAATTTCCATTTATTTTACTCTAATTGAAAATACAGGAAAAACAGATACAATAACTTATTTATATAGCTATTTATCTATTTATGTATTAATTCATTTATGTTTATTCTTTTTTTAAATAATGTGTTACAGTGTATGAGGATAATTTGCTAAGCAAAGGAGTAACAGGGTGTCGTAACAGTGTAGCATGTTTTAAGCTACGAAAAAAAAGTTATTTCAGGGTCAATACATAGTTCTAATTCTGTACATTTGCTTAAAAAAAGGTCACAGTAGAACTCCTGACAGAATGAAAGATTTTAACACAACAGGAAAATAAGTAAGACTTGCTTAAATTTGTCACTCAGAGATGGCGACATATTAATACATACATAAATTCCATATATGTTACACTGACACACAGTGTTAAGACGGACATTGCTGGGCTTCCGGGTGGTGCCCACTGCGACCGGGGTTAGTTTCCACCAGGTCATGCCAATTTCGGCTCTGGTCGGGAGTGCCACTAGGGGGCGCCAATTGGCTGCACACAGCAGGGATGGGGAGGGAAGCCGATACTAGCTCGCTGCATATAGGAGTGGCCCTGCGTGCATACCGGAGTTACAATCACAGCTTGGCAGGTTCAGAGGAGGAGGCTCGGAGGAGACGGTGCTCCGCACATGTCACTGCTGGTTTCAGGACTATGGCAGCGAGTGGGATAATTGACATGAAAAAGAGGGTATAATTGGCTACTAAATTGGGAGAAAAATGGGGAACATGGACGATGGACATTACTCTGGGCAGTGTAATCCACGTCTAAGCAAGGATTTCACCTGTTGGGACCACAAAACACAATTAACCTCCAAAAGTAGCTTAGGAATGTCTACTCTAACAGTCCAGCAGCTTATATTCACCAAAATGCACCATATAACCTATAGTTAGAGACTGTCAGATTTTTGGCATATATAATAATACTGAAAGGAAGAGACATGCTGATGTCACAATTTCCCATTGTAAAGCAATAATCTCACAATCTGGTGAACTGAGTTTAGAATACGGCAGAGGGGAATATTATAGGTATACAATACCGGAATACTTGCAGTGTAATGACACGGATATATTGCCTTCTTGAACTAACATGGTTACGCAGATACGCTGTGGTAGCGGAACGTCTGTGTTTATGTTTCACCGACGCGCATTCAGGTAGTTTGATACATTTTAAGGCTCCCCAGGCGAGTTAGCCAGAAACAAAGAAAATCCAGTGCTAGGTGTAGCTATACATCAACATCTCTGTGGGTGGGGAGGCTGCTTGCGTCTTCAATTACCCTTTTCTCCGCAATTCAATATTCCATTAAGGTTACATAGAATACAGCACTATAAATATATTAAAGAAAATACTGGTGACTGAAACATTTTCAATTCACATTTACAAGCCTCATGGATATACTACGAAACATACATATATCCCTCACAGATTCAATAAAATACGGAACATTTTTACATTGTTTTAAGTTACTGAAATAAAACACATACAGATGGCCTGGTGCATTGCCATTTCAGTTACCCTGCAGTAGAGAGGTGCCCTCTGTTCCAGGTGAAACATTGACTAAAACATCAGTAGAGAGGGCTGTTACTTGACCCAACCTCCAAGTAGAGCCCCTGGCACACCACAACCCACATCGATTTCCCAAAAGAGTAAAACAAAAAGGAAATAAAAAGACAGCGATCACATTAAAGGGCCTGACTCAAACAGCTTGTAATTTGCAATAATGAGACACAACAGACCGAAATCACCATAAATTATTCAATGCCAGTTATTTGTTTAAATCAAATTAGCTTATTTTTATTGTCTTTTGATTGATCTAAAGCCTTTACTGCTTCCTAACCTGCTATTTGAGTACGTTGCCTATGCATTTGTCATAATGCCTTTAACGCTGAAGCATTTTATCCAATATAAATGCCCTTGTTTGGGCGGTAGGTTTTTCCTCTGAATGCATTGGCAGAGTTTTCAGCTGTAGAGACTGAACAGCATGTGAACATGATGATCTGATTTAATGGAGCGAAGTAAAATTGTCTTTGAATTTTAAAAAAATCAAATACCACAGTTATTTTCCTTTTCTTTTTCTGAATAGAATTCTGTTTTCTCCTGATTCGCATTACTTGTAAAATATTTTACATTAAGATACTCTACTCTGTGTCTCTACAAAAACAAAACTGCTACGCCAGACTTGAACAGTTGATTGAACACCCAGGTGATTCCATGACATTAAAGAGCCAGAAAACGAAAGGCAAATTCTCCACAAATGATATGCTAGCAGAGACAAACCACATACCTTCCTCCACTGGATTGTAGTCACACCACTGTGTGACTGGGACTTTACGGCCAGGAATGGATTCTGCCGTGTTCCCTGCAAGAGAAGGAATTCGGACGGAAGATGAGTACAGTGGAACACAGCCCTCAGGCCACTCTAGCCATCTCAAAAATAAATGACTAAAACAAACAATCCAAGCTGGAACTAAATGAAATGAATCTAAGCAATCTAAAAATATCTCTGCTGTTATCTCTGAACACATTTGCAAGCATTCTTTTGCAAAGATGCAAGCACCAATTACTAAAACTGTTATGTACAGTAGTAAGTGCAATTAATTGTGCCAGAACTGCTCTAATTCACATTGACAATTACCAATAGTGTAGAAAAGCAAATGATTCAGTGCAACAAGCATAACGCAGATATTCCTTCACAATCACATTACTTGCATACACATTTTGTTAGTTGTGACCTGAGCACCAGCAAAGCTAGTTATATAAACACACACAAACATAAAACTATGTTGGGATGACAAATTGAGACATTGATATATCAGTGCTGCCAAGTCCCCACTCATGAATATTCCTACCCGCTCTTGACACGTATGTGACACCATGATTCATGAGCAAGGTCACACAACCAGAGACATCAAAACGGTCAGAAATATACCAATTAGGCCCTGTCAAATACTGGCGTAAACAAACAAAACAAAACCGGGCCCAGGAAAACCAAGCTGCATTTCATTAACCTTCTCTACAGTGAAGAGTGAGGAAACGCCATCACTCTGGGGTAATTAAATAAGTAATAAAGCATAAAGAAGAAGAAACATACTGCAATAACGCTCTTCTTGAAAGGTGTGCTTTTTTTTCTCTTTTCTACACGGTTGTGTTTCTCCATCTTGGCACAGCAAGACCATACATTTATTTGACTTTTACCACCCAACACGATTTTATAAATATCCCATAGGGCTTTGGTGTTGGAGAAAGGAGGGGCAAACAGAAATAAACCCAAGAGAAGTCACAATAGCACCACATCTGGCCATCTCTGTCACTCTCCCAAACAAGTTGATTTCAAGGAGGCCGGCTTACCTCCTTTCATCTCCGCCACACTTGGAAGCGGGAGATAACAGGTCCCACTCCAGTGTGGCGATCACTCCAGGGAAAGGTAGCTGAATAACCGTCTATCTCTCTTAAGCCTCCTTCCAGTGGTGGAACAGATTTTAGGCTTCCATCAGTCTGCGCCATGTTCAGTTGAACACTATCACATTCACCATAAGGTTGGCCTTAAAGTCCCTGTGAACAGCCTCTCCTTTGAAATAAGGGATATTATATAAATAAGATTTATATAATAAGTATTTATTTATGCATTTGTGGCTGTGGTTACTGCATGCTGGTGCAGTGTCATGCCAGACTGTACAGACCTTCAATGTTACTGGAGGGAGAATACATCTTTTTTTTTTATTATCCCATTTTCTCCCAATTTGGTAGCTAATTACACCTGCTATTTTCAAGTCAATCCCCCCCTCGTACTGTGAGTTCGCTGCCGTAGCCCTGTGACTGGTATAGATGAGACGGCACTCGCCAACACCATAACCCAGTACTACAGAGCCATTCCTATGTGCAGCGAACGTCCAGCCGACTCTGGGATCAAACCCCGGTCGCCATGGCCAGCGTTGAAGGTTGTAACCACTAGACCACGTCTTGACCTCAAACATGCACTGGCTCCTTCTACACCCATTCCATCCCACTTAAAAGTTTTGAGAGAGAGAAATAAAAGGAACCAAGAGAGAGAGAGAGGTGAGGGGGAGAGAAAGCACACATCTTTGTCTTTTCATCCTCTGAAATTCTTCCAAAGCTGTATGTGTTGAAAAGTGGCTGTGAAGTCAAGACAGTACAGATAGTGTATTTAGAGACTTAAGAGAATACCTAGAGGATCCACATATAGCTGCACCTTGGGCTTGTTTTTAGATGGCGACCTAGTTAGATATATTCATGAGTTTCTGAGAGCACTGAGAGTTAATATTCCTGGATTAGAGTCCATATTTATTTTGATGTCGTAAGTATATAACACAATTGTCTCAATTACCCCTGGTGACTGCAGGATTGACAGCAAACATTATTGGTTTTATTATTACGCAACGCAGCTTTGTCAGGGATATGAACATATGAGAAAAGCATAACTTTTGAGGCTTCATTTTCACAACAACAGAAATTTGAATACTACGGAGGCCTTTGAGTACATGTTATTGAAGCCCATGAGTGCCTTTTCTGCAACCTAGGTATTTCAGGTATGAAACAGGGACACAGTGTGCGCAGCAAACTGTAGGTGCACGCCAGATCAGAGGGGGTGCTACTTAGCGATGAGTGGGGAGATACCCTGCAAACTGAAATCATCCCTCTATGGTGGATTCTCTGGAATCCAAAGTATTTTCAAGTTATGTTTCACAAGCATTTCCTCAGGTCTCATGTGCTGAGTAGTAATTAAACTGCACTGAAGAGCTTCCTCGTTGTCAAACCACATACTGTGGTCATGGCCAAGGCTGAGCTGTTGAATGGCATGCCACTGAACATGAAGCTGTTTTAATTGACCTTGCTGAAATCCCCTTGGGGTTTCCTCCAGTTTTCATACATCTGCTTGTGTGTTTATATTCCCTTGTTAAGAACACACACTTTAGCAGTTAATAAAAAAAGTATCTCTCAATGTGATGGTGGCCTGTGACGTGCCACATCCTTTTGACCTTGAATTTACTTTCTGTCAAGGAACCACGATTAAAAAATTAATAGTTCATTTCTCACATTAATGGGACTCATCAATATTAATCACTTTTCCATGTTTTGTAGCCATCAGTTTTTTTCCCCCCAAAAGAATAAAAAATATTTTCAGTTAAATAATAAGAAATCAATGAAAACAAAAAACTATCCGCTTGTTTTATAAATATAAAAAGCAAAATACTCGCTTTTATATTCAAATGAAAGAGACGGTGGTCACACTCACATACACACACAGACACATTCCTGTGTGTGTGTGTGTGTGTATGTGTGACCACCTCCTTTTCTTTCATTTGTCTACACCTTGTTAATAATAAAACACTGAAAACACAAGAAGAGGCTGATATGACACTAAGCAGTGAATATTAGTGCGTCCATTTTAAAAGAAGCAAAGCATACTGCAGGTACAGGCCTTTCCCCTTTAATGGTCAGGTCAATACTTTTTCAACAGACTGGTTCTGGCGGGATGACAACGCCATGGCTCAACTCTCAGCCATCAATCGTAGATGTGATCTACATCTAAGGGGGCCATGGTCTTAAAGTTGAATCGGTGGGGGGGGTGAGAAGGTTAAAAAACATACATACTGTCGGTGCCCTGGCCCAACACGGATGAGTAAAACTTGTGCAGATATGTTTGAAAGGGTTGCCACCTGGTGATAGAAACTGTCCATAGATTATCCGCAATTAATGCAGCTAGTGGGAAATGTGCTCAAAAGCCCCATTGTAGGGGCCTTGGGCAGTAAACTCAGTAACAGGCTGAGTTCTGATGATAAAAAGCCATCATCTTTGAAGAGGACAGGTGGGAGTTGATGGGCTGCTGCTTGGAGCCAGTGTCAGAGAAAGCCTCAGCTGTGGCTGTGTTGCTGTTAAAATCAGTCCTGGTGTCCAGCACACTGTTAATTGATGAAATCGATTGAGTGACAGCCAAACGGACTGTCTCGTGTAATTGTGATGCTCCTGCAGGGACATGAACAGGCTGTTTTTAAAGATTTGAGGATTAAAGGGGCTTTGTGCCAAAGATGTCAGCGCTTTGTCTTCCATTCGCTTTTTTCCCCTCCCCTGCACCAAAGAGCAGTGTGGACAGGGTTAAACAAAAAGACTTCTGTCTGTGTTGAAAATCAGGGTTTTGAAGATTCTGCACCATTAGGGGATATAGTACGGCACCCCATGTCTGATTATCTTCCAGCTGATATCTAGCCCGGCTCAGCACATAATACTACATCAATGTTCCCAACCCTATGGGTTTGTGGTTTGGGGTCTGAATTTTGCTCATTCACAGCAGCATCTGACACCTCTCAGACAGAGACAAGTGGGTTTTCAAACGCAGTTCCCCAGTGATCATGGTTCAGCACTTCACAGGTGTTTTAAAATGTGTGTTAGAAAGACAGTTATCCCCAAAGAGAGACAACATTGGCCTAACTGTATGGAAGTTAGGTCTCTTTCATGGAAGCATAATCAAGTGCTTAGCTAATTTTCCCCCAATTATAATATCAGAAGATAAGAATACATAATGATGAGAACAGACCATTACCTAATCTAAAGAATATCCAGTATTGTATCAAGCCTGGGCTTAAATGCCCCGAATGTAAAATCCTCAATCAAATCCCCCTTAGTCTCCTTTTGCTAAGCTTGAATAGATTGAGTGTCTTAAGTCAATCAATCAATCAATCTTTATTTTTGTATAGTGCCATTTACAAACAGGTTGTCACCAAAAAAACAGAAAACCATTGGAACCAATGTGGGAGACTGGAAAATTATTCCCTGACCCCTTAAAAGGCGGTCGAGATGAACTCCTGGAAAATTGTGGGTTACAGAGAAAAACAAAACAAATAGTTATTGAGGCTCATGAGGCTTAACAGACCACCGGAAGGGCATTCTAAGTGTAGGGGTGGGGTGGACCTCATCCCTCCAGATACCAGAGCAGGGCGGGGGATGGAGCCAGCAGCTAGGGTCTGGGCCAGCGGCATCCGGCTAACACATGGCAGGGGTGGGGGGTTGACTCTGGGGCAGGTGAGCTCCGGGCAGGTGCCACGAAGTCGGGGAGAAAAGAGGAAAGGTGCAATTATGACTGTGATAAATATCACACCGGATCAGGGGAAAGAGTAGTGATAACACTTTTGCACCAGCAGAAGTAATCTAGGGCAGCATAACTAATTAGGTGAGTGGCACAGGGAGCACGCAGCCATGAGGGCACTCAGAGACCATCCCACCACATCATCAGCAGTCCTGATAGGGGCGGATCATCACTTATGATTGGTGACAGTAAGGATAGCTCATTGCACCAGAAGGCTCTATTGCTACGCCCCCTCCACATCTGCACCTAATGACTATAAGAGAGACTAAAGAGATGTGTTTTTAACCTAGACTTGAAAATTTAGACCGTGTCTGACTCCTTCACAGAGTCTTTCCTAAGTCTTTCCTCATAACTTTTACCTTTCATACCGCATAACCAATTTAGAGCTTCTATATCTTTCTTGTAGTGTGGTGCCCAGAACTGCACACAGTACTCTAAGTGAGGAAAGGCATCATATAACATTAATACTGTATAACCTCCTTTGATTTATAGTCAATACTTTTTGCTATATATCCCTGCATCCTGTTGGCCTTTTTCACTGCTACAGCACACTGTTTAGATGTGGATAGACATCATCCAGAAGTAGGAAGACACTACGCCCAACCAATTGGAACACATTAAATTTTTTCTACTCAAATAAATACTTCTGTCTTATGTTTTTATTTCCCACATGCATAACTCTACATTTAGCAACATTGAATGTCATCTGCCATGTGTCTTCCTACTTCTGGATTTTGTTTAAATCATCTTAGACGATTCCATCATCATTTTCTATCATCTGCAAAACTATTTTGCTACTAATATTTCTATCAAGATCATTTATGAAAATAAAGGAAATCAGAGGTCACTGCATCAATCCCAGAAGGACTCCACTGCCAACAATGACTTTTATTAAAGTCAGCATGTCTGAAGTTAACAATTCTATAGTTAGGGGAGGCGGTCTTGCCAAAACATATCAAAGTGACTGCACTATGATCACTTGTTCCTAGTGGTTCCAGTACCTCAGAGCTGCACATTTAGGATTATTACACAAAACCAGGTCCAGAATTGATTTCCCTCTTGTAGGCGTAGAGAGTAACAGACTGAACCAAAAAACAATCAATCACCACATCTAAAAACTCCTATTCACATTTACCCTGTTCTTAATAATTGAAGTTACCCTTCTCCAGCGCCAGCAACTCAAGCTGACTCAACCAGCCATGAGGACTTTCCTGCACATTAACCTGTGCAAAGCACAGATATTGTCCATGTTAACACAAAGACAGTTACTGTGTGATAATGACTATTCAGAGAGAGAGAGAGATAGATGCAGTGGGATAGCAACGATTCACATCCAAGTGTTCACTGTAGTGGCTTTGTTAATTGAAGAGCTAAAGTAACAACTCATATTCTAAGATAAGACGGGTGAGTACTCCAAAGCACAGACAACCAAGAGAAAGAGTGAGATAATGAACAGGTAAGGCAGATAAATTGGGATTGGATGGGAATTGAATAGATTTCATTTTCTTATAGAAGAAGATTTAAAATGTAAAGAAAAAGGCATACCTCCAGGGTGAGAAAGGTTTTGTTAAGAAAGAAAGAAAGGAAGAAAGAAAGGGGGAAGAAGAAATAAAGAAAGAAAATATATATATCGATAAGAATGTGGAATGTGCAGTGTGGAAATTAATATGAAAGAGGGCTTAAATTACCAGTTATTTCAGGAATGAGACAGCATCCTTCTGGTCCTAAACCACTGTCTGCTAGCTTCCAAAAACCCGTGACTAGCTTAGCTATTGAGACTGTGTCTGTCCCTCGTTTTGGAAATAGTTTTAGAAGTAAAAAGCTATCTGAGCACACTGGCTGTCGTGGCATTTGTGTACATAATCTTATTTATATTAAAACCTCTCAGCCTGCAGTAAGTGTTGCCTGTAGTAAGACGCATCTTAAATGTGGATTGTTAAATGTTAGATCACTTTCCCCCAAGGCGGTTCTTGTGAACGAACTAATCACGGACCATAGTTTTGACCTGATTAGTTTCACTGAAACCTGGCTTAGGCCTGACGAATACAGTGCACTTAATGAGGCATCCCCTGATGGTTATGCCAGCTGCCAAGCGCCGCGTCTGTCCGGTAGAGGGGGCGGTGTTGCTGTGATTTTTTCGACCAAATTTAGTTTTACACCTAAATGTGGGGATAAGTTCTCCTCTTTTGAATCGCTTGCTATGCTTTCTGGACGGTCAAAAGATCTAGTTACCTCAGTGCAATCCTTCCTCTTAATAACTATTTATAGACCACCTGGACCGTATACTGTTTTTCTTTCTGAGTTTGCAGAGTTTTTATGAAGCTTGGCAACTATGGCAGATAAAGTTGTGATTGTTGGAGATTTCAACATACATGTTGATAATGACAGTGACCCTTTAGGACTGGCTTTTGCAGCTATTATTGACTCTGTTGGTTTTATTCAAAATATATCTGAACCAACCCACCGCCACAATCATACCTTAGATTTAGTCTTATCCTATGGTATCGATGTCAAGAATATCATTGTGTCTCCCCATAATCCTGTACTATCGGATCACTTTTTGATTACTTTTGAAATTCAGGTAACTATTCCTATTAAATCGGAACCTAGATACTATTCCAGCCGCTCTATAAATTCATTGACGGCTTCAAAATGTATAAACTTACTTCCCGAATCTTTAGTATCAAGTCAGGACCCAAATAGCTTTTTGTCAATTGATCATCAAACAGATGCGCTAAATCACATTTTACGGAATACACTTGATGCGGTCGCACCCCTCAAGAGGAAAAAATGCAGTGAGAAGAAACTTGCACCCTGGTTTACTGACCATACCCGTGCCCTTAAACAAGTTTCCAGGAAATTAGAACGCAGATGGCGCTCTACCAATTTAGAGGTTTTTCGCTCTGCTTGGAAGGACAGCCTCATAAAATACAAGCACGCCCTTATTACAGCTAGGTCATGGTATTTCTCAAAATTAATTGACCAGAATAAAAACAACCCAAGATTTCTATTTAACACGGTAGCTAAACTGACAAAAAAACAGTCTTCAGTTTCCATCAGTTATCCTTCTAACTATAATTCCAATGACTTTATGAACTCGTTTACTGATAAGATTGAGACAATCAGAGAACAAATTATGAAAATGACTCCAATATCTAGCACTCCAACTCCCGAGATAGCACAGGGCTATCAGGAGCAGGGTTGCGTAGAGGCCCTTGAGTTTTTCACTCCCTTGGATCTGGACAAATTCAGTAAACTGGTTATGTCCTCCAAATCATCTACATGTCTGTTAGACCCCATACTAACAAAGCTTATTAAAGAGCTTTTGCCTGTGCTAGATATCATAAATACATCCCTATTATTGGGTTGCGTACCTAGGTCTTTAAAAGTGGCAGTAATCAAGCCTCTTCTAAAGAAACCAAATCTTGATCCTGTTAATCTGAAGAACTATAGGCCCATTTCAAATCTGCCCTTTTTGTCAAATATAAAGAACTGGATAACAGTAAATTTCCTGCTTTTAAATTCAGATAAAACAGAGATGATGGTTTTGGGCCCCAAAAAATTAAGGAACAAGTTGGATCTGCAGTTAAATGCAGGTGATTGCATAGTTACATCAAGTCTTATGGTTAAGAACCTTCCAGAGTAGCTTTCTTTCACCTAAGAAACATAGCTAAAATTCGGCACATTCTGTCATTAGAGGATGCTAAAACCTTGATGCATGCTTTTGTTGCATCGAGGCTAGACTATTGTAATGCCTTATTATCCGGCTCCTCTAGTAGCTCTCTAAAGAGTCTTCAACTAGTACAGAATACAGCGGCACGTATTTTGACTAGATCCAAAAAGTATGAGCACATTACTCCAGTGTTAGCATCACTACATTGGCTTCCTATTAAATATTGGGCTGATTATAAAGCACTGTTGCTAACTTTTAAAGCAGTAAACGGACTTGCACCTTTATATCTGACCGAAATGATTGCCCCCTATAAGCCGACACGACTGCTTCGTTCACAAGAAGCCGGTCATCTATTACTCCCTAGAATTTTGAAAAGTACAGCTGGTGGTAGAGCCTTCTCTTTTAGAGCTCCTCTGCTGTGGAACGGTTTACCAAGGCATGTTAGGGATTCGGACACAGTTTCAATTTTTAAGTGTAGATTAAAAACATATATTTTCAGCCTAGCCTACTGCCAAACATAGTCTAGGTGGAGAGATGGAGAAGGCCGTGCCCTAGTGTCTTATGGAGTGAGAAACTTTCCATACTGTCACCTCCTCAATGTGTTACCACCACTGTTATGCTGGTTATCCTTGATCAGGTGTGGATTGTTTGGAACTCTCTCATGGCTGCGTGTTTTCTCTGTCCCTCTCCTAATAGGTATGCTGCCATAGCTTACACCTGTTGGGGCTATCTGTATATTTCCTATGCTTGTGCTCCCCTGCTCTTACATAATGGTGGTGGTTGAGGTGAGCTGCTCCTTTCATTGTAAAGCGCTTTGGGTTCCTTGAAAAGCTCTATATAAATCTAATGTTCAATCAATCAATCAATAATGCTACTGGCTATAGCACTGCTTTTTTTTTCTGACTGCATGTTCTCTTCTCTGCCTCGGCCTCTGAGTCAGGGGCACCTGCCCCCGAGCCCTAGATCCTGCGAGAAGTGTGAGCTGCCCCCATCAACCCTCACCCCCACGCCAACCCCAGTTCCTGGATCTGGACCCTCTCCGCATGGTTTAGCCCCCCCGCTGACTACCTAACTCAGGAGGGGCAAAGTCTTTCAGCCCTGAGCCACCTTGGACTGACCATGACATGGTCTTTTTTTGGCATACCCTGTGTCGGCCAGAAGAGGATGGGCTCCCCCCCTTTTTAGTCTGGTTCCTCCCAAGGTTTCTCCCTACCAAGGGAGTTTTTCCTTGCCACTGTTGCCGTTAGGCTTGCTTTTGGGGGGGTCTAGGCCTGGGTTCCCCCTCTGTTAAGCATTTTGTGACAATTCTATTGTGAAAAGCGCTATACAAATAAACTTGATTTGATTTGATTTGATCCCTTTAAAATTGCATTTACAGCAATGTTTTTCATTAAACTATTCTAGTCACAATGCATTCAAATGTTCAAATGTTACAGATTCCTGGTAAATTCTGGTTTTAATTATCTTATTTCAGGGGGATATGTAGTAGTTAATGGGGAGATGGAGTTATGGCTGACTTTGGAGACACCAGGTCCGATTAAATATTTAATCCCACTGAAACTCATCTAAACTCTGCTGCAATTGATAGCAACTGCATTTTTAGAAGCAATTTAAATCAAAGTTTCGGTCCACCTAAACTGTCATATGTCACAAACTCAGACGCCCTTAGATACACAACAAGCCCTTCTTTTGAAACATAAAATAGCAAACATTTGCCATCAGTACAACCTTTTGAGATTTGTGACGAGCACATAGTTAATCCATTTTAGTATCCCTCTTAGGTATGCTGTAATCAAAACAATATTTGTTCAACAGAATCGCCTGCTGCAGGCAACATTCCATTTCTCAAGACCTGTTAGTTTGACTGTTATAGCCACGCCTGGTTTGATCGGATGTACTTTGAAAACGGAGCAGGTGCCAATTTCGCTGTGAGCAGTACCTGTCGGCTGGGAAGCATTCTGCAGGTCTTCTGCTGGCAGCGCAGGGGACCTTGGCGCTGGTGTAGGGAAGAGGAGACCCCAGGGGGTCGGCGTGAGTCCAGGTGCAGCGTGGACAATTGTTGCCATGGGAACGCAGCTGGCATTATTGATGCCGTCGACACAGTCGTGTGACTCCGGGCAGGGCTGCAGCAGACAGTCGTCGTAGTTAAACTCACAGTTCTTCCCCTGTGAAGACCGACAGGTTAAAAGCATGTCAGTTTAAACTATTATACTTTCTAATATTATTATTATTATTATTTGAAGTATTCGCAGTACACTAGCAGTAGTAGGACTGGTAGCACTATATTCTTCATATTCTTATTTTTCTTATTTCATGATAGTAAATACATATGTTTATAATTGATCAAAACCAATACATATACATACATATATACATACATACATACATACATGCATGTATGCATACATCTATAGTAGTAATAACAAAGGCAATTAGCAGATGACCTTATTTGTTTTATGTACATTTCTTAAATTACCATTGACATTAAATAGTGTCTCAACTGGAGGAAAAAATGAAACACGATGGGCTTGCATCTTCCAGACAGCTAAATACTGGTATGAATTAGCCTCAAATGCTGCACCAGGGGCATTTACGGGGCATTTCTCTCCCTACAGCTGTAGGCAGGGGAGCTGAAGCTCCGCTGGACTTTCTGCCTTCCTGCCTGATAGGCATATTCAAGATAAAGGAACATTATGTTCTGCTGAGTGCCGCTTTCTCACAGGCCCAGAAAGAGAGAGAGAGGAACAAGGAGAAAGGGAGAATAGAGAATATAGAGGGGGCAGAGGGTGAAGAAGAAGAGGAGGAGGAGGCAAGTCTCACCACAAATCCAGGACGACAGAAACAGGTGTATCCATGGCCGGGAACGTTCTGGATGCACAAACCTTGACTGCATGGCTGAGGCAGGCACTCATTAATGTCATCCTCACAGTGAAGGCCTGTCCAACCTGCCAGGAACAAAGAGCCACAGAGAGGCACTGAGCTGCGCCCCCTCCTCTACTATCGGCTGAATACTAATGCACTTCCTCTGCATCCACTTTGGCCTTCACATGCACACACACACACACACACACACACACACACACACACACATGCACACACACACACACGTGCATACAAACACAAATAAACATGAATAAACACCCACCAGCACGCAAACACGGAAGTGCACACACACAGACTGCTTATAATCCTTGCAAATCCTTCTAATCCTTCTCTCCTCACCCCTCCTCCTCCCCATCAATCCTTCTTTCGCAAGAAGGTTGATGACATTCGCAACTCCTTCCCCCCATCGTCTTCCTCACCTAACCCTCCCTCTCCCATCTCGCTACCTAAACCTCTCACACCTCTGTCCTCCTTCTCACCCCTCCCTGACTCGGACATCCTTCACTCCCACCGTCCCACCACCTGCCCTCTAGATCCCAATCCTTCCCCCCTCTTCCAGACCATTGCTATGGACATCCTCCCCTTTGTCTCCAATGTTATCAACTCCTCTCTTTCCTCTGGTTCTGTCCCCTCTCCCCTCAAAAGCGCCCATGTCATCCCCCTCCTCAAAAAACCCTCTCTGAATCCTGCTGTTATTTTGAACTACGGACCTGTCTCTCTCCTCCCATTCCTCTCCAAAACACTAGAGCAGGCTGTCTATAACTAACTGTCTGCTCATCTCCTACAGAACGACCTGCTTGATCCTAACCAATCTGGGTTCAAGGCAGACCACTCCACAGAAACTGTTCTGCTTGTGGTCACTGAGGCTCTACAAAGTCCCAATCTCTTAGCTCCGTCCTTCTCCTCCTTGACCTGTCAGCTGCATTTGATACAGTGGACCACCAGATCCTGTTTTCATCTCTCGTCGAGATGGGAATCTCTGGATCTGCACTTACATCGTTCAAGTCCTACCTGGCTGACCGGTCCTACCAGGTGGTCTGGAGAGGATCCTTCTCCTCTCCCCACACCCTCTCCACCGGAGTCCCGCAGGGTTCGGTGCTAGGCCCCATCCTATTCTCCCTATAAGTCACTTGGTTCTGTAATCCCTGCTCATGGCTTTTCTTATCACTGTTATGCCGACGACACTCAACTCTTTCTCTCCTTCTCTCCTTCTGAGACCTAGGTCCCGGCACGGATCTCTGCATGCCTGACATCTCTGCCTGGATGTCCACCCACCACCTGAAGCTGAACCTGGGGAAGACTGAGCTGCTCTTCCTCCCAGCGAAGGGCTCCCCGGTGATTGATGCTTCAGTGGAAGGCTCCATAGTGTCTCCGTCCCAGTCTGCCAGGAGTCTTGGAGTGACCCTGGATGACCAGCTGTGCTTCTCGGGCCACATCGCAGCGATCACCCGGACCTGCCGATTCTCCCTCCACAACATCTGGAGGATCTGACCTTTCCTCACCGAAGAGGCCACACAACTCCTGGTCCAGGCCCTGGTGATCTCATGTCTGGACTACTGCAATTCCTTGATAGCAGGCCTACCAGCCTGTGCCATCATGCCACTGCAACTAGTCCAGAATGCTGCCACATGTCTGGTGTTCAATCAACCTAAGTTCACCCATGTCACCCTTCTACTCTCCTCTCTGCACTGGCTCCCCATCGCAGCATGCATCGGATTCAAATCACTGGTGCTTGCTTTTCAAGCGGCTAGAGGAACTGCTCCCCCTTACGTCCAGACACTCATCACACCCTACACCCCAGCCAGACCCCTCCGCTCTGCCTCCTCTGGCAAACTGACTGTCCCATCGCTCCGGGCACCCGGCAGCTGCTCCTCGTGGTCCTGCCTCTTCTCTGTCCTGACCTCTTGGTGGTGGAATGACCTTCTGCAATTGGTCAGGACTGTGGAATCACTTGCGATTTTCCGCAAGAGACTCAAAACCCACCTTTTCAGACTCCACTACCACTGATTTCTGTACATCTAGCCCATTGTCATCACCACTGCCTACTTGTTCAATACTTTTTGTACATGTATCCCTGCTTACTCTTCATAAAAAAAAACATAATAAATAAATGAGTAACCTGTTACAGGTATGGTATGCAGCTGCCTACAACGATGTCCATCGCTGTATTACTGCAATGATCTCTTGCGCAAACTATGATTGTTCCTACCATGTATTAATGCACATCTTGTAAATCGCTCTGGATAAGAGCATCTGCTAAATGCTTAAAATGTAAATGTAAAATGTACACACACACACACACACACACACACACACTCACACATACAGGCATACACATACACACACACACAAACACAAACATACAGGCATACACATGCGCACTCTCTCTTTCTCTCTCACACACACACACACACACACACGAACACACACATGTAAAATAAGACACAAACCAGGCTCCCACAAAGAGAGAGGAACCATATTTAATGATGCTGAGTTGTTAGTCTTTACAACTGGCTTTTAGTTGGTTGGGTGTTGCAAAGTAAATGACTCTCTGGGGAGAGTGGTGGTTCACGGAGAGCCTTGAACCCCACATGCTGCTCGTACATGCCGGAAGCATGTGTTCCTTTCAGGGCTCCTGATGGTGACTAACTCCCTTTCGCACACTTTTCAGGAATGGAAAAAGAGAGAAAGAGAAAGAAAGAAAGGGAGAGAGAAGATGAGGGGGGAAGGGGGCGACTTCACACAGTTGTGTTGAGCTCAGGCACTACCTGGAAAAACCACCAGCCGCCTCCATGAATTACAAAATATCTTTCTTCACATCAACCCAGAGGGAACAGAATTTAAAAATAATTTTCTGTTAGATTAATTGTTTTACATCTTGTAAATCTATCATGGTGTGCAAGATGTATATTAAGTAATATGCAAGAGTCACTGTGGAAGGCGTCGGTCTCAGCAGCGGATCAGGGAGATTAGCGGCCACGCCTACTGGCAGAGCAGCCAACGCACGCACCGGTCTGGTGTTGCTAATCACATCGGTGTGCTTTAAAACTGCTCTGCTCTCTTCAGTAGGTGGCTGGAACAAGAAAGAAAAGGCGTGGGAGACCGAGGAGAAGAAAATAAAGAAAGAAAGAAAAAAGCGAAGTAAAAGGAAACCGGGAACTGGAAAGGTTCCAGTTAGCCTATTGTTTGATAGTTTTTTGTGTTTTAAGTTTATGGGTTTTGTGTCCCGAACCCGTGAGGGCGACGGACAGATTTAATTTTGTTTATTTGTTTAAAAGAACTCCCGGTCTAGTTTTCTGCCCGTGTTGGGATCAGAGAACATTTCCCAAAGAAAGCAATAAAGAATCCGGTCCGTAGACCGAAAACTCCACCCCTGTTTCCAGACTGCTCTATTCCGTCCGGGGATTGTCACGTGGCGTGTGACAAAGTGGTGCCGAAACCCAGGAGAACAGAGCAGCACCACTGGAGAACATGGAGAGCCCACTCTCCCAGGTGATCGCCCACCTGGCTGCGATGCAGGAGGCTCAGCAGCGCGCGCTGGTACGGTCCCAGGAAGACCAACAGGAGGCGCTGCGGGCTATCACCGCTACCCAGGCAGCAGACAGAGCTGCCATTATAGAGCTGCTAAACAGCAGGCAGGCGGCCGCCTCTTCCATCCCGGTCCAGTCTGAAATCAGGATGAAAAAGATGGGACCGGAGGACGACCCGGAAGCGTTCGTGGAGCTCTTTGAGAGAACAGCCACGGAATGCGGTTGGCCGGCGGAGCAATGGGCATTACGGCTCCTCCCGCTGCTGTCCGGGGAGAGCCAGATAGCAGCTGGCAGTGTGCCGGCCGTTGCCGTGGCTGACTACCCGACCCTCCGGGCCACCATCCTGGAGAGAGTGGGGCTAAAGCCGGAGGGACATAGGAAAAGGCTCCGCGATCTGCTCTTCGCCGACGTCGGGCATCCCTTCGCCTACGCCCAACAGCTCCTCGACTCCTGCCGGCGGTGGCTACAGCCAGAAGTCCGAACAGCGGACGAAATTGTACAAGAGGTGGCATTGGAGCAGTTCACGTCGGGGCTCCCGAAAGGGACCGCGGACTGGCTCCGATGCCACCAACCCGCCACTCTGGATGCAGCCGTCCAGCTGGCAGAGAATCACCTGGCGGTCAGTGGGGATACAGGGAGACTTCCCCAGAGAGCTGAAGGGCTGAAAAGCCAATTTTATAGATACCGCCCCCACATCCCGGTTCCCTGTTTTCCCCAGTCCAGTTCCAATCCAATACCCAGCCCCAACCCCAACCCCAACCCAGGTCTACGCCCCCCTCCCCGAACCCCGCCCGGTCCCCGTTGGCATAACCCCCCTCGAGATCGCATTTTTAATCGTCCTAACCCTTCTGTTCCAGGTCACCTAGGGTCGCCACGGACGGCGGGGCAGGACTGTTGGCAGTGTGGGCGTCCTGGCCACATGCCTGAGGATTGCCCCCGGATGGATGTAAGCATCGCCGGATGCCCCGCTGTCCAGCGCTACTCCCCCGAACCAGCAGAGTCGTTTTTGGTACCCGTAAGTATCAAAGGGAAAACAATCCAGACGCTGTTGGACACGGGTTGTTCTCGCACCCTTGTGCATCAGCGTCTGGTTCAACCCGAGGCATTGGACAGGCTCACAGAGGTGGCGATAAGGTGCGTGCACGGTGATGTACACTACTATCCAACCGCCCGGATTGAATTTTATATTGGGGGAAAAAAGCATAGCATGGTGGCAGGGGTTACTCCTTGCACCCCCCTTCTGCTAATTTTGGGACACGATTGGCCGGGTTTTAAGGATATAGTTAGAAAGGAGATTGCGGAAGGGGCCCGACGGGGGTGTGTTCGCTATCGTCTTGTAGCAACTGGGGGGGATGACGTCACAGACAGGGCTCGAGACTAACACCGTCCCGTTGTCCCGGGGACGATAAAATATGTATTTGGGACGAACAGAAATCCTCCCCGGGACGCAGTCGGGACGAAGATACATTTTTTTCCACTTGGAAAATGTCAACTGAGCCGACTGTCAGTGCGCATATCACTGTCACTGGCAAATGGTGCGCGTCTTCTGAGTGCTCGCCTAGTTGACAGTGGCATGAGACCACTGCACAAGACCCGCGAAAATATCAGGATGTTTAATAAAAGTTCCCGCGGTACTGGCCATCCTCTCAGTCAAGGGAGCACTCGCAAACATGTTGCGCTATTTTAAGAGGATAAACACAGCAGAAGAAGATGGAGAACAGACACAGACTGACCAACAGGGAACTGCATCCAACCCAAGTACAACCCTTGAGTCTAAGGTAAGGACACATTTAAATCACAGAGGTGTAATGTTAGTCTATTGGAACTGTATACAGTAGTCAGCTGCTGGCTAGATAGCGGGCTGCTTGCTAGCTAACGTTAGCCCTGTGTGTGTGTGGCGTGTGTGAAAAAAAAAAAAAAAAACGGTGTTAGCGCTAACTCCGTGCTGAGTGCGAGCACCCACAATAATTAGCAAGGCAACCAGCGAAGTGTAAGCTACATTTAGGCTATTTCAGTATATTATTTTTGTTAATTACACTAATTGGTTGATTCCGTGATGTTTTGGTTCATAACATGGTTGGTGCACGGCAGTCACCAGAGCATTCAAAACTGCATGCACTGCATCAGTTCGCCAGTTGTCTCAATTCAAGCACAAGACAGATACATTGTGTATACCATTTTGCAACAAAGTAGCTACTACCATTGCAGGACGAGTTGATTGGCCTAACGTTACATTTATCGAAACAAAAGCGAAGAAATCCGTCAGGCTACTGACGCTACACTTCACTGCGCTACACGGTTGCTATAAACGGTTGCTAGGGCCGCATTGACTGGCGGCAATCTGCCAGCCCGTTCATTTGTTCAGTCCACCACAGAGGTATTTTACAAGCGTCTTTGAACACACACAATAAACAATGATAATGCGAACCTGCGTTTCGGAGAAATTAAAGGTTTTTGTCTGACACAACGTTAGTATGAGTTACAACTTGGCATAACGTTACACAGCAGTAATAGCTAACAGTTGAACAGTTGATTTGATTGTGAGTGTTGAACATTTTCAGTTTGTAATAAATATGGCTGAATGAACACACTCGTATTCCTTACAGTATCCATGAAATTCGACACTTTGACTCCCTTAGATATGTCAGATGATTTCTGTACTTTTCACTACATGTTTTATTAATTCATAAACTATCCTATCAGTCCTTAAAATAATAGAGTTGCAAATATCCATAATAATCTACAAGACATCATTAACACTAACTTTATATATATATAAATAATCATATGATTCTTGTGAAATCTTTCCACTTGGGAGCCTTTTGACTAAACCAATTTATTTTCTCTTTCTCTACAGAAACAAAGCTCTGGCCAAAAGGAAAAGAACATTTCTTCTAGAATGGAATGTTGTTACCTGTTGATCTAATGTGCCTATTGTTGAAATAAGTAATTATTTCAAATAAAAATACAATTATTTATTTCTTAATCATTTGAATGGTGTTTTTTATGGCAATAACAACTATAGACGACAAAACCAAAATAAAGAAACAACATTCTCGAGTTTTGGGACAGTTTACATTCACTTTGGGACGGTTACAATTGTATTTCGGGACGGTTCCGGGACTGTGGTGAAAAAAGTTAGTCTGGAGCCCTGGTCACAGATAACGACGACCCAGGGGAGGGGCCGTCGGCTCTCTCTCCGCAACAACCCGAGGTAACTGAAAGGTTGCTTCGGGGAAACGCGGGCGGTTTCTCCGAGAGAGGCCCGCTACAGCGCAATAGAGAAAGAGTGGTTGGCGATCAAGTGGGCCTCTCTCACCCTCAGGTACTACCTCCTGGGCAAGACCTTTACCCTCTACACCGACCATGCACCCCTCCAGTGGCTACACAAAATGAAGGACACCAACGCAAGGATCACTCGGTGGTATCTTGCATTACAACCCTTTTGCTTCCGAGTGATCCATCGGCCAGGGTCCGCGAATGGGTGCGCAGACTTCCTCTCCAGGGAGGGGGGGGGAGTCTGTCGAACCGAATGGGCCCTGGTCACATTCTGGCGATGGAGGGGTGTGGAAGGCGTCGGTCTCAGCAGCGGATCAGGGAGATTAGCGGCCACGCCTACTGGCAGACCAGCCAACGCACGTCTGGTGTTGCTAATCACATCGGTGTGCTTTAAAACTGCTCTGCTCTCTTCAGTAGGTGGCTGGAACAAGAAAGAAAAGGCGTGGGAGACCGAGGAGAAGAAAATAAAGAAAGAAAGAAAAAAGCGAAGTAAAAGGAAACGGGAACGGGAAAGGTTCCGGTTAGCCTATTGTTAGATAGTTTTGTTGTGTTTTAAGTTTATGGGTTTTGTGTCCCGAACCCGTGAGGGCGACGGACAGATTTAATTTTGTTTATTTGTTTAAAAGAACTCCCGGTCTAGTTCTCTGCCCGTGTCGGGATCAGAGAACATTTCCCAAAGAAAGCAATAAAGAATCCGGTCCGTAGACCGAAAACTCCACCCCTGTTTCCAGACTGCTCTATTCCGTCCGGGGATTGTCACGTGGTGTGTGACAGTCACTTACAATAAATGTAAATTAATATGTGAGAGAGATTATATATAATCCGGCTCCCCAGGATTAGATTTGTATCAACTATTGATACAAATTGCATTCACTACACTAAAGAAAAATCACAATATAGGTTGAACGTTTACTGTGGAATTATGCTTCACTGTAAATTTAAATTGTAACTGCCAGTTTCTTGCACTGGTAAGAATCTCCGAGAATTTCCGAGAATGCACTACTCAATCTCTCCTTTTCTGTATGGACAATAGCAAATTACATTGACAAATTTCACTGTTAAATCTGTAGAAATACTTCTTGATCACGTGAATTCATGAACAAAGGTTCCAAATGCTTAACTAAACTGCAAGATCTTCTGCTCCATGTTTTCTCTGGTTTTTGTCTTGACTAGATGTTATATACACATTTCTAACAACATGTTAGCCTTGTGCTAACAAGCAGAAGGGGGTACTGTGTGTACGGTTGTATAATACTACACTGTAGCTCAGGGGTGCGCATCCCTGGTCGAGGGGGGCCAGAGGTGTTTAGATTAAAAAAATTGCTTGACTACACAAATATATTAATTATCAGGATTAATGGATGCAGGTGACCATGTGCTGTTGGTACTCCTAATAATCAATCAAACTGTGCTGCAATCAAGCTCTGATGGAATAAAAAACAGAAACGTCTCTGGCACCCCAGGACTAGGGTTTCCTACCCCTGAGCTACAGTGTCGTATCAAAAATGTACATAAGAAATGATAAATATATGGTGGGAATTAACGTCAATTTTATCAGTTGAAACTGAAAAAAAATACTAAAGTTGTTTATAAGTTTATAACTTTAAGCTTAGTAAAGTTGAACCAGTGCTTGTGTGACTCACCTGGTCTACGCTTAAGTCATGACGTAACAGATTGAAGGAATCCCCTGGTCTAGCTGTTTCAGAGGTTACAGTTGGGGTTTGGGTCCTGGGTAAGATGTTAAACTACACCCGGTTGCAAAGTGCTCAGGTCACTCTTGGGCAAGGCGTAGCACCTGTTCGCCTCCCTACCAGGGTTACGGCAGCTATGCCATATGAATACCACTGGTGCCTCCCAGTTTGCCTCTTGAGGACGAGACTACAGCTGAGAATCCTGAATAAATATTTTCCTGCAGCCAAGCAGTTCTATGGCAGGCGTGATCCATGTCTGATGTCAACATCTAGGGTAGATGAACGGTGCTAACCCTCAACGGCCAGGGTCTTCTTGGAGGAGCAGGTTTGTCCAAAGGTGACTGTCTACAGTGACTCACCTGGTCTACAGTGACAGGTTTGTGACTCACCTGGTCTACAGTGACAGGTTTGTGGTGAGTGACTCACCTGGTCTACAGTGACAGGTTTGTGCTGAGTGACTCACCTGGTCTACAGTGACAGCGATATCCATTTATAAGGTCTTGACAGATGGCGCCATACAGGCACGGATCTGAACAGCATTCATTAACCTCCAGCTCGCAGTACTCACCAAAGTAGCCTGTAGGACAACTGAGAGGAAGAGACTTACAATCAAAACAGGATGTCAAAAACAAAAAGACAGACTGACGGACAGACAAAGAAGAATAAAAAAGAAAGAAGAAGCAAGAAATAAGACTGAAAAAAGAAAAAGAGAGAAAGATGGGAGTCAATAACATGCAGTCAATCTCATAACCACTATGCCACACTGCACAGAATCTGTGATTTGGTGATCTATTCCTCAATCATCATATACAGCCCAATCATTGCTACATTAACGATGCGGTACAGTACACCTTCCTAATCCTGAATGGGTTCAATAGTTGTCAACACAATTTATCTCATCTTATATCATCAAAAAGTCTTGCATGCCCTGAAAACTATTCTGAAAGAATGAACCCCACAATGCAAACTCTAGTGAATAAAAACAAACACAGATGCCCATCCCCTGCATATGCCATATCTCATTCAAAGGGGTTTCGTCACTTCTTTCACCTACCAGGTGGTAGAAGAATAAAATACACATAAATAAAATGCTTATAGCATTATGTAGGTTTGTATAACATAACATAACAGCTGGATGTTTGCTGAAGTGAACAAGGCTAGCCAAGAACTTCGCCCCAAAGGTATAAGAACAACATATTGTGGCAGCGCAAGGGGCTGCCCAAGGAAATGGCTGCCTGGCCCTTCAACACATGGGAGCCAGGAAAACTACATTTCCCAGCAGGCCGCAGTCCAACACCTGAACAGAGTCAAGGGATTGGGACTAATGAACAGCTGAAGGGCGTTTGGAGGCCTATTTAAAGGACTCGTTCATGCCACACTGGGAAGGAGTAGGGTGGTGTGTTGGAGTAGTGGAGAGAGAACCGTGAAATCTGTTGACCAGCCAGGATTTAGAAAGAGAGAGTTTGGAGAAGTATTTTGGAGTGTTTATTGTGTTTGACATGGATTGTTTGAGGACCCCCCTTTGTGTACCGACTACTGGACTGGATTGCGACACTGGATTACAGATAATGACGACGAGTAGGATTTTTGACTTTGTGTTGGATTCCCCGAATACCCCGCCCTTTGTTTTGTGTGTTTTTTTGTCAAGAGTATTTGTTTAGTCAATTATTTTTTAGTTTATAATACTACCTCCTCCGGGTTATTTACCCTGCCTACACCCTCTGCAAAGGTCTGTGCGTGTCGCCCAACCCCTAGGGACACCACCATATTAACTGGGATTGGAACCAGAAAACTTCTGGTTCCATACTGGCTATGCTACAGTCATCTTTAGCCAATCAAAATAATCATCTTCATGTGCACTAGCCCTGCTGTAGCCAGTTCAAATAAATGTGCAAAATTTGTACAACCAAAAGTGAATGGGATAATAAACTGATTATTTGCTCCCACGAATTCAGCCACAGCCCTAACACTCTAACAATAAAAAATAAAGAAGGAAAGGCTCTGCTCATTTTTTATTTATATTGTTATTTACACCCCTCAAAATGTTCACATTCACCAATTACACTACTGGTCAAACGCTTTACAACACCCCCATTTTCCAGTTTTTACTGAAATTTTAGCAGTTTAAGTCCAGTAAATAACCTAAAATGGTACAAAGGTAAGCAGTAAACTGCCAGAGGTTAAAAAAAAAAGTTACCAAAAACTGAAAAATGATGTCCATTTCAGTGTTATAAAAAAGGCCCTTTTCAGGGAACAAGTAATTAATGGGTTAACGTGGGTTAACAGTCACTCTGTACAAGTCGCCAACTCTGGATCCAGCAAAAGAGCCCCAGACCATCACGCTTCCTCCTACATGTTTGACAGTTGGTGTCACACACTGAGGAACCATCCTTTCGCCTACTCGACTGCCTACAAAAACCTTTCAAAATTTCAAGATTTCAAGACCTTCTTCCAGTCTTCAGTAGTCCACTGGCGGTGTTTCATGGCCCAGGCAAGCATCTTTTTCTTATTTTGCCATCTTAGCAATGGCTTTCTTACTGCCACTCGACCTGTCAAACCTGCAGCTCGAAGTCTTCTCTTACCAGTTGAAACTGAGACTTCCTTACTTGGACCAGTGTTAAGCTGTGCTTGAAGCTGTTGTCCTGTGAGCCGCCTATCACGCAAGCTGTCGACTCTCGGAAACTTGTCTTCTGATTTTGTTGTGGCTTTGGGTCTGCCAGACCTCTTCCTGTCAGAGTTTCCTCCAGTTTCCAAGTGCCTTTTGATGGTGTAGGAAACTACTCACTGCCAAAAAATGTACATTATTTTTCAGTTTTTGGTAATCTAAACTTTTTTTTTTTAACCTCTGCCAGTTTACCGCTTACCTTTGTACCATTTCAGGTTATTCACTCGACTTGAACTTCAGTAAAACTGGAAAATGGGGATGTTCTAAAACTTTTGACCGGTAGTGTACATGTGGTACATGTATATACAGTATGTGGTACCCACGGATGTGCACCAGGCGCTGGCAAAGAATAAAAAAATAAATTAAAAAAAAGTAAAAGAACCGTGAGAACTCATTGCAAAGTCATGGTGAAGGTCCTTCTTCTCCTCCTGAACGAGGCCTGGAGTCATCCTCGCTTGGCAGGGGTGACCACCGCTGATTAAAAAGCACACTCTCTGCCATCTTTTGGGAGAGCAGAGTTTCCACTGACTGTAAATGTAAATGCAATTGATTGTGTGATGTATTTGCTTTTGCGGGGGATGCTGGCGCTGGTGCACATGAACAAGCACGGCGCTCAGAGTTCACGTTGCATCAAAGCGGGCACCACTGAATCATCGAGGGGATGTTGTTCAGTCACTCAGTGGCAAAAAGAGGCGGACAAATAAATGTGAATAATATTCGCTTTCACCATCGCATGCACAAAGGACAAACAAATGGAAACAACAAAGAACCAACAGTACATGCTCATGAATAATTACCATTAATTTTGTCAAAAAACATGACATTTTTAGGGGGTATGCAAGGACAGCAGCCTTTCCTTTCCTTTCCGTGTTCATTTTTTTCTTGCATTGCCTGAAAGAGGGGAAGTGCATACAGTATCACTGTTTATAACACAAACAGCCAGAATGTCAGCTCTTAACATCTGGAGGAGTACACAGGTCTATCGCTTTGTTCAGGACTTTGCAGCGGCTGACCAACAAAACGCTTCTGAAATCAGAACAAAATCATATTTTTATATAGTTTGAACTGCGGAGCCTTTTACACGCATTAAAAGGTATCACATAATATATACGGTTAAAAATGATAGCTCATCAATATAACATAACTATATGGATTAATATCTTCCAGAGGTTGTCAGAGCCAAAGAATAGATAGTATTTAATGTCAGGGATGATGCATCATTTATTTATGAAGACAAGCACAAAGAATAGTGTTTTATTCCAGAAAGGCTATTAATGTCAGATTCAGTCAGCCTGAACAAGCAGTATTTAGCCATATCAATTTCCATTACAGAGGGGCATGACCCAAACGTGTACTGTGGTAATGTTTTGTACAAACAGACATGAGCACTTATAAGAACCTTGTTCTGACCAATTAGCATAGCTTCTTATCTAGCTAGCTGTATATTTGGTACACACTTTTATTATACATTTAAATGGTTGCAGGTTTTTTACACTGGGAATGAACAACCTCTGTCATTCTTTTTAGTTTGTGACAAGACAGACAGAGAAAAAACATTTTCAGGTGGAAATTATGCATGTTCTCATCTCTGCATTTTGTTTTCCAAAAATCCCTTTTCAAGCAAAAATGAAGGACAGAAGCGGTGCATTCTTACATCGACCGAGCACACATGGTGAGAGGTTGCCCAGTTGGATCATTTAAGAGCCATCTAAACCCAATCCATTCTGCCCCCCCCTTAAGGCATTCAAGTGGCTATCAAACCCACATATCACAGACCAATCTGTCGCAATCCCAGCATGCCATGCAAAGACAGGGCTTAATACAAAATTGATTGGACTGCAATTTTTCTCTATGAACCGAAACCTGTGCGCTCCTATCCATTACCAAATGAGACAGTCTTAAGTGTCATCATGCCTCCCGTTACAGCATGCCATGACCTACAAGAGCACATTTTTCCTCACAGAGGGAAAAAAATAAATCCCATCAAATTGCTTTCTATTTTTTTTTTCTTATAAAATGCTGCTTTTCTTCGTGAAATGGGGCTTAACAGCAGCAGCTCAATGTTCTATCCCAGGTTAACAAATAGCAATAGAACAATAGCACACATTCTCCAAACACTTGCAAAAGGAATGTGCCTATGTTCAAGGTTCCAGTGTACAGGTGTTAGTAAATGCATGACTAGGTCACCATGCCCAGCCCACAACCCATGACATAACCCACAACCCACAACCCATGACATAGGCCAGGAGGGCCTCCTTCTTTGCCATGGGATCAGCCTAGGACAGGATCACTTACATTTCAGCCAGAACATTCTGCAACACAGTGACTTACAAAGGCAGTTTCCACTCAAGCAGGAGGCTTGGAGTTCATGCAGTAGAGTAACTAGCATGGGGGCAGGAGTGCACTGCCCCCCCCTGGTGGCCAAAGTCCCTTAAGGCAAGACACACCCAACAAAATTGTGATTTTTGGTCCCACCATTCATTTTCAGATTTTTCTATATTTTGCTAAATAAAGATCTATTTTATCACACTAGTCCCTAGAATATCAAAAAATACAGTAGGTGGCAGAGCTTTCTCCTATAGAGCTCCTTTATTGTGGAACAGTCTACCTGTCTCTGTGAAGGAGTCAGACACGGTCTCAATTTTCAAGTCTAGGTTAAAAACACATCTCTTTAGTCTCTCTTATAGTAATTAGGGGGCGTAGCAATGGAGGGCGTAGCAATAGAGCCTTCTGGTGCAATGAGCTATCCTTACTGTCACCACTCATGGTCTCTGAGTGCCCTCATGGCTGCGTGCTCCCTGTGCCACTCACCTAATTAGTTATGCTGTCCTAGATTACTTCTGCTGGTGCAAAAGTGTTATCACTACTCTTTCCCCTGATCCGGTGTGATATTTATCATAGTCATAATTGCACCTTTCCTCTTTTCTCCCCGACTTCGTGGCACCTGCCCGGAGCTCACCTGCCCCAGAGTCAACCCCTCACCCCTGCCATGTGTTAGCCGGATGCCGCTGGCCCAGTCCCTAGCTGCTGGTTCCATCCCCCTCCCTGCCCTGGTATCTGGAGGGATGAGGTCCACCCCACCCCTACACTTAGAATGCCCTTCCGGTGGTCTGTTAAGCCTCATGAGCCTCAAGGACTATTTGTTTTGTTTTTTTCTGTATCCCACCATTTTCCAGGAGTTCATCTCGACCACCTTTTAAGGGGTCAGGGAATCATTTTCCAGTCTCCCACATTGGCTCCAATGGTTTTCTGTTTTTTTTATTCCCTCTGCAAAATGCCAATTGTGAAGCGCTGTGTGACAACCTGTTTGTAAATAGCGCTATACAAAATAAAGATTGATTAAAATAAAGATTGATCACACTGAATAATTAAAAATGGCCAAGTAACAACAGTTCTATGTATTTTTTACATTTTATGACATGCTGATCAATGCCAATCAATCAACAATGCAAATCTTTGATGGCTGTTTTCTCAAAACTAGGTTTTTAGCTCATACCTTTTCAGTTATCTCAACTTGTGAATAGGTTATTGTCACCACATTTTATGAGATGTTTCTGGGATATATTCCTAAGATAAATACAGGGGGGATCATTGATATCTTGTTTATTTAAGATTTTATGAGCAATTATTTCCCCAAAAATTGGCAAAAATGCATTTTTATTTGCATACAGTTACATCTTGTATGTTCCTGAGGTGTATGAAGCAAATATTCAAAATCCAATCTGTATTTTGTTTTATATTAAGTGTCTTAACAAAAGGAGACAACAAAAATGTTAGCCACTCACTCCTTGCCGTAACTGAATTTGAATTGTATGCAAAGATGAGCATATTTAATGAGTTTACGCCCAATTTGCATATTTAAATCTACATTTTCAGAAAGGTGCTAATACAAAAAAGTGTCTTTACATGTTTAATAAACTGACTTAAGTTAATCAAGACATCAGGATTGTTTTTCCTATACCTCGGAAGTGTCTTGCCTTAACATTGAAAATAAAATATGTTTTAAACAGTGTAACAGAACAAAAACATATTTAAATCATGGTTTAAATTTACGTGAATGAAAATTGTTTAATTTACATTCCATGTTTTATTGTAATGTAATTAGAGCAGTAACGTTGAGTAACGCAAATTGTACATAGTGTGTTTGTTCATATGCTGTTGTCATAGTAGCTGAGCACAGGCCCGCGTGGCCAGTGTTTACAATGTTCGACACTGGCTACGGAGACCGGGGTTCGATGCCCCGTCCCGCCAGAGTCGTCTCTGGCCGGGAGTGCCACGAGGGGCGGCGATTGGCTGTCCGCCACAGGGAGGGGGTAGGGAAGCCAACAGGACGTTCGCTGCGCATAAGAGTGGCCCTGTAGTACCGGGTTACAGTCGACGGCCTGGTGAGTGCCGTCTCGGAGGAGACAATGCTTCGCCTTTGTCACTACCGGTCGCAGGACTACGTCAGCGAACTCACATTACTAGGGGGGAATGACATAAAATAGCGGGTCAATAAAAATGCAGTTTATTTACAATGACAGTTGTATTACAGACAAAATGTACTACAAAAACATACCAAAAATAAATGAATATGAGCGCCTTACATAAAGTATGTACTTCCAGCAAAACAAGCTTACACAGTGACGTAAAATGTTGATTCGGGGTATTTAGCTACTAAAAGTAATTATGTAGGCTAAAGGAGCAGTTTCAAAACATACAATTATTTCTACTGCTATTAAAAGGTAGTCTTGCAGGCCTCGGATAGCGTAGCGGTGTAATGCACTCCCTTTGTGAGTCTGAGCTGCCTATCACAGTCGTGGTTCGAAACCTGATTGTGCCAGACTGGCTCTGGCTAAGATCCTCGACCAGGGGCGATGTTTGGCTGTCCGCCCCAGGGGGAGCGGGAGGGTGAGCCGGCACGAAAGTGTGAAAGCGTGTCTCCAGAAAGTGGGTGGGTGAGTTCCGTCTTGGAGGAGGCAGAGATTGCACCCTTGCGGAATTAGCTTGCCCCATAGAGACGGGCAGTGAGTTTGTGAGGGAGGGCGAATTGAAATAAATAGAGGGTACAATTGGCCACTAAATTGGGAGAAATCTTTTAACATGCCCTGTTAAACACAATGGACAGCACACAAAAAACTAGGACCGTGAGAGGAAAAAATGAAAATAAAATGTGAGCTCCACTGTAAACTTGAATGAACAGTTCAGCTGAACCGCAGTTAGCTTCCATCTGTTCCTGACCACTAGAGATTAAAGTGTGCAGAGGACCAAACCATAAAAATAACAAGGTTACAAAATCAATTCTTATTTTCATCTTAAATAAGTTATCCAGGGATACACAGGGTACTGCACATCCAGACCCTGTCTGCCCACCACACCACGCCTACAGGTGACCAGGTGCGAGATGAACCTCTCCTCTGAATGGCACAAGCTCTCCTGTAGTACTGTGCTCATGAGAAAGGGTATGGGAGGATTGCACTTGCTTCAGTCAAAGCGCTCCCTGAATAGGCAGGGTAGATGAGCTGTGACATGAGACCATAATGAAATAAAATGTGGCAATGGTCCTAATCATAATTGAGTTGATTATTTGCATACAGCTGATAATATGCCAGTTAAGGGAGTTGATCACCAGATAAAAAACAAACCTCACGTAGAAGGCTGCAGGCCTAGAGGGGCTGAAATTCCATGCAAAACATTTATCTTGCTTGAGGGGGAAACAAATCCATCAACAAAACATTGCATTAATACCTATTCACTAAAATAACACTTTCTTCTCTGACAGAAAAAAATCTCTACAATTCAATCACACCCTGGAACCCTCTATTGCTTACAGGAATCAAAACTCATTATCTTCTTTAAACGTATTGCTGAATCTCCCAGCTTTGAGATTTGATAATCGTCCTAAACGCTAATGCAAAATATATTGTATTTATCAACCGTAACAAGATTATGGACACATAAACATAAGAGTATGGCTGTTCCCATTGGCTAGAGCTATGCCAGGGATATGAATGGAAAGGAGATAAGGCTGTAAAAGGATTAGAAAAAGATGAAAACATTTTATGATGAGTCAGGGGAAAATGTTTGAATTTTTTTCCCTGATCTTTGCTTCCATTGTTGGTCTATCCCTGTGCGCTGTGAAATTGGACACACCTACACAGGCACCACGCATCGCAGACTCAAGCACACACATTCTCTTCTTGCTTTCATGTTACTCTATGTGTACGTGTCTATGGGCGATTGTGTGTATATGTGGTTGGGGAGGGGGGCAAATACATGGGGGGTGGGCTAATACCAGAGTAAACATGATACTCAAAATATTAAATACCACAATTGCTATAGTATTATCATCTATGTATTTATGTAACAGCTTTGTCATTATATCTGATACACTATTGTTCTTTAGTTTTGATGATACTAAAATTTGACTGACCTGCAGGTGAAGTTAGCTCCCGGGCCGTCCTGGCAGATGCCCCCATTGAAGCACAGAGAGAGATTCTGCGAGGCCTTGAGACACATATCCACATCAACTTCGCAGTGCTTCCCCACAAATCCATCTGGGCAGATGCAGGCATACTTGTTGATCAGGTCAATGCAGGATGCCTCGTTCAAACAGGGACTGGAATCACACTCCTGAAACATCGCGAGAAACACAAGTCTCAATGACAATGAGCACAAACGTTATGACAAAGCTCTTTTGTTTTTGGTTCAGCAATTGTGGATTATCCTTAAAATAACATTTGCGTCATCAAAACACTATCTACAGTAATCATATAAAAAACACACCTGCGCACATACACACCCCCACACACACACTGACAAAAATACCAAGGTACTATGCACAACACATCATTTTGCCAGTTACCAACGAGACCATTTAAACTTCAATTGTGTGAGAGAGAGAGAGAGAGAGAGAGAGAGAGAGAGAGAGAGAGAGAGAGAGAGAGAGAGAGAGAGAGAGAGAGAGAGAGAGAGAGAGAGAGAGAGAGAGAGAGAGAGAGATTAGAGTGAGAATCCTGAAGCTGCTGTATAATTGTCATAGGTACTAGAGTCCAATATGTACTTCATGCCACTCAATAGTTCAGACAAAATGCAGCTCCCATTTTTTCTCTGCCTCATTTTCATCCAAGGGGTAGTTAGGCTGATTCAGGGATATTATTAAGGATTTGAATTGGATGTCCTGCAGAATGAGTCATTAGCAGGCAAAGCACTGACTAATTACCCATCCCATGGGGAAGCCAAATGGTTCTTCTCAGGGGTCCACTCAGTAGTTACACTGGGTGTAAATCAATTAGGGATTATAATGAGCAGTGGTCTAAAACAATAAATCCCACCACTGTTTATTCCTGTATTTCTGGAGGCATCCAGTGAAGCCTCACATTAATACCAATGTCTGCTACCACAGTAATCAGACTGCAAATCTTTCTTTGATTTGAACAATTTAAGCATGCAATCCCATGAACTGGTGACCCATATCTGTGTAATTTACCACCTCCAAAGTAGCTGGCCTTAAAGCTGCTGGTAAAATGATAGCCTAATATATGTTTTACATGTTCAAATGAAAATGCCATTTAGTTCCCAGTGAACCGCCATGATTAGGAACAAAAAACTCTTTGGTGCAAAAAAAAGATGCAAAGGGAAACTATGAGAATGGTTAACTTAACCATGGTCTTGTGTGATATTTATAGAGTTCTGCAGCTTATTTGGCTCATTTAGAGTGCAGTCAATACTCATTGAAAAATTTCAATGCCACTGCTTGATTTTAAAACCAGCAATTCAGGCCGCCCGCACCAAGGTGCTAATGCAGCCTCTTCATAAAGACAGTACATAAAGATTGTACACAACAATTTAATCAATCATCAGTCATCTCAATTAGTCATTTAATTACTATTCATTGAATATGTGCACACCCATTAAGGGAGCTGTTTGTCAATTAGTATTTCATATAATCTGTACTACCAAAATAAAATAATTTGTAAACTGGTGATTGTGCAATCTGTTATTGGAATAGAATAAAATAGAAAAACAGATTTACATGTTTTTTATTGTGTTTTTAAATAGAACTGAAAAATTGTTAGAACATTAATGTTTTCCTGTCATTCCATGTTTCTTCTGACGTGTTTTTTTTGACAGTGCATCTAAATATTACCTGCATGACACCTCAACCCTATAATGTACAATGCTATGTAAAGACAACATTCACAAAAACATTTTTTTTACAAGGCACACATGTTGGTGAAAAAAGAAAGAAAGGTCTAGCACAGGGGTGCCCAAGTTCAGTCCTGGAGATCTACTGGGCATGCAGGCTTTTGTTCCAGCCCTTCACTAACACCCCTGATTTGAACATTCATTGACGAGCAGTTGATTCGTGGAATCAGGCGTGTTAGTGAAGTGATTAATGGAATCAGGTGTGTTAGTGCTGGGCTGGAACAAAAGCCTGCACACCCAGTAGATCTCCAGGACCGAACTTGGGCACCCCTGGTCTAGCACATTACATTTGGCTATTAAACTTCAGCATGGTCATTTGGTTGACACAACCTTCAGTCATGGCCTGAAGTTGTGGTGTAAAAACCTGCCCATAGGAAAACACATTTCTTTCAGCATCCACTGAACTTGTCACAACGGACAGATGCGTTTTTGCCTTGCATGTTAAATTGTGAATAATTTCTTCTGCTTTTGTTCATAATTCACTCAAAGGAATTCGCTTTATTTCTCTTGCATAGTTTTTGTATGTGTCACTTTCTGATTTAGAAACTTTGTCAGACCCTGGAATTGTATGGAAGGAATCTGTATCTGGTGTATACTTGCTGGGGTTTGAATGTTCTCACCGCATTCATAAAATGGTGAAAAAACACAGGGCCTACTAAAGGAGTGCAACCCCTTTTCAAATGCAAAAGCAGTCGCTACAAGGTCGCAGATTTATTAAACAGTTGCAATGAATCAAATTAGGATGTCATTTGAGGGGGTTACATCACTCTGTGACTTTCCTTTAGATGCATAGTTAAATTTGTTCATGCATATGTATACCTGGGGTGAACGTGCTAAAACCGGGTGGAGATTGTGTGTATTAGGCTGATTAAGTATTCCATTTCACTAAAACATGCCTTAACTTATTTCAGAAGTTTAAATATATCCTATATAGCATGTGTATAGTTTAGTAGAACCTCTCATTTATTTTCAGATATAATATGAAAATTGCATTTGCTTTATTGAAAGCATCAGCTAGCAGTCAGCATAAAAATGAAGTTCTAAATGTCAACAGTTATATTATTGTGCGTGTGCATACAGCTGATGATATGGAATGCAGGGTATAGAATGAATAGTTTTACCTTCAGACGTTCACAAGTTCACCCATGTCAATTCCTTCCACCCCCACCCCCATTTTCCAGGGATTGATCCACATGTTTTTCTATCGGTGTTAATATTCTTTCCTTGGTTGGAGGAACTTACATGTTGTAGGAAAGTTTTTCTTTCTTTTAGATGCCGCCTAACAGCTTGCCATCATCTACAGTTTTTTTAATGCCTAATGAATTCAGTTTTTTCTGATGCCACTTTTTTGTGACTGTACCTCTTTGACCATTACCTCTATTTCCTGATCTGTAAATATAATTTTTATTTTTCTTGTGGTTCCCTCGCTACTTCTGCCTGGTTTTTTATGGGTGTCTCTTACCGCAAAATTGAAAATGAGGGCGTTTAAATTATTTGATTGTGTAATTAGAACGAGTCTTAGTAAATTGGTCATTAATGTGTCTGTATCTGTGATCGCAAAATGGCCGCAACATAGCGACTGTTTTTGTGCTGCGACTATTTCCTAAATCTGGCCCATAGTTTATTTTTGGTTTGATTCGGGTTTTAGTAATCAGTCAGTTTGTCATTAATGTCCTTAAAGGTTTTAAGACATTGTTTGTTTAATGAGGCATCTGTACTGTGAACCTGTTGCGCCAGTAATTGGAATGTTTGGATGAATTTTGTGACTTGCATTGCATACTTTGGAAATTGTCACAAAATCTATTTGAAATTAGTTTAAACATCTCATCATTCCCTGTGCCACTGAGAAGTAATTCACAGATGACAAATAAACAGTATCTGCTAAAATAACATTATGTTCTGATGGCTTTGATAATCCCTGAACAACAAACAAAGTGTGTAAAATGTATTTTTCATCGGCGGAGTCATCAGTCACAACACAATTGTTGTCAGATGTTTTAAGCTGTTGCTGAACTTGTGCAAGTTGACTATTTTTTCTACATATTCCAGTCTTATTCCAGTTGATTTGTTGTTGGAATTGCTCCTCCGTATATCAGGTTTGTTGATGAAAGCACAAAGTATGAGATTGTCCATGTCTCTGTTTAATCATTTATCGGTTATATAATTTATTCACTTTTTTCATTTGGCTATCCATACTCCGCTTTGTTCATTACCAATGAACACAGTCCAGTGCTGTCAGTGGGCAGAATTTACTTGGGGAACCCACCTCAGGTGGATTGTTTTTGGTGAATATGGAACAAAAAATAACAAAAAGATATCACCATGAAACTTTGCCAGTTGATTACTTACAGAATTATGAAAACAAATTGTATTACAAGTTTTCTAGAAATGTATATTTACATTTAATAACATCTTATTAAAAATGTATACATTTGCATTATGTAAAAACCAAACCTCTAGATATTGGATAAAGCCAGATTGGATAAAGCCAGCGATTTGGCACGCTCCTCCAAACTAAGGTCTATGCTCTCATAACAGTTAACACAGCCATCTAAAGAGACTTGCATTTTTCAAAACAGCCCAATCACACTACAAAATGTAGTATTGCTTTCATTTCAAATAATACCTTATGAAAAAACTAATATTGTCATCAAAACTATACAAACAGGGCCTCCCAGGTGGTCTAGCGATTACAATGTTTGATGTTGGCCACTGCAACCGCAGTTTGATTCAACCGGCCGTGCCAGTATCGGCTCTGGCCGGGAGGGCCACTAGGGGGCGGCAATTGGCTGTCCGCCCCAGGGTGGGGGGAGGGGAGTTCGCTGCATATAGGAGTGGCCCTATGCGTGCATAGCGGAGTTATGGTGACAGCTTGGTGGGTTCCAGCTCAGAGGAGGTATCAGGACTACAGCAGTGAACTCATAAGATATATGAGGGAGTGGGATACAGGCAGTCCCCGGGTTACAAATGTCCGGCTTACGGACAACTCGTACTTACGAACGGACTGCCATAAAGCCTATTATGTAAAAAAAAAAACAGTTAAATACGATGGTTCGTAATAATGAACGCACGCACTACTTTGTGATGCCCATGAAAACATTGAGTGGTTTCAGCGGTTCGTCGGCTCAAGGAACAGAGATCACCGTCCGTTATTTTAAGTCAGATCACGGTCCCGTTTTTCTCTTTCTCTTACCCTTTCAACGATGCCTCCAAAGCGTAAATCTGATGCAGGTGCTGGTGATGCATCAAAGAAAAGGAAAACAATCACCATGGAAAGTAAAGTTTAAATAATAAAGAGATCGGAGAGAGGTGAAACGCCATCAGCCATTGGGAAAGCATTAGGCTACAGCCGGTCAACAATCGGAACAATGTTAAAAGACAAGGGGAGAATAATGGAGCATGTGAAAAGCCATGCCCCGATGAATGCCACGATTATTACCAAGCAACGCAGTGGTTTAATTATTGAGCTGGAAAGGCTATTGATAATTTGGATAGAAGACCAAAATCTGCGTAATATGCCTATTAGCCTTTCTTTAGTGCAAGAAATGGCTCGAAGCCTTTCTTTAATGTTTTTTTTACAGTACAGTACTGTATGTACATAGTTACTTTTATTATTACTGTATTATTATTAATATTACAGTATTATTATTATGTACTGAATGCTATGTTTAAGATGTTTTATTGTATTTGGAAGTTTTTCTTAAGTGTTGTATATGCACAGAAAGGTAAAATAAATACTATACTAAGACAAACATTTGACTAAGTGATGATTAAACAAGAACTGTATGTACCTGTTCCGCCCTGCGATGGATTGGCGACCTGTCCAGGGTGTATTCCTTGCACTACTAAATTGATCTTGCACTATATATATTTTAATCTTCTCTGATTATGCATTCTGTGTAAAGCACTTTGAACTGCAATTCTTGTATGAAAGGTGCTATATAAATAAAGTCTTACTTACTTACTTACTATTCCTGCCTCTCGCCCGGAATGCATGCTGGGATAGGCTCCAGCCCCCCCCCCCCCGCGACCCTGACCAGGAATAAGCGGCTTAGATAATGGATGGATGGATGGATGGATGGATGTAACTGTTCCGACTTACATACAAATTCGACTTAAAGACAGAATTAAGAACGGATCTCGTTCATAACCCCGGGACTACCTGTAATTGACATGAAAATGAGGGTATAATTTGATACTAAAAATGGAGAGAAAACAGCAGAAAAAGGTCATAATAACTCTTACAGTTATTCTGGTGTGTGCCATAAGTGCCATCTCTTATTTCACCTCGGTTACAACCTAGGTTCAAACTTCCCTCCATCTTGTTTCTCCATCTTGTTTCTTTTTCTCAATGCCCACGTGCTTAAAGCGTGAACGCATGCACGCACATGCAGAACACACACATGCTTGCGCTCAAACGTGCCCCACACACACACACACACATACAGATACAAACACGCATTCACACATACAGTTGTTGTTCATTAATGTATTGAATTGTGCTATTATTTTCATAATTTATATTGAATAAATGTCATATTATTTTTCTACAAGGTTGTTTGTCTTAATGTTGCACTTGTATTGAATTGAGCCAACCTCTTCTAATTAGAACTCCTTGATGCCTTCGACCCCTTGGTTAGGTCATCAATATTATACATTTGGTATGAACTAAATGTATAGTGTTGTGATCTGATTAAGATGAATTAACTATTAATATTGTAATTTCACTGTAATTATTAATTTAATTATTAATTGGAATTCCAATTTGATAGTTGCCCTGCAATGGATTGGCGACCTGTCCAGGGTGTATTCCTGCCTCTCGCCCGGAACGCATGCTGGGATAGGCTCCAGCCCCCCGCGACCCTGACCAGGAATAAGCGGCTTAGATAATGGATGGATGGATGAATTTGATAGTTAAGTATATTTTATGAGACTGATATACAAAACCTAATACTTGTATTTTTGGTTGTATTACTTCTAGTGGGATAGCACCCTACATAATTGGCGCCCTGTGTGAGGAGGTACTTGGCTCAATTTGTACCTAAATAATTTTGACTTTTTGAATTAAGAAAATCCATTTCTTTCTTTAAAAGAGCTAAATTAAATGCAATTCTGAAAGCCACCACTAGAGCCAGATAAACCCTGCCAGATAAACAGGCTCTGTCGGACCAAGCGTGATCTTGAAACACTGCCCCCAAGCAGTAGTTGTCAAATTATTCACAAATCCTTGCACTGTGGTTAAATTTGCTGTTTAAAAGACATTTCAGCTTAAATGCATTTTGTGAGCTCTCTAATTAAGAAATACAATATTGAACTTCCTGATACAATAGTCCGTATTAATCATTAATAGCACTATTGTTAGCCTATTCATAATTATCCTATTATAGTTACAATGACTAACAATTTTCTCTTTTTGATCACTATTCAAGATCACTAAGTTGGTAATCTTCAGTATTGTCAATTCACTTGAATACATAGCATAGCCTTGCTGTGCCCCATTGGGTGAGTAATACAGTGTGCTCCCTATGCCCTGTGAAGTTGCCATAGTTATATCTCATCACTTGCAATTGGAACCCATGTCTCACATGCGTTCTGCATAATTTGGGGTTTGACAACCCCAGGTGTAATTAAACTCTCTGTGCATCACAGCTAGTTAGATATTTGAATCAGCAATTCAGTATCTTTCCCTCTCCAGGGACAGAGATGGAAAACATTAGCATGGAACGATTCCTAGTTTGTATAGCCCACAGCCTGGCTCAAGACTACTTGGAAGCCTTGGATAAGCGTAGTTACAGCAATTGTAGCCATGGAATTTCACAGCTAATTAATGAGGAGCAAAATCCTCATGTCCGATCTTCAGACCGACAGAAGCTACTCTCCTGCCTCGTTTTGAACCTCTTCAGGCAAGTTAGCATTGCTGCAAATAAAAGCAATGAACAAGCCCATAGTGGAGCCCATAGCTGCCACTAAGGAAGTTATGGCCCACCAGCATGCAAAAGTACGCAACCTAGAGGAGGAGAGGAGTCAACCTTCAGTCCCACAGTGACTGACTTTTTGGAGGGATAGCTTCCCCTTCTTGCCACAGAAGTGAGACAGAGAGTTCAGACTCTGCCTCTCACTATCACAGCAATTTGTCAGCTTACCCTTTTTTCCACAACAGGGAATCTGAGAAGTCCCACACTGACTCTCTATTCTTCTCCTCACCGATGGCAGGTAGAGGAGAACCCAATGTCAACTTCCTCCTTTCTCCTTAGGAGGAAGGCAGAGAACATCAACGGTGACCATTGCCCTCATGTACTGTATATCCAGCTTCATGTTCTCCCCAATGCCAGGTAGAGCTGAACTACACTTCCTCTTCATCCTTTTGCCACAGAGAGAAGAGAGAGAAAGCAAACCCTGACTCCTGCTATTTCTGTTTGTATCACCTTTCCTCTTCATCCCCTCCTCGATGCAGCAGGTGAGAAGCTGGTCTCCAGACCGCCATTTACTTTTTCTATCTTCCCGCTACCAGAGGACACATCAGCTTACTTCTCAAGACCTTTCACCTTCTCCATCTTCTCACAAAAGGGTGAGACATCAGTCTAAGGACTGCTGCTCCCCTGGTTCACTTTCTCATTACCAGGAGCAATACCGCACTACCGACCACGGCTCTCCTGTGCCATCTTATAGAAAGGTGAGATGACACTGTCTATAAACACTGAGTCAGCTTCTTCATCCTTTCACTGAAAGGGGGGCATCACTCATGGTACTCTTCCAGCTACTTCAGTGACTCCTCAAGTTCACCTCCAAAAGAAAGAGGACAGCGCCCAAGTCATTGAATATACGTGTTGGAAACAGTTTTTGGCCCTGCTAGTCCCAATAGTAGCATTGAAAGATACCTCCGTGAGGTTGACTATGCCCTCACCTTAATGCCTGACGCAATCGCTCAGGAGAAGATATTTCTCATATGGAAAACAAGTGTCAGAGCTGTTCATGACTTCATAAAGGAACAACCCTCTCCAGTCAGTGATAGTTACAGCTTTGCTAAGCTCTGACAATAGAGTATTCCACTTGGGTTGACCCTATACCTGCAATACAGGCAGCACTAATAAAACATGGAGCGCCCTCGTGACTATTACGAGAGGCTGAAAAATGCATACTTTGCAGGTGAAGTTTGCAAGGGCCAAGAAGACAACCCACGTTTTAAAGGTCTGTTCCTTTATAACCTGCATCCCTCAGTCCAAACTATTGTCACCATGAATACGTACACATCCAGATGACAATTCAATCCGTGAGACTCGCGACTTAGCCCAGAGGGTTCTGACAGACTGTTCTTACAGACCTGCAACAAAGAAGAACGAAGAACATCAAGACCTTCAAGATGACACACTTGCCAACTCAGTGAGTGCCCCTTTCTCTTGTAAGGATTCTGAGATCATACCAGTCAAACAGCTCCAGAAAGCGCCATCCCCGTCCCAGCTTCCAAACAATTGGAGAGAAAGACCAGAGACCTAGGTATAATTGTATCCATAAAAGAGAGGGAACCCTCTCAATCTGAGAGCAATATTCTCATTAATGACCTCGTCTCAGCCCTGTCTTATGTTTAAAATTAATTTGCTTGTCAAACGACATTGAGAGGCAGGACACGGACAACTATGGTCCTTAGTCCAAACCAAACTCTAGACTCCTCTTCACTTCCATGAGTATACTCACAGGTACAGAAGGAAAGACTCGCAAGTGAGACATTTTCCACTTTGCACAACTCTACCTAACCAAAGGGGGGTGCACAACTAATTTAATTGACACAATTTATCCAGCCCATCTCCAGAGACATTACCAGATCCAGAGTGATAAGAGCTAGTTTTAGGAGCTAGACAGGAGCTCATTTCATTTCATACATTTAAAAAAATGAGATCCCAAATCAACCTTGGATGTTGCACTGAAGTTCTTCAGACTCATCCCTAACTCAACTCAACTCAACTCAACACTCAACATCTACTGCATGTACTAACCTAACTAATCCTAGAACATGATCACTAGCTAAAGCCATTAGAAGAAGAGACCAGGCCCCCAGCTTATCTCTGTCTAATTTCGTATTGACCCTCAGTACTTTAGAGTGTTTAGACTGTGTGCTTAGAATAGATATAGCACTGTTTGTTGTATTTTCAATGTATTCCAGAGTGTTTTCCTTGTGTTTTGTGCTTTGCATATCCGTACCACACAGCTTGCTAAACAGCTACAGCTACTGTAACTAGCATCATATAGCTTGGATAGTGGTACCATCCATTAGTAATGTTTCTTTATGACCTGCCTTCTTTAAACGGAGATCTCTGAGTGCGATCGTATTAACCATTCTAATATCTAGCACATTAGGTATTTGAGGTCATTCATTGTTGTGAATAGTCGCTAGATTAATTAGCTAGTCAATAATAATATAATAATAATATACGCCATTTAGCAGACGCTTTTATCCAAAGCGACTTACAGTAGTGAATGCATACATTTTCAGTATATGTGGCCCCAGTGGGGATTGAACCCACAACCTAAGTGTTGCCAACGCTGTGCTCTACCAACTGAGCCACAGAGAACCAATAACTAAACAACAAAACTCTTTTCAGCACCATACAGAGAAGCACGTGTGTGTATCCGTGCATGTGCCCACTCGCACGCACACACACACATGCACACACACACACACACACAGGGCAACGCGCCCATTGTTCCCATCCTATCTCAGTCCTACCATCATACATACATCGGTTTTCCTTTTATTTATCCCCTTTTCATCACCGTAGATTTTAGTCTGTCTTGTTGTTTAATAAATTATATTTTGTTAAACGTGGTATTTGTTTGGATAAATACTTGTGCCTACCACCTTAAACGCCTATTGCTAAATGACTGATTATTGCCATTTTAATATTTAATATTATGAACGTAATTTTAGATTTAATTATATGAGGCTGATTAATTAAGATTGCTATTCATGTTTTGTTGTATGGTATAGCTGAACCAAGCCACATACATTTTAAGAACAAAATGTATTAAACATCAGGAAATGAGCTGTTTGCATTCGCTACATTCTAACAGACTGCTACAAAACCAGGTTTTTGGGGTTTCTATATTTATATGTAGACCGATTTGCATGCAATTTGGGCATGGCAATCCATCAAGCAGCTCATTTGAATGCAACACATGCATTATAAGCCACAGTTGTGTGGCTGGTCTGTCATACTGATCGTCCGGAGCTTTCTCCATTTTGCCTTGAGGCACTGACAGCTGGTGACTTTCTGGCAGACTCATCATCAGGTTTAGTTTGACAGTTAGGGCCAGATCTAGGCATAGGCAAACTAGGCATGTGCCTAGTGTCTAATTGCCACAGGGAAGCCCAGACAGAGTAATAAACAAAATAAATATATATACAATATATCAAATATTTTTTTACATTTCAATATTTAAAAATATTTTGGGATAAAAACTCCAATCCAAAACTTTATTTCAATGTATTATTTTTGAAAGTCATACACAATGTAAACACCTTGCAATGTGTGTGAAAAGTCTTTCTGGTTCAGTGTAGATCAGGGTTGCTAATGTTAGCAGTGTCCTTTGATTTCAGGTGCAGCAAAATGCAAAAAAAAAGAAAAATGAAGAGGAAGAAGAATTTGCAATAGTTCCTCTCAGGTCCTGGCTTGGGATAGAATTTGAAGCCTGTAAAGCAGAGGCTAAAACTCTTGAAACAACTGAGGGCTACAAGGCAGACAAGTCAAGTCTAGCTACAAGTCGAGCAAGAAACGTAATGTTCGGCAAGTCTGCAAACCCAGACGTGAGACACTCAGGACGGGATGCATTCACAGGAACTGTGATGACGCAACAACGCCTACAAAAAAGTGGAGTAAAAATTCAGTTTCCTTACAAATGTTCATTCAATAGGCATCCGAGAAGTGCGTGCAGCCACAAAACCCCTGAATGAAATATACGCACATGATCTTGAGAATGACTTTACAGAGGAGTTTTGCCATTTCAACTCAATGGTAAAGGGTGAACAATCAGTGATGGACATGTATAAGAAGCTCAGAGAGCTAGGCCTGGGCGATTCATTCCGCAATGTAGAAATATGCCTTTGCATGTATCTGTCATTACTGATTGCAAATTGCTCCGGAGAAAAGCCATTTTCTTTATTGAAACATGTTAAAAAGTACCTGAGATCAACAGTGAAGGAAAATAAACTGAACGCATTTGCATTGTTGGTGATTGAGAATGAATGTATCACTTCCCTGGATTATAAGTAAAGACAAATAATAAAATCAAATGTAAAATGCAACTAAATAAATGAATCGTAACGGCCTATAAATACATGAGTATCAAATTGTGTATAAATACCTAAATATATATAAAACACAACAACGTAAAATATATATACCTACCTAAACTAATAATATGAATAATAATAAAAATAATAAGAATAATAATATGTGGCAGTTAAAAGGTCTTTGGGTTTGTTTACAAACTATTGAAATGTGCACATGTTTGCCAGGGAGATGGGGGTGGGTTGAAAAAAATGGTTTGCCTAGTGTAGTCTATCCATTTAGTCTGAACGTGCATTCTGCAGTCAAACTCCGGTGCTTTCTGGCCCAATGACAGCACTGCTTATGTCAAACCTTTTGCATGTTTTTTCATTGCTAAGTGCTCATTCATAATATATTTTTTGGTGTGATCCATGGACACATTACAGGTTGAACAAAATATTATATGAACCGTGTATGAATTACAAGCATTTTTATACAGTCATTAAAAAAAATATACAAAAACGATTTTGTTTCAGATTTTATCCCAATTTCTCCCAATTCGGTAGCCAATTACACCCGCTATTTTTAATGTCAATTCCCAGTCAATTTCCCCCTCGTAATGTGAGTCCGCTGCCGTAGCCCTGTGACCCTGTCTCCTCCGAGACGGCACTCGCCAGGCCGTCAACCATAACCCGGTACTACAGAGCCACTCCTGTGCGCAGCAAATGTCCTGTCGGCTTCCCTCCCCCCTCCCTGGGGCGGACAGCCAATTGCCGCCCCCAGTGGCCAGAATCCCGGCCAGAATCGAACCCCGGTCGCCGTGGCCAGCATCGAACGTTGTAACCACTGGACCATGCGGGAGGCCCAAATTGTCATTTTTAATACTTAGTTGCAAATCCTTTGCAGCCAATGACTGCCTGAAGTCTGGAACCCATAGACATCACCACACACTGGGTTTCTTCCCTGGTGATGCTCTGCCAGGCCTTTACTGCCGCTGTCTTCAGTTCCTGCTTGTTCTTGAGGAGTTTTGCCTTCAGTTTTGCCTTCAGCAAGTGAAATGCATGCTCAATTGAATTCAGGTCAGGCGATTGACTTAGCCATTGCAGAACATTCCACTTCTTTGCCTTAAAAAAGTATTGGGTTGCTTTCACAGTATGATTCTGTGAGGGTCCGCCCGGGATCTTCTCGGGTTCATCATTAGATGTCGCTATTTGTTACCTTTTCAGTTGCTTTGCCCTGTTTTAGTCTTGCGTATTTTGTTAATTGTTTCATTGAGTTAATTTCCCATGATTTGTTAATTGTTTATTGATTCATTGATTTAGTGTTTCCATCTGTGCCTCAGTGTCCCTGATTGTTTTTTGCTATTAGTTTCAGTAATGTCACCTGGGTCTGGTTTAGTTCCCCCCCTACTTAAGTTGTGTGTTTCCTTAGTTTCAGTGCTCAGTCTTGAGATTGTTCTCACCTAGTTTTCCTGAATTGTTATGCTCGAGTATTTCCCTAGTCTCATCGGTCCTTGTTTTGTTTGTTTTCGAGTTTGTACTTGTGTAGTTCGTTTTATTAGTTTGTTTTTTGGAGCCTCGTCTCCCAGTTATTTTCTGTGTTCCATTTGTTCTTCAGGGTTTTGTTGTTTTATTATTCTCATCACTAGTAAAGATCTATTTTTTGTTTACCAACCATCTTTGCTTCAGTCTTGTTCTCTGCACTTGGGTTCACTCAGTCCACCTCCTAACAGCTTCGAGTCATTGTCCATCTGCACTGTGAAGTGCCGTCCAATGAGTTTTGAAGCATTTGGCTGAATCTGAGCAGATAATATATAGCCCTATACTAGGGGTGTGACCGTTTCAATGGTAAAACCTTTTTCCACAGTTGTTTTCCATGGTCTTCTGGACCTTTTGGTGTTCCTGAGCTCACCAGTGCATTCTTTATTTTTAAGAATGTACCAAATAGTTGATTTGGCCACACCTAATGTTTTTGCTATCTCTCTGATGGGTTTGTTTCGATTTTTCAGCCTAATGATGGCTTGCTTCACTGGCAGTGACAGCTCTTTGGAGTTCATATTGACAGTTAACAGCAACAGATTCCAAATGCAAATGCCACACTTGAAATCAACTCTAATCAACTCTAGACCTTTTATCTGCTTACCTATAAATGAAATATTGAGGCAATAACACACACCTGGCCATGGAACAGCTGAATACAGTTCACCAGGTTGGTATTGCCACATACGTTTGTATAAGCTTTTTGCTGTCGCATCTATCTCCATTGTCACCTCTCATTAATCCATCTGTGTACAGAACCATATAAAGGATTGTATTTATCTGGCAACATTGGTATGCTTATTTAATTCACTGTTGCTTAGTCACAGCCAATTACCTTGTTTAATGGTCGAGTTCATCAGTAACAGAAACACCTGGTGGATTTCCAATGTGTTTAAAAACAGAGCTGCATGAAATGCAGGGCCCTACTTATAACATAGGATCCCCCATCAAATTCCATTAATAAAAAATAAAAAATTCAATTTCAATAAGATTTTAGATCGCTTATGAAAAGGGAATATATGGTTGGTCAATTATGAAATGCATTTGATACGGCATATTTACACATATTCAAGCATGTATCACCATTCCATTTTAGCATATTAAACGATTAATTGATTCCAACTGCCCTTGAACCCAATAAGGTTATCAACAAGGTTATTTACTATTACGTATAAATGGTGCCCACAACAGGGCTGTGGAATCGGAGAGAGCTTCCCTTTCCTCTGCCCTTCGATTAGCCCGGAACAACGCCGACTCCCCATCTCTCTCCAGAAACAAAGAATGGAGGGAAAATCTGTTAAAACACAAGATCAAAGCCTTTAAACTGTGGTTCGCCTCTCCGTTACATGGGTGCAGTACTGTGTGGGCAATTAAATGTTGGACAGAAGCTTTGACTAATGAACTGGCACAATTAATTGGTTTCCATTTACCTTTACAATTAAAGAGATCGCAATGCTGACCCCTTACATGCCAGCACAGAAGATAAGATCGCATTCCATTTTCCCAATTAGCGCTGAATATCATTGTATTATTGTATTGGTGCATTGTTTTTTAACGTTTTTTTTCAATGTTTCAATTATTTCATACAATTAAAATTAGCTGTGTTTAATCTGTGTCATTCCATCAGACACAAGGGAGCTCTAACAAATACATTCTCCCTCTCCAGCTTGTCGCGGACTGCACTTTTAAGTCTGTAACTCTGTAGGTAATTAGTTGAGTAGTGCTGCTGTTTGACTTCTGATTGATTTCTCACAAATAAAGAAAAAAAAAGGCTTAATTAATTTAGTGGGATAGCACAAATAATTTAACTTTTACGCCAAATATTCCCTGAGTTTTTGCTGCCAGCACTGAAACCTGCCAATACTAGACAAGCACAGAGATAGCACCTAGGTAATTTGTGATCTGTGTGCAGCCCCTTGATCGCTGTGAGGTGTTGGGGAAACAACAAGGGAAAAAGATGGAGAGAGCCGTGCGAAAGGCAGAACAATGTGCCCAGGTTCCGTTTGCACTTTAGTCATGGCTTGATACATTAACACGTATTCTCCTGATCATTCCAGAGTCCCGTGCAAAAGCACTCCACAAAGGTGTTATTTCACAGTATCTGATAATGAATGAAGGGTAATAACAGTCAAGCCGTTTCATCCCCTCACTTCAGCTGAGCCGTGACTTCAGAGCTTTCTGTAGGAGGTTATTTCCCATTCACTTCGGTTTGGTATTGAAAGGTTGGACTTTTTAAACATTTTTTATACAACATCTTGTAGTTTCCAGACATGAAGTACAGATAAATTCAAAAGCAGATGTGCGAGCACATTTTCAGTCCATCTTGTGAGGAATTGTGTGAAAAAAGCCACCAATAGCAAGAGTCACACAGACAGAAATGACCAGCACCACCACTCCAACAGTGGCCCAAAAAGAAGAGTGACTGAGAACACAGCTCCAAGAATTTTACTTCCAAATTTAATTTCCAAAATGTGCAGTCTATAGATTCTTTACTTATTTTCTGAAAGCCTCAGATGGATGATTTCCTGCGGTTATGGCGATGGATTATACAGACAGTTTATTTCAAATCTGCTATCAGTTTGATTTGCCATCTGGCTGCACCTGCTACTATTAGTGCTAAATGCAGACAGTGTAGATGATAAAGCATTAAGACTTGTTCAAGAGATATTGAGATCATTCAACTGTAATGAACAGTAAGCCACCGGGAAGCTTTCTTTGTCCAAGCGACTGGGAAACTCTCATCTTGAGAGAAACACAAAAGATTACCAGACTGGATTTTATGACTCAACAATGCTAAGAGACCCCAGGTGATAATGACAAAATGGCAATACATCTGTTCAACTTTCTGGCACTGTAAAGAGTTGAAGGTGCATCTTACATTAACATTAGCTTCACATATGTAGCCTGTCCATCCCAGCTGACATTCACAGGTGTATCCATCATCCCCATCTACGCAGCTGAAATGGTGAAGAGGAAAGATACAAAACAAGTTCCCATCACTCCAAAAATGCATGAAAAGCAGAATTTTGGGGATGGGTGTAGCATAGCTACATCACCTGCATACATGTATACATGTAGCATAAAACACCCTTATGACTTTTTTAATATCACCATAATATCCCCCGAATTCACCCAATTCCAACTGCTCCAACCCCCCCGGCCCCCATCTTAATTTAATTACTGAACAGCAAACTATATTAAACATTAATGAGCCTCCATTCGTGGAGAAGTGGTACTTTCCAATTAAGTTAATTGAGAGAGATCTGACATAAACTGTCAGTATATTACATTAGTTGAAACAAGCAGCATCTGTCATCCTTAACTGCAGCTGCTGAGAAGCTCAATTAAAAATAATTGTATCTCGTTTCCTCAATGTTTTTCCAGCATTTTAAGACTTTATTGTCTTGGAGAGTTTGCATACCTGCCGTGAAGACAGGGACCCGAGGCACATTCGTCAATGTTGGTCTCACAGCTGAAGCCCATGAAGCCAGGAGGACACATGCAGCGGTAACGACTGGGCTCGTCGAGGCACTTCCCACCATTTCGGCACGGGTCCGAAGAGCACTCATCAATATTAAGCTCACACCAGACCCCTGAGTGGAAAAAAATAATGAAGCAAGTCAAATCTGAAACAACATTTATTGACATAGGGTGAGGAAATTGTTGAGTGGGGGTAATGGATAAGGACAAGTCAAAATGTGAGATTTCTGGTCACCACATGTGGAGCATCAGAAGTGCATCAATGAAACGTAGTTAATACTGTATAAACACATTTTAATATATGAGGCATTGATGGAAATACACAAACGGAACTAAACTAATGTGTGCCGCACGTCTTCCTCTTCCTCCTCCCTGACAGATACATCAGTTTACAACTAAAAAAGCCATGGCATGTGCGCACTTCATCAGACATGACAAAATTTCACAGTAAGTTAGAAATTAGCTGCAAGGTAGAATACAAAGAATAACTGTAGGATCAGGGATCACATCTGAGTGCAGTGGAGTCCCACAGGGATCGGTGCTGCGACCTCCTTATTTTTCTTATTTACATAAATGATTTTGATAGGGATGTTTGTAGCAAATAAGTTACATTTGCAGATGATAACTTCAGGGTTTAGCAAACAGTTTGGTACCTACTAAGGTAATCCAAATAGATTTAAACAAAATACAGTACTGGGCATAAACCTGTCAGATGACATTCAATATAGCTAAATGTAAAGGTCAGTTGTGCAAGTGGGAGATAAAAATGTAAGACAGGGGAGGAGCAAAATCATAATATGTTCAATTTGAAAAAGAACTGAGAGTAGTAGTTGATCAAAAGCGTGATAGTCTATGCATTGTGCTGTAGCACTGAAAAAGGCCAACAGGATGTTGGGTTATTCAGAAAAAAGTATTAATCAGAGGTGGTTATATTATTGTTATGTAATGCCTTTGCCAAACCTCATTTAAAGTACTTATCATGCTACAAGGAAGTTATAGAAGCTCTTGCAAAAGTACGAAGGGAAACTAAATTAGTTCCTGGTATGAAAGGTAAAAGTTAAAGAGGAAAGACTTATAAGGAAAGACACTTCAAGTGTTAAAGACACACAAATCTAAGATTTTTCAGGTTGAGTTCAGTTAGCACAACAAGAGGACACAGGTGAAAATTATTTAAAGTAAATTCCAAACTCTTTTACACAGAGAGTTGTCAATGTGTGGAACAACTTCCTAGGTTGTAGTAGAAGCAAAGAACCTGAGTATTGAAGTCCAGGCTGGATGCAGTACTGGATATTCTCAACCTCTATTCTCTCTCAATCGCAATCACCTGGTCAATCTTGGAAGCATTCCGAGTCAATCACGAGACGTTTTCAGAAAAAAATAAACATAAGATAAATGTCAGAACGTCTATTTTTTATTGAATTTCAATTGTGCCTCATTTATCAGTATGCAGTCTGATGGGGAAAAATATCAGCCCAAGCAGATACTGTTTCAAGGTCAACCACTGGCATAGCCTATGTGCACTGATACAGTTAGCTGCTTTAAGTTCACAAGCGCGAAACTGAACCTGTATCTTTTTGGCTCCGCAAAAAAAATGTAGAACTTACAACTTCCATCCAGAAGTATTACATCTTTTTTTTAAGATACAAGGTTTTTGCACCCCACCAATGACACTCAACTTTGTCAGAATTAACTTCTAATTGATTCAGGCCCATGAGTGTTGCATTAAAAATGTGAAAATGGAAAGACATTGAGGTTATTAATGATCTATAGATAATGCCCACCTCTACCAAACCCAATAACAATGATCTGCTGCATTGTGTAGAATCATCTGATTCCCAATAACATAGCTCAGCTGTGCTGCTTCTGAAACAGGGAAAACCTACCGTGAGTGCTGAACTGAAGCGAAGAAGAAACTTGCTCACTGTTTCACACACACATATATGCAGATCTATAATATATAAATATATATATATATATATATATATATATATATATATATATATATATATATATATATATATATACAGTGGGTTCGGAAAGTATTCAGACCCCCTTACATTTTTCACTCTTTGTCATATTGCAGCCATTTGCTAAAATCAATTAATTTCAGTTTTTTCCTCGTTCATGCACACACAGCACCCAATATTGTCAGAAAAACACAGACTTGTAGAAATTTTTGCAGATTTATTACAAAATAAACACTGAAATATCACATGGCCATAAGTATTCAGACCCTTTGCTGTGACACTTGTATATTTAACTCAGGTGCTGTCCAATTCTTCTGATCATCCTTGAGATGGGCCTACACCTTCATTGGAGTCCAGCTGTGCTTAATTATATTGATTGGACTTGATTTGGAAAGGCACACACCTGTCTATGTAAGGTCCCACAGTTGACAGTGCATGTCAGAGTAAAAACCAAGCCATGAAGTCCTAGGAACTCTCCATAGACCTCTGAGATAGAATTGTGTTGAGGCATAGATCTGGGGAAGGGTATAAAAACATTGCTAAAGCATTGAAAGCACCCAGGAGAACAGTGGGACTCCAATGAAGGTGTAGGCCCATCTCAAGGATGATCAGAAGAATTGGACAGCACCTGAGTTAAATATACAAGTGTCACAGCAAAGGGTCTGAATACTTATGGCCATGTGATATTTCAGTGTTTATTTTGTAATAAATCTGCAAAAATGTCTACAAGTCTGTGTTTTTCTGACAATATTGGGTGCTGTGTGTGCATGAACGAGGGAAAAAATGAAATTAATTGATTTTAGCAAATGGCTGCAATATGACAAAGAGTGAAAAATGTAAGGGGGTCTGAATACTTTCCGAACCCACTGTATATATATATATATATATATATATATATAGGGGTTGGTCAACACGGTCAACAATTTATTAACTCAAATCTTGACAAACACACAAAACAAAGGGTGGGGTATTCGGGGAATCCAACACACATAAAGTCCAAAATCCTACTCGTTGTCATTATCCATTATCCAATTTCAAATTCCAGGTCAGTTCCGCAATCCAGTCCAGTAGTTGATACACAAAGGGGGGTCCTCACACAATCCAAGTCGAACACAATAAACAATCCAAAACACTTTCAAACTCTCTCTCCAAATCCCGGCTGGTCAACAGACTTCCCCTCTCCCTCTCTCTCTCTCTCTCTCTCTCTCTCTCTCTCTCCAAAAGTTCCAAACACTTTCCTACTCCTTCCCCGTGTGACAAGAACAAGTGTTGGACTGCAGCCTGGGAAATGTAGTTTTTTCTGGCTCCCATGTGTTGAAGGCCAGGTAACCATTTCCTTGGGCAGCCCACTGGGCTGCCACAATGTACAGTACATACAGATAACTGCCAAACTAGAGGAAACACCAACATGAAGCATCGCAATAGGGCTTGGGCTACCAAGATTCCCCCCAGAACAGCTTCAATGCAACTACGTATAAATTCTACAAGTTACTGTAACTCTATTGGAGGGATGCAACACCATTCTTCCATGAGAAATTCTATCATTTGGTGTTTTGTTGATGGAGGTGGAAAACGCTACCTCAGGTTGCTTTAGAAACTCACATATTAAAATGTTGATTTTAAAACAACTTTTATAGTAGAAAAATATATATAATTAGTATTGACATTAATATGAAACACGTGTAGACTATTTTTAATCCCTAAACCATGCCACACACACCATAACAGAGCCACCAGAACCCTTCACCCTTCATGTTTGCTTTATTTTAGCAGTTACGACCCGAAACAAACTTTGAAGTTATGCAATAACTATCTGGTGAAGGAGGAACGCGAAGGACAACTCAAACTAATGGTCTGGCCTGCCCAGTGTCCAGACTTAAATCCGATAGAACTTGTATGGGATGAATTGGACAGAAGAGTCAAAGCAAAGCAACCCACAAGTATTTCTGGGAATTGCTGCAGGAGAGCTGGTAAGACATGTCGGGTGATTTCCTGCTGAAACGTATTAACCGAATGGCCCGTGTGTGTGAGGTTGTTATCCAGGCAAAGAGTGGCTATTTTGAGGAAGATTTAGAGACAATTTTCAATTTTCTTGAACATTGCATTGATGTTCCTTATGTTTATTGTTGCACGTGTCTTTTGTCATTTTCAAGTATTTACAGAAACTTATACGGTGTAAGACATTGCCAATTATGAGATAAACCTAGTTTCCAGCAGGTGTACTCAAACTTTTGACTGGTACTGTATATAAACACACACATGCATAGCATACATACATTTGCTAGCACTACTCTGTGGCACTGCATTAACAGCTGGGAATTAGTGGTGAAGAGACCTCAGTTATATAGGTGATCTGCACCTATGGATCTTCAATGGAATGGTTCTGAGACCAGGGTTTGGGTTTGGGTCTGGTACTTCCCATGTGTCATCCACAGATGACACTTGCTTAGCTTCACTTAGCAGCTTCCAATTATGTCAAGATTTATCCTGTTTTCATGGTTTTTAAGTGTCATTTACTCCTTACACTGATACTGATTTTATCACCCTTAATTTACTTTTACTGTAGTGGACACAGCTTTCTGGTGCTAATAACTTGCGTGTGAATTTAAAAATCAATACAGCCCACTTCTCTAATGAACTCGAGGAGCTGGAATATAGGTTAAGCAAAGACCGCATTACCTTTTGACTTTGGTGACAGAGAAGATGGGGGTATCCATGGCTAATTCGGATGAAGGGCTTATTTAATGAAGGACCTCACCCTTAGGCGAATACGTAACTAGTTAACCTGTAGTGGGGTTTTCAATTAGTGACTTAATGAGGATGGAGATCACCGATAGCCTTTCTGTCCGACTGCATGCTCCCAGTGTTTGGCAATTATTGTTTGCTGGTTCAACAGGGAATATTTCTCTTGATTTTGGCATGTGATGATAATTAGGCACACGCTCGCCTCTCTCAGAGCTGTGGTATGTTCGAGACATACAGTGCAGTTGATTTACTCTGATACACAGTTACGCAGAATTTGTTTCCAGAGTTTTCTCTGATGTGTCAGTGGAGCCTCGTAAACTGTGCGGCCATTCAACTTCTTCCCCCACCAGATTCTGGCTCCTCAAGGGGAATTAAAGACACACAATATTCACCATATTATACTGAATCAATAGGCAGTCTGAGTGATTATTTTCATTTTCCCTATGACTGTCCTCAGAGCTGAAACCAGCACTGTGTTTTAACATTTGCATATAGATGACTGTAGAAGTGCCTGGGGGGCAGGGGTTGTGAGAACGGGGGGGGAGAGAGAGTGGGGGAGGAGAGGGGGAATGTTTTACCATGTTTCAGCCCTGCTGCTTGTCTTACTGTCTTATTGGCTAGTAACTTAAAAATAAATACTTTGTGTTGGCAATATTACGAGCAGGATTGTTGATGCATTTAAGTGGTTTGCTATGTTTGTTATTGTTTTGTTAATGAATGTTCCTCTAATGCAGCAGCTCAGCCCTGGAAAGCTGCAGAGGTTATGAATGAATGCATGCTGCAGCTGTAAGTGGCTGCAGTTATGCATCTTGCTCTTGTATATCATTTTACATTTTACATTTTAAGCATTTAGCAGACACTTTTATCCAGAGCGACTTACAAGAAAGATGTGTATCAACATTGTGTGATTTGAAGAATTTGCCACAGAGACTCCCTTGCTCCACCTTGAGCTCCAGTTTATGAAAACGCATTAGATTGAGACAGACAGTGAGTTTATGAACACCAAAAACACCAAATTAATCCTAGCCCAATTCCATTCTTAAAAGGGTGCATTTTTCTCATGCAGAAGTATCAGCCCCAAGCAAACAACGGGGGGTGGGGGTACTGTAAGAATGAAGGTTCCTATATAGTTACATTTAGAGATGTGATTCAGCCAATTACACCTACGTGAGCCAATCCCTCAGAGTCCATATGTGATTAAAATTAAATAAATAAATAAATAAACCTTTTAGCTGGTAAAATAAGCCACCAGTGCATGCATGCTTTGACTGTGAAAAGCAGGAGGAAGGAGCTTAGATGGCCAGGCCGCATTTGTATCCCAGCCTAATAATCAACGGAGAGGACAAATGAAATCACTGATGCCACGCTGCTAATCTTGTTTGCTGGAATCCACACCGCGCATCAGACACATTGATTCAGGTTTTCTGCCGGCCTGACATGAATTTGGAAAGTTGAATTTCTCCTCTGCGACATGTCCCAGATTGGCGGATCCAAAGATCAATGGCACTTTGGATCAATTCCACCAGCTCTGCTCCTCTATCAGCCTACCTGATGTCGTGAACCTCTTATTTTCCTTTACCCTCAATTTTCCTTTACCCTCAACCCCCACACCAATTTTATCCTTTAGTTCGTTTACTGTCGCCTTGAAACACAATGATAATAACAACTGCAAAACGTGTTTTAAAAAAGGCTGCCTTGAGTGTGAATGGCTCCACAATTACAAGGGCCTTAATCAGTATTCAAAGTATGTCTCCTCTTCCCCCCCACACACACACAAACAGCTAGGTCATTATCTTTTATGTATTGTCTTCATATTTTCCATCAGGGAAATATTTTTTCTTTATTTTGTTTAAAAGAAATGTACAAAACGTACAACATATTCGAGCTTTGTCTATAGCCCTGAACACCAGAACCTTTGTCTATAACCCTGTATTTTGCGACACAATTTTTCTGTTTCATGCCAGTGCAGTTTAATTGGCTGGATTCTGAGGCTGCCTTCAGTAGGGAGAGTGACAAGCCTGAGCCCTGAGCCCTAACCCTTGAGTTAGGGACAGTGATGAGCCTGAACCCTAACCCTTGAGTAGGGAGAGTGAGGAGGCTGAATGGCTTGCGGGTTCTGCAGCATAATGCATTCTAATAACAATCCCTCCCCGAGACCGACAAAGTAAACCCTCTCTCAAAGAGATTCACATATTATGCACTCTTCTCTGCACAAACACTGTAACTATGCAACAGCATACAGTAAGTCAATTTTACACAAGCTCTAAACGCCCCAATAAACCACCAAAATGGAGCTTTGTAAACACAGCACATCACACTCAAGATACTGTTGCCAATAAATGGTATTTATGCTTGACAAAACAAATAATTCCTTGGCTTTACGGGGGATGATTTACGGCCCCAGTCAAAGGAACCCTCAAGGTCATGCAACAACATCAACAATTCAAACATCCCCGGTCCCGCATTAGTCATATATCTGGACTCTTTTCAATTAATTTAAACTAAATTGGTAGAGACACTGTGCAATATTTCTACTTTATGATGAAAATATTCATTTAACCCTTAAAAAAGCTTTCAATAAATTTTTCGTGGCCTCTGCGTGTCTTGCCAGGGTGCTTTTTTTCCTTGTGGGAGGAGAAAACTTTTTATAATTAATTGCAGATAATTAACATTTCGTACTTAAACAGATTTTTTTTCTCTCCCCTTCATTGGTACATTCGCACCGCATGCCACAGTTTCCCCATATTGACCCGGTAGTTCAGTCACAATCAATTTATTTCTGCCTCGCTACCCCTCCACAAACACAATGAAGCACTGTTACTTTATTGACCAAAGGCAAATTAGGAGTATAAATCTAATTAAATCCAAAAACACTTGCAAAACCAATTTCTCTATTTTGCTTTTAAAGGCACGGCGGTATTTTAAACTACTGTATAAGCCAATGGAATATAGGAAGCTAATGGGCAGGCTGCAGCACCTAAATTAATTTAAAATTGTTTATTAAATCCAGTGAAAATGCAATCACTTTGAAACTGGCTAAAGACAATTCACAAAGAATCAGGCTCTGGATTGAGCACCCTACTCCCCACCCAATTATGATGAAATATTAATATGGTTATCAGGGTTTTTGTAAAATGTATTTGTATAGCGCTTTTCACAAGTGCATTGTCACAAATGCTTAACAGAAGGGAACCCAGGCCTAGACCCCCCCAAAAGCAAGCCAAGATAATACCAGACAAACAAGATCCTCCAGAGGTGATTGTGTAGTACAGTATCGATCTTCTGGGGCCACTATAGGTGATTGTGTAGTACAGTATATATCCACTGGGGGAACTATAGGTGATTGGGTAGTACAGTATAGATCCACTGGGGGCAAGAGAGGTGATTGTGTAGTAAAGATCCACTGAATTTGGTCAATCAGCTTTCTCTATTACAGCCACTGACAAATGGAACACCATACCAAGCAACATAAGACAATGTCCCACTTTTTCTGCTTTTAAATCACGATTTAATTAAAATCATCATATCATGGCTTAAACTAAATCAATCATGTAATCATTAGTTTATATACAGATTGCATATACAGTAGTGTAACACATACTATTTTTACGGCACTTTATCTACTGATACTACTGTTGAAATTTTGTCATTTTTAATTGTGATATATTGTGTATTGCTGCTTAACCGCTGTGACCTACGGTGTGTCCTTATCACCTGTCCTGGGACTACAGATAAAATGTAATAACTCCCAGTCAATTAATGTATTTTCCCACTGTCCCTGTAAAATAAACAATTAAAATATATATAAAATGAAATAAAATTTTAGTTTTATTCAATTTTGTTGACTGCCCTAAAAAGGGTAAATAATGGCCGCTGGCCTACATTCAATCCATCCACTCACCACCTGGCATAGTGGCCACCACTGCCACCCAGCTACAGGCATGTTCTGCGAGACACAGCATTTTTCTTTTAATATAAAACTGTTGCCCGTTCCATGCTTACCGAAATTGGGGTACTGTAGGGACAGAGAAATGGATTTCATATAAACATCCTCCAATAAAAATATTAGTTTTACTCTCTCACAGAAACATGGTAATATTAATAATCATGGCTATCGCTTAACATTGGCTGATTGCTGTCAATCAACATAGTGATGGGTGCAATTTCAAATGCCATTTTAATGGAAAGGGTAAAGAATTAATTGAAACCAACTGAGCACACTGCGGAAATTAAAGATTTGCTTAATCTGCACCCTACATACAGTGAAATACAGCTGGGAACATTCAGAAAGTCAGCTCTGCTCCTTATATGTTTTCATTCAAACAGCCAGAACAAAGATGCCACAGTGTTGAAGAAATAATCCCCAATTGTTTTTTGATACCTAAGTGTGTGACAGTCTTTTTTCTAATTTTCTCACACAAAAGATCAACAAAAAATCTCTCAACCAGTTCTGTGTTCAAGCCTTCTATATTTATTATTTTAGAAGTTGTTAAAGCCTTTTTGCACTTGAACACATCTCCAGTCCTGGAGGGGTCACTGACCCCGCATTCTAACAGGGGGCGATACTAGGCGACTAAATCACCCAGTGGGCATTGCCCACGCTTGAATGGCCTCCTCAAAAATGCTTCCGACGTGCTTACAAAATTTTTGCATGGTAAACGAATAGTTCATCATAGATTTTGAGAATCTTTATTATAAATATTAGTTGGCTAGCAGTATTGTTTCCTTCAATCACGAACCGCAAACTCAAACTCAGAAGGCTTTTTACAATTGCGCTGGAAACGGCTTGCAATTTGTCTCCGGTATGTTTTCCAAACGTACCCATGCGATAAAAAATTGTCTTTTAACCAACACAAACATTAAATAAGATGTATGTAGGCCATATAAGTTTAGCTAGCTATAAATATTTATGCTTTTAGGATTAAATAAAGTATGGGGGTACTGCAGACCGCTGTTAACAGTTTCTCCTCATTCATGTTGAAGTGTCGGAACTAGGAACAAAATTTCGGTGTTATGTTGGTTTCCGCGTGGAAGGTAAAAATTACATGAATTTGATTGGCTCTTACCGGACGATATCGCCCGAAAGTTCAGAATTTTCAACTTTTCTGTGTCGCCGCCACGCCCACAAATCGGCCAATCGGATTCTCATAGAGAATCAATGCATTTCCGGCAGCTCGTCACCGAATCGCCCCCTGGTAGTTTTAGGGGTTAGTCTGCACCTGAGTTCCATTACTGCTTCAGGTCTTCATTGTCTAACTGATGTCATTGTTTGGACAGGAAGTGACCTCATCGGTTGTTGAAAGGTGCAAAAGAGTTGCCTGTTGGACGAAAGCCTTTAAGGAATGCGGTTCCTCCACCCTGGTCTAATCCAGCATTGTTTTTTCTCAGTGTTTAAGATGGTGTATAATTCCCCTAAACTTGGCACTCCTGGATTTGACAAGGCGGTGAATAAAACCAAACTGGTCCAGTCCACTGTTTTTCTTCCCTATTCACATCCATGATTCACGATTGATCGAATAGCTTGTGAAGTTACAGTGCAAGGCCCTTTAGAGGAGAAATGACACACTGGAAGCTGTGCTCCCTGCAAGGGTCTATTAAAATGAGAATGGAGTGGTGACGACCAGATGAACACATGGGCTTCTGCATGCCATCCAGTCTCTTGCCTTTGTGTAGCAGGAGCTTGTTGAAGGTCCACTCAGGAATCCACTTCCAATACAAGAACCGCACTACATCGAGGCGCGTGGAGACGGACATCCTTGCTTTGATGGCATTGTGCTGGTTGTGGGTGCACCAAAAAGCAAAAAGGAACCATCATGGATTCAGTGAATCGGGGTGGGGGGGGGTTATAAAGCGCAAACATTTTCACAGATATGGATTAAATAGAAAATTCTAGCACTGCAATGAAAAGCCCCTGAAAGTGCCAGCGCTGTCCCATTGTAAGGACACACATTTTTTCAGTCAGTTGTGGTCATACAGTGGGACATCAATTATTTTTCCCCTTGGGATTATTTAATTATATTCAATTAATTTGTAGCACATTTGTGATGAGACAGAATGAGAGGATCGTAGCCTGGTGATCTGGGAAAAACATGCAGCAGGTTTCATGTGCTGTTAGTGTCTCAGTGGATCAGAGCACTGAGATGGGGGAGGGGCTAAAGAGATGCCTGTCATGTCATGACATCAGAACAATTGGATAGGGACCAAGGAGCTACAGCTACAGCTAGCTACAGGTAGTGTAGTATAGTGGTCAGATTCCCGGAGTGCAGGTCGCACACTGCAGCTGAGGTTCGATCCTTGGCTGCGCCAGCCCGACTCTGGTCGGGAGTCCTGTTCAGGGGTGTTTATTGGCTGTCCACCCCAGGGGGAGGGGGGAGGGAAGCTGGCAGGACCTTGAGCATACAAAATAATTATAAATGGGGTACAACTGGCTACCAAACTGGGAGGAAAATGTGAAAAAAAGTGGTCAGGGAACTGGGATTGTAACTCAGAGGGTGCAGGTTCGATTCCCAGGTGGGGCACTGCCCTTGTACCCATGAGTAAAGTACTTAAACTAAACTTAACCTGAATTGCTTCAGTAAATATAGAGCTGTATAAATGTATTATGCTATGTAACAAAATTTTAATTTTCAGTTCCTCTGGATAAGAGCATCTACTAAATACCTAAATGTAAATTTAAATAACAGAGGTTCTCTCAGTTGCTACCCCTGAGTTGGATCCCTTGTGGGTGTATCCACAGACCCCCCCTCCCCCATGGCCATGGTGGTCAGCAGTAGAAGCAGGTGTACCTTGGGAGACATACAGTACAATGAAGAAAGACAGACAGGTACAAAATGTTTCTGAGCTGGTCAAATTTGGTCCCAGTGTGATGGAGAGGAGGTCTAGGGTCACCTGCTAACTCTCAGCTCTCTCGACAGTGAACAGCAGAAACAAAGTTAAATATACACTGCTAGTAGCCAATGAACAATTGTTCAGTTCTTATTTATTCTTTCCCATGAAAAACGTACAGTAGTCCAAGGTAATAATACCATATGCATAAACCTCTGTATAGTTTTTATGTTAATTATTTTTAGAGAGTAGCATGCCTGCCAGCACTCACACGACTAACTCTTTCACTGGATTTGTTGAGACTCTAAGCACGGTAGGTCTGGTCTGCACAGTGACAAAGCATATCCTATAAGATTTGCTAAATCTATAGTCCTATTTAAAATGTAATTAAAGAACGCCAAAATAATGGTGCTCCTTCACTGTCTATAAAAGCAAAGATTACTGTCACTTATTACAAAAAATAAAAGAAGATAAATCACATCAATTTGACACGGAGCACAGTACGTGTAGAGCATCAGTTGACGTACATGGTTAAACATAACTCAAATGCATTAAATGGTCATCGCTCAGACCGTCAAAACCATATTTCATAATAGGATTATATAAATGCCTTCTAGATCCCCACTTCCTAAACTGAAGAGATAAATAATGCAAGTTGACATCTGGCTTTGTAAAATATGAAGAGCAATATATGGAAGAGATTAGAAACCTGTTCTGTTTAATCCTACTGTTAGCCTTCTTAAAGGATCTTAGAAAATTAGTCTGAGGAAGTGGATGAAATTAAATAATAATCCCCAATTACTCTTCCCTGCAGGAATTTTTCAAATCCTCCAATTTAAAAGTATTATCAGATTACCTCCATATTCATAAACAACACATGAATATCTGAATGTCATGAACAGACGGAGTCAAGCCCCCTCTTTCGTAGCCGCACAGGATGATTCAGAACAAAACAGTCGACATGTTCCACACAGCAAAATGATTCCAATGTGAAGGCAAAACCACAACTGCCTAAAAGACTCATCAGCACGCACAGGAACACCACGTAGACTAACGGGCTAAAGTACAAACGCATCAATGTGATGGCCTGTCACAGTCAAGCCAGGCTGACACCTTGTTTGTCTCTCGCTCTCCAGCTCAGACATTATAATCCCATATATCTAAACTCTGATAATACAGCGCGATACGTTGTTAGCCCACATGTGAGTGCCAAGCATTAAATATCACAACATTCAGTAATTTTACAAATAATATTTTGCTTTAAAAGCCATTTTGACTGTTGACAGATAGATAAATAAATAAATGTATAAATAACTCCAATGGAAGTGGTATAAATCATAATTATGCCCTCACAGTCATCAGAGCAGTAAGACAACGTGGCTCAGCTGAACACGGAAACCAGGCGTGTTTTGGAGCACGATCAGAGCACGGCAGTGAGATGAATGCGGGCCGTTCTGCATACAGAGGAGCGCAGCGTCTTTCCCGCTGTGTGTTGCCCGCGTTGCCAAGCGGAATTTGGCAACGGTATCAATCTGACACAAGACATGACCAATTTTCAGTGGCAGGAGAGGAGAAGGGGGTGGTTGGCTGGGGGAGAGACATCATAGCGGCTGCGTGAAATACGTTTTCAGGAAAGGAGATCAGGCTCAAACAGAACACCACACCCACAGGCCGTGGATCTTTCCCGCTCCCCTCTTTCTTTCCACCCACCCTCTCTCTCTTTCTCTTTCTCCAAAGAAAAAAAAACTTGGGATGCCGTTACGACGTCTTATTAGAGCAAATATTTCCTGTGAGCTGCAGACGAGCTGAGAAAATCCAAAATATATCCTCTAGTCCAGCTCTCTGGGGAGGGCATCGTTTCCTCATAAGGGCTTAGAGCAAGGGAAAAAGTAATGACTTGCACTGTACCAAGCACAGGCCTAATAATAAAATCTGCTTCTTTGGGAATTGGGGCAGGGATGTCAGACTGTATGCTCTCCTGAGTGGCAATACCTCAGAGACTTCCCCCCCTCACCCTCCAACTGAAAAAGGGATAAATTGATGATACAGTGCAGTGGACAAACTAAATTAATCTTTGCACGGCTTGACAGAAATCAAGATTAGATGGTTTTAAGTAAAGCCAGTTCAATAATGGTCTCTGGATTACGCAGAAAGGGGTGGGGTGGGGGAATTCAATAAAAAAGCAATGTAAAAAGAATGGCAACAAAAGAACCTCTGATTATTACCTGAAGTGTACGTCTCGTATATACACCTGGAATTCAAATATCAAATGTAATAATGGAATGTATTACTGTACTAATCTGTTAAGAGGACAATCTGTGTTTTTTTTTTTGTTGCTGTTGACTTCTGGGTATAAAACATGAGTGCCATGTTCTCTGCAAACAACACCCTTCCTCGGTTACTGTGGCACCAGCCTCCCAGAAGAGCTCTCTCTTTCTCACTCACTCTCTCTTTCTTGCTCTTCCTCTCACTGTCTCTCACACAGAGACGCACACTTTCTCTCAGAAGTGGAGAAGGACGTACCTGAGAATCCTGGCAGACAGACACACTCAAATCCTCCTGGCATATTGACGCAGATCCCATCGTGCAGACAGGGAGAAACGTCGCACTCGTTGACATCCAAGTCACACAGGGCTCCAAAGTACCCCGGAGGGCAGTTGCATCGAAACCTGGAGGGTAACCATTTGTTTTTGTCAGAGTAGAGGATACAAGTGGTGTGATTAAGCCCCAATCAAGTCTTAACAAACACACCATACAGCAGAGTAGGATTTTAGGGTTAGAGTTAGTTCAGCCCCTCAGGACAGAGCAGGACTTTAGGGTTAGGGTTAATTCAGCCCCTCGGAACAGAGTAGGACTTTAGGTTTAGGATTAGTTCAGCCCCTCAGGACAGAGTAGGATTTTAGGGTTAGGATTAGTTCAGCACCTCGGGTCAGAGCAGGTTTTAGGTGTGTAAAAACAAAACAAAAATCAGAAATGTAATTTAAAATGTAAAAATAAACGATGTTACATATTTGCCATTACAAAATAACAAAGCTGGACAAAAGATGGGCTTCTTACAAATCTCTTCACAAAGAAATTTCAATTAAATGATCCCGCTGAACAAAATGCATTACTGTTTTTCTTTACATTCATTTTTAATATTTTTATTTTGTTCAATGAATAATAATAATACCGTGCACATACAAACTGTACTCTCTTGATGTGTTTGTCTTGCCATAAATAAAAAGCAAATGCAACAATAAAAAAGAACAGAGCTAAATAAGTGGCAGGACATATAAAAACATATTAAAAAAACAAAAAAACAACAAGAATAATAAAACGACAACACAAATCACACAGGAATGTCAGTTTATTCGTTTTCCCGAGCTGGGCGTAAGGACCCAACAACAGAAATGGGGCGTAATTTGAGTCTCTGCTGTGATTCTGTCAGTGCTGATGGAAATACTTACCATCACTCAGTGACATCCTCAATTCAGTTTGTGTTATGTTCTGTATTTATGTGTTCTGCTTGTTTTTGTAATTTATTATTTTCTCCGTGTTCGTTTATTTTTCACGTTAGTTTCCCCATCTGTCTGTGTTCCTTGTTATCCGAGAATCCACTCCCTGTCTTTGTCGTTGCATTATTCGGGTGATTTTCGCTATACGGGTTTCTGCCTTATTTCGTATCTTGTTTACTTCTTTCTTTCTTTCTTTTTATCTGTACATATTGGTTACGTGTATATAGTACCAACCGACTAATCTACTAACGTTAGGGATTTTGGGTGCGTTACTAACATTTACTTATTACTAATTATCTTGTGTTTCTATCTGCAGCTGTCATTCTCCCTCTCGTTTTCCTATCCCTGTTGCTTTCTGTCTTCTCGCATTCTCTGCACGCGTTTCAATCAATCAATCAATCAATCTTTATTTTTGTATAGCGCCATTTACAAACAGGTTGTCACACAGCGCTTCACAATTGGCATTTTCCAGAGGGAATCAAAAAAACAGAAAACCATTGGAGCCAATGTGGGAGACTGGAAAATTATTCCCTGACCCCTTAAAAGGCGGTCGAGATGAACTCCTGGAAAATTGTGGGATACAGAGAAAAACAACACAAATAGTCCTTGAGGCTCATGTGGCTTAACCCCCTGAGGTCGACGGGAGCGGCGCCGCTCCCAGCAGCAATAAAAGTATATTACTATTTCTAACTTCGCGATATTTTATCATACACACGGGACAAAAACATTGACAGAAACCTTAGAATCGATTTGAGCACTGGAAAATCAAATGGGATTTTTTAAATTAGGTTAATTAGACCAAAAGTAAACCTTGTTTTTTTCTCTGTTTTTTACCTTTTAGTAACGTCCCCCTTCTATTGACATGGTAACTAGGTGCTAGTTTCGGGGAGGTCCGTGGGGAGGGGCGTGGGGCCATGTGTGGAAACGCTGGCGTAAACAACACAAACTGTCCCGACAATTTGAAGCAAGATTTTATACAGACATACAATTTTATTCAAGATGGAAAGATTTTCTGCGCTGCAGTGTTTGAGAGCATTGATGGAAAGCGACGAGGACAACAACTCGTCATGTCCTGATACTGAAGAGGATTCAGAGACAGCATTTTACATTTAGAATTTAAAAATCGTATGTAGAATATTGTCTGTGTTTACGCTTGCAATCTGCCAGCAACAGTCTATGCTGATATTTATTTTATTTCGCTTGTTTTCAAATACTCGTGAAAATATATGAATTCCGAGTCTTGTGACGCTAAACATATTCTAACATAAACCTCTTCCTGAAGAGCCAAAATGGCTGCTGCCACAAGAAGCGCTTGTCGTGAAAGGAGAAATGGTAACTCAAATATTGCTTAGCCATATAAAATCTAAATTGTGAGTTGTTGTTTTAACTCTAAAGAGGCATGAAATCACAAAAAAAAGTTGAATTGGAAGACCCTTTTTTTCCTTGGGTCTCAGGAGGATATTATGTGCATTATTGTTAGGCTGACAATTTGAAGCAAGATTTTATACAGACATACAATTTTATTCAAGATGGAAAGATTTTCTGTGCTGCAGTGTTTGAGAGCATTGATGGAAAGCGACGAGAACAAAATATTAAATACTCGTATATACAGTGGGGAAAATAAGTATTTAGTCAGCCACCAATTGTGCAAGTTCTCCCACTTAAAAAGATGAGAGAGGCCTGTAATTTTCATCATAGGTATACCTACTATGAGAGACAAAATGAGGAAAAAAAATCCAGAAAATCACATTGTCTGATTTTTAAAGAATTTATTTGCAAATTATGGTGGAAAATAAGTATTTGGTCAATAACAAAAGTTCATCTCAATACTTTGTTATATACCCTTTGTTGGCAATGACAGAGGTCAAACGTTTTCTGTAAGTCTTCACAAGGTTTCCACACACTGTTGCTGGTATGTTGGCCCATTCCTCCATGCAGATCTCCTCTAGAGCAGTGATGTTTTGGGGCTGTCGCTGGGCAACACAGACTTTCAACTCCCTCCAAAGATTTTCTATGGGGTTGAGATCTGGAGACTGGCTAGGCCACTCCAGGACCTTGAAATGCTTCTTACGAAGCCACTCCTTCGTTGCCCGGGCGGTGTGTTTGGGATCATTGTCATGCTGAAAGACCCAGCCACGTTTCATCTTCAATGCCCTTGCTGATGGAAGGAGGTTTTCACTCAAAATCTCGATACATGGCCCCATTCATTCTTTCCTTTACACGGATCAGTCGTCCTGGTCCCTTTGCGGAAAAACAGCCCCAAAGCATGATGTTTCCACCCCCATGCTTCACAGTAGGTATGGTGTTATTTGGATGCAACTCAGCATTCTTTCTCCTCCAAACACGAGAAGTTGAGTTTCTACCAAAAAGTTCTATTTTGGTTTCATCTGACCACATGACATTCTCCCAATCCTCTTCTGGATCATCCAAATGCTCTCTAGCAAACCTCCGACGGGCCTGGACATGTACTGGCTTAAGCAGGGGGACACGTCTGGCACTGCAGGATTTGAGTCCCTGGCGGCGTAGTGTGTTACTGATGGTAGCCTTTGTTACTTTGGTCCCAGCTCTCTGCAGGTCATTCACTAGGTCCCCCCGTGTGGTTCTGGGATTTTTGCTCACCGTTCTTGTGATCATTTTGACCCCACGGGGTGAGATATTGCGTGGAGCCCCAGATCGAGGGAGATTACCAGTGGTCTTGTATGTCTTCCATTTTCTAATAATTGCTCCCACAGTTGATTTCTTCACAACAAGCTGCTTACCTATTGCAGATTCAGTCTTCCCAGCCCGGTGCAGGTCTACAATTTTGTTTCTGGTGTCCTTTGACAGCTCTTTGGTCTTGGCCATAGTGGAGTTTGGAGTGTGACTGTTTGAGGTTGTGGACAGGTGTCTTTTATACTGATAATGAGTTCAAACAGGTTCCATTAATACCGGTAACGAGTGGAGGACAGAGGAGCCTCTTAAAGAAGAAGTTACAGGTCTGTGAGAGCCAGAAATCTTGCTTGTTTGTAGGTGACCAAATACTTATTTTCCACCATAATTTGCAAATAAATTCTTTAAAAATCAGACAATGTGATTTTCTGGATTTCTTTTTCTCATTTTGTCTCTCATAGTTGAGGTATACCTATGATGAAAATTACAGGCCTCTCTCATCTTTTTAAGTGGGAGAACTTGCACAATTGGTGGCTGACTAAATACTTATTTTCCCCACTGTATATATTCAATATATGAATTCCGCGTCTTGTGACTACATATTCCGCGTGTTGCAACGTAACTAATTGAGAGCCAAAATGGCTGCTGCCACAAGAAGCGCTTGTCGTGAAAGGAGAAATGGTAACTCAAATATTGCTTAGCCATTTAAAATCTAAATTGTGAGTTGTTTTAACTCTAAAGAGGCATGAAATCACAAAAAAAGTTTAATTGGAAGACCCTTTTTTTCCTTGGGTCTCAGGAGGATATTATGTGCATTATTGTTAGGCTGTATGACTTGTAATATGCGGCATTCCCCTGTATATCCTACTGTAGTTTGTGTTCTGTTTTAAATAAATCTTCCAAAATGAAAAAAGCATGGCTCACTGACTTGCTTACTCCGATAGCCTTTGAGAGAGAGATGGCCCATCTGACAGATCTGACAGGTGTGGACAATGAATAATGAATATTCATTGCCATGCCAAAATCAAAAACCATCTCAAAGCTTAGCACGGACCTCAGAGGGTTAACAGACCACCGGAAGGGCATTCTAAGTGTAGGAGTGGGGTGGACCTCATCCCTCCAGATACCAGGGCAGGGCAGGGGATGGAACCAGCAGCTAGGGTCTGGGCCAGCGGCATCCGGCTAACACATGGCAGGGGTGGGGGGTTGACTCTGGGGCAGGTGAGCTCCGGGCAGGTGCCACGGCCGGGAGAAAAGAGGAAAGGTGCAATTATGACTATGATAAATATCACACCGGATCAGGGGGAAGAGTATTGATAACACTTTTGCACCAGCAGAAGTAATCTAGGGCAGCATAACTAATTAGGTGAGTGGCACAGGGAGCACGCAGCCATGAGGGCACTCAGAGACCATCCCACCACATCATCAGCAGTCCTGATAGGGGCGGATCATCACTTATGATTGGTGACAGTAAGGATAGCTCATTGCACCAGAAGGCTCTATTGCTACGCCCCCTCCACATCTGCACCTAATGACTATAAGAGAGACTAAAGAGATGTGTTTTTAACCTAGACTTGAAAATTGAGACCGTGTCTGACTCCTTCACAGAGATGGGTAGACTGTTCCACAGTAAAGGAGCTCTATAGGAGAAAGCTCTGCCACCTGCTGTATTTTTTGATATTCTAGGGACTACCAAGTTGCCTGCATCTTGTGAACGAAGTGAACGTGGGGGATTGTACGGATGAAGTAGATCCGTCAAGTAAGAGGGTGCAAGTTCATGCAACACCTTATAAGTTAAGAGGAGTACCTTATAGTCTACACGATAGTTTATAGCAGTGTTTCTCAAATAGTGGGGCGCGCCCCCCTGGGGGGGCGCCGTGCGATGCCAGGGGGGGCGCGTGTGACCCCGGGAACATGCTTTTTTTTGTTGCCGTACTAGAATAAAGTGTAATTGCAGATATGAAGTGCAGTAAACAAACCCTCAAGAGACACCATGGAAAAATATTTAACAGGGTTGAAAAGAAAGGTGGAGAGAGACGAAGATAATGAGACAAACAAAAGTCACCCGAAAGCTAAGACGAGGAAATATGACGAAGCGTATGTAGCGCTTGGCTTCACTGTGACTACGGTGGGAGACGAGGAAAGACCGGTGTGTTTACTGTGTCTTAAAATGTTGGCAGCGGACAGCATGAAGCCAAATAAATTAAGGCGTCACTTAAAGACATTACACCCCAATCACGCTGATAAGCCGCTTGAGTTTTTTAAGCGAAAACGTGCCGAATATTGCCGACAATCATCCCGCTTTGTGAATGCTACTTCAGAAAACCAGCGAGCACTGTTAGCATCATATAAGGTGGCGTACCAAATTGCTCAGTGCAAAAAACCCCACACCATAGCATTTCTTTAATGTTAATAAGGATACAATGTTATGCAGAGGTGTACTTATAACAATTTTATAGACAAATTATACTATTTATAGTCGCGGCGGAGAGTGGGGGGCGCGAAATGTTTTCTTCTTCCTAGGGGGGGCGTAACAGAAAATAATTGAGAAGCACTGGTTTATAGGAAGCCAGTGAAGTGACGCTAACACAGGACTAATGTGCTCATATTTCTTTGTTCTAGTCAGGATCCTTGCAGCAGCATTCTGTGCGAGTTGTAGGCTCCTGAGTGAGGCATTGGAACAGCCAGACAGTAATGCATTGCAATAATCTAATCTAGATGTAACAAAGGCATGTACCAATTTTTCTGCATCTATTAATGACAGGAAGCCCCTAATTTTGGCAATATTCCTCAGGTGAAAAAAGGCTACTCTGGAAATGTTTTTGATGTGACTATCAAATGAGAGACCAGGATCTATAGTAACACCAAGGTCTTTTACCACCAAACTTGCAGCAACAGAGCAACCATCCAGATGAAGAGATAAATCAGATAACCCTCTTCTGAGGTATTTGGGCCCCAAGACCAACATCTCTGTTTTATCAGTATTCAACAATAGAAAATTATCTGACATCCAGTCTTTTATGTCTTGAAAACAGGCCTCCAACTGTTCAAATTGTCCATCACCAGGTTTCATTGATAGGTATAATTGTGTGTCATCTGCGTAGCAGTGAAAATGTACGCCATGTTTACGAATGACATCACCAAGTGGCAACATGTAAAGGGAGAACAATAATGGCCCCAAAACAGAACCTTGAGGGATACCATATTCCACCTTGATGAGAGCAGAGGGCTCATCATTTACCTGCACAAATTGATACCTATCTGATAGCTAGGATTTAAACCAGGAGAGTGCCTGTCCACGCAGTCCAACTAGGTTTTCAAGTCTGCTCAGAAGAGTTTGGTGGTCTATTGTGTCAAACGCAGCACTTAAGTCCAAAAGCACAAGAATAGAGACGCACCCACAGTCAGCTGATATCAGTAAGTCATTGACAACTTTAATAAGAGCAGTCTCAGTGCTATAGTGTTGCCTAAATCCTGACTGAAAAGTTTCATAGATGTCATTTGATGTCAGGAATGAAGTCAGTCTCTGAGCTACAGCTTTCTCTAGAATTTTTGAGAGAAAAGAAAGATTAGAAATTGGCCTGTAGTTACTGAGATTTTCTGGGTCAAGGTTTGGTTTCTTTAAAAGTGGCTTAATTACTGCCACTTTTTGAGAATTTGGCATATAGCCTGATGAAAGAGACATCTTTCCACCTACGTGCTCCTCCCCTCCGAGCTGTGCACGTGTCTACCTGCTTTTCCCAGGTCGTTTGTTATTATAGTGTCTATGTGCTTTCCAGTCTGTGTCTTTTGTCTCTCCTTGTTATTGTATTAGTGGTCCTCATTGTTCTCACCTGTGTTCTCGCCCCTTTCCCCTCCCAGTCACACCTGATTCCTCTTGTGTTATCTTCCTCGATTCTGATTTGTTTGTCCTTCTGCCTGTTTGGTTTTTGATCTTTTGACTGCCCCTCGACTACTCTTTTAGATTTTTTTTTTTACTTTCTCAGATTCTGATTACTGGCTTTGAACTTGGATTGATTAAATAACGTTCTCTTTCTGCAATACCCTGGTCTGCGTTGGAAATTCCTGAAATTTCCTGAGGAAATTCTTTAGCTATTTTCATCCTGTGTCTTTTTACTTCAACTCTCCTACAGATCTCCATGTCTTCCTTTGAAGAAATATCTAGCTTTGAATCTCAAAAGAATTGGAAATATCTTGGTAAAAGCATCCCAAAAGTCTTCTTTACTTTCTTGTTCAAAAAGGCTTGTATTTCCCACCCTGAGCCAACCCCCTTTAACAAAGAGATCAAGCAGCGATCGACTTAAGGAAAGCATCGTATCTCTTTCAATGCAACTGCTGAGTGCCAGAAGTTCCGATTAATTTTATTCTAAAGCATGCTTGCCCTTTGAAATAATTTTGATGCGTTTCCTTAAGAGTTGTCGTTTAAAATTCATTTAAGCCGGAGCAACAAGACGGGCTGTGCTTTTCCGCAATCGAATTGTGTAATAGTTATGAACAGAATTCCCAATGCAAGTATACACTTCAAATTTCTATTTTAAGAGCTTTTTGAAAAAGTAAGGCTGAAAAAAACCCAATCCCCGAAGTCTACGTCAACTGCGTCAGAAAAGCATGAGTCAGATCAACATGTCAGAGAGAGAAGGGAAGAGGGGATTATGACGTTACACTGTACTGAAATGCATTGAGCATATAGCGCTACAATATTCTACACTCTTAGAAATAACTTTATTAATCAACATGACAAACCATCTGCTATGTATTCTATCACACGTGATGGTTTTTAAAATAATTTGCTAGACCATTTTACGATATTCATAGGGAAAGCAGCTAGCTAGCTACCTAGGTAATGTTACTACCGGCTAGCTACTGCTAACATTAGCTCTGCTGAGTGCTGGATAGCAGCATGTTAGCGCAGGCTAGATTTGTTACACTGTATGATCCAGCTGTCTTTATATTAAACATTTTCTACATCCCATGTCTACGTCTTTTCCGTTTCTTTTGTTTTAATCACAAGTAGCTAGCTAGCTAATTTGATAAATCTACATAGCTCAGTTATGGTGTATAATTATAAACACATTGTTATTATAATATAGGCGCTAGCTAGCTTAGCTGCGCTGGTATCATATGACATGCAAAATATTACGCATCTTCCGTCTGACTACCTACTGTACATGTGTGACGGAAAAAATGTCTGACAGTGAGAGCAGCCACAGTCCGCAGTCCTCCTCTCGTCCTGATGTTTTTATCAACGAGAGTGGCAATGCCCAAATGGAGATCGCAACAGTGATCCAACCATTTAGGTTTGAGTCTGAAGCACGGGCACCCGTTCGAGCGGTAATCCCCCTCCCTGTCCGCGACCAGACCTTGGCACGAGTGGGAAACATTCATTGTACACTATAACGTTAACTCCTTATAACGTGAATCATAAAAACGCCCGCATAGATCAAGACCGCAAATACATTTGTTTCGCATTATTAATTAGTTTCATATTCAGTGGCCGTAAAATCAATAGTACAAGTGGGAAAACTATATTAATGTTGTAGGTGCACCTGCAACAACTGTGTTGCGATGACCACGCATGAGAGTGTCTGCTGTGGGGAGTAAAGGCAGACACTCAACACTATGCGTGAGTCCATCCAACAGTGCGAGTGTATTACCGTACACCCGGGGTTCGCAACTGTTTGCCTGGATGTTCATGTCCTCAGGACGACATATATGGGGTACAGCTAGGACTACAGTGACGACACTGAGGAAATCCTAACTCAGCATGAGTGAGTGGCACTACACAACCAAACCCTTTACCAACAAGTGCCTGATTCCCTCCTGGAGAATCTAGCAGTGCTAGCAGCTAGCTCAAGATCGTGTTCTATCTATTACGTCACATAAATTGCATTGTGGGTAGATTTACGAAGATTTGGCAGATTCTTGAGTTAAGTTTTTAAACTTCAAATAAATATGATCACAAACTTACTATGATATAGTTAGGGGGTACTTTAGAGACGTGTCATCACTTTTGCAAGGTAAATTCGCTGGTGCCTACAGTTTAAAGGGATGCAAACACATAATTATCACAATAAACAGGGATGTGTGCATTGTCAGTACGTTCACTTAGGAACATCTCAGGTAGGACAATTAAAAGCAACAGTGAATAATTTCAATGATTTTATGCAAATGTTCTTATGGCTCTCCCCCAAACTGACATAGCATAAACTTAACTTTATGTTATTTACCAAGAATACAAATACTCATTCTAACTAATCGATTCAAGTTCTCATGGTAGACAGATTTTAATGATGAAATTCAGTCAACTGAATCAAACTATTCAAATTCTACCCTTCCCTGTGCATGGCTCTTCTGCATGTAATGGCCCTGTTTTTATATTATGCACTCCATGTGTCTCGCTGTAGATAAAGATAATTTATTTCAAATAAATAATTAAATATTAGTGATGACATGCAGTCAGTGTAATTTAAGATTATATGGATTTAGGCCAAAATGGGTAAAAATGTACTCTCAGAGTTGATTTAGCATTGACCATTTTTTCTGTACAAGCTCAAAGGTGAAAGGTGAAAAAGTGGGATGAGCCTTCTCACTATGGTAGAGGCTAGATGCAGAGGACAGAGATGCAAAGTATGCCTGACGTCAAATGCGCAAAATTGACCATCGTAATGACGGTTCGGGTTATGGTTAGGTTTAGGGATTAGGGTTAGGGTTAGGTTTAGGGTTAGGTAATGCGCACTTTAAAATAAAAAAACAACAACAGGCCAATCGCATCTCGAATCGCATCTTGTCCTCTGCATGGGGGGCATCTAGCCTCTACCTTCTCACTATGCGGCATTGCCTCCAGTGGGGCCCTGGCCTATCTTCCCACACGCAGACGGGGCGGGGCCAGGAATACACCTGACAAAGGGAACAGCGCTCTGAGACGGGTGGGTCAGGTGGGAAGTTAAAGCAGAGACAGAGCATTTAGGGCTGAAACTGGCCAGGGGAATCTCTCCCCGCCCGTGTGTTGGACAGAGAGAGAGAGGGGCCACGGGTGCCCCAGGGCTCCTATTAGGCATGGCAGAAAGGAGCCGGAGCAGAGCGAACCCAATCTAATGGTGTGATGCGCCCCTGCTGAATCCACTCTGCGTCTTTAACATGCCAGCTCATGTGTGTTAGGGAAGAGTTCTCTTATATAATCACGCACCGCACAGAACCTCCTGGGATTTACTGCAGACTTCATTTGTTCCGTTTTCCCCCTTTTATAAACAAAAGTTTTTTTTTTTTAATCGAATAAAATGTTTGGGCCTTGGTGTCCTTTTTATAAGCTGATGTTAATATTAATTTAAATACTATTACTACTACTATTAATAATAATAGTAATAGTAAGAGCTATGGAGGTGTGAGTCCTGACCTGTCGACAAGGTCCTGGCAGATCCCTCGATTTTGGCAGGGGTCGGAGGCGCACTCATTGACGTCTTCCTCGCAGTGCAGCCCAGTAAAGCCAGCCTTGCAGTCACAGCTGCAAACACACAGGACATCTTCGCGGTTCAAGCAATGCAACATGTTGCAAGCATTCAGTAATTTATACTTCTGCGCAACCTGGGACATGGTGTCCTTACACTTCTGTACACTAGTAGGCGTCAATGTATTGAACAAGGTCGGTAAAGTCTTCATGAAAGCAGGGAAACTCCTGTACCTTTCCTGAAGCTGGTTCATTTTATACCTTGTCGAACAAATTATGCTAGCTATCTATATCGTTAGCTACTGTTAGCGAGCTTTGTTTGGCCGTGATACCAGGTTGCTAACTAGCTAGGTAGTTTTTCTTAGCTAACATTAACAAAGATATATACAGGTATGGTATGCAGCTGCCAACAACGATGTCTATCGCTGTATTACTGCACTGATCTCTTGCGCAAACTATGATTGTTCTTATCATGTATTAATGCACATCTTGTAAGTCGCTAAGAACTATGACTATGACAGTTCTGCCTCCATTCGCTCACCAACCAATCAATGCTATGCAACATCTACGCGCTGTGGTCGCTAGTTTGATTTTTGTGCTCGGTGTGCTCTGCGACAGAGGATGTTGCGTTGCAGTCATGTTGCAGTCGCTCGAGCATGTAGAGTACCTGTTCTACTACTGACATACTGCAGTTGGCAGCTCTCTGTCATCCAGAAAATTAAAAAAACCTCCACAGATACCCAGCATGCACTGCCTTTCTGTGCACTGGCAGCCGGGGCGCACCTTTAAACCGCAAAATAAAGGGGCTCTGCAGTACGCCTGTTTCACAGCCATTAGATACTCATGCTCGATTTGGTCACTCAAAATGGACACCTGCCCGATGCCCCCGTTTGAGTGATGTGTATTGAGTGGTGCCAAGAGCAGTGGAGATAATTGCAGTTCTTTGAAGGTAAGACGTAGAGAAGCTTTTGATGTAATTTCACCTTTCTCACATGCGGAGGGGAGGCGGAGGTGGAGGTCACCAGGGTGCTCTGTTTCAGACCTCTGTTCTGTGCTCTCCTGAAGACATGGCATGAGCTGTCCTTTTAAAACAGCTCACTTAACAAGTTCAAAGACCTTGTTTTAATATGGTGCACTATCGGCAACAAGTGACATGCCCTGACACGAGGAAACACAGAGGGAGGAAAGTGCCTGCTTTTTACAAACCTCATCCCTCTCACTGAATTACCAAACGAAAGGGAACTTTCTGATCGTACTGTGCACAAGTTAACATACAGTTCACATGCTGTTTGTCACAAAGGGGATGTTCAGTAAAGTGTTCTGGATGTCATGGGCAACTGCCCAACATTTTTATGCATGGCTCAAACAATGATGGGATGTTAATTGTTTAATTTTTGCTTGTATTTTTTTTCCCACAGGTGGAGATATAATATCACTATAACACTTGGGTTGACATAACATACTGTACATATCACACCATGCTGTATAAAAAAAAAAAAAAAACCCTGCTGGTTTGAACATTTTATCATTTAATATCAAAGTTTTTGAACACTGCCTGATTACTGCATTCATTTAGTCTTAATTACACGTAAAAGGATTTTAATTATTTGATATTTACACACGTCAAAGGCTTTTCATTTTATTATTATCTTTGAATTCTCCACGTTAGTACTTGAAAGGTAGCTTTTAGACAAGGTTTTTACTTTTTTGCCAATATATCTCTATTAAGAACATTCTTGAGAAGTTTCACTCAAGATTTCAGTCCCATCTTATGTCTGAAGATGATTAGAATCTTATCTTACTGACAGACACGTTTGTTACTCTTGGTAAGTCTGTGTCACAAGAAGCCAACATTACATTTGAGGTCCCACTGGGCTCAATTCCTGGCCCTTTATTGTTTTCAGTGTACATGTTCCCACTTGGTGGTTGCATTTATATGTAATGGTGTGTCTTTCCATAGTTATGCTGATCATATTCAGCTGTATGTAACTGTTGAGCCTGGAGAAAGTTCTTCAATTGTGGTATTAACTAATAGGTTGTCAGATATATAAAACCTGGATGTTCATAATTTCCTTTAGCTAAATGAAAACAAAACAGAAGCTCCAGTTTAACTACAGTTCCATTTTTTAAATCACAGCCGAAAACACACCATTTTATGAGCCCATTTCATTGAGCTCCTTTTATTTATTAAAAGTTGTTGATGGGTGGGTATCAGGTATTCCCTTATTGCCTGTATCTGTCAACATCTCCACCTCTCACTGGTGGGCTGTCTGTCCTGAGTCCTGAGCATCCAGAATCTTCTGTCCCAGCCTGTCACCCCACCCAAGGACCACCAGGACCACCACTTTCAGTTCTGCTCCCCCTCTGGTTCCTCCTAGGATCTCTTCCTGTTTGTTCCACCAGAGGAGTTTTTCCTGCCACTGTTGCCGTAGGCTTCCCTTTATGGGGTTTCAGGCCAGGGTCTGCTGTTAAGCGTATTGTGACAAATATTGTGAAATGCACTATAAAAACTACACAAAAAAATAAGATTTTATTTTATTTTAACCATACAAGCTACAGCTGAAATGCTGGTTGTCATTCATTAAATACAGTGATTAAAACCATTTTGAACCACATGAATTGAATACAGAATTTCCACTGGATTATATGTGCATCACAATGTAGAATGGATTCAGTTATTATATTATATTATATATTATATTGCCACATGATAGGTGACTCAGTGGAGTTTGCCATCAAAGTGGAGTGGTAATTTGTATTTCAGAAAATTTAGAGCATAATGCACAGTGGTTGCAGTGTATGTTATTTGGCTTTTACACAATCCTGAATTTCATAAAATAGTCAAATGTTATCACTGTTCCTTTTATGTGGGTGGTTTTGTGTGTGTTTTGTGTGTGTGTTTTACAAGAGATAAAGATATTTTTTGGGCAATTTATTTGAGAAAATGCTGAAAATACAAACGTGTGATAAATGACAAATATAAACATTACACATTTTGACAATGAATATGTAGCTTGCATGGAGAAAAAAACCTAACTGTGCATACTGTGTTTGCCTTTAGTTTCAATAAAAAAGATGGCAGAGGTCTTCTCGATTTGATAAAGACAAAGCTGTCAGTGAATGGTACCCTTAGGGTATTCAAAATAGTTCAGATTGTATTAAAGGAAGTATGTATGTCAGGCCATCATTCACCTAGGTTGTGGAGAGCGGTCTACATGGGTATTCTGGATTCTGTGGGTGTGGACAGAGGTCTACATGGGTATTCTGGATTCTGTGGGTGTGGACAGCAGTCTACATGGTTATTCTTGATTCTGTGGGTGTGGACAGAGGTCTACATGGGTATTCTGGATTCTGTGGGTGTGGACAGCGGTCTACATGGGTATTCTGGATTCTGTGGGTGTGGACAGCAGTCTACATGGGTATTCTGGATTCTGTGGGTGGGGCAGACACTGTTGTCCCTTACCTATAACCATTAATCCCGTCCTGGCAGTAACCCTTGTTCTGGCAGGGGCTGGTGCCACACTTGTTGGTGTCGATTTCACAGTAGGTTCCCTCGAATCCTGAAAGATATTTGAGATGGACATGGATCAGTGAGCCCCACTACATCCAGAAAGCACCAGGATCAATGATAACAAAGGCCCCAGTGAACACCGTCTTAATGGAGCCAGCAGCCCCAGCAGCATATTTCATCTGCCCACACTCACATGCACATGGCTTTTCCCTCAGAGGGTATATAAGTCTAATAATACTTCAATCTTACAGACAGATTGATTGGAGGGTTGGTGGCATGTGGGGGCGGTGGTGGTGGATGGAATGGGGGTGGGGGGGTGGCAGGGGATCTTGTTAAATCATCGAAGAGACAGAAGAGGCTAAGCTGCTCGGGTTAGGGGAGTTGAACTGATCGGTGCTGCTGCTTTGTGGTGCTCCCAGTGCTCTTCCCATCACGGGCTAGCTCCTCCACTCCGACTGCTGTTTGTCAGGAAATATTCCCTCATTAGAGAAACACTTTTTTCTCTCTTTTTTTTGTGCAATAAACGTTGTTCTGATTGGGGACACGCACATTATGCTGTAGCTTTATGCAGCTGTGAATTTCCCCCATTTTAGGGCTGGGTTGTAACAATGTCAATATTCTCTGTTTGAAATTTTACTAATTAAATAAGAATTGCATCACCTGTAAAAACGAACATTTGATTTAATAGGAGTTTCAGTAACCAAAAAAAAGGTGATGTAAGTCTATGGTAAGTTTAATACGCAGGAGAATAGACAAAAATGTGCCTTGATATGATATGATACTTAATAACCAAAATCAGATTTTGTTAATCTGACTACATTTTAATTTAATTCTAAAAAACTGTAAATGTATTAGTAAATAGATAATGAAAGAGATACCCTTAGGCAGTTGGAAATGTGAGACCCTGCACTCTGTACTCCTTGTATGCACAGCTGCTCAGCACTAATGTGCATATTTCAGTACAGCTGCATTGCCTGTGTTAAATGAATTATCCGCATGCGCAACAAGACACAAATTGTTAATCGAATCCAAAACACAGCCAGCCTGATTCAGCATGGGGTTGACTCTTTAACAAGGTTCTTACATTTTATTGAACCACTTACTGGATTTACCACCTCTGTGAATTTTGAATCTTTCACCTGGCTGACTTCAAGCAGTGGAAAATTCCACAAACCCCCCAATCCCTGTAATACTTTAATCACCAGCAAATGGCTGGATATGTTAGGTCAGTATGAACTACATCACTCATGCAAAACCTGCAAGGAGCAGACTTGGGTGCTATGGGTGCTACAGTAACTGTAATTTGCCTGAGAATGGAGTGTCCAATGCATGTAGATCTAGTTGCATCTAACATAACACATTTTATGCGTGACTGTAGTGAAGGATTATCGTAACGTAAACCGGTTCTGATAGATCACTGATTTTGGTGCACAGTGTACAGTTCCAGTCCAATTGAAGAGTGTTTTTCCAAAACTCACTCAGTGGACTGAGGGAGTTTTGATAAATCATATTTTTCAAGGTGGGTATTATTTTTCTGATAAATGGTTAGATATTTGTAGTTTTACTTTTACACTATTATCCTTAAGGATTTAAGTATTAAAATGTGATAAAAAACTCACAATAAACAAAAAAAAAAGGTTTGGAAAAACACTCTTCAATTATAATAATAATAATAATAATAATAACCCTCATTTATATAGCACTTTTCATCGCAAAGCGGTCTCAAAGTGCTTAACAGAAAAGCTAAATAAAAGAAAAACTGAAAACAAAGCAAAATTTTAAAAAAATGTATTCAAATTAATGTTTTAGTCTGATTTTAAAAACTGAAATGTATTGTAAAATAAAAAGTGTGCGTGCGGGACAACTAATAACCCCGCATCCCGCGACCGGAAACTGGAGCTGGAGGCTCCTTAAATCAATTTTTGGAAGCAACCAGTAAATAAAATAGTAACTAGTGAGGAGCATTTTTACAATGGAGGTCCAACCTTGGGCAACCAGGACAGAGTTACAATAGTTGCTTGTCTGTTTCTTAAGGCTCTTTCACACAGGTGAATAGAAGCCATATTCTGCTGCTGTGTTTCTGGTGACAGACCAGGCCTAAAAGTGGATGAGGTCTTGAGCCGTAAAGACCCACAGAATGCCAGATCACGTCAGAGTGGTGTCTGCAGTTACTCGCTGTCACGCTTTTGTGTAATAAGACACATATTTCTAAGGAACCCGCTTTTATTCATTAGTCCCTCAGCAGGATTTACCAATGCACAAGAGAGTCTCTGAGAATCTCAGAGATTTTACAGAGATTAGGAATGGGTTGACATTTTTTTAAATGATCATCAGTAGATGCAGAACTACAGTATATAGCTAGTTAATACTAGAGGGCAGGGTGTATAGCTATACATTTAACAATCTGGAAGGCTTTGTTTATTTCTTATTATTGTTTTCATATAATTCAATGTAATGAATGCTCAAAATAATGAAGTAGGGATTACTTTTAGCAACATTCAGAAAACGGACAGTAAGCAAGTAAGGAGGTACTGTAATATGATTTGTTTATTCGTTTTTCTCTTAATTTTTTCAGCAGATGTCTTACCCTGTGTGGACTTACAGACTTACTGTACAGTAGGAGTCTCAGTTTTCTATTATATTTTGAGAGTAGAATAGTAAATCCCAGGATAAACCCCTTGTCCTGTGACATCTTGCTATCAAGGGGGTGCTGTACAAATACAAAATTGTATCCAATAGGATTATGCAATGAGGGACAATAAAGACACAAACAAGAAAAGAGGGTGCCCACTTTGGGCAATTTAACAAAATATACAGTATTGCTGAAAGAAACTAATATCATGGAAATGATCGCTCCTTGAAACATACTATATTGTGTTCATCACCATTAATTTAAAATCACATAAACATTGGAAATGCAATAATGTTAATAATGATTTTTAAAAAGCGCTGAGTTGTAACAATGTCAATATCCTTGTAATCGCAAAATTGGGTTTCCGTTTTCAACAGTGACAGACATTTACCCAAGATAGTGTGCCATATTTTCATTTACACCTCCAAGATGTGCAAAGGACTCTTCCTCTCCACTTTAGATCTCACTTTGCTAACTACAGCCTCTAAACACCACCGAACATAACCACAGCATAATCAAATTACCATTATCACTTTACCCAATCTGCAGCAGGTCACTACTCACATAGGCTTTGCAGTGTAACACACGGTTTCAATTACTACTACAGCAACAGATATAATCATTTAATACTGCGCCATTAAAGTGTAACATAAGAAGAGGGGGGGGAAAAAGTTATCAAAATGATTTAAAAATGTAATTTCAGTGAGCAAGGACTATTAAATTGTTGCTTCACGTGAAAGCGAATAATTTTCTGAATGAGTAGAGGGCAAATGGTTTTAACATGAATGAACATGAATTTCATAAAAGGTGACTGCAAACACTTGACTGAACATTTAAACAGTGGACAATCAACGTACAGAAAAATAAACAACTGGAATCCCGATGGAGTGCAATGTCAACACAAGAATCATAAGTCTAAAATATATTCACAGCTCTCTGGAACCCGAGACAGGGAATACGAATAAGAGATAAGTTGTGTACACCACGTACACGAGTACACGGCTGTGTCAGGAGCGTTTTCTTCACCATACTCAAAGGATGCACACCAAAAAACAAACAAAATAACCCACTGCAGTGTTTAAGAGAGCAGCACTACACAATGAAAGAGGTTTCTGAACTCTGTTCACTGTGGAGATGTAACAGAACCAGGCTGCACTTGGTATGCATGCTCTCATCAATCGCACGCACTGCCAAGACACCTTGCCCCGCCCCCCTAGCTCTCGGGGTGCAGGAGGCCTCCCCCGAATATTTACGCCTCCAAACGCACCAGCCTCTCATTCCGTTTGGAAACAGTGGACTGAGGCGGCCCTGAACCGGGCTCTCTGTGGAGATGGGGGGGCGAGGAGTAAAGTGGCTGAACGCCCAAACTGGGACAGCTGTGCGTAAAAAAACATCAATGAAAAAGAATACTGCGGTTTAGGCTCCTGGATGTTCCTCTTCTAGCGCAAAAATGCTGACATAAATCAATTAATTCTAAATAAAACAGCCGCATAAATCAAGCACTATTATTTTCTCGCCCTTGTGCGGGGCCAGCTTATGTTTTTGTTTTTTTTTTACATCATGCACGTTCTGTGGTTTTTATCCAAGTACAGCAAGCACTTTGCTCAAGGGTATAACAGAAGTGCCGCACCTGGGAAACAGCCAGAGCCTCTGGGGGAGAGATTCTCACTGTAACCTCCAGTCAGCACCCAACTATATTCTGCTATCCCCACGGTGGGAGGGGAGGCGGGGTGGAATTTAAAGCTATCCACCGTCACAAGTCAATTGCATGTCAATTTATCACCCATACAGGTGTGATATCATCGACAAGCGCACAACAAAGTGTCCAAAGTGTCAGGTGACTTTGGCTATTGACGTTCGCAGATTGACGTCACAGCGCAAAAGCGGACAGGTGTCACCATCGCTGAAAAAGGCCAGAACATTTGAGAAGGACAGCTGCGAAGAGGAGTGTTCGGGCATCACAGTAACAGAGGAGGAAGGTGAGAGGAGGGAGGGGTGCCATAATAATAATTCCGGGCCAGTGGCGAACCCCACTCTCACAAGTGAACACAGGTTCACCGTGCGGCCCTTTCTCCTCAACAATGATGGATGCATTGGGGTGCTGCGGCCCTGCAGCCCCAGTGTCTGAGGTTTAGATGGCGAATCTGAGAGGGCAGCGAGGGGCGAGTGCCGATTTGCAACCCCGGAGACTGATGGCTGACCAATCGGAATGTAGCAGTGCTGCCAGAGTGTTCATTCCAGTGCCACTACCAGAAAATGGAAAACCACTGAAAGACTTAAGAAGCAGTCATAATGTGAACATGTTAAATGAAAGGGGAAGGCAGCAAACGAGGGATGAAAGATCTCTGCTTTTCTTTTGAGCCTGAACCTCTGGTCAAGGCTCCCCCCAAGATTAAGCCATTGGAACAGGATGTCCTGCCGAGATGCACTTTATTTTCCGGAATTTCTGTACAGAGGGACTAGCTTTGTCTAATGTCTCTTAACTCACCCGTGGATTACACAGGTTCCGTGTCTGCGGGGACGGTATGTTAAAATATGTTAACTGTATGTAGGTTACAGCTACGGTATCCATCTTACAGTGAATGCCTGTTACCCAGAGTACAGGGCAGAGTAACTGTCTGAATACATTGTGAAAGGGTAATTTACACAGTGACAGTTTCGGATTTAAATCTTTAGAAATTCCAATGTAGGTTAATTCTAGATCTTAAATGATCTTGGGAAGAAATGTGTTTAAAAAAAATATATTTAGGCCCGTTTCATTTAATTCAGCACTTCACCGAATCTCTATAATGAGTGTCGATTTACAATCACATGTGATCAGTGATTCATCATGTGTATCGTGTGTGTAAGAGTTGTGGCTATGTGTTGCATGCCTTAGGCATTTTACTTTACCTTCACCTTTTTCTAAGACATTAAGCCTGTAACTTGCCATTTTTATAAGAAAATGTTGACAATAATTTGTTCCTGACTATGTTTTTACTGCTTTTATACACAAAGCCATGGTCAGCAGTACCACATACACATTGCCTTTCACAGATGAGTCAACAATTGTGTGGTGTGGGATGCATTTTCCTGCCATGGTTTAGGTCCACTCAACCCTTTAGTGGGCAAGGTAAACACTGATAAATACAAAGCCATTCTGAGTGATTGCCTTCATCCTATGGTGAAGTATTTATATCCTGATGAAAGAGGTCTCTTCCAGGATGACAATACCCCCATTCACAGGGCACAAGTGGTCATTGAATGGTTTGATGAGCATGAAAACTATGTAAACCATATGCCATGGCCGATCACCAGATCTCAACCCAACTGAACACTTATGGGAGATTCTGGTGTGGCACCGCTTTCCAATATCAACAAAACACCAAATGATGGAATTTCTTGTGGAAGAATGGTGTTGCATCCCTCCAATAGAGTTCCAGACACTTGTATAATCTATTTCATGGTGAATTGAAGCTGTTCTGGTTCGGCTGTAACCATCACATATGGAAGAGAGTCATATTTTTTGTCTGTTTCGGGTTGTTTTTGTCCTGTGCCCATCAGCATTTTTAGGTCTATTTCTGTAAAGTTTCAGCTATATTTAGGATTAGCAATAGCTTTTAGGGTCTGCTTACTCTTGGTGCCCAGTTTGTTCCTATCCTGGTATCATCGTGGAAGTGTGGCAGCAGGGGGGCAGGTGTAAGGAGGAGGTGTGTGCCAGTTGGAGCGATGCACACAGTTCTACAGCAGGGACAGAGAGCTGGCAGACAATCCAGTGCCAGAGCACGGTGCTAGCTTCATCACAATGCTGCACCCTCCGCACCTCCCGTGGGCAAGCCCACATACTGTCACTGCTCTGTGCATCGTACTCAAATGAAGGGTCTGAGCTTTAACCAGATGAACCCAGACAGCAGCGGGAAGGTCACTCAGCTATGATGCTTCTTCCCACTTACCACCAGGGGGTGCCCAATAGTCCTCTCTGCTCAGGGTACCATATGAGGGCTTTTATAATAATCACATTTATAATAAATGATCATCAAAAACCTGGAATATATCCCTGCTTAAGAAATATGTGTTTGTGTGTTTATGCATGTCTGCGTGTGTGTGTATGTGTGTATATGTGTAAGTATGTGTACATATGCATGTATGTGTGTATATAGTATAAGAACATAAGAATACATAATGACGAGAACAGGCCATTCGGCCCATCTTGTCATGGTTTGAGTGCCTGTTTAGCCCTGTGTGGGCGTACTCCTTTCCTATCCTTGTGAGTACGTGCCTGCTCATCTCCATACCTAATCAGTGGATTGTTTTCAGGTGTTCACTGCCTACTTCAGTTCGCTGTTTTCACTACTCCGTGCTTCAGTGTCTATTCATTTGGCGTTGAAGCTGGTGCGGTGTCAGTCCTAAAAAGAAAGTATTTAGAAAAGTATTTTCACTTTAGCTTTCTCGCCTTCTACGGAAGTCTAGCTTTTCTTATTTTGTTTGGTCTGTGTTCAGGGTTACTTACCGGCAGACCCAGGGCACTTATTTTCGCTGTTCGTTTTCCTAAACTGCGTCTGGGTTCTATTCCAGCTTTGTTTTTTTGTTTGTGTTGTGACTCAAATTATTTTCTTTCTTTTCTATTTTCCTCTGCGTGGGTCGTTGGCTGGTTTTCTCCTCCTGTTTGATGTGATCGGTTATGGGAGCTAAACACGTAGCACTCCGAGATCATCTTTTTAGGAGGTAGACTATCAGTCTTGTGGGTAGTTATTATTTCGTCATACACTGGGAGTTTTATTTATTTTCTGTAGTGATTCTCGCGGGTTAACGCCCCTTGCTCCCTATTGTGTTTTAGTGACATCCTGATTGATCAGGAGTTATCCTGATCCTTATTCCCCATTGGTCGCACTTGGGCGTCACCCCTGCAAGCCCTCACACATCTAGGCTCATCATGTCCTAATCTAAAGAATATCTAGTACTACATCTAGCCTGGACTTGAATGCCCAAGTGTTTCTGCCTCTACTACCCGACCTGGCAAGCTGTTCCAGGCATTGACAACTCTCTGTGTAAAGAAAAACGTCCTAATATCTGTGCGGAATTTCCACCTGTGGCCTCTTGTTCTGCTGACCCCACTTATCTTAAAAGATATTTGGTAGTCCTTGGAATTTAAAAACCTCAATCAAATCCCCCCTAAGTCTGTTTGCATATGTCCCTAGTGTATAGTACAGTACTAGTGTATATGCGTGTGTGTGCTTGTGTGTGTGTATGTGCGTGTTATTTTGTTGTTTGTTGCATAATCTTATGACGTGATAATTTAATATATATACAGCATACCAGCCCTCCTGGAACAGATTTTTTTCTGTCTCAGAGCTCTGAAAAAACCACATGCACACAGGTAGCATAGCACACAAAACAGCAAACACCTTTAACCAGAAATGCAGTGCAGAGAGTACATTTTCACATAACAAGCTATTCAGGCTAAGCAACTTGCTCATGGGCAGTGCCTCAGGTTGGAATCAAACCTGTCACCTCCCGGTTGCAAGCCATGCTTAACAATTCCACTACAGCCAGAGGCTGTGGGGCTGACTTGGAAAAAAGTGCTCTGTACCCTGAAGAGTGTGATCCAGTGTGCCTTTGCAGGAATAACATCACATTTTCGAAGACGCCTATTATATGTCTTGCCCGGATATTGATGATTCTATCAAAGGGTTCCCCGTGGTGCCCTGTGCAGAGAACTTGTCATTACAGGTTCTGGGGTCTCATTAGAAGGTGGCAAAGTATTAACTTAATTGGGCCCTCACTGTCAAGACCCATATAGCTGTTTTTTTAGTTTAAGCTCACATCCTTCATCAATATTTGACGAGTTTAAAAATCCATACAGAGGACCAGACCCTGTTTGAAAAACCAGGTACTGCACAATTGTACAGTTTGAGGAACAACTGAACATTTATCTAAATGTTATTATTTGAAAATGATCAGAAATTGAATTAAATCCCCCCAAATAGCTTAATTTATTTGCTTGAAAAAAAGTGTAAACTGCACACAACATTAGGGTATCTATGACAAACAACAAAACCAGTATTATTGCGAAGACCGTTAAAAAAAGGAGAGTGTAAATTTTTTCTCAAAAAAAACTTTTTATTATGCTGTGTGTCCTCCATTTGCTGCAATCAATAATAGTGATGGACCTGGCATTGACACGACTCGAGTGTTTACTTCTCTGTAGATGATGTATGTACAGAAATATATCTGTACATACATATACTGTATATATTATTGCATATGTGTATTAGTGCAAACAGTAGACTTCCCAGATTCCCAGACACTGCTACATAGAAAATGCACACCATAAGTGCACCCCCTCCACCTCACCCCCCCAAGCCTCCATTGGAAGACATCTTCCCTGCCAGGAACCTAGCCCCTTTCACTTAATACCGTGGGTGGGGTCGGGGTGCTGATTTCAAACAGCATTTGCATGAATAAAAACTGGTCTTGCTTTTCTCATATCTTGTGTGTGAAATTATGTGCGGTTTGGTCCTATATCATTCATTTATGGAAATGCACTGGCACTAATTAAAGAGTAGTGGGGTTTTCCACCATACATTAGCACTGTTGATGGTGAGAAGTGCTGTTGATTTTAGAAACAGGTCATCTTGATCTGTACGGGTGGAAATGGGGGTGGGTTGGTGATGTGGGGGGGAGCAGGAACAGGATGCGCCTGAAGCTGTAGATCTTGGGGCTCCATCTATGCTGACGGAGCCCGCAAATTCTAATTTAATTAGACTCAGGGAGAGCGCTTGGGGAGAACACGGGGGTTGTAAGGAACCACCTACACACTAGCAAAAATCTGTAGGGCTGTGCTGGAGTTGTGCAATCTCCCCACGTTGTGCCAGGAAAGAGCTGTGATTCAGAATATGAAGACCTTGACACCCACACAAGATTCTCTCTGCACTGTAATGCACACCCATGTGAAATGCTCTCTGTAATGTGTGAGGTCTTCATACCAAATACTCTTGTCCTATGTGGCTATAGCAGGTGATATCACAATCTATATACAGTCAACTCCAAAATTATTCACACCCTTGATACGGATGAGCAAAAAAGGCTGTATAAAATAAACAATACAAGTAATGAGCTATATTGTATGCTCAAAAAAGGGGGAAGTAATATTCATTTATACTAATAGAATAGTCAGAATCTTTCAAGATCCTTCAGATAATTTGGTCTGCGCTTGTGGACTGCCCTCTTCAATTCAAACCACAATTTTTTTAAATCTTGGACCCTAAAGCTAAGGAATGACGAGAGGTCATGCAAGTGTGTAGGATGCTGTCCACAATACAGTGGTACAGCCTCTATTTCCAAGGAGCACAGCCTTTGTCTTTGTTGTCATTGCAGACAAACAGTCGATCAGTCCTCTGAAGACCACGTGTATTTTGGGTGCAGAGATATCAGGCTCTGACAGAACAGAGCAGAGCTGGTTCAGACCAGTGAGGGGTGGGCAGAAGGCTGCAAGGTCTATCACTTGATTTATGTGAGACAGGTACAATGCTTTTGGGAGGAAGGCCTGGTTTCGATGGCGGCACGGTGGTGCAGTGGATAGCACTGTCGCCTCACAGCAAGAAGGTCTCGGGTTCGAATCCAGGCCGGGGGCCTTTCTGTGCGGAGTTTGCATGTTCTCCCCGTGTCCGCGTGGGTTTCCTCCGGGTACTCCGGTTTCTTCCCACAGTCCAAAGACATGCACGTTAGGCTAATTGGAGAGTCTAAATTGCCCGTAGGTATGAGTGTGTGAGTGAATGGTGTGTGTGCCCTGTGATGGATTGGCGACCTGTCCAGGGTGTATTCCTGCCTCTCGCCCGGAACGCATGCTGGGATAGGCTCCAGCACCCCCGCGACCCTGACCAGGAATAAGCGGCTTAGACAATGGATGGATGGATGGATGGCCTGGTTTCGGTAGCAGCGTCATAACTCTCGTGATGAGCTCTGTGGCTCAGTTGGTAGAGCACGGCGTTGGCAACAATTAGGTTGTGGGTTCAATCCCCACTGGGGCCACATAAACTGAAAATGTATGCATTTCACTACTGTAAATCGCTTTGGATAAAAGCATCTGCTAAATGGCATATATTATATTATATTATGTTTAGAGACTGAAGCCATCTGCACTGACAGAGTGAGTCACTTTCTCACAGGCTCTGTAGTGATGGTGGAGGACACTACAGGTCAGCTGCTTCCAGTGGTTGGTAAGGAGCCAGTTTCCCAGACCATGGTCATGTTCCAAACTGGAATCCAAAGCATTCTCAGAGGGATAAACTGGGTGACCAGTACCCCTACTGCCTCGTAATCTATCCCAACATGCATTGTAGAAATAGCTGTTACATACCATGGGGTCCAAAAGTCCCAAGAGTTCACAACCAAGATCTGTTTGTTTTCATCATTCATCAAAAATGAACACAAAATGTTTACTCAGGAGAACAATTTGACCTTTAACTACTTCACTAAGCTCTGCTGACATAATTACAACTTTTGCAAAGGAAGAGTCCTTTTTCAAGCACCTGCAGTGAGAACACATAGAAGACCATATTAATTAGGTCAATTAGGTATCAATTGTTACAAGACCAACTCGCACTGTATATTAGGAGTTTCCATGTATTAAAACAAATTAAAAATAAGGTGTCACAACATTTTTTGGAAATTAAAGGTAATGGTGTGCAAACAAATACCTGTGTCCAATAGTGATTGCAGGAATAGCAGTACATTGATGAAATCTGATCGGGCTTCCAGTACAACATGTCGAGGACCGCTACAATCAATGGAACATATATTGAACTGGTACATGTTCAGTGCATGTGCAGTGCAGTCATGCACTGGGAAGCTGTCTCTCTCTAAAAGTAAACTGGATGCTCTCTGAAGCTCTCTGCAATGTATGGAAACCACACTGGATACTTTCTGCAATGTATAGAAACAATTCTGGACAATTTATGACACTCTCTGTAATGTACAGAAACCATGCTGCATGCTGTATGTACAGAAAGTATGTGGATGCTGAAAGCTTGTGGGCACTCAGAGGCTTACAGCAGAGGCAGCTCATCTTTTGCTCCTCTTGGAGGAGACACATTCCACAGTCTGCCAAACCTCTCTATTTTTAACCACTGTCTTCTATTCACTTCCTCACTGAAACCCCCACAGGTTACATCACAACACGCACACACACACGCACACATACGCGCACACACGCACGCAATCATCAGAGCTGTGCTCCGCGTCGCCTCAGAACTTATTCAGATCAGCACTTTAGAGGCCGAGGAATCAAACGCCCATGCTTGCCGATGCATTCCGCACTGCTGAAAACTGAAAAAGCAGGAATTCATTACCAGCTTCTTTGGTGAAAGCAGCTCCATACAGCCTTAGTCTCAATACACTGCAAACCCACACTGAATCATGGCACGCTAAGCAGCCATTCCCACAACACAATTTACTGTGCCTTTTAAACCCTCACAGAAATCATTAGCTCTTATGCAATCTGTTAGACTTTCTGTTACAAAAATGCAGATTCAATAACGGGTGCTCCGATTATCTAGAGCAATATCCAATATTTAAAAAATCTAATAATTATGACCGTAGACCATTTTACGTATCTATACATTCATCAACAAGTCAATGGAATACGATTTGAAGTAAATTACATTTAAAGGGGGTCATAAGCTACTAAAAGTATGATATTTCTAGCCACCAAGTGCAGACATAAATTATTAAGAGTGGTAGTTGGTAGAAATGCATTCCAGTTATACGCACATTCTCGGAAACATTCCTGCAGGTAAGTTAACCTGCTCCACTTCCCGGATAATTCACCCCTGCCACGTTCACCAGGGTTTATATTATGGCGCACACGCAAAGCGAACACTATGGATGGTCCTGAGAGTAACATAAGAGGGAAAGTTCCCCTTCCCCAGGTATTTGATAATATCACCACTGCTCACAGGCACCACGCTGGATAAAAACATATACACTACCGGTCAAAAGTTTTGGAACACCCCCATTTTCCAGTTTTTACTGAAATTTAAGCAGTTCAAGTCCATTTAATAACCTGAAATGATACAAAGGTAAGCAGTAAACTGCCAGAGGTAAAAAAAAAAAAACAGAAAAATAATGTACATTTTTTGGCAGTGAGTAGTTTCCTACACCATCAAAAGGCACTTGGAAACTGGAGGAAACTCTGACAGGAAGAGGTCTGGCAGACCCAAAGCCACAAACAAAATCAGAAGGCAAGTTTCTGAGAGTCAACAGCTTGCGTGATAGGCGGCTCACAGGACAACAGCTTCAAGCACAGCTTAATACTGGTCAAAGTAAGGAAGTCTCAGTTTCAACTGTCGAGAGAAGACTTCGAGCTGCAGGTTTGACAGGTCGAGTGGCAGTAAGAAAGCCATTGCTAAGAAGGCAAAATAATAAAAAGAGGCTTGCCTGGGCCATGAAGCACCTACTTGAATTGAATTGAATTTTATTGAATTGGGACAATGCACATAAATCAACATATCAGCTTTACACATCAATGTAAATGTGCCGGAATTAGCACAATTGCTACATTTCATCCGTAGTCCCAACTGAAGACTGGAAGAAGGTATTGAAATCTTTACATTTTGAAAGGTTTTTTTAGGCCATCGAGTAGGCGAAAGGATGGTTCCTCAGTGTGTGACACCAACTGTCAAACATGGAGGAGGAAGCATGATGGTCTGGGGCTCTTTTGCTGGATCCAGAGTCGGCGACTTGCACAGAGTGTTACATCGCCGTCCCGTCCTGTCCACCTCCCTTGTGTTTCCTGCCATTTCGTTCCTTGCGTGTAATGTCTTGTTTTTGCTTTCACCCTGTGTTGTGTATTTTGCGGGGCGCGGCTTCGCCGCTTCCGCATTCTGTTTCCTATTCCCTCGTTAAATCTCAGCCTGTCACTACCACTCCCTTGCACATTCCGCACGCTGTTTCAATTTAGTTATTTCACTTTGCCTATTTAAGTTCAGCACGCATTCACTCCAGTGCCAATCCGTACTTGTACCTCTCGTATGGCTCTCGTTTGTTTCCCCAGTCTATCAGTCTTGCCTGTTCGATTTCTGTCCGTGATATTTTGGTTTGTTCGTTTGTTTGTTAGTTTGCTTACTAGTTTTGTAGCTGTCCTGTTTATTTCTGTTTTGCCTACGTTTTGACTGTGTTCTCCAGTCACCTTTTGTTTATACTTGTATTAAACGCCTCCTGTGTGGAGCGCAAATCTAACTCCGTTCCGAGTCTGCGTTTGGGTCCAGTTCTGCATTCACACATTGTAACACAGAGTAACTGTTAACCCACGTTAACCCATTACTTGTTCCCTGAAAAGGGCCTTTTTTTATAACATTATTTTTCAGTTTTTGGTAACCTAAGGTTATTCACTGGACTTAATTTCTGCTTAAATTTCAGTAAAAACTGGAAAATGGGGTGTTCTAAAACTTTTGACCGGTAGTGTATAAAAAAACAAAAGGCATGGATTGCATGCAGTACCTGCCCACGCAGCTGTCACTATGGAAACGGAAAGAGAATCCCTCTGTCCCGACACGTGTCCTCTTTTGGATTAACTGTACAGTTCCACATCAAGTCAAGGAACTTCATTACAAAAAGCTGTTCAGCCTCTGATTCGGGTGTTTGCTCACATAACAAACGATGATAAGATAACGTTAACAGCACTTTAAACATGACCGTACAACCCAGTTAACACGTTATATTATGCAACACAAGGCTATACCGTTTGTATAAATGAAAGCTTAATATGCAAATAGAGTTGCGACTATTTAAAATGTAAAACTGCAAAAATGTTATTTGTTTTTCTCAGAGGGAATCGGGCAAAGGGAACGAAGCAATTGCAACACTCCTCTACAGATCATTCTGTCCCACCTCCCCTTCATTCCCACCTCCACCCACACCACCACTGTCACCCACCCCCAGCACCCCAGCCTCACAACCAGGCTCACCATACAGCCATGTCCTCCGACCATCATGCCCGTTAAGGCCCTTGAGTAGTGGAGTGGCCAAGAACAAGGCCGTGCGTGGCAAGGACTTTCCATGAATAGGGTTGAGAACGGCCAGGAACAACCATGAGTAAGACTGAAAGTGGCGAGGAATGGCCCACTAGTGAAGAACTTCTTCACAGCAAGGCTGCAAATGCAACGAGTGGAAAACGAGTGAGCAATACAAATCTGATCATAATATACAGTCAACTCAAAAAGCATTCACAGTCTGAATTTCACACCCTCAATAAAGACAAGGCTGCATAACAAAGAAGGCTGTATATAATAAACAATACAAGTAATGAGCTATATTGCATGCTTAAAAAATGGGAAAATGATATTCCTTTTACAGATCAACTGCCTCTTCATGAAGAAATTAGCTATGTCTCTGGTATAATAATAATAATAATAATAATAATAATAATAATATAATCTTCACTATTATTATTATTTGTTGTAGTAGTAGTAGTAGTATGTTGATGATGATAATGATGTTGATTCTTTTTATTATTAAGTGTACCAGGGGCAAGGTTCTTACCTTGCAGACAGCGACAGGTGACCGTCCCGCTGGCATGTGTGAGGCAGGTTGAGTTGTGCAGACATGGGTCATGTTGGGCGTCGCAGGGGTCGTAGGGCAGCTGACACAGGGGGCCTTTGAAGAAGGGGGCGCACATGCAGGAGAACTGCCCCGGGGTGTCAGACTCCACACAGTGTGCCCCGTTCAGACATGGGCCTGAGTCACACTCATTCACGTCCTCTGAGCAGTCCTGCTCCCCCCAGCCCAGAGAGCATGAGCACCTATGGGTGGTTGGGGTGTGGGGGGAGAATAACAAACTTTCTTAGTGGTTCTGTGTGGCTCAGTAGGTAGAACATGGCATTGACAACACTTAGGTTGTGGGTTCGATTCCCACTGGGACCACATATAATAATAATAATAACCCTCATTTATATAGCACTTTTCATCACAGAGCGATCTCAAAGTGCTTAACAGAAAAGCAAAAGAAAAGAAAAACTGAAAACATAGCAAAACTAAAATTTTATTCGAATTAATATAATTTTAAAAACTGTGTATGTGTGTGCGTGCGCATATGTACGCCAAACTCAGCCATAAAATTGAGTGAATAAGTATGTTTTGAGTCTGGATTTAAAAACATGAATGGAATCAGCCTCCCTAATAGAGATGGGGAGGCTATTCCATAGAAAAGGAGCTCTAAAATAGAAAGCCCTACCTCCAACCATTTTTTTTGGCCACGGGCGGGACAACTAATAACCCCACATCCTGCGACCGGAGGGCACGCGCCGGAATATATGGCCGAAGCGCATCGGACAAATACCCCGGCGCCAGTCCGTGTAGGGCTTTCAAAGTTAAAAATAAATTTTTTAAATCAATTCTAGCCTCAATAGGAAGCCAATGCAGAGTAAATAAAATAGGGGTAATGTGCTCAGTGCGTCTCGTTCTAGTGAGGATTCTGGCTGCCGCATTTTGAACGAGCTGGAGGCTCCATGGAAATGGATCCATTCACTACTGTAAGTCACTTTGGATAAAATAAAAATGTCTGCCAAATGGCATATATTATATTATTCTTGTAATTTCTCAACATCATGTTGTTTAGCGCCTAAGAAAATTGAAGTGGAATATAACTGATCAGCGACCATTATTTTTGTGAACTTCTATCTTTTGCACTCTTAACTACCTGCTACAGTGTAGTTAATGTCAGTATTATGTTTGAAGGAGAGAACTGGGACACCACATTTGCATTTGGTAGCTTGTTGCTTTATTTAAACTTTCTAGCCACGACATACACACGAGTTCATGGCTCCACCCACTACCGCATGCGTAGCAACCACATTACCATAGATGCTGCAGTAGACGGACATAACAGTTAGGTTGTCAGACAGCCTGTTCTAAACTGATCTACCTCTGATCCCACCGCATATTGAACATTTCGCATTGTCTAATAAAGACAGATTTAGACATTGCATCTGTGGAAAAGACTAAAAATACAACCCACTAGGTGTAGACCACGAGAAAACAATTAAAATGGTCTGTCGGCACTATTACACAATTATTCTCTCCCTCTGCTGCTGCTGTAATGCCCTTTCTGTAACAGTTAGAGGGATTAACAGGCTAATTGTAGCAGAGCTTCAGCGAGTATTAAAAACTAGATGGATAGATCTAGGACACATGTGGCTCTGATCTGGGATTATGCAGAAGGGAGAGAAAGAGAGTGTGTATCTGTGTGTGAGAGAGAGTGTAAGTGTGTGTGTGTGTGTGTGTGTGAGAGAGAGAGAGAGAGGAGAGAAAGGAGAGAGAGAAAGAGAGAGAGAACAAGATTGTGTGTATCTGTGTGTGAGAGAGAATGTGTGTGTGTGTGTGTGAGAGAGAGAGAGGAGAGAAAAGAGAGATAGGGAGAGAGAGAAAGAGAGTGTGTGTATCTGTGTGTGAGAGAGAGTGTAAATGTGTCTGTGCGTGTGTGTGCATGTGGGTGTGTATGCGTGCGTGAGTGTGTGTGTGTGTGTGTGTGTGTGTGCATTTGTGTGTGCATGTGCGTATGTGTGTGCGTATGTGTGTGTGTGTGTGTGTGTGTGTGCATGCACGTGTATGTGTGTGTGCATTTGCGTGTGCATTTGCGTGTGTGTGTGTGTGTGTGCAGGTGCGTAGGTGCGTATATGTGTGTGTGTCCATGCGCATATGTGTGTGTGCACGTGTAGGTGCGTGTGTCCATGCACGTGTGTGTGTGTGCGTGTGTGCATGCATGTATATGTGTACGTGCATGTGTATGTGTACACATGTATGCGTGTGTGTGTGTGTGTGTGTGTGTGTGTGTGTGTGTGTGTGCATGTATGTGTGTATGCGTGTGTGCATATGCATTTATGTGTGTACAAGCACGTGTGTGTGTGTGTGTGTGTGTGTGTGTGTGTGTGTGTGTATGCGTGTGTGTGTGCATGTGCGTATATGTGTGTGTGTGCGCATGTGTGTGTGTGTGTCCATGTACGTGTGTGCACGTGTATGTGTGTATATGTGTGTGCATGCACGTGTATGTGTATGTGCGTGTGTGCATGCATGTCTGTGTGCATGCACATGTATGCGTGTGTATGTGCATGTGTGCATGCGCGTGTATGTGTGTGTGTGTGTGCATGCACATGGATGTGTGTGTGCATGTATGCGTGTGTGCATATGCATTTATGTGTGTACATGCACGTGTGTGTGTGTGTGAGTGTATGTGTGCTTGTGCGTGTGTGTGTGTGTGAGGAAGCGGTATTCCACATGGGGGCAGTGAATGCACAGCACTGCCGCTGATCACAGCACCATCCCCCACTCCTCACCCGAAGCTGTCTCTGCCTCTCTTTCCCTCCCTCTGCCTTTCTGTCCTCAGTGAGGAGATGTGCAGGTGGAACTCAGAAAGCAGAAGCTTCACTTCACTGAGATCCTCAGAGCCCCTACCTGCTGAGGGCTGTGGACTGATTGATTTGTTTTACCCGTCGTCGTGTGAGTCGGGTCTGGCTTTGGGAGAGAGGGGGCGGATGGGGTATCAGAGAGGGTGTCGGCCGGGCCGCTGCAGCCCTTGCCTGTAGTTATTGAGAAGGTCAGAGCAGGTTCCATCGTTTCTACAGGGCCAAGTGGCACACTCGTCGGTCTCTCGCTGGCACAATTCCCCCTCCCAGCCGGGCTGACAGAGACACTGGTAACTCTGCACAGGGGACACACCCGAGAGAAGAGACGATGAGACCTCTACACCACACACACACGCACACACACACGATGCACATACACACACACGCGCATACACACATACTCACGCACACACACACGATGCACATACACCCACACAACACACACACCCGCATACACGCATACTCATGTAGGCACAGACATGCATACACACATACTCACGCACGCACAGACATGCATACACACATACATGTCCGTCGTTTGGATGGGACGGTAAAATCTGAGGTCCTGACTCTCTGTGGTCATAAAAGATCCCATGGCGCTCTTCAAAAAAGAGTAATGTGTTAACCCGATGTCCTGGCCAAATTCCCAACCAAGACAATATATATACATGCATACACACATACTCACTTACGCACAGACGTGCGTAGACACACACACACACACACACACACACACACACGTGCACACTCATACCCCACTATCATACCCCAATACAAACAAGTGTACACACACACAAACCGTCTCCCGAGCAGAGATACACATACACATGAACAAATACACACACAAATGCACACTCATACACAAACATACAGTACACATGCCGTGCATCTCAGAGCTGTGCCCACTGCCCAAATAAGTTATTAAGAATACAATCTGCCAGAATGAATTCAGTGTCACAATTCAACGTCTGTTTCAGTTTGTAACCTCGACTGCTGATCCCCACAGACATCCTTCCATATCCTCATGAATATATTTGAGTTTTTGAAAAGTACAGTTTTTAAAAAGTACAGACTCTTCATTCGAGCTGCAGTAGGGTGAGGACAGGATCAGGCTCACGCTTCTCAAAGCTTGCAGGACCTTGTGTGCTTTCAATAAAACATCAATAAGACCAGACGCTGAAATGGGTCTGAGGTGAAATACTGTACAACAGGTGAAACTGAGGGGGCTGAAATGTGAAACCCATCAGATCCGTCACCACAGCTGCCCAGCGCACACACCTCTCCTTCATAAATAGTTAGATAAAGATACACAGACACAGATAGAGGTGTCAGTGTGTTTGTGTGTGTGTGTGTGTGTGTATGCATGCATCTACTGTGTATATGGGTATATATACAGTATGAAATGTGTATAGTACATATTGTATTTATATATGCTGTCGTAAACTCTGAAGGGTTAGCTACATCTATGTACACAATGTATTTTTCTATCCTCTCAGCAGAAAGATAATCAAATACACACAAAATATGGAAATGCTGTCAGTCCTGGACTCTGCTCAGTAAATCGATATGTTCGCACAAATAATCTCTCCGCAGACCTTTGTCGGCTTAGAGCACGTCAGGTGAAAAAATGACAATTTACACAGGGAAGAGGACAGCATGAGACCACAATTTGCATTTTAAGCAAATCCGTGAAGGATTCGGTCGCCTCTAGATTCTCTCGCTCTCTCTGTCTCTCTCCCTCTCTCTCTCTCTCTCTCTTTGTCTGTCTCTCTCATTTTGCATTAGTTTGAGTGTCCTCCAGTTTGTCATTAAAATCTTCATTATGATAATTAATCATGGAATAGGAGATGAATGGTTTGTTTTATATTAGTTTCTGAGGCTACAGTTTTAATTTAAGTTTCCCTCTGTACACCTGTATACAAAATTAATGGGGGGTGTTGCAGGGTCAAGGGGTGTTCTGGCAGCTTCATTGCAAGCTCCCTCACCAAAGGTCACAGGCTGCCATTCGAATGCACACTAATCTACCTCTCATCCTCTGCTGGGGGACGTTAAACTTTGTCTAATATCATTTGTACACGGCAGGCCCTATTCACACAGAGAGAGAGAGAGAGGGAGAGAGAGAGAGAGAGAAAACCCAGATGTCTTATGATAAATTAGAGGCCTCCAGGAGACTGACTCTCCCACCTCGAGCTAGGGAAAATATAATCTCATTTTGTCTGTTAAATCACCTTCAGGGAGTCCAGCTCTCCCCTATAAGCTTTAGCACGGCAGGAGATTTCACATGAAAAAAAGGAGTAAAAAATGTAAGTGGGATATACACAAAACATGCAGCAGGGGATTTCAATACGTCCATTTCATCTGAAGAAGCGGAGAGAGGGGGCAGACTCTAGTACGTCCTTCAGATTCATGGCTTGCAGAAAACACAGCGGTTCTTCTGAAGAACCAAGAGCCTACGTTGTCAAGGATTGAAATTAAGGATGCGCACTGAAACCAGACAATTGTTTACACTTGTCATTAGCTTTTGGAGTCACTGTGTGCTACCTTCTAGGGCCATCTCCTGGGTTGTCTCTGATTTAACACCTTACCGCCCGGGCCTCCATCCTCCACCCCATCATGTCTGTGTCCACCACTGCAAATGGTGAGAACATCTGAAAAAGATCTTGTTCTACCATATATATGGGGAATGTCTTTTTTTTTTTTTTACTCCTCCTGTTAGCCTTCTGCTATTGATACTTCATCAAGATGAACAGTGGGCTGAGTCTGTGTGTTGGAAATGTAAAAGGCCTTAGAGTAAAAGGTGGAAAAATGCACAAAAAGATTCTGCCCTTTGATGAAATCACTTTCAGTGAAGAGCACTATTGGAGGCTGAGCTGAATGCTTAATTTACTTAATTCACAGGAAGGCACAGGAGACACTAAAAAATGGAAGACCTTACAGCTCTCAAAAACAACAGTGGGGGGCGACGGTTAATGTAGCGGTCTAACACACCACATTTTGGCTGATCCGGTGTGATTTGCGCTGCCTGTCAGGGATGCGGTTCGAAACCTGTCTCTACCAGACTGCACTGGTTGTCAGCCCCGATCAGGGGCGACATTTATTAATTAATTAATTAATTAAAAAACATTTGGCTGTCCGCACCAGAGGGAGGGGGAGGGTGAGCCGGCTCAGGTTCACCGTGAAGCACATAAGGGAGTCTCCAGAACGTGGGTGGGAAAGTTCAGTCTCGAAGAAAGTGGAGTTTGCTGCCCATGGAGAATTAGCTTGCCTCGTAGAAACGAGTGGCGGACCCGTGTGGGGAGGGTTGAATTGAAACAAATAGAGGGTGTAATTGGCCACTAAATTGGGAGAAAAACTGGAAAAAATCTGAAAAAAAAACAACAGTGGAGGGGGGAAAAGTGCTTTTTCTTTTGTGTGAAAAGCATTTTTATCACTACAGTTTAGATTAAGGTCACAAAGTAAACATTTCACATAGTGCAAGTACACAGCACAATTTATTTCCTCCTTCATCTTAATTTATTTTTGGATGGAAACAGTCAAAGTTAACACATTCTGAAACCAGTTTGATTTGTGCTGTTCTCGAGCTCAGGCAGAAGCTTTCAACTTAAAAATGAACTCTCCTGAGAAATAGCAAATCCGTGTGTGTGTGTGTGTGTGTCTATGTGTCAGTGGGTGAGAGAGAGAGCCAAAGGAAATAGTTAAAATGGTAATGTATTGCATTACCAGCACATTTAATATCACAGAAGCAAGTAAATCCCACTGGGGGGCTGCACTTTATGTGCAGGTGTATCATTAAGCCATTTCTTATCCATTACAGTCACAAAACACGAAGTGAGCGCCCAATAGGATTTGCATCAGAAAAGGGGGGCTTTGATCAAACAGGCGATACATTAACAAGTGCTCCATTTGTGACCGTATTTGTTCTCTTCCTGTTACGGGGGAAACAGTGATTTGTGGCCGTGCTCAGGAGAGCAGCCTGACAGAGGGAGATCTGTTGCAGTAAGACAGGCTGTTTGATTTACCCCTGAGAGTGATGTAAGCCGACAGCCCTGTGCAGCTCTGCATAGGTACTGCGTGCTTTCGGCTCTGACTGGAGGGTGTAGTCCTAGAAAAGGCTGTGTTCCTCTCTCTCCATTTCTCTCCCACTCACTCCCTCTTGATCTCTCACTCCCCCCTCTGTCTCTCACTCCCTCCTCCTCTCTCCCCTCACCATCTCTCTCTGTCACATACCCCCCATCTCTAGCTCTCTTTATCTCCCTCTCTCCCTTTCTCTCTCACTCCCTCTCTCTCTTTCTTTTAGAGATCAGTAGCAAATGGCTGTAATGACAGTTAACCACTGCAGCACCAGACGATGAAAAGGCCAGCAGAGTACTGTGGTGCATTGGAGGCTTCGTGAATCCTGCAGTGGGTAATACAAATCTCAGACTTGTATTAACCAATCAAATTACTTTGCCCTGGCACATACCAAAAACATGCTGACTATTTAAAATCTGTAGATCACAGATAGATCCACCCATTTTGGGGTTCATTCATGAAGTCTGTTCAGACCCCGTTCAGTTATTTTGAACAATATTACCATCTTGTATGAGCATCATTGACTTGCCCATTTACCTGTCAACAGACATTATTTCAGAGTAAGAAAAATATGCTTTCAAAAACCATTAAAAAAATAGTAAAAGTACTGTGCTCTGTTTTGCCATAGCAGTTCCCGTAAAATGCAGTGCGCAATGTTGTGTGTGATACATGAGATGGTACTTTACCAATGCCTCTGTGTAAAGACGAAGAGTACACTTTGGTAAATGATGACTCTACCCAGGAGTCTAAACAAAGCATCTTCCTCAGTAATGTGCATATTTAGACATGTCATCAGCACTGGGTCCATCAAGAAACACTGGAGAATGAAAAATAGATTTATAAAGTTTCACAGAAAAAAAGCACTGCCGTTTTTAAACGGCGCTTATTCCTCGGGTGTAATTTATCTCGGTGCGCATGACGTTTTGTCATCGCTCCCTGTTAAAATCAGCCTCTGTTCTTTCTAGGGTTGCTGTTCATGCTTTAATGCTAACATTTAAAAAAAACATCATTGCACAAAAAAATGATTTTTCATACCTTTAAATATGTGACAGACAGCAAAATAACATTTACAAATAAAAGATTATAATGCATATCCAAATATATGAAAGTTATATGTTCAGTAGCTAGTCCTAATCTCTTAAAATGATCTATAAAATGACACAACATGTCACAATTATGAAAGAAGAGAGGTTATTAAATAAACAGTTCCATTTGCTTCTAATTTGTTTTCAGGTTTTGAAGATAAAATTATAAAAGAAAGTGCAATAGGTTTAATAGCCCCAGTGCCATACAGCAGATAATTGGAACAATAAACACACCAGGACATTATTTCCTCAGGGCAACATGCAAGCAATAACATGTTCAGATAAAACATATCTGATTATTTTTGGATTTGAATGATTAAAACTAATAACCGGCACTGCCTTTTCTACAGTTTATGTGCTGATTGCACATTATGGTTTGAACCTTTAAATGCCAACAAGTTATATAACTGAAATTAAAGTCCCACCAATATAAAATGCTGTTAAACATCTAAAGTTAAATACATGACAATGGGCCAAAAGAAAGGAGCGCAGCTGGTGGTCATAAAATTGTGTTATTGAGGGAGGAGGAATTGGAACAGTGAGAAAGAGGAAAACAGGGCCCTTTACACCACATTTAACATAAATACACCATGGATGCAAAAACTCTCAATGAATCAATTGTTGGATTATACATCAAAGATATGCAAAGGTAAATTGAAATTATATATATTTTTCTCTGCTTTTAATGCGAATTTGTATAGGGTTATCTTTGACACCATGGACAGTAATGAAAATGTGCAAACCCAGATTCACATTTATGATGCCTTAAACACTCACAAACAAAGAACTATAATGTGGTATGATTTTTTTTATTGGTGTTTACATGGAAACACCCTGGAATCTTACATATCTGTTGCAAAAGAAAATATGTAGCTCAGCTGAAGGGATACCCACCCAAGTAAAAACCGATGGCCTGTTCTTTTTCAGACAGCCATGGCTGCAGGAAGATTAAAGGCCTCATAAACAGAATAAGAGCAACTTAAAAAATACAACTGACAAAATTCCTGTCCAGGTTTCAAAGTGCTTAAATGTCATTCATGAGGCGAAGGAGAAGCATCCTCTGAATCTCAGCTAAAAGCCGGAGAGAGGAGCCTGCATTATTCAGCATGAATAAATGATCTGCCATTTCCCCCTCTGTTATGTTCAGGGAGAACAGGAGTACTGTATGTATCCCAACACCTTCTTTATAATTTAGAGGTAGGTGGGCAGGGGCTGAAATGCAAACAAGGAGAAGAGAGGCAGGAAAAAAAGAAAGGAATAACAAGATAAATGTATCATAACCATTTTTAGAAACCCAATTGTTGCAGGTTCAGGTTCATGTGCCCAGCTTCCACTGCCCCCCCTGCAGCTCTGGTTTAATACTGTCCACAGGTACAGTATTAAATCTCAGCTGCTCCAGTTAAGTAATCAGTTGTACTAACAGATACCATGTAAAAGCGCTAAGCTACATAAATCAGCCCTGGATAAGCTCCAGCCAAATAAATAATAATGAGACGAGAGGGGAAATGAGAATTAATACAGAAGGCTAGGGAACCAGCGCTGACTGAAAGGCTAGGGGGAGATCTGAGATATGAGATATAAGATATGAAAATGACCATGCGTTCACATCCCTGACTTTAATTATGGTCCCTGGGACCCGCATGGTATTTGTTTATTTAAAAAGCATGTTACGCTCCTCTCCATGATTACTCGGATGAGGGCAATGCTGACAGAGGGATGTGGAACAGGACATGCACCACACAAACAACGCAGAAGAGATGTTGATTCGGTGACTGCGGCGGTGCAGGAACATATGTACGCTGGCGTAAGATAACCCTCCTATTCAGCTCCCAAACAAGCTTGATTCAGACACACACAGTACAAGATAACACCACTGCCTTTAGGTTTGCCATGCACGAGGGTGGAGAGCTACACCTACAGTGGGATTAAAAGCAGTGACAACTTCAATGGCGGTTTTATTTAATTTTTTCCCATTTTTCTCCCAATTTGGTGGCCAATTGCACCCTCTATTTCTTTCAATTCCCCCATGAGCCCGCCGCTCATCACTACAGGACAAGCAAATTCTCAGAGGCCGGCAATGATCCACCTCCTCTGAGACGGAACTCGCCCACCTACTTTTAAGGGACGCCCTTTCACTCCTCTGGGAGCTTGTGCTGGCTCTCCCTCCCCCCCTTCCCCTGGGTTGGACAGCCAATCGCCACCCTAATTGATGCTTCCGGTCAGGACAGGACTGGCAAAGTCAGGTTTTGAACCGCGGCTGCAGTGGGCAACTTGCATTCTGGGCGAATGCTTAGACCGTTACGCCACCCAAGGCCCAGTGGTTGGATTTGAAATTGAAGACAGTGGTGGCTGCCAGTCTAAGCTGTTTTGTTTGTAAAATGATTCAGTTTGATGCCATTTTTTGATGACAGTGTTTGATGGACAGTGGGGTGATGTTACCCAGGTCTGGAATCCATCAACATTCATCATTAACTTTTTTTCAACAAACAGATTGGTGAGTTCCGCAATCACCTCAATTAATTCACCAGACTGCTTTTGTGCAGGAAAAAAGAACACTGCGTTCATTTGTAAGTCAAAGTTAAGGGCACATTTTTATTGTCCCAGTCCCCACTGTTTGAGAGCCATCAAGTCGCAAACTCTGTTGAGGATGTTGACCCAGAACGAGGATTTTTGTCCCCTCACTTTTTCTATGAAAGACTTGGAATTGTTACAGCCCCATTTATCCCTTGTTTTGGAGTTTTTCGCCGTTCATCATTTGTTTTGGGGACCACATGCCATGCTGTAAATGCACACGATTAACTGAACTGTGGGGACAGGAATGCTGGGGTGGAACTCGTAGATTCCAAATGAAGACATGCAGACAGCTGGCCCAGTCAGCCAACGCTAAGCCCTGAGGCAGCCGTAAACCTGGATACACAGCAACATAAAACATTTAAAAACGTTCTGGAACATTCTGTTACCCTTATTTCACAACCAAATGGTAATGTTATGACAAGAATGTTTCCCTAATAGGCTTAGGGGGAAAAAAACATTCCATGAATGTTAGATACAAACATACTGGTAACATACCCTGATGGTTATTATCTGGTTATGTAAAAAAATATATACAGGTGATACATTTCATCATTTTAATATTGTTCTGAAAATATTGAAATTCCAGCTTTGAACAATAAAATGAACATGAATGACCCTCCACAATTAAACATTTTCACTGGAATAACAAAAGTGAATAACATTGTTGCAATGTTCCTTGTGACTTCAAAATAAAGGTTACGGAACATCCAGGACACTGGACAAACTTATGTGTTTGGAATGTTTTCCCACAATGTTCTGGGGACCAAAACTCCCTCCCATTTTTTGTTCCCCACTGGGCCACTTGTTTAACCACATCTTTAAAAGGTTCCTGTTCATGTCTTTAGCTGTCTATCATTGTAAGATAGGCAGAGAAAGCTTATGCTAATGCCATATCCACACTAATGCGGAGACAAGTTTTCTTGTCGAAATGTTTTCCGTCCACACAAGCATTTTCACAACGTTCTCGAAAAGTTGCGCGTCCACACTGAAACGACAAAAACGCTTACAATTTCTTTCATGGGTATGCGCAGGAAACCTGAGGCAGCAACAGAGCATGTTGAATGCTTTGGCTACAGCCTGGATCACATGACAATCATACATCAGCGTTTTCTAAACCCTCCGTCTTACCCTTCTATACCACAACGCAAGACCGGCGTTTTCAAATGTATCCACTTGGGAGGGCGTCTTCAAAAAGGTCTGTTTTCGGTGGACGAAAACGGCGTCTTAGTGTGGACGGAAGGCCAAAGCGGAGAAAAAAAGATTTGTTTTTAAATGTAACTGCATTAGTGTGGACATGGTCTAAGACTGGGTTGGTACCAGTATAAACAGTCTCACCAAATGCAGATCCTTGCAGGTGGAGTTGTTCTCACACAGGTTGTTGACGCAGTCGTCGATGTTTTGCTCACACCTCACACCAGCGTAGCCTGGGTTGCAGAGGCAATAAAATCCGTCTACAACTAAAAGGTAAAAAACAGTGTTTTACTCATGGGGTCACTTCAAGAGAAAGCCTACTCCCACTGGGGTAGTGGGGGCAAATGTGGTCCATGAGCAAATAATTCCTGACACAATCCAACTTCAGCCATCTTTTTCAGATGCTGCTTAATTGTGTTTAGATCCGAGTATCATTCATTAAAATGGAAATCATTTTTTTTGTTGCTCTTTAAGGTAGCAGCAAAACATACACTTTACAGTCTCTGTTTGAGCAATAGCATTGTATTTATTTCCATTGGCTAAAGCTTACTAGACACTGACAGGACGACAAGCCAGTGTTTTTTGGGAGTGATTGCCATTTTGTTTGTCCGTTAAGACCTAGCCCAGGCAGGAGCAATGCATTATTCTCCCGAAATGCATGAACGCAGCTTGGTTCATTCTTGGTTAAAAGCACAATACAACATTGCAGAATTATGTTGATTGATTGGCCTTTCAATCTTTCTTCCTCATCTTTTGTTCTTAGTCTATCCTAAGAAGATTCAGATGATGGCGAGATAACCAAGTGAACGGAAAAACAGTTGTAGAGAATCACTTCTTGCGGGGCATTCATTTTATCATCGTTATCATTTTTATTCAAAATATAACAAATGTGCAGAAATATTGGCGTAACCGTGCACTACATCAGGCTCTCCCAGGACTGATAATCCATCCACACAGCTCTTTAATCATTAACCGTGTAAAGAGAGATACACGATTTAAAAACGTATATATTTTTATTTTGCGCGGCGCAGCAATGGTACACAGGCTGCTGGTGACAGCGGTAATTGCGGTTCTTATAGGAGTGAATTTATTACCGCCCGAGCCAGGGCCCCAGGACTCTTCATTATCCCTAAGATTTACCGCGTAATCTATGCTGTCACTCTGTCTCGCTGCACATACCTGCTATTACTCTCATTAAATGCTCTGGGTCCTGGCTGGCAGCGGCATTACTCATCCGACGCTGCTCCGCTCCTCGGCGCCCACGGCCCCAGAGCCGGCCCGGGGGTTCGGGCTCTGCCGCCAGCCACCCGCTGAACCAGAGGGACCACGTTCTGGGCTCCGGGGGCGAAAGGAAGCCAAACGGCTTGAACGCTGTGGCTCTTCCAGCTCCGCTTCAGTAATCCCCCATGTCGGATACACCCCCCAGGTCTCGGAGGGGGGTTATTTTAGCCAGCTTGAGGAGCGCTAGGTTTATGTGGCTGAAACGCCCATATGGCCCCCGGCTATTTAGCTGTACCGGGGAATATGGAACAGCTGTAGATTAAGGCCTGTCCCTTTCAATATTTTAGAGAGAATTTAATGGTTTGTTGCACACTTTGACGGCAATGGGCACATAGGCGTCAATGGCATATTTATTGCTAAAATGTCCCCCAAATACTATGGCAGAGGAAAAAAAAAGGAAAACTATTTTTTTTAAAGATAATAAAATAAACTTTGTAATGCGCGTCTTTCGACGCTTGTGTCATGACAGGGTTATGGCTAAAATAATTCACCGCTTGGGTTATTAAATCCTTTGGCTTCTGACATCAGTCGTTTGATCTGCGAGGCACTTAATGATTTATATTTGTGAAGGGAACAGAGAAAGGGCCCGACTTGGCTGCCCAAGGATAAGAACATGTTTCAGTCTTGGGTTTTGATTGTATGAACTCAGCCGTTTATCATCCATTATTCAAATTACGACACAGCATTGATGCTTAATTGATCTCCTCTCACAGTGGAGAGATGAGAACCATCGGGCCCTCTCCGGCGCCAACGTTTTGAATCTGCACATCAGACAGAATATCTCCTCTCTCATAAAGCTCCTGATTAGCTCCGTTAGTGACCCATGGAAACAGAATCCTGCAAATGCAGCTTACGACACACTCCCTGCTGAGGCTTCCTTCCAAATCTGTGGGATCTGTGACCCTCTCCCCCATCATCACCATATTAGGTATGCAGAAAAGGCAGTGTGTTATATTATAATATACTGCAGTGTTTACACAGGTATGTATCTTTCTGCATACCTTTCCTAGATGCACATACACCATCAGAGAGGTCAGAGTGCAGGGTCAGCCATAGTATGGTGCCCCTGGAGCAGGGGTTCAGTTCCTTGCTTTGGCAGTGCCCCAGGAAGTGAACTGGCATTGAACTGCTTTCCAGTTCACTGTTTTTTCATTGGCCTTCCAACAACCCTCCGCTTGCCAGCCCGCGTCACTAACCACTGAGCCACTGCCACCCCAATATATTATCTGGAACTGATGTTTGGGGTGTAATGGGAGTAGTGTAATTTGTATCTCCAGTGACAGGAATGGGACATGCATAGTGATGGCTGTAACGTGTGTAATTGCAGTGTCATGGCGTTCACAGTGACAGGGGGCAGGATGTGTTCACGCACCATCATAGCAGAAGCCGTGGAGGCAGGGGCTGGAGCCACACTCGTCTACGTTGACCTCGCAGCGGGGTCCCACGAACCCTGTGGCACAGCGGCAGCGGAACCCCAGAGGAAATAGGACATGGTTGGACTCCTCCACACACTCCGCCCCATTCTCACAGGGGTTGCTGGCCTCACACGGCAGAAACTCACAGTTCATACCTTGAGTGGGAGAGAATGGGGGGTGGGTGTAAAGGATGGGGGGGGGGGGAATTGAATGGGAGGAGGAGGAGATGGTCAATAAGTATATGGTAGAGGCTAGATGCCCCCCATGCAGAGGACAGAGATGCGAAGTAGGCGTGACGTCAAATGTGCAAAATTGATCATCCTAACTGACGGTTCGGGTTATGGTTAAGTTTAGGTAAAATAAATAAAAAACAACAAGACAATCACATCTCGAATTGTATCTCGTCCTCTGCACAGCTGGCATCTAGCCTCTACCGTAAGTACATGTTGGTTATGCCACATACCGTGCAGAAACCTAGTAATTACCCAAGCTCAGTATACAGATGTATGCCACAGATACATCCAACCAATCAACACTATGCATTTACAAACATTGACAGAGAAGATCCAGTAGGTATTCTGTTGTTGGCCAGATTTGACCACAAGCTCTGTTTTTTGTACTTATTATACGATTTTTACAAACTGAGCTCCTTGAAGAAACTCAATACATCTTAAATGTAATTCAACTTCAAACCATAAACTTGAAATAATTTCATTTTACAGATATTGTAGATATTACATTGTTATACAGATTTAATATTACAGATAGATAGACATTACAACAAATAATTACATTGCTGTCTTTGTTGTCTCTCCGACAACAAAGAGAACAAACATGATACAACTGTATGAATGAGATGGGGGAATGAAACCCTCTGTCCCCTGTGGTTAACTCTACCAGCTGATTATAAAGATCGGTTTCGTACGTGTAATAAATTACAATACGTTTGTGCGTGATCCATTAGGGAGGGGACAGATAGCCCACTGACAGGAATGGAAATGATTTTGGATTCAGGATACATATTAATCATGCCACAAAAGCATGTCAGTAAGATATACTGCCATCAAATAAGTTATAGCTATAAGCTACTGAAAACTGCCTCCAGGTGCTCTGTCTGGGTTTTGCATTAGAAATTCTGCAATATGCCCACTTCTTTCTTTTGTATGAACCTGTTAGCCTATTTAAGATGTGATAAAGTGAATTCTGGCAGCATGGTGGTGCAGTGGATAGCACTGTCGCCTCACAGCAAGAAGGTCTCGGGTTCGAATCCAGGCCGGGGGCCTTTCTGTGTGGAGTTTGCATGTTCTCCCCGTGTCCGCGTGGGTTTCCTCCGGGTACTCCGGTTTCTTCCCACAGTCCAAAGACATGCACGTTAGGCTAATTGGAGAGTCTAAATTGCCCGTAGGTATGAGTGTGTGAGTGAATGGTGTATGTAGTGCCCTGCGATGGATTGGTGACCTGTCCGGGGTGTGTTCCTGCCTCTCGCCCCAATGCATGCTGGGATAGGCTCCAGCCCCCCCGCAACCCTAACTAGGAATAAGCGGCTGAAGATGAGATGAGAGATACAGTGAATTCTTCAACTGTTCCTGTTGGAATGCTGAGACATTTCATTTTATGCAAGATCGGATTCTAAAAGTCGCAATCATATTTCGTATTCCAACATTATATCTTGCAATAAGCTTCATCTTCAGACAACTTTTGTTTTTGGTTTCGTGCACTGTAAAAAACTATTTTACCTTTTAATCATCTTAACCTTCTTTACCTTGCCATACCAACATAAAAACATTGTGATCATTGAGATAATGTAGCTGTTACTGTAACTGAGAGAACTGGGACACCACATTTGCTTTTAGTAGCTTGTTGCTTTATTCAACACTCTCTAGCCACGACACACACACAAGTTCATGGCTCCACCCACTACCGCATGCGTAGCAACCACATGGTCCAGCATTACCGTAAATGCTGCAGTAGGCGGACATAACATTTCTCCCCCCTTCCGAGGAAAATAACTTGCACAGAGATACACTGCACAGACAACAACCATGAGACATTGAACAGTGTGTACTGAAGCATGTGCAGAGAAAGTTTACCACTGAACAGTAATCAAGATACAACGGTAAGCTACACTAGGACATGCGAGCCAGTGATACCGTACATGAATCAACCAACACAATGAACAGTATTCACCCCCCCCTTTTTTTTCCCTGAAACGGTCAGGCTGGGAGTGAACCCGCACCAGCCGTGAATGAGGCACTTCTGCAGGAGGCTGCATGTCAGGGGCTCCAACCCCTGTGGTGGGCGGCAGGGAAGCTAATGCATCCAGCCACTCTGCGGAGAAGGCTGGGGGGTTAGGAGTGTCAGTGGCTGATGCTGGTGGTGCTGGCACCTTGCGGAGACGGCTTGCATGCCACCTGGAACCATCGGTAAGGCGGAACGTGGCAGGCCCGAGTTGACTGTGGATCTGTATGGGTGAGCTGAGCTTGTGATTACGATGGATTTGTCTAATTCTAACCCAATCTGAGGGGCCAAAGTTGGGCGCTTTCACCCTCCTAGATGTGTTGTAGCGCTGTTTTATCCGCCGCTGGCGAGAAGAGACCATGCTGTGAGCAGAAGCAGGGGAGGTAGGAGCTGTGTGAGGTCAGAGCCTGTCCAGGGGAAGCTGTAGCTCCCGGTCTAGCATGAGGGATGCTGGTGAGCAACCAGTGGTGGTGTGCTTTGTATCCCTATAGTGCAACAGCATTTGAAGCACAGCAGTGGAGACCAGGTGAGCTCTGATTCCATTCTTCAACGTTTGATTCAGCCGCTCCACACCCCTGTTAGCCTGAGGGTGGTAGAATGCAGTGCGGATTTGGCGAATGCCCCGGTCTGCCAGGAAGGAGGTGAACTCAGCAGAGATGAGCTGAGGCCCGTTATCCGTTGTCAGAACCTGAGGCAGACCCCAGCAAGCAAAGAGGGAATCCAGGAAGTCCACAGCGGCATGGGATGTCACCGATCCAACGGAGGCCACTTCAGGCCATTTAGAGTGCAGATCATATCCAATCAGGAAATGCTGATGGTGAGGGATACCATGCAGCTCGCCGCAGATGTCCAGCTGCAGATGCTCCCAGGGCTTAGTTGGCCAGTTGAGGGGCTGAAGCGGGGGCGATGGTGGAGGGCCCGTTTTGCCGCTGATGAGACAGTTCATCAATGTCCCTATTGATGCCCGGTCACCACACCAGGTCTCGGCACCGCTGCTTCACCCAGACAATGCCCAAGTGACCCTTGTGTGCCATGGCGAGAACACGTGGTCTGAGCGCACTGGGCACTCGCGAGCCACACAGGTATTGTTCCAACAGGTGAGTTCATCCTTGAGCCAATGAAAAGGAGCGTCAGGAACTTTAGGGGGCCAGCCCTGTCTGATAAAAATGCTGAGCTGAGAGAGCACAGGGTCCTGCTCTGAGGCGTGTTGAAGCTCCTGGAGAGACACAGTGGCTTGGATGGGTGTGTGCAGCAGCTGAATAAGGTTCGGCTCCCCCGTGTCCAAACCGGGGTTGGTGACTGGGGCAGAGATGGAGCGGGACAAGAGATTGGCCACAACGTTGTCACAGCCAGGGGTGAACTGCAACTCAAAGTTATACTGCTGGAGGCGCTCAGACCAGCGGTGTAGCCTGAGCGGCTTGTGACCTGTGCCAGACATGGCTAGTAATGCTGTGAGGGCCTGGTGGTCAGTCCAGAGTGTGAACGCCCGGCAATAAAGGTACATGTGCCAGCGTTCACACCCCCAGACACATGCCAAAGCCTCACGCTCACCCACTGAGTATTTCTGCTCTGTTGGGCTGAGGGCAAACGCTATGGGCTTCTCCACAACCCTCCTGAAGCTGAGACCTATGGCAAGAGCGGAGGTATCACAGGTGACCAGAGTGGGGCTGGAGAGGTTGAAGTGAGCCAGCACAGGTGGCGAGGTGAGCTGGGCTTTCAGGAGGTGGACGGCGTCTGTGCAGGCCGGCGTCCAGGCAAACAGCACATCCTTTAAAGGCATCCTCGTGTACTGGAACACCCCAGCATGCGTGACAAACGCTGTGAGGTCCCAGCTGCTGGGTTGGAGAGGGACCTGCAGATAACCCTGGCAGAGGTTCAACTTAGAGAACACCGTTGACCCGTAAAACTGTGTTGTCAGTTCCTCCGATGTGGGCAACGGGTACTTGTCTGGGTCGACACAGATGCGCAGGACACCAGATTTATTTTTCGCAATGACCAGGTTGGAGATCCAGTGGGAGGCGTCAACCACCTCAATAATGCCTGCCTCCACTAGGTGGCGTAACTCATCCGCAACTTCATCCCAGAAAACCAGTGGAATGCGGCGCAGCGGCTGAATCACCGGTGTATGGTGCGGTTGAGCAGGTGTTGGTGATCAAAAGCAGTGAGACAGCCCAGTCCCTCAAACACTGTGGGTCATTTCTGGTGCCGTGAAGAGAAGACGGTAAGGATCGTCGATCTGCCGGAATCCAGGAGTGCGAAGCCCAAGCTGGTAAAAAGATCAAGGCCCAGCAGGTTGGCCCCCTGCCGTGAGACATGGAACGTGAAATCAGACAGGGTCTTAGAACCGTAACGCACAGGTAGCTGAAGTGAGCCCACGATATCGATCCTGGAGCTTCCATAGCCGCAAAGTGTCATGGATGGAGCACCCAGAAAATAATTGTTTGACAGTAGCTACGTTTAAAAGTGACAGTAGCCCCAGTGTCCATGAGCAGGGGAATGCATACACCATCCAATTCAACTGTACAGGATTTAAATTTTACAGGGCCAGATTGGACATGATGGATTGTAGTAGTGGGCCTATCAGTGGGAGATGAGGGGCGGGACGTCGCGGAAGCTGGACCTGAGCGACAGACCTTAGCTTAAATGATTCAATTTTCCGCAACGGTGACAAACGTTCCCCTGTGCAGAACAGTTCTGTGCCCTTGTAGCGGAGCCACAGTTCCCGCAGTGCTGTCATGGTTGGTCATGTGACTGTCGAGAGAGCTGCACGCAGGGGCCTGCATCTGAGCTGTCCGAGCACTCCGGGCAACGCAACGATATAAGTTTCGAATGATTCCAGCCAGCAAGTCCACGGCAGGGGAGGCTCGCCAGGTAAAGCCAGGAAGGGTGTGACGACCGCGGTAAGGACCCAGACGCAGATCAGGGATTAGGCAAAAGAGTTGTTTATTCACAGGCAGGGGTCAAAACCAAGAATCAGGGAATCAGAGGTACAAAATCGCGAGGCAGAGAGAAGTAGTAATAGGGCAGTCAAAAGGTCGATACTCAGGAATCAGAAGGGCAAAAGAACAAAATCGCTGGGCAGGCTCGGGGTCGTAATCAAAGGGTAGTCTCGGGAAATGCTAATTACTCTGGCTTCGGAAAGGTAGGCTCAGGGAAATAGAATCAACGTACTGACACGGAGAAATGAAAACACTGAACATATATACAGGGAGACATAATAGAAATCAGGTGAGACAACGAGGAGAGAGAGGCTGGAACACAGGGAAGAGATAATTACATAACAAGAGGGAAACGTAAGACACGGACACTGAACCATACAAACATATAGACAATAAACGACCTGGGAGAACAGGCAGACACGTGCATAGTAAAAGGGGAGGTACGCAAGGAGAAACGTTGCGTGCGTATGAGGAGAGAATGGAAAACTAAGCAGGGATAGGATAATGAGAGAGAGAAATGCCGGTAGTAGGAAGCGTGAGATAATTAGTGATTAGTAGTGTTAGTAACTAAATCTAAATCCCTAACGTTAGTAGATTAGTTAGTTAGTACTGTACACATCTAACTAATATATACAAAGTGCGATCACGAAAGTAGGAAAGAAGAAAATGAGAGAATAAGCGAAGGCGGAGGAAACCCGTAAATTCTAAACACCCGAAGTGCATGACAAGACAAGGAGTGGATCTAGAAATAAACGGAACAGGAACGATAACAGACGGGAGAGCAGAACGTGACAGAACAATGAGAAACGCAAAGCTGACAACAGAATAAAGAGACATGACAGATAATAAATACACGAAGTACAAAAATGACAGAAACATAAACTCAGAATATAACAAAGGGAGGAGGCGGCGGGAGTGAAAATTCTGCCATTCTCGTTACCAATGTTATATTTGAAGGAGAGAACTGGGACACCACGTTCGCATTTAGTAGCTTGTTGCTTTATTCAACACTCTCTAGCCACGACACACACATGAGTTCATGGCTCCACCCACTACCGCATGCGTAGCAACCACATGGTCCAGCATTACCATAAATGTTGCAGTAGGCGGACATAACAGTAACAATGTGTGTTGTCATTGGATAAACAAATGGTAATATCTACCTTTTCAAATCAAATCAATATTTCATAAAAAAGAAGCAACATTTTACGTTGTTTCCACTTATTCTATAATCGCGCATTGGTCAGATAACATCTGAGCCATTATGCGGGACATTAAATCACCATCCATGTTAATGTCTCCTCACGTCCATTTTCAGAAAATGATATACTGTTATCAGTACTTTGTGATTCCTCCCTTGTGGGCCATTATAACAGCAAGTAGTCACCCTCTGTAGTGTCATACGAGGTTATGGAACTTCTTGGGTGGGATCCTCACCATTCCTCCATGCAGAATTGTTCTAGTTCCTTCAGATTCTTGGGTTGACATTTGTGCATTACTTTTTTGAGTTCAAACCACAAATGTTCAATTGGATTCAGGTCTGGAGACTGAGATGGCCACGTCAGGACATTGATCTTGTGCTCTGTCATCCATTTTTTTGTTTCTTTGGACGTATGTTTGGGATTGTTGTCTTGTTGGAAGGTATATCTGCGGCAAAGGTGTAGCTTCCTGGCAAAGGGAACAAGGTTTTTGGACAAAATGTCTTGGTACATGCTGTTGTTCATGTTTCCATCTATTTCAATAAGGGCCCCTGGGACTGTGGATGCAACAACCCCAAAGCATTAAAGATCCACCACCATGTTTCACCTTAGGCATGAGGTGCTTTTCAACATTATTTGCATTCTTTGGATGCCAAACATAATGCTGATGTGCATGTCCAAAAAGCTTGATTCGGCGACAAGACACAGTTCCAATTGTAGTTCAGATATAGTTTGATGAATTCAAGATGCCTCTTCGGTGAACTGTCCTCAAAAGAGGCTTCCTTCTTGCAAGTCATTGCAAGCCATGTAGGCATCGTCGAATGGTAGCTTTAGACACCATGTAACCCCAAGATGCCAGGTATTTCAAATGTGTGTTCCCTCCTTTTTATACCATCGGGAAACAGGAAACCATTGCAGGCCATTGTATAGTTCCATAACCTTCCAATGAACTTCAAATAAGTTGTATATTTATGAGATTTGTTTTTGTTGGATTCAATTTAAAAGAATGGTTAGGGGTATGAATAATTGTGATCCAGATGTTTTCTGGGAAAAATATATTATTAATAAAACATAATATGTTTTTCTGAAAAATTGTATTAGTAATGTAGGTTTGGAATAAAAAAAAATGTTTAAGCATAAAATATACCTCATTACTTATATAAACATCGAACAAAAAGTTTCGTAAATTTGTGTTTGGTAGATTATTTCTCTGTTGTAACAATGCTTCTTGGCAATACATTTTATACCGTTGGAAAGCCTGTTTATTTCGCTTTTAAATGGTGCCCTATTTGTAAGGAACATGCATTTGTGGGATGAGCAGCACAGCTGAGTATGTGGGTTGTGCCCATGAAAAATTTGCCAAATCTTCTCTGCCAATGCAAAACAGCTTATTCTGCCGTTGTTATTGACTCTTGTTTGGTGTTGTTTGGTGGATTGGATGATTGAAGTCTATCAGTAACAAGGAAGAAACAAGACATATTGGCAATTTTACAATTTATTCATTTAACAAACAGTCAGGAGCCTCAGTAGCGTGTGGAAGAACCATACACAGCCACAACAGCCTGGCACCTCCTCCTCATGCTGGTCACCAGCTTGGTCACACACTGCTGTGGGATGGAATTCCACTCCTCAACCAGGATTTGTCGCAAGTCAGCCAACGTGGTTGTGTTGGTCACTCTAGCACGAACAGCACACCCAAGCTGATCCCACAAGTGTTCAATTGGGTTGAGGTCAGGACTGTTGGCAGGCCATTCCATTCTCTCTACTCCCAAATTCTGGAGGTAGTCTCTGATAAACCCCGCTCTGTGGGGGCGAGCATTGTCATCTTGCAGGATGGAGTTCGGTCCCAGACTGTGGAGATATGGGATTGCCACTGGTTGCAGAATCTCATCTCGATATCTCTCTGCATTGAGATTGCCTCCAATGATGACAAGCCTCGTTTTTCCAGTGATGGAGCTGCCACCCCACACCATCACACTGCCTCCACCAAAAGGTGTTACTCTATCGGTGCAGCAATCAGCATAGCGTTCCCCCTCTTCTCCACACTTTGACCCTACGATCCAACTTCCGTAGGCAGAATCTGGACTCATCGCTGAACATAACGTTCCTCCACATGTTCAGGTTCCAGTGCAGGTGTTGCCAACACCAGACATCCCCCTGTCTGTCTCTGACATCCCCCGTTTCATGGAACTTAGCCTTCAATTTGGAGATGGTACTCGGGCTCACTCCAAATAATGCCACAACTTGTTTTTGCGCAACATCAGTTTGAAGTTGCCCTATCGCACGGGCCTTATCGAGATCAGACAAACATGGCATGCCGATTCTTGGAGCAGACACCAATTGACCACTGTATCAGGGCCCATGCTCACAGGTGCTGCCAATCAGGTGCCAATCAGGCACCTGATTGTCAGCACCTGGGGGTAGCGGAAGCTCAAAACAAGAGTCAATAGCAACAGCAGAATAAGCAGAGAAGAGTATTGGCAGAGAAGATTTGGCACATTTTTCATGGGCGCAACCCACATACTCAGCTGTGCTGCTCATCCCACAAATGCATGTTCCTGGGGGAACCATTTAAAAGGGAAATAAACAGGCTTTCCAACGGTATACAATTTATTACCAAGAAGCATTGTTACAACAGATAAATAATCTACCAAACACAAATTTCCAAACTTTTTGTTCAATGTTTCGTTTTTGTATACGATCTCTTTTGTTCATCTTTATCAAGGGTGTGAATAAAAACCAAGCCTACTGGTCACTGGTAAATTCAAAGCACAATTTCCGTTTGTTCATTAAAAATGTTCCACTATCGGAGTGCTCAGATTGTCAAGGCATTCTATTTGAAAACAGCACGATAACGAGGCTATGGCTAATATTAGCTAACTAACTAGCCATTGCTGCCTTGCCATAGTAATACACAATAACAATGCCTCAACAAACAATGTGTTTATACATTATTTTGTTGATTTTAGCTGTCACCTTTCAAATGCAATGGCTTAGAATCAATTGTAAATTCCAAAATAATTCCGCGCTCTGTTATACTCTAATGAGAGTTCTCCGATTTTAGAGCAGTGTGTCAGTTAATTTATGAACGCACCCTACATAGTCATGCTGTCATTTTTTCAAATGCTTAAAATAAAGGTATTTTATGGATGTTGTGATCTTGTGTGCTGTTATACATTCAATTATTAAATATTAATTCCAACAATGATTTTTTGGTCAACAGAACTCAAATTTGAGTCAACACAAACTAAAGTTAAAGTCAATTGTTACAATAACAAAACAAAAAAATACGAGTTGAATTCACTTACATTTTGGAGTTCATCAAACACATTTGCGATTCAAATGAAGTTGTTACAATTTGACTTCTTAAGTGAAATTGACTCAATATACAGTTGTTTCAATTCAGTTTTTGGTTGATTCCACACAATTAAATTCAATATACTAGTCAAAACAACATACTGCACCATGTGGAGTTAACCTGCATTTCAAATTGTGTTGACTCACTATATCCTTTTCAATCAAATCAAGATTGTAAGGCAACCAGGTTCATCATTTTTTAAAGTTAAAACAACAAATCATTTTTTACAGTGTGTCCTCAAAATTTGGAGCAGGTAATAGTATGTGAAGTCAGTTGCCACTTATTTTTGCTCTGTGGCCAATTGCACCCATGGACACCTATACCAGCTGATGCGAGCAGACTGTAGGTGCTCGATTGACCAGTGGAGTTACTAATGTGTAATGAGGAAGGAGATACTTTACCTACCAAAACCCTCCCTCCCTGGGGGGCACTGTAGCCAGTCAGGATTCTATTAAAAGGATGTGTATTGACAGTCATTGTGTAGCTTTATACGTGCTACACATGACTAGTTTAGCAGATTGGTCGTTGGCTTCTGATTGACTGGAAATGCACACAATACATTTTTGGCGTTGCCGTGCCAGTTTAGTAAATCTGTAAGGTTCCCGACTGGAAGCTGTCAACAGTTTCTACACTGATTTGTGTACCTGAGATCACAAACACGAGGCCATCTGAATATAAAATGGCTGATTTGTGACACCTGTGACCACAAACAGGAGGCTCTCTGAATATAAAATGGGCAAAGCAGAGCACAGCAAAAACCCTGACAATTCCAAAACTTCCGTAATTTTACAGGGGGAACAACAGCTGAAACTAAACGTCACAAGAGTTCAGAGAGACAGAGGGGCGTGCATACAAAATAAGATTTTGTTTTCAAAAATGCATGCATGAAATGCACACTGTGATAGATCAAGCAAGGGGATGCGACTCCTACCTCTTATAATTTCTGCAAAATGGGGGGGGGGGATGACAAAAAGACAATTAGGAGGGGGAAAGCCCTGGGAGGAAAAGCTTTTTTCAGAGGTGTGTGACAGTAATGTGCTGTAGCGTTGGTGAAGTATTTGAAGCTAAAGCAAATGCACAGAAGTACAGCTCAGCCTTATTACCCAGCTGTGAGGCACCAGAATAGAGCTGGGAGAGAAAATGAATATTAACATAGTCTTGAAGCTGTGCGTACTCTACAGCAAGGCTCTTATTCCAAATACTTTTTTATATAAGTTATAAGTTATAGAAACTTTCAGGCTTTTTTAGTATCTATCCGTTTATGCCTCGCACACTTTCATAATTTTTTCTTTCTTCATTTTGTTAGAACATTTTCTGGTCTGGTGCAGACACTGCCTGCCTGCTAATTTCATAATAAGCAGATGTTTAGCTACTACATTCTCACAAGTATTTTTTTTCTTCCATATTTGCACTGAAACGTAAACATAATCACAACATCAAATGAACCAATTATGGACCGAACCAAATGCTTCTCTTCCAGTGCCAGTGCAGCTGGAAGGATTCTCTCCTTGTTCAGACAGCACAGAACTGATGGCAAGTGTAAGGTTGGTTTCTCATCTATGTTCCAGCCCCAATCAGAGGTCATTCCCCTGACTCAAGCTGGGGGGGGGGGGTGACATGGATAACAAGGTTGTGGGTGTTGTCATTCCCCGGGTGCTGGCAGGTTAAAAAAAAGCTGCCGTCTGACCCTTCCAATCAATCTAGCTAATGATGCCAATCAGCATGAGTGCTGTATTACACGCAACCTGATTGAAATTCATCCGTCTCGCGTGTAATTATTTGTTTAAAGTCTGTTCTGCCTTCCCCCAAAAATTCCCTTGGGCTTTGTCCTTGTTCATCTTTGCTCCGGGGTGTGAGAGGCGAGAAGGAGCCGAAGGAATTACCTACAATTTTGCCCATTAGGGCCTGTCTTCTTTTTTTCAGAACAGCTCAATGGAAAATGAAGATGTACTAATGTTTCTGAAACAGTGAAATGAGTTCAGACAGGTGAAAGAATGCTTTCTGGAGTTAATTAACTTAGCTTTTCACACCCTACCACCACAAATCCTCTACCTCAGTGTTCATTACCTTTGAATGGAGCCACACATTGGCAGGAGTAATTACCAGGCTGGTCAATGCACTTGGCCCCATTCTTGCAGGGATAGGAGGCACACTCATCAATGTCCACCTGACACCCCGTGCCTTTAAAAAAAAAAAGAAGAAGAAGAAAGAAAGAGATACAAATAAACAGAAGGGTACAGAGAGGGACAGGCGCTATGACACACCGGCACACATTGGGAGTGAAGGAGAGGAGAGGAGAGCAGGGGAAATGGAGATAAACTGATTCCGCTAGGCCAACCTCATAAATTAGTCCCAGGAAACATTTGTTTTTAGCACATCACGGGTCACAAACAAACTCAGCTGCTCCAGCTAATCTCTCCTCCAGGGGTGGCCGCGTGTTATGTCCTCCAATTTATCGCCACAGTTTGACGTTGACTGCAATCAAGGCTCTGAAGTGCTATAAATGGGGTTGTCATCCATAAAATACTGAATCATCACGTAATTATGAATAAAAACAATCATTCCGTTTCAAGCTCATAGGGAATGCTGTCTGTTTCATATGTCCCCTTCTGTCAGGCTGAGTTTACACATCAGGCCTAAAATATGATTAATGTGACTGTTCATGGTATTCACTTTTACATGTGACCCATATCCAATATCTGAATTTAGACAAAGGTTGTGCTCTGAAACTACAAGGTTGCGCAAATGAACAACAAAGCCTTCCGATTCCTAGTTTACCTCTGTCACATGGAGTATCCTGGTAAAGGTTGCATGCCGAGTATTGGAATTGCATCTGAATTTAGCACCACATATGAAAGTGGTATAAATCAGAGAAGGTCAGATTCCATGTGGAGCGGATCAACGTTTTCATCAAAGTTATAAATCTCAGAGGGATCGCCTGATGCTCACCACAATTTTTTCTATTCATACCATGCTAATGCTCCTCTGAAAAGAATCTATTTTGTTGTTGATTGCAAGATAAAGTTTGATTGAATCCTGCGAACCTTCAGTACATAGGTCAAGATAATGGTTGAGGTGCTTGTGTGAATTGCCTGTCTTTTTCAGATTTTGGCAACCATTATCTCTCACTTAACAAATAGTTTTTTTGGGTTTAATTTTCAGTCTTTTTTCAACAGAAGGTAATCGAATCATACTTACATAAAGATGTTGGGTGGTGTGATGATTGTGTATGTAATCAGTAAATAGTGTGCTACACTTAATTTATTCATAGAAACATGTTGTTAAACCTTTTGCTACACAAGTAGATATACATTTTATTTGTTTGTTTATTTGCAAGGGATATGGCAAAAAGCATTGTTACAAATGTTAAAAAACAAGCATCAGATGCATTTCATTAAGTGCTTATAGCCAAAGGGTAATTTCCAACACCTGTCCCCATATACAGTATATATATATATATACAGTGCATCCGGAAAGTATTCACATCGCTTCACTTTTTCCACATTTTGTTATGTTACAGCTTTATTCCAAAATGGATTAAATTCATTTTTTTTCTCAGAATTCTACACACAATACCCCATAATGACAAAGTGAAAAAAGTTTTTTAGAAATGTTTACAAATGTATTAAAAATAAAGAATAAAAATATCACATGTACATAAGTATTCATGCCGTTTGCTATGACACTCAAAATTGAGCTCAGGTGCATCCTGTTTCCACTGATCATCCCTGAGATGTTTCTAGAACTTCATTGGAGTCCACCTATGGTAAATTCAATTGATTGGACATGATTTGGAAAGGCACACACCTGTCTATGTAAGGTCCCACAGTTGACAGTGCATGTCAGAGTAAAAACCAAGCCATGAAGTCCTAGGAACTCTCCATAGACCTCCGAGATAGAATTGTGTTGAGGCATAGATCTGGGGAAGGGTATAAAAACATTGCTAAAGCATTGAAAGCACCCAGGAGAACAGTGGGCTCCATCATTGTGAAATGGAATAAGTTTGGAACCACCACAACTCTTCTTAGAGCTGGCCGTCTGGCCAAACTAAGTAACCGGGCAAGAAGGGACATGGTTAGGGAGGTGACCAAGAACCCAATGGCCACTCTAAGAGAGCTTTCAGAGTTCCTCTGCAGCGATGGGAGAACCTGGTAGAAGGACAAACATCTCTGCAGCACTCCATCAATCAGACCTTTATGGTAGTAGCTAGACGGAAGCTACCTCTGAGTGAAAGGCATATGACAGCCCACCTGGAGTTTGCCAAATGGTACTTAAAGGACTCTAAGAGCATCAGGAAAAAGATTATCCGGTCTGATGAGACACAAATTGAACTTTTTGGCCTGAATGCCAAGTGCTACCATAAAGGTCTGATTGATGGAGTCACAATTGATTGAGTTACCACAGGTGGACTCCAATGAAGTTCTAGACACATCTCAAGGATGATCAGTGGAAACAGGATGCACCTGAGCTCAATTTTGAGTGTCACAGCAAACGGCGTAAATACTTATGTACATGTGATATTTTCGTTTTTTATTTTTAATACATTTGCAAAAATTTCTAAAAAAACTTTTTCACTTTGTCATTATGGGGTATTGTGTGTAGAATTCTGAGAAAAAAATGAATTTAATCCATTTTGGAATAAGGCTGTAACATAACAAAATGTGGAAAAAGTGAAGCGATGTGAATACTTTCCGGATGCACTGTATATAAACATCGAACAAAAAGTTCGGAAAATTTGTGTTTGGTAGATTATTTCTCTGTTGTAACAATGCTTCTTGGCAATAAATTGTGTATCGTTGGAAAGCCTGTTTATTTCCCTTTTAAATGGTGCCCCATTTGTAAGGAACATGCATTTGTGGGATGACCAGCACAGCTGAGTATGTGGGTTGTGCCCATGAAAAATGTGACAAATCTTCAATGCCAAACAGCTTATTCTGCTGTTGCTATTGACTCTTGTTTTGAGCTTCCGGTACCCCCAGGTGCTGACAATCAGGTGCCTGATTGGCAGCACCTGTGAGCATGGGCCCTGCTACAGTGGTCAATTGGTGTCTGCTCCAAGAATCGGCATGCCACGTTTGCCTGATCTCGATAAGGCCCGTGCGATAGGGCAACTTCAAGCTGGTGTTCCGCAAAAGCAAATTGCGGTATTATTTGGAGTGAGCCCTAGTACCATCTCCAAACTGAAGGCCAAGTTCCATGAAACGGGGGATGTCAGAGACAGACCGCGAAGTGGGCGTCCCAAGAAGACGACACCCTAAGAAGACTGGTTCCTCACCCTTTCAGCACTTAGGAACTGTAGGAACCGTCTGTCTTCTACAGATTTACAGTCAAGGTTTGCAGGACGATATGGCACACGGCTCTCGGCCCAGACAATCCGGAACAGACTGCATGCAGCCAATCTCTGGGCTCATAGGGCTGCCAGGAGGCCTGCCATGACTGCCCTTCACCATCAGGCCCATTTGTGCTGGTGTCTTCAACACCTGCATTGGAACCTGAACATGTGGAAGAACGTTATGTTCAGAGATGAGTCCAGATTCTGCCTACGGAAGTTGGATCATAGAGTCAAAGTGTGGAGGAGATGGGGAGAACGCTATGCTGATTGCTGCACCGATAGAGTGACACCTTTTGGTGGAGGCAGTGTGATGGTGTGGGGTGGCATCTCCATCACTGGAAAAACGAGGCTTGTCATCATTGGAGGCAATCTCAATGCAGAGAGATATCGAGATGAGATTCTGCAACCAGTGGCAATCTCCACAGTCTGGGACCGAACTCCATCCTCCAAGATGACAACGCTTGCCCCCACAGAGCGGGGTTTATCAGAGACTACCTCCAGAATTTGGGAGTAGAGAGAATGGAATGGCCTGCCAACAGTCCTGACCTCAACCCAATTTAACACTTGTGGGATCAGCTTGGGTGTGCTGTTCATGCTAGAGTGACCAACACAACCACGTTGGCTGACTTGCGACAATTCCATCCCACAGCAGTGTGTGACCACGCTGTTGACCAGCATGAGGAGGAGGTGCCAGGCTGTTGTGGCTGTGTAAGGTTCTTCCACACGCTACTGAGGCTCCTGACTGTTTGTTAAATGAATAAATTGTCAAATTGTCAATATGTCTTGTTTCTTCCTTGTTACTGATAGACTTCAATCATCCAATCCACCAAACAACACCAAACAAGAGTCAATAGCAACAGCAGAATAAGCTGTTTGGCATTGGCAGAGAAGATTTGGCAAATTTTTCATGGGCGCAACCCACATACTCAGCTGTGCTGCTCATCCCACAAATGCATGTTCCTTACAAATGGGGCACCATTTACAAGGGAAATAAATAGGCTTTCCAATGGTATACAATTTATTGCCAAGAAGCATTGTTACAACAGAGAAATAATCTACCAAACACAAATTTCGTAACTTTTTGTTCGATGTTTATATATATATATATATATATATATAAACATATAACATGACATTACCTCTCACTTGAAACATCGTTTGTATTTAATTAAGTTTCTAATTGCATGTCAGTGGTTCTCATTTAATTGTTGAGGAGACATTCATGGACTATGGCTTGCTTGCAAAGTCATTTATGTAGCAAATGTAGCGGTCCCTATCATCTCTCTGCTGACACTGGCTATGCGGTTCTTCACAGTTAAATCCAGGAGGCAGGCAGTGGTTAGGAGGTAGTTATTATTTATTTCTAATTGACACAAAATAGAACAGCTACGGTGGAGACTCATGTGGAGAAATGATTGTGTGTATAATCAGTAAGAAACAAAGGGGATTCACACCAAACCAATCACTGAGGCAAACAGTGGTGGCCGCTGCCATGCACATGAGACAGCAAAATGAGGAGAGAAAAGAGCAGGCGTGGGGAGTGAGAGCCGAGGGAGCGATCCGATTGGTCATTTTGACTCATCATCTTGACCTGCGGATCTACTCACCGGTAAAGCCAGGGGGGCAAATGCACTGGTAGCCGTTGACGAGGTCCAGGCACACAGCGTCATGGAGACAGGGCGATGAGTGACACTCGTCCACATGGATTTCACAGGAATCGCCTGAAGTCCGGTGAATGGAGAAAGAGAGAGATAAAAATCCCATGCTAACCAATAATCACCAAAAAAAGATCACCCTGAATGAAACCGTGGACATTTCCATGCCCCATGCAACAATAAGGAGCAAATCCATGAGCAGGGGAATATTCTATAGCTAACTAGCTTTTGTTTGCTTAAATGTAATTGTTTAAACTACAAGCGTTGAGCGTATAGCCGTTTCGGTTGGCTGTTACTAGCTCCCTTGCTACAGGTAACCGGACCGAAGGTTTTCTAGTTAACTTTAAGAGGGGTGTTGTTTCCATTTAGTAATTTCTGCACCTGACTGTTCATACCAGACCGGCCCTGGTGGGGAGCCCCAATCGGGGGCGGCATTTGGCTGTCCGCCTCAGGGGGAGGGGGGAAGGTAAGCCACCACGAGTTCGCTGAGAAGCGCGTAAGGGTGTCTCCACCCCAGCCCCGGCCCGCCATCCTCAACCAACGCCATCTTCACTTAATCAGTCCCATGAATCTGTAGTACCAGTACCGGAGGAGACGATACTTTGCCTTCATCACTACCGGTCGCAGGGCTACGGCAGCGAAGTCACATTACAAGGGGGTTGACATGAAAATAGCAGGTGTAATTGGCTACCAAATTAGGAGAAAATGGGATAAAATCTGAACAAAATTGATTAAAAAAATGTAAAAAGGATATAAGTAAGCAAGGAAGAACAGAACCAGTAGCTAGCTAGCTAGAAAGCTGGTTGTGCAGACATACAGCACACATAAACCAAAAGACACTCACACACTAACATACACACATATTGACCAACAGGCAGACACACATACACACGCACCAACATACAGACACACAAACAAATACACTCAAACCCACATGATAGCTATCCATAATTCTGTGGCAAAACACTATCGACACAGGGTCAGAGGGTAGATGGTATGCAGCGTTGGAGTTTTTACCTGTGATTCCAGCCGGACAGAGGCAGCTGAAGGTGTCGAGATCATCAACGCAGGAAGCCCCGTTCTGACAGGGCCTGCTCAGGCACTCGTCGACCTCAATCTGGCACTCAGAGCCTGGACAGAAGAGAAAGAGAAAGATTCCACTAGAACCTGATGCTCACTCCCCGGGGCCAAAAGACGGCACGCACATAATCAAATAAAGCTCACTTAATGGTGGGAGGAAGGAGAACGAGAGAGGTCTCTGTCCTTTCAGTCAGAGGACCCGGACAGAGAGGGGCGTAATGGAAACGTCTTTGACACCCGGCAAGTAAATGAGTGTTTTACAATGCCGGTCCACACAGAAAGGTTAAGGGGCAGTTAAGTGGGATCAGGGCCTGCAGAATTAAGAGCGTAGGGGAGATTGCTTTGGTATTTCTGTTGGTTTGACCTACCGATAAATCCAGGAGCGCAGAAACAGTCGTAACCATTCAGTGCATCTATGCAAACACCGAGGGGTCCACAGGGGTTGTCCTCGCAGTTGTCCACATCCTCTTCACAAAACCGACCAGTTAAACCTGCAACACAGGGCCAAAGAGAGGCCAAAACACAACAATATTTAAACAGAGAAGTGCAATCAACTCAACACCTCCTCCAATTAAACATTGTTCATTTCAAGACCTATGGTCGCTTCCCACACTTTTTTGGACACACAAAGGCCAGGATTCAACATTAAACATTTGTCCTTTCTTTGACTCACAGTTCAATTAAACCTTTCCTTTTTTTCCACAGCTTGGCGAGTTCAATGATCACCAAAATTAACTCACCGTGTCTGTGAAGGAAAACAAAAACCTTCCATTTCTTTGTAGGTCAAAGTCAAAATGAATCTTGCCTATGGTGTGGTGAAGCCATCTAAGGTCAGAAGTATAAATAATGACTGTCTTAAATTATTTTGAGTGCGTTAATGTGAGCAGTCCATCCTCATGTTTATGACAATGACAACGTATTACTTACACTGGTCATCCTTTGTTCCTTTGACTAGTAATTATATGCTACTTGAGTTTTTTTTTATAACAAACATAGTTTTCTGAATTCAGCAATCACCAAAATTGCCTCGCCGAACAGTTTTTTAGAAAAAAAGTAACATTTCTGATTAACTTAAATTGAGTTGAACAAATGTTCATTGAATTCAGGCTTAAACCAATTTACAACATATTTCCATAGACCAACACTGCACAATCCTGACCAAGACATTTTCTCACCTTGAAGAAAATGTTCTCATTTCCATAAAGGTATCTCTGTGAAAACAAGTATTCTCATGTATTTCTATTTCTCTATTTTCTGTTTACTTACTAGGATACATTTTCCCCTTCTGGAGTGATTTCTTTTCACCTCCATATAAGGAATATCATTATAAAATATGAAAATATTTAATTCTGGAATTCAACATGTAATTAACTTAATTCATATTGCCATAATTCAGATGGAAAAGCAGGTACAAAGGTTATATTTTCAGTCATGTGATCCTAAATGCTAATTTGTCGTTTGCTTCAAACCATCCAATTCATGTTTCAATGATGCAATATTTCCTCCATTTCAGTAATCACAAAATGTGGCCAGAATTAACTGCCTATGCAAACATCTGCAATGGCCCAGAGTCTGTACACAATGCATCCGGTTACAAGCAAGGGTACTCTTTATCTGTAGTTCCAGTGAAATTTACATATTAAAATTTGTACCACTAAATATTTTTGAGGGTCTTGCCTCTGTTATCAAATTATTTCAGAACTCCAGAGGCAGGGGGATAATTCCCTTGTTTACACAAAGTTAGAAATGTAACTTTCTCTTTCAGGAATATCCAAACCCTTCATCATCAAAGGAACAATGGATGGGGGTGAAGGGGCATATCAATGAGCGAAAAACCAACTTGCAGCACACTGCCCACGCTTACACTAATAATGGCAATGGAAGAGGAGTAATTATCATATTCACATATGGATAAAACACTTCCTCAATTTTGAGATTTTCTATGTTTTTTGTAGTCCTACGGGAGGGTTGGTGGATGGGTGGATGGGGGGTTGTGGGGAGAAAGGGTTATTTTATGTTCTGTACTGTATATCTGTTCATATTATGTGTGTGTGTGATATACTGGATAGTTTTATATTATGTGCATTGTATGGTATGTGTGTTTATATTCTATGTATTTTTTTCTGAATCTGTATTGTGTAGCATATGTTGTTACACATTTCACTGCATGGTGTTGCCTTTGCATACCTTTGAGTATGGTCTATGTGTTTCTATTCTATGTACTGTATGGTGTATGTGTTTTTACTCAACATCCTGTATGGCATATGTGATTGTATTCTATGTCATTTATGCCATATTTGTATTCTGTATTGTGTACATGCATGGTGCTGTGTACATATTCTGTTTACTGTATGGCATATGCATTTGTATTCTGTGTGCATTTATGGAGGACACAGAATAAACCTTTGAGCTCGTATTATAACTCTTCTTATATCACAGACTGCAAATGTCAGCAGAACCCCTTACAGTGTTTTAATTTTCTAATAATATATATATAGTATATATGTCAAATAAATGTCTCCCTGTCAGCGACCCACACATATATACTGTATATTGGTTCCATTGTGAGGAACACCCTTTTTTGAGTATCTCCAGAAACATATGTGGGGGGAGGTGGGGCATAAAAACCAAAACATTGTAAAGCACCATTTCTGATCTTAAAATCCTTTGCCTGAAATACCCCCCCACACACACCTTTCCCCCCAGCTGATAAGCTTACCAGGTAAACAATTGCACCGGAACCCTCCGGAGAAATCTGTGCAGTTTGATCCATGTTGACACAGCCCCTCCACGCAGTGGCTTATGGGTAATTCGCAGAGGGTTCCTGTGCGCCCATGATGGCACGTGCATTTGAAGCTCTCCACCAGCTCTTCACAGGAGAGGCTCCCCTCAGGGTGGCATGGATTGGATGCGCACCGGCTCACCGCTGTTGAGCAGTCACCGTCCCTGAATCCTGCAGGGGACAGCATCAAAGCTCCGATTGATGTGCGAAAGAGCGGAGCCCTCAAATCCTCCTGCTTCTCCACAGCTGGCACATGGCTTGCACAGTCGTGTGTTGAGAGAGTGTTTTTTTCCAGAGTTTCGTATGTTTATAAAGTGATGAAAACACACCACAACAGTACTGGGTTTTTTTTCTTTTCTTTTTTTTCATTGTAACAGAGGCAAACTAATTTAGGTCCGACAATACTTAGTCTATGTTGCGCAGCAGGATATTTTTATTTATTTATTGTGTCTGTGAAAGCGGTGTATTTTAATAAATCTCACATTCCACAAAATTAATTTACTTTGGAATTTGCAAATAAGACTTGTGTACAACAAAGAGTATGACAAACCATGAAAGCCGATTTTGATACTGAAAATAGGATGATGCAGCCACATAACTCAGTTGATACAAGTTTTCGTTCAGAAAGGAAAAAGGAGAGGAATTATGCCCTGAATGTAGTTTCACATGACAATGGATTACAGCAGATAATTGAACAGCTGTGTGGAGTTAGTGATGGAGGGCTGGTAACCAGAGAAATTTTGGTTTGATTCCTGGGTGGGTCACTGCTGTTGCTCCTTTGAACAAAGTATTTAACATTGCATAAATTAGCAACATAAACCATGCTGGTTTAGATTATACAGTCAGGTCCATACATATTTGGACATTGACAAAGTTATTGTTATTTTAGCTGTCTACCACTGCATATTGGAGTTAGATATGTTAATATTAGAACATATCTCTACAGCACTTTTTATATGTGGTCCCCCCTTTTTAACTTGCAATAGTCTTCTCAGGATTACTCTACACTGAGCAATGAAAGCTGCAAAATTAGAGACTTTCACCGACTTCTGTCAAAAAGGAACTTTTGAATGAATGAATGTACCAGTTAATTAATTAAATTAATTGATTTATTTGTAGTATTTAGTTGAAAGGGACAGTGAACAATAATCAAAATATCCATGTTAGTGCCAATGCAATTGTGCCAGGTTTAGCTACTTTCCCTCTGTAGTCCCTGAGCAGGCTAGAACAGATAAAATGGCATAGACTCAACAGTAATTTGTTGGGGAGGTGCATTTTGGTCATCCTGTGCAGGCAAACAGAACGTGGCCTAGCCTAACCTAAATTCTCATACACAAGCATGGTGCTATCATTGACAGGTTTATTACTCTGTGAATGAAACCACGGCACTTAGGTATGTAGCTTGGGCAGCAAGTGCAGTCCATATTAGATCAGCACACCAAACTTACAAGTCTGTCACACCCCAATTTCAGGGTTCTACTTATGAGTTGGAAATTATGGGTCAGGGAGAAAATAATTATGGATCGCCAGAAATAAGCAGATGTCAATATGGTATGAATTACCTTGTCACATGGTATCAATATTATGTCTTTCCAGATATCAGCTCAATCAACATCTCTGTATCAACCAAGCTGTCTTCCCCCTTAATTTTAATTTAATTGTGAGTTGTATATTTCAATGATGGTTGATCCACCAGATTGCTCTGCCTTTCAACAAATTTGGTGATTATATTAAATCAAATAAATATATTTTACATGTAGGATAGGTGAGGAGTTTGAATACTTAATACCACTTGTGTTCAGTATTCAGAGTGCTGAACTTTAAACAAGGCTACTGGATTCAGGGAATAGACTATTTTTAATCAGATCATTGATAATATGGGCATCTTGATCACCATGAGTTTCTATCGATCAAAAGTAGTGAACCTGTTTTGTCCCAAGAGCAAGCCAAATCAAGAGAGTTCCAATGTTTACTGTGCGCTTTGTATCGCCAACAACAGCAAAGATGTCTACGAGATATGTGAATATGTTTTACAATTTAAGGTTTTCTATCCTCGTGATGGTAAATTGTAAAAAAATAAGCCCACTCCCGTTAATCTCCCAATAAATACTGGCCAAACAGCCCCCCTGAATGTCCAACCAGCGACACCAGTAATATGTGGCATGAGCCAGTGGCATAATCAAAACTACTTCCCTCCATACTGAAATTGGTCTCGTTCTATCCAATGGGATACCCTTTATAGAAATATAAACGTTCCTTTGGTTTGTGTTTCCTATCATGAATGCGTTCTTCTGCATTATGCTGCTATTGAAGATTGATTGAAGAGAATGCACACACTTTAAACACGTTATACTTTTCTCATAGTTTCTTTGGATTTATTATTTGGTTTTACGATGGATGAAGGAGGTATCATGGCACCAAAAATGGGTGGAGCTACCATATGCCACCCAGTAAGTCACTGATTTGATCTAATCATGTGTTTTGTTGTGAAGAGCAAAACCTTTTGATTGGTTCAAACAAGTCACAAAACAATAACAAACAAGTGATTGACAGCTAATTATAGCTCTATCCATTTTTCAATTGGCTGCTCAGCTGTTCCATGGCCAGGTGTGTGTTATTCCCTCATTATTTAATTTGCAAGTAAGCAGATAAAAGGTCTAGTTGATTCGAGTTGATTTTAAGTGTGGTATTTGCATTTGGAGTTTGCAGTTGCTGGTAACTCTCAAGTCCGAAGAGCTGTCACTGCCAGTGAAGCAAGCCATCATTAGGCTGAAAAATCTAAACAAACCCATCAGAGAGATAGCAAAAACATTAGGTGTGGCCAAATCAACTATTTGGTATTCTTAAAAAGAAAAAAAGCACTAGTGAGCTCAGGAACACCAAAATGCCCGAAAGACCCTGGAAAACAACTATGGTGGATGACAGAACCCCTTCACAACAGTTGACCAGATCAAGTACACCCTCCAGGAGGTAGGTGTACCTGTGTCAAAATCAACAATCAAGAGAAGACTTCACCAGAGTAAATACAAAGGGTTCAGGAATCAAAATACAGCATACCAGGTGAATATTGTTGTATGGGGTTGTTCAAGGAAAGGCTTTTAGATTACATCTTCCACTGTCAGTCTAATCCGTTCAATAAATGCGCCAATTTGCTAGATCTCAACAAACTCAGTATTATCGGTCTGTTTTTATCCAGTTAATCACTGCTTAATAACAGCTAATTACCATTTGATATTTTTTCAACTACATAAGTTCTAAGCATTTAGAAGATTTCAACTGAATTTATAACCCCCCCAACAAAATACTGCTGAAGAAGTAGGGTCCTAATTATAGTTTATGGTTATCATATTCAGACCTTACCTTGCGGACAGGTGCAGCCACCCTCCCTGGCGGGGTAAACACAGGTGCTTCCATTTTTACAGAACTCACTCACTGGCTCACAAGCAGCAAGGGTGGAACAGTTTTTATCTGGGCATTAAAAAGAAAAGGAAAAAAAAGGATATTTAATTGGCTAAACAGAAATCCATTCTGGATTAGCGCTGTTTCCCTTCATGCTAACAGATGCCTGAAAAACAGGACAAAGAAACAATTTTCATCCAGTGAAGAGATACTCAGCACCATGGAAACACAGCAAGACAGTACACGGCATACAAATAATCATCATTATCAAATCACACAACATTAGTCTGTGTTTTGAGAGAGAGAAAAATGTTAAGAACAAATACTGAATTAATCTATGCCATAATAACATATTAGGTAACAGTAGAATATTTATGTTTTATCAGCTATGCACAACGCCTTATAATTCTTGACATCGATGCTAGTAACTCCTCATAAAAATGTGTAACTAAAGTTATATAACATTATGAAGAAGCTGCATAATGTCTTATGAAGCATATATAATGCCCTGTATGACATTTTCACCAGGAAATTGTGACCTGAGAGGTATACCACCTTACAGATAACCGTTATTATGATGTCTTATAAGTCAAACTACATATTACTATTGATATAATGCAATGGTATCAATGGTAATGGTAAAACAGAGCTAATCTTCATTCCTGCCCTAAACTCTCCCCACCTTGATTTCTCAATTTCTCTAGGTGACACCCTGGTGACATCATCACCCTGCACGAAGAATCTCGGTGTGGTGATGGACAACAGGCTGTCCCTATCAATGAACATTGCAGCGGTAAGCCGGGCGTGCAGATTCTTCCTGTATAACATCAGGAGGATCCGTCCCTTCCTTACCACGTACTCTACCCAGCTCCTGGTCCAAGCAATGGTACTGTCCCGCTTGGACTACTGCAACTCGCTCCTGGCTGGCCTTCCCGCATCTGCTATCAGACCCCTGCAACTCATCCAGAACGCTGCGGCCCGTCTGATCTACAACCTTCCTCGACACTCCCATGTCACCCCCCTGCTCACTACCCTCCACTGGCTGCCTGTTATAGCTCGCATCAAATTCAAGACATTGGTCCTAGCATACCAGGCAGTCAAGGGATCAGCCCCAACATACCTCACCAAGATCTTCAAACCCAACACACCTGCCAGACCTCTCCGTTCTGCTACCTCAGGACGCCTAGCACCTCCCCCCTCCGCACCTGCGCTTTCCCGGTCACGTCTCCTGTCGGTTCTGGCTCCACGATGGTGGAATGACCTTCCTGTGGTAGTCAGAACAGCTGAGACCCTGGCCACCTTCAAGCGACGACTGAAGACTCACCTCTTCAGGGTGCACCTCTCCCCGTAGTCCGGTTTTTGTTAACTTAGGGACATAGTTGCTTAGTTTACACGTCTACTTGTTTATGTATTGTATTAGGCTTAGGCATTATTTCCTGCATTGAGTGCTTTACTGCTACCTCTGAATTGTGGCTACAGATTTACCTACAGGGTCCTAGTTTAACTATGTGGTTGCTCCTAGCACCCAGGAATTGTACTTCCCACTAGGGTGGCTTTCAGCTAAACTGTTCTTGACTACGGTTAACACTTTGTTGTACGTTGCTCTGGATAAGAGCGTCTGCCAAATGCCTATAATGTAATGTAATGTAATGTAATGTAATTATGATTACACATTTTTGTTTGTGATAAGATTATATCTTCCAATGTCCCTAAAACACTATATAATTATGATTACGTTCTATTGACTGCAATTACTTTTCATGGTTTTTAATTATTTTTTTGAGGGGGGAGTAGGCTAAATAAAAAAAATAAAGCAGATGTTATTTCAATTGAATTTTTCAAGAACCGTAAAATTGTATTTGAGTTGGCCTTATTGTACACAACTGTCAAAGAACATTGACAGTTGGGTACAATTATTATTAAGCAATATTTTGAAGAATTGAGAATGTGACACATAGAAGCTTTTAGTACACTTATTGTGGTAAAAATAAGGACTCCCATTAAAATAAAATAAATTGACCATTAATCTATAATTAAATCAGTTGTATTGCTAACATCCTTCCAGCAGATGGCGCACAGAGAAAGGAATGTAGCTAGTCTCACGATACCAGAGAAGAATGGAATGGAATGAATTAACCGTGCTACTGGGTGTTAGCAGCCACAATTGTATTGTGTAATTGAGTTTGCACAACTGAAAATGGTATGGGAATTACTTTAAAACCTAGCTAACTGACTTGTACTAGCTAGCTGTGTTAGTCAGCTAGTGCTAAATAGCCATATAGTTAATTAGCTATAGTAGCTTCCTAGCTAATGAAAATAAACCAGATGTAATGATAAACGTGACAATATTGAAATTGATAAACGTGACAATATGCCAGAGTACATTTCCCTGGCATGGTTTAGGTTCACTCAACCCCTTAGAGTGCAAGGTAAACATCAATAAATACAAAGCCATTCTGAATGATCACCTTCATCCTATGGTGAAGTATTTCTATCCTGATGAGAGTGATTTCTTCCATAATGACAAGGCCCCATTCCACAAGGCACCAGTGGATGGGGCATGGTTTGTTTAGCATGAAAACAATGTAAATTATATACCATAGCTGTCTCAGTGAACAGATTTCAACTAAATTGGACACTTATGGGAAATTCTGGAGTGGCGCCTAGAGACAGCGTTTTCCACCAACATCAACATCAAAACACTAAATGATGGAATTTCTTGTGGAAGAATGGTGTTGCCAATAGAGTTGCAGACATAAGAACATAAGAACATAAGAATACATAATGATGAGAACGGGCCGTTCGGCCCATCTAGGCTCGTCATGTCCTAATCCAAAGAGTATCTAGTGCTATATCTAGCCTGGACTTGAATAGCCCAAGTGTTTCTGCCTCTACTACCAAACCTGGCAAGCTGTTCCAGGCATTGACAACTCTCTGTGTAAAGAAAAACTTCCTAATATCTGTGCGGAATTTGCCTTTAACTAATTTCCACCTGTGGTCTCTTGTTCTGCTGACCCCACTTATCTTAAAAAATCTTTGGTACTTCACTTTGTTAATCCCTTTTAGGAATTTAAAAATCCTCAATCAAATCCCCCCTAAGTCTCCGTTTGCTAAGCTTAAATAGATTGAGTGCCTTAAGTCTATCATCATAACCTTTACCTTTCATACCAGGTATCAGTTTAGTTGCCCTTCTTTGGACTTTTTCAAGAGCTTCTATATCTTTCTTGTAGTGAAAGATGCACACAGAATGCTAAGTGAGGTCTGACAAAGGCATTATATAACATTAATATAACTTCCTTTGATTTATACTCAATACTTTTTGCAATGTATCCCAGCATCCTGCTGGGTTTTTTCACTGCTGTAGCACACTGCTTTGATGCAGATAGGCTTTGATCAACTACAATTCCTAAGTCCTTTTCAAATTGAACACCTACTAACTTTTCTCCTCCCATAAAATACTCCTGTCTAATGTTTTTATTTCCCACATGCATAACTTTACATTTAGCAATATTGAATGTTATCTGCCATGTATCTGTCCATTTTTGGATTTTGTTTAAATCATCTTGGATTACTTTAGTCGATTCCAAACTGTTTGCCAAACCCCCAAGTTTAGTATTATCTGCAAATTTAACTATTTTGCTACTAACGTCCATATCGAGATCATTTATGTAAATAAGGAAGAGCAGAGGTCCCAGCACCGATCCCTGCAGGACACCACTGCCCACAGCACCGAGGTCAGATACGGCCCCCCCTACTGTTACTCTTTGTATTCGCCCTTGCAGCTAATTATGAACCCACTCTGAAACTACTCCTGCAATTCCTACTGAGTTCATTTGAGCAATGAGCCTCTCATGTGGTACCTTGTCAAATGCTTTCTGAAAGTCCAAATATATAATATCATAAGCCTGGTTCAGGTCAACACACTTTGTAGCCTCTTCAAAAAAGTCCAGGAGGTTTGTTAGGCATTTGTTAACTTTTTAACATCCTTTTCTTTTTCTACTACAATATTGAAAAAACTTCTTAGGATTACTTTTTGCATCTTGGGAAATTTTAATTTCAAACCACCTTTTAGCTGATCTTATTTCCTTTTTAGCCTTAGCCCGCATATTACAATAATCTAACTTGTTTCTTTCTGAGTTATCCATTTTATATACTCTGTACAGTCGCTTCTTTTGCCTCAAAATCTCCCGTAAAGATTTTGTCATCCACTGTGGTTTTTTCATCCTATTTTTCCGTACGTTTGGGATGAATTTACACTGTACATCTACAATAACCCTTTTAAATATAGTCAATTTTTCATTCACAGTTCTGCAATCTAAAAGCTTTACCCAATCTATATTACTTAAATTCTCTCTCATTTTATTAAAGTCAGCTCGTCTAAAATTAAAAATTCTAGAGTTAGAGGAGGCTGTCTTAACTTGCCAAAAAATATCCAAAATAACTGCACTGTGGTCACTTGCCCCTAGTGGTTATTCTATCTCTGTGCTGCAAATTCTATCAGGATTGTTACACAAAACCAGATCCAGTATTGATTTCCCTCTTGTAGGCTGAGTAACAGACTGTACCAAAAAGCAGTCATTGACCATATCTAAAAACTCTTCTTCACATTTGCCCTGACCTGTCACTATCTCCCAATTAATAGAGGGGTAATTGAATTATTATCGTCTCTCCTTCAGCACAGGTTTGTTTCATGTTACCAAAGAGCATACTATTTATGTTAGCGTACTGTCTGAAGCTGGAGGTCTATACCATACTCCTATATTAAGGCCCTTCTCATGATCTCCCAGTAATCTAATCCAGATGTCCTCACAAGAAATGAATGAGTTTATACCTGGAATTTCCTGCACATTAAGATTGTCTTTCACATAAAGGGCCACTCCCCCTCCTCTTTTATTAGTTCTATCCTTCCTAAACTACCTTGAAATAAGGCAAGATGGCGGCGCACGTAGTTGCTGCAGCTAAATGCTCTGTCGGTCAGTGCTTTGTATGGCTGTTTGTGTACTTGTTTTTTATTTGTAATGTTACATTCTGTCAGGCGAACAACATCTATAGCCGGCATGATCTCCTTAAAATTGGAGTTTGTCACGAGCGGAGTATTACAACCGACTTTCTCCGCTCACACAATATCCCGGTGGACATAGCGAGGAGCCACGGCTCTCCATGGATTACCATCCCCGCGGGGAGGGGGCAAAGGCGGCGCAGAGAGAGGAGGAGAAAGCGAGGCTGCAGGGCTGGCGCGCTAGCCAGGCTACGGAAGCAGCCACTGAAACCACTGCTTCCCAGCCTGTTTCTCGCGAACGCCAGATCGCTCGCTAACAAAATGGATGAACTAAGGCTACAGACTGCAGCTAACAACGCCGTGAAGGACAGTTGCATTCTGTTGATTACGGAGACTTGGCTTCATTCATCCATACCGGACTCTGCCATCGAGCTAGCAGGCTACACCGCACAGCGTCATGATAGGACAGCGGACTCCGGTAAGAGCAGAGGAGGGGGGCTTTGTGTGTACGTTAACAACAACTGGTGTACGAACACAGTGACTGTAGATAGTCACTGCTCCCCGGACCTGGAGTACATGACTGTTAAATGCAGGCCCATTTATCTCCCCAGAGAGTTTACTGTGGTCATGATCATGGCTGTTTACCACCCACCTGATGCTAATGCTAACTCGGCTATTGGACATTTACATGGCAGCATTAGCAGCCAGCAGAGCACATACCCCTGTGCACATCATAGCAGTGGACTTCAATCACGCAAATTTGAAGGCAGCGCTCCCCAAATTCCACCAGCATGTTAAGTGTGCTACCAGAGGAGCTAACACACTGGACAAGGTGTACTCCAACATCAAGCTAGGCTACAGGGCTAGACCACTACCACACCTGGGTCAGTCTGACCACTTGTCCCTGCTGTTAATCCCTGCGTATGCCCCCCTCAGGAAAACTGCTCCTACCATCACAAAAACTGTCCAAACCTGGCCTGTTGGTGCCATCCAGCAGCTGCGGGACTGCTTCGACCAAACTGACTGGGATGTTTTTGAACACCAGGACCTGGAGGTGTTTGTGTTCTGTGTACTGTGCTACATTATGTTCTGCATAGGTATGGTCACAGTGGACAAACGCATCCGAGTCTATCCCAACCAGAAACCCTGGATGAACCGGGAGGTCCAGCAGCTGGTGAAGGAGAGGAACAGCGCCTTCAGGGCTGGCGACAGGGCCCACTACAGCACGGCCAGAGCTAACCTGAAGAGGGGCATCAGAGAGGCCAAGGCGGACTACAGGAGGAAGATTGAGGACCACCTGGACAGCAATAACAGTAGGCAGGTGTGGCAGGGAGTCCAGCACATCACCAACTACAAGACCAACCTCGGAGCTGCCGAAGGTGACGCCTCGCTGGCAGAGGAGCTGAACCTCTTCTTTGCCCGCTTCGAGGTAGAGCCACCAGAAGCCACCCCACACCCCACGGTCCACAGCAGCACAACCCTCACAGTGGAGGAGCATGAGGTGAGGTGCACGCTGTGGGCCGTTAACCCGAGGAAGGCCGTTGGACCTGATGGCGTCCCCGGGCGTGTGCTGAAGGACTGCGCGTACCAGCTGGCTGGAGTCTTCACAAGGATTTTCAACCAGTCCCTAGCCCAGTCCACTGTCCCACCCTGTCTGAAATCCTCCACCATAGTCCCCCTGCCCAAGAAACCCCACATTTCTAGCCTCAACGACTACCGGCCAGTTGCACTCAGACCAGTGGTGATGAAATGCTTTGAAAAACTGGTCCATGGTCACATCACATCACTCCTTCCCCGAAGCTTTGACCCCCACCAGTTTGCTTATAGGAGGAACAGATCTACAGAGGATGCCGTAGCTACAGCCCTCCATGCTGCACTGTCCCACCTGGAGCAGCGGGGGAGCTATGTACGGATGCTCTTTGTAGACTATAGCTCTGCATTCAACACCATCCTCCCCCACAAACTGCTGTACAAACTGAGGGGACCTGGGACTTCCACACTCCACCTGTATGTGGATCAACAGCTTCCTGACTGGTCGCAGCCAGAGGGTCAGAGTGGGCCATCACACATCCACGGCTCCCAGTGTCAGTACTGGCTCCCCACAGGGCTGCGTGCTGAGCCCTCTGCTGTACACCCTCTACACGCATGACTGCACCCCCGCCCACCACAGCAACACCATCGTCAAGTTTGCGGATGACACCACGGTGGTTGGTCTCATCTCTGGGGGGGACGAGTCAGCATACAGAGATGAAGTGGAGCAGCTGACAGCGTAGTGCAGAGAGAACAACCTGCTCCTCAACACCTCAAAGACCAAGGAGCTGGTAATAGACTACAGGAAGAAGAAAACAGACATTCCACCACTAACCATCAGCGGGGTCTGTGTGGAGAGGGCGGCCGACTTCCGCTTCCTGGGAGTCCACATGGAGGAGGGCCTGACCTGGGGTGTGAACACCGCTGAGCTGCTGAAAAAGGCCCAGCAGAGACTGTACTTCCTGAGGGTGCTCAGGAGGAACAACATCACACAGAGACTGTTGGTGTCCTTCTACCGGTGCTCTATCGAGAGCATACTGACATACTGTATATGTGTGTGGTACACCAGCTGCACAGCGGCTCAGAGGAAAGCGCTCCAGAGGGTCATCAACACGGCCCAGAAGATCGTCGGATCCCCTCTCCTCACACTGGAAGAACTACATAGTTCCCGCTCTTTCACAAGAGCTCTGAACATCACAAAGGACACATCCCACCCTGGACACTCCCTGTTTGAACTGTTGCCGTCAGGCAGACGGTACAGATCCATCAAAGCACGAACAAACAGACTCAAAAACAGTTTCTACCCATCAGCAATAACTACACTTAATGCAGCTACAAAATAACCTGTGATACTTGTCTTAAAGTGCAATACTTGTCTTAAAGTGCAATAAGGGAATGTGCAATGACAGAGAATGTTTGAATGTGTGGTTGTGTGTGTTTCACTTAGTATTTATCTTAGATATATTATTCTGTAATTACTGATATTTTTTTATTCTTACATGTCTTTATATACTGTTTGTAATTTTGCACTGACTGGTTGGCATTTCAATTTCATTATATGTGTTACAATGACAAATAAAGGATCTATCTATCTAAACAATTTGTACCCCTCTACATTATATGCATCCCCATCCGCTGCGCCAAGCCATGTCTCAGTAATCCCAACAATGTCATAACCCCCATTCAACATGACAGCCTCCAGTTTTTATGCTTCTCGCATTTAAACACATGAACTTCAGAGCCTTACTCACACTTACGTTGTCCTTCTCCTCCACACATAACTGTGCCGAACCACCTCTATTCACATTATGATCCAAAAAATCTATATTAACTATATCATATAGTTTAAATATTCCTCCGCTACCCTGAGCATACGCTGGCCCAATGCATCTGTAGCCCTCCGGTTCAAGTGTAGCCCATCCCACTTGTACAGGTCATCCCTGTTCAAAAAGGAGTCCCAGTGCTCCATAAACCTGTACCCCTCTTTCCTACACCAGGTTTGTAGCCACGTGTTAAATCTCCATATAAAATTCTGCTTGCCTTTGCTAGCACGTGGTACTGGCAGAATTCCAGAGAAGACCACCGTGGAGGTTCTGCCCCTTAACTTTGATCCTAATTCTATACATTTGTCCTGCAGAACCTCAAACCTACCCTTACTTATGTCATTGGTTCCAACATGGACCATGACCACTGGATCCACCCCTGCTCTGGCCAGGAGCTTGTCCGTGTGTTCCAGGAGGTCTCCAACCTGAGTACCAGGCAGGCAACATGCCATGCAAGATTCCTTTTCCTGTGAACAGACTATACTGCCTCTGCCTCTAATTTTAGAATCCCCCACTACAATTCCACCCCACTCCAGGGTGCCCTGGGGCTCATCAGTCCTCCCACTCACAGCGGGCTGGGCCAGATCCTCTTCCTGCAAGGGCTGGAATCGGTTGGACAACACAATCTCTGGAGATGCCGCCCCTGCATGTGTGCGCCCTTTTCTACGCTGACGCCCTACCGTCACCCAACTCTCTCTCCCTACCTGCTCTAGAGGCTCCCCCGTACCCCGCTTTGGCGTGCAGGCTAACTCTCTAAAGGGCGTACTAATTAGTTCCTGGAACTCTGCAGGGCAGTCGAGACCAGCAAGTTGGGCTTCGTGATTAAGAATCTTGCTCTCGAGATGCCTCACAAGCTGGCAACGGTCGCAGACGAAACCCTCCTGGAAGTCTCCTTCCAGAAACGCAATCATTCTACAACACTCACACTACACATTTTCACCCCTAAATATATCTACTGCTCTCCCTGCACTGAATGAATTACTGCCAAAACAGAGACACCAAGTCGATAAAAATACTATACACCGAGGTGGTTCCGAACAGTCAGTTGCAGAAATTTTGAAATGGAAACAACACTTAAAGCTAATTAGAAAACTTTTCGGTCCGGTTGTCTGTAGCAAGAGAGCTAGTAGCTGCCAACTGAAACGGCTATACGATCAACGCTTGAAGTATAACAATTTTTATTTTGCCAACAAAAGCTAGTTAGCTATAGTATATTTCCCTGCTCTTGAATTTGCTCCTGAGAGTGCGAAAAAAACACAAAAAACCTAGCGTCATCTGGGTGTAATGCCAAATCGGTAACTTTTTCACAAGCTTTCCGAAGCTAGATGAGGAAAAAATGGAAAATTCCCTCTCTGTCCCCTAACGGCGACAAACGTTTACCTTAAGAGCAAATATTTTATCCTTTTACCCTTTCTAATGACAAAACCCTAAGCAACAATACAAAACAAAATCCAAATAATTGGGGGAAGTATTTCCACTGCAGCTTATGTTGAGGTATCAGAGTTTACTATAGATTCAGAACACTTAGACATATTAGAATAATGCCAAAAAGCTTGGAATTTTGCCACTGGAATTTTGCCCAAAATTCACACACTCACATAGATTATACACAATATATAAGTAATAACCAGCCATGTAAGTTCGCTAGCTAGCTCGTCCAACTTCTCTATCTTTATATTTGCTATCTCCTCACTAATGGTATGAGTCCTACCAACATGGATAGCTAGCTGGCATAATGTATTGTTAGGTAACTGATCTAGCTTCATACCTATACTGTCTTTAGCTAGTTTGTCAAGTTAAGTAATTCATATTAGTTACCTAGCTAATGCTAGCACTGTTAGCTTTAGCAACCTTGCTACTTTTAGCTAATCTCACCCAAACATTATATGTGAATTGTCATTTCAGCCACCTTTATATGGTCTTGTGTTGGTGGGGGCTTTATTCCCATGGAGTTTAGTCCTGGGGTTTTCTTTTCCTTTTCCTTTTCTACTGTATTTGTTTCCCCCGCTCCCTAGTCTGTTTTCAGATTTTGTGGCTGATCGCTTGTGTTCAGCTTTTAGATACCCATGAGATCTGCGTGTGGTTCTTCCACCTTTGATCCACCTCACAATTTCCACAGACCTCTACATTACCCACCTCATTTCCACAGACCGTCTCTATATTACCCACCTCATTCTCACAGACTGTCTCTATATTACCCACCTCATTCTCTCAGACCATCTCTATATTACCTAACTCATTCTCACAGACCATCTCTACATTACCCAACTAATTTCCACAGACCGTCTCTATATTACCCACTTCATTTCCACAGTAACAGTTAGCTAAGATGTATTCATTACTGACCATGTCTTGTTGATGTTTGTAGTTATACACAGTTAGCATAGTATACACAGATAATATTTACCTGGAATGCAGCGGTTCTGAGGTAAAGTTAATGAATATTGTGTTATATATTGTGTATTATTATATAACATTATCATATTCAAATGCTATTTTATGAATATTATATTATAACATTGTGTGATGCACTCAGCAATTGGTATAGTTGCTGTAGTCATTGTGTAATGCACTCACTAATTGGTATAGTTGCTGTAGTCATTGTGTGGTACACTCAGTAATTGGTATAGTTACTGTAGTCATTATGTAATGCACTCAATAATTGGTATAGTTACTGTAGTCATGTTATTTGGTGAACTGTAACATTACTCTGTGATTTTATGTTACCACATATCCTTACCAGAGGAACTCCATACAAACATTTAAAATATATTTTTAAAAACACAGACACATTTGAAGCTATCAAATGTGCAGTTTCAAAATAGAAACAATGCTATTCCCTTTGAAAATAAATTATCCACAGCAGGTGTGGCCTGTGGGTCAGAATCTTTTTCACTTTCAGTGGAGAATCTAATTTAGTCCACCATTTGGCAAAGCAAAGAAAATAAATGTAAAAAATAAAAGCATAAACCCGGGAAACAATGTATTTTTGATCTTGGCCTGAATGCAACACATTTTGCAGACTTAACCTGCAATTATCACAAGAAAATTGAAAGTGCCAAAATGGTGACATAATTCCTCATGGTCCACTAAAGTAAAATAAACGGGTCATCTAGCACTCATCGGAAGGCGAACCCCCTTGAGGTTTGACTCTTTTGGTGTCTGACAGAGGCAGAACGGCGATTCGCCCCGATCCCTGGCCCGCTCAACCAGAATCCACTTTCCTCTTACAATTACACATCACTCTGCTGTCAAATCAGATGCATCTTACAAGCAATATGAAGATTCCATTTTTATGGGTTCTCCAAACTACTTTCTTTTGGGAGGGCAGCCACACAAGCTTTCAGAATGAGAAGTTCCATCATTACGGTTTACTATACCCATGGCAACTTCAATAGCTCACATTTTGCACACTTTAGTATCCATTTAGACAGCAGGATATTTCATAAAAACAATTTAGGGTTAATATTGTGCTCATGAGTAAAACAGCTGTGCGTGTGACAAGAGATATGAACGTATAGCCATTTGCACTACTTACATGCTTGAACCACTTCGCGCTTTGCACTACAGTAACAGCGGGGTTCATTTCTGATGTTAAGGGGTACCCCAGTCAACATCTATAACTTAATGCATTCTGTGTGGTAAGTATAAATCATTATGCAGAGGTGCTATATTCAAGAGGACAGTTCCCAATATTTGTTGGGTTTGTGATGGTAGATTATTAATCCAGAGATTTCCTTATACAGTATGTTATATAGGCAGTATTTAGATTTAGCTAGAACTCACAAGCAATTTCAAACCCTGTATAACTGGGTAACCTTGACAAAGCTTGACGTAACTAGCTAGCTGCCAGGTGACACAATCAGCTAATGAGTAAAACATTATTTATTTTATGGTCGTATTTATATCCTTTACGTTTCCCTAACATACAGCCACATATTAATAAAACACGGACGACTGACAGTGATGACTGGGGCTGGTACCCTGAACCCATCCTGATGATTACTTTTATGTGGAGATTTCTTTGGCCATCCAAAGTGCTCCTGCCTAACTTTTATTTATTTATTATGCTTTCATTTATTTTTTAAATGATTAAAAGTTCTGACTTCCCTATCATGTTGGCTGACCAGTAGGTGAGTATGAATACATGTTCTAGTTCTTTTCCTAGTTGCGAGTTTGGTCTAGCCTTTGTATTTCCCCTACGGTCATATATTATGTTTTGATTATATTTTGTGCATGGCAGACTCCAGAAAATAATTATGGCCCTTATGGCCTGATAAATATCAGCTCAACCAACATCTCGGTATAAATGAAGCTGGGCCCTAGTGATGTTTGATATTGCCATGATTCCCAACATGAAAGGAGCATATCAATGGCAACCTTGAAAATATATCTTGTGGTAGTAAGTGACCCAAAACAAAAATATAAAAAGGGAATCTGAACCTGGCTTGGGCTGGGCTTTCCCCCAAATCATAAATTATAGGCTAAGAAGGGAGTGAGCAAACACCCCCCCCCCCAACACTTAAAGTCTGACCTTTTGGTGACACAATGTTTAGATTGGTGGGAATTCTACTCTTGCTCTGTCCTGTTTTTTCTCTTGGAAGATCTGGTGACAGCTAACACCTCACCTGCGTGTGTTTTGCATTCTTAAAGAGAGACAAGCTTGGTTTGGTATCATTTTCTTCCATTTCATCTCTTTTGTGATTGTTACATGTCAATTTTATTTCTAGAATTTTGTATTTGTTAAGCCGGAATATCCAATTGAATGTTTATTTCCATGTGGGTGATAATTGTTGGGGCTATCCAGTTTGGAATTGACGTCTTTCAGGTTGCGGCCAGATGAGAGTGGAGTTTGATGTGGTACGAGCAAGCTTGTGAAATGGTAGCGATAAATGTTCCATATGTGACGAGACAGAACTAAACCCTACATATTGGAGATTCCGATTTAGTATTTGTTAAGGTAGTTGAACCTACGTCTGTAGATTGGACATTTAATGTTTTGTCTAACTGTTGTAACTGAATAAACCAGCTGTTTTTAATTGAATTGTGAGTTGTATATTTTGATGGGTGATCCACCAGTTTGCTCTGCCTAACGAATTGAGAGATGTAATTGATAATTGGTATCCTGTGTAGTAATTATTATATTAAATCATATTAATATAGTTTACATGTAGGATAATGAGGGGTTTTAATGAGTAATCAATCAATCAATCAAGCTTTTTATTGTCATTCCAGCCATATACAGTGCAGTCTACAGTGGGACGAAATTGCGTTTCTCCTGGTGCTTGGTGAAATATATACAATCTATATACAAGACAGGGCTGTATGCCCAGGACTGGACATGGTGCAAATAGCAAGACAGTGCTAGTGCAATAGACATGACAGTGCAACTCCATACAGTAAAAATGCAGGACAATGTAAGACAAAACAGTAAGCACACAATAAACTAATAGAATAAATTAAAAGTACGTAATAAAATATAATAGTGTCTAAAGTATGGTGTAGCAGCATGGTATAGTGGGTGGAGATAAGAGAAGTCTTTTAGAGATTTCTCTTAGAGATTTTATCATACACACGCGGCAAAAACGTTGACAGAAACCTTAGAATCGCAACATTCCGATTTGAGCACTGGCAAATAATATGAAATTTTAAAAATTAGGTTAATTAGACCAAAAGTAAACCTTGCCTTTCACTCTCTTGTTTTACCTGGAAGTACCGTCCCCCTTCTATTGACATGGTAACTAGGTGCTAGTTTCAGGGAGGGGCACATACAATGTCCCGACATTATATAGCCTAGCATCTTGTCTGTGTTTACGGTTGTGATCTGCCAGCAACAGACTGTGTATGCTGATATTTATTGATATTTCCCATGTTTTCAAATACTCGTGAAAATATATGAATTCTGCGTCTTGTGACGCTATACGGAAACAATCAGAATCATTGCAAACTGCTGCGAATAATTAACGGGAGGATATTTAACCAGCTGGCATTCTATGTTTCGGCGCTTGGACATTATCTAGCTTAGCTTGATAGTACCAATTGTGATTCATGTTTCTTGCCTCTCGAGAACTTGTTTGTTCATGTGCTTATTGTTGTTTCCCAGTGTTTAGTTAATTCTGAGTTTTTGTTTTCCTACAGACATTTAAAGATAAATAAATATCTTAAACCCAGAAAATGGGCTACTTTTGATCATGTGCCTGTGCCCACTGCCAAACAGACTCTGGATGTTGGCAAACTGGCTCCTGTTGGTCGCAAGAAATGCGTACTCTGCAAGATGTCGGGGAAACAACAGTGCACTCCATGGGAGTGCAAGGTTTGTGATGTTCCCCTGTGTCTACAGTTGACCAGAAGCTGTTTTGAGAAGTGGCACCAAAGACTGTGAAAGAACAGATTGTCTCACCATGTTTTAATTTTGATTTTTTTGTATATAGTTTGTGTGATGTTTTCAATAAATCTTCCAAAATGAAGAAAACTTATATTTTTTCTGTCTTCTGCATGGCTCGCTGACTATTGCTTACTCTGATGGCTTTTGTCTTTGTCTGATGGCCTTTGAGAGAGAGATGGCCCATCTGACAGATCTTACAGGTGTGGACAACCCTCAGGTGTGGATCATGAATATTCAGGAAATTAGCATATAGCCATCCCACAGCCTGAAATAAATTTGACCAGTTCTGATAAAAACAGAACAGTTTTTAGCTATTTAGATCTCAGATGTGCTAAACTATTTTGACACCCTTACATAACCAAGACGTTGATGAACAAACCCATATTGGCAAAACACTATAGTTTAGTGTGTGCTTTCACAACTTTTGTGACGGCAGAAAAATTTACTCTTTATAACTTGTGTGTTTGTAGATCTATTTACAAGCTGCATATGATACTGACCAAACTATTGATGGCATATAAATGTAGCTGTGATTGTCCTTCAAATAAAAATATCAAACACTTTGGAGTAAGTGTGTGTTAAGTTGATGAAATTGAGATAAATATCAGACCACACCAAAATCACAAAGCTTCTCTGAGCTAAGCACGGACCTCAGGGGTTTAAGTTAGGATGAGGGAGGAGGGAGACAGCAGGGTGTTAAGGAGCCTGACAGCTTGGTCGAAAAAGTTGTTGCAGAGTCTGGCAGATTTGGCCCGTATGCTGCGGTACCTTTTGCCAGACGGCAGAAGGGAAAAGTGTGCTCCAGTCTGTGTGGTCAAAATAGTTCTGCAGTGTTGTGGTGGCTCCTTCTGGCCACACTCTGATCTGCTTCAGAACCGGTTTGGCTCGTTTTAGCAGCAGTCTGTTTGCTGGGATTAGCATAACAGAGATGTGGTCTGAGGAGCCGAGGTGGGGGCGGGGGGCAGCCTTGTAAGCCTTGTGAGTATTCGTGTAAACAAGGTCCAAATTGTTCGCCTCTCTGGTTGCAAAGTTCACATGTTGATACAATTTTGGAGGAACTGATTTGAGATTTGGTTGAAATCCCCGGCGAGAATGAAAAAAACGTTGGGATGAGCGGTTTGCAATTCACTGATAGCCCTGTAGAGTAAGCTTAGTGCCTCCTTAGCGTTGGCACTGGGAGGGATATACACAGCCATTATGACAATGGCGGTGAATTCCCTTGGCAGATAATAGGGTCTGCATTTAACAGTCATGAACTCCACCAGCAATGAACAGTAGCTCGAAACTACCACAGCGTTTGCACACCAGTCTTTGTTGATGTAAACACAAACCACCATCGCGAGTCTTACCGGAAGCTGAGACTTCTGTCCGCACGGAAGGAGGTTAGCCCGTTTAGCTGGATGACTGTATCGGGGATGTTGTCATGAAGCCACGTTTCCGTAAAAATAAAAGCGCAGCAGTCCCTCATCTCACGCTGGGAGGTAATCCAGTTTATTGTCCAAGGAGCAGACACTGGAAAGAAAAATGGTTGGAATTGCCAGTCTGCTGGGGTTAGCCTTTAGCTTAGCACGGATCCTGGCTTGCTTGCCGCGCTTCTGTTTTCTCTCGCACCGCCTGCGCCTCCTCGATCAGGCAGCTGCGACAGGCGGCGGCAGCGTCTCGGGACCTTTTCCTGGCAACAGGATAAGGCTACGTAGCATTTCCATTGTTGTGGTTAGCGGATGGAACAAGCGTTGTCTTCCAATTTCCAACAAGGTTTGGCAGTCGTAGACATATCCAGGAGTGTTCCGGATGCACACACGATTTGAGAAATTTGTTCGAGAAACAACATTTACCACATTAATTACACTTAGCACCGTATTTTGCGGACCTGGAGAGGCAGCTGTGTCTTTACGCGCTGCCATTATTTTTGATAAATAATACCACTTGTGTACAGTATTCAGAGTGCTGAACTTTAAACAAGGGCATTTGACTGTTAAAGCTACTGGATTCAGAGAATAACTTCACTGTTCCGACAGGCCTATATACAGAATGCAGATTTTGAGAGAACAAAACTGGGTTAATATTAAGTGCACAGTTCACACAATGTTATGTTTTGGTCAGCCTGCACTGAGAAAATTATTGGGTCAGTTTCATATTATCTGTCTCTCACATTTCAAAGATTTTTAAAGAAAATGTGCACACAGCAGTGAGAATGCTGCATCGTACAGCACTACAGATTCGGCCCTGTGGCACCGTGACACTATGAGATTGGAAATCAGTAGACAGAGTAACGGACATTCACATCCATTGGCTGAGGCCCCGCACATACCACTTCTCCACCTCTCCAGAAAGCCGACCGCCACACAACCGCTCTGAGCTCAGGAGTCAGAATAGTGAATAAATTGTGTGCACACTCAGCTCTCAGTAAGTGGGGCTTTGGTGAAGTGATGCGATGATGATTATGATGGTGATGATGTGCATTGTGACTGACGGACAGCTAGTCCCCCCAACATACGGAAATAACGGTTTTCAATGGGGCCTACATAGAGGCTTACGGCAGAGAGGACCATGATGGAAAATGGCAAGAGGTGCTCCAATGCGAGCTGAAAAATATCTTCTTTTACCGTACTATCGCACAACCTTCTCCATACTCAAACAATCGCCTTAGGGAGGTGGGCTTATACTACAGAGCACAACAAATTGGCAGCCAGAATGCTACTTTGTCTCCTTCCTCTATGCAGCCCATGCACTGTAACCTCATCGTAAATAGGTGCAGCGAGGGACACTTTTGCTGTATCCCATGTTTCCTGTCTGCAGGGCTCCTAAGTACATAAAGTGTCTCAGAGCACAGGCAGGAGAGATTATCCACGGCCTATCTATTCCTTCCTCTGCCGCGTCTGATGATGTTCTCGGCAACATAAATCAACAAGAGCAACTCAACGACTGTCATCCTGCTCAACACAATTGTATTATTTTTCATTTAATTAATGTTGTCAATTCATGCATCCTCACAAATCAATTTGCATTCATGAGGAGTGAACCTGTTATTCTCAATTCAGAACCCACACACACACGCATACACAAGCACAATCATGCACAAAAGATCTAGTTGAATTTCCAAATAATGTGACAGTGGAAATAAATAGATTAATTATAGAGGAAGATTAACAACTTACCAGCAAATCCCAAAGGACAGATGCATTCATAATCAGCCACCAGGTCGATACACGTGGAATTATTGGTGCAGAATCCATAGTCGCATTCATTATAGTTGATTTCACAGTTCACGCCCTCAAAGCCTAGGTTGAGAGGGAGACCAAATAAATCAGCAAATGTAGAACACAAGGATGCACATGGAAAGGATAAAGTATTTCACATCAAACAATCAACACACAGTCAGCAAAACACCCACCTCGACTCCATACCCACCATACATTTTGATGAAACCCGAGGAACATGTTATCCTCAATAAGCAAGGCATGGTCACTGAGGATTTAATTTCTGATAGGACATGCTTCAGGGACTACTTTACCCTGACCGAGTCACCATCCAGGCCTTTCTGAAGAGGCCTGAAAAAAGCCATTCAACATTTCACCTACTGTACTGTGTTGCTGGTGTCTGTCAGACAGTTAGACCTGGGTTAAATTAGCGCATTCTAACTAACAGACAAAAGGTTAATGCCTTGGAGTGAAGGAGAGTGCTTCACACCAATTCCTGACATTTTATGCTCTCATAAAGGCAAACCTCCGCATGGTCACGCTACAAAATGACTGCCATTAGCACTGTCACAGACTGAGGCAGTGGAGGGCGGGGAGAGGGGGGGGGGGGCATGCCAAATGCTAGACTATCAGCACCATCGACGCAGGGCAAATTCTCATCATCCCTCAAACTGACCATGGAACCAATTTCCCCTGCTCCCCATGTCATAAAACCTGACAATTATCTGGACTTCATTAATAATGCATAACAGCCCTCATCTGCGATCAGGGCTTAATCAGAGCCATGTCTCACAGGTAGGGCTTTGACTAGGGCAAAAAAATGATTGGCAAAATTGCACAGATTTATAATCTCTCCGGTTTTAACGACATAAACGACAGGAATTTATGATGCAAATTAATCGCTTTTCTGCGCAGGCGTTTTTCGACAGGGGACACTGGGAGATTTAAAATGAAAGAGATGTTTATAAACACAGATATGAGGGGAAACACATTTCATCATAGAAAAATTGTATATTGAAATCTATGTTTAACAGATATGTAGGGTGCTATCCCACTAGAAGTTAGAATTGTAATATAGCTGATGGCAGAATGTAAGGCTTGTTCATTAGCAACACGGTAGCAGCCAAAAATACAAGTATTCTTATAATATTAGGTTTTATAAAACCTAAACATAAAAACATAAAAATATACTTACATTTATATTTTATGCATTTAGCAGATGCTCTTATCCAGAGCGATTTACAAGATGTGCATAAATACATGGTAGGAACAATCATAGTACGCGCGAGAGATCAGTGCAGTAATACAGCGATAGACATCATTGCAGGTAGCTGGGTTAGTAGACAGCAATACAATACACATACCTGGGTCTATGTGTGATGTATTTTATCACTAACACAGGCAGTCAGTGAGCAGCTATGATAGCTACAACAACAATGGTAAAATCTATTGTACACAGTGATTTACTATGATACATTTTACAGCAGTACAGTACCAACAGTTTGTACAGTCAGTACAGAACAAACAGTTTGTTGATAATTATGCTATGCCCAGATTATTACAGCCATACTATTGTTTTGTTTGCTCCGCGGTCTGCCGGGTTCCATACGTTTCGGGTTTGGAGGAGACGTGGGAGCCTTCGGGTCTAATGTCTTTGCAATGTGTCTCGCAAATGTTCACGGTTGAAGTGAAGTCTCTGGTTAGTTTTCCAGGGCACAAAGTTGATTATCGGAGATGAGTTTTCAACGAAGGGAGCTGGCCGCTTCTGTGTTCACTAAAATGTCCGATATTGTTAGCTGTATTATTTCACAGCTCTTCACGAATTAGCGTTGCTTGCAGCTAAATTTGTGGAATCATCACTCTGTGGATTCCGCTGCTGTTCAGAGAACGTGTCTTCACAGGCCTCTTGTTAGGCGCTGGTGATGGAGAGCAATGCGAGGACTTGGTCATGGACGGATAGAACAGAGCAGGAAAAAACCAGAGAGCAGAGAGTGTTCTCTGATTGTATATGTTGCGTTGAGGTACGCATTTCCGCTTTTACAGTATCGTCATTGTTCGTGGAAATGCGATGCGTGGCCGTAGGATGTCATGGGATTCCCTCGTGCGTTGCAGAACTGTGTGTCAGGAGGTTGGATACGTGGTGGAGGAACGCTAAGCACTTAAAATTATATTAACTGAAATTGCATTTCAAACATATAATTTATGGTTTTTGGATACGTTTTGGATTTACCGTTTTACTTTGTTTGTTCCTGATCGTTGTTTATTTTTGTTTGTTTTGTTTATGTCTTTCTGTGTCTTTGCAGACACGGATTTTGCTTTCGTTTTCCTACAGACATTTAAAGATAAATAAATATCTTAAACCCAGAAAATGGGCTACTTTTGATCATGTGCCTGTGCCCACTGCCAAACAGACTCTGGATGTTGGCAAACTGGCTCCTGTTGGTCGCAAGAAATGCGTACTCTGCAAGATGTCGGGGAAACAACAGTGCACTCCATGGGAGTGCAAGGTTTGTGATGTTCCCCTGTGTCTACAGTTGACCAGAAACTGTTTTGAGAAGTGGCACCAAAGACTGTGAAAGAACAGATTGTCTCACCATGTTTTAATTTTGAATTTTTTGTATATAGTTTGTGTGATGTTTTCAATAAATCTTCCAAAATGAAAAAATATTTTTTTTCTGTCTTCTGCATGGCTCACTGACTATTGCTTACTCTGATGGCTTTTGTCTTTGTCTGATGGCCTTTGAGAGAGAGATGGCCCATCTGACAGATCTTACAGGTGTGGACAACCCTCAAGGGTGGATCATGAATATTCAGGAAATTAGCATATAGCCCTCCCACAGCCTGAAATAATCTGACCAGTTCTGATAAAAACAGGTTTTTTAGCTATTTAGATCTCAGATGTGCTAAACTATTTTGACACCCTTACATAACCAAGACGTTGATGAACAAACCCATATTGGCAAAACATTAGTTTAGTGTGTGCTTTCACAACTTTTGTGACGGCAGAAAAATTTACTCTTTATAACGTGTGTGTTTGTAGATCTATTGACAAGCTGCATATGATACTGACCAAACTATTGATGGCATATCAATGTAGCTGTGATTGTCCTTCAAATAAAAATATCAAACACTTTGGAGTAAATGTGTGTCAAGTTGATGAAATTGAGATATATATCAGACCACACAAAAATCACAAAGCTTCTCTGAGCTAAGCACGGACCTCAGGGGGTTAAGATGCCTCTTTTATTACACTTGAATACGTAAGTGGACCTGCATATGTATAATATACTGTGCACGTGTAGACGCTGTCGAGATTTGCATTGTTACATATTTTTTGTAATTACATATACACGGTCCAGTGTGATTTGTAGCAAGGGTTAGGGTTGATGTTTTTGTTAAATTTAGGCTCTGGAGCTAATGCAGTAGGATCAGTGTTATTTTGGTAACCTGTGTAATTATACAAATGGCAGACCTCTTCTCCACATTTGTCACAATGTGGTAGCTATGCAAATTTTCAGTTCTACACTAGTTCCTAAAGTATTTACAATATTGTTACAGACAGAATGTCAACTAAATACAGTTTGACCAAATTTGTTGCACAACTCTACACTCACAAGTATCATTCAATCAAGTTTCTGTGGAGTTTCCAGTGTAAATTATTCATCAGAGCCAGCACCGTTAAGCATGTAATTAAACCAGTGGATTTGTTTATTAATCAAGGGGTATCACATTAAGAGTATGATTTGGTGCTTAATGAGGTCCTAGGAATATTCAAACAAACAAACAAGGCTTCACTACTGTCAGCTCCAGCTGACCAATAGCCTCAAGTTAGACAATGAGTCTGCAGGTGAACCGCAATCCCTAGTTTGCTCAAGAACATAAGAACATAATGTTCATTGATGAAAACAGGCCACTCAGCACATTTATGCTCGCCATTTTGCCTACTGTCTAAAGAGTATTTGGCACTCTGCTTTTACCACAAATTACCTGACACATTATCCCATGCATTGAAATCTATGTGTGAAAAAATGCTTCCTGATGTTTTTTTTGTGTCTGTATGCATGTATGCATGCATGGGCGTGTGTGTATATGTGTGTGTGTGTTTGTGTGTGTGGCTGGGGGGGTTGCCTTACCCTCTGGACAGAAGCACTGGTACCAACCCATATGGTCCACACACACAGCGCCGTTCTGACAGGGCTTGGACTCACACTCGTTAAGGTTAATCTCACAGAACAACCCGCTGAAGCCTAAACAAGAGAGAACAGTGTTATCACTGGTGGTCCTTTGGTGCAGGGAACCTAGACAGCTAGTTAGGATGTGCATGACTAAAAGAAGATTCTTTACAAAGCTGTTTTTGATTCAAAGAACTTGAGCAGGAAGAGATTTTAAAAATTGTGGTGCACGTCAGTTCGGTTTAGTTTGTGTATCAAATCCACATATGTTAAAACATGTTTATTAACAAGAATAAATAGCTTTCATTGATGCACTTGTGATACTCTGCATAGGGTGACCAGATGTCCTGCATTTTCACATAATAAAATATCTCATTTCTCATCTCTCATCTCTCATGTCATTGTCTAAACCGCTTATTCCTGGTCAGGGTCGCGGGCGGGCTGGAGCCTATCCCAGCATGCATAGGGGCGAGAGGCAGGAATACACCCTGGACAGGTCGCCAATCCATCGCAGGGCACACACACCATTCACTCACACACTCATACCTACGGGCAATTTAGACTCTCCAATTAGGCAAACGTGCATGTCTTTGGACTGTGGGAGGAAACCAGAGTACCCGAAGGAAACCCACGCGGACACGGGGAGAATATGCAAACTCCACACAGAAAGGCCCCCGGCCTGGATTCGAACCCGAGACCTTCTTGCTGTGAGGCGACAGTGCTATCCACTGCACCACCGTGCCGCCGTAATAAAATATCTGTTTTGTTATTATTTTATTAAGTGCATACAGAATAACAATTTGTAAATATTTAAAAGAAAAACCTAATATAATGTAGCATGGCGTTTAAACTGCAGTGCTCCTTGTGGAGGTAGCATACCAGTTACTCAAGAGTTACAACTAGTGATTCCAAATATGGGGAAAAAAATAGAACACACAAACAAATATATGCTAATCATGGCTTGATTCCGTGTCTGCTCTGCATGAAACACTGCACTGTGCAAGTGTTGTTTATTTAAATTGTTCTACTTTCTGACAGTGAACTTCACTTATGCGCACTCATATGAGTGAAAGTCAAATATGTCCGGGTCACAGGTTTCACTCAGATGGCCCTAAATCGCCTTCAGGCAAATAAACAGGCTAGACAGTGATGGTTGAGGCCTGAATTGGCAGAACTGATTTCCACCATGGGAAGGGATCAGCCTGTAAGAGAACAGGGTCCCATACCCTGACACCTCCCGGGGTCACGACCCGCTCTGATTCTGATTCTGATTATTATTATTCTTCTTCTTCTTCTTCTTCTTCTTCTTCTTCTTCTTCTTCTTCTTCTTCTTCTTCTTCTTCTTCTTCTCTTCTTCTTCTTCTTCTTCTTAGTAGTAGTAGTAGTAGTAGTAGTAGTAGTAGTAGTAGTAGTAGTAGTAGTAGTAGTAGTAGTAGTAGTAGTAGTAGTAGTAGTAGTAGTAGTAGTAGTAGTAGTAGTAGTAGTAGTAGTAGTAGTAGTGTATTATTCTCATTATATTTTAGTCCGCAAAGGCAATATATAGCTTTATAGCATGCTCTTATGTGCAACTTTGAGCTGAGAATAGTTTTAGTCATAAAAGCATTCTCCCTGCCTTTCTTAGGAGGATTATTCTCAGAAGCTTAATACAAATGGCCCCAAATCCAATTGGTTGTTTTTATTTCTTGTTTAATGTGGTTTATATATATATATATGCCATTTAGCAGACACTTTTATCCAAAGCGACTTACAGTAGTGAATGCATAATTTTTTCAGTATATGTGGCTCCAGTGGGAATTGAACCCACAACCTAAGCGTTGCCAATGGTGTGCTCTGCCAACTGACCGCACAGCATTGGCACAGCGGTTAGAGGGGAGAAAGGGCCCCAGCAGGCTGCAGGTTTGAATCCTGTACTGACACTGCAGCTGCAGTCCTGAGCAATGTAAATATTTCAGTAAACACTATTATAAATTGATAATAAGCCATAAAATAAACTGTGCTATTATTATGTTCCCCAGGGAACCATATTCTGCACACACACAGCCTTGCACGCACACCCACTCTGGTCCTCTGACTGTGGTCTCCCCGTTGCCTCCAACACAAAGCTCAGCACCATGGGAGTCTGAGCCTTCTCCAGCTCTGCCCCACACCTCTGGAACTCCCTCCTCCCTACCATAAATTCTCAGAGCATCAGCACTTTCAAATCACTTCTAAAGACTCACTTTCTTTATATTGGCTGTTAATCTATAATGTAGTGTGTGCTTATTGGTCTATTTTAACTAAAGCGCAACCCCCCTTGTAAGAATATCAGATGTAGGAATAACCGGGATGTAGTGATGAAAAACCGTAGATTGGAATCGTTCCTTCTCAAATTAAGTTTAAGTACTCCGCATACAATAATGAAGCACTCTGCTTCCAAAGATAATTTTCAGCTCAGTAAAAATATGAATATGAGCTTGTTGCGGCCAACAGTTCCATGGGGCAAAGCATAATTGGCGATAGCATCACCCAGGGAGGAAGGCATATAGTCAGATGGATTATCTGTGTCCTGTCGCTCACTAGCGACCCCCGCTGGTCAATCAGTTGTCCACAGTCTGCCAGTGTAAAGCTGCACATGAAGTGGCTTCCTCCGACTCATGTCTGTGCAAGCTTGAATCGTGTACAGCGGTATGATAATAAGTTGACATCATGTGTTTCTGAGGAGAACATGTGTGTCTGCGCTCTCCTTAATTGACAGCGGGGGTTGCAGCGAGTGTACACAATTGGGCATTCCAAATTCGGTGAGAAAGGGGCACAGAGCAATACAAATAGTAAAAAAAACGTGAAACATTCATACAACGCTCAATCTATTAATGATACATAATTATTGATTTTCATTTTTGCTTTCATCATAATAATTGCCTTAACAAAATGCATTTAGGTTGAAAATCTTGAAAAATTAAAAATCTTGAAATCCTCGTTTGCCCAATATCATGCAGCCTCTCATAAAATGTATAGGTAAACAAGGTTGCATGAAACAAGTATATGTCCTTGGAAACATGGTAGCTAAAATAAATGTTTTTCTGCCAAGGAAAAACATTGCCTGTATAAATTAGATAACAGTCTTAAATGAACCAAATGACGTTCTGAAAATGTACACCCAAAACCTCTCAAAAACAGGGACAAATCATGCAAGCGGAGGGAGTCAGAAAACAGCGAGCTGGCAAGGCATCAGTGGTTGCCGTGGTTCTTTATGTTTCAAAAGTTCAGTTGTAGGGGTGTGACGGTATACCGTTATGGCGGTATACCACGATATTAGAATATGAAATAGTACTATCATAAACTTAATGTAATACAGTGATAGTAAATCACGTGGTAAAGGCTATTTTCATGCGGGGAAAGAATTGTTCAATCGTTACCCTAGTAAAAATCTGAATAACCCGTATTAAGTTATATAAAAGGGTGCAGTAATTGAAGCGCACCATCTCTTAAACGCACGTGCAGACAGCTCCCTCGCATTTCACAAACCTAGAAGCAAAGTTGTTATATAACCTATTGTAGCGAAAATAGGCTATAATACTTTTGTCAATGTAGATGTGTATCTACTGATTTGAACATGAACAGGTTTATCTTTTAGAATATATCAATGTTTTGGTGAATTTCTCAGTATTTAAAGGATTACGAGGGAAATGTTTTGCGATTAGTGTTGCTGAAAGTCAATGGAAAATAGCTGTAAAACTCATTGTAACTTTAGTCATTTGTATGTAAACTAGGCAAATTTGATCGTATTTTAATCGTTAGACTATTTTGTATTTAGCTATGTCCACTATGACCGTGTATTTAATTTAATTTCAAATGAAAACATGTATAAATTGTCAACACGCCTTAACTCAAAACGGGCGTTTTGGCGTGGCGCAGCCTGTACTTGTTTGTACGTTTTAATAAAAACGGTTTAATATACCAAAAACAACTTGCATGGTTGTATTCGGGACAATTCACTTTATGCCACAAAAACGTGAGTGAGCTAAATATAGTACTAGATCCGATAATCTGATAACGCGATAAATAAAAATGTTTCTTAATTCGCTTAGACATACTGTAATGGGGGGGGGTTAGCTACATAAATGCTAGCTGCCCTCCATTGTAAATTGTGCGTAGCATGCTAGGTGGCTAACAGTAAATGTTCTAATGTGAAGAACCACATATGATTAGAATGAAAGCCCCTTTTCCCCTGCTGCGAATGAGGTTTGAATGTGTATATGTGTCAACCGACCATCATTGTGGATGCATGCGTTGCGTGTCACCCCCGTGTGCTTCTGATGCTTGTACTTGTACTTCCAATGTTCTACACACTTTATTGTAATAAATAAGTAGTACTGAAATGGAAAAGCAAAGTCTCACGACAATTGATTCCGTGGCGTCCACGTGCGTGCGTGCGAGACGTGGGGTCTTCTTGCAGCTATCGACAAGGTTGCACCCGCGGCGGGCGGACCTAGTTCGGGCGACCGAACAGCCGCTTCCCCTGAACAACTCGGCGGAACTCCCCAATACCACTGCACGTGGTGGGAGCACACTCCACCGTGGCTCATAGTAAGGGAAAGATGGGAAAGGCGACTGGGAGGCGTGCAAGACCAAGTTCTGCTTCATAGCGGAAGCAGCGGAGTAGAGCGAAGCGGAGAAAGGCGTAAGGCTGGTGGCGGCCCTGGAGGGAGAAGCTCTCACTCTTGGACCTGGGTCCCGACACCACGCCCACCTATCAGCTCCTCTGCACAGCACTAAAAAGGCACTTCAGCGAAGTTGCATCACTCCTCGCACTCAAACAGGAGCTGCACAGGAGGGAGAGACGGTTTGGTGAATGCATCGGATTACTCGCTGCCGATGTCCAGCGCCTGGCACAGCAGTCTTACCCACAGCACCCGGGAGAAGTCCACAATGGCCTGGCCCTCGACGCCTTCCTGCAGGGGTTACGACCAGCATGCCTCCAAGAGCAGATCCTCATCACCAGCCCCGCTACCCTGAACAAGACCCTGGCGAAAGCCTAAGAGCTCGAGGCAATCCTAGAAGAGGAAGCCCCAGTGCATCGGGCATTCCGGGCGACAAGCAAGGACGTGACAGTGCCAGCTAGGCGCCAAACAGTGAGAAGAGTAGGCCGCCTAGAAATCAGCGGTCGTAGCCTGCTCGTGGAGTGTTATATCAAGGGGAAGCTGGTCAACGCACTTGTTGACACTGGCTTCACCATTAGCCTGGTGTGAGACAACTTGTTCCCTGAGGTCACAAACTGGTCCCACACCACCACCAGGCTGGAAACGGTGACCGGGCAAACAGCAGACATGATGGGCTGTAAAAAGCTGTTGGGCATAACCTTTTCCGGGCCCACATCTCCGAACCCTGCATCCTGGGTCGCGATGCTCTCGCTGCTGTGGGAGCCGTAATTGACACAGCCGATCAAATCCTGCTCAACAGGCGACCACTACGACAGTCATTGAGGCAAGTACTCCCACAAACAAGCACACCGCCAGCGAAAGACAAGGACTGCACCCGAACAACCGTTGTCCAGCAACACCTCGAAACTGGTGCAGCAGCCTCCATCCAACAGCAAGTGCGATGCCTTCCCCTGGAAAAGGCCCCAGCCAGGCGGTCATTATTATTATTAATAATAATAATAATAAATCTGCATTAACATGTTTTTTTAAAAGTTAATCTCAATCTTAGGAAAATCTATTGTGTCCTCACAAAAATGAGGTAACACACGTGTAAAATACATTTGTCATCCATCACTATGGGGGAACGGTGAATAACTCTCAGAATAAATTATTTAAAGTGTCGTTGACCTTCACAGGTCAGGAGATGGTTACATACAAATCAATAAAGAAAGACTACGACTTTCCACTATTAGGTCAGTAATTAAGATGTTTGAAATCACTGGAACGGTGGTAAACCTGCTGGTAGAGGACACAAGTACATCTTTCCCCCATGTACAGTAAGGTAGATGGTCTAGGAGGCTAAGAAAAATCCAAAGGCAACAGTTTGAGATCTAAAAAACTTGCATGTTGCATCTTGGGGACATATAGTCTCCAAATCTACCATTAGATGCCAACATGCCAACAGGCTTTTTGTAAGGGTTGCCATAAAAAAAGCATCTACTGAGGGCAATCGACAAGGCATCTAGAGTTTGCTAAATGGTATTGGAATTTCAAACGGAACCAGGTGTTATGGTCAGATGACAGCAAAATTGACCTTTTTGGCCACCTACTGAGCCATGCAAAACCACATATTCTTTACACGTTTATTATTTTTGTGTGTGCATGTGTGTGTATATATATATATATATATATATATATATATATATATATGACATATATATATGAGTATATATATATCGGCATTGACATGGTTTGAGTCCTACCTGGCTGACCGGTCCTACCAGGTGGCCTGGAGAGGATCCCTCTCCTCTCCCCACACCCTCTCCACCGGAGTCCCGCAGGGCTCGGTGCTAGGCCCCGTCCTATTCTCCTTGTACACCAAGTCACTTGGTTCTGTTATTTCTGCTCATGGTTTTTCCTATCACTCTTATGCCGATGCCACTCAACTCTTTCTCTCCTTCTCTCCATCTGAGACCCAGGTCCCGGCACGGATCTCTGCATGCCTGGCTGACATCTCCGCATGGATGTCCACCCACCGCCTGAAGCTGAACCTGGGGAAGACAGAACTGCTCTTCCTCCCAGCGAAGGGCTCCCCGATGATTGATGCTTCAATCACCGTGGAAGGCTCCATAGTGTCTCCGTCCCAGTCTACCAGGAGTCTTGGAGTGACCCTGGACAACCAGCTGTGCTTCTCGAGCCACATAGCGATCACTCGGATCTGCCGATTCTCCCTCCACAACATCTAGAGGATCCGACTGTTCCTCACCCAAGAGGCCACCCAACTCCTTGTCCAGGCCCTGGTGATCTCACATCTGGACTACTGCAATTCCTTGCTGGCAGGCCTACCGGCCTGTGCCATCAAGCCACTGCAACTTGTCCAGAACGCTGCCACTCGTCTGGTGTTCAACCAGCCAAAGTTTACCCTCTACTCTCCGCTCTGCACTGGCTCCCCATCGCAGCATGCATCAGATTCAAATCACTGGTGCTTGCTTTTCAAGCGGCTAGAGGTACTGCTCCCCTTTACCTCCAGTCACTCAGCACTCCCTACACCCCAGCCAGACCCCTCCGCTCCGCCTCCTCTGGCAAACTGTCTGCCCCATCCCTCCGGGTGCCTGGCAGCTGCTCCTCACGGTCTCGCCTCTTCTCTGTCCTGACCCCTCGCTGGTGGAACGACCTCCCGCAATCGGTCAGGACCGCGGAATCACTTGCGATCTTCTGCAAGAGACCTAAGACCCACCTTTTCAGACTCCACTACCACTGAATACCACTGAATTGTCATCACCACTGCCTACTTGTTCACCACTTTATATCCCTCCTTACTCAATTTATTAAAAAAAATAAAATAATAATTACTAACCTTTTCCTTCCTAGTGCTACAGGTATGGTACGCAGATGCCTGCAATGATGTCTATCGCTGTATTACTGCACTGATCTCTTGCGCTAACTATGATCATTCTTACTATGTATTTATGCACATCTTGTAAGTCGCTCTGGATAAGAGCGTCTGCTAAATGCTTAAAATGTCAATGTAAAAAAAAAAATACATACATATATACACCGATCAGCCACAACATTAAAACCACCTGCCTAATATTGTGTAGGCCCCCCTCGTGCCACCAAAACAGCTCTGACCCGTCAAGGCATGGACTCCACAAGACCTCTGAAGGTGTCCTGTTGTATCTGGCACCAAGACGTTAGCAGCAGATCCTTTGAGTCCTGTAAGTTGTGAGGGGATGCCTCCATGGATCGGACTTGTTGGTCCAGCACATCCCACAGATGCTCGATCGGATTGAGATCTGGGGAATTTGGAGGCCAAGTCAACACCTTGAACTCTTTGTCATGTTCCTCAAACCATTCCTGAACAATTTTTGCAGTGTGGCAGGACGCATTATCCTGCTGAAAGAGGCCACTGCCATCAAGGAATACCATTGCCATGAAGGGGTGTACTTGGTCTGCAACAATGTTTAGGTAGGTGGTACGTGTCAAAGTAACATGAATGCCAAGACCCAAGGTTTCCCAGCAGAACATTGCCCAGAGCATCACACTGCCTCCGCTGGCTTGCCTTCTTCCCATAGCACATCCTGGTGCCATCTCTTCCCCAGGTAAACGAGGCACACGCACCCGACCATCCACATGATGTAAAAGAAAACGTGATTCATCATCCATTGCTCCATGGTCCAGTTCTGACGCTCACATGCCCATTGTAGGTGCTTTCGGTGGTGGACAGGGGTCAGCATGGGCACTCTGACCGGTCTGCGGCTACGCAACCCCATACGCAGCAAGCTGCAATGCACTGTGTGTTCTGACCCCTTTCTATCATAGCCAGCATTAACTTTTTCAGCAATTTGTGCTACAGTAGCTCTTCTGTGGGATCAAACCAGACGGGCTAGCCTTCGCTCCCCACACGCATCAATGAGCCTTGGGTGCCCATGACCCTGTCGCCGGTTCACCGGTTGTCCTTCCTTGGACCACTTTGGTAGGTACTAACCACTGCATGCCGGGAACACACCACAAGACCCAGTCGTCTAGCCATCACAATTTGTCCCTTGTCATTTTTCCTGCTTCCAACACATCAACTTCAAGAACTGACTGTTCACTTGCTGCCTAATATATCCCACCCCTTGACATGTGCCATTGTAACGAGATTATCAATGTTATTCACTTCACCTGTCAGTGGTTTTAATGTTGTGGCTGATCGGTGTATATATACTCATACTATACACACACACACACACACACACACACACACACACACACACACACACACACACACACACACACACACACACACACATCATAGTATTATTTTACAAGCATCTATGATCGGATAGAATACACTGCACTTTTCTAAGGCCCAGGCTCAATAGAACCATAATGTGCTTTGTTTTTGTCTTTGAATTACAAAATAAATCCTTAAACATGACTTTGACAGCCTACTCTTTTACTGCCTCTGAAATTATACTCTTAAGCTAGTAAAATAGTGCTAAGTGCATGAGTGCACACTTAGAACTCTGCTGTATTGTAAGCCGGCTTTAAGACATGGACTTACAGAAATACCTAAAGACCAAAAGATGGCAAGTGGAAAGAGACAGAGATGGCGGATATGTAATGCACCTTAAACAGGCAGACGCACATCATTCAGGGACATCAAACTACAGCCTGTCATTTGCCCTTGGGGGCGTGGGGGTGGTGGAAGGCGCACTGCATGGCAGATTTAATTTACATAAGAAATCACTGATGATCCTTCACTCTGATGCAAGGCAAGTCTAAGAGCAACTGCGGTAATGAAGTTGAAGTAATTGATATGGTTACATTAAGTACAAAACGCGCTATAAACTAATAATTCAAATGCAAATGAGATCTGTGCTGCACACAGTGCTGTGCGAGTACATAAGATGGAGACCGTAAAGCAAAGTTGAACAAGTGTGTGAATCTCACCATTAATTTGCCATAAATGGCTTTCATCATTTTCAATCCGCTGCTGGTTTTAGTATGCATTGCGTGGCCTACTGCTACCACCTTGTTTTGTTCAAAGTCCTATTCAGACTTGTAAACATAGGCAAATACATCAAAATGCATTGTTTGATTAGTTTTAATTAAATGAAATCTTCATAACAAAGTATATTTGCAGACTTTATCATTTCTTTAAATTAAAGACCTGCTGTGCCCCAGCAAGCATCAGCTTTCATTAAACTATCAGCCTGTTGGCAGGGAACCAGGGCTCTGTGCAACAAGATTTACTTCAAAGCACTAATGTGTTTAACATAATCAAGGTTATCATCTTCTGTTTTGAACAACAACAAACAACATAATAACATAAAAGCCGTTTGAAACTTGATATGGAAACCATATCCTGTTGGGGTGGACATGGAAAACGTTTGTAAATAAGATATTATCCCAGTTGAGAACTTCATAAAACAAAATGAATTATTATTTTTGAAAGATATATAATATAACACAAGAGAAAGCAGAACAATGAATGAAAGAGAGAGAGAGAGAGGGAGAGAGATACACATATATTTGCCTGGTTGCTTCCCATAGCCACAACGCTTTCAATCCACACTGGGATGTGGCCTCGTGCAAAATCCATCTGCAATCCATCTCCCTTACTTAGTGTTTACCATGAGCTGAAAGAAGAAATTGGGTGAAAGGGGGACACACTGGGAAAGGTCAAGTATAAGGGATAGAGAGAAAGTGTTGACTTCAGTAGAAAAATTCTAAAGAAGCAGGAGAAAGTGTTGACTTCAGTAGACATTTTTTAAAGAAGCAGGGGTAAGTGTTGACTTCAGTACAGAAATGATAAGCAGGATAATGTGTTGACTTTAGTACTGAGAGAGGAAATACTGGATATGCTTGTGAAGGGTGAGCTACATCAGCACTATGTATCTTGATATTTAAACATTCAAATATGTATTAAGTGTCATTTCTAACTTATTCTCAACATCAATAAAGGTGTGCCCAAACTATTATTTTTTTTACTTTCCTGACAAATAAAACCTGCATTGGTTAAGTTAGAAAGATTACCTTCTGAATCAGTGAACTTAACCCCAGTTAACATAAAGCTTGGTATCTTTTGACATTTAAAAAGAAAATCTGTGTAATGTTTTTGTTACTGCTTCTCTTATAAATGTACTGAATACACTTTCTTTGTTTTGTAAGTGGCTCTGGATTAGAATGTCTGCTAAATGACTGTAATGTACTATGCTGTAAGGTTTTCAAAGTCTTTCACTGGCATGCAAACAGAGACCAGACTGAAATTACTTAGAATTACTTCAGAGCTGTTTTTTAAAGTAAAATCTGTGAAAATCCTTGCTTCAGAGGAATGGACACCTACTATTTTTAAGTGAGTGGGAAAAAAAACGTTTGATGGAGCGTCGCTTTGAACAGCACAAGCTGTTCTATTAGAATCCATCATCAGTTCACCTGCATGTTCAACGTTGATCACATTATACTACATATGGAAATGAAACATTGGAAAATAAATAAATATATATTTGAAAAGGATCCTCAGAGAAAGTGTTCAGTTGGGTACACTGAACATACTGTACATACTGTACATCAACACTTGGAACTCAAACGCATGCAAAAAAGAAAAGAAATGGATAGGGTATATTTTATCACGGAATAACTGTTAGGTACTTTTTTAAGCACAGAAAAAGACCTTAAAAGTTCCACCACCTGTCCTGTCTCCAAAATGCAGCTGGCACACATGATGTCAGCAGGCAGCGAGGGGGGGGGAGTCAGCATGTGCTGGCCTCTTTATGGAGTTAGGCAAGTTCATCTTTACTTTCATCTAAAGCAAAACTTGGAGATACTTTATTCACCATAGCTTCTTGGGGCAAATTTGAGTCCTGCAACACCAAAATAAATCCATAGCCATTTGCAAATTTCCCAAAAGAATCTGTAGAAAGTGATAAAGTCCTGAATGATTCTCCAAAGCATTCAAACGTATGGGTCAAGCTGGTGTTCGTTTTGTTAAAACATGAAAATGCGTTTAATCTTTGAAACATACTTAAGTTTCTTAAATGTTGTCTAATCGCAGAAGTGACTATACTATATAATCAGTTGGCAATCAATTTTAAAAGATGAAATGACATTAACACTTATTGGGTGGGTGCTGTTGGTAACACTTTAGAACTTCGTTCACTTTGCTTAATAAAACCTTCTTAACTGAATCATCAATCACGCACAATCGATTGTTCATATTTATTCCAATGTTAATAAATGTTAATGTATGGATTATTAAAGAGGCATGTAGCTTGGTCAAATTGAGAAATTGCCACATAAGAGTACAATATGCACTGCTGAGATAGGAATACACTACCAGTCAAAAGTTTTAGAACACCCCCATTTTTCCAGTTTTTACTTAAATTTAAGCAGTTCAAGTCCAGTGAATAACCTGAAATGGTACAAAGGTAAGCGGTGAACTGCCAGAGGTAAAAAAAAAAAAATGTTTAGGTTACCAAAAACTGAAAAATAATGTACATTTCACAGTTATAAAAAAAGGCCCTACACCATCAAAAGGCACTTGGAAACTGGAGGAAACTCTGACAGGAAGAGGTCTGGCAGAGCCAAAGCCACAACAAAATCAGAAGACAAGTTTCTGAGAGTCAACAGCTTGCGTGATAGACAGCTCACAGGACAACAGCTTCAAGCACAGCTTAACAGTGGTCAAAGTAAGGAAGTCTCAGTTTCAACTGTGAAGAGAAGACTTCGAGCTGCAGGTTTGACAGGTCGAGTGGCAGTAAGAAAGCCACTGCTAAGATGGCAAAATAAGAAAAAGCGGTTTGCCTGGGCAATGAAGCACTGCCAGTGGACTACTGAAGACTGGAAGAAGATCTTATGGACCGATTAATCAAAATGTGAAATCTTCGGTTCATCACGCAAGGTTTTTGTATGCTGTCGAGTAGGCGAAAGGATGGTTCCTCAGTGTGCGACACCCACCCTTAAACATGGAGGAGGAAGCGTGATGGTCTGGGGCTCTTTTGCTGGATCCAGAGTCGGCGACTTGCACAGAGTCACAGCATTTTGCAGCGCCATGCAATACATAAGAACATAAGAACATAAGAATACATAATGATGAGAACGGGCCGTTCGGCCCATCTTGGCTCATCATGTCCTAATCTAAAGAACATCCAGTACTACATCTAGCCTGGCCTTGAATAGCCCGAGCGTTTCTGCCTCTACTACCTGACCTGGCAAGCTGTTCCAGGCATTGACAACTCTCTGTGTAAAGAAAAACTTCCTAATATCTGTGCGGAATTTGCCTTTAACTAATTTCCACCTGTGGCCTCTTGTTCTGCTGACCCCACTTATCTTAAAAAATCTTTGGTATTTTACTTTGTTAATCCCTTTTAGGAATTTAAAACCTCAATCAAATCCCCCTAAGTCTGCGTTTGCTAAGTTTAAATAAATTGAGTGCCTTAAGTCTATCATCATAACTTTTACCTTTCATACCAGGTATCAGTTTAGTTGCCCTTCTTTGGACTTTTCAAGAGCTTCAATATCTCTCTTGTAGTGCGGTGCCCAGAACTGCACACAGTATTCTAAGTGCGGTCTGACAAAGGCGTTATATAACATTAATATAACCTCCTTTGATTTGTACTTTTTGCTATGATCCCAGCATCCTGTTGGCTTTTTCACTGCTGTAGCAGACTGCTTTGATGCAGATAGGCTTTGATCCACTACAACTCCTAAATCCTTTTCAAATTGAACACCTACTAACTTTTCTCCTCCCATAAAATACTCCTGTCTAATGTTTTTATTTCCCACATGCATTACTTTACATTTAGCAATATTGAACGTCATCTGCCATGTATCTGCCCATTTTTGGATTTTGTTTAAATCATCTTGGATTACTTTTGTCGATTCCAAACTGTTTGCCAAACCCCCAAGTTTAGTATCATCTGCAAATTTAACTATTTTGCTACTAATGTCCATATCCAGATCATTTATGTAAATAAGGAAGAGCAGAGGTCCCAGCACCGATCCCTGCGGGACACCACTGCCCACAGCACCGAGGTCAGATTCGGCCCCACCTACTGTTACTCTTTGTATACGCCCTTGCAGCCAATTTTTAACCCACTGTGAAACTACTCCTACAATTCCTACTGATTTCATTTTAGCAATGAGCCTCTCATGTGGTACCTTGTCAAATGCTTTCTGAAAGTCCAAATATATAACATCATAAGCCTGGTTCAGGTCAACACACTTTGTAGCCTCTTCGAAAAAGTCCAGGAGGTTTGTTAGGCATGACCTCCCCTTGAGAAATCCATGCTGGCTCTCCCTTAAAATACTATTATTTTTCAAGAATGATTCCAACTTATCCCTAATAATACATTCCAGCATTTTACATGCGATGCAAGTTAAACTGACAGGCCTATAGTTCCCTGGGTCAGTACGGTCTCCCTTCTTATATATTGGAATTATACTACCCTGCTTCCAGTCATCTGGTATTTCTCCAGTGATTATGGATTGGCTGAAAATATCTGTCAATGGTTTATATATAATTTCCCAAGTTCTTTGAGTACTCTGGGATATATGCCATCCGGGCCTGCTGCCTTATTTGTCTTAAGCTTTTTGTAGTTTTTGTAGTACTTCTACATCCCTTATCTCAAAGTCCTCCAGAACATTCCGTACCTTGTCTATACATTTAGGCATATTTATAACCTCTTCTCTAGTAAAGCTCTCCACAAAGTAACTGTTTAGTGTGTTTGCAATGTCCTTATTATTATAAACCAAAGTTCCTTCCTTATTCTTAATGCACTTAACCTCATCTTTAACTTTCCTTTTTCTACTACAATATTGAAAAAACTTCTAAGGGTTACTTTTTGCATCTTGGGAAATTTTAATTTCAAACCGCCTTTTAGCTGATCTTATTTCCTTTTTAGCCTTAGCCCGCATATTACAATAATCTAACTTGTTTCTCTCTGAGTTATCCTTTTTATATACTCTATACAGTCGTTTCTTTTGCCTCAAAATCACCCGTAAAGATTTAGTCATCCATTGTGGAGACTGTTTTTTCATCCTATTTTTCCTTACTTTGGGGATGAATTTACACTGTACATCTACAATAACCCTTTTAAATATAGTCCATTTTTCATTCACAGTTCTGCAATCTAGAAGTTTAACCCAATCTATATTACTTAAATTCTCTCTCATTTTATTAAAGTCAGCTCGTCTAAAATTAAAAATTCGAGAGTTAGAGGAGGCTGTCTTAACTTGCCAAAAATATCAAAAATAACTGCACTGTGGTCACTTGCTCCTATTGGTTCTCCTACCTCTGTGCTGCAAATTCTATCAGGATTGTTACACAAAACCAGATCCAGTATTGATTTCCCTCTTGTAGGCTGAGTAACAGACTGTACCAAAAAGCAGTCATTGACCATATCTATAAACTCCTCTTCACATTTGCCCTGACCTGTCACTATCTCCCAATTGATAGAGGGGTAATTGAAGTCGCTCATTATTATCGTCTCTCCTTCAGCACAGATTTGTTTTATGTTATCAAAGAGCGTACTATTTATGTTACTATCTGAAGCTGGAGGTCTATAACATACTCCTATATTCAGGCCCTTCTCACGATCTCCCAATAATCTAATCCAGATGTCCTCACAAGAAACTAATGGGTTTATACCTGGAATTTCCTGCACATTAAGATTGTCTTTCACATAAAGGGCCACTCCCCTCGTCTTTTATTAGTTCTATCCTTCCTAAACAATTTGTACCCTCTACATTATATTCTTCCCCATCCGCTGCGCCAAGCCATGTCTCTGTAATCCCAACAATGTCATAACCCCCATTTAACATGACAGTCTCCAGTTCCAAAAATTTATTTTTACACTTCTCGCATTTAAACACATGAGCTTCAAAGCCTTGCTCACCCGTACGTTGCTACTGTTTCTACTATTCCTCTCCCGCTCCCTCACTCCCTTCCATCCCAAGCCACACTTGCTAAAATGTTGTTTACTCAAGACTTTATTCATGCTTTCCCCTGTTATATGTAGTCTTGACAGACTCCATCTGGGCAGTCTGCACCACCCTACTCATTTCGCTCTCTATCCTCCCTGCCCCCCGAATCCCTAGTTTAAATAATCCTGCGCTACCCTAAGCATACGCTGCCCCAGAGCATAGGTACCCATCCGGTTCAGGTGTAACCCATCGGGCTTGTATAGGTCACCCCTGTTCCAGAAGAAGTCCCAGTGCTCAATAAATCTATACCCCTCTTTCCTACAGAAGGATTGTAGCCACGTGTTAAACCTATAGATAAACTTCAGCTTCCCTCTGCTTGCACGTGGTACTGGTAGAATTCCCGAGAAGACAATACCCTCTGGTCTACGCCTAGTTAGTCAGGCGTTCATCCTACAGCAAGATAATGACCCAAAACATACCTCCAGGCTATGTCAGAACTACCTTAGAAGAAAATAACAAGATGGTAAGCTTCAAATCATAGAATGGTCGGCACAGTCTCCAGACTTAAACCCCATCGAGCTGGTTTGGGATGAACTGGACAGAAGGGTGAAAGCAAAGCAACCTACAGTGCAACACATTTGTGGGAACTTCTGCAACAGTGTTGGGAAAAACCTTCCGAACAATATTTGATTCCCATTGTAGAAAGAATGCCACGAGTGTGTTCGGCTGTTACACTATATGGCCAAAAGTCAGTGGACACCCCTACTAATTATTGAGTTCAGGTGTTTCAGCCACACCCATTGCCAACAGGTGCATAAAATCCTGCACATAGCCATGCAATCTCCACAGACAAACATTTAGAATTCAGAATGGTTCATAAAGAGCTCAGTGAGTTTAAACGCGGCACTGTCATAGGATACCACCTTTGCCACAAGTCAGTTCGTGAAATTTCTGCCCTATTAGATGTGCCCCGGTCAACTGTAAGTGCTATTATTGTGAAGTGGAAACGCCTAGGAGCAACAACAACTCGGCCATGAAGTGGTAGACCACGCAAACTCACAGAGCGGGGCCGACGAGTGCTGAAGCGCATAGCGCGTAAGAATCGCCTACCATCTGCTGCATCACTCACTACAGAGTAGCAACTGCCTCTGGAAGCACCATCAGCACAAGAACTAAAGGCCGGGAGCTTCATGGAATGGGTTTCCATGGCCGAGCAGCTGCACACAAGCCTCACATCACCATGTGCAATGCCAAGCGTCGGCTGGAGTGGTGTAAAGCACGCCGCAACTGGACTCTGGAGCAGTGGAAACATGTTATTTGGAGTGATGAATCACGCTTCACTATCTGGCAGTCTGATGGACGAATCTAGGTTTGGCGGATGCCAGGAGAACGCTACCTTCCAGAATGCATAGCCTACTGTAAAGTTTGGTGGAGGAGGGATAATGGTCTGGGGCTGTTTCTCAGGGTTTGGGATAGGCCCCTTAGTTCCAGTGAAGGGTATTCTTAATGCTACAGGATACGAAGACCAATTGGGCACTTCTAAGTTTGTGGCAACAGTTTGGGGAAGGCCCTTTGCTGTTCCAGCATGACTGTGCCCCTGTGCACAAAGCGAGGTCCATAAAGACATGGTTAGACAAGTTTGGTATGGGGGAACTCGATTGGCCTTGTTACGTTCCACGTGTATGTGTGTTTTTGTCTTCTCGGTTTCCGTGTTCTGCAGGAGTGCCATCCGCCATTCCATTCGCCTTCCCCACTGTCAATCATTTGTATGTCCTGGTCCCGCCTCCACCAATCACCTGCCCTTCCATAAAAACCCCATGACTGCTTCCTGCAAGAGGCTGCTGTTTGTTTGCTGATGGTTGAGAGAGACTGAGAGAGTGTGAAAGCCAGTGAAAGTTTGAAAGTGAAAGTGTATGGTTGTAAAGTTTGTTTGTTCCCACATAGGCCTTGGGATAGGTAAGAGGGAGGCCTCTATACATTTTCGGTAGGTCAATCCTGTGTATAGAGACATTAGGAAAGGGGTGGTTGCCATCTGTGTACCTTTGTTTACGGGTAGCTAGTATAGATTAGATAGGTAGACTTTTATTTTGTATAAAAGTAGATAGTCAGCCTATCTTAGTTTTTGTTTGTAGCTAGCCTTGTTCTGTTTTATTAAGTTCATTTCTTTGGCAACATCCGTGTCCCTTGGCCGTGTGTCTTTGTGTTTGTATATTGACCTTTGTAAATATGTAAATAGCCTCACTATTGTCACTAATATATATGTATATAAACACCGACTGCACCTTCCCCTCTTGCCTTGTCTTTATTATTTACCCTAATTTTCGTTCATGACCCGATCCAATTTATATTCTTTTATGTTACGATCTCCCCAGTACCCCTAAACACATCGGGCCGTAACAGGCCTGCACAGAGCCCTGACCTCAACCCCATTGAACACCTTTGGGAGGAATTAGAACCCTGATTGCGAGCCAGGCCTTCTCATTCAACATCAGTGCCTGACCTCACAGATGCTCTTTTGGCTGAATGGGCACACTCATTCCATCTTGTGGAAAGCCTTCCCAGAAGAGTGGCAGCTGTCATAGCCGCAAAGGGGGGTCCAACTTCATATTAACGCCCATGGTTTTAGAATGGGATGTCCAACACGCTCATATAGGTGTGATGGTCAGGTGTCCACTGACTTTTGGCCATATAGTATATATCTGCAAAAGGTGGCTACTTTGATTTAAAAAATTATTCCATGAGTTCTCCAATTGTTTATGTGTTCTATGCTTTAATTTCAGAGTACATTGAAACATTAAACTGCGTAAATTTCAATAAAATCCAATCCAATGAAAAAATGTAGGTGTTCTAAAAGTTTTGACCGGTAGTGTATATTACAGCATAGAAACGTATCTTATTTTATTTAAATTCCTTCATCTGGCAACACTACCCTCCACCTTAACACATTTAGTCCAAAAAAAAATTAATACATTTTGTTTCCGATTTCTCCCTATTTCACTTCCCAATTTGGAAGGTAATTATATTTATTTCGATTAACCCTCCCCCACGAACTCGCCGCCCATCTCTATGGGGCAAGCTACTCTCAAAGGCTAGTAATGACCCGCCTCCTTTGAGACGGAACTCACCGACCGCCTTTCTGGAGACACCCTTACGTGCTTCACAGCAAGTTCATGCCGACCTCCCCTCCCCCTGGGGCGGACAGCCAAATGCTGCCCCCGATTGGGGCTAACAGCCATCTCTGCCAGTGTGGTAGAAACAGGTTTTGAACAGCATCCCTGATAAGCAGCTCACACTCATACAGGACCAGCCAAATACGGGTGCGTTACACCGCTACGTTATCCGCCAGCCCACATTTAGTAAAATTTAGGCTTGGGATTCAAGATAATGATTTTAGAATGGGTAAGGGAAAATTAAATGCAATCAAATCAAACTAAACCTTAATTTCCTTAACCCTCCTATTATGTTGAAATTAATTAACATATTTTATGTTTCGGGTCAACTTGACTCCAGCAATTCAAACCTACAGAAAATGATTGTAATTGAAAGTGTTACCCAGGTTTCTGTCTCAGCTATTTTGTGTCTCTCTGCTGACCATCTTACTAGTCCTGTAAATGAAACATGACTCCCCCACCCTCCTCTTATACATAAAATATTCATATTACGTGACTATAGAAAAATATGCGAATCACCATAACATCTCATTGATTGACCTAAAATGTTTGTTTGAAGGGCTTTATATTGCTTTTAAGTACTCATTTTTGTTTGTTATAACTTTTGTAATTAAACACAGTTTTTAGTTTCAAGGATAGTAACATTTATTTAGTTTGGGGTCAATTTGAAATAAAAATGTTTTGGTTCATAAAACACTTCAGTAAGTACCACATAGCAGTTATTCAATAATTAAAAAACATCAATAAAAAGTAAATTAGTCACCAGAAATGAGTTTATTAAGAGAAACTAGTTGAATACAGTCTAGCCTTTGGTTGCACCACTGTGCACATGATGTGCAGAAAGTGTGTGTGTGCTTCTTGCAGATGTACTTCTTGCATTTCATGCATGTGGTGCTGATCTTAGAGTCATTTCTGTTGGGACAAACCTGACACCTACCATGTTTTCTGCCTGTTGTTGGAACTACTGGAGTTTGGGTGTGTGTCTCCTTTTGAATCTCCTATACAACAGATGCAGCCGTTGATGCTCTTGGAAGGAACCGTCTTCTCTCATTGTCCCATACATCCCTTATAGCCACAAGTTTGTCACACTCCCATTGACCCTGCCTTGTTTCTGTCATCAAAGCACATGACGTGGGAGGACATTGTAGCTGGAAATATTGACCTACCAGTGTTAGCGTTCCCAAGGCTTGCTGTTGCTTTGCCTTTCGACTTATACACTCCTGCCAAAATAAGCATGGCTTGGGAGTGCAGGAAACATCTTATGTTAGGATCCTAAAGCATGGAAAAAGTTTTTGACGATCATAAAACTGCATGGGAAAGTGCCCTCAATATCAACTAAAACAACATTTATCAACTAAAACAACAACATTGATATTTTCTAAGGTTTTATATAGCTACAGAGCTTGCGGTCAAAATGACCCCAAACAACACTGTTGTGTACAAAGTGTATACAGGACATTGAAAATATATTATCATATTAATTTTATGTTTACCAAGTTTCCCCATGAAATTAGGAAAAGTCATGAAGTATCAAGCTGAAAAAGTTAATCATGTTTTTAGAGATGTTAAACATTGAATGGGGTCAAATTGACCCCAAACATAACAGAAGGTTTAACCATTAACCCAGCGCCTCAAAAAGGTCAGTTTAACTGGCAGTGTCTCTATGTGGCAGCAGAAGTTAGAGATTGTAGGCGATGATAATTTGCACTCACAGATTGATTGGTCTGGCAGTGCCAAATACCCGCCTTTTCATGCTAAATCTGTCTGGGTTGCATTTTTTGAGGGGGTTGCAGTTCATTCTATATCAAGATTAATGTTCATGTCTCCATAGTACAGCATTATGAAGATATTACACCGTGGGAAAATCGATTGATGCTACTTAAAAATGATTTCCAACCTTCCTGGTAATGTAAAATGATGAGGGTTCGTTACAAATGTTATCTACCACTTGCATTTAATTTCCAAAAATAATGCAGTATATTTAATCTGTTTCATTTTAATCTGCAATAAAGATTTTGGTTAATGACAGACCTGTGGATCCGTGGCATCAATTTACAGATGCAGCATATCACTAAAATCTTTTTTTTTTAAATTTAACATTTTTGTTTGCTTTCAGATTTTTTCCAGTTTTTCTCACAATTTAGTGGCCAATTATAGCCTCTATTTATTTCAATTTGCCCTCCCCACACAAATTTGCCGCTTGTCTCAATGAGGCAAGCTAATTCTCAGAGGCCAGCGATGATCCACCTCCTTCGAGACTAAATTCGCCCACCCACATGCTGGAGTCACCCTTCCCAGCTCTTCCCAGTGAATTTGTGCTAGCTCACCCTCCACCCTCCCCCTGGGGTGGACAGCCAAATAGGGGCTCCCCCCAGGGCTGGTTTGGCACAGTCGAGTTTAGAACCGCGACAGTGATAGGCAGCTCACACTCATAAATGGAAGTGTTAGACCGCTACGTTATCGGAGGCCCCCTGAGCCCTGAATCTTTTGATCACAATGCCTGTCATTCACTCTTGCACACTAGCATTCCTCACACATTTAAAATGAAAGCGAAAGTGCATGAAATGTACAGTACATAGAAATGCGGGCATAGACAAAATAACTAAAACACCCAATGAAAAAGGACTAATATATATATAATACTGAATATAGAAGCGCCCTTTAAAACAGCAGTGTACTTGATAATGATGTTGATGCTAATGATAATGTTTAAAGCAGGCAGAGTGGTGTGGGTGTGGGTTCAAATGGAAGAAGAAAGCCCCCAGAGACCTCCGATTGATAGATAATCACACCAGCGTGGTCGTCTATGTTTATTCAATGACATACTTTAGCAGCACTCCCCCGTTCGGAATTGATTTGAGGCCAAGGCCTGTACTGAGCAAGCATACCAGTGCTAATAAAAACATCATAAGACTGAGTCAGCATCTCACATAATGATCTGAGATGTGAGTGACGCAAGGAAAAAGACCACACCGCACACAAGGGGGCCTCAATGCCCTGGTTTCAATCAACATTTGTCCTTAACTTTGACTTACAAAGTTAAATACAAATAAATACAAGTATCAATCGTTTTTTGTTTGGAAAGCTCATTTGTTTTGTGATTAAAACTATTGTCTCCTGACAGTGCACAGTTTAGCGCTGTTTTTTTATTGACACATTCTTTATATGCGTTACTTTCCCATTTGGATGTGTGGTCAGGTGTGGTTTTTCAGCAGGTAGTCAGCCAGTGTAGTTAGCTAACCAGAGGTCAACTGCAGTTCAAAGGTCTGTGTGGCGGATATCATGGGGAAATGTCGCTGTGGTCATGTACGGTTCTGAAGTGCAGCACACGTGTTTCAGGCCACATCGCCCATTCCGTACAGTCAGTACAAATGTGTCCTGAATTCTCCTGGTTTCACTATTAACAGTGCGTACTGCCTATCTGAATTCTCCTGGTTTCACTATTAACAGTGCGTACTGCCTATCTGAATTCTCCTGGTTTCACTATTAACAGAGCGTACTGCCTATCTGAATTCTCCTGGTTTCACTATTAACAGTGCGTACTGCCTATCATTGTCATCATGAGTCATGCCCTGAATGTTCAGCCTGCTTTGGAACACAACCCCAGGCAGCAAAGACTGTTTTTATATGTGCACAATTAGACCAGTCTATGTTAAATATGACTCAACAGTATACATTACCTTCATCAGGCAACATCACAACAGTCTAACAAAGCAACATAATGCCCCGGAGGGAGAGAGCATTGTTTGCCCCCAAATATATGAAACCATGAATAATGCATCCATGAATAGAGAGGGTTTGCTGAGTAGGGATTCGAAAGGTTTGTAAATATGTTAGGCCTCTGGGTGTAGCCCATACTGTACATAATGGTTTGCTCTAATCATATGATCCATATAATTATGATAAAGACAATTATCACAATAAAAATATAATTGAACACTCATGACCCCAGGATTCACCTTTTTCAAACACACAGGTAATGTTCTGCCCACATTTTCTATGCATTTCCTGGTGAGATTATGGAAGAAACCCAGTGCCTAACATCCAGATCGACATGACAGTCCTCTCTCTTTTTTACAGACAGAGGACTAATTTTCGGTTCCTCATTTAGCTGTGTATTCAAATAATATCCAAATGCACACTTGGGGTCCTAATTTGGTGAATCAGAATGGTATCGGTAACTCCGACGCAAAGTGAGGACAGTGGCGCTTTAGGGTGTGTCTAACGCAATTTCTGTAATTTTGTGACTTAGGACGATAGCGACAAACTCTCAACTGCAACTAGGCCTGTTTCATTGATGTTCGGCCTACTCACTAGTGAACCAGCTCCGCAGCCAACCGGTCCCTGATCTCCCGTGCGCCCTGAGCCTCTCCAACCCCTTCAATCGCCACATGCAACTCTGCCTCTCTCCGTCTTAAGTCCTGTAATGCGTCCTCTGCGAGGTCAACGTGGCATCCATGGTGCAGGGCAATGTTGTGTAGGACACAACATGCCACAAAGAACGTGGGCTGTATTGTAATGTACCACCCGACCTGTCCAAACATCTGAAACGCATTTTTAACATTCCAAAGGTTCTCTCGATCACTGATCTGGCCCTAGAAAAAAGAGGGTTAAAAGCACGTTGTGTAGGTGTTGTGGGCACAATGTATGGCGTAATCAGCCATGGTTTTAATGGATAGCCGTTGTCCCCTAGTAGCCACCCATCCAGGGGGGCATCCCCCTGAAAGGCTGTAGGAATGACAGAGTTGGCCAAGATAAAAGAGTCATGAGTAGACCCAGGATAATTGTCAAACACATGCGTCACCCTGGAGTGTGCATCACAAACCACCTGGATATTAATGGAGTGGACCCCCTTCCGATTCACATAAATGATACCATGATCAGATGGTGTGCGCAACTGCACGTGCGCAGTCAATGGCACCCAAGACCCCAGGGAATCCACATTGCGTATAAAAATCCTGTTTAGTTCTCTGCTGGCTGTCAGGTGTAGGAAAAGTAATAAACTCATTTGCATGTTGGACAAGACTGGAAGAAACTGCATGTGCAGTTGAACTGATAGCCGTCTGGCCAACACCGGCTACTAAACCAAGGGTGTGTTGGAAGGAGCCGGTGGCGAAGAAGGCCATGGCTGCTGTCACTTTAACAACGACAGGGAGTGCACAGGGACCAGGTGGGTTTCTCTCGATGTCCGGAGCAACGAGCCGGCAGATTCAAACGACAACCTGTCGGGAGAGGTGCAGCTTCTGCCTGCACTCCTCCTCAGACAGGTTGATAAATTATACCCATTGGCGGTATATGCGCTCACGGTATCGCCTTCGGCGTCCAATTATGTACTCAATTTTCTGTAGCGCAAATGGAAAGAAATTTTCACATAAGAATTTTTTTTGCATACAAACATATATTTATTTAACAGGTGTATCTTACTAAACGGTAGTGATGGATGGCCTGCCGGCTTCAGTCTTTCATGTCCGTGCATTGAATAACCACAAGCTGTGGTGAAATAGTTTTTAGCTTAATTGATTACAGCTTGCAAGTTACCCATGAATTGGACGATTTGCCTCAACATGGGGGGAAATTCACAATATTCCCAAAACATTCTCATGTGATTTCAGATAACCCTAGGTTCATATGTGTGCATCAATAAAGTCACCAAATTGCACAGATCGCCAGCGTTTGAGTTAAGAGGTGATCTAGTTGGACGTTAACGCAAACTCATTGACACCAAACTTGCATAGCGCTGACTGTTTTCATTGTCACACCCCCTATTGCGCTGCCCAACCCATAGTCACGCAAATGCCTTCATTGCGCACCAAGAAATTGCCAAACTCGGCCGAGGCGGGAAATATTCAGTTTGCGACAAACTAAACTGGCAATTCGCCAGCACTAAGACATAACGCCACTTACCGCTGGCACAAAAATAGGGCCCTTGGTATTTCAACAAGGATTGAGCAGGCACTTCATGTTAGATGACACTATTTTTGAGGAACAATATTGTTTCCAGGGCTGCTTCCGACAGTCACAGCCAAAAACAGAAAGCTGGGGGCAGAAATATATCCAATACTCCACACCTTTTTTTCAGAATGCACAAATTTGGGGGGGTGTGAAAAATGTTGTAGGGGGGTATGGTTGTTGGAGCAAGGGTGTCATGAAATTGGAATTCGGCAACCAGGCTGTTAAACACACATTTCGAAATGCAGAACACATTTGCGACTGCTGTATGTTTTATTAGGTAAAGACACCCTTTCTCAGGCAGATTTATGAAGACATTGATTCTTTGTCTGGCAGCGTACCTGCTGCCCGCTATGCTAATTGGGTGAATCACAGACATAAAGGCCCGTCCTGCCAAGCGGATCTATAACACATTTGTCTGGCGAGGCAAATGCACTGTCTACGGCCCATAGATAAATGCTCAGGTCAATAACTTTTGTTCTAAATAAACCACAGACACACGGTGTAACCAATACCTGTTCAATACCTGTAGTAAATAAGGTCGGCTGATATATGTGGCTTATTAATGGAGCAAATTACAACGTGAATGAATGATTCTCTGGGTATAATTTGAGGCAGCATGCTGGAACAATACTTTAGCATCCAAATTATCATGTGGAAAGAAAAAGGGAAAAGAAAAGAAAGATGCTACATCAAATTGAAATGTTATATTATTATTATAATATAATATAATATTTATAAAAATGTTTAAACAGATGTAGAATTTAAACAACTAAAAATTTCACATAAACTTCTGAAAAGCATCCTTAACATTCTTGACCTAATAGTTGGTAAAAGCACATTTAGCTGCAATTACAGCCTTTGGGGAAAGCCTGGCTTACTGAAGAGAGACGGACTCGACCCGAGCTGGAAAGGTGCTCTTCTATTATCTAGAAATTTTTCCCGTAATCTAATCTCGCAAAATTTGTGACTTCTCAGAGCGGTAGCCAGGCAGCAGACTTCTGGTCCTAAACTACTGTCTGTTAGCTTCCAAAAACCTGTGACTAGCTTAACTATTGAGACTGTGTCTGTCCCTCATTTTGGAAATGGTTTTAGAAATAAAAAGCTATCTGAGCATTTGTGTACATAATCGTATTTATATTAAAACCTCTCAGCCTGCTGTAAGTGTTATCTGTAATAAGACATATCTTAAATGTGGATTGTTAAATGTTAGATCACTTTCCCCCAAGGCGTGATTACTTCTTGTGAACGAAGTAATCACGGACCATAGTTTTGACCTGATTAGTTTAACTGAAACCTGGCTTAGGCCTGATGAATACAGTGCACTTAATGAGGCATCTCCTGATGGTTATGCTAGCTGTCAAGCGTCGCGTCTGTCCGGTAGAGGGGGCGGTGTTGCTGTGATTTTTGCTACAAAATGTAATGTCACACCTAAATGTGGGGATAAATTCTCCTCTTTTGAATCACTTCTTATGCTTTCTGGACGGTCAAAAGATAAAGTTACCTTCCTCTTAGTAACTATTTATAGACCATCTGGACCATATACTATCTTTCTTTCTGAGTTTGCAGAGTTTTTATCAAGCTTGGAAACTATGGCAGATATATGGCAGATATATGTGTGATTGTTGGAGATTTCAACATTTATATTGATAATGACAGTGACCCTTTAGGACTGGCTTTTGCAGCTATTATTGACTCTTGATGATCAAGATGGCGGCACCTACGGACAGACGTGCGATTCGTCTGGTCGGCAGAGTGGCGCACCGTTTCGCACGAAACACAGATGCAGCGACTTTAAAGATTCAACACAGTGTTCACGTTAGTCCAGTTAGTCCTGTATGTTCTGACCGTGTAACTTTATGTAATCGCCTGACGCAACGAGCGAGATTCAACAGAAAATTTGGCAACACGGCTCCGACCAAAACAAGACCCACCTCCCCCAAAGCGGCCTGCACAACAGCGGATTTACCTGACCAAGCTGCCCAGGTGAGGGAAAGACCGAAGCGGTGTCGTCGCTCGAGGAAGTGCGGCAAACGCGCGTGTGCCTTGTGGAGATAAAAAAATAACCCAATCCGCCCAGCTATTCCATCGGTTATGTTGGCAAATATCCGATCTTTAACCTGCAATCTGGACGATCTGAGAATGCGCACGGAAAGCACAGAGGGGAAAAGTTGCTGCGCGTTCATTTTATGCGAATCATTCTTGAACGAGAATGTAGCAGATTCAGCCATTCAGATTCAGGGGCTGACTTCATTTAGGCTGGACAGAGATCTAGAGCGAGTGGGGAAGAAATCAGGCGGTGGGCTGTGCATTTTTATTCGAGATGCTTGGTCTACTAACACCTCTGTTGTGGCAACTCACTGTTCACAGCAGTTGGAGTGCATGGTGGTTAAATGCAGACCCTTCTACCTTCCTAGGGAGATGTCCACTGTTACATTGGTAGCAGTGTATATTCCCCCGGAGGCTGACAAGAAGGAGGCCCTGAGCCAGCTCCACTCCATTGTTAGTGAGCAGCAGACAGCCCACCCTGATGGCTTCCTCCTTGTTGGTGGGGACTTCAACCATGCCAATTTGAAGTCAGTTGCACCCTGTTTCTACCAGCATGTGGGCTTTGCAACACGGAATGACAGCAAGCTGGACCTGGTGTACAGCAACATCCGGGGAGCCTATAGGGCCTACTGCCGGCCCCCCATCGGCACCTCTGACCACAAGACTGTCATGATGCTCCCAGTCTACAGACCGCGGCTGGTGCGATCCAAGCCAGCTACTAAGACCATCAGAACCTGGCCAGAGCCACCTCAGCCCTGCAGGACTGCCTAGAGACCACAGACTGGAACATGTTCAGAGAGGCAGCCACCCAGGACCAGCACACGTGTGTAGAGGAATACTCAGCCTCTGTGACTGGTTACATCGAAAAGATCATCGAGGACGTCACCGTGGAGAAGACCATCACCACACGCGCTAACCAGAAGCCATGGATGACAGCGGAGGTGCGGACCCGCCTGAAAGAACGAGACGCAGCCTTCAGATCCGGGATGAGCTGTCATTCAAGGCGGCAAGGGCTGAGCTCTCCCATGCCATCAGGGGGGCAAAACGCCAGTACGCACAGAAGATCAAAAACCACTTCTGTGACACCAATGACACCAGACGCATGTGGCATGTGGCAGGGCATTCAAGCTCTGACGGATTACAAGCCCAACCCACTGGCCATCCACAGTGATGCCGACCTCCCTGATACACTGAACAACTTCTTTGGACGGTTTGAGGCCTCAAACCACACACCAGCACACAAAACCATCCCCCCCGCCGGAGAGCAGCCGCTCCAACTGGACCCTGCTGACGTGAGGAAAACCCTATCCAGGGTCAACCCGCGGAGAGCCTCAGGTCCGGATAACATCCCGGGGCGTGTGCTTAGAGACTGCGCCGACCAGCTGGTGAAAGTCCTCACAGACATTTTCAACCTCTCCCTAAGCCAGGCGGTCATCCCATCAGGCTTCAAAAAGACCACCATCATCCCCGTGCCGAAGAGTCGAGAGCACCAAGTTCCTCGGCGTGCACATCTCGAACAACCTCAGCTGGTCTCTCAACACGAAGACCATAGCCAAGAAGGCACGGCAACGCCTCTACTTCCTGCGCAGGCTGAGAGACACCAGAATGCCACGGCCCATCCTCACAACGTTCTACAGAGGGGCTGTGGAGAGCATTCTCACCAGCACCATCACAGTGTGGGGAGGAAACTGCACGGAGGCTGAACGAGACTCCCTGCAGCGCACAGTGAGAACAGCCGAGAAGATCACAGGTGCCCCTCTCCACTCCATCCGTGACATCTACACGAAGCGCTGCAGAAGTAGAGCCAATGGCGTCATCAAAGACACCACCCACCCAGCGCACGGACTGTTCGAGAGGTTACGGTCGGGCAGGCGGTACCGCAGCCTCGCGACAAAGAAACAGACCACCAGATTCCACGACAGCTACTTTCCCCAAGCTGTCAGAATACTGAATGGACATTAAACTCGAACATAAACACTGCCTCCAGCCCTGCGCCGTGGGCTGAACTGCACTATAATGTTACCTCAATGTGACCTAAATGTCGTTGTAAATGTTGCACTGTCCTAACTGGTGTGGAATTGTTGTATTGTTGAGAACAGTCACGCTGCTACTAGTGTCCACCTGCCGTTTCTGTTTTTTCCACAACAAAACAATACATGCCTGCACCTTATTGTTACCTCAATGTGTTTCTGTTGCACTTTATAATGTTACTGCACTTTATAAAATGTTACCTCAATGTGACCCTCAATGTGACCTTGTTACCTCAATGTGACCTAAATGTTGTGTCGTAAATGTTGCACTGTCTTAACTGTTGTGTAATTGTTGTCTTAATGATGCACTGTTGTAAATCGAAGCGCAATCTCGTTCTTCTACATACTTGTATGTGGCGGAATGGCAATAAAAGCAACTCAACTCAACTCAACTCAACTCAACTCAACTCAACTCAACTTATAAACATACTTCCTGAATCGTTAGTATCAAGTCAGGACCCAAATAGCTTTTTATCAATTGATCATCAAACAGATGCGGTAAATCATATTTTACGGAATACACTTGATGCTGTTGCACCCCTCAAGAGGAAAAAATGCAGTCAGAAGAAATTTGCACCCTGGTTTACTGACCATTCCCGTGCCCTTAAACAAGTTTCCAGGAAATTAGAACGCAGATGGTGCTCTACCAAATTAGATATAGAAATATATGTAGCACTCCTACTCCCGAGATGGCACAGGGCTATCAGGAGCAGGGTTGCATAGAGACCCTTGAGTTTTTCACTCCCTTGGATCTGGACAAATTTAGTAAACTGGTTATGTCCTCCAAATCATCTACATGTCTGTTAGACCCCATACCAACAAAGCTTATTAAAGAGCTTTTGCCTGTGCTAGGCCAGCCCATGTTAGATATCACACATACATCCCTAGTATTGGGTTGCGTACCTAAATCTTTAAAAGTGGCAGTAATCAACCTCTTCTAAAGAAACCAAATCTTGATCCTGTTAATCTGAAGAACTATAGGCCCATTTCAAATCTTCCCTTTTTGTCAAAAACTTTAGAGAAATCTGTAGCTCAACAATTATCTGTTTTCCTAAAAACTAATCATCTGTATGAAACACTACAATCAGGTTTTAGACCAAACCATAGCACTGAGACGGCACTTATTAAAGTTGTAAATGACTTACTGTTAGCATCGGATACTGGTTGTGTTTCTATTCTAGTGCTCCTTGACATAAGTGCTGCTTTTGACACTATTGACCACTAGATTCTCCTTCACAGGCTAGAAAACCTGGTTGGTTTGCATGGACGGGCACTCTCATGGTTTAAATTATACTTATCAGACAGGTTTAAATTTGCGCAATTAGATCAAGAGTTCTCTGACTACTCTCAGGTTAAATATGGTATTCCACAAGGCTCAGTGCTGGGGCCATTACTGTTCTCATTATACTTGCTACCACTCTGTAATGTTATTCGTAAACATGGTGTGAATTTCCATTGCTATGCAGATGATACACAGCTGTACATATCAATGAAACCAGGTGAAATACTTCAACTCACTCAATTAGAGGCTTGTATCTCTGATATAAAGAATTGGATGACAGTAAAATTCTTGCTTTTAAAATCTGATAAAACAGAGATGATGGTTTTGGGCCCCAGAAAATGAAGGAACAAGTTGGATCTGCAGTTAAATGCAGGTGATTGCATAGTTGCATCAAGTCTAATGGTCAAGAACCTTGGTTTTATTATTGATCAGGATCTTACATTTGACACTCATATTAAAAACACTTCCAGAGTAGCTTTCTTTCACCTAAGAAACATAGCTCAAATTCGGCACATTCTGTCATTAGAGGATGCAAAAACCTTGATGCATGCTTTTGTCTAATTGAGGCTAGACCCTTGCAATGCCTTATTATCTGGCTCCTCTAGTAGCTCTCTAAAGAGTCTTCAACTAATACAGAATACAGTGGCACATATTTTGACTAGATCCAAGAAGTATGAGCACATTACTCCTGTGTTAGCATCACTACATTGGCTTCCTGTTAAATATCGGGCTGATTATACTGTTGCTAACTTTTAAAGCAGTGAACGGACTTGCACCTATATATCTGACCGAAATGATTTCCCCTTATAAGCCGACACGACTGCTTCGTTCACAAGAAGCCGGCCATCTATTACTCCCTAGAATTTTGAAAAGCACAGCTGGTGGTAAAGCCTTCTCTTTTAGAGCTCCTCTGTTGTGGAACGGTTTACCAAGGCATGTTAGGGATTTGGACACAGTTTCAATTTTTAAGTCTAGATTAAAAACATATATTTTCAGCCTAGCCTACTGCCAAACATAGTCTAGGTGGAGAGATGGAGAAGGCCATGCCCTAGTGTCTTATGGAGTGAGAAACTTTCCATACTTTATCCTTGATCGGGTGTGGATGGTTTGGCACTCTCTCGGCTGCATGTATTCTCTGTCCCTCTCCTAATAGGTATGCTGACATGGCTATCTGTATTTCCTATGCTTGTGCTCCCCTGCTCTTACATAATGCTACTGGCTATAGCACTGCTTTTTTTTCTGACTGAATGTTCTCTTCTGTTCTCTGCCTCAGCCTCACCTGCCCCCGAGTCCTAGATCCTGCGAGAAGTGTAAGCTGCCCCTGGAGTGCTGATGGAGTGCTGCAGAGATGTTTGTCCTTCTACCAGGTTCTCCCATCGCTGCAGAGGAACGCTGAAGCTCTCTTAGAGTGGCCATTGGGTTCTTGGTCACCTCCCTGACCATGGCCCTTCTTGCCCGGTTGCCCACTGTTCTCCTGGGTGCTCCTGTTTTTATACCCTTCCCCAGATCTATGCCTCAACACAATTCTATTTCAGAGGTCTATGGAGAGTTCCTAGGACTTCATGGCTTGGTTTTTACTCTGACATGCACTGTCAACTGTGGGACCTTATATAGACAAGTGTGTGCCTTTCCAAATCATGTCCAATCAATTGAATTTACCACAGGTGGACAAGAATCAAGTTGTAGAAACATCTCAAGCAGTATCAGTGGAAACAAAATGCACCTCAGCTCACTTTTGTGTCATATCAAAGGGTGTGCACACTTGTGTACATATGATATTTTACATTTAGATTTTTAATAAATTAGCACAAATGTCTAAAAACCTGTTTTGTGTAGAATTTTGTAGAATTTTTAGTCAAAAAATGAACTTAATCTATTGTAGAATAAGTCTATAACGCAATGAAACGTGGAGAGGGTGAAAGGGGTGTGTAGACTTTCCAGCTTGACTGTATATCAATAACCATGTATGTATACAACACAATGCGCAGGCCTACTCTCAATAATTTAAAATGATAATAATCAGAAAACAGAACTGTCAAATGAGTAGCAGTAGATGCATTTAGACCTATCTTTCCTTTTTTTTTTTTTTTTTTTTTTTTTTTTTTTTTTTTAAATTTATTCCTGATTTTCCCCCGGTTTTCTCCCAATTTGGTAGCCAATTGTACCCTCTATTTTTATTTTCAATTCCCCACCCCCACGAGTCCGCCGCCCGTCCTCCGGGAACGAGATTCGCATTCCTGGACCTATTTCCCTGCCTTCTTTCGAGACGGAGATCTTCCACGGACTCCATTAACCTTCTCCTCGACAGACTCGTCTGTCTGAAAACTCTTTGCTTGCTTGTTGCAGGGATGCACAGAATTTTCTTGCCCAATTTTGCTATTCTTGGCATGTCTTCTTCTTGGACCTTCCACCACTGCAGTGGATCTCTGTTGCTGTGTATGGTCGGAATGGCCATGTAGTGAGCAACTTCGTTGGACACTGCTTCTTCTTCAGTTGAACCCCAGTCTTGTTCACCATCTTTTAAAAAAAAATCCAAAGTGAGTCCACACGGATGAACGAGTTCGCTTTTTGGGGGCATATCATTTGTCATTACAGACCACCTCGGCATCGGAATCAGCGTCGGACATCAGAAATTTTGTAACGGACTGCAGAGATTTATGCCTGTAGCTAGCTAGCTAATAACAGGTTGGGAAATGCGAGGGAGCTGTCTGCACGTGTGCAATCGCGTTGTAAACAAAACAAAATGCAAGAACAACCAAAGAGGTGGTGGGATTAAATTACATTAGCAGACACTCCAGGTCCAGTATTATATTATTTAATATCGGTTATTTCGTCATTTTAGTCGGGTAACGTTTGAAATATTTTTCTCCCCGCATGAAAATTGCTTTTGCCACGCAATTTACAATCACGGTATTACGTTAAGATTATGATAGTACTATTTCATATTTTAATATCATGGTATACCGTCATACGGGTATACCGTCACACCCCTAACTACTACCCTCCCCAAATTAAAACCCTGTATGTTATTATATCACAGAAATCAAGCTTTAAAACTATTTGCCATTTTTTCATGTATGTATGTGTGTGTGTGTGTGCGTGCATGTGTTTGTGTGTGCATGTGTGTCTATGAGGAGTAGGCAATTTTATATGTACCGTATATTACAAACAGTACATACAAACCAATGACCGTCATCAGATAAGGAAAGATGATGAAATGAAGGAAAACTTGTAGTACAATAATAAATACTGCATATCCTCTCAAGCAGTAAAAAATGCATGACATCAAGCAGAAAAATGTTCACCTGAGCCACACTAGGGGACATTATTTCAAGCTACATTGGCTGCAGTGTCTTCTCCAGCCAAGATCCTCTGAAAAATAATTAGATGCAACGTTCCATATACGTACAGCATCTGAAGCCCTGTCACAATACGTGTCTAATTATTAGTCTTTCAAATCAGGGAGGATGAAAGCAGTAGGCACAGAGGGCTCAAGGAACAGCCAAATTACAAGCAAGACCTATCTTTGCATGGAACAGCAAGAACACTGAACTGATTATATCACATAAACAAAAGCCCAAACCTCCGTATTCACATATGACACTTTTAACTTAACTTGATGGTATACAGTTTCAAGCTGGCTGGAAAATCTGCGTGCATTAATTAAAAAAATCTTAGGCAGATCACATGAAACTTGAGGGGACAGCAGGAGACAAGAGTGAGATGTACAGCAACAAATGTAGACTTGAAACAAGATTATGATGGCAGCATACGAGCACACAGAAATTATCAAGCACTGTGTGCCATGATTCTAATTCATAATTTTTCTTTTAAAAACAAAACTTGGAGAAAATGCTTTGTATCCTGAAAGCAGTGAATAAATGCCTGCTTTGTCTCCAAACAACTCAACTTGCATTGGATTCAGTGAAAGTTGCAGTTTGCTATGCGATATTCAAAAAGCAACACAGCATATAAGTAAGGTCACCATTCGTTGACAGTCCTGGTTCGACATGTTTCTCGCAAGTCATCTGCCAACAAGAGGTCAAAAGTACCCTTTTTTCAAACCCCATGTCAAACAATTAAGAAGTTGCACCAACCTAATCATCTATGTTGATACATTAATCGCCACTAATTAAGCACATATGATGATTGACAGCGATGTTTGCATTCCACACTCTCACGTATTGAATAGTGGAATGCGGCAGTATTTAGATTTATTTATGTTATGCAGTGGACTGCACTACCACGGACTATATCATTTTTTTGTACTAACTGTTATCTCCCTGTTTTGTAGGTGTGGTGTGCAACTGTCTACAATGGCATCTATTACATTTCTGCTTTACTGATCTCTAGCTGTGATTTTTCTTGACATTTTTGTAAGTCACTTTGGATAAGAACATCTGCTAAATGCCTAAAATGTAAATGTCAAATGTAACAATAATATATGTAAGACATAAGTATCTGTCCCATCTGTTTATTCAGCTGTGACCACAGACATGCTCTCAATTGTTTTAATCAGTTCTTCTATTTTGATTTTATGCAACTTAGAAGTCTGCTGCATTTACTTCTGTCGCAGGTGTCTAGCTGATGGAATTGCTCCGCCTGTTATCATGTGCTTGTTTTAAAATGCACATGGCATTATCCACTGTTTTTAACCCTTGTTTGCGTAATCCATGTCCCATCACAATTCGCCACCAATTCTGTAATTAGTCAGGTTACTGTGCCGGTTGAGTGTCTACACCGTGACACCTTGAAGATAACCATTGAAATAGAAGTTTAAATCCATGCAGGTCACGGGACGGTGGCTCTATATCAGACCTGGGCAAAATATGTCCTGTGTTGACCACCAGACAGAATCAAAAGTTTTATTAAAATAGGCCCGTGCAGCTGTTCACATTCAAAAGAAAGGTAGACATGGAATGCAGAGAATTTAAGAAATATTGGACTTCCAAATACTTATTTACCGAAGTTACAGGGAAAGTGGTGTGCTTAGTTTGCAAAGAGAGTGTAGCTGTATTAAAAGGGTACAATTTGAACCATCTCTTTGAGATGAAACATGCAGCCAAATGCAAGAGCACGTCTCCCAGAGAGAAAGCAAAACTGTCAGATTGCACGAATTCAAAGGGAATTCAAAGGGATGCAAAGGAAACTCCTTGAGTGGCCTGCTCATAAAAATGATAGCCCACCCCTGATCTACTTTATATATAAGGTCTAAAAGTACACATGAATAAAATGGTAGAATCTACATGATCCACATTTTTAATCCAAATGGGCTAAGGTTTGTTATTACTATTATTAATTTTCTGTTACAGTTTTTTTTGATTGCCAAGACACATTTCTTGAAATTATGCTCCATTTCCCAAAACTCTAAACACAAATGCATAACTGCACACTCATCTTCACAAACTTCAAACTTCCATGTCAAAACCAAACTCTCCACTCAAAACGATCTAATCTTACATCTAAACCAAACTTTGCCTTCAAACATCACACAAAAGCCATCAAATACACATACACTACAAAATAGCCATTACACACTGGTGAGATCAATTCAAAACACTACCGTAAAAACCTGTTACTGCAATGAATAATGGTGTTTATGGTTTTCCCCCAGAACAACACAATATAAAGACACAACACATGTATAAATTTGCTATTATATATATTATATGTATATATTGCTAATTCCTCAATGTACTGTAGTAAAATAAACTGAAATTGAGTGAAAAAGTAAATGTACTGTAAAAATATGCAACTGATACATAAAGAACGTAGAATACAGTAAAATAATTTCCATGTATTTACCAATATAAACCAATGAAAAAAAAAAACTGTTTGTACATAAAGAAATAAATCACATTTATTCTGCCTCAGCATCCCGTCTCTGGTCTGGGTCAGGCCAGAAATTCTCATCAACATGACAGGCAATATTAACCCTAGCCAGGCAGCGGGGGGGAAAACCCCCTTGCATGCCTTATGTTATCTATCTATCCTGAGGTTCTGATTGGTGTGTGAACAATTTTGACTCTTAGTGTTTCCACCTGGGGAATTGTGTGTTAATTGGGTTCAAGTTGTGATGACTTCAGTTAATGATATTGAATGCCAGTGCTTTCTAAATGAGCACATGGTGCAGCCAGTGACATATGAAGGGATTTGTGTGTAGAGTTTTTCACAAAAAGTTCAACAAATCTGAATCATGTGTGAAAACAGGGGAATAGTGTTTATAGTTTTGGGAAATGGGTCTGTCTTTTGGTAGATGGCATCATGGTTTGGGATGTTTAGTTAATAGTTATAGTGTGTAAGCGATCGAGAAAAACTGTAACTCTTTCATTGCTTGGACCCTTTGAGAATTGCTATCCCAGATATGACTGTGACAGCTGCTGTCTCTGTAACTTTTTTAATCCCTAAAATGTAACATCTGGGAACCAAAAACAACTAAAAGCAAGACACATTTTATTTATGATATAATTACACACCATGCAAGTTCAATTAGGCAACAAAAAAAAATCCAGAAAAAAGCTTTGCCAGGAAATCCTAAAACCTCATCTAACTTTGCACACCAGGCCCACAGGAGATGGATGATTTGAAATTCAGAAGCATGATTACAAAAATTGGGTTAGCCACCACCCTTTCTCTGTTAGTTTTGTTGTGTCTGTCAAGCAAACATGGCAAACCACTTACCTAATTCAATTCATGAAAAGATAAATGGCCACCAACATCAATGCAGTAATGGAAGTTTTACTGACAAGGAGGTGGTGTGTTTCTCTTCAACGTCAACTTTCAGTAAATGAACGAGAAGTTATTTTCATCCGGAGTACACTGAAAATATACACTGACGTTTTCCTCCTCCATTAGATTAGCAAATTGATAAAACTAAAACACAAATTACACTGCTCTGGTAGAGCTATACAAATCTTTCAATACACTCTGAAGGACATGTTCTGATAAATGAAATTATGCTTCATATTTCCATATAGTGTGCCATGTACATACTATACTTTAGGTAGTGCATTTATAACTATTTCACTGAGCCATAGTTGTTGAGAATAAACAATGCAATCACTACAAACCTACCACTGCAGCAATGACCTTGAGAGGACATCTATAAAAAACCCCTCTGGTGGAAACATCTTGAAGAAGAGTACATTTGGAATTTCTGTTCATGGGTACTACATATTTTTCTCATGTCTAATATAATGAACTTAATTCATTGCATAATTCATGAGTATGCAAGCATCATAATAAATTAGCGGCTATTAATGAGATAATAATTTGTGCAATTATGCAGTGCTATTCAGTGCGATTTATTTTCTTAAATCTACTGACTAAAAATGGGTGATCTGCTCTTGATAGCTTGTGTTCATATGCTGCATAAATGTATGAATTAATTGCAGGCTCATATTATCGCATGTGGCATAGCCCTAGGATAGAGGAACTCCCAGACTCTTAAATCAGCTTCAACTAGACATTCCAGGAAAGCTTAAACAAAGTTGATATGTCCAACATGACACCCATAATGAATAGATGACCATATTTAGCATTGACCCATTTACAGAAAAAACGTTTCTCCAGCACTTCTGAATCAAAGCCGCATACATGTATTTTTCAGCTTGTTTTCATTTGCATTTTTCATTCATCCTCTCCATTTTCTTTCTGTTGCCCTTTTCCCATTTTTCACAGATATTATTCTTCTCAGATTATAAAACTAACAAAAAAGTAATGTTATACTGTCATTGTTATTATGTTATTCTGTCAATCTCAAAGTCATGTTAAACTGTCAGCTTTTATTGTTGTTTAAGCATTTGGATAGACTTTGGACCACATGCCGGAGTGTACGTATATGCTGTGAAGAACAAAGCTGTAAAGTCAATACTTTACAATAATTTCAATTATAATCTGGTGTGTTCCTAGGTACATTATGATATCTAGTAGGCAGGGTAACAATTCAAGTATTATATGCAGTACAGTAAATACTGCATACAATGTAGTACAATTTATAAATAAGGCTTCCATAGTATGTTAAAAAGAATGAAATATAGTAACAACAGTAACAAGTAGTGTGTCAAGCCTCTTAAGTCATTCTTAAAAAGAATAATGGTATTTTAAATCATTACTTCACTGTAAATACTGCATAAAAAACCAGTACATTAGAGATAAGTTTTTTGGTCTGGTTTCATAAGACATTCAATTGCTTAGGCCCTCCAAGGTACTGAATATATCCATTTGCAAAAAGCTTGACGCCATGCTGGCAATCTAATGACAAATTGTTTTAGAGCTGTTTGAGGAAATGCCAGCCGAGTCTTCAAATATTAGATATTAACGTCCACAGCTAGAAGCACTCTACTTCATATGTCAAAAACACACATTCTGATCCATAATGCACACATCATTTATGAATGCAGTCATTTCACCAGTATGACATACACATCATTTCAACATCAGTCTTCATGTGAAATTCTACTGTACGTCTATTTTTTATTTTAAGATGTTATCAGCTGAGACTGAAAAAGATGAAGATACCGCATGCATTCTTCTCTGTGGAAAGATGTTCAATGACATTCAAACAGTTGGCACAATTTTAAATTCAATTTGTAGATGACTATCCTGGCTATACACCCCATTCACCACATGGTAAGCAAATCCTTAACATTGTGCATGTGTGTGCATATGCAAGTGGGAATGAGAGGTGGGGGTTGGGCTTTTTTGGCTTTGGGGACATATACATATAACATTGGGGTGATTTGTAATGCACAGCTCAAACTGAGCCAAGACTAGTTCTGGGAGTATGGCGGTGTCTTCAGATTTGTACCACCATGAGTAGCTTGTATATAGGTGACTGTTTAACTTTTCTTTCCATTTGCTCCAATGAAGGCCAGAGACTGCAATGTCAGCATTAAAAGATAACTTGTAGTGATTTTCTTATTTTTTCATAGTTAGAAACATGTTAGTTTTACATGCACCTGCAAATACTCCTTAGGTATGCAGATACAACAAGTTTGAACATCACCAAGAGTAACAAAAAGGTTAAAAAAAAATATATTAATCCCTTCCACAGAGAAAGAATACATAAGTGATCTCTACTTACCAGAAGGGCAAATACAAGTGTAGTTATTGATCTGATCCAAACAAGTCCCTTGGTTCACACAGGGTCTGGACCAGCAGTAATTCACATTCTCGGCACACGTTGTCCCTAAAAGAGACATCACTCACACATTAATCCCAATGTGCCATAAAAGATAGTTAATATTTAAGAGACAGACATATCCAAATTTATATAATTGGGTTTGCACTATTCATTAGCTCAGTATTGATGGTGGGTCTAAATATTGTCTGAAATATTTCCCTAATAAATCATTGCACATTAGTTTCTAATTTGAGATTAATGAGTTGGTCAAAGGATTTTCAGATTAGGGCAAGGCTAATTATCGCACTTGCAATTTTGAGATAATGATCAAATTTAAATCCATAATATTACTGTTTTATCATTGTGCGAGTTACAATTTTACAATTATTCACTTTAGCACTGATATGTGTTTATACATAGAGCTAGAACCAGACTGCTGTATCCAAAATGAATTAATACAAAATCTATATTGGGAAAAGAAGCACATATCAAATGGGTAAACTTTTTTTAATGTATAAATCACAATTAACAACAAACACAGAATATTGTCTCCATTTGCAGACTATCGAATAAATATTTTAATATTGTAATTACTCAGCTTTGGCTGGTGAGGATTATGATTTTGTCTAGGGTAAATTTGTTATGAAGGTTATAAAGAATATCAAAATGTTCAGTTTTGCCATTAAACCTACAATATGTCTTTGTTCTATGAGACATACTCTTACAATAGAATTGTTGAATTTTAGTCCCTCAAGTCATAATCGGTGCCAAAATGAAGTGATTTCCTCTGCAGCCTGAACACTATTAATGAGAAAACACCAAGAAAGACCTGAAGTCCCCATATGAAAGAATGAAATGAGCAGCTTTGTGCAACTCTGATGCTTCATGTTTTGATTTTATGATACAGGAAGAGGAGAAACTGTGAACAACCAATCCAAGTGAATTATTGGGTTGCATTTGATATGTGCTTCTGGACAAATCACAAGAAGATCACTTATAAAGGGCAGCCCAAGCCCTACAAGCAACCCAGCGAATCAAACTGCAACCTTAAGAATCTTTATACATGAGCAAAAAAGTCACGTGAAACCGAGTCCAAAAATGAAATTACACAGGCATGTTATACACACGGTTTAAGTCCGGAGGTGTTTCATCTGTTCTTTGAGTTATTTGGGGCTGAGAGAGACATATATATTTTTTAAATGTGACAGTGGTACAATTTCCACCTTGATGAGGGAACACTTCCCTGCCTGGATGGAGTTTTAATGGGGAGGGAAGAAGCAAATTTGCACATGGAAATCATTGTAAATCAATGGATGCATGACGATAGGACGCCTAATGTTCCTTGGCCAGCTCCAGGATCCGGGTGCCTGATCCATTAAATCGCTGCGGGACCATGCTCAAATTCACAGGAACAGGCATGAACGACCTAAGGGACAGCCACTGTCTGATGAATTACAGACTGTCCAACTTAATTATATATATATATATATATTATGATACAGGAAGAGGAGAAACTGTGAACAACCAATCCAAGTGAATTATTGGGTTGCATTTGATATGTGCTTCTGGACAAATCACAAGAAGATCACTTTAGCCTGGGCAAAAGAGCCCCAGACCATCACGCTTCCTCCTCCATGTTTGACAGTTGGTGTCACACACTGAGGAACCATCCTTTCGCCTACTCGATGGCCTACAAAAACCTTTCAAAATTTCAAGATTTCAAATTTTGATTCATCGGTCCATAAGACCTTCTTCCAGTCTTCAGTAGTCCACTGGTGGTGCTTCATGGCCCAGGCAAGCCTCTTTTTCTTATTTTGCCATCTTAGCAATGGCTTTCTTACTGCCACTCGACCTGTCAAACCTGTAGGAAACTAATTTTTTTGGCAGTGAGTAGTTTCCTACACCATCAAAAGGCACTTGGCTACTTGCCTGGGCCATGAAGCACCGCCAGTGGACTACTGAAGACTGGAAGAAGGTCTTATGGACCGATGAATCAAAATTTGAAATCTTGAAATTTTGAAAGGTTTTTGTAGGCCGTCGAGTAGGTGAAACCTCTATATTGCCAATTAAAATAGAACTGATTTGTCAGACATATTTTATTGTTGGAGCAGCATACAAGAAATTGCTCTGAGGACACAAATGAGTGCAGAGAAGTGACAAGGTGATTTACCTTCAAACCCGGAGAGGCAGTGACAGAGGTAGCCTCCGACCACATCCACACAGGTGGCACCATTGGTGCACGGGTAACTTCTGCATTCATCTTTCTCCAGCTCGCAGTACCTCCCCTCATATCCCAGCATGCAATGGCACGTGTAGTTATCGTGATGATCCAGGCATGTGCCATGTACGGAGCAGAGATTTCCAATGCAGTAATTGATGTCCTGCTCACAATAAGCCCCAGTGAAGCCACGGTGACACAAGCACCTATAGAAACATGACATCATTTATCACATTATCACATTACCACATCACTAAATGATACATAACCCTCAACAGAACTGCAATGCTGCTATTTCCTATGCCACATAAAACATATTTAAACATGAATCTTTATCTAACATTTTTTTTTAAGTCAAATTTAAAAACAAAGGCCTGGATACAATCCACAATTGTCCTTAAGTTTGACTCATGATTAAATGCAAAAATGTGCTATAGTCTAGGGCTCGAGAAAATGTTGACTCAATGTAGACCAAATCTCTCACCTATACATATATACACTATATGGCTAAAAGTCAGTGGACACCTGACCATCACACCTATATGAACTTGTTGGACATCCCATTCTAAAACCATGGGCATTAATATGGAGTTGGACTGCCCTTTGCAGCTATGACAGCTGCCACTCTTCTGGGAAGGCTTTCCACAAGATTTTGGAGTGTGTCTGTGGGAATTTGTGCCCATTCAACCAAAAGAGCATCTGTGAGATCGGGCGAGAAGGCCTGGCTCGCAACCGGCATTCTAATTCCTCCCAAAGGTGTTCAATGGGGTTGAGGTCAGGGCTCTGTGCAGGCCAAACCTCGCTTTGTGCACAGGGGCACAGTCATGCTGGAACAGCAAAGGGCCTTCCCCAAACTGTTGCCGCAAAGTTGGAAGCGCCCAATTGGCTAAGATGTCTTTGTATCCTGTAGCATTAAGAATACCCTTCACTGGAACTAAGGGGCCTATCCCAAACCCTGAGAAACAGCCCCAGACCATTATCCCTCCTCCACCAAACTTTACAGTAGGCACTATGCATTCCGGATGGTAGCGTTCTCCTGGCATCTGCCAAACCCAGATTCGTCCATCAGACTGCCAGATAGTGAAGCGTGATTCATCACTCCAAAGAACACATTTCCACTGCTCCAGAGTCCAGTTGTGGCATGCTTTACACCACTCCAGCCGACGCTTGGCATTGCGCATGGTGATGTGAGGCTTGTGTGCAGCTGTTCGGCCATGGAAACCCATTCCATGAAGCTCCCGATGCACAGTTCTTGTGCTGATGGTGCTTCCAGAGGCAGTTTGGTACTCTGTAGTGAGTGATGCAGCAGATGATAGGCGATTTTTACACGCTATGCGCTTCAGCACTCGTCGGCCCCGCTCTGTGAGTTTGCATGGTCTACCACTTCGTGGCTGAGCTGTTGTGGCTCCTAGGCGTTTCCACTTCACAATAATAGCACTTACAGTTGACCGGGGCACATCTAGTAGGGCAGAAATGTCACGAACTAACTTGTGGCAAAGGTGGCAACCTATGACAGTTTAAAGTCACTGAGTTCTTTACAAACCATTCTGAATTCTAAATGTTTGTCTGTGGAGATTGCATGGCTATGTGCTGGATTGTATGCACCTGTTTGCAATGGGTGTGGCTGAAACACCTGAACTCAATAATTAGTAGGGGTGTCCACAGATTTTTGGCCATATAGTGTATATATATACTCTATATACAATTACTTTGATAAATACTCGATTCTGATTGGCTAACAGCCATACGTATGTAGAATTTTTATATTTTTGTTACTTTAACCCATACCGTAGAGGTAGAACAAGTTTGGAGAACTTAGTGCTAGCTAGCTAGCTACTCTAACCCATGTCTATCACGTAAGTTATCTATTACATAGATTGCTAATGTGTGTGGCTAGTACGTTTTTAGTACACAAAACATCTGGCAAGCTAAATAGCTAATGAACTAACTTAGTAGCCATTTCTAACTAAACACTTTTTCAAGAAAATATTGAATACCACCAGGGCAGTCGCAGCCACCTTACCAGATGTTACTAGCCAGACATGTTAGCAATCTATGTAATACATACATGAAACGTTTGCTAATGAGCTAGCACCACTATTAACTTGTTCTAGCTCCTTGGCTATGGTACGAGTCCCACAAACTCTGATAGCAAGCTGGCTTTATGTGTTGCATCCCTCCAATAGAGTTCCAGACACTTGTAAGCACATTGAAACTGTTCTGGTGGGAAAACCCCCTATTAAGACACTTGATACAGGTATTTTGGCTGTTACATGTATATATATATATATATATATATATATATATACATATACATTACCGGTCAAAAGTTTTAGAACCATTTTCCAGTTTTTACAGAAATGTAAGCAGTTCAAGTCCAGTGAATAACCCAAAATGGTACAAAGGTAAGCGGTAAACTGCCAGAGGTAAAAAAAAAAAAAGTTTAGGTTACCAAAACTGAAAGATAATGTACATTTTTTGGCAGTGAGTAGTTTCCTACACCAGCAAAAGGCACTTGGAAACTGGAGGGAACTCTGATAGGAAGAGGTCTGGCAGACCCAAAGCCACAACAAAATCAGAAGACAAGTTTCTGAGAGTCAACAGCTTGCATGATAGTCGACTCACAGGACAACAGCTTCAAGCACAGCTTAACACTGGTCGAAGTAAGGAAGTCTCAATTTCCAAAGAGAAAACTTTGAGCTGCAGGTTTGACAGGTCGAGTGGCAGTAATTTTGCTAAGATGGCAAAATATGAAAAAGAGGCTTGCCTGGGACAGGAAGCACCACCAATGGACTACTGAAGACTGGAAGAAGGTCTTATGGACCAATGAATCAAAATTTGAAATCTTGAAATTTTGAAAGGTTTTTGTAGGCCGTCGAGTAGGCGAAAGGATGGTTCCTCAGTGTGTGACACCAACTGTCAAACATGGAGGAGGAAGCGTGATGGTCTGGGGCTCTTTTTCTGGATCCAGTGTCGGCGACTTGCACAGAGTGACTGTTAACCCACGTTAACCCATTACTTATTCCCTGAAAAGGGTTTTTAATAACTCTGAAATGTACATTATTTTTCTGATTTTGGTAACCTAAACTTTTACCTAAAACTATTTTTTTAATTTTTTTACCTCTGGCAGTTTACCGCTTACCTTTGTACCATTTCAGGTTAGTCACTGGACTTGAACTGCTTAAATTTCAGGAAAAACTGGAAATTGGGGGTGTTCTAAAACCTTTGACCGGTAGTGTATATCTACAGTGAGCACCATAATTCTAATTCATAATTTATTTGACCAGATTCATAACTTACGTTTTCGTCAAATCTTCGTGAATTTGATCAATTAACCCATTAAGACCTGGAGTGACGTTTAGGTCGCATCGATTTTGCGATTAATGAAATGCGCTGTGATTCGCTGAAATAGACGTGGGGGAAATGAAGTGCACGTTGGTGTCGGCTTTTTTTTTTTTTAAATTTTTCCAGAAAACCCTCAGGTTTTAAGAGGTTGTGTAGAATAATTGCTTAGGTTTTAATAGGCGTTTTTAGCAGGCATTTTAGGTCTAAATGGGTTAAGGGACTCCAACCCCGTGGTTTTCTGTTCTACCAGAACCCTTGCCTGGAAACAGGAACGCTTTGGCAGGAGTTTTGTCCCCTCTGCCATAGCATCATTAAACAAAATACCTCGGTAAAAATCATGTATAGATGAATATGACTGTGTTGTTGGTAAAAATGTGGATGTACCCATGTGGGCGCATATTTAATGTATGTATGTAATAGTGGTGTGTATATTTGTATTTATGTAATTTATGTAATTTATGTGAGGCTTTCTTTGTACAGACTGTGGCAACAAATTTCCTGAAAAGGACAATAAACAATCTATCTATCTATCTACCACCAAGAAAACAAATTTGCGGTAAGGAATTTGACGATGGCTTCCTCCCTTGTTTCCTGCTTGGAGTGCAATATGTTTAGTAGCAGTTCTGACGCCAAGTTTAGCGTAACTGGTATTTGTAGTAAGTGTCAACTTAATTTAAAATTGGCTCAGAAAATAGTTGAGCTTGAGGACCGCGTCCGGACGCTTCTCCAGATTCAGGAGGGAGAGAGTTACATAGAGTCTTTTCTGCAAGCACCGGATGCCAGGGAGTTTAAATAGTTTAAATATCAGTGCTATTCCCCCGGCAAAGCCTTCACAGCAAGGCGTTTTTGTCACTGTTTGAGGGAGGCATAGTCACCGTCCCAAGGAGGTCAGAAACCCAACTCACGTTTCAAATAGTTTCTCCCCACTCAGTAATACACCTACTGAGAAAGCTCTGATTATTGGCGATTCCATTTGATGAAACGTGAGGATAGAGTCACCAGCGATCATAGTCCAAGAAGGTGTACTTAAAGGTGCTAGCTAAGAATAATCGTAAATATTCTAAAATTATTATCCACACTGGCACCAACGATGTTCGACTTAGGCAGTCGGAGATCACTAAAAATAATTGTGTTTCGGTGTGTAAACTCGCTAAAACACTCTACAGTAGACTCACGTCGCTAAATCGCTGGCTAGCTAACTGGTGTACTGACAATGACTTGGGCTTCATAAACAATTGGCCTACTTTTTGGGGAAAGCCTGGCTTACTGAAGAGAGATGTACTCCACCCGAGCTGGAGAGGTGCTCTTCTACTATCTAGACATTTTTCCCATAGTCTAATTTCGCAAAATTTGTGACCTCTCAGAGCACTAGCCAGGGAGCAGACTTCTGGTCCTAAACTGAGACTGTGTCTGTCTGCTATCTGAGCTTCCGTATTTATATTAAAAAGTAATTGACTGTGAAGCTACCTGTGACTAGCATTTGTAGCTATTGAGACAGCTTGTGTCTGTCTGCTGTCCAAAAGTTGTGAAAGTTTTGTTTTGAAATGGTTTTAGAAATAAAATGCTATCTGAGTGGCATTTGTGTACATTTAATCGTATTTATATTAAAACTTCTCAGCCTGCTGTAATTGTTGATCCTGTAGTAAGACGGAAAGACATCTTAAATGAACAAACAAAACGGATTGTTAAATGTTAGATCACTTTCCCCCAAACAGAATGCCAGCTGGTTAAATATTCTTCGCAGCAGTCCGCAATGATTCTGATTTTTTCGTATAGCGTGGAATTCATAATTTTCACGAGTATTTGAAAATATGGTAAATCAAATAAATATCAGCATACAGTTTTGACCTGATTAGTTTCACTACGAGTATTTGAAACCTGGCTTAGGCCTGCTCTCAAACACTGCACGAAAATCTTTCCATCAGTGCTGTATAAAACAAATTTAATGAGGCATCTCCTGATGGTTATGCTAAAAAACAGAGTAAAAACAAGCTGTCATTTGATTTGCGCCTGTCCGGTCAAGAGGGGGCGAAATTAGAAATGTTGCTGTGATTTTTGCGATTGTTAAAAAATTTAATTTCACACCTAAATGTGGCTTAGGGGATAAGTTCTCCTCTTTTGAATCACTTCTTATTAATTTTTCTGGACTTTTGGTCAAAAGATAAAGTTACGTCAGTGCATTCCTTCCTCTTAGTAACTATTTATAGACCACCTGGACCGTATACTGTCTTTCTTTCTGAGTTTGCAGGGTTTTTATCAAGTTTGGCAACTATGGCAGATAAAGTTGTGATTGTTGGAGATTTCAACATACATGTTGATAATGACAGTGACCCAATAAGATTGGCTTTTGCAGCTATTATTGACTGTGTTGATTTTATTCCAAATATGTCTGAACCAACCCACTGCCACAACCATACCTTAGACTTAGTGTTATCCTATGGTATCGATGTCGAGAATATCATTGTGTCTCCCCATAATCCTGTACTATTGGATCACTTTTTGATTGCTTTCGAAATTCAGGTAAATATTCCTATTAAATCAGAACCTAGATACTATTCCAGCCGCTCTATAAATTCATTGACGGCTTCAAAATGTATAAACATACTTCCCGAATTGTTAGTATCAAGTCAGGACCCAAATAGCTTTTTGTTGATTAATCATCTAACAGATGTGGTAATTCATATTTTACAGAATACACTTGATGCTGCTGCACCCCTCAAGAGGAAAAAATGCAATCAGAGAACAAATTATGAAAATGACTCCAATATCTAGCACTCCTACTCCCGAGATGGCACAGGGCTATCAGGAGCAGGGTTGCGTAGAGACCCTTGAGTTTTTCACTCCCTTGGGTCTGGACAAATTTAGCAAACTGGTTATGTCCTCCAAATCATCTACATGTCTGTTAGATACCCCATACCAACAAAGCTTATTAAAGAGCTTTTGCCTGTGCTAGGCTAGCCCATGTTAGATATCATAAATACATCCCTATTATTGGTTAATCTGAAGAACTATAGGCCCATTTCAAATCTTTCCTTTTTGTCAAAAATGTTAGAGAAATCTGTAGCTCAACAATTAACTGCTTTCCTAAAAGCTAATAATCGGAATGAAACACTACAATCACATTTTCGACCAAACCATAGCACTGACACGGCACTTATTAAAGTTGTAAATGACTTACTGTTAGCATCGGATACTGGTTGTGTTTCTATTCTAGTCCTCCTTGACATAAGTGCTGCTTTTGACACTATTGACCACGAGATTCTCCTTCACAGGCTAGAAAACCTGGTTGGTTTGCGTGGACAGGCACTCTCATGGTTTAAATAATACTTTTCAGATAGGATTCAATTTGTGCAATTAGATCAAGAGTTCTCTGACTACACTCAGGTTAAATATGGTATTCCACAAGGCTCAGTGCTGGGACCATTACTGTTCCCATTATACGTACTTGCTACCACTCGGTAATGTAATTTGTAAACATGGTGTGAATTTCCATTGCTATGCAGATGATACACAGCTGTACATATCAATGAAACCAGGTGAAATACTTCAACTCACTCAATTAGAGGCTTGTATCTCTGATATAAAGAATTCGATGACAGTACATTTCCTGCTTTTGAATTCAGATGCAACAGAGATGATGGTTTTGGGCCTCAAAAAATTTAAGAACAAGCTGGATCTGCAGTTAAATGCAGGTGATTGCATAGTTGCATCAAGTCTTATGGTTAAGAACCTTGGTTTTATTATTGATCAGGATCTTACATTTGACACTCATATTAAAAACACTTCCAGAGTAGCCTTCTTTCACCTAAGAAACATAGCTTAAAATTAGACACATTCTGTCATTAGAGGATGCAAAAACCTTGATGCATGCTTTTGTCGCATCGAGGCTAGACTATTGTAATGCCTTATTATCTGGCTCCTCTAGTAGCTCTCTTAAGAGTCTTCAACTAGTACAGAATACAGCAGCATGTATTTTGACTAGATCCAAGAAGTATGAGCACATTACTCCTGTGCTAGCATCACTACATTGGCTTCCTGTTAAATATCAGGCTGATTATAAAGTACTATCTACTAACTGAAACAGAAACAGCTGTGTAGGAGGCTTAAAACTGGGCGAGGAACAGCCAAACTCTGCTACTAAGGTGAGGTTGTGGAAGACAGTTTCATGTCACAGGTCATACACTATGGCAAGACTGAGCACAGCAACAAGACACAAGGTAGTTATACTGCATCAGCAAGGTCTCTCCCAGGCAAAGATTTCAAAGCAGACTGGGGTTTCAACATGTGCTGTTCAAGCTCTTTTGAAGAAGCACAAAGAAACGGGCAACGTTGAGGACCGTAGACGCAGTGGTCGGCTAAGGAAACTTAATGCAGCAGATGAAAGACACATCATGCTTATTTCCCTTCGAAATCGGAAGATGTCCAGCAGTGCCATCAGCTCAGAACTGGCAGAAACCAGTGGTACCCAGGTACACCCATCTACTGTCCAGAGAAGTCTGGGCAGAAGTGGTCTTCATGGAAGAATTGCGGCCAAACAGCCATACCTCCGATGTGGAAATAAGGTTAAGCGACTCAACTATGCACGAAAACATAGGAACTGGGGTGCAGAAAAATGGCAGCAGGTGCTCTGGACTGGAAATATTTGGCTATAGCAGAAGGCAGTTTGTTCGCCGAAGGGCTGGAGAGCGGTACAATAATGAGTGTCTGCAGGCAACAGTGAAGCATGGTGGAGGTTGGGGCTGCATTTCTGCAAATGCAGTTGGGGATTTGGTCAGGATTAATGGTGTCCTCAATGCTGAGAAATACAGGCAGATACTTATCCATCATGCAATACCATCAGGGAGGCGTCTGATTGGCCCCAAATGTATTCTGCAGCAGGACAACGACCCCAAACATACAGCCAATGTCATTAAGAACTATCTTCAGCGTAAAGAAGTGATGGTTTGGCCCCCACAGAGCCCTGATCTCAACATCATCGAGTCTGTCTGGGATTACACGAAGAGACAGAAGGATTTGAGGCAGCTTACATCCACAAAAGATCTGTGGTTAGTTCTCCAAGATGTTTGGAACAACCTACCTGCCGAGTTCCTTCAAAAACTGTGTGCAAGTGTACCTAAAATAATTGATGCTGTTTTGAAGGCAAAGGGTGGTCACACCAAATATTGATTTGATTTAGATTTCTCTTCTGTTCATTCACTTTGCATTTTGTTAATTGATAAAAATATACTATTAACACTTCTATTTTTTAAAGCATTCTTACTTTACAGCATTCTTTCACACCTGCCTAAAACTTTTGCACAGTACTGTATATCTGACTGAAATGATTGCCCCTTAAAGCCAACACTGTTACATCGCTGTCCGCCCTGTTCACCTCCCTTGTGTTTTTCTGCCACTTTGTTCCTTGCGTGTCATGTCTGGTTTTTGCGTTCTCCCTGTGTTGTCTGTTTTGAGGGGCGCGGCTTCGCCGCAATCTGTTTCATGTTCCCTCGTTATGTTTCAGCCGGTCACATTCATTCCCCCTGCACATTCTGCACGCTGCCCCTATTAGTTAATTCATTTTGCCTATTTAAGCTCAGCACACGTTCAGTTCCTTGCCAATGCGTACTAGTGTTTCTAGCACTGTTTTTGTTTGTTCCTGTCTACCCGTAAATCCTGAATCTGCCCGTTTATTTTATATCCTGATTCTGCCCGTTTATTTTGTCTGTGCTTTAACCAGTTATCCGTTTTCTTGTTTAGTAGCCGCACGGCTATTCTTGCGTTGTTCTTTTGTGTGTGTTTTTGACGGCTTGTTTTCCGTCACTTTTATTTCGCACGGCTATTCGTGTGTTTTGTGTGTTTGTTTTCTGACGGCTTGTTTCCGTCACTTTTATTTGCCGCGTTTATTAAACGCCTCCGGTGAGGAGTGCAACTTCCAAACTTCGCGTCGAGTCTGCATTTGGGTCCAGGTCTGCATTCACTGCACGTAACAGAACGCATTGGCCATTATGGACCTAGCGGACTCGGCTGCGCTCCAATATCAACTTGCCTGCCAAGAGACTCGCATAAACCAGCAGGAGCAACGCATAAGGGGGACGAGGGAGGCACTGAGGGATCTGAACTGCCATATCTCCCAGTTGGGGGAACAAATGTCCCAACTCCGCACCGGCGTCCCTCTTCCGGAGCAGACGGCCTCTGCCAACCCCCCTGTGTCATCGCCACCTGCCAGCCGGCCGGTTGGGCAACCCAGGGAACCCCGCATTCCCCACCCGGATCGCTATTATGGCAATTTGGGGAACTGCAAGGGGTTCCTCTTGCAATGCGACCTAATCTTCCGCCTACAACCCTCTTCATACGGCTCTGAGCCAGCGAGGATCGCCTTCATCATGGGCTGCCTTGGGGGTAAGGCGCTGGATTGGGCCACTGCCATTTGGGACAGCCAGCTCCCAGCCAGCTCCCAGTACTCCGCATTCGTGGCAGAGATGAGGAAGGTCTTTGATCACCCGGTGGGTGGGAAGGACGCCTCCCAGCGCTTGTTCCATCTCGGTCAGGGGGACCGCAGCGTGGCGGAGTACACGGTGGAGTTCCGAATCCTGCCGGCGGAATCCGCTTGGAACGACGCGTCGCTCCAAGGGGCCTTCCAGAACGGGTTAGGTGAGGCGGTAAAGGACGAGCTGGCTACGAGGGACTACCCTGACTCCCTCGACGCTCTGGCTTCCCTTGCCATCAGGATCGACAACCGCTTGCGGGAGCATCGGAGGGAGAGGACCGGTCACCTCACCCCAGCGAGCTCTTCTCCTCAATCACATCTTGACCCCTCCTTCCTACCCCAAACCAACGAACAACGACCCATCCCGGGGCTTACGACGGAAGAGCTGGGCAGAGCTCACCTTTCCCAGGAGGAGCGCAAGCGGAGACTCAGGGCGGGAGTCTGCCTCTATTGTGGCAACACGGGCCACTACCTGGTCCAGCACGTGGTGCGCTTGCACGGGATCCCCGTTGACGTGGTGTCGGACCGTGGCCCCCAATTTTCCTCCCAATTCTGGAAATCGTTTTGCCAGGCCCTGGGGGCCTCCGTCAGCCTGTCCTCCGGCTATCATCCCCAGACGAATGGCCAGACCGAGAGGGCCAACCAAGACCTGGGGACTGCACTGCGGTGCATCACAGACCGGAACCCCTCCTCCTGGAGCAAGCTGCTACCCTGGGTTGAGTATGCACATAATACACTAACCACCTCTGCCACCGGTCTCTCCCCCTTCGAGTGTTCCCTAGGGTATCAGCCCCCCCTGTTCCCGGCCCAGGAGGAGGAGATCTCCGTCCCGTCAGTGCAGGCCCATATCCGGCGCTGCAATCGGATTTGGTTGGTCTGTGCTTTACCGCCTCACCTAACCCGTGCTGGTCTGTGCTTTAACCAGTTATCCGTTTTCTTGTTTAGTAGCCGCACGGCTATTCTTGCGTTGTTCTTTTGTGTGTGTTTTTGACGGCTTGTTTTCCGTCACTTTTATTTCGCACGGCTATTCGTGTGTTTTGTGTGTTTGTTTTCTGACGGCTTGTTTCCGTCACTTTTATTTGCCGCGTTTATTAAACGCCTCCGGTGAGGAGTGCAACTTCCAAACTTCGCGTCGAGTCTGCATTTGGGTCCAGGTCTGCATTCACTGCACGTAACAAACACGACTGCTTTGTTCACAAGAAACCGGCCATCTATTACTTCCTAGAATTTTGAAAAGCACAGCTGGTGGTAGAGCCTTCTCTTTTAGAGCTCCTCTGTTGTGGAACGGTTTACCAAAGCATGTTAGGGATTCGGACACAGTTTCAATTTTTATGTCTAGATTAAAAACATATATTTTCAGCCTAGCCTACTACCAAACATAGCCTAGGTGGAGAGATGGAGAAGGCCGTGCCCTAGTGTCTTATGGAGTGAGAAACTTTCCATACTTTATCCTTGATCGGGTGTGGATGGTTTGGAACTCTCTCGGCTGCATGTATTCCTTGTCCCTCTCCTAATAGGTATGCTGCCATAGCTTATACCTGTCGGGGCTATCTGTATATGTCTTATGGTTGTGCTCCCCTGTTCTTACATAATGCTACTGGCTATAGCACTGCTTTTTTTTCTGACTGCATGTTCTCTTCTCTGCCTCGGCCTCTGACCTAGATCCTGCGAGAAATGTGCTGCCCCCATCAACCCTCACCCCCACACCTACCCCAGTTCCTGGATCTGGACCCCCTTCACATGGCTTAGCCCCCCCCACTGACTACCTAACTCAGGAGGCGCAAAGTCATTCAGCCCTGAGTCACCTTGGACTGACCATGATATGGTCTTTTTTGGACACATCCAGAAGAGGATGGGCTCCCCTCCTTTTAGTCTGGTTCCTCCCAAGGTTTCTCCCTATCAAGGGAGTTTTTCCTTGCCACTGTTGCCTTTAGGCTTGCTTTTGGGGGGGTCTAGGCCTGGTTTACCCCTCTGTTAAGCGTTTTGTGACAATTCAATTGTGAAAAGCGATATACAAACAAAATTGATTTGATTTGATTTGATTGGACAGTGACACATTTTTTGTTATTTTGGTTCTGTACTCTAGCACTTTCAAAGGATAGAATGTTGAAGTACAGACTGTCCGCTTTAATTTGAGAGTATTTTCATCCATATCGGATTAACTGTTTAGAAATTATATAACTTTTTGCACATAGTCCCCCCCCCCATTTTCAGGCACAATAATTAACATAGTTTAACATAATGTAGAATAAAGTAATCACTTTTAATATTTGGTCGCATATCCTTTGCATGCAATGACTGCTTGAAGTCTGCAATGCATAGACATTTCCAGATGCTGGGTAACTTCCCTGCCAGGTCTGTACTTCAGCCATCTTCAGTTACTGCTTGTTTCGGGGACTTTTTGCCTTCAGTCTCCTCTTCAGCATGTAAAATGCATGTTCAATTGGATTCAGATCCGGTGATTGACTCGGCCAGTCAGGGATTTTCCACTTTTTGGCCATCAAAAACCCCTTCATTGTTCTAGCAGTATGTTTCGGGTCATTGTCTTGTTGCATGATGAAGTGCCATCCAATGAGTTTGGAGGCATTTGGTTTTTATCTGAGCAGATAAAATACTTTTGTACACTTCAGAATTAATTGTTCTACTTCTGTCTGCAGTCACATCATTGATGAAGACAAGTGAGCCCATTCCACTGGCAGCCATACAGGCCCAAGCCATAACACCCCCTCCACCATGTTTCATGGATGAGGTGGTATGCTTTGGATCATGGGCATTTCCTTTTCTTCTCCACACTTTCCTCTTTCCATCACTCTGATACATGTTAATCTTTGTCTCATCTGTCCACAAGACTTTGTTCCAGAACTCTTGGGGCTCTTTTAGGTGCTTTTTAGCCAACTGTAATCTCGCCTTTCTGTTCTTCGGGCTTATCAGTGGTTTGCATCTTGTAGTGTACCTAGTCCTGCTGGTGTAGTCTTCTACATATGGTTGACTTTGACACCTGCATCCAGGAGAGTGTTTTTGATCTGTTGGGCCGTTGTCAGGGGGATTTTCTTCATCATAGAGAGTATTCTCCGGTCATCCACTACAGTGGTCTTCCTCGGTCTACTGGGTCTTTTGACACAATTTAGTTCACCAGTTGTTTTTTTCTTGTTAATGATGAACCAAACTGTTGACTTGGGCATGCCCAGGGTTTTTGCAATGTTCCTGATTGATTGATTTTCATTTCTGAGCCTTATGACGGCCAGCTTAATTTGCATCGACACTGCTGTCTTCCTCATGTTGTCACACCCCAACAACAATCTCCAAAGGCAATTGCAAAGACTAGAATCAAGACTAGAAATCAACAGCTCTCTTCTGCATTCACTAACGGCACAAATGAATACACGTGCCTAACGAAACACATCTCTGAAGCCAATTCAACAAATACTTGTAGTACCTTAAAATGGGGGGACCATGTACAAAAGGTGCTGTCATTGTATCCTTTCAAACTCAAAGTGCTAGAGTACAGAACCAAAATAACCCCAAAATGTGTCACCGTCCAATTAATTATGGTGCTCACTGTATATAATACAGGCAGTCCCCGGGTTACGGACGAGATCCGTTCTTACGTCTGTCTTTTCAAGTCGGAACAGGTACATACAGTTCTTATTAATCGTCACTTAGTCAAATGTTTGTCTTAGTATAGTATTTATTTTACCTTTCCGTGCATATAAAACACTTAAGAAAAACCTCTAAATACAATAAAACATCTTAAACATAACATTCAGTACATAATACTACTGCAATAATAACAATACTGTAATATTAATAATAATAATACAGTAATAATAAAAGTAACTATGTACATACAATACTGTACTGTAAAAAAAACATTAAAGAAATGCTTTGAGCCTTTTCTTGCACTAAAGAAAGGCTAATAGGCATATTACGCTGATTTTGGTCTTCTATCCAAATTATCAATAGCCTTTCCATCTCAATAATTAAACCACTGCGTTGTCGTTGGTATCATTGACCGGCTGTAGCCTAATGTTTCCCAATGGCTGATGGAATTTCTCCTCTCCGATCTCTTTATTATTTCAACTTTACTTTCCATGGTGATTGTTTTCCATTTCTTTGATGCATCACCAGCAGTTGCATCGGATTTACGCATCGTTGTATGGGTAAGAGAAAGAGAAAAACAGGACCGTGATCTGACTTAAAATAACGGACGGTGATCTCTGTTCCTTGAGCCGACGAACCGGTGAAACCGCGCAATGTTTTCATGAGCATCACAAAGTAGTGCATGCGTTCGTTATTACGAACCATTGTATTTAACTCATTTTTTTAATTGGCCTTATGACAGTCCGTGGTAAGTACGAGTTGTCCATAAGCCGGACGTTCATAACCCGGGGACTGCCTGTACACATATACGTATGTGTTACATTTGAATACATTATGTAATGTGTACAAATCTCTCTCTCGGTCTCTCTCCCATGATATATAGTTTCGTATTCTGTATTTATTAATTAAATCATTAATAATGTTAATTTGCTGATTCTGAAAGCATCACATCAATGCATCATCAGTTTATAAATAATCACAATAATGACATAAAAACTACGAGTGATATCCTCTGCAGTAGCCTGATGAAGCAGAGCTACACCTACCTGTAGCCACCAACCTCATCCACACAGGTGGCCCCATTTTGGCACCAGTGCTTCACGCAGTCCTCAATGTTTTCCAGACAGGTGTGTCCGGTCCACCCAGGTGTGCAGACACAACTGTACCTCTCCACGTCGTCCAGGAAACAGCGCCCCCCATTGGCACATGGCTGTAATGGTTCAGAGGAAAACAGTCAGTCTCACTGAACGCACAAAGACAGGTGCCTGTTTTTGTTATTTTTCCCCCACCTTGAAGGTGTCTGTGCCACGCTCTCTTTTTTTTTTGTGACGCCCATTGTGACATCCCTGGTGCTTGTTAAAATGCATAAATTAAAGTACAAATGAAATCCTAATGCACTCCAAATAAAAAGTTGTGTGTGTATTCTTGTTGCTGCTGCATCCTTGCAAAAGTAACCTGTTGGCATATGTCACCAAAATAAATGTTTCTGGGGAAAAAAAACTCCCATAAAGAACTACCTCACTTTGCTCCTGTAAAAGCCAGCAGAGCCCTTGATTAAAATCGTAAATTTAGCATTTGCTTTTGCATGAATATCAGGACAGCAGCAGGAACAGGAATTTACTTTCATTATTTATCATTTCATTTTTAACCACGCTGTAATTACAAAATGAATGTAATATTGTTGTTAATACACACACAAATGTGTTTCTCTTGAATACCAGGACTGTATTGGATTTTTCTTCAGCATTTTGAAATTGTATGACAGTTTCAAGCATGAAGCACATTGCAAATGCTTCAATGAAGAATTTATCAGCTCGGGGTAAATACTGCCTGGGGACCCATGCGGTAATGTTGATAGAGAATATCAGAACCTCTTAAACCAAATATTTTCAAAGCGGGCTGCATGATTTGCACACTTGTTAATTATGTTTATTTGCATACTTCTGTAATGCTTCAACAGTCACACACTGATTAATGACTCTATAGTCTGTTTGTCTCTCAATTACCGTGCGCTATTTTTTTGGTTCCTTGGAATTTTAAGGGTCAGTACATTTTACATTTTAAGCATTTAGCAGACGCTCTTATCCAGAGTGACTTACAAGATGTGCATTAATACATGGTAGGAACAATCATAGTTAGCGCACGAGATCAGTGCAGGAATACAGCAATAGACATCATTGCAGGCATCTGCGTACCATACCTGTAACACCGGGAAGGAAAGGGTTAGTGAATTTTTTTTGTATAGTGTTGAACAAGTAAACAGTGGTGAAGACAATTTAGCTAGATGGACAGAATTCAGGGGTAGTGGAGTCTGAAGAGATGGGTTTTGAGTCTCTTGCGGAAGATTGGAAGTGATTCCGCAGTCCTGACCGATTGCGGGAGGTCGTTCCACCAACGAGGGACCAGGACAGAGAAGAGACGAGACCGCAAGGAGCGGCTGCCAGGCGCCTGGAGGGATGGGGCAGTTTGCCAGCGGAGGCGGAGCGGAGGGGTCTGGGCGGGGTGTAGGGAGTGATGAGTGACTGGAGGTATGGGGGAGCAGTACCTCTGGCCGCTTGAAAAGCAAGCACCAGTGACTTGAATCTGATGCGTGCTGCGATGGGGAGCCAGTGCAGAGAGGAGAGTAGAGTGGTGACGTGGGTGAGTAAGGAGAAAATTGCAACAGCCTTGTGTCTGTGCTGCGATTCTACATGTGGTGCTGTCATGGCAAATGTTGTCCGGGGCCAAAATGTGTCCGGGGCGTGTCCGGGGTGATGTAATCGGAATTTTGGACTGTAGTTGCTATGCCATCATGACGAGCTCGCATTCCTGAGTGAGAAAACCCAGAAGAATGTGTCCAGGTGTCCAGGTGACGTCATTTAGCTGTATAAGCTATATTTAGCTGACGAATAAGCTGTACAGCTAAGTTAGCTGCCTTGCTACGAACATAATATATTAATTATAATATATAATTATAATTATATTATAATTATATAGCCAGCTAGCTACGAACATAACAATATGCATTGTCTGTTCAGCTGTACAGTTAAGTTAGCTGGCTAGCTACGAATATAATGTATGGAAGGTGGCTAGCTACGAATAACAATTGCTTGTTCAGTTGTAAAACTAGCTAGCTGGCTAGCTACGACTAAAATTGCATATTCAGCTGTAAAACTAGCTAGCTGGCTAGCTAGAAGGTGGCTAGCTACGAATAATAGCTAGCTAGTTTTACAGCTGAGCAAGCAATTGGTATTCGTAGCTAGCCATCTTCTAGCTAGCTAGCTAGTTTTACAGCTGAGCAAGCAATTGGTATTCGTAGCTAGCCACCTTCTAGCTAGCCAGCTAGCTAGTTTTACAGCTGAATATGCAATTTTATTCGTAGCTAGCCACCTTCTAGCTAGCCAGCTAGCTAGTTTTACAGCTGAATATGCAATTTTATTCGTAGCTAGCCACCTTCTAGCTAGCCAGCTAGCTAGTTTTACAACTGAACAAGCAATTGTTATTCGTAGCTAGCCACCTTCCATACATTATATTCGTAGCTAGCCAGCTAACTTAACTGTACAGCTGAACAGACAATGCATATTGTTATGTTCGTAGCTAGCTGGCTATATAATTATAATATAATTATATATTATAATTAATATATTATGTTCGTAGCAAGGCAGCTAACTTAGCTGTACAGCTTATTCATCAGCTAAATATAGCTTATACAGCTAAATGACGTCACCCGGACACCCCCGGACACATTCTTCTGGGTTTTCTCACTCAGGAATGCGAGCTCGTCATGTTGGCATAGCAACTACAGTCCAAAATTCCGATTACATCACCCCGGACACGCCCTGGACACATTTTGGCCCCGGACAACATTTGCCATGACAGTGCCACTAACAGGGATCAGTTTGCGTGCGTATGGCCAATGTGTGAGAACTGGCCGTAGTTGTTCACCTGGGTGTGTGGCGGACATGGTGTACGGCAGGTGTACCGAAACTCTTCGGGGAGGTCCAAGCACAATGACTCCGGGGGACAGGTGGCATTAGGAAGGACACAGGCATCAACATCGACCTCACAGTTTTCACCCAAAAAACCTGCAGGAGAAGGTGGAAAATTCCAATAATCAACATGAAGTCCATCAGGTTTTTAATTAATCAATGTCCTAACGGAGGCTAGACAGCCCAAAGGCATTGGAATTTAGAGTATGCTTTATTCCTTTTCGGATAAGCCCACCTAATGAAAGGCATTTTAACTTAACTTAAGCATTTTAACCTCCAACAAGAGTGCCTTGAGCTTAATTTGAGTAAGCCCAGTCCCATTTCATAATGTTTTGAGCACGCACTGTGATTTTCAGCATCCTTTAATCATTATTATTTATTGTATCTGGCTGGTTGGGTAATATCCTCTTCCCACTGGACGCGAATGTTGGGTGTTTTAAATGATATAGGATTATGCCCCCAACATATGTATTTATTTATCATATTTCGACCCCAGATAAGGAACCTTATTGCTACCTTGAGAACGTTTCCATATATCAAAGAATTACCTGTTTAACCTGCACATCTATGCCAGGTTAATTCTTGGGTGTTGTGCCTTGTCTGGATTCAGGAGAACCCCAAGGCAAGCAGATGCATTGTCTTGTATTTAAACCTCCAAGAAAAGTGGGGAATGCTCCATTCAGAAAATAACTGATAAATAAATGTTTTGAATGCATCACATTTGAAAAGCTGTCAGGGCCCCATGTCCAGAAAAAAAAAAAGAATTCAAAGTGCAGTAACACTCTTCACAGGTAAGGAATCAAATTCTGATTGTGCTTCTGCTGACTAGCATTGTGGGTCAAGGCGTTTCCCAGGGACAGAGGGTTTCCAGTTGGTAGGGTACTCCCTGCCTCACTGTTCAAGATAAATACCTCTGTCCCATAGAGTCTATGTACCAGCATATATACGTGTACTATATATATATATATAGAAACACACTCAGTTACCACTTTATTAGGTACACCTTTCTAGGACTGGGTAGGACCCCCCTTTGCCCCCAGAACAGCCTGAATTCTTCGTGGCATGGATTCAACAAGGTGCTGGAAACATTCCTCAGAGATTCTGGTCCATGTTGACATGATAGCATCATGCAGTTGGAGGCCATTTGAGTACACTGAACTCATTGTCTTGTTCGTGGAACCAGCCTGAGAAGGCATGTGCTTTGTGACATGGCGCATTATCCTGCTGGAAGTAACCATGAGAAGATGGGTAGACTGTGACCATAAAGTGATGTACATGGTCAGAAACAAGACTCAGGTAGGCTGTGGCATTTAAACGATGCTCAATTGGTATTAAGGGGCCTAATGTGTGCCAAGAAATCATTCCCCACACCATTACACCACCACCACCAACCTGAACTGTTGACACAAGGCAGGATGGATGCATGGATTCATGCTGTTTACACCAAATTCTGACCCTACCATCTGCATGTTGCAGCAAGAATTGAGATTCGTCAGACCAGATGACATTTTTCCAATCTTGAACTGTCCAGTTTTGGTAGGCCTGTGCCCATTGTAGCCTCACTTTCCTGTTCTTAGCTGACAAGAGTGGAACCCGGTGTGGTCTTCTGTTGCTGTAGTCCATCCACTTCAAGGTTCGACATGTTCTGCATTCAGAGATGCTCTTCTGCATACCACTGTTGTAACAAGTGGTTATTTGAGTTACTGTCGCCTTCCTGTCAGCTTGAACCAGTCTGGTCATTCTCCTCTGACCTCTCTCATTAATAAGACATTTTCACCCACAGAATTTCCTGAACTGGATGTTTTCTGTTTTTTGTACCATTCTCTGTAAACTCTGGAGACTGTTGTGCATTAAAATCCCATAATATGGCACCAACAATCATTATATATAGATATTATATGGCCTTCTTCTAGTGAGAGCTGTCACTTAAGAATGTTAGGAATGTGACCTTTTGACCTTTAGTAAACAACCATTTGGCCAGGTGGGCGTGTCCCAGTGACAGTAACTAGGTGGGCATGTCCCAGTGATGGTAACTTTAAATGAATCTTAAAATAATTCTGGGTAATATGCAAATCAAGCCCCATTACAGAACTGCTTTCAGATTTTTGCATTTGCAAAGAATATATTAATGCTTTGTATATTTTCTCCACTTTTTTGACCATTTAAAAAAGGTGGCTGGTTAAACCACGGGTTGTTCGTTTTTAAAAAGCATCTGCAAGTGAACCATTTTTCAACTTTTATGAAAGGGGACTCTAAATGCGCCAGTAGGAACTGTGGGTAATATGCAAATCGCCTGGTGATGTTACAGCAGAATTTGGTATCTGCGCAGTTGTAGGGGTTCATTGGTTGCGTTAAGAGATTATGAACAGGGAAATAGCATTGTCTAATGCTAAACTAGCTACAAAAGATTACTTTGGAGGGGGGCAAGAATGTTTTATTGAATGTTTTTTCATTATAGCGACTACTCAGAGTTACTTCGGTAGGGGTAAACAAGCGCATAGGATCGTTCGTTTTAGAAAAATGACTGCAAGTGAACCATTTTTCAACTTTTACGAACGGGAAATTTACACTTAGTATTGATTACGAGTGTATTCGTCAACTTCGGAGACACTGACTGCATTACTTCAGCATTAACTTCACCATTTGTGAAGTTTGCGATAGTTGGGTAGAACTTACGGTCATATAGTTGCAAAGCAACATGGGCAATTGAGTGTTAGGCTTTTTTGAAGTGTGTGTGAAGAGGTTTGTTTATTTTTGATTTATTTATAACGGTTAAACGTAGGTATGTTTCCGTGTGATAAATTGTTAGATTTTTCACTATAGTGAGTTTTTTTCATAGAGCGAGGTTTAAACAGGGATGTATTTTGGACAAATTAAACAGACAAACGGTTTAGGAAACTGGAACCACGGGGGCACTAAAATTGTAGCGTATTCATTAGGTAACGTCAAATAGGCCTTTGCGAACTATAAAATAGTATTTATTAGCTATCTGTAATACTTGTATAATTGTGGAATGCTGTTTGTATGAAAGTCTTTCTCTCCCCTGATATGGATGGTTAATGTATGTTATCATTTGTGGAGTGTACCATGACGGTGTATGTGTAAATAGTGTCCCCTCTGTGCGTTTAGCGTATTTCTGGGTGCTTCTTGGCGCTTGAATGCGTTGTTGTTAAAAACCAATGAAAGAACCGTTAAAATAGAAAAGCGATCATTCCTTAGTCTTGATTCAGCGGTAACCGCTACAATTTGCCTACATTATCCAACGTATGAACTGCCAGTTTCTCTGAGAAAAAGGTGCCTTTGAGTGACTTTTTAGTACTTTTCACACCAAACTGAGCCTCCGAAACCTCATTCAACTTACGGTTTTATGAAATAGACCTTGTAAATAGGGCGGCACGGTGGTGCAGTGGATAGCACTGTCGCCTCACAGCAAGAAGGTCTCGGGTTCTAATCCAGGCCGGGAGCCTTTCTGTGTGGAGTTTGCATGTTCTCCCCGTGTCCGCGTGGGTTTCCTCCGGGTACTCCGGTTTCTTCCCACAGTCCAAAGACATGCACGTTAGGCTAATTGGAGAGTCTAAATTGCCCGTAGGTATGAGTGTGTGAGTGAATGGTGTGTGTGCCCTGTGATGGATTGGCGACCTGTCCAGGGTGTAGGGGGTAACCCAGGAGTCTTGGGGTAACCCTGGACAACCAGCTGTGCTTCTCGAGCCATATTGCAGCGATCACTCGGACCTGCCGTTTCTCCCTCCACAACATCCGGAGGATCCGACCGTTCCTCACCCAAGAGGCCACTCAACTCCTGGTCCAGGCCCTGGTGATCTCACGTCTGGACTACTGCAACTCCTTGCTGGCAGGCCTTCCGGCCTGTGCCATCAAGCCACTGCAACTAGTCCAGAACACTGCTGCTCGCCTGGTGTTCAACCAGCCGAAGTTCACCCACGTCACCCCTCTACTCTCCTCTCTGCACTGGCTCCCCATCGCAGCACGCATCAGATTCAAGTCACTGGTGCTTGCTTTTCAAGCGGCCAGAGGTACTGCTCCCCCATACCTCCAGTCACTCGTCACGCCCTACACCCCGTCCAGACCTCTCCGCTCCGCCTCCGCTGGCAGACTGACTGCCCCATCCCTCCGGGCGCCTGGCAGCCGCTCCTCGCGGTCTCGCCTCTTCTCTGTCCTGGTCCCTCGCTGGTGGAACGACCTCCCGCAATTGGTCAGGACTGCGGAATCACTTCCAATCTTCCGCAAGAGACTCAAAACCCACCTCTTCAGACACCACTACCCCTGATCTCTGTCCATCTAGCTAAATTGTCTTCACCACTGTCTACTTGTTCAACACTATACTCTTTACTAAAAAAAAAAAAAAAAAAAAAAAAAAACTACATTTTGTAAAATGTAAAATACCTTTTCCTTCCCGGTGTTACAGGTATGGTACGCAGATGCCTGCAATGATGTCTATCGCTGTATTCCTGCACTGATCTCGTGCGCTAACTGTGATTGTTCCTACCATGTATTGATGCACATCTTGTAAGTCGCTCTGGATAAGAGCGTCTGCTAAATGCTTAAAATGTTAATGTAAATGTATTCCTGCCTCTCGCCCGGAATGCATGCTGGGATAGGCTCCAGCCCCCCCCCCGCGACCATGACCAGGAATAAGCGGCTTAGATAATGGATGGATGGATGGATGGACCTTGTAAATAGCTGGTCGGTCATTATTATCTTGTTAGGTGTTTAGTGCAAGTGAACAATTTTTCTACTTATTAAAGCACACAAACAGTTCTTGAAGCATGTGGTAAATCAAATTATGTAATTAAGTTATTCTTTAAATAATATAAAAGTATTTTTGTATGTTTTGATTGTTGGTGTGAGAGGCTGTTAAGTATGAGAGGCCTCACGTAGTGTTTAAGTAATCAACTCTTTGGGAAATATGTTTCCACGAAATATCATTGCTTAAGTAAAAGACTTGAAATCTTGCAACATGAAAGATCTGTACTATCCTTTAGCAACACAATGCACAGTTGTCGTCAGAATATTTAGTTTGTAAAGACAAACTGTATTTTTTACAATTTAATGTTTTCTATCATTTAGGCCACGTTTCGCATACATTTTGTAACACGCAGGCTTTAATGTTTTCTATAATTTAGGTCACATTTCGCGTACATTTTGTAACACTCAGTTTATCCATGAAGTGAAAGAGAGGAATTACCTTAAATGAAATCTCAATTTCAATGCCTGCTTTCATTTTACTGTTTGAGCAGAATGACAGGGAAGTTCCTCATACTTTATCATGTTTTTGTCTTGCTACAATTTCTCAATAAAATCAGTCATTTGAAAATGTTAACTCTATACAGCATACTGGAAATCGCTCAACATGTTAAGCCTTTGACTTCATTCTTTAACCTTTAACACTAATGTTGAAATGTTTAGGTTTAGCCTTACAAACATTTTACTTCTCTATTAAAACAATTAGCAAAATTGAGAATGGATATCACAACACATTTCTGTAAGCAATGGAAATAAGTTGTTGCTCTGAAAACATAAAACAGTTTACAGGTATGTAAATAAAACCTTATCTAAAGGTGATAGAGTTAATTTATTAGACAGGTTAAAACATTAAATCTGTCTTCTTGATACATTACTGACAAGCCAATTTGTATTCTTTAAATAACATACAACTAACATATTTATTTCCCCAGCAGAAAGTAATTTTTATCTTTTGAAATGTTTAGAACATAAGTGTACACAAGCAGATTATTGATATGTGTTAAGTATGAGAGGCCTCACTGGCATGGTTTAAGTAATAAACTCTGGCAAATTAGGGAGCGCTATTCTGCATAATTATCTAAAGTAGTCATCACTAGATGGTGTAGATACAGGAATGGTCTCATCATTTATCAACATATTACCACATTTGTCGCCAGAGTGTTTAGTTTGTAAACGCAAAATGGCTTTTACAATTTATTGTTTTCTATAATTTAGGTCAGTTAAAACATGAAATGTGTCTTCTTGATACAACACTGACAAGCCATTTACAAACATTATTTGAAGCAATCACATTTTAAACAATTTCTGTAGTTGTAGAGTAACTACTTTCTAGAGAGAATTTCTTCGTTGGGAGAATTGATTCTCTGACGTGAGCTGCGATGGCGTTTTAAATATTGTATCCCCTCGTGCAAAGCAGTATGGGTAACTGAGTGATTCGCTTTTTGAAGTGTGCATGAGGCAAAAGACTTGCTCGATATGTTTAGAAATAGCCTACTTAAGAGTTTCTGGTGAAATGTATTTATGTCTTTTTTAGAAAAACAACTCCACTGTATAATTGATCCAAACACAACTGATGATGATGACAATGAAAACAACTCAGAACCATCTAGGCCTATTTTTAGGATAACATGCAACAAGATCATACAACATAAATCACACGTCGGCCAACAAATAGGCCTTTACTATACAAATCAGTTTGCAAGCTCCGGTGTGATGTAAACTGTTTCAGACTTTTTCTTTTTTATCGATTGATTGATTTACTTATGTAAAATTGATGTAGCCTGTATTTGTAGTTTTCTTTTGCCCTTAAATGCTAATTTAAACAATACTGCACTTTTCAATTCATTTTTAAAAAATGTTATAAACAAAAATGTTTTAATAAAGTAATGAACAATCTTAATCTCACAAAATATGCTGTGATATATTGACATTACACCATTTAAAGATTCATTTCATTTTTAAAATTAACTAAACCATACACATACAATCCATCCAAATCAATTCTAGGTCTCTGAGTATCCTATATTGTAGTGGTGTACGACTCGGAATCAAGAGTCGAGGGACTTTGCTTTTCCATTGCAGTACTACTTCTTTATTAAAATAAAGCGCATAGCCCATATTAAGTAGCCTACAACACATGCATTGGAATCACATGGATGTCATGTCAACGCATACACATCCCAGTGACGGTGATGTCTTCACATGCACTCAAACACACATCGTACGAGGGAAAAAAGGGGGCTTTCAGTCAAACAATACCTTGGTTTTTATACTTAAACATTTATGAACATAACTATCCGAACACTCTAAGTTTAGCTGGCCGCAAGGGCCCCTGTGGGCATGTGATGCCATTGTATCCTGTGGCCTACAAATATGTAGCATCTAGCATGTTACAAACAAACTAAATGGAGGGCATCTAGCATTCCCGTGGCTACGCTATCTATCCACCGCTACAATATTCAGGGTTCAAAAATAAGGATTGCCCGATTGCCCGGGGCAAGTAAAATGGGCTAGAAAATCTCGCAACTCACTTGCCTGATCGAAATAAATAAAAAGTTAAAATATAATAAAATTATAAATGTTTCATTTTTTCTTTTCGATCATCGTCATATCATAAACTCTTATGTTCTCGTTCTCTGGCACAGCATAGCCCCCTCCCCTTGCACATGTCGGAGAATATTGGCACGCGCTATTGGCCAATCAAGAATTGAGTAGGCTAGTAGTGTGACGCATGGCTGTCAGGCTTGTCACTCGCGGAAAATGGTGGCGGGTAAAGACAAAATGTATGAGCTGAAGCGCAAGCGAGCATTTAAATTATCCTGGAAACAGGAGTTTAGAGGATGTGGGCGAAACTCCAACTATGTATTGCGCAGTTGTATGATCTTGTTGCATGTTATCCTAAAAATAGGTCTAGATGGTTCTGAGTTGTTTTCATCATCATCATCATCATCAGTTGTGTTTGGATCAATTATACAGTGGAGTTGTTCTTCTAAAAAAGACATACATTTCACCAGAAACACTTAAGTAGGCTATTTCTAAACATATCGAGCAAGTCTTTTGCCTCATGCACACTTCAAAAAGCCAATCACTCAGTTACCCATACTGCTTTGCACGAGGGGATACAATATTTAAAACGCCATCGCAGCTCACGTCAGAGAATCAATTCTCCCAACAAAGAAATTCTCTCTAGAAAGTAGTTACTCTACAACTACAGAAATGGTTTAAAATGTGATTGCTTCAAATACTGTTTGTAAATGGCTTGTCAGTGTTGTATCAAGAAGACACATTTAATGTTTTAACTGACCTAAATGATAGAAAACAATAAATTGTAAAAGCCATCTTGCATTTACAAACGAAACACTCTGGCAACAAATGTAATATGTTGATAAATGATGAGACCATTCCTGTATCTACAACATCTAGCGATGACTACTTTAGATCATTATGTAGAATAGCGCTCCAGGTTTCAGAGGCTCAGTTTGGTGTGAAAAGTACTAAAAAGTCACTCAAAGGCGCCTTTTTCTCTGAGAAACTGGCAGTTCATACATTGGATAATGTAGGCAAATTGTAGCGGTTACCGCTGAATCAAGACTAAGGAATGATCGCTTTTCTATTATAACGGTTCTTTCATTGGTTTTTAACAACAATGCATTCAAGCGCCAAGAAGCACCCAGAAATACGCTAAACGCACAGAGGGGACACTATTTACACATACACCTACCGTCATGGTACACTCCACAAATGATAACATACATTAACCCTCCATATCAGGGGAGAGAAAGATTTTCATACAAACAGCATTCCACAATTATACAAGTATTACAGATAGCTAATAAATACTATTTTATAGTTCGCAAAGGCCTATTTGACGTTACCCTAATGAATACGCTACAATTTTACTGCCCCCCGTAGTTCCAGTTTCCTAAACCGTTTGTCTGTTTAATTTGTCCAAAATACATCCCTGTTTAAACCTCGCTCTATGAAAAAAACTCACTATAGTGAAAAATATAACAATTTATCACACGGAAACATACCTACGTTTAACCGTTATAAATAAATCAACAAATAAACAAAACTCTTCACACACACTTCAAAAAGCCTAACACTCAATTGCCCATGTTGCTTTGCAACTATATGACCGTAAGTTCTACCCAACTGTCGCAAACTTCACAAATGTTGAAGCTAATGCCAAAGTAATGCAGTCAGTGTCTCCGAAGTCGATGAATACACTCGTAATCAATACTAAGTGTAAATTTCCTGTTCATAAAAGTTGAAAAATGGTTCACTTGCAGACATTTTTCTAAAACGAACGATCCTATGTGCTTGTTTACCCCTACTTAAGTAACTCTGAGTAGTCGCTATAATGAAAAAACATTCAATAAAACATTCTTGCTCCCCTCCAAAGTAATGTTTTGTAGCTAGCTTAGCATTAGACAACGCTATTTCCCCGTTCATAATCTCTTAACGCAACCAATGAACCCCTACAACTGCGCAGATGCCAAATTCTGCTGTAACGTCACCGGACGATTTGCATATTACCCACAGTTCCTACTGGCATATTTAGAGCCTTTTCATAAAAGTTGAAAAATGGTTCACTTGCAGATGTTTTTCAGAAATGAACGAACCTATGCGCTTGTTTACCCCTACCGAAGCAACTCTGAGTAGTCACTATAATGAGTCCCCGTCAATGGTGGAAGTAGAGAGAAATCCTAGGCAGTGTTAACGAGAACACAGATGTTACCTTTTTTAAGGTCTTTAACCATGGCTGGAGCCTGATGGCCTGGTGTGGGGATACTGAGGACACACTCCTGTTTGTCTAATGGCTGTGAAGGCTATGATGGGCACCCCAGCGATGGGGCAGGAGGGTATACCAAAGTAACAGTGGCTTGTACATGGCTTTGGTTGAGCCCCCACCTTGCCTTCTGTGGTATAAAGCCTAAAAGGCATCCCAGGTTCTGTGGTGGGATACTGAAGACTGTAGCTTCGGTTGAACCCCCAGTCCTTGGGGTGCTGGCACTAGACTAGGAGGCTTGTTTGACTACACCCACCTTACCTTCTGTGGTATAAATCCTAAAAGGCATCCCAGGTTCTGTTGTGGGGATACTGAAGACTTCAGTTGAACCCTCAGTCCTTGGAGTGCTGGCACTAGACTCGGTGGCTTGGTTTGGGTGTACTGGAGTACCAGTGGCATGTCCGGGTTTTGGTTTAACCAGCCACCTTTTTTTAAATGGTCAAAAAAATAGATGCAAATGCAAAAATATGAAAGCAGTTCTCTAATGGGGCTTGATTTGCATATTACCCAGAATTATTTTTAGATTAATTTAAAGTTACTGTCACTGGGACACTGTTGCCCCTGTTGGCATTACTTTGTGTTTCCTTTTGGATTTGCCTGCTGCTGTGTTTCCTTGATTTCTCCCCGTTAGGTGGAGATGACGTCACTGCCCTGCTGGGACCTGCGTGAGGACGCACATGGTTTCCAGGGGAACCCTCCAAGCAACGTGACGAGAGAAGATGCGGCTGGATATCGCTTGGCTACATCACGGAGGAGACTTTTAAAAAGACGCGGGACTATATATAGTGGTTGCCACCTGAATGCCATCAGTTCCCTTTACGACATTGTTAATTACAGCTTGGTGATTGCGTTACTTGCGTTACTCTGATTATCCGCCTAGTTGCTCATTAATAAATATTGTTATTCGTCATACCATTTTTGGGAACTCCGAGGAGAAGACCTCCCCTATCATCTTCGAGGGTCTGGAACCGCTAGCTAGCTACCCGGTGAGACCTTGCAACCTGTTTTTGTCTTTTCAAGGACTTCCATGTTATAAATAGAGAGAACAATCATCAAATGTATTCATATGAATAAATATATGTCTAACTTTTCTATACCACTGTTTCACTGGTACTCCTTATGGGTTGTGGTTATTGATTAAGTGGCTTAGTGTTACGTCCGATATTGTACGCCTGGTTATTACAACGCAGGTTGATTTCTATCCGTAACAGACACGCCCACCTAGTTACCGTCACTGGGACACGCCAACCTGGCCAAATGGTTGTTTACTAAAGGTCAAAAGGTCACATTCCTAACAAGTGACAGCTCTCACTAGAAGAAAGACATATAATATCTATATACAGTATATCATTCCATGGTCAAAGTCACTTCGATCACATTTCTTCACCATTCAGATTTTTGGTCTGAACAACAACTGAGCCTCTTGACCATGTCTGCAAGCTTTTGTTAGATAATTGCATTAACGAGCAAGTGTACCTAATATACATACACACACATATACACACACACACACACACACACACACACACACACACACACACACACACACACATAAATATGCTTTGGGTCTGCCAGACCTCTTCCTGTCAGAGTTTCCTCCAGTTTCCAAGTGCCTTTTGATGGTGTAGGAAACTACTCACTGCCAAAAAATGTACATTATCATTCAGTTTTTGGTAGCCTAAACTTTTTTTTTTTTTTTTTTTTTTTTTTTTACCTCTGGCAGTTTACCGCTTACCTTTGTACCATTTCAGGTTATTCACTGGACTTGAACTGCTTAAATTTCTGTAAAAACTGGAAAATGGGAGTGTTCTAAGACTTTTGACCGGTAGTGTACATCTCTTTAATACATTTTGTTTTGTATTCTGACCGACCCACAAATGCCAGACAATTAATGCTCCTTCACGACTGATCCAGGGAATGCATTTTCTGTAGAACGCAGAGATCAAAACATGTAATCGGTCATTTGAATTATGCATTTCCCTCTGTCAGGATTATGCCACAGTATAACCTTACACAGAAGTGTCCTTGTACCCTGCAATTATCTCAAAATGAGACGACGAGGAGAGATCTTCTTTCAGACGGCGGGACGACACAGTTTCCCATGTGCTTTGCTGTAAAGGGAAGAATCGCAGGCTGCACAAGAGACCTCTAGGCATTGGCAAGTGTTAATGAAGAAATCAGATATCCCTTTCTGTCAGAACAGGCACCCTTCCCTGCTTTCCAGACATTCCCTTTAAGATGAAGCTTGCGCAGGGTCTGATTGCACTCTCCGTGTTATGCTCCACTCCTGGCTCGTGGCAGGCGACACAGAGTTTGGGCACACACTCAATATCCCCCGTGCTGATTGGACGTATGGGGGCAGCTGGCAGAATAGTCGATCTGCAGCACATCGCCAGCAACATGCGGCTCTCTGGGGAGGGGTTTGTGGGGTTATTGGGTCTAGCCAGTGGGGGGGGGTTGTAGCGTTTGGGCTACATCATTGAATGCAAATTCAGCCTCAGCCGGCAGAGGAGAGTCAACAAATTACAGGGAATTGTATTAATACGAAACGAAAGGGAGAGCTCATCATAACACAATATTGACAATCCTGCCACACTGATGAGCTCCGGCAATGAGCTGCGTGGTTTGTTCAGCTGTCAGTCATGGCCTGTCGGGGGAGGGGAGGGGAGGGGGGGGACCCTTGATCAAAGCTCACAGAAACCTGCTTACCTATGGGGCACGTGCAGCTGTGGCGGCCAACAAGGTCGGCGCACGTTCCGTTGTGTTGACAGGGGTCGGAGTTGCACTCATTCACTTCCATCTCGCAGTGCTCTCCTGGAGAAAAAAAAATGCAGTGAGCACACAGTGCTCCAGTGCACCAGTGTTAGGGTGAGGCACTTTAACACCTACAAATTGATTCTAATTTATATCTGATCAAACAGGTACCCTCATGGAGAGAGGTCACAAGAACTCTTGACAGGTTTCACCATATTTAGGAGTAGACGTGTACACATTAATTTTTTTAGATCACAAGGGTGAAGCAGTGGTACCTACATATGAATCATTATGAGAAATCCATTTTATTTTCACATCGCACATACGCTTGTGAGAGGTGGGGACACTCCTTAATCTCAACACCTGGGTGGCCTGAGAACCATGTCACCCAAGTCCACCTACACAGGTGCCATTCCAGTCATGAATCATATTAAAATATTCAGTTCCGTAATCAGTCCAAATAGACAGTTTATGCACATTCAATAGGAAACTAAGGGTTTTCCTCTCTACTTATCTCATGAAACAGTGGTTCCCAAGCTTTCTGAGACTAAGACCCACTTAATCAGCAAAAACACTTACCGTTACACACTCCTTATACAGTGGGGAAAATAAGTATTTAGTCAGCCACCAATTGTGCAAGTTCTCCCACTTAAAAAGATGAGAGAGGCCTGTAATTTTCATCATAGGTATACCTCAACTATGAGACAAAATGAGGAAAAAAAAATCCAGAAAATCACATTGTCTGATTTTTATTTTTATTTTTTTTAAATTTGTTTCTGATTTTATCCCATTTTCTCCCAATTTGGTAGCCAATTAGACCCGCTATTTTTACGTCAATCCCCCCCTAGTAATGTGAGTTCGCTGCCGCAGTCCTGCGACCAGTAGTGACAAAGCGAAGCGACGCCTCCTACGAGACGGCACCCGCAAGCCGTCGACCGCAACCCGGTACTACAGGGCCACTATACGCAGCGAACGTCACATCGGCTCCCCTCCCCCCTCCCTGGGGCGGACAGCCAATCGCCGCCCCCTGGTGGCACTCCCAGCCAGAGCCGACACTTGGCGAGACGGGGAATTGAACCCCGGTCTCCGTGGCCAGCGTCGGACGTTGTAACCACTGGACCACGCGGGAGGCACATTGTCTGATTTTTAAAGAATTTATTTGCAAATTATGGTGGAAAATAAGTATTTGGTCAATAACAAAAGTTAATCTCAATACTTTGTTATATACCCTTTGTTGGCAATGACAGAGGTCAAACGTTTTCTGAAAGTCTTCACAAGGTTTCCACACAGTGTTGCTGGTATGTTGGCCCATTCCTCCATGCAGATCTCCTCTAGAGCAGTGATGTTTTGGGGCTGTCGCTGGGCAACACGGACTTTCAACTCCCTCCAAAGATTTTCTATGGGGTTGAGATCTGGAGACTGGCTAGGCCACTCCAGGACCTTGAAATGCTTCTTATGAAGCCACTCCTTCGTTGCCCGGGCGGTGTGTTTGGGATCATTGTCATGCTGAAAGACCCAGCCACGTTTCATCTTCAATGCCCTTGCTGATGGAAGGAGGTTTTCACTCAAAATCTCACGATACATGGCCCCATTCATTCTTTCCTTTACATGGATCAGTCGTCCTGGTCCCTTTGCGGAAAAACAGCCCCAAAGCATGATGTTTCCACCCCCATGCTTCACAGTAGGTATGGTGTTCTTTGGATGCAACTCAGCATTCTTTCTCCTCCAAACACGAGAAGTTGAGTTTCTACCAAAAAGTTCTATTTTGGTTTCATCTGACCACATGACATTCTCCCAATCCTCTTCTGGATCATCCAAATGCTCTCTAGCAAACCTCAGACGGGCCTGGACATGTACTGGCTTAAGCAGGGGGACACGTCTGGCACTGCAGGATTTGAGTCCCTGGCGGCGTAGTGTGTTACTGATGGTAGCCTTTGTTACTTTGGTCCCAGCTTTCTGCAGGTCATTCACTAGGTCCCCCCGTGTGGTTCTGGGATTTTTGCTCACCGTTCTTGTGATCATTTTGACCCCACGGGGTGAGATCTTGCGTGGAGCCCCAGATCAAGGGAGATTACCAGTGGTCTTGTATGTCTTCCATTTTCTAATAATTGCTCCCACAGTTGATTTCTTCACAACAAGCTGCTTACCTATTGCAGATTCAGTCTTCCCAGCCCGGTGCAGGTCTACAATTTTGTTTCTGGTGTCCTTTGACAGCTCTTTGGTCTTGGCCATAGTGGAGTTTGGAGTGTGACTGTTTGAGGTTGTGGACAGGTGTCTTTTATACTGATAACAAGTTCAAACAGGTTCCATTAATACCGGTAACGAGTGGAGGACAGAGGAGCCTCTTAAAGAAGAAGTTACAGGTCTGTGAGAGCCAGAAATCTTGCTTGTTTGTAGGTGACCAAATACTTATTTTCCACCATAATTTGCAAATAAATTCTTTAAAAATCAGACAATGTGATTTTCTGGATTTTTTTTTCTCATTTTGTCTCTCATAGTTGAGGTATACCTATGATGAAAATTACAGGCCTCTCTCATCTTTTTAAGTGGGAGAACTTGCACAATTGGTGGCTGACTAAATACTTATTTTCCCCACTGTATGTAGCTGACATATGTTCAAACATGGAACTAAATGTTTTAACATGCGTGCAGTGCATGTAACAAATGCAAGTGCTTTATTTGACTGGTGTGAACATTATTTTTGTCATGTGCACCTTGCAATCAACCTCAAGCCCCTCCAATGACCCAGCAGTGGGTCCCAGAGGGACCACCATCATCAAAGGATGAGGCCCTTTAAGGACACCTCGGGTTCTCTGTGCAGCTCTGATTCGGTAGGACGTGTGAAGCCCACTCCTGACAGAGGTTCGCACAGCCTGCCATCCCGGCCCTCTGATTAATGTTGTCGGCACGCTTGTTTCTGCAGGTCGTCACGCGCGTGGATATGCCACGTTGTACAGGTTGGAAATTGTATAAATTCATCTGAATAAAAAATGGAACAACGAGCGATGTGTCAGTGAAATTAATTACGAAGGTGGTGCTGTCAGTGGCTGGGAAGCACTGGCAGAGCCATCTTTTTTTAATGTTGCTGTCGCACAAAATGGCAGGAAAATACGGGAGCTGCCTGAAGTGGCCTGAAGCTTTTGCCACTTAAAAAAAAAAAATTGTATAATTTTTTTGAGAGCCTGGATTCAAATAACACTTAACTGTGACTCCAAATTAATTCCATTGTTAATTGCATCTTCAGTGATAACAAAATATGTTATGCTGAAAAAAGTCAATTAAAGGACAAATGTTCATTGAATCCAGGAAAGTTGTCTAGACTTGTGATCTTGGGGAGGTGGCAGCAATTGAAATGGTATTGCGTGCGCGTGCGCGTGCACATACACACACACACACACACACACACACACACACACACACACACACACACACACACACACACACACACACACACACACACTCAGAGTTGTATGAGAGGGTTAATCTCAATATAACTGCTCAATACACGTTCAGGCTTCCTATGACAAACCCCAAATACGTCTTCTGGAAAACTGTAATTTTGTGTAATTACAGTGGTACTTACATTGTAATTACATGAGTAATTACATTAGTGGGTGACATAAAATAACATGTTACCCAGCTTAGTAGCACACAACAAAGAACAATACACTTATCTTTGAGTCACAATGAATGAAAACAAATTTTCTCTCAGGGTGAAATTTGTCTTGCAGCATCACACACATACACCAAAAAGTACACTAAAAACATTGCACAATAATAAATATATGCATCCATAAAGCAGCATGCTGTACAGTGCAAGTGTGCATACAGTACGTGTGTGAGGGCTTGTAGGGGTGAGGCCCAAGTGCGACCAATGGGGAATAAGGATCAGGAACACTCCTGAACAATCAGGATGTCACTAAAACACAATAGGGAGCAAGGGGCGTTAACCCGTGAGAATCGCTACAGAAAATAAAACAAAACTCCCAGCGTAATACGAAATAATAACTACCCCTAAAAAGGGCGAAATAAAAGCGGTCCGCGAACGGTACCGAACGATAGTAAAACCAAACAGAAATTTCTGATGTGTAGCCCAACACCACACGCGGAGGAAAAAAGGAAATAAAATAACTTGAGCCACAACACAAGCAAAAAGAAAACAAAGCTGGAATAGAACCCAGACGCCTAAGACGCAGCTTAAGAAAACGAACAGTGAAAATAAGTGCCCTGGGTCTGCCGGGAAGTAACCCCGAAACACAGACCAAACAAAATAAGAAAAGCTAGACTTCCGTAGAAGTGGCGAGAAAGCTAAAGTGAAATGCTTTTCTAAATGCTTTTCTAAGACTGATACCGTACCGGCTTCAACGCCAAATGAATAGACACTGAAGCATGGAGTAGTGAAAGCAGCGAGCTGAAGTAGGCAGTGAACACCTGAAAACAATCTGCTGATTAGATATGGAGATCAGCAGGAACGTACTCAGGAGGATAGAAAAAGAGTACGCCCACACAGGGCTAAACAGGCACTCAAACCATGACAGGACCCCCCACTAAGGAGTGGCCCCAGACGGTCTTTCTGCCTCACGCCTGTGAAAGTCCCGGATCAATTCAGGATCGCAAATGTTCCTAGCGGGAACCCACGAGCGCTCCTCAGGCCCATAGCCCTCCCAATCGATGAGAAACTGTCTACCCCTACCCACCCGTCTTTCAGCCAGAATCTGGCGAACCGTATACATCGGTCCCCCACCGACGAACCAAGGGGGGGGGGCGGCGAGGCATCAGCGGGAGCCAAAGCGCTAATGAGAACTGGCTTGAGACGGGAGATGTGGAAGGTAGGGTGAATTGCAACCGCACCGTGACGGGGTTAATTTTGCGGGTGATCTTAAACGGGCCGATGTAGCGGGGTGCCAGTTTTCAAGATTCGACTCGCAAAGGCAGATCCCGAGTGGACAGCCATACCCGCTGTCCTACCCGGTGCCTGTCAGCCAGTCTCTTCTGGGTCGAGGACGCCCGCAGTAATGCTGACCGGACTCGCTTCCAAGTAGACCGACACTGCTGAATAAACCGGCCCGCAGAAGGAACAGTAATATTCTCCTCTAGGTCAGGGAAGAGTGGAGGCTGATACCCTACTTGGGCCTCAAATGGCGAAAGGCCTGTGGAGGCATTGCGCAAGGTGTTATGGGCATACTCGGCCCAGGGGAGGTACCGACTCCATGAAGTGGGGTTAGCACTGGCCAGGCAGCGGAGAGTGTTCTCCAGCGTCTGGTTAGTGCACTCTGTCTGTCCGTTAGTTTCCGGGTGGAAGCCCGAGGAGAGACTGACAGAGGCATCAAGCTGGGAACAAAATTATCTCCAGAAGCGGGCGATAAACTGAGGACCTCGATCCGATACCACGTCCATGGGTAAACCATGCAGTCTGAAAACGTGGTATATGATAAGCCGTGCCGTCTCCGGCGCCGAGGGCAGTTTAGGCAGGGGGATAAAATGGCCTGCCTTAGAAAAGCGGTCAACGACCACTAAAATGGCCATATTACCTTCTGAAGGTGGCAGCCCGGTGATGAAGTCCAAGGCAATGTGACTCCATGGCCGACTGGGAATTGGGAGAGAACGTAAGAGTCCCGAAGGTGGAAGGTGGGAATCCTTACTCCGAGCACAAACTGGGCAAGTGGCAACAAACTCCCGAACATCGCTCTCTATCCCAGGCCACCAAAAGCCCCTCGCCACGAAGTCTTTAGTCCTGTGGACCCCTGGATGACCTGTGAGACACGAAGCATGTCCCCACTGGAAGACCTGAGATCTGACTCTAGCCGGAACAAAAAGATGACCAGGAGAACCACCCCCTGGATCCGGCTCCAATCGTTGGGCCTTATGCACAACACCCTCGATCTGCCACATGACCGGGGCCATGATCCGGCCTGCAGGAATGATGGGTTCCGGTGGGCGATCGTCGTCGGAACGGTCGAAAACCCGAGAGAGGGCATCAGGCTTAACGTTCTTCGACCCAGGGTGGTATGTTAATAAAAAATTTAGGTGAACGGGTGAAGAACAGAGCCCAACGGGCCTACCGCGAATTGCGCCTTTTAGCCGTCTGGACGTACTGGAGATTCTTGTGATCCGTCCAGATGGTGAAACGGTGTTCGGCCCCCTCCAACCAATGACGCCATTCCTCTAACGCTAATTTAACCGCTAGGAGCTCCCGGTCTCCTACAGTGCATCCGGAAAGTATTCACATCGCTTCACTTTTTCCACATTTTATGTTACAGCCTTATTCCAAAATTGATTAAATTCATTTTTTTCTCAGAATTCTACACACAATACCCCATAATGACAAAGTGAAAAAAGTTTTTTATAAATTTTTGCAAATGTATTAAAAATAAAAAAATTAAATATCACATGTATAAAAGTGCTGCAGAGATGTTTGTCCTTCTACCAGGTTCTCCCATCGCTGCAGAGGAACTCTGAAGCTCTCTTAGAGTGGCCATTGGGTTCTTGGTTACCTCCCTGACCATGGCCCTTCTTGCCCGGTTACTGAGTTTGGCCAGGCGGCCAGCTCTAAGAAGAGTTGTGGTGGTTCCAAACTTCTTCCATTTCACAATGATGGAGCCCACTGTTCTCCTAGGTGCTTTCAATGCTTTAGCAATGTTTTTACACCCTTCCCCAGATCTATGCCTCAACACAATTCTATCTCAGAGGTCTATGGAGAGTTCCTAGGACTTCATCGCTTGGTTTTTACTCTGACATGCACTGTCAACTGTGGGACCTTATATAGACAGGTGTGTACCTTTCCAAATCATGTCCAATCAATTGAATTTACCACAGGTGGACTCCAATGAAGTTCTAAACACATCTCAACGATGATCAGTGAAAACAGGATGCACCTGAGCTCAATTTTGAGTGTCATAGCAAACGCCGTGAATACTTATGTACATGAGATATTTTAGTTATTTATTTTTAATACATTTGCAAAAATGTCTAAAAAACTTTTTTCACTTTGTCATTATGGGCTATTGTGTGTAGAATTCTGACAAAAAATGAATTTAATCCATTTTGGAATAAGGCTGTAACCTAACAAAATGTGGAAAAAGTGAAGCGATGTGAATACTTTCCGGATGCACGGTATATCATAATTCTTCTCTGCTGGTGTCAGGGCCCGAGAGAAATAGGCACACGGATGGAGCTTCTGATCCTGGGGTGCGTGTTAAGACAAAATAGCCCCTACCCTGCTTTTTTGGTCAATGCAGTGATGGGGGCTGCGAGCGCACTAAAATTGCGAATAAATCGCCGATAAAAGTTTGCAAACCCTAAAAGCCGCTGAATGTTCTTAATGGACCGCGGGGTGGGCCAGTGCATAACCGCCGAGACCTTTTCTGGGTCCATTTGGACCTTCCCCTCAGCCACAATGAACCCTAAAAACGACACTACGGGAGCATGAAAAACGCACTTCTCCGCCTTGATGAACAATTGCGCCCTGAGCAAAGCCTTTAAAACCTGCCGAACATGTATAACGTGCTCAGTCAAGCTGTTAGAAAAAATCTGAATATCATCTAAATAGACAAAGACAAATCTCTCGAACATCTCTCTGAGCACGTCATTGACGAACGCCTGAAACACAGAGGTGGCGTTAGTGAGCCCAAATGGCATCACTAAGTACTCATAGTGCCCACTATGAGTATTAAAGGCTGTTTTCCATTCATCTCCCCTACGCATACGCACTAAATTATAGGCGTTACGAAGGTCGAGTTTGGAAAACACCTTCCTTCCTCACGAGGATAGAAAAGGAGTACGCCCACACAGGGCTAATCAGGCACTCAAATCATGACAAAGTGTCACACACAATAATTTTCAATTGATAAATTATATTTGTAAGTCAAAGTTAAGGAAATCGAATCCAGGCCATTTTTTCATAATTTTATTTGGGTACACTCTGAAATAAAACTTTTAAAATAATTTTTCATACTTTCAACTTAATTTTATTTATTTTTTAAAATCTTGAATGAATTATCCGATTTTCTGTTACAATGTGAAAATAAACAATTGCAGGTTATTTATTGGACAGTCTGTTCTGAGAGGGGTATTATGAGCTTTGTCAGGGGAGAGTAAACCACATCTGAACCTGGTGAGAGAAGCACAATACAGAGCTTATATTCAGAGGCAGCTACTGCCACTGCTGATGAGGGACAGAGAGATGAAAGGAAGTGATGTAAAAGAAACAACAACAACAACAAAAAAAGTTTGCGTCGCAAAGGGATGGATTATGGGTGACGGCTAAAATCCTGACAGGGATGACAGGGGAGAGAAAGGGATGCAATCAAGGGAAATGGACAAAGAAAGGTCAGTGGGAGGGGGGGGAGCAGTCAGGACTCCAGAGAAAATCAGTTAAGGCCAGGTTAAGCTGACAGCATTGAGGCTGAGATATGAGAGAGTGAGAGGGTGACAGGCAACAGAAGATGTGAGGCACATTCCAAGCAGACGGCTGAGTGAAGGAAACATCTGGCTGGAGAGGGGGAAATAAGGGATGAATAACTTAGAGGTGATGGTAGAACTGGGGAAAAACTCAGTGGTAAACATTACGAAATAGTGAAACAGTCCTAATACAGACCCTTGGGGATCACCTGTAAGCACTGGTGATGGTAAAGTGAGAATTAGTATAACCAAAAACAGGCAGTGTGGATGTACTATCAATGGCTCATTGATCACGTCAATTGTAGGTAATGGAAAGCAAAGACGTGATTGTTTCATTTGAGTTGGTAACATGTAGACAAAAGATGGTGGCTCCACCCATTATGAATGAAGCCTCAAGAAGCCTTTCTCTCCCATCACTAGTAAGCATCAAAGAAACCAACATCTATGTTTTTTAAAGGGATTTTTTAAAATGCAGCCGACAAGACATTGAAAACAGGACATAGCATTTAACATTTGTCCTTAACTTTGACTTGTGAATGAATTAAATTCTTAGTTTTTCACATCACAGAAACAGTTTGGTAATTTCAGTAATCATTGAAATTAATTCAGCAACTATTTTTTCATCAGATAAAACTAACACTTATAAGTTAATGTTAAGGAAAAATGTTGATTGAATACAGGCCTCGTTATGTAATGTATTAAAATCACAGTGCCTTTTTCTGGCAGTGATTAGTGACACTATGTGTATGTGTATATTATTTGTAGAACTTTTTTTATTCCTAAGAGACTTAACATGTTGGTTAAGTATAATTAATTCACACCCCTTTTTCATATTTGCATTCAATTTTAAAGACTGAAAGGCTAACATCCCTGTAGTCTCATGAGTAAAACAATTTGAGTTTACTCTTGTTTTCTTCCATAAATATAAACTAAAAATTGGTTTCCGTTAATACACAATAAAGTTCAGTTTTTTCCCCCTTTGTTCTGACATAATCACAAAGATCACATCAGACCTCGGAAGAGCAGAAATAAAAATAGTTCTTCTTATCTACTTTATGATCAAAAAAGACTGATTTGCCAGGCATTTTATCAATTTTTCGACATCCGGAAGACTGTAACGAAAAGCATTGTCTATGATTTCATCAGATCTAAGAAATATTGGATTTTTTACCAGGAACTAAGATTCTTTAAATTGATAAATGCGAGCTTTCCCAAATGATCAGAACTGGGAATGAAAGTAACCTGACTCGAACTGCTTCATACCTCTTCCGCAATCTCTGAAAAAAAGCTTTGCTAGCGATATATCTGCAATGGCCTTGGGATATGCAGAACACACAGTATTGATTAAAAAAAGAGGATAATCATTACATTGCTGGGGTTCTTGTTTTTCACCAACTAGAAACAAAACAACAAAACAATTACCTAAAGCCATGTAATGATCCGTAACAAGTGCTGTTGAATTGTTTATCCTATAAGGTTTTTTCTCCCTCTAAATTGAATGGACATTTAAAGTGGTTGGGTATGAGTGGAGGGGGGGGGGGGAACTATGTTCGCAATAACAATCAGAGTTATGGGAAGAAAATAAGGAGGTGAAGATTAGCATTCAATCCACACTCTACATGCCAGACTGGGTTACACAAGTGTTATTATATTTTGGAGGTGTATTTTTTTGTTTGTTTGATATGAAGATTAAATAAATGTTTTTTTTGTTTTAAAAAAAAAATGTATTTCTGATTTTTCCCCGTTTTCTCCCAATTTAGTAGCCAATTATACCCTCTATTTTATTTTCAATTCCCCACCCTCACGAGTCCGCCGCCCGTCCTCCGGGAACGAGATTCGTATTCCTGGACCTATTTCCCCGCCTTCTTTCGAGACGGAGATCTTCCACGGACTCCATTAACCTTCTCCTCGGCGGACTCGTGCCGGCTGTCCCTCCCCCCTTCCCCGGAGGCGGACAGCCAAATGCCGCCTCCGATCGGGCTGACGACCAGGGCCGGTCTGGTAGAAACGCGGGTTTCGATCCGCGTCTCTGACGGGCAGCGCACACCGCTCCAAAGCGCGGTGCACTAGACCGCTGGGCCATCCGCAAATAAATGTTTTAAAGAGATTAAATGCACTGTTTTAATGAGGGAATTGCAATGAATCAAACCAGAGCGAAACGAGCAGGGTGTCTGGTTTTCTTGCAGGATGTGTATGACTGCATAAGCGTTTGATGAGAGTTGGGATGGGATGCCAAAATCGAACTCAGATCTCCGCCACATAAAGCCAGTTCATTACTGCATAGAGGGATCTTGGCCGGTTTGTAATTGGCTTCTACCTGCAGTCCTTGGGCCCACTCCAGGGCTGAGCGCATAGCAGTATGCAAACCTTTGCAAAAATAAAAAAAATAATGATAAATTGTTTCAACAAAATGCTTCAAAACACTCTACACATACCTACAGCCATCCCAGAGAACCCCCCGCCCATCCATCCTACTCCTGTAGTGTAAGACCTAACAGAAATGTTCCCAAGCCTACCCTCCTCATCGTCTAGAGAGCATTCCATAAATCCAGTTTGTTCCAGCAATACTTTAAAGTCAGTTTTCCCTAATTCTACAGCATAAAAGGATAGGGGAAAGGGAGGAGCTAGTTTCACCATACTTCAGCAGTTTAGAAGTTTAGCACACAGGCCCAGTGTTATCCACACGGTCTATATAGAATGCGGTCACATACATATACATTTAAAATGTTTTTTTAAGTCTCATCTCTGACAGTGAGCACACCAAAATCGTAAAAACGGGACTTGTGGCAATTTGTTCTGCCCCCCCCGGAACCTAAATTAAATCCAATGTAATCTAGAAAGGACCCTTTTCAATTTTACGTACCGTAGAAATACATGTCATTATAAAAATATGAATGTGAATACTCGACAAAAATAATACAACTGGCATAAAGCAACATACAAATTTCATGCAGAACAATAAAACATTTGACTGATTACAGTTATAGTTAACTACTAAAATAAAGGAAACACCAACATAAAGTGTATGGTATTGTATACAAGGCATATGTATCAGCTGCTGTTTTTTTCCTTCTGATTTCAGAGTAACACTGTCTGTCACCAGGCTTGCAAACTCCAGAACTGTTGTTTGAAGGGCCAGCCACAGAAGGGGGGGGATAAGTCCCACACACAGGTCTTTAAACTCAGAATGAATGGTGTGTTGGGAGTCATTGGGTTTTCATTGTCTGTGTGCATTTCAATTAAACCCCTGATAGGAGCTGGGGAGGGGGAAGGGGCCGATGAAGAGACAAAAGGCTTATCTATCTGGAGGGATCTGCCCTTCCTGGAGTTTGAACTCGTCTTTTGGGATACAGGCCATTTCTTTTAAGCATGTCATCAGCCCACTCATTGCAGATTGTGATTTCCTGCTTGACATTTTGAGCTGGCCTTTGATACGGAGCCGTCTTTCGAAAAATTTCAGACAGAGAGTGAAACAGAAAGCAATGACGACAGTGGTATATGCACAACGGGGGATTTTGGTCTTGTTGTTTCACTGATTTTTAGCAGGTGTGAACCACAGGCTCATCCAATTCACCTGCAGAACGGAGCGGTTCAAGCGCTCCTTTCTACCAGCAGCCATCAAACAGTATAACTATGAACATTGAACACTGAGCACTGTCACACTCTACTGCTGTACCTACCCTACATTCTGTGTACATTCCTTGTACATCTCACTGCTGCCCCGACTGCTACTGTTTTTTCACATCTCATACTTGTTTTTCTCTTGTTTTTCTCTTGTTTTTCTTTTGTTTTTCTTAGACAGCACATACCAGTGTACTGAAGTACTATCTGGTGGATTTGCACTACCTCCAGTATATTTTTATTCTTTTTAGTTTTATTTCTTAAATTATTGTATTTAGGTTTGTACTCTGGTTTTTAAATATATTTATTATCCAGTATGTTGTTATGTCCTGTATGTCTTGTGTGTTCTTTCACTCCTGTACTATTGTTGCTGTGACAAACCAAATTCCCCGGGATTAATAAAGGCTATTCTATTCTATTCTATTCTATAACATTAAAAACACACATGATTTGATATGAGGCCTGGATTGAATCAACCTTTGTCTTTAACTTTGATTGTAAAATAAATGCAATTGTTAATAGTTGTTTCTTCACAACCAGAATTTGATTGCTGAACTCACTAAACTGTTTTTGTGAATAAACAAAACCATCATTTTTACATTTACATTTTTAGCATTTAGCAGATGCTCTTATTCAGGGTGACTTACAATGAGTGCATTCAAACATGGTAAGAACAAGAGCTCAGTAAAGGAGCAATACAACAGACATCACCGTACAATACAATACAACTGCACACTGTACCTATAACACAGGGGGAGAAAGGTTTAACATTTTTAATTCCATGTCAAAGTTAAGGACAAACCTTGATTCAATCCAGGACTGAATTATTGTGAACAGGGATGTGAACCAGGCTTCTGGTGGCTTTAGCAAATGTATATGTTTATGTCAAGGGCTTACTATTGAGGAATAGTAACTAGTGAGGAATGCATTGAAAGGCATTACGTATGACTTTAAAGTAGCTATCAAACTAAATGATTAATATGTAATACACATACAATAATCAAATATAGTGTCACATACAGTGTCAAATCATTTCTAAACCATTTTAAACCTGAACATCTTTTATGTTTAAATTAATTGTTCAGAATCACCACCAGGTTTTAAACCTGATATTTAAAGTTTAATAAAGTGTAACAGAGGGAAGGCAGAAAGAGGGGGGATTGGGGGAGAAACAAATCTTCAAAGATCAGTGGATCGTGCATAAACAGACATTATACAAGTTTCCATAAAATCAAAGTAATCTGTATCACAGTTAATGGGCCTACAAATTAACATAATAAAGCAAAAACAGAGTGGCTTGTGCATTTTCCAGACATTTACTGCAGTCCTTATATAAACCGTTGCTTTAAGAGAGATTGGAAGAAATATGGCAGATAATAAACTCACATGAAGTTGTTTCTACAGAATTAGTCAGAGGTTAGTCTTACCAGAGTAAGACAGCCAGGACACTGCCATCATTTTATAAGATTAAACTGAGTGATTTGAGTGGGCGAAAAGTACATTCCATGTAAATGTTCTTTGCGAATTAGGCTAACTGTGGCGGCTTTTATAGTATGAGTATTTTGAAAAGTGTGGACCCAGACATATCTTTGCAATGTGAAAAAAGGCTTAAAGAGAGACTGGAACACTTCTCCACACATAATATATCTCTTCAATAATTCTACCACTGACTCAATCTTACAGATTTAAATAACAGTTTTGTGGTTTAACCACAGCCTGATGTCAGAACAGTGCTGAGCTGACTGTCAGTCAGAAAGGTGCATAAACCTTCATAAACAAATATATAAGTCAACGGAATGTTAATACATGTGAAATGTGAATGTTGTATGTATATATTGAAATGTATGCTTTCAATTCTGAAAGTGTTTGTACTCCCACTCTCCTAGCCCAAAACCATATTACCCCTATGAGCATAATATGAACAAAGTAATATTGTAACACGTCATATTTTTTAAGAAATCAAATTCTGAACTGTTTTCTTTTTCAAACTAGATTAAATAAACAAATTTTTTTGTCATAGCTCCTTGTGAGAGTACAGGTACATTTATTTGTCGCTGGCTAAAAGTAAAGAAAAACAGGAATGCCAAAATTAAACATGGACAATTTCCATGTAGTCCATAAGCAGTCCATAATTGTGCACCAATCTTCTGCACTTAGCTAATGTGGGTAAATGCAACATTTATATTCCAATAAATGCATTGTTGTCATGTGCATGGTAAAGATGTGGTACAGTAGATGCACTGATTAAATGATCACTAGCATTTACATAATTTGTTTTTACATGACAAATCAAGATATGAAATAGTCCTCCGAAAAGACTGTGCAGAGCTTTGACGGGGAAGAATCCCCCAAGGACCATAATGTCTATTTGGGTAGAATTCGAACTGGCCTCGATTCAAAACACCCTGCAGACGGCAGGGGAAGGAAAAACACATTACGGTGCATGTGGAAGGCCCAAACGGAGATAGGCTCCCAATGTGCAATTTAATATACCTATGCCTCCATTCCTTTTTTTATCTCTGGCAAAATATACAAACATAAAAAGTGCTTTCATACTGTTTCCATACTGTACACCCAGCAAAAATACAAATAAATGCTAATTTTCAGTAAATATCCATTATAATGGATTCTCTGCAAGGGTAAAAGTTAATTTGTTGCAAACAAAGGTATGGCGTTTTATGTATGAAAGCCACAGAGTGAACTTTTCATTGCACTGAAATACCTTGTAGATGGCAAGCAACCTTTTCCCAGTCCTCTGAAAAAACTGTGTCTACTGTAAACCGTCAGAACCTTTAAATGTGACCTTGGCAACAACAGAATAAATTATTTTTCTATCCTTTTTAATGAGGGAGTTTGGGGGGGAGAGGGGGGTAGAGGGGTGGTGACTGCATGTGACAGAGGCTAACGAGGGTCACTGAGGATTTTACCTGTGTAGCCGCGGAGACACGTACAGGTGTACTGGGGGCCAGCCCCAGGGTGGCTGGTGTCCATGCATGTCGCTCCATGGAGGCAGTTGTCAGGGTAGATTAAGCAGGCGTTCTCCACGTGTTGACAAGCCTCGCCCGTCCACCCGGGAGCACACAGGCACTGCAACGTGGGAGGAAGGCGATAATCATTCAACTCATTTCAAATTCAGGCCATTTCAATCATGAAAGATCTGCCACTATTAGCCAGATGAAAAAATATATATTTTCAATGTTTAAAAAAATCTAATAAAGGGGGGGATTCCGAGTTAAGGCAGGTGACGGCAGCGGCAGTGTGTTTTTTTTGTCATCTGTCAAATTGTGTACGAGTATAAATCTTCTAAGAAAGTGACACAGCTACACAGGGGTTTCCACTGTACTGGAAAAGACAGCTTTGGGAAGAGGGGAGAGGAGACAATGTCCCAAATTGACCTGACAAAAGACGGACAGCCATGCAGTTTCCCTTGCGACATTTGCCTTATTGATATTTTGCAGAGGTTAATTAAAAAGTGGTAATGAAATGGTTTGTTTGCACTGGACAACATCAATGTTTTGATTACAGTTGACACCAATTAGAAACAAACCTATAAGAAGCCTGAAATAATGGTCTTGTAAAGCAGACAGAGAATCAAGTGTAGCCCTGTGAACAATTTAGTTTAATAAATAGATGCATATAAATAGATTTAAAAGATTGTTAAAATAATCGATTTGTATGTATAGAAAGGCTGTGGTAATAATTTGATTTGTATACACAGAGAAATATATTTGAATGTGTATTTTATATTATTTTATATTTGAATGTGTATTGTATTGCTGTAATTTGCTATTTTTTTTAGGTCCCGGTAAAATGATTGCCTGACGGATAATTATTCACTGTTGAGCTGATGTAATGTGGTGCGATGTGTATTGACCAATCAGAACTGAGTTAAAGGTCAGGCGTTTGGGGAAGTTAAAAGGGAGTCGGGTTCAGATCCCCGGCTGATTGAGCCGGCGGGAGAGGGGCGATGGCCTCGGTCGCCCCGGCCGATTGAACCAGAACCAGAACCAGAGCCAGAGAGAAGGGGAGAGGGGCGATGGCCTCTATTGCCCCGGCTGATCGAAAGGGAGTTTTGAGGAGAACGCTGAGAAGTAGCCTAGCTAAGGTGCTAGAAGTTTTTAGTTAAAAGAAAATGCGTTAGCCACGTATTTTTAGGATGCTGGAGTGATATAATACTGTTTAGTGCTCAACCCGGGACTTTATAAGATATTGTATCTGACTATGAACAATTTCTTCGGCAAGAAGTCAACGTTCTGTCAACCAGTTATCGGAGTTAGCCTGAGTGTAGCACAAGTGAGTGAGCTTGCTAGCTAGCTGATTTTTCTGGAATGTTCGGAAGATTTTTCGGTTCGCCAACACGGGGAATTCGGAGTGTCTAACCAACGCGGAGGAGTTCGTGGCCAGAGAAACTGCATGGCGCTTCCCCAAACTTTTCTCCTAGCTACAGCGGGGACTTGAGAAAGCAGCCGTGAGCGCTGTTACTTCGTGAAACTGTGAGTGCATTGTTTTATCTTTCTGCTCAGTGGAGTGAAGGAGTCGCATTAGTGTGGCTACAACGTACGCTAGCAACGCGCCAGGCCTGCAACGAGTGTTGGGGTATTTTATTTTGCCGGCTTTTCTTTTTAATAAAAGTGTTGAGACCTTTTCTTTTTTTTACTTAACCGTCTGGGTTTTGGAAAGTGTGAGAAACATGTGAAGTGTAATTTGAGTTGAATCCACAAAGTGTTGTGAATTACCCTGTCAGAGGACAGATGTTTTGTTTGGTTGTTTGAAACGTGAAACAGAGTGATTTATGTTTGCATTATTACTTTTTTTTTTTTTTGTAAATGGTGTAACTAATTTTAAGGTGACCTTTGTATTTGGATTATTTCCATTGCACGCACACACGTAAATCGGCACCAAGCGAGTAGTAGTAATTATTAATGTAATTTTAAAGACGATAATATATCGTCCTCATAAATAGAACTCAGGGTAGTTCCCTCGTTAAGCATAAATAGCAAGGGGGCGCTACACAAGGCTAATCTTCTGAGCAATTTCATGCATCTAACCAAGACAGACGGTGAATAATTAGAAAGAGCATTAGTGCCCTGCACATTTTCAGATATTGCAGAAAGATATAAATGACAGTGCCTAGTTGAAATGAGATAAATTAGTACGCAGGGCTCTAAGTGATAGAATACAAATTTGTCAAAAGAGTCGACAAGTGGCAATTTACAGGCAGAAAAAGCAATATCATACATCATATTTATTAAGGAAACAATTTCAACATTAGTTACTTTTTTTAAATATGTGCATTATCCATGATAAATGTTGCTTATATGTGAGAGAGCTGACAATATCAGACACAGCACCTATTGTGTAAAAACTACTTTTTTTTGTCACAATGACAATTCATAAATCTATGGATCGTACAGCCTTTGGCTGTGACGGAAAATATAAATGTTTTTCCCTTACTTACTTCTTGCAGTTTTCAAGTGAAGCAATCAGACAGCATACACACTTCCAGTTTATATTAAGAATCAAACTAAGATAACTGCAGTTAGGAAGCAATAAAAGTCTACACAATGTTTGATCCAAATCTAAAATTATTTTAGCACAAGGCAGTAGTGAAGATTTTTATTGTTTTCTTTCTGACATTTCCCAAACAAACATTCAGGGTGAATGAATGGGGGCTTTCTATTTGTGTTTCTGGTATGCCACTCAAGCTGCTAATGTGACAGGAAGTGTGTGACAGGAAGTAAAAGTGGGGGGATAAACAGAAGGCAGTCACCGGATGTGCATACAGCGTGCATACTCACATTAGCATGACAATGGCAAAATCTTGTCAACCCTAAGAAATATCATAATAAATCAACACATAGATAAATAACTTTATTGTGAGAATCCTGTGGGAAGCTTATTTTATATTTTTCCCCCCTTTGTGTTGGAGTAGATCAAAATGATCGATAGGATGTGTGCATGTGTGACCATGAATGAGCTCCTTATTAACTATGCAGAAATTTAAAATGGTCCTGAGAGTGCACCTCACTCCCATGTTGACGGCTGTAAAATGGCTTTTCATTTCAGAAACCGCATTCCTGCTTCAATCCCCAGAGAAAGATATAAAATTGTTGTGTTGGGGGGGTGCAAGGGGTCTTGGGAGACAAACCCAGCAACCAGCTGTGCTTCTCGTGCCACATTGCAGCGATCACTCGGACCTGTCAACCGTTCCTCACCCAAGAGGCCACACAATTCCTGGTCCAGGCCCTGGTGATCTCACGTCTGGACTACTGCAATTCCTTGCTGGCAGGCCTACCGGCCTGTGCCATCAAGCCACTGCAACTAATCCAGAATGCTGCCGAACTAAACTAACCAAGGTTCACCCATGTCACCCCTCTACTCTCCTCTCTGCACTGGCTCCCCCATCGCAGCACGCATCAGATTCAAACTGCTCCCCCATACCTCCATTGTCATCAATTGTCATCACCACTGCCTACTTGCTCAACACTTTGTATCCCTGCTTAAATTTTTTTAATTTTTTTTTAATTACTAACCTTTTTCTTCCAAGTGTTACAGGTATTAGACTCAGGTGCCTACAATGATGTCTATTCCTGTATTACTGCACCGATCTCTTGCGCAAACTATGATTGTTCCTACCATGTATTTATGCACATCTTGTAAGTCGCTCTGGATAAGAGCTATCAGGAATGTTGTAGGTTTTGGAACGAAATACAGGTCAGAGAGAGACCCAGGAAGCAGAGAGGCATTTAAGGTATTTTAATAACTTAAACGCAGATGGAACTAAACGGTAATACAGTGTCTGAACTGACACTGAACAAACACTAACAAATAAACCAAAACAACAAACGAACAGGAGAACCAAAACAAGCGAAACTGTAAATACAAAACGTATTCCGGGACACGGAATAAACTAAACACTGAGATACTAGAAACAAACCAGTACAAGATTTTCAGGACGGCGAGAACACAAACACAACACATAAGACTAGGCTAAGGGCAGATAATGTTCAAGCACAATGCAAGGGAAGCTAGCAGGTTAAATACCCTTAAGGGCTAACAGCTGCCAGTCATTGTCTTGATTGGGATTGCACATTCCTGGCATGCCTTTCACTTCTACTGCTAATTAGGGCGTGGAGAAAATGTCCATTTGCCGGTCGAGTCGTTACAAGAGCGTCTACTAAATGCTTAAAATGTAAATGTAAATGCAATGGTTACCAGGCTTGACGTAGTATTGACACTATCTAGACATGGGCTGGGCAATTCCAGTCCTGGAGGGCCGGTGTGTATGCAGGTTTTTGTTTCTACCAATTACCCTGGCTCAATGAGCTAATTAGTTGGTTCACTTGTAGATTAGACCACAGTAACGTTTCATATGGGGACACAGGAACAGTCTTCAGCTCTCATTCATGGGATTATCAAGAAATGTAGCTAAAATGTCAGATCACATAAATGATTGGGCTAATGAAATAATTAAGAGCAGGAGTTGTATTGAAATCCAGAAACGGATACGGCCCTTGCCCACCCCTGATCCAGACAATAGAAAAAAATATGAACCTAGATGGGCTGACCTGTTCTTGCCATCAACTCATCAACTTTTCTTGTGTTCTTAAATCCACAGTGAATTAATTTTCACAGTGGTCATACACTGCTATCATAAGATAAATAGGCATTTGCAAACACAGGTCACAAAACCTACCACTAATCAGTTATCAAGACAAATCCAATACGTGAGGGAAAAGTTATTTCAAATCTTTGCAATCCAAATCTTTCTATAAACACATATACTTAAAAATATATTATACATTCTTTAATATTTTGCTATTCTTTCTTTGGTACTAAATAATTCTGCATTCATGATCAATTCAAATGCAAACTTTCAAAGCAGTACCTTAACCCAGCATATGAAATAATACAGTTCTATAAACCTTTCCTCTATGTCTGGGTTTAGGAATCCTGCATTTATATCTTGTTTTGGAAGCCAGCCCCAAGGTCTCTGCTCTCCAAATCTTTCTCTTTTTCACTATAATTCCACATGCTAAAGGAAAAACTATCCCTGCAAACCTCTCATCTCATACATTTTTTATCGCTAAGCATAAAAATGTACTGTTCAAGGAAAAACAATTTAAAAAGTCCTGCGATAGCAAATATGATATTGGGGGAGATATTTTCTTTATTTTTTGGTGAAGTTGCATTAAAGTCAATCTTAACTGCCATGATGAAGAAATGCTACAGGTTGAGTGGTCGCTTTTCTCTGCCAAGCAATGCTGGCACCCTGTTGGGCAGATCTCTGTATAGAAAGAAATGCATTTTCTTTCTTAATGTCAGGAAGACTATATGTCGGAAATCCAAACCCAGATTGTTAAGGAATTGAATTGCAATTAATTAATTACCTTAATTATCTGCAAGGAGCCAGTGGGAGATTTGGGTATGGATTTTGTTTAGTTTTTTGAAACCATTACTTTTGTTTGTTTTGTTTTTGTTTTTGTTGAGGTTTTGGGGGAAATTAGAAAAACATGCACAGATTTACTGAACATGTGTGTGTGTATGTATGTGTGTGTGTGTGTGTGCGTGTGTATGTGCGTGCATGTTTGAAGAGAAGGAGTAGATTTTTAAGCCTTCAAGCATATGTAATCCTTGGACTTCTGACACAGTGGGTGCAAAATATGTCAATCATAATCTAATGAGACATAAGAGGATTTATTACCACTTATGAAAGCTCCTTGAGGCATTACTGTCCATTTTAAGATGTTTTAAAAAAGGTTTCAAAATCAAAGGGTAAACTTTGCATCATGCAAAAGAGAACGGTCCAATCGGTTAAATGCTCTAATGGTTGTCAGGAGGAGGAACACAACAAAGGGTGCCAGTGAGGGCCAAAAGTACATCTCAAACCACAATCTCTTGCTTTGAAACACAGAAACACAAGTTTGTCCATAGCCAGGTTACTGTTTCGTTTGTTATTGCTGTAGTTTCAAACACATTCATAAATTCATAAAACACTGTCCTAATCTATGACTTGTATGACTGTATGATTTACTGCTCATTAATACAAACTATTATGGAGATGCAGCTAGCCACTGGTAATGTGGAGTACAATAAAATGTACGGTAGTTATGCTAGACCATGCAACGTGGTGCAGGTTAAATTCAGCCAGCGCTAGTCAACTAAGTAGTGTCTGCTAACGATTAAGTTCAGATGTACAAGTTTACATAGATTATGAAGACATTTTGTTGTCATGCCAACTCTTTCTAATGTCCTTTAGTAACTTCCCCCCAAATAATAAGAAATACCTAAGAACAGTAGCTTGACACAGGTCTCCATTAAATAAAAGTAAATATGACAAGCTAGAGGTAACTTCTGTCAGAAAACGTAGAACAAGCACTATTAGCATCAGGTGCCATTATGTGTACATTTGACCTAAGAGACCAAAGTCAATTATTTTCAGAGAAGGAAAATGGTGGATCACAAGGTGAATGTGATGCACTGTCACAATTTATTTCCGCCAAAGTTTTTCCTCGTCTTGTGTTATGATGTGCACACATGCCACCAATCAGAGAAGAGGTCCCTGACAGAAATGCTAATTAATCTGATCAGCTATGGATTTGAGCATCTGTTCAGCTGTACATCATTGGAGAGAAAAAAAGGTGACTACAGCACTCTGGTCAAAGCCTCTGATGGTGTTTATAAAAACACATTCTTGTATTTGTGCACGCAGCCGTGTGCTGGAAAGCAAACTGATGAGCACACATCACAAATATGCAAGTGTGCGGTCCAAAATTTATTAGATAAAAATTGCTTTGGCATAATCACTCTGCCATGAATTTTGATCAAATCTGATTTCCTGCATTTCAGTCTCTCAATAGTGCTAGCACTATTTTTAGGTAACTACATGCAGGTATGCTTCAGTACATGCTAAGATGCTTCAGACCACCTACTGTACATGTACGATGAGAGACAGACAACATGACTGATTGAGGTTATTTTTTATTTATTTTTGTTTTTTTTCTGTTTTTCTCTAAATTTAGTAGCCGCCACCGCCACCGACCGGTCTGGAACAGTCAGGGTTTCAAACCGCAACCGCAATAGGCACCTCATACTCACAAAGAACCAGTCAATGCGAGTGTGTTAGGCTGCTACGCTATCTGAGGTCCCCTTGAGTTTTTTTCACTGTATTTAATACTGTATTTATTTAACTGTTCAATCAACCACCAGTTGCAGTATGTATAGGGATCCCTGTTTAAACAGCTCTCCATTTCTGGTGGTCTTTGTGGTATTACCATGATCTGTTTTTCTTTGTGAGATGAGATGTTTCTCCTGCACTGATGTCGTTTATAAAATTGAATCATTGGGCCAGTCTTTTCACTGGAACATTGCAGCTTTAGGGGCACTGCTGCACAGTGTTGACAGTGTACTGCTTCCCCCTCCTGAGACGCCGGATGGTGGCCCAGAACCTCCTCGAAGCCGTTCGGAATTCGTTCTCCATGGCCTCACCGAGCTCCTCCCATGCCCGAGTTTTTGCCTCAGCGACCTCCGAAGCCGCGCTCCGCTTGGCCCGCCGATACCTATCAGCTGCCTCCGGAGTCCCACAGGCTAAAAAGGTCCGATAGGACTCCTTCTTCAGCTTGACGGCATCCCTCACCGCCAGTGTCCACCGGCGGGTTCGGGGATTACCGCCGCGACAGGCACCGACGACCTTGCAGCCACAGCTCCGGTCAGCCACCTCGACAATGGAGGCACGGAACATGGCCCACTCGGACTCAATGTCCCCCGCCTCCCCCGGGACATGGTTGTAGCTCTCCCGGAGGTGGGAGTTAAAGCTCCTTCTGACAGGAGACTCTGCCAGACGTTCCCAGCAGACCCTCACAATACGTTTGGGCCTGCCAGGCCTGACCGGCATCCTCCCCCACCATCGGAGCCAACTCACCACCAGGTGGTGATCAGTTGACAGCTCCGCCCCTCTCTTCACCCGAGTGTCCAAGACATGCGGCCGCAAGTCCGACGACACGACCACAAAGTCGATCATCGAACTGCGGCCCAGGGTGTCCTGGTGCCAGGTGCACATATGGACACCCTTATGCCTGAACATGGTGTTCGTTATGGACAATCCGTGACAAGCACAGAAGTCCAACAACAAAGCACCATTCTGGTTCAGATCGGGGGGGCCGTTCCTCCCAATCACGCCCCTCCAGGTCTCACTATCGTTGCCCACGTGAGCACTGAAGTCCCCCAGCAAAACGAGGGAGTCCCCAGAAGGAGTGTTCTCAAACACCCCCTCCAAGGACTCCAAAAAGGGTGGGTATTCTGAGCTGCTGTTTGGAGCATAAGCACAAACAACAGTCAGAACCCGTCCCCCCACCCGAAGGCGGAGGGAGGCTACCCTCTCGTCTACCGGGGTGAACCCCAACGTACAGACACCGAGCCGGGGGGCAATAAGTATTCCCACCCCTGCTCGGTGCCTCCCACCAGGGGCAACTCCAGAGTGGAAGAGAGTCCAACCCCTCTCAAGGAGACTGGTTCCGGAGCCCATGCCGTGTGTCGAGGCGAGGCCGACTATATCTAGCCGGAACCTCTCGACCTCCCGCACCAGCTCAGGCTCCTTCCCCGCAAGAGAGGTGACATTCCACGTCCCTAGAGCTAGCTTCTGCAGCCGAGGATCGGACCGCCAAGGTCCCCGCCTTCGGCCGCCGCCCATCTCACACTGCACCTGACCCCCTTAGCCCCTCCCACGGGTGGTGAGCCCATGGGAAGGGGGTCCTACGTCGCCTCTTCGGGCTGTCCCGGCCGAGCCCCATAGGTGTAGGCCCGGCCACCAGGCGCTCGCCCTCGAGCCCTCCCCCCGGGCCTGGCTCCAGGGGGGGGCCCCGGTGACCCACGTCCGGGCGAGGGAAACGTAGTTCCATTAATGTTTGTCGTCATAGGGGGTCTTGTGAGCTACGCTTTGTCTGGTCCCTCACCAAGGACCTGTTTGCCTTGGGTGACCCTACCAGGGGCATGAAGCCCCCAACAACTTAGCTCCTGGGATCATTGGGACACGCAAACCCCTCCACCACGATAAGGTGGTGGCTCAAGGATATTTTTAATATCATGTTTCCTATTTTTAGTAAGCAGTGTGTCAATTTTTTTTCTTTATTTAATAAGCAGCTCATGAGCCTATGACGCTCATGTGCATATGAAGTTGCTTACGTTATATCCACCGATCCGGTTGAGACACAACCCCTCATTCAGGCAGCTGATGTTCAGCAGCTTGCAGTAGTCACTCACTTCCTCACAGTTCTTGCCAGTGAAACCTCTGGGGCACCTGCAGAACAAAAGAGCAAAGCTGGTAATGATACACAGCTCTGCAGTCCGCACACATCCAAATCATACCATATTCATGTCAATCAAACACCTTTTCATAGCTACAGACAACACTTTGGGTCCAGCAATCAATCGAATGGCTATGTCTACTGAATGAATCCCAGAAACATACACTAATACATTTGTATAGTTAAAATGGCACTCTTTACAAATATGCAGGCTATTGTACAGTTGAAATCACACCCTTCATTTCACCAAATGTTATCCCAGATTTCTTTGTTTTCCTCCCCAGTTTGGGATGCCTGCTTGTATTTGTAGCCCTGTCTAATCACTGAAACATCGTCCAAAGTGTGTGTCGCCAGCTGACATATTTTTCACTCCGCAGTCCACAAGCTAAAGCTAAACTGCAAAGTCCACAAGCTAAAGCTAAACTGCAAAGTCACACACAAACTAAAGGTTTCACGTTCAGCAGCAGCGCCTTGCCTCGTCCTTGTGCTTTTGCAGTTTTGAAAGTGACATTTCTCCGCTCCAAGGCAAGTTTGTATTTCCCAAATCACGGATTATGAGAACTTCTTAAGTGCTGTTCCCGGGTCAGACTAGAGTTTGACCCTTGTGTTATTAACACGACCTCCCCTGTGACCAGCAGCAATAGCCTCTATCTGCTCTCCTCTACACTGTGCCAAAAAGGATGCTCACTCCCTCTAACACAGTGTCCTGTGATTACCACTGACTGAGGTTCCAAATAGTCTCCATGGTGTCTCCCCCCCATTTCACATTTTTAATGAAAACATTTAATCTTAATCCATACCTGGTTACACCATCTGCAGTCTACAATACTGCCAAAAACTGTGCAAAGCTCAATCGGGAACTATTCCCTCATGGTCAATGATGTTAGAAGATGTAAGAGTTGTTTTAGTTTATTATTATATTTGAAGCAAGTGTACATACACACACACACATATATTGTGGCGAGCATACGTTGGGTGATGTATCAAGGAAGGAGACAGAGTCCAAGTAGAATGCAAAACTGGCGACACGGGCAGCCGTTTTAATAAAGAAAAGGATAGTTACCCATACTCCGTACACCGCTCAGTCATGGGTAATATCTGCTGCTAGCTTCCGTGTTCCCTACACCGCACAACCCCGGAAGTAGCCTAAAAACCAATGGAGGTGCTTGCCTGCCTACCGAGTCCTTAAAAGGACACAAGAGACCGATGAAACAATTTTTTGATATACTTATTTATATCTTGAAAATCAACAGGGTGATATAATAATTTATGTCTCATTCACATTTTGAACATCTGGAATGGTTTATATTTTGTGTGTAGTAGAGTTGAATTGTACGGTTCTCCCACAGTATTATACCAGCATCAGTATTATACCAGCCACAAAATGGCTTGTTCCTTTATAAAACTGTATTCCATTTCAATGTACAATTTTCTACAGGCAGAGGCTTAATGCCCAGCTGCTGGTTTTAAGGGGCTATTAGTGCATATCTCCACTTTACAAGATCAAGGTGACTCTTCTCTCTTTATTAGTTTTGCACAGGCCAGGTTAGAGCAGCCTTGGGGTTGTCCTCTGTCCACATCTCTGTGAAAACGGCAGGAGTTTGGTGGGGCAAGGGGGGACTGTGATTCTGTGAGTCTGAAAGCTTGAAACCCCAGCACACACAAACCCCTCCCTCATGCTATAATCAGCCCCACTTCCTCCACACACTAACCCCTCCTACCGGCCACCGTCTCCCCCCACCTCTCCACCCTCTATACACATACAGCCCCCAACCCCACCCCCAGCCCTCCTCCTCCCTCTTCTCACCTGCAGTGGTAGTCTGTGCCCAGTGACAAGCAGCTCCCATTGTTCAGGCAAGGTCCTGGGCCGCAGGGCCCACGCTGATCCCTGCACTGCACGCTCGAGACGCCATCAGTGCAGGCACACACATCCTTCTGTGCAGAAAGACCAAACGAACAAGACCACAGGTCAGCCTGAGAGAAAGAGCGTTACATTAGCCACACGCCCAGCTGCTCGTCAACACAGTCTGCTCAGGCTGTCAGCGGCCCACCTGCACATGCTAGAGAAAGCGTCAGGAACATACCATGTGTCTCATTAGAGGACGGGACGGGAGTAGCAGATATACTGACAGACAGACACAGATGGCAACACACCAAAGCAGACGCACAGACAGGTCATTAGCCAGGTGCATTTTGCTTAACAATTCCTGACAGCAACAAATAATTCCCTTTCCCCACACTCAAAGAGGCAGGAAAAAGAAACAAACAAGAAAAAAAATACAGAGTACAGAAATATAATCTGCAGGAGTGGAGAATATGGAGACTTTTGGAGACCGTTACTCTCTGTGCTATTAAAGCAGGAGAGGAGATCATGGAAACCCTTATTCTCTGTGATATTAAAATTGTTTTCAGGGGAAAGGGATTTCTTCATTTTCATAGAGACGAGGAGGCAGACGAAGCCAACTGTGACAGAGGGGTTTGTTTGTGACATGGTGTAATGTGTAAATGCAGGGGGAAACAGGGCTTTTGTTACTGCCAGAAAACATAGGGATATTGCAATTGTCAGTGCCTCTTACAGAGCATTTTGTGTTTGTGTGGAAGAGGGAGCGGGACTCAGAGCAGCAATGGGCAACTATGTTTTGGTGATATATTTATATCTGCCTACTGAATTTTTAGGATAACACCTGCAATGAAAGAATTGAAGAATGAAACTGAATTTTGCTGGAAAAGAATATGAGAGTGCTTTTTATTCAGCATCCCCCATTCTTCCTTATTTCCTCTTCTAAATATATTGTTCTTTGATTTTACAATGGGAACTCAGCCCGTCTGTCTTTTAAATGAAATGTTAAACTGAGCTCCTGACACACTGCGGTCAAGTTGGAATGTCCTGGCCAAATTCCCAGCCTGACTCACTCAATCTGGCCACTAATCCCCAGTTTGATTGCCTCAATAATTCCTTTCCTCTCCTCCACAACTGATGTGCGGTGGGAGTTCTGCCGCAAAATGACTGTCGTACATCACCCAGGTGTGGTGTTGGTTGTGGCAAGCTTCCCTCATTCACTGTAATGCGCTTTCGGATTGGATTTATATAGTGCCTTTCACAATTTATTATTATTGTTGTTATTACCTCCTCTCAGCTGTATGCATCATTCCATCCCCATAAAGGCCGTTCTGTGGGTTTGATCAGTGTGACAGCTTTATTCAGTCCTAATCCATCAAGTTGTAAAGCAAACACTTATTGTTACATTTTATTTAAACCACGCACTTAGGGCCAGATTTACTAAGGAAATAGTCGCAGTGCAAAAATAGCGCCTACAGTGGGGCTCTTTTGCAGATACCAACACATTAACGGCCAATTTACGAAGAGGTTCTAATTACGCGATCAAAGAAATGAAACAATTGTCTGAAACAATATTGCACGGTTACAAGTCCAGATCACAATGCACCAAGAAATGGATACGGAGCAGCGAGGGCACCATGAGAAAAACAAAACTTAAATATACAAATCAGGAAATAGAGGAAATGGTCAAAGAGGTACCATCACAAAAATATGCCACAGTGTCTGAAAGTAAAACTGTATTCAGATGTATTCTGTACCTTCACAAACCCACAATAAGATAATTGTTCAAAATCCGAACTGCATTTTTATACTGACTGCTAGCTGATGACAGATTGGTAAATAGAAATCCTACTTCCATTCATATAATTTTCATTTCAAGTTCTACTAAACTATATGTATGCTATATTGAATATAAATGAAAAGTTAGCTGTCTTTAGATACATCTATTCCTGAAAATAAAGCTGTCATGACATAAACCGGGTCAACAACATGTGATTATTTGTTTTGCATAGCTGGGACAGTGTCTAGCATCGTAAAGCACAATACAAAACACAAATTGTGAAATGCCTAGATATCAGCTAAATATTGGCTGCTTTCTGGATTTTTTTAAATTCTCAGACAAAGAGAGGAGAGTTGTAGTTAAGGCGTGCTTTAGTAAATCAGATGGAATACTTAATCAACCTAATTTACTAAATTATTCTGTTCAGATAAACTGACAAGGCTATGGAAAGGATAGGTTGTATATGAACCAATAATTATCACTGTGTTGCAAATATTGTTATAATAAATCTGGATTTATTTTTTTTCTGGTGATATTTTGGGGAAACAAATGTGTTTTGTGTTCAATGCTGTGTTCCGTGTATTGTGATTGGTCAGTATGGTCACAGCCTAAAGCTTCGCGCACGCACACGCGCACGCGCACACGCACACGCACACGCAAACGCAAACGCACACGCACACGCACACGCACACGCACACGCACACGCACACGCACACGCACACACACACACACACACACACACACACTGGTCTTGAACAGCATACTGTTTATTTTAAGAACTTACTACAATTTACTACAAGAACTATTGCAAGTGCCATTTGCAACCATGAAAATAAGGTCTGATCCATTTGACATGCATTTGCTACAAACACCACCATTCTCTTCCCATCCACATTCTCAGATGCCTGGTGCTTCAAATTATTACTCAGTAGCCATGATTCCCATGTGGCAAATCCCATAATTTTGCGAATGAAGGTTACCAAAGGATCAATACGTTTTGGAATTTTTCCCCCCTCATTCATTCCAGCTCATAATAGGAGAACCGTGGACACGCAGAAGTTCACAATTAGAAGCCTGTGTCTCTGGAACACGTCTAGAAAATGGCTGAAATTGAAAATTGCAAAGGACACCTCATACAAAGAGCTTCTCATAAGACCACTTTCAATCTGGCACTTAAATATGCAATGGTTCATACTGTTCCTATCAAACTGCTTATGAGTGTCTTCACTCACCCTTCCTCCATAGACAGTTATTAATTGTTATTGTAACCTTCAGAATGGCACCACTTGAGATGCTATGCAGAAACCATATTAATTCTTAAGTGACATTTTACATTCATTAGTTCCTCTGAGGCAGAAATCAAAAGGGGAAAAATATTCAGTCCTCACATTTTCTTCTGCGACACATGCTTGTTGCCGTTGACATACGTGTGATGTGCAGTTAATCTCGCAGTCATGGCCTGTGAATCCTCCTGGACATTCGCAAACATATGCTTCCAAGCCGTCTCTACACAGGGCTCCATTTTTACATGGTGTTGAGTCACAATAGGTTATCTTCTCCTCACAGATGGGACCTGAAAATAAGGGGCAAGATTGTCATTAGGTTTGATTCAAAACACACAGGTGTACAGTGTACCGGAAACGCTGAGCAATTTGAAGTCCATAACAAAATATGCAGCTTTCAAGGAATTCATGTGGGGCGTTCTATTGAGTGGACTCACATTTTGCCAGTGCTCACAAGAATAGAAATAAACTGCTGCAAAAGGCAGGCATGGTTTTTAGGAAGAGGTGAAGGTGACGTTCAACGATGTCAGTATTCAGTCAATGACAATGATGCACTGAGTAAAAAAAGAAAAGAAAAAAGCATCTTGAAGCCAGGCTAGAGTAAATCTTCAAGATTTTAGTGACCCCACAGTCAAAATCAACTGTGGAAAAAGGGGATGAGGAAAAGGCACAACAACTAACCTAGTTTCACCTGTAAGTCTGAAAATGTAGTAAGCCTGAAAACTGTTATTTTGAGTAACATCGGTAAAAAAATGTAAAACGCATAATATGTACTATTCAGCTAAATAAATCCATACTATTAATCTGTACCATCCAAGAAAGACTAGAGAGTGGATCATAACATGTTAGAGAGACAAGTGAATAAGGTACAGTCCTAGAGCAGTAATTGGCTTGAGAGTGAGAGTGAGCCTTAGAAACTGATTCTGAATCAGAAGATCAATCTGACACACAATGATACGGGTCAGGAGTGGGACTGCTCAAACTGATCTTAGATCTGCACCTGGGGTGTGAACTGTTCCACAACTCCAGGAGTGATTAGCATTCCACCAGATAACGTGACCTGGTTCAGACAGAAGGGAGAGACCATGAGCCTGTTTGAGGATTCTTCCCTTTGATAACTGAAAGAATACAGAACATGCCGACACCCACATACACACACAAAAAAACAACAACCATGGGGCTTCTCCATTTCTGGCCTACATAGAATTCACACAATCCCCTGTGGACCCAAACAGTGGAAACAGCCATCCTCAGACTGTGTTCCAACAGAAGGTGATGTCATCACCCTCAGCCTGAATAAGAGTGTGTTTGGTCCACTTGCTGGAGGACCTTGGTCTGCAACTCAGCGAGCTAATCATATGGCGAGGGCTGTGGTTGGACAAGCACTCCAGCTGAGTGGCGTGTGTGCGTGTAGCTAAACAACTACTTCAATCACACTGCTGCGCAATTTTCAAGACCAGCCATACGGCTAATAACCAGAGGCACAAATCATTCCAGTATCAACTACAGCTTCAGGTAATTAGATACATTCCTAAATACAGACACCCATTTTCTGCAGCAGGTCTTTCAACAGTATTTTTTCATCTTCACTTTCTCTTGAAGAACGCCAAGCGGTAAAGGGCCCCTATCGGCAACACACAACAATTAATTCAACCAAGTCTTCCTTTCATCTCTGGATAACAGGCACACAGGATCTTTGAATTATGCAGTGTGTTGATCCTATATTTACATTCATTATGTAAGCAAAACCCCAACTCCATCCTCCATGTACTTTTCCGGCAGAACACACACACACACGCACGCACGCACGCACGCACGCACACACACACATGAAAGTGAATGTGTGTTTTCTGCACAAAGATGAACACACAGTAGGGAAATCAAGAAAGAAAGTCCCTGGAGCTATCAATTAATCAGAACAAACCGCATTTATCACTTTTATGTGAATACTTTCACGGGCTGCCCTTGATTTTAGCTCTTCGCTGGTCTCAGATGCATTGTTGTATTTCAATTTTGGACTAATGAATCCATAATTTTACACTGTCTTTATTCCTCTTATTAATGCAGGTCCATATATCATCATTTCCAAACCGTCAGGGGACCACTCAAAACAAAGTTGATAGGTTACTTAATCAATTATTTATCTAGAGTTCAATAATATCAAAATGGCAGCCTGCCAAGGGATCTTCAATATCGTAATGGATTCAGAACCGCAGAATGAAAATGAAAAGTATTAAAAACTTTGGAGATGGTGCGGAGAACGGTGCATTAAAGTGCATTTCAAGGACTCTCCTCTTAGACACTTCTTCTTTGTTGCAGCTGAATTGTGTGGGGGTTTTTCTCCATGCCATGAATAACATGAGCAAATGGAATATCTGTTCTGAATTCTGTATGTGGGTGACCTTGGCATTTCCAATCTCATCTATTTCCTGTAATGCCAGTAGTACTGTGTTTACAAATTCATTCTACAAATAAGAAAAAAAGCAAACACTAGAGAAAAAAAACTGAGCTAACATGGGATGCGTTTCATCTGACCCTTCTTTTTTTAAGGAGGGCGACACCGGAGGCTTGTCCCGACCAGCTGTTGTGACCATTGGCCATGGTGATGTGCACAAAGGGCTTTGCACTGACGGGCTGATGTGCACTGCCACAGCCCTGCCCTCCATAAACGTTTTGGCGACATTGTCCCATCATGGGTTAAATTTAGATCAAAATGCACAGCGGGTTCAAGGTGAGTGCAATTTGATTGTATTCCCTGGCGGGACATTTCATTTTTGTGTTCCTCCACTGCTGGCGCTAACCCATTTATCTTTCCTGTGGCTCCTTTGTTAGCATATTCCTCAGCGTTAATCCCCTGATGATACAAGCTCTCCTGTCCCAGAAGCCTCCCATTGTCTCTAGGAATGCATCGCTGGGCATCAATCTTTGCGCCCACAACTTTGCCGGGCTTGTTTGTGTTTGCGCTTGCCATCGGAGATTGGATTTGCACAGTGGGCTGCCTTCTGAAGCTAGGAACTTTATTCAAAGTATCTGTGGAAAACAAATACAACTTATTTTCCCCAGTTTTTTTATTATTTTGCCCTTGCAACTTAAAACTCCCATTACAACTACAGCAGCTCACGTATGCTACTCTCAAGCGATACAGCTCAACTTTTGCATGGAGATCAGGCAAGAAGTATGTGAGGGGGACGGGGGGTGAGTTGCAACCTCAGCCGTTCTCATGCACGGCCCTGAGCAGGCCTGTGGCGGCACCGCGCAGTCTGCAGATGGCTGCTTATGGTATCTGGATGACACTTTTTTTTCTGCAATGTCGTAGCGGTTCAAAGACCAGAAAAACTTGTGCAGCGTCCGTGACCAACGTTACGAAGCAACCCAGCCGACAAGTGAAGTGAAAAAGCAAGTGAAAAATAAGAACAAATGTGTCGTAACACAAACAAAACAGCACAAGGGTTCACCATTAAAACACGATTAGGTGCGAGCCCCCATGAGGGATGCGGGCCTATTAAGACGTTAATGCTGCGCAATAAACACCCCGGAGGAGGCCTGTGCAGGAACAAGGAATTCACACCTGAAGCATCCCGCGCGCCGGGCTCATTATTCTGCACGCCGAGGCTGTGGCCTAGGAGGGCGGCAGCCACCAACTTCTGAGTGATTAATGAGGGGGGCCGGCCACAGCAGAGTCGGGGGGAGGAAAGAGGGAGGGAGGGAGAGAAGGGGGGGAAAGGGACCCCAAGCTGGGGGAAAGAAAGAGGGAGAGAAAGGGGGAATTGGAGCTGCTGTTTCCAGGGGCCAAAAAGGATATGAAGGGGGGGGGGGGACCCCACAGGCCGGTACACAATTGATCATAGCATCACCCAGGGATTGGGAATTGTCCTTGTCTCATCTCTGGTTGATCAGTTGCCTGCAGTCTGCCTCAGCCAGCCAGTCCTGAACTGCACTCCTCTGGTACAATGACTGCACAACTCAGCTGCTGGACCATGGAGTGAAAATAAGTGGCAGTTGTCAGCACACCCTACAGAAGGGGGAGGCATTCAGTCTCATCAATGTGGTGTGATCTCCTCCAATTTGTGCAAACATTTTAAAGAAGGCTTTTTTTTTTCTTCCTTTGAAAGAAAGATGACAGCACCACCTGACAGGGACGAGTTTTCGGTTTGTGGATGGGACACCAAACAATGGCACAGAACAGGTGTGCCATTCTTTTTAACGCACAGTTCTTTTAATGCAACTTCAGTCCTGTCAATACAGATGACATGTCGCTGAGTGTGCAATGCAAAGCGCTTTACCAAAACAACAACAAGCTGTCGTGTCGTCTTAAGCCTGTCTAACTGATGGAAAATAGTATCCGTTCAAAACGTTTCGTTTCATGCATCAGAGAAGAGAGAGGAGCGATGACCTCTTCCTGTTCACAGAGGCATTCCTCTGTAAAATGGACGAGAACCGTAATTTAATCTCAGTTCATCTCAGTTGCATGGAAAAAAAACTGAGATAAGTGCGGAAAAGTGGCACACAGACGATGGAAGTGGTCATTTTTCAAAATAAAAACCCTGCAGACTGCGATAGTCATTAAAATGGAAATAATATTAAAACGTTGTTATTATTTCTGTGCGGCCCGGAACCAAATGCCTCACGGACCGGTACCGGGCCATGGCCCGGTGGTTGGGGACCCCTGCCCTAACGGAATCCCAGCATTTACCACAAATACAGGAAGAGAAGGAGTATTGACAAAACCTTGATATTCTTCCACGTTTACATTTTAGGCATTTAACAGACACTCCAGAGCGACTTACAATAAGTGCATTTAACCATGGTAAGATCACAGCTAGAAAAATAGCTCAGTAAAGTAGCAATACAACATACATCACCGTGCAATACAATACAGCTGCACACTCTACCTATAACACTATTTTTTTTAAATACTTGTAAATAGTGGTCATGGCAATGAGTTACTGAATTATATAGAGAGTCAGTGGTAGTGGAGTCTGAAGTGGTGGGTTTTGAGTCTCTTGCGGAAGTTGGTCAGTGATTCTGCGGTCCTGACCCAGTGCGGAAGATCGTTCCACCACCAGTACAGAGAAGAGGCGAGACCGCGAGGAACAGCTGCTCTGAAGGGATGGGACAGTCTGTTTGCCAGAGGAGGCAGAGCAGAGGGGTCTGGCTGGGGTGTATGGTGTGATGAGTGTCTGGAGGTAGCAGGGAGTGGTTCCCCTTGGGGCCTGATATGCCAGCACAATATCAGGCTGCAAGACCACTTCCTTAATGTTTGCATGCAAATTAATGCAACAAACTTTGCAACAAAAACAAAGTCTTTTTTTCTCAACATGGTTTAGGGAGTTCATTTTTGTGACCACTGAACTTTCCAAACTATGTGAAGAAAAAAAGATGCGTGATTGTTATTGTGCTGGCAGCAACGTTCTGCCAGTCTATTGTGTTATTTTAGTTCGTCCACTAGGGGGCGCTATTCTTTCTTGATTTTTCTTACTAAGTTGTGTTAGCCAATTAGATCGGTTCAGTTCCACTAGAAACAGGAAGTGAACCTCATGTGTACAGAGTTGCCAGGTTCGTGGTTTTCCCGCCAAATTGGGCTAGTTTGAAAATGCAGTCGCGGGTAAAAATGATATAGTCGCGGTGTGCGTTTTTTTGGGCTACTTTCAAAGTTGACCGCGGTCGCCAAAAGTGACAGAATTTTTTTTATTTGAGCGTTTTATGAATGTGTGTTGAACATGATGTTGAATATCTGGCAACCTCTCAGGACAGAGAACAGCGATAGGCATGTACAGTGGGCTGCAGGAGAGAGAGAGAGAGAGAGCGAGCAAGTGGGTGGTGCGTTTGAATTCACGTCATTTAGCGTTGATAGCTACGTTACGTACTACGTTCACTTCTAAATTTGGAGGCGGGTGAATGTTAAGAAGTTGGAAGTTAAGAAGTCTAAAGTTAGCTAAGAGATATTTGCTCTGCCTCTGCTGCTTGTCGACAACAATAAAAACATTTTTTTAGAGAGTTGACGAAAGGGAGACCCGATTTTGAGGAGCGATGCGAGAGAGGGAGGGAAGGAGACAGCTGAGAGCGAGCGAGAAATACATACCGGTACAGTGAGGACGTGAACGTTAGCTAGCTAGCAGTACACACAGCGACAATGCCACCAGGTAAATGGGGAAAATACGGGAGAAGATATCGTAAGGACTGGGAGAGAGAGAAAGGGTTGATGGAATGGATAAAGAGTGTTCCCAATGACGACAGAAAAGCATTCTGCAAATATTGTAAGACAGAAATAAGAGCCCACCACAGTGACCTGGTTGCCCATGCTGCCACAGAAAAACACAAAAAGAATGCCGCTCCTTTCTCAAATGCCAGAACACTATTTGATACAGGCACGTCATTTCTTAGAGGAAATGTCCCTGTGAAGGAGGCAGAGCTGCAGCTGGCTGCACATGTTGCTTGCCATTCAAGCATTTTAATGGTTGATCATTTAGGATGTGTAGTGGAAGAAATTTCCAAGAAAGGCATTAGTTTACATAGAACCAAATGCACAGCACTGATAAATTCAGTGATAGGGCCTGTAGCAAACGAAGACCTTCTGGAGGATATAGGGAGTGGAACATACTCTCTCATTGTTGATGAAAGCACTGATGTCACAACCAGAAAACAACTGTGTGTTGTAATCCGATACTACAGCAAAAAGCACTCATAAATCATTAGCACTTTTGCAGGAATGATACATATTGCAGCTGGTAATTCGCTGACCATAGCAAATGCTTTGTTCAAGTTTCTGGATGACAACAAACTGTCCATACTGAATTGCATTGGTCTTGCAACTGATGGTTGTAACACAATGTGTGGACAACATAACTTCGGAAATTTCGGAAACGCAATCCCCACATTGTCTACATCAAGTGTGTGTGCCATTCCCTTCAGCTCTGTGCATCAAAAGCTGTGAATGTCCTGCCACGCAATGTGGAGTACATGGTGTCTCAGACCTACAGCTGGTTTTCAAATGCCACACAGCGCCTTCAAAAATATGCAGAATTGTACAAGACCATAAATGTAGGTGAAACGCCCTTGAAGATACTGCAACTATCTGACACTAGGTGGCTTGCAATCAGTGAGTGTGTGAACCGTATCATTTCACAGTATGAGGAGCTGAAATTGCATTTCCAGTTGACAAAAGACAGTGAGAGAAGCTATGCTGCAGAGCTGCTTTATCAAATGTACAATGACAATATTAATCTGATCTACCTCAAATTCCTCCAACCAATTGTGTCAGAGTTAAACAGGATTAATAAAATATTTCAACTGGACACACCCAATCCTGCAAAACTTCTAGCAGAACTTGTAACATTCTACCAGTCTCTACTTGAGCGTATAACGTTGCCACAGACATTCCAGAGCTGGCATGACATCATGGAGTTTACCCTGTCTGATGAGCATCTTCTCCCCTTAGATGCTGTAGACTTAAGGGTGCAGTTCCGTCTTGCTTTGCATGAATCAAGAGGAATAAGTGACCAGGCAGTACAGGACATGAAAAAGAGATGCAGGGACTACATGCTAGAGTTAGCCAAGGAGATCAAGAAGAGGCTTCCAGATAACATGAAACAACTAGAGGCTCTCAAATTCCTGTCACCAAGCCATGTTATGTGTGCAAATAAGCCAAAGCTAGATGATCTTCCCTTCTTCCTCTCTCTCTTCAAAGGAGATATATGAAAAGCAGAGCAACAGTGGAGAGTCATTCATGCTTTACAATGGAAAAATACAGAGGACAGCAAAGTTGAAGACTTTTGGATTGAAGTTGCAATGCACACAGATGCAGCAGATGACAGAGATTTTGAAGAACTGGGAAACTTTGCCCTGTCTCTTCTTGCTTTACCATTCAGCAATGCTGCTGTTGAACAGGCTTTTTCCCACATGACTCTCATAAAGAACAAGCTGCGAAACAGGTTGGAGCAAAACTGTCTGTTAAATATAATGAGGATTCGAGCTTATATGCAAAGAAACAAAATCTGCTGCCACAAATTCAAGCCAACACCAAGGATGCTCTCTCTCTTCACTGCAGATATCTACTCAGCTCCGGCTGAGCAAGATGAGGAAGAGACCACAAATGTCAAAAAGAAAAGGCATAAAGACTGTAAATACAGTAGTTCTTGATCAAAGCTGAAATCAAAAGGAAGCTGCACAGTAAGATAATAGTTTGGAAAGGAAAAGTTCTGAAAAGACATGGCATAAGAGAAGAGGACAGAACAGAAACATGCAAGCAGTTAGGAATTTAAAAGGTGTGTGATGTGGCAACAGAGCAGATATGAACCAAGCTTGTGAATAGTTCGACATGTAAGCTGAAAATCCGAATAGATCTTGGGATAATACGTAAGAAAAGGAAGGAGAAATTGTTAGAAGACATGAAGGCGAGAAGACAAAGTGAGCAGTAAAGTCCATCTTGTAAGCATATTGTTTTAAGATTATAATTTTGGCAATTACTGTGATCTGTATTCCAGTGTAGGCCTATTGTATGAAAGTTGGTGCTTGTGTATATAGACAGAAAACAATGAACAGGGAGAGGAGTGGAGAGGAGAGGAGCAGAGAGGAGAGAACAGAAAAGGGGAGAGGAGATGAGCAGAGAGGAGAGAACAGAAAAGAGTAAGTCCAAGTCAAAGAGTAGTAGGCTATACCAATAATGCGTTGCAATATACAGTTTTGGCAAACAATGTTTCAGGACACTTTAAATTTTGGGCTAGTTTTAAGCGGGTTTGAAGCAGACTTTGGGCTGGATATTTTTCCTGGTTTGAAGCAGTTGACTTTGGGCTGGATCTTTTCCAACCTGGACCTAAGTATTTACACCTAACATGTTGCAGAACATATATTGAAGGTGATTTTGTGTTTTGGATGTTTTGATGGTTCCATTCTTATTTTGATGATGGAGATTGTAAATCTGCACTGGCCCTTTAAGGAAAGTGCAAACATAACCTGGAGGCTTCATCCATCCAACCACCCTGTGGCTGTGCAGGCCTATACCAATTGGGCATATGTTTCATAGCTGAACTAACCACAACCATTACTGTTTTTACTGCTATATATATATATATATATATATTGATTTAGAGTTTTGCTATTTAGACTGTGTTTCAATCTAACATGTTGCATTGATGTTTTTGACATTTATATTCTGTTTTGAAGCTTAGTTGATTTGCTTTTGGTTTTTGATTTGAATTTTTTGGATTTAGTTTTAGGAGCGCCTTTGTCTTTGATTGCAGAATCATCCATTCTTATTTTGACTTTTTTCATGTTGAATAAACTTGACACATTTGATACATCAGCCTCTGGTTCTGCTCATTCTGAACCCGTACCTATCTGGGGAACCTTGCCTTATTCAGTTGCATTGTATACATGCCATCTTTATACTTAATCTTGCATTATTTTGATGCCATCTTTGCTTAATCTTGTATTTTGACATTGCATTGTGTAATTTGGTTTTATTACATAGAGGTTGTGTTAAATGTACAGTTATATTTCATTATCCAATGTTTCATATTAGTGTTTGGGTTTATACATAGCACTGATTCTTTAGCTTGATATTGCTGGGAGCAGCAATTTATTTTGTTATACACATTTTGTGTGCATATATTGTTATTATTTACTTTACTAATTGTCATGGAAGTATGATATTTAGTTGTAACATAGTCAAGTGACTGAATATTGTATTCTGTTATTTTATCGCAGTTTTACTCTGTTGATGAGTGAGGAAAACAGTCTTAATAAAGAAGACTAAACTCTGACCAACTCATCAATTAGTTATCTGTCTGCGTAGCTGTGTTCAAGTCGAGCAGTGAGAGCAGAACAGTTATTTTACAAGGACAAAGGTGTGTTTAATTTTAACAGCACGAGACACATATCTGGAATATAGTTTTTATTCCATTACTGTTCCCTGTCACAATGAGCCTCACATACTCAGTAATACAATAATGCTGATTGTCACAATAACATGATGCTCGTACTGTGTAGCTACTCTATTTCTCACAATTCATTTAGATTCTACTTTTGCACTACTGTCTGCATTATTCTTACTTTGAATTTATTACTTCCCATGTCTTAAAAATGTAACGCAGAAGCAAAGGCATATTAGTCAGTGTGTTCCCTTCCTGTCCCCAAAAAGGTTTACCTCTTTAGGAAGCAATCAATCACAATCAATCATACAGACAGTTCATTGAACAGGATGGCCAACCCCTGCCATATTTCCATGAGAGTTCCAGTTGACGGTTCCACAGTAAGAGGGCTCTAAGCACACATGCAGAAAAATACATATATTGTTCAGTGTGTTCTTCTATGATAATATATAAAATACTCAGATGTGAAAGGAGTCTGTTTGAATGCTTTTATAGCAACATGTTATGTTCACGGTCTGTGACAAAATGCTGACAAGGTCTAGTCACCAACCATTAAAACTGACGACAGATGATAGAAGAGGTGCATGCATGATTTTAAATTGCATCCCTGTAACCACTGTTAAATTACTGAACTAAACATTGTTAGTGTGTATGGTCAATCAGGTGCTGCAAACATGTGCCAAATGGTTGAAATCGCATGTGTGATAAGCTGGAGGATTTTATTTCATGTGGTAAAATTGGATATTGAAATTGAAATAAAGTTGGATGAATTTTTAAATTGTGCTTAATGAAGTACTGAACATCATGGAAGTGTAATGTTAGTGGCTAACACATTGTCCCCTACCCCTCAAATTAATTCAGAGAAAATAACTACTTTTCTCTCTTATATATCTAATTTTAAAGAATATAGGCACCCACATTTTTGATACCAAAAAGGAAAGATGCAAGTCATTAATATCAATTAAAAGTTATTGCGGGCCTTCGAACAATGTTAAACTGCATGGTCTCACTGTATTGGGGGATTTAGAGAGAAATCACTGGCACCAGGACGCTCCGACAGGAATGCAAACTCGGGGAAGAGTAAGGGAGGAGGCACCTGTGTGTTTGTCAACCAAAAGTGGTGCTCTCAATTCACCACGAGGGAGTCGGTCTGTAACCCTGACATTGAGCTGGTATGTCTAACTCTCAGACCCTTTTATCTTCCCCGTGAATTCGGGAATATTTTATTATGTATTGTTTATATCCCGCCGAGTGGAAACGCTGCAAAGGCAGCCACGACAATAGCAGACTGTGTTCACAGACAATTGAAACGCACCCCTGAAGCGCCTTGTTTTATTGCTGGTGATTTTAACCATTGTAAGCTTGAAGCTGCGCTGCCTGGATTCAAGCTATATGTAGATTGCAATACTAGAGGCAAAAAAATTCTGGACAAATGCTATGGCAATGTTAAAGAAGCCTACACAGCCAAGGCTAAACCCCCATTAGGCACCTCTGACCATAATGTTGTCCATTTAATTCCCACCTACAAGTCCCTGTTTAAAAGCAGTAAACCACAAGTAAAAACTGTACATGTTTGGAACAATGATGGCATTGAAACCCTAAAAGGCTGCTTTTCCTGTACCAATTGGGAGCTCTTTCATAGCCTGGACTTAGAAGAGGCAACAGATACCATTACAGACTATATTACATTTTGTAGAGATAATGTGTTAACCCAGAAGTCAATAACTATGTACACAAACAATAAACCCTATATTTCCAAGGAAATTAAAAAGTGCATAGTTCAGAAAAAAATAGCATTTAAGAGCGGGGATCTTGTGGCTATGAGGAATATTCAGAAAGAACTCAACCACAAATTAAGGAAGGCCAGGAGGAAGGAGAAGGAGAAATTTGAAACCCACTGCTCTTCTATGAACACCAAAAAACTATGGGACTCCATGAAATTTATGACCAACATGGCTCCAGCTAAAAAGTGTCTTAGTGTTTTAAATGAGGGTGAGAAGGCCAATGAATTAAACAACTTTTATGTGAGGTTTGAAATAGCTGACTTCTCGCAGGAGCAACAACTGGCTCTAGATACATTACCTACATCGAACTATACAAAAATCACCATTGACCAGCATGTAGTACAGAGACTGTTCTCACGCACCTGCCCCAGGAAGGCCACTGGACCAGATGGTATTTCTGGGTTTCTGCTGAAATCATGCAATGATGAGCTGGCTGAGGCCTGGTGTCCTATCTACCAGAAGTCTCTGGACTTACATGCTGTTCCTCCCACCTGGAAAAACTCCATTATTATCCCTGTTCCCAAAAAAGCATGCTGTAAGGAAAATAATGACTACAATTGCTTTGACTTCAGTAGTTATGAAGTGTTTTGAGAAAATCATTATCAACCTATTGAAAACAGAAGTCAGCTGCTCACTAGATCCTTTTCAGTTTGCCTATAGGTGTAACAGAGGTACGGACGATGCGGCCATAGCTATGGTACATTTTATATCTAAGCACTTAGAGGATCCTACCTCATATGTACGTCTTTTATTTGTAGATTTTAGTTCAGCATTTAATACGGTACAGCCGCATCTATTAATTAAGAAGCTGAATGACCTTAATGTCCACCCTCTCATTATTAGATGGTACCACTCGTTTTTAACCAATCGTAAACAACAGGTCAGTGTTAATGGTACTCTCTCAGAACCTAGAACCTTGAGTACAGGAGCTCCCAGGGTTGTGTCAGTTCACCTGTCCTTTTCACCCTATACACTAATGAGTATAGAAGCTATAATCCGAACAACCACATCATAAAATTCTCAGATGATACTGCCATCTTAGCTTTAATGAAAAAGGATAGCGATCTATCTGACTATTATTCAGAGATACAAAGGTTTGTAAAATGGTGTAATGACAACCACCTTGTCTTGAATGTTAAAAAGACAGAGGAGATGGTGTTTGACCCCAGGGGTGTTGGCGACCACAGGCCTGTGGTCATCCACGATGAAACCATCGCACAGGTCTCCTCTTACAAATACCTTGGTGTTTTTATTGACAACTCATTAACTTGGAACACCCATGTCGACAGTCTCTGTAGCAGATTACAACAACGACTGCACTTCCTGCATTCATGGTGTTGATCAAAAATGTATGTTAGTCTTTTATCAGGCAGTTTTAGAGAGCCTTATTAGATACGGCATCACAGCTTGGTTTGGTAATCTCTCCGTGCAGTTAAAGTCCAAACTAGTCCGATTGATGCAGACTGCATGGAAGATTATAGGGGTAAGACAGCACCCATCCTTGCAGTCTACTTATGAACAGGCTACCCTAAGGCAAGCCAATAGGATAGTTACTGACCCATCCCATGTTCTACACGCTCAGTCCTGCCAACCTTGGGAATTTTTTTTGAGTACAACCAGCGGCGTAGGTTTCGTTTGAACATTGGGGGCGACACACGCGACACACGCGACGCGGGGGACTTTTTGACACTTAAATTCCTGCATTCTGCTGAATTTTTATGCACCAATGTGCCTATTCTGCATCACTTTCTGGTGGAACTATATTTAAGGAAAACACAAAATTCAGGCCCAGGTGACAATTCTAAATATAATGGAATATAATGCATGGAATATAATGTTGTTATAAGAAGCAAGGCTTCTTTCATGCTTTTATTGGGGGGACAAATGCAATGCCACAATAGTGTAACGCTTAGTTCACATGCTTTCGCACCACTACGCTTTGCACACAGTCATTTCCCCACTCACTGCCATATCAAGTTATTCAACAAATAAATTGGCTATGAAGAAAACAATACAATCATATTCTTTAGAATAATTCCTTTATTGAAACAGATTACATCACTGCAGGACAGAGACTGTTTAAACCCTACAAAAGGTTTTAGTTTTCTCAACTTAAAGTGCAATTGTACACTACTTTCCATGAACACTGTACACTGCTGCTACATAGTGCATATACTAATAAAATAAAATTCTCTGCATCACTCAATAAAACTTCTGATATTCACATTTTGCATCATTCATCACCTCTACTTGCAGTGGCACTTGCTCTTGACTGCTTTGCCTCATAGGTTGCTGACTTGGCCTTTCTGAGCAGAGCATCACTGAAGCATTCCATGTGACAGACAGTCCCTTTGCAGCCATGCTCACCTTTCTTGTCACCAAGGCGCTTATCATCTCAGTGCTCAGGCTGGCTCTGTATTGGGTCTTGTTTTTGGTAACAAGACTGAAAACCCTCTCACAATCAGCATTGCTATGGAAGACAACCAGTATCCCAAGCATGACTGCTGAAAGGTTGGAGAAGACCTCCTTGCCTCCCCTCTTCAACAGGCCAATGTCTCGCCAGGCCTCATCAGTGCGCTTGTTGAGGATGCTGTCCTCAAAGCTGGTGGTTTGATACATCCGGAACTCATCTTCCACTTGATCCACAGTGACGTCTTCAGGCATAATAGAAGGAAAGCGGCTGATAAAGAACTGGAGAGAATTGAATTTTGCAGATAGCCTGTTACCTATATCTGCTACAACAGCATGCATAAGCAGCTCGTCCCCAAATGGAAATTTGGAAATCATGTAGTCAGCTGCAGATGAAAAGAACTTCCTCACATCTCTGAAGAATGGCTTCAGCTCTAGGTTACCCTGGCTTTGGATGAAGGTTTGGGTGTCCTGGCCAAATGACAGTTCCTCATCAGGTAGCTGATTCTCCCTTGTGCTGTACAGTGTTGGCTTGATACCTCTACCAATTTCAGTCATCATAGTGATCACATGCTCAGGCTTACAGAATGAAAGCAATACCTTTTGCAGTTGCAGCTCCAAAGTTGGAAGCAGGATCTGTATGCATGGCTCCTCTTTTTGAAGTATCTGGTTGCTGATGTCAAAAATAGGTATGGCTCTCTTCAGAAAGAGTGAATACACCTTTGACATGGGGTTGGTGAGGAACTGAAGTACCTTCTCAGGTTTTGTCAGATCCTTTTTCTCTTCTTTCTTGGTCCTTTCGGCCTTCGTTTTTTCTTTTTCTTTGGCAGCTCTCTTTCCAACTTCATTTTGCTTGAAGATGAATCTGGTTAAGTCAAACTCTACAGTCTCTGGAGGCGTGGGCAGCTTTGGTGAGGAGGAGAGCTTGGGCTGCATTGGAGCTGGCATGCTGGTGGAGGGTGTGGCTTTCAGCTTCTGGGTAGGACCAGCTGGAGGTGTGGGCAGCTTTGGTGAGGAGAGCTTGGGCTGCTTTGGAGCTGGCATGCTGGTGGAGGGTGTGGCTTTCAGCTTCTGGGTAGGACCAGCTGGAGGAGTGGGCAGCTTGGAGGAACCTGAGAGTTCGGTCTTCTTTTTCTTTCCTGCATCCACCTCATTTTGAAAGAAAACAGTAAGAGGATCCCACTGTTGCAGTAGACGGTTCACACACTGCCCCAGAGACAGCCATCTTGTGGAGGTCATCTTGAGAATCTTCCTCACATCTGCATCACACATTATCTGTATGGCACGTAGATTTGACTTTCTCTTGCTGCTTTTGTCCAGATAGTAATAAATGGTGATAAGGAAGTCTTCAATGTTCACACTAAGCTGCCTGGATGCCCTCTCTGCTGCTATGTGTATCAGGTGGCAGGCACAACCAACTAGGTAGATGTGTGGATGTTGTGCCTTCAGAAAAGCTGCTACGCCTTTCCCCAAACCTTGCATAACTGCAGCATTGTCTGCTGCGAAGCTGACACAATTTGACCAGGGTATGCCTCTCTTCTTCAGTTCTCCATCAACCAAATCAAATATTGCTCTCCCAGTAGACTCTCTTGATTCACAAATCTTGAGCAACATCACAACTACCCTCCCGAGACTGGCATCAAAAATCCTAACCACAATGGGGTACATTTTTATGTCCTCCATATCTGTGCTCCCATCTGTAGCAAGGCTGTATGGAGACCGCTTCATTGCTTCTGTAATGCACTCATCATCATTACTGGCCAGTGTTTTTACTATGCAGGCTGTCTTGGTCCTGGCACTGCCATACTGTTTGGCTATCTCGCTAGCCGGAAACATCTTCCTAAATAGTGGTCCAGCATGGTCTGCAGCAGCTAATGGCAAGTTGTGTTCTACTATGAATGTAGTAAAAAGTGTTTCTGCCCGAATTGGTCTAACATCTTGTGCTTGTAGGAAGAAGGAGCTAATTCTAGGGACTGAATCTGTAGCAGCCATCATTTTCAAATGTTTTTTCCCCTCCACGTGGCGTCGACAGTCTGCAAGAGACACACACACACACGCACAGACACATGCACGCACGCACGCACGCAGACACACGCACGCACGCACGCACACATACATACCTTTCTTCATAATTCTAGTTTTGACTGTTGACCTGATTCTAAAATATCACTTGCACTGCACTGGGCTATATCATGAATGTAGGCATTTGTAACTACAGTACACTACAATTATTACCTGCAGCTCCTTGATGGTTAATATCAAAATCATTGTTGCACAATGTGCAAAATGCACGACCAGGTAGTTTTGAGGGGCGGAGGCACGGCCATTGTTGTTGATATTTAGTGAGGAACGTCTGGGGGGCTCGCTTGATCTTTTTATGGGTGCTCTCTCTCTCATCCTCCTCCTCGTCTGACGTCATTGTCTACCTGCAACAAGCTTGCTATGTTAGAAGTCTGTAGTCAAACAACTTTCAATGGTCACTTTTTGCTCCAACAGAGCATACACGATTCAAAGTTAGAACAGGGAGACCCCCTGAGGCGTTTGAGTTAACGTTACTGCAGCTAGGCCACATTACTCCATCAGTTCAATTCACACCGTAGCCGTCTCGTAACGAGGCTAATCACATCGTATGCAAGCTAGCTAACGTTAGTTAGCTAACGTTACTACGACTAACTAGCTAGCTATACAATTTATCTCATTAGGATACCCCTTGAAATGCATCATCTCGTAAAGTTACACAACATGTTTTAGCTAGCGTTTTATAGGCCACATTTTTATGCTTGATTATTAACCCAGCCGCTTCCCATTACCTCAGTCAGCAATGCTGCGTTATGCCTCGGTGGATCTTTTGGTTACCGCTGGCGTAACTATGGAGAGTGACACTGCATTCTATGGAGCGAGCGAGCGAGCGAACTCGAGGTGAAACCACGCGTTTCTTCCAACTTGTCCTAATACAGCTAAGACAGCTACCCTGATTTCGAGAGAATAAATGCAATTGCTGTGACCTACTTCGGACTTGGGCTCAATCATTCCAAAACAACACAAGATCGGTTACACTAAGTTAGTTACAAGCTAAAAAATGTTATAGAGAATATAATGGGTCAATTCAGAGCATTCTTTTTTTGCGTAGTTTCAGCGGACATTTGCGTACATGTGTATTTTGACCAAGAATTGCGTGCTTTGTACGCAAAATGCATACAGGTTGGTAGGTCTGCACGCTGAGAATCAGCTACTGCCCTCTGGGAGGAGGTTCAGAGTCCCTCGTTGCAGATTAAATAGATTTGAAAATTAATTTATCCCTGCGTCAATAAAACTTTTAAATAGCTTTTACAACTTTTAAACAGCTTTTAAAACTTTTAAAACAGCTTTTAAAACTTTTAAAACAGCTTTTAAAACTTTTAAAACAGCTTTTAAAACTTTTAAAACAGCTTTTAAAACTTTTAAAACAGCTTTCAAAACTTTTAAAAATAGCTTTTAAAACTTTTAAAAATAGCTTTTAAAACTTTTAAACAGAGGCCAGGAGGGACACTGGAGGATTTTTGTGTTGTTTTATTAAGGGATTTGTGCAGATCTTTGTATGTTTTTTTGTATGTGGATAACCAGCAGGTCATTTTTGTATGTTTTCTGTATGTGGAATGTCTTTTTATGGCTGCAGCATGGGTGAAAGCCCAAGCCAAATTTTCCACTTGTGGAACAATAAAGTTAATCTTGAATCTTGAATCTTGAACCAGCGTGGACGTGTCTGTTCACCTGAATGATTAGAATCAGAACTTGGCTGCCAGCCCTCTGCTAATATTACTGATTAGGCAGACCCGCGAGGCAGTTAGACAAAATCAAACAAGTGAATCGACAACAGCCAATGATGGCAATACATTTTAAGAAGAGCGTGTGTAGATATATTACACATATATTTTTACATTTACAATTTAGGGATTTTTGCAAAACACCTTATCCAGAGCAACTTTGTATAGTTTTATATTTCTTACACACAATTAATTTAGACAGCTGGATTTACTGAAGCAATTCAGGTTATGTACCTTGCTCAACGGTACAACAGCTCAATATTTACACTATCTGAATCCAATATCCAAAATTACTGTCAATTTTCATTAATTTCAGAGAGACAGAAACTGGACTAGACTCGCAATCATAAAAAAACAAAAACTATTTTTTCCCATTTTTTTAAAAATCCATTGATGATCAATTATGGAAATTATAGGGGGTAGGCTACAATTTTCCAGTTTTCACACATAACAAATGTTGAGAATCTCCACTGTGAAGTACTGTGTGATTGGTTGGACAGAGCCTTGAAATCACTAGCTATATAAATTGATTGATCAACAGAGGCCTTGAAAGCACTGGCTAAACCAGGGTTTATCAATCTCATTTTCTGGAGAGCCAGTGTCAGTTGTTTTATGCTTTCTTCTTCAACCATTTGCCCTAGCTTAATTGGTCCCATTAGTTGATTAGCTGTACACATTAGCACCAAAGTGCCAAAATAAGCAATGGTGAAATGTCGGAATGCAGGGTACACGTGAACTCTTCACTTGTAAAGGTATACGTATCATCAATCTGCACAATAGAACAAACAATCAGGCCAAATAAGACAGGAAGCTGCAAACACACACACACACACACACACGCACGCACACATGCACACATGCACACACACACAACCTCATGTTGCAATTCATTTTTTGTGTGGACACCTTGCACTTATAACAGCACTGCCCCACCTTATATTCAAGACCCCCACTACAGCTCCATACTACCATCTTCATACATGGCAGATTCACTATGTAATAAAGACCCATCTTTGGAAAAGGGCTGCTTTTAAAGTTTCACTGAACCCATTTACATCAAGTGTCCAATATCCACAACCCCCCCTCGGCTTTAGGGTCCATACCATTCCCTTTTACTGCAGATACAATTTTAGGACCATAACTAAACTAAAGTAACTCAATAATGTTATGGAATGTGAAAGTTTCATACACACAAGGAAATATCGTTACCTCAGGGGTCTTTGATTTGCAGGAGTAAACTAGAGAGCTGTATTTTGACATGTCGGTAATGGAGTTTAGACTGCAGTTTAGATTCCATTCATTTAGAATTTGAGAAAGTGAGGCACATCATCAACCTCAATAGGTGTAGCTAAAACATACTGTGAGTCACTTACTAGGTTCGAATGAATTAAAAGGCTTGGCACTCTGCAGCAGAACACTTTGATTGGTTAAAATCAGTCCAGTTATTCAAAGGATAATAATAGCTCCACCAATTTTAGGGTTCATCTAACCTCTCCCATCATTAGATTGCAGCCAGTGCGTAACTTCTACGACAATTTCATGTCTAGCTGTAAAAAAACTCATCATAATCACCCGTGGATCCTGGATCACAGACACAGCGGAAGGAGTTTGGTGTCACCTGATGGCATCTTCCATTAAGACAACCATTGTCACAATTCCCAATGACTTCAGAACAGTTAATGCCTGAAAGAAATGGATACATTTCAAAATGCATTTGCAAAAGAAGAAAAAACAATAACTGAAAATGAAACATTCACTGAGTAAATACTATATATATATTTTTTTTTTAATTAAAAAAGACTTGTGAAGTGACATGTTTACTGTAAGATGTTACTAAACTTGTGAAGTGACATGTTTTTTTAAACTGCCAACTCTGACAAATTGGCTTTGCTCATTAATTTGAGGGAACCAAGTGGTCTGAGATCATGACAGTTTATTTTAAAAGTGTCTGAAGACATAAGGGCCTTTCATCAGACTGCTCTTTCAAAATGCCTCCTACTGCGTTCAGACTGTAGCATAGCGCTCCAGGTGGGCAGAATGCCTCCGGAGACGTCTTCCACCTGGAGAGGTGCGTCACGTCTGAGAAGAGCTGCTCACCTGGAGGCAGGCGCATGTCAGACCACCAAATCAGAATCCTTATTACAGGTGGTGCTGAAAACAGGCTCCAGCCAATGTACTGCAAGGCTCGTCAGCACTGACGTCTAGTATAGGAGGTGCTGTGGTTTACAACAGTGAATCCCAAACTTTCTGAGCCCAGGTGCCAATTAATGAGAAAATACATTCCCTGTAATGCACCCTCTATCAGAATGTCGACAAACATAGATCCAAATATGGACTTCATATATATTTTCAAGAATTGCTTCTACAGTGCATGTAACTAGTGCAGTGTTAAATTTGATTGTTACGTTTTGTTTTTTTCATATTTATCTCGATGCCAATATCAACGTCTCTTTTGTCCCACTGATATGTCCTGATCAACACACAGATCGAGAACCACTGGTTTACAACACATTATATCATAAAAGTAGCGCTACTCAGCTACATAGATCCCCTTCAGCAATGAACGTCATGTGACATGATCACGTCCCCCAAAACCAACACTTAAACAATGCTCTCAACCAGGTTTCACTGACAGACACATGCAGAGAGGAAAATTAAAATCTAAATGAAATGGAGGGAGGGGGAAAGGATAAACTAGCAGGCAATTAAGAATGCTTTCAGGTGGTACAGAAAAGCATTTCAGAAATAATTATGGTGATTAGAGGGGAGAAAAAAAACATCCTGGAAAATATAGCACAAATAAAAAGCCCGTAGGGGCATCTGTACCTTTGGAAATAATTGCAGAAAAGCTACAACATATATACAACATAACTAGCTGCAATGAAATAGGGTGATTGGTTCCATGTAGATGTGTTTGGTCATGGTGACTTAACTTAATGAGCTCATTTTATTTCCCTATTTGCTGTAACTGAATGCATCATGGGCCCTGAATAAAAGAGGGGCATGGGTTGCACCCATGTCCGGTGGCAGGGCAGCCAATCGGAGCAGGCCAGTCCCACGACCCTCCTCACCTGTAAAGTTTGAAGGGCACAGACACCCGTATGTGAGTGTTGTGCTCACGCAGGTGCCGCCGTTAGCGCAGGGCTTCAGCGCACATGCGTGGACCCTTTCGCAGAACTGTCCCGAGTACGGGGCGTGGCACCGACACCTGTAGGCATAGTCCCAGACCTGGCTCCTGCAGGCCCCCCGGCCCGAGCAGAGCGGCTCGGACGTGGCTCCCCGGCACAGGTGTCTCTTCACCGTGACGTTGAGACGGAGGCCAACCCTGCACAGCTGGGTGCTGCCCTGGTGGAAGGAGGAGAAGTAGTGCGTGCCGGCAGACAGCTGTCGGGGATCCACCTCCATGGTCCCATTGGCATTGTTGCCTTGGAGGGACAGGTCGCGGGGAGGGCCAGAGGTGCAGTTTTGGAAGTCCTCCTCCGACACGTTGAGGAGGCGGATCCCGTGCATGATCAGTGCCCAGTCCGGAGAGAGGAGCAGTCCATCCCCCAGCTGGAGGTGCAGGGGGCACAGCTGCGGAAAGGGGCTTGTTTCTCCGCCCGCTGTGTCCTTGGGCACGCCCCAACATTGGGCCACATCGCTGCAGACGCCTCCCGCCAGGCTCCACCTGACATGCACACTCTGTGGCCGTGGATGCCACTCGGCATGACCAGGCCGGCTGCACGCCGTCTGGCAGTTGACGACTCCATTCGTTAAATACAGGAGGAGGAGGAGCGAGGGGATGTGGAAGGGCAGACGCCTCCCTATTCGCTCTGGCACGGTCTCAGCTTTGATCTTCATCTTCCTCCAGGTCCTCAGGATCCGCCAGGCCATGGACACAAGGGGCAGACTGCGCAGCCGTTATCTACGTCCAGGGCAGACTGTGCAGCGGTTATCTATGTCCAAGGCAGACTGCGCAGCCGTTATCTATGTCCAGGGCAGACTGTGCAGCTGTTATCTATGTCCAGGGCAGACTACGAAGTCGCTATCTGCGTCCAGAGATATTGCGCAGCCGTTATCTATGTCCAGGGCAGACTGCGCAGCTGTCTATGTCCCCTCTCCTTCATGGCTAGCTTGAGGAACTCCATGGCAAAATATCAACCTAAAACCACAAACCAAAGAACATTATTACAGGAAGCACTTAAAGAGGAGACAGGTCTCAAATTTATGTTGGCGGCAACAGGCACACATTTAAACAGTCTGTGGACTCTGCTTCTCTTAATCCAACAATAAAAAGAAAAAAAATCTACAAAAATGTTAATAGTTCATAAAAAAGTATTCTCTGAAAATAGTCATGCAGACTCACTAAGGCCGTCTGCTCTGCTTTCCCAGGAAAACACACTAATCTCTGGAGCAGTGGCTTTATCTTCACCGGTCTTCCTTTTTTTTTCTTCTAGGTAAACATCTGTAGAAGAGCGCAATCATTTGTCTTACAAAATATAACATTTTTCACTTGTCTTTTTAATAAAAAATAAACAAACAAATGTGTATGAAATTTAGAGAATTAATGTGAATAATTGTACGTATATCAGTACTGGAAAGACGTAAAAATAAGACTCGTTTTTTCTTATTTTGAATGTAAATGACAACCAACCATTATTTAAACACTGTAAAACCATGCAGTGTTTAATACAGGTTTCCCATGCTTACCTGTGCCAACAATTCCTTCCAGGACCCTTCCAGATATCATCCCTCCTAATTCAAGGACCCATAAAACCTATATATATATACTTATACCTAAGTGTTGCTGACCATCATTAAAGCAAAATAAAAATGTCTTCAATATTTCTGAAAATAAATGATCTCCCCAATCACAACCCAAACCACTGAGTAGAATGTTTCTATATGTTTATAAGGGCATAGTTTCAATAAAAGGTAGACCTAAAGCTTTTGAAGATTCTCATACAAGATTCTCTCAATTGGCTAAACTAGTGATTGTAAAAATGTGCCACACTGTTCCAATGTGCTGTACTAGTGAGGAGGATACGTGCAATAGATGCATTACGTGCTACACTATTACATTACAATTATACTGATTTGCCACTATAAATTGGCTCATACAGCCTTTGTGAGCAGTGTGATTAGGGGTAATATAACCTATATTCATCCATTGTGTTCAGCTCAGCGTATGCCATAGTCTGTACTTCGATTCACACTTGGGGCTACCATGTAAAAGGCAGAGTAATTCCCACACAGGAGGTTTGACCATCATGCACATGAACGCTCACAAAGACATCTGTAGACATCAGACTTATTGCTCATTAGACTCCAAGCTCTGGTGAGGAGTTTCTACTCCCTCTGCTCTTTTATATCAGTTTTTAAAGAAATAAAACTGAATTGTCCTGTACAAAGTTCAGTATTACTAATCATAGTAACAATAATGAGCAATGTAGATCAATATACAGGTAGTGGCCAATAAGGTAGAAACACTGTAATAAACAAGGGACATTCAAAGCAGGTGCTTCCACACAGGTGTTGTTCCTGAGTTAATTAAGCAGTTAACATCCCATCATGCTCAGGGTCATGTATAAAAAGGCAAAGGTTGTAGGTATTTATGGCAGGGGATCGGCATAAAGGGGTGCGCAGTGGGTGATGAGAATATGAGAGCTCTAATATTGTTGACTTTGTTCTTGAAGAACTCAATGAAGTTGTTGCACTGAGTCTCAGTAGCTTCGATTGGAGATTGGGTTTTAAGAGGTGGTTAATTGTTGAGAAGAGGTGCCTGAGGTTGCCAGCATCATGGTCAATGAGGTTGGAGAAGAAGGTTGACCGTGCATCTTTCAGTGCAAACGAGTACACCTTCTGGTGTTCGTGGAAGGCAATTTTGTGGACAGTGAGACGTGTTTACCTATATAGGCGTTCAAGCTTATGTCCAGCCGTCTTCATCTTTTGTAGCTCAGGGGTGTACCAGGGGGCAGAGCGTGAGAAGGACACAGGATGTGATTTGAGATATGTACTGTACATATACAGCCTTTAACAATGTTGCTCTCTCTCTCTGACGCTCACATTGTCTTTGATGATTATGATGATGAAGATAAGGATGTTCCAGAATATCATTGGTCCACCAGATACAGGATGGCCTTCCATAATTTCAGGTCTCATTATCTCAATCAGGGTTCTCAATATGGACATACCCCCACCCCCTCCCCATACTCCTAATTTTCTGTATTATTCACCACTTATAGGTCAGAAGTTAGTCATAGCGTTTATTGGGAGCGAAATGGCATCACAGAGGTAGACGGTTTATCTCCATACACCGCTCTTATCTGGAGTGCACGGTAATAGAGGGGGCCTGGGGAGAAAGACGATGCCTGCTCATCTCAGCTCATCTCAACCCTTGACAGTGAGGGATCAGGTCATGGCAGGAGCCAGGGAATGCTTTATCTGCTACTGTCACTCGCTTTAAAAAACCCTCGTCAGGGCTCTGACACGCTCGGCAGTTGGTACCAGTGCTCCCGACATTCGAGAGCGGGGCATCGCAGTCTTCTACGGTTGCACCACACACTAACACTTTTAGACTAAATAAGGACAAATGCCATTCAATCCAATCAAACTAAACCTTCCCAGATTAATCTGGTGCCGTATCTCAATAAAGTCTAATGTGCCATCCCTTTAAGGTGGTGGAAGCAAAAGATTATAACCAATGAAATTAAAATTAAATTAACCAATGAAAATGTGTACTCACCCAGTGATTGATACCATGGGTTGCATCTGATTGGTCAAGCAGTCCCCAAAATACCTGCCTTTTTGTGCTAAATGTGTCTGTTAGGTTTCACTTTTTTGTGCTGCCGTTCATGTCATATCCAGATTAATGTTCACACATCTGTAGTATAGCATTAGGAAGATATTACACAGTGGAAACGTTGTTCACGTGAGTGAAACCAGTTTGTAACTTTATATTATACATAACATATCAAATTCCAGAAATCAGAGAGCGTATGAATTCCCTCAGCACTTTACAGTCAAGGGGCCCTGCCAGAACAAAACAACAAGACAATCAAACTGACATCTTCCCGTCCACTCAGCCAACTTCCTTCATTACTTATTTAAAATAATTATTAGGGGTCTGAATAATTCTGACACCTCTTTAGGGGGGAAAAATATAAATCTTTACGTAATAAAACTAGAAATAAAGTCACCATTCAATTCACCTTTAATTAATATTTCCGCATATCAAACATTACCCTGTGTACATACTTGTTCAGTAGTAAATAAAGACGTTAATGTTTGCTACTTGCCATTACCTGAATCCTGATCATTCTAATGAATTTATCAGCTAGTAGGCATAATAACAGCCCTTACTCTAACAAATTGAAATATTAATGCATCCCACCGCATACACCACAAGGACACCTGGAAATGCAATACGTGTTAGAATGTAATTCATACAAATTTAAAGGATTTGTATTTATTTATAACTACACAAATTGCATGTGTGTGACAAAATGTTAAACAGGCATGACAAAGCATATGTCAACTACAGGACCAAATCATCTGTATAGGAGTACATTTTTGTCGAAAGCAGAACTTCTGTTTGGCCAAGTGAAGATATGCTTACACAGGGTTTCCTGCAAACCTGCTTCATTGTTAGTCATTTTTTGAAGGATATTCCCAATGCAGTGCAGTATTCCCTGTGCGCCCTGCTAACCTACGTAGACAAGGGACAAGCTCTGCCCCTCTCATACATATGAATTCCATATACCATATATGCGCGCACACACAGACACACACACACACACACACACACACATATACACCATATACAAAAGTAAGGATTGCTGATATAGGAAAAACAAACTTAAGTCAAAGCAGCTGGTATGGATTTCAGGGTAAAGCTTTGAAAATAAATTATATGTATATGAAATGGTTCTTGTGGAACAATGTCCTCACAGAACTGTAAATGTTTTTGAAACGTGGCATCATAAAGGCCAGTTATTTTCTCTCACTACAGAGAAAATTTGACCACTGGAGACGCACTATTTACATGATTTACAAGCATAGGTCAAGCGTTACATCACTCAAAGTAACTACGCTGGACCCCCAAGACCCCAAAGGTCCTACTTAACACTAGGAGCACTGAAAGCGGTCATTTGACCGGTACTGGCGTCTACGTTAGTTACAAACAAGTTACAGCATCCACCTTCCTTGACTTTTCCTAGATATGTATTCTTTACATAACAGTGTTTCAAAAATTTCAAAATCACTTTTGGAAAAAAGCGAGAACACTTTTATTCCCCTCTGTGTGTGTTATTCGTGTGTTATTACGTCTCGCTCGTCTTCCAAACAACGATTCAGTTCTCTTTCACTGTGCAAGGATCTTCATATAGCCTATAGCTGTCATGGTTGTTCCCCAGACTCACCGCCGGGTGGCGGTGTTGCGCCTTCCTTGTGGGAGGTGCACAGGTGGGGTTCAATTTGTAATCACCCTTCTATGTAAACCCGCACCTGGTGTTTGATCGGTGCGAAATCGTAAGCCATCTTTACGATTTAGCCGGTAAGGCAGTTGTGTCTTTTTAAAGATGTGACATAAAGACTTCCTATAGAAAAGACTCTTTCTGTCCGTAACCAACTTCAAATAGAACATCTTTATTTGTACCTTCAATAGGAACCTTGCTCTCTAATAGGAGCTTCCGCTTGGTTTCTTTTGTTCAGTCGGTTCGACTGTGTAAGGTAGTTGTGTCTGTTTAAAGACGTGACATAAAACACTTACTTTAGAAAAGACTATCTCTGTCCGAAACCTTCTCCAATTAAGATCACCTATATTGTACCTTCTATAGGAACCTTGCTCTCTTTTAGGAGCTTCCGTTTGGTTTCTTTTGTTCAGTCGGTTCGACTGTGTTTGGGTTACATTCTCGTTCTTTTGGCTCTTCTAGCCCTTTCTCGTTTTCGGACACTCGGTGTCTTTGGCTTAGTTGTTTGTTTTTCTATTACCATTGGGTAATCCGGTGGAAGTACTTCTACCACCGTGTGTTTTGCTTACTGATTATAAATTGTATAAGGTATTTTGTTTTTCGGGTGTTTTCTCTACCCTTACCTTATTAACTCTGTGGAGTTTTCTTCAATTATTTTGTTTGTGTCAGTGTGACACTTGGGTGATATTTTTCGTCCCTTCCCTATTTCTCTGTTTTATCAGAGCTAGTGGTTAGACTGTAGGGCACTACAGTTTAACTTATTGATCCCCTGGGGTTCTGCGAGTGGTGCCTATCACCATCCACCCTTACAATAGCCAAGAGTCTCTATTTTACAGAATGGCTTTATAATAATAATCATAATAATAATCATAACTAGTTTGTAGTCCTAAAACCCGGAAGTAAGCCTGACCCAACCCCGCATTCTAACAGGGGGCGATTCGGCGACGAGCTGCCGGAAATGCATTGAAATTGAAATTGAAATTGAAATTGAAATGCCGCAATTGTAAAAAGCCTTCTGAGTTTGAGGTTCATGATTGAAGGAAACAATACTGCTAGCCAACTAATATTTATAATAAAGATTCTCAAAATCTATGATGAACTATTCGTTTACCATGCAAAGATTTTGTAAGCACGTCGGAAGCATTTTTGAGGAAGCCATTCAAACGTGGGCAATGCCCACTGGGTGATTTAGTCGCCTAGTATCGCCCCCTGTTAGAATGCGGGGTAAGAGGCACCATCTGGCGAACATTTTACGTCAGCACCAGTGCCTCTGTCTGTAGACTCAGCGGTCTTTTGACCGGACAGGCGGCGGTCATAGGTATTTCAAAGGCGTGGGCGGAGTCGGCGCTCCTAGTGTTAATGAGGCCCTAACTAACATAAGAGGATTTTGATGCGTCCCATTTTACACCTTACTGCATGAAATCCGCCCCCCCTCCCCCAAACAAAAGCTTAAAGTTAAGCAATAGGAGCAATCTAACGAGGAGTTTTAGATCTCTCCTCAATATAATACATGTTCGGGGTTTAAGGTGACAGATACATTTTTTACTTGACTTCCAGGAAAATGGTGAAAGAGTGTTTTGTAATGCAAACAGGCAAGAATTAAAATGTTACACTTGCAAGTGTCCTATAGTCACAGTTCCTTGAAGACCGTGAACATGAATAAAAGGTGCTAATGTTTGTATGCATGTAACTTCCCCAGATGGGAAACGGCCTGGGTTGCTGGTGGTGAACAGAGGCAGGGGGTGTTTCCCCTACCCCATGTAGGAAACACCAACATGAGGAGTCTTAATAGGGCTTCAGGCCACCACAAGCCACCAGAACAGCTTCAATGCGTCTAGGCATAGATTTTGGTGTCTGGAACTGTATTAGTGGGATGGTGGAAAATGCTGTGTCAGGCGCCACTCCAGAATCTCAATTGGGTTGATATCTGGTGACTGAGATGGCCATGGTATGTGGTTTGCATCATTTGCTCATCATTGCATTTGTTGCATCATTGCATTTGTTTATCATCATGCTCATCAAACCATTCAGTGACCCCTCTGCCCTGTGGTTGGGGACATTGTCATAGTGGAGGAGACCACTCCTATCAGGATATAAATGCTACACCATAGGATAAAGGTGATCACTCAGAATTGCTTTGCATTTATTGATGTTTACCTTGCCCTCTAAGGCAGTGACGTGCCGTCAGGGGAGGCCGTGCCTCACCTGTCATCATGGAAAGAAAAAAATGTAAAATGAAAAAATTAATTAAATGGCTATATTTATCCAGTGATTTGCACTATAAAGTTATTTTTTATCTAACTTCACCAGTTTTAGATTATTTTTTTATTTATTTTTATTCAAAATCGCAGAATTTTCACATTTACTGTTCAAATACTGAGAAGAGACGTGCTGTGAGGCAGCAGCTAGATAAGCCTCACCATGGATTGCGCAATGACTATGCAGTGAGACCGTATTGCTGTCTCTCTGTATGTCGCTATTAAAATGTTCAAACACTTTTGCTATATGAATTAAATTTCCATAGTTTAGCTGATGTATATAAAGTACAGTGTTTTATTTGTCAACAACTGTATGTGTGTAACGTGTTTCTTGTGCTGAGCAATCATAAAACGGCTGCGAAGAGGCACTAAGTGAGGCACGCAGTTCTCCTGCCTCACGGTAGGGGGGACTCGTCGTGATCCCAGTGATTCTTCTTGCGACTCCTCGGCTGCAGAATAAGACAGCAAGCTACGATCTTCAGTTAGCAAGTAAAGTGCTGCCATCAGTTTATTTTTTCGTCGTGTCTGGCCTTACTTTCACAATGGAGGATTACATATATAAACTCAAACAATTTTCTAAAATGGACTTTCAATCGAAGCAGGAGGTAAATAACTAACGGAAGACCAACGCCGGAGCTAAAGGATTTGCTTCAGACTACAGTTTCTATGACCGATTTGAGAAGAAATGCAGCGCACTTGGCCTGACAGGGAGTGGAGGCAGACAGTCGATTAGATATGAACGAAAACAACCGTTCTGTAACATTCTGGATAACATAAGCCATCAAATGAAGGCTAGGTTTGATCATTTTGGTGAGCTGTCTTTCCTTGGTTTGGTGGATTGCGCAAAATTCCGTGAAATGTCACAACATTTTGATGACACGAAACTGCAGAGCCTGTCAAAGTATGCCAAATTCTTTGACTTTGTGGAACTAAAGGCGAATCTCGTTGGACTGTATAGCTCACAAACGGTGAGGGATGAATGTAAGTCTCCTGGACAGCTTCTTAGCTTTTTGGCCCAGAAGGATCTCATTCAAACTGTTCCTGAGGCGACAAAGTTGCTCCAGCTAGTGCTCACTATTCCAGCTACTACAGCATCGGTGGAGCGGTCATTCTCAGCACTGAAAAGACTAAAAACATACAGTCGGAACAGGACTGATCAAGGACGACTTTCTTCCCTGGCAGTGATCTCCATTGAGACAGAGAGAATTTTAAAACTGAAGGAAGACAAGGAAAACTTCTACAAACAAGTTATCGATGCTTTTGTTTTGAAGGAGCGGCGCATGGACTTCATTTATAAGTAACGGTAAGACCATAATAACGTTTTTTTAATTAAATGTGCTTTTTTGTGTGCTACAGTTTGTAAGTGTGAAGAAAGCTGATATGAAATTTTAAACATAACCCGTTAACTGCTGCCAATCAAATGGTGAATAAACTACTCTGTAGGGTTCATATGTTTGTATATCTGATTGGGATTAAGTCAGTGCCTCACCAGCCATGAACCTCACGGCACGTCACTGCTCTAAGGGGTTGAGTGGACCTAAACCATGCCAGGAAAATGTACTCCACATCATAACAGAGACTGCCAGAACCCTTTATTTACTCAAGTGTTTCCTTTATTTAGGCAGTTGCCTGTATTTATTTATTTATAGGCTGCCATTCTGGGAAATGTAGTCCCCACAGTTCTCTAAAATACACTCACATTCATCAGTCTCAATATAGGTTAAAAATGTTTTTAGGGCAAAGACAAGTTATGATTGACCTTAGCCCTTCAAGGCATGGTGGGGTGCTCATATGACTGCTGAAGTGTCAGGGATAAAAATGAGAAAAATCACTTACACGGGGGGAAGGGGCATTTAAATTAATCGGATTTGGTGCTGTTCACACAGCAGCCCTGTTCACAGTTACACTTTTCCATTTGACACTCTGAAGTGCTCCTTGTTGATTGGGCCCTGTCAGGAGTGGCAGTGTCACTCTTTGGAGGCTGATGGGAAAATAAAAGATTCCTCATGCATATGTTTTATATTGTGCAATATTTATATTGTGTCCTCCCTGTACAGCAATGACATAATCAGAGTGTCAATTTAAACTCATAATTTGGTGTAAACCACCCCGATCCTCTCCGATTCCTGGAGGTAATGGGTTTCCGGCCCCCAGGTGTACATTTGCTTGTGATTAAATGCAAAATTACGCATTGAATTACTACAAAAAAATGGTAGTGGCGCTGGGGATTATTGTCTGATTAATATTCAAATTGAAACACGGACCACTCAAAACTAATACAGAATTCAAGGGGTGTGCATAATTAACAGCCAAAAGCATGCTTCGGAGGCTTGGCATCAAGGCAATTATTTGGCTAAATTGTCTTAACAATGATTCTCTACTGGATACAGGGTTCCCACTCAAATAAAATTTCCATGATATTTCTATGACATTTCAATGACAATTGTAAGGTTTTCAATGACATTTTGTGGTGCGACTGATGCAAAAGTTGACTTTACTTTCATAACTTAACACGTTTTGTTGCCAGTGCAAATACACATCTCATTGTGTGTGTATGTGTGTGAGAGAGAGAGAGAGAGAGAGAGAGAGAGACACAGCTGTGGCAGGTAGCAACAACGGTGGCAGGGGAACAGACATTTTTCAGTAATGTTATTGGAACAGAAGACAAATATATATAATGTTACATGGAATCAGACAATTCCACAACATTTCCATGACATAGAGCCTTTTCATTAATTCCCATTCTATTTCCATGACATCATAATTTTCGGCCAGGGCCGGTTTGGCACGGACGGGTTTGAACCCCCTGAGGTCGACGGGATCGCCGACGATCCCAGCAGCAATAAAAGTATATTACTATTTCTAACGTCGCGAGATTTTATCATGCACACGCGGCAAAAATATTGACAGAAACCTTAGAATCGCGACTTTCCGATTTGAGCACTGGCAAATAATATGAGATTTTTTAAATTAGGTTAATTAGACCAAAAGTAAACCTTGCCTTTTCCTCTCTTTTTTACCTGGAAGTACCGTCCCCCTTCTATTGACATGGTAACTAGGTGCTAGTCTCGGGGAAGGGCGTGGGGCCATGTGTGAAATCGCAGTGTAAACAATGTCCCGACATTATATCGCATCGTGTCTATGTTTACGGTTGCGATCTGCCAGCAACTGTGTATGCTGATATTTATTTTATTTCCCATGTTTTCAAATACTCGTGAAAATATATGAATTCCGCGTCTTGTGACGCTATACGGAAATAATCAGAATCATTGCGAATAATTGCGAATAATTAACGGGAGGATATTTAACCAGCTGGCATTCTCTGTTTCGGCGCTTGGACATTATCTAGCTTAGCTTGATAGTACCTATTGTGATTAATGTTTCTTGCCTCTCGAGAACTTGTTTGTTTGTGTGTGCTTATTGTTGTTTAGATTCCCAGTGTTTAGTTTATTTCGAGTTTTTGGATTTACCGTTTTACTTTATTCCTGATCGTTGGTTATTTTGGTTTGTTTTGTTTGTCTATCCGTGTCTTCACAGACACGGATTTTGCTTTCGTTTTCCTACAGACGTTTAAAGATAAATAAATATCTTAAACCCAGAAAACGGGCTACTTTTGATCATGTGCCTGTGCCCACTGCCAAACTGACTCTGGATGTTGGCAAACTGGCTTCTGTTGGTCGCAAGAAATGCGTACTCTGCAAGATGTCGGGGAAACAACAGTGCACTCCATGGGAGTGCAAGGTTTGTGATGTTCCCTTGTGTCTACAGTTCACCAGAAACTGTTTTGAGAAGTGGCACCAAAGACTGTGAAAGAACAGATTGTCTCACCATGTTTGAATTTTGCATTTTTTGTAGGCTATATAGGCCAGTTTGTGTGATGTTTTCAATAAATCTTCCAAAATGAAAAAAACGTTTTTTTTTCTTCTGTCTTCTGCATGGCTCACTCACTATTGCTCACTCTGGTGGCTTTTGTCTTTGTCTGATGGCCGTTGAGAGAGAGATGGCCCATCTGACAGATCTTACAGGTGTGGATCATGAATATTCAGGAAATTAGCATATAGCCCTCCCACAGCCTGAAATAAATGTGACCAGTTCTGATAAAAACTGGTTTTTAGCTATTTAGATCTCAGATGTGCTAAACTATTTTGACATCCTTACATAACCAAGACCTTGATGAACAAACGCATATTGGCAAAACAATTTGTCACTATAGTTTAGTGTGTGCTTTCACAACTTTTGTGACGGCACAAAAATGTACTCTTTATAACTTGTGTGTTTGTAGATCTACTTACAAGCTGCATATGATACTGCCCAAACTATTGATGGGATATGGCAATGTAGCTGTGATTGTCCTTCAAATAAAAATATCAAACACTTTGGAGTAAGTGTGTGTTAAGTTGATGAAATTGAGATAAATATCAGACCACACCAAAATCAGAAACCTTCTTTGAGCTAAGCACGGACCTCAGGGGGTTAAACCATGTCCGTGATAGGCAGCTCACACTCGTACACTGGACCAGCCAAAGCCCGGGTGTGTTAGACTGCTACACTATCCACCAGCCCCTGTAGCAGCCATATTTTAGAGTAATATTGTCAAATGAAAAGTTTGTAGCCATATTTGAGAGTAGCTCTGTAAAAGTATAAGAGTGCTGCGTATAAGAGTGGCTCTATGTGTTCCAGAGTTACAGTTGACGGCTAGGCAAGTTCTGGCTCTGTAACTGCCGTACTCATGACTATGGCAGCGAGCTCACAATATGAGGGGTGAATAGTTGACATGAAAAGAGGGTATAATTGGTTTCTAAATTGAGAGAAAATGGGCAAAAATCTGAAGAAAAAAACAGCAGGAGCGTCCGCACAGAGGAAACCCTATTTTTGTGTGAAATCAGGCTTCACGCCAATGACAATTATTCTGAGTCTTGCATTACAAACAAGTCACAATTTATTATTCAAATTCACGTTTAGGGAAATAATCTGTCAGCCCCATTCATTAAAATGCATGAGGACCCAAAACAGCTTAGACTATGTCACTGTAATCCCCTATAGAAATATTGTTTCAGCATTGAAACAAAACAATGTTAAACGAACACCCTGACTTCTAAAACAAAATGTTAAAAACCAAGTGCTGTTAGATGATTACATGGATCTTTGTCCACATAATTTGTGCCAATAGAAAGAAACACGAATGCAAGCAAAAATACACAATGCCTTAGAGGCATAAAAAAGAAAGAACTTTGACAATCTACTTTCCAGGCAATTAAACTGTGACAGAATAATGGCTTTCGTTAATATACTGTATGTATGTATTAGCCTACACTATGTGCATCATTCATTACCCCCTTAAATATGTACAACCAGTCATGCAAAATTATTTATAAATAAATAAATAAAATTAAAAGAGGATGTCTTTTCATTACTAAAGCCTGAATGATTTTAGGAATATTTGTGTAAAAACTACATTCTGCATCACAGTGTGTATCCGAAGACTGGCATATCACTGAAAATGGAAAAAGTATAGTCAACTACTAAATTATTTACAGCCTCAATAAAGGGGAGCAAAAAAAAGGCTGTATAAAATAAACAATACATGTAATGATATAGCTAACACAACTCAGAAAAAAATATTTTGTTGAACAATATTTTTACCCCCAAAATTGTTTCACACTCCTGATTTAAGTACTTTGTGCACCCTCTCCTCCCCAATAATTATACACAGCTAACAAACAAAAAAACATCAACAATTGATGAAACATTAAGTATACATGATAGCCATAATTCAACATGCTTTTGCCACAGAGAAGCAGAGAAGGGGACAGCTGGATGTCTAAAGTTGCAACAACACCTCTCTCAAGAGGTCTTTCATGTAAACCTCAATGCATTCAGGCCCAAAGTGTAAAAGGGACAGGAAATTATTTATTTACAGTTTGTCAAAAGATTGCACGTTGCTTTGTGCGCTGGGCTGTTTGGTCCTGATGCTATCAATCCGCTCTAGCAGCATCTGCTGCAGCGATGGAAGGAAAAAAGAGGGATGCAGTGAGGTTAAACAGGGTTAAAGGTAGTTGAATGTTCAGTTGGATATTATTTACACTGATAAGGAGGGAAGGACACAATGACAGGAAAGAACTACAAAAATAGGAAAGGGAGAGAATAATTCCTGTATTGACCCTCTAAATCCTAGTTACAGGATATGCCGATTAAATTACTGGGGGTACATTAGAAGGGCATTAATGTATGTATGCTATAGACCACTGGCCTTGAATGGCAACATTAACACTGCTGCATGACAACATTTATCACACAAAGGAGACATTAATATTGAGTTACTTGAATTCTCCCTCTGTAAATTTGGAAAATTGACTGCATCAGGACATGGCCAATATTTGAACGATAGATGTAAATGTGATTGTTTTTGACTCTGTCTGTTACTTTTCTGCATCTGAGGCTCTTGTTAAAGTCAGTGGAATCATGAACTCCATCAAATATCAAGACATTTTGGCCTGTAACTTGGCCCCAAATGGATATTTCAGCAAGACAATGATCCCAAGAATACCTCAAAATCAACCAAGAAATGGTTAAATTATCACACAATTACTGTTTTGCAATGGCCTTTTCAGTCTCCAGACTTCAACCTGAGCGGTGTTGAATAATTGTAACACATAAAAAAATAATTACTTGGTAAACATTTTTTTTTTCTCAAAAGAACATTATTTCCCCATTTGAGCAAATTATATAGCTCATTGTCTGTATTATTTATTTTATACAGCCTTCTGTGTTCATTATCAAGGGTGTGAATTATTTTGGAGGGTCTGTAAGTAATATGAATAATAATGCATCCTTTAGTGAAAGTATTATTCATGAGAATGGATTAATTAAAACTAATATATAACATTTCCGAGCTGTGTGACAGCACTTGTGTGAACATTTTTTGACATGCATGAATGAACACCACTTGGCAATGATGAAAGTTGCCAACTGTTTTGCACACAACCACTATTTCTCATTCAACACAATCTACTGAATATCCGACAGTTCAATTTCCAAAAGATGGACATTACTATATTTGGATGAGAAAATGACCCAAGAACCAATCACTGGAGAAGGTTAAATTATGTTTATCACAAGAGTGAGGCCAGATGTGGTTTTCAAAGCTCTCTTATAGTTAGCAAACTTTATTGTGCGTGTGTCAGAAACTACACTAAAGATACAAAGGCATCTGCTTAAAAACGTTTATCTGATTATGGCAATTATTAAAATATGACAGCACAATGTTCCGCGCACTGATACCAAGTGCTATTCTCACTATTGTGCCATTTCCATGATAGTAATAAATATTTTTTTGATTGCAACTGAATCTGCAATAACTGCTCCTCTCAGCGTCAGCTTGATTCTAGTCAAATGAGTAGGAACACATTGGTTAGAATTGGCACTTAATGCTTCTTTGATTACTGTAACTAGCTGGCTTTTGTGTCGTTGATGTCCAGCAGTTATTAGATTATATTGCCGCGTTGTATCTTTATTTCAAAGCTGACTGCGACTCAGCTGCTTTCAATCGGTTCCATTGATCAGCCCGTGTTTATAGTGAGCGTTCCTCAGTAGCGTTAGAAAGCTAACAGTTGTTAATTAGTGGCTATTGTTGTCAGGTGGCACTCGCCACTTAGTGCCTAGCATCACTCGGCTATATTAACAGCCATAGTTGTGGATAGCGGCAGCTTTTCGCGGCAGCCTCCCCGTCCTAGCCTCACTGAACGAAGACTCGGCGGACAAAGACAAAGGAGTCTACCTGCAGGAGTCCACCGAGGGGGGCCAGCTAGGGAGTGCTCGCCGCACAGTAAGTATCATAGTTTTGTATCTCCCTGTTGTACTTCCTCTGCATCTAACTCTACATGCTTCCTCCCTATCCCAGTCCATGTCTCCTCTTCTAGATTGCCTAGAAGGAGAGATTCTACCCACACCCGTAATCTGTCCAACCTCATCCACCCTCCTAGATCTCCCGGTGTTGACGTGGTGGTAGCAGGCGGACTATGGAACTGCCAGTCCGCTGTCCGGAAGGCCGACTTCATATCGGCCCAGGCCTCTCTACTCTCCCTGCAGTTCCTGGCGCTTACAGAGACCTGGATCACTCCGCAAAACACGGCCACCCCTGCTGCTCTCTCTGCCGCCTACACCTTCTCCCACACTCCACGACCCTCAGGTAGAGGTGGAGGGACAGGTATACTCATCTCCCCCCTGTGGAGATTTGGTATTGTTCCTCTTCCTCACTTCTCACCCTCCTCCTTTGAATTCCATGCTGTCACTGTCACTGTTCCATGTAAACTGCACATCATTGTTCTTTATCGCCCTTCAGGTCCACTGGGGAGTTTCCTAGACGAGATGGATGCCCTACTCAGTGCCTTCCCTGAGGACGGCACTCCCGTCTTACTCCTCGGGGACTTCAACCTGCAGCTAGAGACCTCCCAGGCCTCTGCATTCCTCCCCCTCCTTCAGTCCCTTGACTTCACCATGGCTGAATCCCCATCCACCCACAAGGCCGGCAACCAACTGGACCTGGTCTTCACCAGGAACTGCGCCTCACCCAACATTACGGTATCGCCTCTACATGTGTCTGACCATTCCTTTCTGTCTTTCTCCCTCCCCCTCCCCTCTGTCCCTAAACCATCTTCACCTGCTCCCACTGTCCTTGTCCGTCGCAACCTCCGCTCTCTCTCACCTGCTGCCCTGTCAGCTACTGTCCTATCTTCCTTCCCCTGCTGATGCCTTCTCTCAGCTACCTGCTGAAGTAGCATCATCCACCCTACTTTCCTCTCTCTCCTCCTCCTTTGACTTACTCTGTCCTCTATCCGCTAAACCCGCTCGTCCCCCCCCCCGCCCCCTGGCTAACCGATTCCATTTGGGCTAACCGACTGAAGCTGCGTGCGGCAGAAAGGAAATGGAGAAAATCCAAATCCCCTGTTGCTCTGTCTGACTTCCACACACTCCTGGCTTCCTTCTCCGCTAACCTCTCCTCTGCTAAGTCTGCATTCTTCCTTTCTAAGATTCAATCCTCTGTTTCCAACCCACGTAAACTCTATGCTACGTTTTCCTCTCTCCTCACCCCTCCTCCTCCCCCACCCCCTCCTCTCTAACCGCCGATGACTTCTCATCCTTCTTTCACGAGAAAGTCGATGTCATTCGCAACTCCTTCCCCCCAACCTCTCCCTCACCCATCGCTCTACCTAAACCTCCCACCCCTCTGTCCTCCTTCTGGCCCCTTCCTGACTCAGACACCCTTCAACTTGTTCTCTCCCACCATCCCACCACCTGCCCTCTTGATCCCATTCCTTCCCCCCTCTTCCAGTCCATTGCTATGGACATCCTCCCCTTTGTCTCCAATGTCATTAACTCCTCTCTTTCCTCCGGCTCTGTCCCCTCCTCCCCCAAATGCGCGCATGTTGTCCCCCTCCTCAAAAAACCCTCTCTGAATTCTGCTGTCATCTCTAACTACCGACCTGTCTCTCTCCTCCCATTCCTTTCCAAAACATTAGAGCGGGCTGTCTATAATCAACTGTCTGCTCATCTCTTACAGAACGACCTGCTTGATCCCAACCAATCTGGGTTCAGAGCAGACCACTCCACAGAGACTGCTCTCCTTGCGGTCACTGAGGCTCTTCACGGGGCTAAGTCCTGATCCCTTAACCCCGTCCTCCTCCTCCTCGACCTGTCGGTGGCATTCGACACCGTGGACCACCGGAACCTGCTCTCATCTCTCGTCGAGATGGGAATCTCTGGATCTGCGTTGACATGGTTTGAGTCCTACCTGGCTGACCGGTCCTACCAGGTGGCCTGGAGAGGATCCCTCTCTTCTCCCCACACCCTCTCTACTGGAGTCCCGCAGGGCTCCATGCTAGGCCCTGTCCTATTCTCTCTGTACACCAAGTCACTTGGCTCTGTTATTTCTGCTCATGGTTTTTCCTATCACTGTTATGCTGATGAGACTCAACTCTTTCTCTCCATCTCTCCATCTGATACCCAGGTCCCGGCACGGATCTCTGCATGCCTGGCTGACATCTCCGCATGGATGTCCACCCACCACCTGAAGCTGAACCTGGGGAAGACAGAGCTGCTCTTCTTCCCTGCGAAGGGCTCCCCGACGATTGATGTATCAATCACCGTGGAAGGCTCCATAGTGTCTCCGTCTCAGTCTGCCAGGAGCCTTGGAGTGACCCTGTACAACCAGCTGTGTTTCTCGAGCCATATTGCAGCGATCACTTCGACCTGCCGTTTCTCCCTCCACAACATCCGGAGGATCCGACCGTTCCTCACCCAAGAGGCCACTCAACTCCTGGTCCAGGCCCTGGTGATCTCACGTCTGGACTACTGCAATTCCTTGCTGGCAGGCCTTCCGGCCTGTGCCATCAAGCCACTGCAACTAGTCCAGAACGCTGCCGCTCGCCTGGTGTTCAACTCTCCTCTCTGCACTGGCTCCCCATCGCAGCACGCATCAGATTCAAGTCACTGGTGCTTGCTTTTCAAGTGGCCAGAGGTACTGCTCCCCCATACCTCCAGTCACTCATCACTCCCTACACCTCGCACAGACCCCTCCGCTCCGCCTCCTCTGGCAAACTGTCTGCCCCATCCCTCCGGGCGCCTGGCAACCGCTCCTCGTGGTCTCGCCTCTTCTCTGTCCTGGTCCCTTGCTGGTGGAACGACCTCCCGCAATCGGTCAGGACTGCGGAATCACTCCCAATCTTCCGCAAGAGACTCAAAATCCACCTCTTCAGACTCCACTACCACTGAACACTGTCCATCTAGTCAATCTGTCGTCACCACTGTTTACTTGTTCTACACTATTTAAAACACACACACAAAAAAAAAACCACACACTAACATTTTCTTTCCCAGTGTTACAGGTATGATACGCAGACGCCTGCAATGATGTCTATTACTGTATTACTACACTGATCTTGTGCGCTAACTATGATTGTTCTTACCTTGTATTAATGCACATCTTGTAAGTCGCTCTGGATAAGAGCGTCTGCTAAATGCTTAAAATGCCCAGCCCCACCAACAACTGAACTGTCCCCTCCCCCTCCTACCTCCTCACACCCCACTGTATCACTGTGTCACTTATCACTCATCACTTTATACTGCCATCCAGTGATGTGCAATATTGTACTTTACTTACTTATTATTATACATCTACTTATTATTATTATTATTGTTATTGTGTTACTGTGTTGTGGAGAGAGCTCCATATGGGAGCACTCATCACTTTATACTGCCATCCAGTGATGTGTAATATTGTAAATTAGTTCTATCTATCTTACTTATTATATATATATATTATATTATCATATTATTATATTATATTATATTATTTTTATTATATTATATTTTACTATTTTACAATTTTTTTACAATTTATTACTGTTATTCTTATTGTGTACTGTTGTGTTGTGTTGTGAAGAGAGATCCATATGGGAACAACAAATCTCACTGCCATGTACGCATGTGTACGTGATCAATAAAAACTTGAAATGTAAAAATGTAAAATGTTGGACATCCCATTCTAAAACCATCTGCATTAATATGGAGTTGGACCCCCCTTTGCGGCTATGACAGCTGCCACTCTTCTGGGAAGGGTTTCTACAAGATTTTGGAGTGTGTCTATGTGCCCATTCAACCAAAAGAGCATTTGTGAGGTCAGGCACTGATGTTGGATGTGAAGGCCTGGCTCTAATTCCTCCCAAAGGTGTTCAATAGGGTTGAGGTCAGGGCTCTGTGCAGGCCAATCGAGTTCCTCCACACCAAACTCGTCTAACCATGTCTTTATGGACCTCGCTTTGTGCACAGGGGCACAGTCATGCTGGAACAGCAAAGGGCCTTCCCCAAACTGTTGCCACAAAGTTGGAAGCGTCCAATTGGCTAAGATGTCTTTGTATCCTATAGCATTAAGAATACCCTTCACTGGAATCCTATCCCAAACCCTGAGAAACAGCCCCAGACCATTATCCCTCCTCCACCAAACTTTACAGTAGGCACTATGCATTCCGGGAGGTAGCGTTCTCCTGGCATCCGCCAAACCCAGATTCGTCCATCAGACTGCCAGATAGTGAAGCGTGATTCATCACTCCAAAGAACACATTTCCACTGAGTCCAGTTGCGGCTTTACACCACTCCAGCCGACGCTTGACATTGCGCATGGTGATGTGAGGCTTGTGTGCAGCTGCTCGGCCATGGAAACCCATTCCATGAAGCTCCCGACGCACAGTTCTTGTGCTGATGGTGCTTCCAGAGGGCAGTTTGCTCTTCAGCACTCGTCGGCCCTGCTCTGTGAGTTTGCGTGGTCTACCACTTTGTGGCCGAGCTGTTGTTGCTCCTAGGCGCTTCCACTTCACAATAATAGTACTTACAGTTGACCGGGGCATATCTAGTAGGGCAGAAATGTAATGAACTGACTTGTGGCAAAGGTGGCATCCTATGACAGTGCCACGTTTAAAGTCACTGAGCTCTTTACGAACCATTCTGAATTCTAAATGTTTTTCTGTGGAGATTGCATGGCTATGTGCTGGATTGTATGCACCTGTTGGCAATGGGTGTGGCTGAAACACCTGAACTCAATAATTAGTAGGGGTGTCCACTGACTTTTGGCCATATAGTGTATGTGGTCCCAGTGGGAATTGAACCCACAACCTAACGTTGCCAACGCCATGTTCTACCTACTGAGCCACATAGAACCACTTATACCACAGAATTATTCAATTTCCTTTTTGTGATCAACTAAACCAGTATAAATTTGTACTGTACGCTCAAGGTCCTCTACATACTGTATACCTTGAGGCATCAGCACATTTCTAGGCATTTCTCCTCTTATTGTGAAAGACATCTGTAGATCTACCTTTTTGCTCTGAAAATGCATCGAGTGCCCAGCACTGCTTGCCTAATCTAACCACATAACCGAGAGGACCAGCACAGACATCACATGAATTAGGCTGTCAATTTTAGCGCTGAGCCCGAACGCAATCCAATTTGATGTTTCAGGCATCCTTGGAATGAAAATAATTTACACAAACATCCGAAAACATCCATATCTTTGGATTTAATGGGTCTTTACAATATACCGGTATGCTTGTTTTTTGCAACCAACATGAGGCACTACGGAGGCCACTGCCTTCTAAACATAATATTTAAATATACATATTTGCATATGAGCTCAGGCATATTGAATTTGCTGTTGGCTTCCGCGTAAAGCCTTGTGTTCATTTCTGTCATAATCTCATATTGACTTTGGATTATTCTCCACTCTCCTTGCGACTCTTCTTCCTGTTTGCTTATATTCAGCATGTTCACACCATGCATCCTTAATCAGCGTACATATGCCAGCAAAATTATGATGATTACGAGTTCAAACACAATTGTAAATCTCATCCAAAGTTTATGAGCTTAAAGAGAATGAATACCAACAATAAATATTTCTGGGATAGTTATTTACAGGCCAAATTTTAAATAATCCATTACCTACCAAATAATGTGACCTGATTAAATTATGTGGTTTCTTCCAACCAAGTCCACTTGTTTTCAGCCTCCTGTGCACAAGTTGAGGGCTAAAAGTAAGTTAATTAGACTCTGCTCTGTTATACGTATTCATTAACATAACCAGGGTGTGAGGCAGAGAACTGTAAACATTTCCATAACAGATGCTATGCCTGAAATAATTCAATTTATAATCAATTTTATAATCAAATCAAATGAGCAGGAAGTCAGTGCCAGTCCTTTCAGCAGAGCAGCATCTGCAAACTGAATTCCAAATGAAGACCAAAGCTGTCAGTCAGAGCCATCATCATGGAATTTGTCATACGTCAATTGGAGGAGCTTTGCAGTAAGTCAACTTGATTTGCAAATGCGATAAATATGGATTTTTACATTCAAATGTGTGAGATAGAGGGAGAGAGAGAGAGCGAGAGAGAGACTGGGGTTAATAAGGAGCATCCAGGAACATGATATAAAGCTGTTAATAACCATTAATATAATTATTGATTTCCATTCAATCCAATTACTTGAAAGATTGCTAATTGTTTCCTAAACCTCCCAAAAGGCAAGATTCATTGTTTGCCTTTTATCCCTGCGATCATTAATATATGAATCAAAAACAAATGGCAGAATTGCAATAAGTCTTATTAGTGCATGGGAGAGACGGTTACCCCACCCGCTAGTTCTCTGTACCCCCTGTGCGTAACCACAGTGACAGTCTCACCCTTCATCACTTATGAATCACCCACACATAAAGGTGTTGGTGCCCTGGCAGACTCGTCAAATATGATCTATATCAGCAGGCAGCAGAAGTGACAATGTACATTCATCAGGCACAAAACGGTTTCAGTTTTAGAAGGCACACTGGTCTCAATCTGCAACGCAGGTCGCACCAGTTAGGGATGAGCAATTAACTTGAAGATACTGAACGATATTTACTCTTTCAGGATCTCCTTGCTTGAGACAATGAACTGAGGTGAAAACCTTTAATAAATAATTAAAATGCCCTGGGACACGCAGCCACAATAAATGAGGGGTGTAGTGTGGGAGCCCACCTCAGTGTGGGAGCCATTTTTGGGCAAAGTATCCTATGTTTTCAATATATATTTCCATATAATCTGGATAGAAGTTTATGAATATAATGAGATGGAAACAAAGATAACCATCCAGAGAGAGATACTGTCTATGAGTCTTGCAAAAGATGCAGGATTCAATTACTACTATATTTACTATAGTATTTAAAGTACATAATAGTAGATACAGTGGCATTTAAAAATAATGTATGTAGGATACACAATATGCCACACATAACAGCGCCCAGACCAGATTATATATAAAGTTATTGCATGTACAATAAGTCTTCTTAGGTAATTTACAGACGTAGGCACCACGCAAAGCAGCCTGACATGCTGTCATAGTTTGCAAGCTAATCTTTACATTTAGGTTTGGCCCTAGCCATAACATGTATGACAGTCAATTTCATAGTTAATTTAGACAATAGACGGTTAATTACAGTCCAGCATTGAATACAACATTTTTTTTAAATCACTCCATTTTTCCCAGTTCATCTTCAGAAATATTGAATCGTGAGTGGTTTTGGTCAGTGTTTTTTCCTACACATCGGCCAGTGTATGAATTTAACAACTGAATTAGCTTATAAACACCATACTCACAGACAGCTACTTGACGCATAACTGTCCTTTCACCTCCAAGTTAACGTGCGGTGCCAATAAGAGAGATATATATATATACATATATACACACATGCGAGAATATTAAGCCTTGCGACTCTTACCCCGTCTGTATTTCTCCTTCCCGACTGAACCCAGCCACAAGGCCCCTGGCTTTATCTCCTTAATCTGAAGACCATCTGTTAATGCTGCGTTAGCAATTCAACGGATCAAAGGCGCTTTTTTCCTATAAATTTCATTTAACACCCAGCTTTCTCAGCTGAAGAAATGTCCGAATTGGACCTCGTTGCAAGTTTTGGTCTCTGTTTTCAGTTTTCTCGTGGATAGTAATGCTTACACACAGGACAAATAGCTACCTGGTCTTTCAAACGAGGACCTGTTGCTAAGGAAACCTGACACCGAGACTGCTGAAGCAGGTGTCCCGTGTTAAAAGGCAGGGGTGTCTAATCAACAGCAGCACGTCGCGGTAACGCCAGTCCTTCAACACTTTAGTATACTTGATTGCTATTTGTAGGTCGGTCCTAACCACGAACTCTAACGACTGTGCACACACGCCGACCAAATTATTAAAACATATGTCTCACCTGAAATGATTAGTAGTATACTTTTTATAGATTATATTACTGCTTTTAATTCATACTGTGTTTGACATTAATAGTGATTACGGTATATGGCGATGGGCGATTTTTTGAGCATGAGAAGCAAGTTATTACGGACTTTTGAATATGTCAATGAAATGAATTATGCAGCGTAACACTGACAAGTACCCAGCAGAAACGAAAATGTTCACGATCATTTGGGGAAAATTCAGGTTAGAATACCATTTGTTTGTGAGATAACGATGACCACAACGTTCACCAGACACTAGACAGAAAGTATTTATTGTTTCAAAAAGTTTTGTTATAGAAAAACCTTCCTGGCATGTCGCCAAAAAAATGTGCTGGTAGTTTAAGTAATGTAAAATAATAATAATGGGTACCTTTCAAAAACATTTAAAAAATTTAACTTCTGAATGTAAGTACTGCAATGCCTTGCTTAACAATGCAAACTTTACAGGTAAAATTAATATTGTGCAAACATTGTAGCGAGCATGCGCAGTGGGGTGTAACAAGAAGACAAATGGAGTCAGGCAGTAATTTCAATGTGGCTGTGTGCTTCATACACCACAAGGCCCCATAGCCACTTTATTATAAAGTAAGGACGATATCTGTGCCCTATACACCGCACAACCCCAGGTACCGTTTAACGATGAACCTTTTTGCAAGGAATTACAGGCAACTGCACTGAACAAGACACAAACGTCGGTCGCGGTGGCATTACCGTCTAGCTCACCGCGACCATCGGTTTTGCATGCACAGATTTACTACTAACAACACACAACATGGTTTTCCACACATAACACTAACTGACACAGGGGGAAGAAAAAAAAACACACAACAATGTTCCCCCACAATGCCCTGCAAACATGTTTGCATATAGCGACCCACCTGGATCGCTACAATATGAGTCTAATCACAATTCAAATGATTTCTTAACTGTAATTGTATGTAACTGTAATAAAAAGGCAGTCTCTGCAAACATAACTTAATATAATATTAAAATATATTAAAATGTTATTATACTACTACTACTACTAATAATAATAATAATAATAATAATAATAATATGTATTATGACATGCAGTGCTGTGAAAAATTAAATCCCCCCCAGCTAATTTCTTGTTTTTCACACATTTTGAATCAAAAGGATATTTTACATGAGTCCTAATATAGATAAAAGGTGATGTGATATAGCAAATAACACAAAACCATACAACTTTTCCATTATTCACTCTCAATAAAAGGTTGTCAGACATAGAATACACCTGTGGAAATAAAGTAAGTGCACCCCTATCTTCAGTGACCCTTTCAAAAAAGGGTATTTTACTCTGATGCTTGTTTTTGTGTTATTGCCTAAGCATGGTGCTCATCATCTTTAATGTGGCCAGCTGCTAGTTGTCTTAATAATATAACTATGAAACAATATATATACATATATTTATGTTTTTTTTCTGTTTTCTTATAATAATTTACAGTTACCATTAGCAGAAAAGTTCAGTAACTCGGGCCAGGAACTCAGTATACCTAAGGTAAAAACACTATACCTTCGTGTTTGTGTATACATGTATGTATGTATGTATTTATTTATGTACAGGTAGTGCTCTCGCCCCCAGGTAAATATTTGTGGTCAACTGATTAGTGGTTGCTCACCTGTTTTGCCTTGCAATTTGAATTAATGCATGGACATCATGACCCTGGAGTGCGCACTTGTGCCCAACCTTCCCCCTGTGATCCAAGCTTACATCACCTTAGACACTGTTGTTCATGAAACATCAGCAAGTTAAGCTGTCTCGGTCACTAAAGCCCCTGCCAAACATGCCCCAACAATCACCCCTCAAAGTCACTGAGGTCTCCAGCCAAAATAACCACAATTACAGGCAACCAGGCCTGTCCAGAATGTTAACATGTTGTTATTTGCTTAATTAATATATTAGTCATACATGTGGTAGCCTCTGCTTTGAATGTACTTTTTGTCTCTCATTTACCTATGTGTTATTTTTGCTCTCTACCTGTACAGTGGGGTCCAAAAGTTTGAGTCCACTACCAAGATCTGTTTGTTTTCATCATTCATCAAAAATGAACACCTAACTACCTCAATGACCTCTAACTACTTCACTAAGCTCTGCTGACATAATTACAGACAGCTGCAAAAACCTTTGCAAAGGAAGTGTCCTTTTACAAAATTAAAGCACCTGCAGTAACAACGAGAACACATAGAGGACCATATTAATTATGTTATTATACGTCAATATCCGGTATTAATTGTTACAAGACCAAAACAACTCACACTGTGTATTAGGAGTGTCCATGTATTAAAACAAATGAAAAATAAGGTGTCACAACATTTTGAGGAAGTGAAAGGCAATGTTGTGCAAACTAAATATTTATAGATATTTCAGTTTCTTACCATCCATTCTCAAACAATATTTTTTATTATTATCAGTGTTTTATGACATTCTTGAATAACAAATACCACATGAGTAAAAGGTTTTTTTTAGTTTTTGATGAATGATGAAAACAAACAGATCTTGGTAGTGGACTCAGACTTTTCGGCCCCACTGTATGTTTGCATGCATGTACGTGTGTGTGTGTGTGTGTATGTACATGTTATTTTTATAAGTAAGCATTCTTCTGCAGCCCATCAGCTGACATCTGGAAATGTGGCCTCACTGACCCCTGATACAGATGTTAGAATACGATTCCTAGTGATATTTAGCTCTGTAGAGAAACTGACCTTATGCATTCAGCTCTAAAATGAATGACAGGGTATATTCTCTATAATGTGCTCTGCTGTGAGGGCCTCAGTTTTGCAGGAGCAACGGGCCCATGACGGTCAGTGAGGAGCACCCCTGCCAGCAGACCACGCCACCCCTGACACACAAAGATTGTCCATTGAAGTGGAAACCAGGTTGGAGGTTCATGTGCAACAGCCCAGTGAATGGAAAATCCTACCAAAAGTAGCACAGGAAGGCTTAGCCCTGGCACACAATGCTAGACGTTTGTCTTAATGTCAGTGGTAAGAGATCGAATGTGATAAAACTTATTTGAAGGAACAGCGTTAAATCATAATGCGCTCTGGATATCCAATATTTGCGATAACTTATTGGATCGTGATGTTGTGGGTGAATATAATAATCCTCTTCCTTTGTAGCCAGAGGGGCCTTACGATCTGTCTGACTGAAAAGGGACGTGTGACTATAAATTAAGTTCACTCTCTCTCTGTGTTGGCTTAATTTGCTATTCCCTTGTTATCCATAAAATATGATATACAAAAGCAGTCAGCAACAGCTATAAACCCCTCAAATTTCCTGTTGCATTGGGGATAATTTTACAAGTATGGCTTCATCTTTTGCAATACATATATATGTATGTACTAGACTTGTCTTCTTTATATTTTTATTTTTTTGAAATTATACAATGTCAGAATAGTTAACAGAAGGGGATTGGTCTTGATTGGCAGAGTACGCCATCAACTGAATTGAGCATCAAAGCCAAAAGTATTGTTAATGTTAAAATCAAAAAAGAGGCACGTGTTGCAATTGCACACAGGTAGAGCTATGAACTTCAGGACTCATCAACCTCTGAATAAAAACATAATATAGAATGCGGGTTGCATTTTACCTTCTGTAGCCTTAAAGGAAACACCTGTTATTTTGTTAAAAGCAATTACATTTGACCTTGTTGTGCTCTTTGATTATGGTTCGTGGTAAGATCATCAAGAGCAGATAATCTAGAAATCCTAAATTGTGGCATAAATAAGTCTTCTTTTTTCTTTCTTTTTCTGAAAAAGTTCTCAAAATAACTTTTTTTCTCCATATTTTTGGCTTTGAACAACACAGAACCCTACTAGCATCTGTGCCATTTTAAATGTTAAACTGTACAAACAACAAAGAAGGAAGAACACCCTCTACAACTACAATGTACCCACCATTCCAAACTTTACTGTAAGTAATTTATTGTGCTGTGGCAAAGAAATGCTCAAACACACACACACACACACACACACACACACACACACACACACACACACACACAGACATACACCCATCAGCTCCATAAATCTCTGCTATGATCAAATGATTGACTACATATAATCAATTACAATTTAAATATGATTGCCAACGGGCCCAATAGCTTATTCTAAATCCATACTCCAACTAGATTCTGTTTATCTTTTCATTATATAAATAGTACCACATTTCTTCTCTGTCATACTACATAAAGCCTTACCTGTCCATCTATTTATTCATGTCCAGTGGCAGGGACCCAGTTGGTACCATTGGGGCTGAGACAGGAAATAAAATGTTTTACAAAAGTATCTCCATTGTTCAAACTAAGGTGCACCCCTTTGTTTCCAAGAACAACAGATTTAGCATAACACAATTCTAGACATGCCTGTGAAAAGGCTGAGTACCAGAAGATGTTGTTGCACTAGTCACTGATAAATGTTGTTAGACATTAGAAGTTATGCTATTTGATAGTATTACACAATAGCTGGAGAAATCACACCTGTACATTATTTGTATGAGTTGCTTCGGAGAAAGAGACACTGTTATATTCTGAGTTTATGTTTCTGTCATTTTTGTACTTCGTGTATTTATTATCTGTCATGTCTCTTTATTCTGTTGTCAGCTTTGCGTTTCTCATTGTTCTGTCACGTTCTGCTCTCCCGTCTGTTATCGTTCCTGTTCCGTTTATTTCTAGATCCACTCCTTGTCTTGTCATGCACTTCGGGTGTTTAGAATTTACGGGTTTCCTCCGCCTTCGCTTATTCTCTCGTTTTCTTCTTTCCTACTTTCGTGATCGCACTTTGTATATATTAGTTAGATGTGTACAGTACTAACTAACTAATCTACTAACGTTAGGGATTTAGATTTAGTTACTAACACTACTAATCACTAATTATCTCACGCTTCCTACTACCGGCATTTCTCTCTCTCATTATCCTATCCCTGCTTAGTTTTCCGTTCTCTCCTCATACGCACGCAACGTTTCTCCTTGTGTACCTCCCCTTTTACTATGCACGTGTCTGCCTGCTCTCCCAGGTCGTTTATTGTCTATATGTTTGTATGGTTCAGTGTCCGTGTCTTACGTTTCCCTCTTGTTATGTAATTATCTCTTCCCTGTGTTCCAGCCTCTCTCTCCTCGTTGTCTCACCTGATTTCTATTATGTCTCCCTGTATATATGTTCAGTGTTTTCATTTCTCCGTGTCAGTACGTTGATTCTATTTCCCTGAGCCTACCTTTCCGAAGCCAGAGTAATTAGCATTTCCCGAGACTACCCTTTGATTACAACCCCGAGCCTGCCCAGCGATTTTGTCCTTTTGCCCTTCTGATTCCTGAGTATCGACCTTTTGACTGCCCTATTACTACTTCTCTCTGCCTTGCGATTTTGTACCTCTGATTCCCTGATTCTTGGTTTTGACCCCTGCCTGTGAATAAACAACTCTTTTGCCTAATCCCTGATCTGCGTCTGGGTCCTTACCGCGGTCGTCACAGGACGTACTGACCACGATGGACCCAGCAGATCCAGACCAGCTCCGCTTCGCCCTCGAGCAGCAAGGTGCCATGCTCGGACGGCACCAGGACCATCTGGAGCGTGTGACTGAACACCTGCAGTCTCTCACCTCCGGTTTGGCTGAGCTTACCCTCACGCTGCGAGCTCCGGTCATTAACCCCGCACCCCAGCATGCCGCGGCGCCACTTCAACCCAAGCCTTCCTCCGCGCCGGTGCGCGAACCACGTCTGCCTCCTCCTGAGAGATACGCAGGTGAACCGGGAGGTTGCCGTGCGTTCCTGACGCAGTGCCAGTTGATCTTCCAACTGCAGCCATCCACGTTTCCCAGCGAATTATCCCGGGTCGCCTACGTCATCACCCAACTGACCGGTCGTGCCAAGTCCTGGGCTACCACCGCGTGGGAGGGCTCTCTTCCCTGCTGTCAGAGCTTTGACCGGTTTTCCGAGGAGATGAGGAGGGTCTTCGACCGGTCTAAGCAGGGTCACGACGCGGCTCGGGAGATGCTCTACCTACGCCAGGAGGGAGGGTCGGTGTCGGATTACGCCATTCATTTCCAGACCTTGGCTAACGCCTGTGGCTGGGGAAGGAAGGCGCTGTACGACGCCTTCATCTGTGGACTCTCCGAACATCTTAAGGACGAGATCCTGACTCGTGACCTGCCAGAGTCCTTCGATGACCTTGTCAGCCTTGCCATCCGCGTGGACTCCCGGCTTCAGGAGCGTCGTCGCTGGCGTAGTTCCGGAGGTTTTCCCGGGTCTGGGAGGACCGGGGTCAGGTCACCGATCGGTGCCTACAACCACCCTAGAGCAGCTCCATCTACTACCCCGGAGCCTGAACCCATGCAGCTGGATCGGACCCGCCTTTCTCGTCAGGAGCGTGACCGCAGGATGGCCAACCGATCCTGTCTCTACTGCGGTGAGTCTGGGCACTTCATTTCCGGCTGTCCAGTAAAAGCCAACACCCACTAGTTAGGAGAGGAGCACTAGTGGGTGTCATTCCAATCGAACGCTCCTCTAAACAACGGACCTGCCTGCCGGTGACCATCGAGTGGGAGGGTCAGAGGCGAGAGACCACCGCGCTCATTGACTCGGGGGCTGAGGAGAGTTTCCTGGATGCCGGTGCGGTCGCGAAGTGGGGGATTCCAGTTTCCAGTCTGTCTCACCCCCTCATTGCCAACACACTCAACGGTCAGAGACTGGCCCAAGTTACCCAGATCAGTTCCCCTCTTACGTTGCGTACTTCCGGCAACCACCAGGAGAAGATAAGGTTGCACATTATTGACTCCCCTCACTCACCTATTGTCCTTGGCCACCCGTGGCTGGTGAAGCATAATCCGTCCGTGGAATGGAGCAGTCACAGGATTGTGGGTTGGAGCCCACAATGCCTTTCCCAATGCCTGCAGCAAGCCCATTCATCTGTTCCGAGTCCCCTGTCTTCTGTCCCGAGTCCCCTTTCTTCCGAGATGAGTCTTGACCTGTCGGTCTTTCCTTCCGAGTACCTGGACCTCAAGGAGGTCTTCTCCAAGTCCCGAGCCACCTGCCTGCCCCCCCACCGTCCCTATGATTGCGCCATTGAGCTCCTGTCTGGCGCTACCCCTCCTAGGGGGCGTCTTTTCTCCTTGTCCCGTCCCCGAGACGGAGGCCATGAACACTTACCTTCAGGAGTCCTTGACCGCTGGCATCATTCGGCCATCCTCATCACCCGCTGGAGCGGGTTCTTCTTCGTGGGGAAGAAGGACGGTTCTCTTCGTCCCCTGTATTGACTACCATTCGCTCAACGACATCACCGTCAGAATCGCTACCCTCTCCCCCTCATGACGTCCGCATTTGAACAACTTCAGGGAGCTACCGTCTTCACGAAGTTGGACCTGCGCAACGCCTACCACCTGGTGCGCATTCGTGAGGGGGATGAGTGGAAGACGGCGTTCAATACTCCGACAGGTCACTGGGAGTACCTGGTAATGCCCTTTGTGTTTTACCCTGCCTGTCTGAGATTCTATCCCGTGCCTTTACCTGCCTGTCTGAGATCCTGCCTTGTGTTTTTGACCCTGCCTGTTCTGAGATCCCGCCACGTGCTTTGCCCTCGTTCTGCCTGGCTTTCCCTGCGTCTTGTTTGTTTATCTGTTTTTGTTGTTCCTCCTGTTAAACGCCAAGAGGCGTTTCTTAGGGGGGGGGTCCTGTTATATTCTGAGTTTATGTTTCTGTCATTTTTGTACTTCGTGTATTTATTATCTGTCATGTCTCTTTATTCTGTTGTCAGCTTTGCGTTTCTCATTGTTCTGTCACGTTCTGCTCTCCCGTCTGTTATCGTTCCTGTTCCGTTTATTTCTAGATCCACTGCTTGTCTTGTCATGCACTTCGGGTGTTTAGAATTTACGGGTTTCCTCCGCCTTCGCTTATTCTCTCGTTTTCTTCTTTCCTACTTTCGTGATCGCACTTTGTATATATTAGTTAGATGTGTACAGTACTAACTAACTAATCTACTAACGTTAGGGATTTAGATTTAGTTACTAACACTACTAATCACTAATTATCTCACGCTTCCTACTACCGGCATTTCTCTCTCTCATTATCCTATCCCTGCTTAGTTTTCCGTTCTCTCCTCATACGCACGCAACGTTTCTCCTTGCGTACCTCCCTTTTTACTATGCACGTGTCTGCCTGCTCTCCCAGGTCGTTTATTGTCTATATGTTTGTATGGTTCAGTGTCCATGTCTTACGTTTCCCTCTTGTTATGTAATTATCTCTTCCCTGTGTTCCAGCCTCTCTCTCCTCGTTGTCTCACCTGATTTCTATTATGTCTCCCTGTATATATGTTCAGTGTTTTCATTTCTCCGTGTCAGTACGTTGATTCTATTTCCCTGAGCCTACCTTTCCGAAGCCAGAGTAATTAGCATTTCCCGAGACTACCCTTTGATTACGACCCCGATTTTGTCCTTTTGCCCTTCTGATTCCTGAGTATCGACCTTTTGACTGCCCTATTACTACTTCTCTCTGCCTCGCGATTTTGTACCTCTGATTCCCTGATTCTTGGTTTTGACCCCTGCCTGTGAATAAACAACTCTTTTGCCTAATCCCTGATCTGCGTCTGGGTCCTTACCGCGGTCGTCACAGACACATACAGGGGTTAGACAAAATACTGGAAGCTTGCCAATATATCTGCGATGGATTGGCGACCTGTCCAGGATGTATTCCTGCCTTTCGCCCAATGCATGCTGGGATAGGCTCCAGCCGCCCCCCCCCCCCTGCGACCCTGACCAGGAATAAGCGGGTTAGATAATGAGTGAATGAATGACAATATATTAATATTTATTAACTAATAAGGAGTTTGGCTGCGCTTTTCCTTCAGAACAGCTTCAATCCTTCATGGAATGCTGTTCATAATATATTCCATATATTTATATTTCCAATATATACGCTTTTATCCAAAGCACAAAGAATGGATCATTATAATTTTTTTCAGTACATATGGTCCCAGTGGGAATTAAACCCAAAACCTAAGCGTTGCAAATGCCGTGCTCTACCTACTGAGCCACACAGAATCACAATGTTACACAATGTTTGAACGGTTTATCGTTTAATATTTTCTTCAATAAGAAAAGCCTCCAGTTCTCCAGCACCTGGGGCCTCATTTATAAAACGTACTGTAGGGCAGGTCACAGAACTATGCCCTGAAGTGACCCCAAAGAGTGTGAACTATGTGTGTATTGCCAGCAGGGAGCCAACGGGTGAGAACAATGGTTTTGCCCCAGACGTCTCTCAGGCCCCACACTAATCCTGTCTCAGCAAAACAGGACACAGTGGGGACTGTTCTCAAGACTTGACCACATCGCTGAGTTTGATGTGTTGTGCTGTGAACTTCATCATTCATATGTACAGTGTAGGAATGTTTGGTGTTGTTGGAGAGCTGATGTGGTGAGCAGTGGGTTGGTGTCATTGGGGTGGTGGTGCGGGTGGCGCTCACTGGGGATCTCAGAGCACCGTTCGGGGGTGAACGGTGCAAATGCGGGTGATCTTCGGTCGGCGGCCTGGCAGTGTGGTGCGCATGCAGAGACAGGGAGTGGTTTTCGGTGATTGTGTCCTTGTTTGGTGTTTGATGGCTTCTTTTGATGTGTGGGTTTAAGGAGGGAAGAGTGGCATACATCACGGAAGATTCGTATTACGAACTCATGCGCAACCTTGTGTATAGCCGTTTTTGTATTCTTACGTTACAAATTCTGTTTGATGTTTTTATGCAAGTCCGGTTAATAAACATTTTCATACCAAAGCATCTCTCATTAATCTAGACTTCAGTTACACGCTGTGGTTTTAAGATTAAGTTAACACACACACATAGAACGTTGCAACTCCGTAGTCACTCGCCTATACATTAGTGCCGTTGCAAGATACGCAACTGTATCCTTGCTAGGTTTTACACAGGCCAGAGGCACGTCTGCATCTCGTATAGAAGATAGCAACCCGTATAGCGCCACACTACGCGAGACGAGAGACTACAGTCTCTCATTTGCTTATACGAGTCTAGAAGTAAGAGTTAACAGAGAGAAAAGCTAACATACATGGAGTCAGATAGAGTTGGAGTTAATTAAAACATCCGTTTAATCCCGTTCCGGTAACACGAAGGTAAGCCTACATGCTATACCTCCACACTCGGACACGTCCGCCATTTGGCGTGTTCGGGTGGAATCTAAAGGATTCTACAGTTGGTGACCCCGACGTGATAAATAGTCACCTGTGTTCCGGATCAGGAATGCTGCTTGCCACATTCTGGACCTGGTCTCTTTTGAGGTAAGTACTTTGTGTTTTCTCAGGAAATTGTTAGGGAGAGAAAGTGCACCTTAAATATACACACATCGTGTAGAACGGATCGAAATATCCACGATAGTTTGGGGACCGTAGAAACCCATACGGGAAACAACATGGAAGCGCAGGGAAATTGTAGCGTGAGTGTAGTTCACCCTCTAATCGATTCATGGTGCCGAGACGTTAAAGAAACACTCATTAACCGCATTCGTGTTAAAGGACTAGACGTAATCGCTAACAATGATGATATCCTCAATTGGTATAACACTATTGGCCGTAAGAAAGAGCACAAGAGGAAATATCGCAAATTAACCTCGGCTGTAGCTTACTTGCTACACAAAAATGATTTATGGTCATAATTCACAATAGGGGTGCGTGGCCTCCATATCATTGGGGAACGTAACCAGTCAAGCCGCACGTGTAGACACTGGCAAGTTCTCTAAATGGGTGGAGGCCATTCCCGTTTGCGACAACACTGCACTTACAATCACTCTGGTGTTTGCAATTGAAACTAGCCTCCGATAGGGAGCCCCTTTGTTAAAGCAAAAAGTTCTCTAACAAAGGCAGACTGGTATATTTGGTATCCTCTTGTTAAGTTGTAGTCTTAGCAAGGGAAGACGTTTCCCTCTTGTTTTTGACACAAGGGCCGACCAGTGTTAACCTCCATTTAAGATGGGGAAGCCTCTGTTTGCTGCAGGGAAGGGTGAACCAAAGAAGGGTGATCCAGGGATTCCGACCACTTTGAAAGGGGGTCGAGGTACATCGTTTACAAATGGCTACAGTCACGCATTGATGATTTGATAGCCGATTACAAGGGCAGACTAGCTGTCCAATCACAGGCACGCACAAAGCGTGACCTATTCGCTGACGTAGTCGGCCTATTCGGTGCTGGTAACTCAATATCGAACACATACCAAGTGACAAAACAGTCACAATACACTGCATGGCTGACTAACCAAATTGCCACTGGCTTCCAACACATAACTAGCGGTGATGATAATATCATCAAAGCACTTAAGTTGGAAGCCCAGGCTTTATTACTGCTTAGCCATATGATGTTCAACCAGACCAACATGGCAGGTCATGAAGTAGCATGTAGAATGTATGCCTAAGATATGTTTACAGCTGCACGGCAGGAGATCCTTGATCTCCGGCTGCGCAAAACTCCATGTCATGCCTTACTTGATCTGATTGATTTATTGGAATTACATAGATGGTTTGACTCCAATAAAATGTAAAACATTGCCAATTCAACCACCATACGCTCCTAAGGAGTTGTAAGTCATCAGGTAGGACCATATCGCTGGTTGCATGGCCACTCGCTCCTGCTGTCATGAAACTGCTAGTTACATTGTCTGTACGTGCAACACACTGCAAGTTGTGACTCTCAATGACGCCAAATTGATAAATGTACAATCACTCCATGGCTTTGCTGATGCTATCCAAGTGTCACACACTCAGTGGTGTGTCATCGGTGAAATGACCTCTTTCAGGTATGGGGGCCTGTTCTGCCCCGCTAACCACACTCTCTGCTTAGAGGTGTCAGAGGACTTCACCACGGGGCAATTAAACATCCTGGGCCGAGTGCCGTTGGACACTGACATTTCCCCCTGGTGGGAGGGCACTTTCTATACAGAAAGCATACAGACTCTCACCGACACCATGGAGCTGGTCCAGCGGCTGATCCAGGAAACCAACTACCACCTGAATCAAGCACAGGTGGAGGTCGACCTGGCTAAGCAGACCACCGGGATCCTGACCAGCGCCTCCACCCGCTCAGCTCAGTACGCCTACACATGGTGGGACTGGGTATACCGAGGGTGCGTCATCGCCAGTCTGCTCGTCTTCACCATCACACTCGTCCAGTGCTGTTACTCTCATCGCGATCGGCTTTGAACACTTCTGTGACGTTTGGGCCCCTGAACCTCCCAGTGTTCCAGGGGACCAGAGGGGGGAACTGTTGGGCAGGTCACAGAACTATGCCCTGAAGTGACCCCAAAGAGTGTGAACTATGTGTGTATTGCCAGCAGGGAGCCAACGGGTGAGAACAATGGTTTTGCCCCAGACGTCTCTCAGGCCCCACACTAATCCTGTCTCAGCAAAACAGGACACAGTGGGGACTGTTCTCAAGACTTGACCACATCGCTGAGTTTGATGTGTTGTGCTGTGAACTTCATCATTCACATGTACAGTGTAGGCATGTTTGGTGTTGTTGGAGAGCTGATGTGGTGAGCAGTGGGTTGGTGTCATTGGGGTGGTGGTGCGGGTGGCGCTCACTGGGGATCTCAGAGCACCGTTCGGGGGTGAACGGTGCAAATGCGGGTGATCTTCGGTCGGCAGCCTGGCATTGTGGTGCGCATGCAGAGACAGGGAGTGGTTTTCGGTGATTGTGTCCTTGTTTGGTGTTTGATGGCTTCTTTTGATGTGTCGGTTTAAGGAGGGAAGAGTGGCATACATCGCGGAAGATTCGTATTACGAACTCCTGCGCAACCTTGCGTATAGCCGTTTTTGTATTCTTACGTTACAAATTCTGTTTGATGTTTTTATGCAAGTCCGGTTAATAAACATTTTCATACCAAAGCATCTCTCATTAATCTAGACTTCAGTTACACGCTGTGGTTTTAAGATTAAGCTAACACACACACATAGAACGTTGCAACTCCGTAGTCACTCGCCTATACATTAGTGCCGTTGCAAGATACGCAACTGTATCCTTGCCAGTGATGGCGGTAACGCGTTACTACTCTAATCTGATTACTTTTTTCAGTAACGAGTAATCTAACGCGTTAATATTTCCAAACCAGTAATCAGATTAAAGTTATTTATCCAAGTGACTGTGCGTTACTATTGCGTTACTACCTCATAACATAGGCAGAATGCAGTATTTTTTGTCATTTTCGATAGTAAAAATATATCTTTTTGCTTTTTTCTTGCGGGGAGTGACGTCACTGTGCGACAGGCAGCTCCCGTTTTCAGCACGAGTTTACAGAAAACAAGCTCACGTGGATCAGCATGCGGCTCCACAAACGTAAACAAACGTACACAGAGACGTAAGAAACAATGGAGGGGGGAGCGTTTTCGAGCTGGAAATACAGCCACTATTTTGAATTCATGTCAGCTAAGGACGAGAAGAATATCAATGTTCGTTGTACACTCTGTTCTGGCAAGAAAATATTATCCAGTGGCAAAAACACTACGTCTACTACACTACGAAAAGACTGGCTTTATTTTATAAAAACTATTTCAGGTAAATAGTATTTAAGTTATTTTTGTTATGTTATTTAATTATTGTGTGATTTAAGTTACTTTTTAAAATGCTTTTCCAATAAAGTGAGTATTGGCAAAACCAGTTGTCATTTTTATGTTGCGGGGGGGGGGGGCTAGGCAGCTGCCGAAAGTAACTAATAAAGTAACTAGTAATCTAATTTAGTTACTTTTAAAAGCAAGTAATCAGTAAAGTAACTAGATTACTTTTTAAAGGAGTAATCAGTAATCAGTAATCAGATTACCTTTTCAAAGTAACTAAGACATCACTGATCCTTGCTAGGTTTTACACAGGCCAGAGGCACGTCTGCATCTCGTATAGAAGATAGCAACCCGTATAGCGCCACACTACGCGAGACGAGAGACTACAGTCTCTCATTTGCTTATACGAGTCTAGAAGTAAGAGTTAACAGACGGAGGTTAATTAACTCCAACTCTATCTGACTCCATGTATGTTAGCTTTTCTCTCTGTTAACTCTCTGTTAAGCGATGTGGTCAAGTCTTGAGAACAGTCCCCACTGTGTCCTGTTTTGCTGAGACAGGATTAGTGTGGGGCCTGAGAGACGTCTGGGGCAAAACCATTGTTCTCACCCGTTGGCTCCCTGCTGGCAATACACACATAGTTCACACTCTTTGGGGTCACTTCAGGGCATAGTTCTGTGACCTGCCCTACAGTTCTTACGCACAAATTTGATCTTAGAACGTGCATATGCTCAAATCCACGCCAAAGTTCAGATTTATAAAAACGGTCTTTGACGTGGAAAAGTACTCAGCTCCACGTCAGGTTTCAACTTGGCGTACGCACGTTTCCTTGTGGCAATGTTGGAGTACTGCAGGTATTCGCGGTCTCGTCTCTTCTCTGTCCTGACCCCTCGCTGGTGGAACTACCTTCCGCAATCGGTCAGGACCGCGGAATCACTTGCGATCTTCCGCAAGAGACTCAAAACCCACCTTTTCAGACTCCACTACCACTGAATTCTGTACATCTAGCTAATTGTCATCACCACTGCCTACAACACTATATACCCCTGCTTACTCCATAAAAAAAAAAATTTGACTAACCTTTTCCTTCCCAGTGTTACAGGTATGGTACGCAGCTGCCTGCAATGGTCTATTGCTGTATTACTGCACTGATCTCTTGCGCATACTATGATTGTTCCTATGTATTAATGTACATATTGTAAGTCGCTCTGGATAAGAGCATCTGCTAAATGCTTAAAATGTAAATGTAATGTAAAATGTATTCGGAAATCTTTAGGCCCCTGGTCTTCAAAAATGGCTTTGCATTGGTTGGCCATAGTTCTAATCTAGTAATAGTAATAATATGGCCCAATGACTCCCACGAGATGACTGCCCATACTATAACGGATCCATCACCATGTTTAACAGTTGGGAACAGGCAATGTGGGTTCAAGGCCTCCTTTGGTTTTCTCCCAACAACTAATCCAGATGTAGTAAAACATGACTTATCAGACCATATTACCTTCTTCCACTGCTCAGAAGTCCAGGGTCCTCATTTATAAAAAGTTGCGTAGAAACCATCCTATATTTGATCTAAGATCATTTCTGAAATGTGCGTAAGTGTGATTCACAGAAACTGAACATACGCACAAAAAAACATGCGTACGCCAGTCCCGCAGATGTGAAATCTATAAATCGCAAATGATCTTGAAATTGTGCACAGGTGAATGGTTTTAGATCTCCGCCTTGTAAACGCCCCCTAATTAATATCATTATCATATAAAGTAGCTCGAATCAAAACACAAATCTTCTACTTGATAATGGCGAGCTGCAAGAAAAATAATTTTAGTGAGGCGGAAATCGAGGTCCTGTTGGCGGAGGTGCAGCTGCGTGCAGGGACGCTGTTTGGGAGCCTTTCCAGTGGCTTTACCAGTAAAACGAAGTACGTGGCCTGGCAGTCTGTAGCCCAGGCTGTGAACGAGGTGGGGGGGCAGCAAAGGTCCCTGAAGGACATAAAGAAAAAGTGGTCAGATTTAGAAACTGAGGTCAAAACAGCGCATTGCACGCCATAGGGCCAGTGTGCAGGCCACGGGAGGTGGAATTAGCACCACAAACCTCACCCCAGAGAACGACAGAATAGGTGCTATCATTTTAAGAGAGTGCTGTTGTTGGCGTCTTTGCGGAAGGTGACACGGATCATTTCACTGCTGCAGCTTCAGAAGGTACGCTGGCATGTTGTTAAAACCAAGTAAGGTCTAGTATAAATAATGAAACGTGCAACGCCGTTGTAATTGTGCAATTTTTTATTTATTTATTTTTTAAATTTTATTTCAGATTTTCCCCCCGTTTTTCTCCCAATTTAGTAGCCAATTATACCCTCTATTTTATTTTCAATTCCCCACCCTCACGAGTCCGTATTCCTCCGGGAACGAGATTCGTATTCCTGGGCGTATTTCCCGCCTTCTTTCGAGACGGAGATCTTCCACGGACTCCATTAACCTTCTCCTCGGCGGACTCGTGCCGGCTCTCCCTCCCCCCCTCCCCCGGAGGCGGACAGCCAAATGCCGCCTCCGATCGGGCTGACGACCAGGGCCGGTCTGGTAGAAACGCGGGTTTCGATCCGCGTCTCTGACGGGCAGCGCACACCTTAATTGTGCAATTTTATTAATACAGATGAAGAGCTAATCCAGCGAAAAACGGCCCCTGGTAGACGCGTCTCCCAAACGGCAGCAGCAGCAGCAAGAGTGAACGCTCCCGCACAGGAGGAATCTCCCCGGCCCTCGCCAGCATCCACTTCAGGCTATCCCAGTCAGGGGAGGGTCCTATCTGAGGCTGTCCTACGGTCACAAAGGGATCTTATTCAGTCAGTTGGTGAAGTAGTTGCCGAACTTAGGCAGGTGCGACAGGCTCTGGTTCAGATTAACCAGACTCTGTCAGCTCTTGTAGACTGTAAACAACGTGTGTGAATAAAATATTTAAGAAAAAAGTGAATTTACAGTTTGACTTTTATGCAATAACATTCTTACCTGTTGGAATAACATGTGAATCAACTGCCGTCTTCTCATGAGCGCAGCGGCATGTGTATTCCAGTCAGCGGGCAGTGGAGGAGGATCTTCTACATCCATGCGCATTTCGTCTTCTCGCATCCCAAGCCCATGGCTCACAGATATATTGTGAAGCACACAACAGGCTAAGATAATTCGGCACACCTTGTTGGGCTCATACAGCAGCCTCCCTCCTGATGCATCCAGACACCGCCACCTTCCCTTTAACATCCCGATAGTGCGCTCCACTACTGACCGTGCGCAGGCATGAGCCGTGTTAAAGTGTGCTTCTTCGGCTGTCTGTGGGTGTGCTATGGGGGTGAGAAGCCATGGCTTCAGAGGATAACCTCTGTCACCTGATTGTGTAGAGATAATTATTTTATGCACATAAAAAAAGCAAAAAAGCAGCAAAGTACAAAGAAAAAAGTGATTTACCTAGAAGCCAACCGTCTCCGCCTGCTCCAGCCTCTAGACGATTCCCCACACTGCAATTACGCACAATGAAGGAGTCGTGCATCGACCCTGGCCATCTTGCAACGGCGTTTAGAATTGCCATACGAGCATTGCAAATGAGTTGCACATTAATTGAGTGGTAATTTTTCCTGTTAACATATACATACTCATTTGCATGTGGTGCCCGTATAGCAACGTGAGTGCAATCTATTGCACCTATGATGTTGGGGAATCCTGTTGTGCGCACAAAATCCTATTTCACATTCTGTAGCTCCTCGGCAGCGTAAGGAAATTTTATGTACTGAGGGGACAAATCAATGATGCCTCGAAGTAGAGCTGGCATAATTCTACTAACCGATGGCTGGGATATGCCTGACCGGTCACCAATTTCTCTTTGGAATGTTCCTGTAGCCAGGAACCCAAGGACGGATAACAATTGCACCTCAACGGGTATGGCCTGGTTGCAGTTGGTGCGTCTCTGTAAATTCGGGCCCATGTGGGCACAAAGCTCTAATAGCATAGCTCTCGGCAAAGCCATTCGTCATCATGCGCAAAGAAGTCTGGCCGATCTCTAAAAACTCGTTCCCTTCTTATTGCGCAGTTGGCGATATCTTCGAGAAGTGCCAATGTTGCCATTCTTCCTCTTGTAAACCACTGCATTATTGGACATTTTATAGCCTATAGATTGACCGAACTGTTTTACACGTGTGGAACCATAATAAATACATTTCGTTCAAGGATGTGTCAATTATGCTAATAGGGGTAGTTTTGGAAAACCAATGTGTGTTTTTGTTTTGTTTTCCACAAGTAGCCTAGCTTATGTTGTTTTAATTTATTAATAACTTTATTGTGCAAACCATTACGTATAGCCTAAGCAATGTGTTCAATCTGGTAATACAGCTACAACAGCATCTACTACTACTACTGTTACTAATAATAAATAATAATAATAATGAGGAAACAATTAGGCAGCAGACGACATGTTGGCGCTCTTAGATTTCCGAATACCTGCAGTACTCCAACATTGCCACAAGAAACGCGACGTACGCCAAGTTGAAACCTGACGTGGAGGTAAGTACTTTTCCACGTCAAAGACCGTTTTTATAAATCTGAACTTTGACGTGGATTTGAGCGTACGCACGTTCTAAGATCAAATCTGTGCGTAAGTACGTTTTATAAATGAGCAGGGGCGTAGCACACAATTCTGGGCCCTATACATATGCAGTCTTGTGGGCCCCCTTCCCCTCTTGATCCATGACTCTCACGGATCTTTAGAATTTTTTTAAATTGAATCAACAACTATACACATGAATCTGTAGTGGTTATTAGGGTAATCGCTAATGAACTGCTTATACCACATTTAAACAAATAATTAGTAAGATTAGTAAGATTCTCTGGCCATAGTCCTGGGTCCTCGTCACACTGGCAAATACCCTTCTGCATTCCCCTCACTTTTTTCCACTTCCTCCTCTGTCTTCTCCTCATCCTTCTCACTACCCTCAGAGCAACCTTAATTTCCCTTGCTCTCTTCACCTCCATCATCCTCTTCACTAGTTCAACTCCTACTCTCTGCCTCTTCTACCTGCTCACTCTCTGCCTCGATCACATCTTCTTCCTGCTCACTCTCTGCTACAAGAACAGGCCCCTCTACAAGCATGAAGCATACAGAATTGATATTAGCCTCTTAACCTGCTTATAATATACAATGAAACAGGCTACAGGCTAGATTCTGCTTAATTTACCAGCTAGCTAGCTAACTATCATAATGTAGCTAGCAAGGTTAGCTTGTCTTGTTATAGAACTGGATCAAATGCGTCTTCAAAAACAAAGTTGCAATGCATTTCACCATCACCAGTAGTATGTTTGCCAGTAGCGAGAGTGAAACTGAAATGAGATTAAACGCGTTATCCATTTGAAATTAATCGCATGCGTTAACGTGTTAACGTTGACAGCCCTAGTTCTAGGTATGTTACAAAAATTTGAGATGTTATAAATCTAGCCTGAAACTTATCCCACCAGATAGTGCATGAAAATACATTTAATTTGATACCTTATTCACTCTCATATCTTAAGTTTTAAGGAAGTAATGGTAATTTTTACACTCGGAAATTTGCATATTGACTGCTATTGTTTTTCAATGATCTTGAAATAAAAGCTGTAAATCAATAACATAAATGCCCATAACTTTCTTAAAAATAAAGATAATTGCATGAATTTTTCAGTAATTACAGATTGAAGCATTCTAAAAAAAGATATGATACATCTTAATTTGAATGATCTGAAATTACATTACATAATCAATTAATCACATAATAACATGTTGCGCACACGCCGCAACACGGCAAAAAACCACGGCAGGCAGTGAGCATTTGGGCAAAGATATCTCACATTCCGGGTCAAAGATATCGCATTTCGCATCGAGATTTCAATGAAATTTCACCAGAAACAAGATAAAATGTTAAATTTACGTCCTGGATACCTTTTATTTAGTCCTGAACTTGCGATATATCTTTTTGAAAGCACTAAACACGATGGAGGATCGAGTTTTAAACTACGTTATATCGCAGACATATGGTGAAAATAAACCCCGACAGCCCTTGAAAAGCCTGCATTTTTGGGGTATGGCCATAGTCTCTCGTAATCACTCATACAGGGGAATTGTAACATACCTAAACTAGTAAACTAGTTTATTTTCCACCATATGTCTGCGATATAACGTAGTTGAAATCTCGATCTTCCATATTGTTTCCGAAATGTGAAAAGTTAAGGAAAATAAATGAATTAATAATAAAGTTAAAATTAGTGAGCAGTTGTTTTCCCTCACTTTGCCTTTTTTCTCTTTCTTCCCTTTCTCTTCTTTTTCGATACCCCGACTTCACTTTCTTCTGGAAAGATTGACTGAAACTTGCGGGCTCCAGCATCAGCACCAGTCAGCGTGATTAGCCGTGTTTGGCGACAAAACCATTTGCGCTTTTGAGAGGGGAGAGGGGAGGGGGCCCAGAGAGCCTCCAATATTTTTATGGATACAAAGTTCAGTCTCTCAACCTATTTATTCAGCCAATATAATTTAGTAATTACACTAATTACTTAGAAATTTAAAATTGCAGACATTTTTTTTTTTCATTCCAGGCTTTTCAAGGGCTCTCCCTGGCTTGGGGCCCTGGGTAGTCAGTCCCCCTTTTCCCCCCGCTACGACGCCCCTGTAAATGAGGCCCCAGGTTTTGTGCTCATTGCACCAAGTTATGTGTTTATTATATTTCCCATGTTTTCAAATACTCGTGAAAATATATGAATTCCACATTTGTGATGCTATACGGAAATAATCCGAATCATTGGGAACTGCTGCGAATAATTAACGGGAGGATATTTAACCAGCTGGCATTCTCTGTTTCGGCGCTTGGACATTATCTAGCTTAGCTTGATAGTACCTATTGTGATGAATGTTTCTTGCCTCTTGAGAACTTGTTTGTTCGTGTGCTTATTGTTGTTTAGATTCCCAGTGTTTAGTTTATTCCAAGTTTTTGGATATGTTTTGGATTTACCGTTTTACGTGTTTTGTTTGTTCCTGATCGTTGGTTATTTTGTTTTGTTTTGTTTATGTCTTTCCGTGTCTTCGCAGACACAGATTTTGCTTTTGTTTTCCTACAGATGTTTAAAGATAAATAAATATCTTAAACCCAGAAAACGGGCTGCTTTTGATCATGTGCCTGTGCTCACTGCCAAACAGACTCTGGATGAAGAAATGCGTACTCTGCAAGATGTCGGGGAAACAACAGTGCACTCCATGGGAGTGCAAGGTTTGTGATGTGTCTACAGTTGACCAGAAACTGTTTTGAGAAGTGGCACCAAAGACTGTGAAAGAACAGATTGTCTCACCATGTTTTAATTTAGAATTTTTTGTATATAGTTTGTGTGATGTTTTCAATAAATCTTCCAAAATGATTTTTTTTTTTTCTGTCTTCTGTATGGCTCACTGACTATTGCTTACTCTGATGGCTTTTGTCTTTGTCTGATGGCCTTTGAGAGAGAGATGGCCCATCTGACAGATCTTACAGGTGTGGACAACCCTCAGGGGTGAATCATGAATATTCAGGAAATTAGCATATAGCCCTCCCACAGCCTGAAATACATTTGACCAGTTCTGATAAAAACAGGTTTTTAGCTATTTAGATCTCAGATGTGCTAAACTATTTTGACATCCTTACATAACCAAGACCTTGATGAACAAACGCATATTGGCAAAACAATTTGTCACTAACTTTTGTGACAGCAGAAAAATTTACTCTTTATAACTTGTGTGTTTGTAAATCTATTTACAAGCTGCATATGATACTGACCAAACTATTGATGGCATATAAATGTAGCTGTGATTGACCTTCAAATAAAAATATCAAACAGGGTGTCTGCGGATCCTTAAAAAGTATAAAAAAGTATTACATTTGTTTATCAACAATAAAGGCCTTAATTGGTCTTAAAATGTCTTAAATCCATCTTTCAGAGGTCTTAAAAATGCCATAGACAGGAAAGATAAAAATGTGGATTTGTCATTTTATGTTTCATTGTGAAATCTGGGGGAAAAACGGGTAACGGGAGATAAAGTCAGAGATTTGTATTTACCGTTTTGTAGCGTCACGCAGACCGGAATGAGCGGAACCAACAGAGGTCCTTATGTTTGCGGGGAACTATTTCAGCAACGGAGTCGACTCTCGAGCACAATATTCAAGTTCAACAAGCTAAGTTAGTTAACTTAACTTAAGCATTTGCACTCGTTATGGGAAAGTGCAAATGTAATGAGAACTGGCTCGATAACCCAGTGTTTGCGCCATGGTTGGTCCCAGTCAAAGACAATCATGAGGCCCGCTGCAAACTGCAAAAAAGATTTTAAACTCGGGACGATGGGGGTGAAAGCAGTCGAATCGCACATGCAGAGCGCCAAGCATAAATCGGTTGATAAAACCCGCCTGCAAACGACTAGTATTTCGCATTTCTGTTCGGCCCCTGCCTCCACTTCAGCTGCGCCATCTCAGATAGGACTACCTGCAACACCAACAACATCTGCACGAACAGAAGTCCGGACAACATTCGGCTCCACGCCGACGCTTGAAGCTGAGGCACGGTGGGTTCTGAACACTGTCACGAAGCACCAGTCCTACAATGACAATGACGGGGTAGGAGAGGTATTCCGTGCTATGTTCCCTGACTCGGAAATCGCTAAGACATTCACGGCCTACATAGCAAGGTTTGGATTGGCCACTTATTTATCTTATTTAGCCTGCTCCTAGGGTACACTATCTGTTGTAGACTGTTGTTGACTATGACTATCTTGCACAGTAGAGCACTGATCATGTGTACTATTACTATAATCCAGGATGACCACTTCCATTGTTCCATCATGACTATTATAAATGAATAGTATTAGACTTATTACAATTCCTGTTTACATTTGGTACTGCATATTATCGGTTCATAATATTGTGTACTTAAACCTAGCTCCATACTGCACTATCCGTATTAGGTTAGGCCTTATACCTGTAATTTTTGCTATTTGCACTGTCTTCTTCTTTGCACAGTAGGACTCGTGCCCAGAACCCTGACCGAGTCAGAGGGATGTTCCGTTATCAGAAGTAACACTGTTGTATATAAATGTATATAGGCGCCGTTGTGTTAACATATGTTGCCTTATTGGGGATTATGTCTGTATTGTCTATGTGTATACTGGAGCTTTGTGTGTGACACAGAATTTCCCCAATGGGGATAAATAAAGTTGATCTTATCTTATCTTATCTTATCTTATCTCCAAAATAATCTATTCGCGGATGTAAACAAGGACACGTTTGTGTTGATGTTCGATGAGAGCCTCAACCAAACCATGAAAACAAAACAACTGGACCTTCATGTGCGCTACTGGGACAAAGATCAAGTTCGGTCCAGATACCTGGGTTTGCAGTTCATGGGGAACAGCTCGAGATCTACTGCACCATTTCAAAGTAAGTAGTGAGAAATTATCTAACGTTAGCTAAAATATTGGAGCACTATAAGCTTGTAAAAAGACAGTACATAAAGTGCTATAAATATGATCAGTGTATTATTAAGATGTTATATGCTTCATATATTATTCTCATTTAATCTTCAGGAATGTGCAGAGCAGATGGACATGCGAAAGCTCCTGTCAGTCTCAATGGACGGCCCAAATGTGAACTTTAAGTTTCTGGAACTATTGCAGCAGGAGCAATCTGAGAGAATTGGAGAAGAGGGCCACAGAACTGAGATACATGCCCCCCAAGTGACTACACATATGGCAGTCTCAATGCTAGGCCCATCAGTGGTCCCTATGCAGTGGTCCATAAGGCAAAAGAAAATCTGAATCGCAATAGGCTGCTGTTTCATTTTTACAATAAAGAATAGAAGCAGGGAAGAGACCACAGCCAGTAGGGGCACCAAGACCAGTGAGGTCACATTACGCTTAATTTTTTTGCAGGGGCAGCAGGCCAGACACTGGTGAAATTCCTGCCCTGGATGACACTGAATGTATTTGGATGTTTTAATTTATTATTTTCTATTTTTGTTATTTATGTTTGTGTCACCCCTTTGTTTCATCCAATCCAGGTACCCCTTTATGTTTTAATAAACATCTTTGGACAAATTTGTCCCTAAACCTAAACTAATTGGTGTCGTTGCGTGATTTTTGCCATTTTGTTATCGTGAAATTGGTATTAAATTTCATTCTGAGTGGCATTAAAAAAGTATTAAAAAGCCGTAAATCTGACTTGGCTAAACCTGCAGATACCCTGTCAAAACACTTTGGAGTAAGTGTGTGTTAAGTTGATGAAATTGAGATAAATATCAGACCACACCAAAATCACAAAGCTTCTCTGAGCTAAGCACAGACCTCAGGGGGTTAATGAAACATGGTGTAATTAGCTCTGTAGCTCAGTAGCTAGCTGCCAGCTGTCCCATAGAAAAGCAATATGGCATCTTTACATAAAAAACAAAAAAAATCTATTCACTGAAATATATAATATCATATGTGCACATCATTATATGTCTAAATAACAATGTAACCTGCTGCATGGCAATTTGCTACAATGAAGAGATTATATTTTTTGGTTTATATATATCTGAACAAATTATATTTAGGTTGGAGTAGATATTTAAAAATGGAGAGACTTCATAATTGGGGGCATGGAGTATTTATGAAGATGTAATCAACAGGACAATTAAGAAGGAGAAGCAGAATATGAAGAAGCAGAAGAAGGAGATTAGGAAGAAATACACAATAACCTGAGTTTGGGGCTTTATTGTGTTATATCTGAATTCTATGTGTTTACATGAGGTCACAGTTTACAGAAGTTAGTAAGGACTGAGAGTCTGAAGCCATAGTAGTTATTTCTGTGAATAATATTATATATACACTACTGGTCAAAAGTTTTAGAACACCCCCATTTTCCAGTTTTTGCAGTGAAATTTAAGCAGTTCAAGTGAGGTGAATAACCTGAAATGATACAAAGGTAAGCGGTAAACTGCCAGAGGTTAAAAAAAAATGTTTAGGTTACCAAAAACTGAAAAATAATGTAAATTTTTTGGCAGTGAGTAGTTTCCTACACTATCAAAAGGCACTTTTGGAGGAACTGGAGGAAACTCTGGAGGAAACTCTGACAGGAAGATGTCTGGCAGACCCAAAGCCACAACAAAATCAAAACACAAGTTTCTGAGAGTCAACAGCTCACAGCTCAAAACATAGGCAGCTCACAGGACAACAGCTTCAAGCACAGCTTAACACTGCTTGAAGTAAGGAAGTCTCAGTTTCAACTGTGAAGAGAAGACTTTGAGCTGCAGGTTTGACAGGTCGAGCGGCAGTAAGATAGCCATTGCTAAGATGGCAAAATAAGAAAAAGAGGCTTGCCTGGGCCATGAAACACCGCCAGTGGACTACTGAAGACTGGAAGGTCTTATGGACCGATTAATCAAAATGTGAAAATGTGAAATTTTGAAAGGTTTTTGTAGGCTGTCGAGTAGGCGAAAGAATGGTTCCTCAGTGTGTGACACCAACCGTCAAACATGGAGGAGGAAGCGTGATGGTCTGGGGCTCTTTTGCTGGATCCAGAGCCGGCGACTTGCACAGAGTGACTGTTAACCCACATTAACCCATTACTTGTTCCCTGAAAAGGGCCCTTTTTTATAACTCTGAAATTTACATTATTTTTCAGTTTATGGTAACCTAAACCTTTTTATTTTACCTCTGTCAGTTTACCACTTACCTTTGTACCATTTCAGGTTATTCACTGGAATTATATTTCTAATGTTCTAAAACTTTTGACCGGGAGTGAATATATATAAATATAACACTTGGTGCTGTATAGTTATGGGGTATGAGCCCTGCAAACCCATAATTCGGTGGATGGAAAATCTGCCCATCCCAATATGTACTGTAGGTTGAAATATATAAAAGACACTAGGTGCCTTTCAAATTCATATAAAAATGTAAAATACAGTGTAATACAGATTCAAAATCCCACCTTGGTGTGAATAAAAATCCTACCCTGTGAAGTGCAAACAAACTTCCACCTTGACCATTCGGTGATCTTCTCCCTACACTCAATCATGGTCAATGTTCCATGTCACAGTTAAAATGGCTCCCTCCCTCAGAGGAGGATATTACCACTGTGACCGGCAATCCCCAAAACCCCCATGATGAACGCTTTAAGATTCACCTTCATGGTGCTTAAACTGAGGGTGATGATTACATCATAAAAGCGAGTGTTAATTAACATTCTGTCTCCATGCCCTTATGAAAGGGAAGGGCGACAGTTTCTTGGGAAACCAGCCACCCTGTGTTACAATGTGACCTTGCCACAAAATCCCATGGCATTGCAACATTTTGGTCGAAAGGATGCTGTCATTAATACGCCTTATCAGGGACCGTTCGGATTGACATGAATACAGCATGAAACATAATATTGTTCTGTCCAGCATTAGTGATGATGGGTTAACTTCTCAGAGATTTTAGGACAGTCTGTCCAACTGAGTGTTTTTCTTCACAAAAGGCAAAGCACAACCTTTAAGCTTTAAAATGGCATGTTTCTCAGAGTTCAGTTTAGTCATTATTTTCTGTCATCAAAGCGCAGTGTGCCACTGAAAACGCAGCTCTGCCACTTATAGATTGAAGAAAGTAAGTAAATCTAAAATGCACTTCCTGTGTTTTTTAATCTCAACAAAAACATTTTCAACATAAAAAGCCAAGTTATTCACATATACACCACATATATTCTCTATGCATCTGTACAATACAATTCCGATCTGCATACCAAATCATTGATATCAAAATGAAGTTACATCTAAACTTTCATCAATATATGTCACAGAAACGAAACAAGTTTCCTATATTTTCTTACATTCGTTCAAGTAAAATTGTCTGTGTTTCTTCATTGTGTAATATCATCCCTCATTAGGTATGTTCAAATGTTGTCACATTCCGAAATGTCTAAGTGTATATTAAATCATTTGTATGAACTTTATATTCTGTGTTTAAAAATAGCACACTCCCTAAATCAAAAATCGAAATACTGACTCTTACAGTATACTGTACAACATGAACACCATCACATATAAAGACATATGCATTCCATATACCCTAAAACAGTCAAACGTCCTCGTTTAAAGTTCAGCACTCTGAATACTGAACACAAGTGGTATTAAGTGTTAAAACCCCTCATTTATCATATATGTAAAATATATTTATTTGTATAATAATATTAATATAATAATTACTACACAGGATTCCAATTATCAATTAAATCATAGGCAGAGCAATCTGGTGAATCAACCTTCATTAAAATATACTCACAAAATTAACTGCTGGTTTATTAAGTTACAACAGTTACACAAAGAGAAAATATTGAACGTCCAATCTACAGACATAGGTTCAACTACTATAACAAATACTAAATCCTAGACAAAAAATTAACATGTAACAATCACAAAAGAGATTAAATGGAAGAAAATGATACCTGAAAGATGACAGCATGTCTGCTGTCCAAATGGTCCCTTGATCTTATCATGATTACAACACAGTTGCTACAATGGTAGAATAGTGACTGGGAGTGAGAGATTAGGAACTACTCAAGTCAACAGACATGCTAATTCAATCACAGCACGACGCCGAATACACTACAGCCTAAATGATAGGTGTCACAAATTAACTATATCCTTTATATTTGTGGATTGTATCACTCCTGATCAAGGCCTGAAAATGTATTTTAAAAAGTCATGAAAAGGCTCTGGATTGACTCCTCTGAGTCCAGAGTGTATGCTGGTATTCTTGTATTACTGGTCATTCACTTTGTCACTGTTGGTACCTGAATAAAACATTTTTCATCAAGATCGATGTGAGCTGGGACCAGATCTTCCAAGAAAGCAGGAAAGTCTACAATCCCATGCTTTTGGTCACTTACTACCACAAGATATCTTTTCAAGGTCGCCATTGAAATGCTCCTCTCATGTTGAGAATCATGGTGATACCAAACATCGATAGGGCTTGGGGAGAATAATTTGGTTTATAAAGAGATGTTGGTTGAATTGGTATTTGGAGAGGCATGATATGCTCAGGCAAAGAAAATTGGTACCTGGTGACAAGGCCAATCATACCATGTTGAACCTCCGCTTTCAATCTGGTGGGCCATAAATATTTTCTCCCTGATCCATCATTTCCAGTTCATAGGTAGAACCCTGAAATTGTAGTGTGTGATATAGGTTTGTAAGTTTGGTGTGCTGTAAGTTAGCGCCCTGGTTTCATTCACAGAATAATAAACCTGTCAATGATGGCACCATGTTTGTTTATGAGAATTTAGGTTAGGCTGGGCCACATTCTGTTTGCCTGTGTGGGATGACTAAAATGCACCCGACACTATACTGTATATGCTATACGAGGAGAAAAATTTGAATATTTATTGAAAACATTTATTTACGCATCACAAGAACCCCATCAATCCTTCATTACAGACTTCTGCTGACAATGGGAAAGATTGCACACATTGATCACACACATAAAGATTACATTCTCTTGAGGAATGAGAACTACTAGACAACAAGATGAAGAAACACAAAGCCAAGTTACTTGAACAAATGTATGAACTTTATATTCTGTGTTTAAAAATAGCACACTCCCTAAATCAAAAATCGAAATACTGACTCTTACAGTATACTGTATAACATGAACACCATCACATAAAAAGACATATGCATTCCATATACCCTAAAACAGTCAAACGTCCTCATTTAAAGTTCAGCACTCTGAATACTGAACACAAGTGGTATTAAGTGTTAAAACCCCTCATTTATCATATATTTAAAATATATTTATTTGTATAACAATATTAATATAATAATTACTACACAGGATTCCAATTATCAATTAAATCATAGGCAGAGCAATCTGGTGAATCAACCTTCATTAAAATATACTCACAAAATTAACTGCTGGTTTATTAAGTTACAACAGTTACACAAAGAGAAAATATTGAACGTCCAATCTACAAACATAGGTTCAACTACTATAACAAATACTAAATCCTAGACAAAAAATTAACATGTAACAATCACAAAAGAGATTAAATGGAAGAAAATGATACCTGAAAGATGACAGTATGTCTGCTGTCCAAATGGTCCCTTGATCTTATCATGATTACAACACAGTTGCTACAATGGTAGAATAGTGACTGGGAGTGAGAGATTAGGAACTACTCAAGTCAACAGACATGCTAATTCAATCACAGCACGACGCCGAATACACTACAGCCTAAATGATAGGTGTCACAAATTAACTATATCCTTTATATTTGTGGATTGTATCACTCCTGATCAAGGCCTGAAAATGTATTTTAAAAAGTCATGAAAAGGCTCTGGATTGACTCCTCTGAGTCCAGAGTGTATGCTGGTATTCTTGTATTACTGGTCATTCACTTTGTCACTGTTGGTACCTGAATAAAACATTTTTCATCAAGATCGATGTGAGCAGGGACCAGATCTTCCAAGAAAGCAGGAAAGTCTACAATCCCATGCTTTTGGTCACTTACTACCACAAGATATCTTTTCAAGGTCGCCATTGAAATGTTCCTCTCATGTTGAGAATCATGGTGATACCAAACATCGATAGGGCTTGGGGAGAATAATTTGGTTTATAAAGAGATGTTGGTTGAATTGGTATTTGGAGAGGCATGATATGCTCAGGCAAAGAAAATTGGTACCAGGTGACAAGGCCAATCATACCATGTTGAACCTCCGCTTTCAATCTGGTGGGCCATAAATATTTTCTCCCTGATCCATCATTTCCAGTTCATAGGTAGAACCCTGAAATTGTAGTGTGTGATATAGGTTTGTAAGTTTGGTGTGCTGTAAGTTAGCGCCCTGGTTTCATTCACAGAATAATAAACCTGTCAATGATGGCACCATGTTTGTTTATGAGAATTTAGGTTAGGCTGGGCCACATTCTGTTTGCCTGTGTGGGATGACTAAAATGCACCCGACACTATACTGTATATGCTATACGAGGAGAAAAATGTGAATATTTATTGAAAACATTTATTTACGCATCACAAGAACCCCATCAATCCTTCATTACAGACTTCTGCTGACAATGGGAAAGATTGCACACATTGATCACACACATAAAGATTACATTCTCTTGAGGAATGAGAACTACTAGACAAGAAGATGAAGAAACACAAAGCCATGTTACTTGAACAAATGTCGGAAAATATGGGAGAGTGCTTGTTTCGTGTCTGTCAAATATATTTAAGAAAGTTTAGCTGTAACTCTTCATCATTTTGATATCAGTAATTTGGTACACAGACAGAATCTAAGAATTGTATTATACGGATTTACAGAGAGTATATGCTTTCTGTAGAAATTATTTGTGATTTATGATGGAAGCTTGATTTCTTCCATTGTGTGCACAGGAACACATTTTCTGTGTGGGAAGAAAAGTGCTGTGTAATTAGAAGCACAGCAGGGAACATCTACTCAGTAAACAGAATATCAAACCAACCGCAACGATTGTAATACATAGCACACCATAGCATGACACTCATAACCATAATTGCTGTGTGGCAAAATTCAGTGATGAATCATTTTTGTCAAGCCAAATATTTACATTATGCATAAACACAATATGCATTAAGCATTTAAGTGCATGACAAATTGAATTGAATGAAGCTGGCAGTTAAACGTGTCAGAATGACTCCTGTGTTAAAGGGAGGCATTGGTTATTTATATAACGTTAGTATATAATGTGTTTTGCAATGGGGGAAAAACATGCAGACAATTTTCATTCTGGGACAAAAACAAATGATCTGTATTACTTGATTCCACAAACTCCCAACTATATCTGCACATGAAAATGAAATTGACTTTTTAAGAATATAACAAAAAATAATTATTAAACTGACAACTGGTTATTATGGTCAGGTCACGACCTGAAACAGGCTTATGATATTATATATTTGGACTTTCAGAAAACATTTCACAAGGTACCACATGAGATGCTCATTGCTAAAATTAATTGTTTCAGAGTCGGTTCATAATTGGCTGCAAGGGCGAATACAAAGAGTAACAGTAGGTGGGGCCGTATCTGACCTCGGTGCTGTGGGCAGTGAAAAAAGCCAACAGGATGCTGGGATACATATCAAAAGGTATTGAGTATAAATCAAAGGAGGTTATATTAATGTTATATAATGCCTTTGTCAGACTTCACTTAGAGTACTGTGTGCAGTTATGGGCACTGCACTACAAGAAAAAGTTTAAAGAAGGGCAACGAAACTGATACCTGGTATGAAAGGTAAAGGTTATGAAGATAGACTTAAGGCACTCAATCTATTTAAGCTTAGCAAACAGAAATTTACTGGGGATTTGATTGAGGTTATTAAATTCCTAAAAGGGATTAACAAAGTGAAATACCAACGATTTTTTAAAATAAGTGGGGTCAGCAGAACAAGAGGCCACAGGAAATTTGTTAAAGGCAAATTCCGCACAGATATTAGGAAGTTTTTCTTTACACAGAGAGTTTTTAATGCCTGGAACAGCTTGCCAGGTAGTAGAGGCAGAAACGCTTGAGCTATTCAAGTCCAGGCTAGATGCAGTACTAGATATTCTTTAGATTAGGACATGAAGAGCCTAGATGGGCTGAACGGCCCATTCTCGTCATTATGTATTCTTATGTATTTTGACCTTTAATCTTCTGGTTTGCTATACATGCAGACTATGTTAACGATTTCAACTGCAATCATGTCTCAGAACTCAGTTTAGCAGAATACGAGGGAATTCGTCATTTATTTGTCATGTAAAGCAGCGGGCCCCAACCTTTTTTGCACCACGGACCGGTTTCATCCAAACAATTTTTTCCACGGACCGGGGGATGGACATTTATGGAAAAAAAAACTGAGACAAGTGCGGAAAAGAGGCACAGACGGAGGTGGATATTTTTCGACATAAAACACCCTGCAGACTGCGATAGTCAATAAAATGGAAATAAAATTAAAATTAAAATGTTTTTATTATTTTTGTGCGGCCTGGTACCAAATGCCTCACGGACCCCTGATGTAAAGTCTGCACAAACACACCCCACAAAGCCCCCAAAGTGCCTGCCAATGTAGTGCCTCTCAGTCAGAAAACAACAACAAACCTATTATGCCTGCCCACCCTCTCCTTGTCTGGCTCAGCTATGGCTCAACTTTCTTTCAGCAGTAATGCCATGCAGCACACACAGCTGGAATCTCCAGAGCTCTGAGTACGAAGGGTGGGCCTGTATTGGCAAGTTCTCAGCTTTGTCTTTAGCCGAATATGACCGCTGTACATCAAACTAACTCATCTTAGAATGGCCAAAGCAATTTCAAAGCAGACGGAATATAGGTGTTGGTGTTGCATGTAGCAAACAAAGAATGCTTTCACACAATCTCTCACAAGGGGAGAATAGCGGAAGTTGTCTCCACAGTTTTTGCGACTTTTTGGTTGGTGGCTGCTTTTGAAAAGAATGTTAAAGCTAGCTAGTGTTGTGGTTTCAAAGTGACAATATCTTCAGACTTCTCGTGCAGAATTTCTTTAAAGTTTTCAACAAAGTCTCTGCAGAGACCTCCCGGCTTTATGATTGATTACTTGTTAAGAATAAAGTCTGATATTCTGAAGATTTCTGCCTCATCCTCTTTATTGAAAACTTTAAAGAAATTCTGCACAAGAAGTCTGAAGATATTGTCACTTTGAAACCACAACAAAATTGGCACTGCGAGCAGGGTCGGAATAAGGTCCAGTTCCTGGCTGACCAAGCAGGAGGAACAGTCGCGGTGTGGACTTGACAGGGAGGCAGAACCATTCCAGGCCGGCCAGACAATGTAGTGTGGGTCGAGGATGGAAGAGCCACTCGCAGATGTCACGAATATCTAAAAGCTAACTACAAGTAGTCAGCCACTAAGTCTGCAAACAGATAAGGGAGCAGGGGAAAAAATGGATGGACAAAGAAAAAGAAACTCCGGGCATAAAGTCCACGGAAAATAATAACAACCCAAAGGTTGTGGACTCTTCAACGAAGAGGTAAGAAACTTAAATGATTTTAGAGACTTTAGCTCTGGGAGTTTTTTAACCCAAAAACAAAAGAATGAATCTCGAAAAGGAAATGCCACGGAGTGAGCAATAACCAAAGCTAGAAAGGAAATAATCCTCCTAGAACGGCAACCACAGAGTGGCAACGCTAACCCTTTTAAATGAGATCCTAAATAGTACCTTCTCTCTTTAACTGAGAGACCACCAAGTGGAAAACTAATACCTTAGTTCTAGTACCGGCTAGAGCGTAACAATGGTTTACACAGAAGCGTTTGTAATATGAAAACGCAGCCCTTAAATAGTAGGCGGAATAAACACTGATAATCCACAGCTGGTCGTGACCGGGAAATACCCCGACAAAAGACCATATAAGGGAAATGACAATGATGATGATTCCTCATACAAAACAAAGGGAACAGACCATCACATGGTCAAGCGCCCTCCAGCAGCTGAACAAGGTAAAACCATGACAGACAAAAGACACAAGGTAAGCGAGTTAATTACAGTGCATCCGGAACGTATTCATACGTATTTGCATCCTGAACGTATTTGCTTAGTTTACACGTCTACTTGTTTATGTATTGTATTATGCTTAGGCATTATTTCCTGCATTGAGTGCTTTACTGCTACCTCTGAATTGTGGCTACAGATTTACCTACAGGGTCCTAGTTTAACTATGTGGTTGCTCCTAGCACCCAGGAATTGTACTTCCCACTAGGGTGGCTTTCAGCTAAACTGTTCTTGACTACGGTTAACACTTTGTTGTACGTCGCTCTGGATAAGAGCATCTGCCAAATGCCTGTAATGTAATATCGCTTCACTTTTTCCACATTTTGGTGTTACAGCCTTGTTCCAAAATGGATTAAATTCATTTTTTTCTCAAAATTCTACACACAATACCCCATAATGACAAAGTGAAAAAAGGTTTTTAGAAATGTTTGCAAATATATTAAAAATTAAAAAATAAAATATCACATGTACATAAGTATTCACGTTGTTTGCTATGACACTCAAAATTGAGCTCAGGTGCATCCTGTTTCCACTGATCATCCTTGAGATGCTTTTACAACTTGATTGGAGTCCACCTGTGGTAAATTCAATTGATTGGACATGATTTGGAAAGGCACACACCTGTCTATATAAGGTCCCACAGTTGACAGTGCATGTCAGAGTAAAAACCAAGCCATGAAGTCCTAGGAACTCTCCATAGACCTCCGAGATAGAATTGTGTTGAGGCATAGATCTGGGGAAGGGTATAAAAATATTCCTAAAGCATTGAAAGCACCCAGGAGAACAGTGGGCTCCATCATTTTGAAATGGAAGAAGTTTGGAACCACCACAACTCTTCTTAGAGCTGGCCGTCTGGTCAAACTCAGTAACCAGGCAAGAATTGCCTTGGTCAGGGAGGTGACCAATAACCCAATGGCCACTCTAAGAGAGCTTCAGAGTTCCTCTGCAGTGATAGGAGAACCTGGCAGAAGGACAAACATCTCTGCAGCACTCTATCAATCAGACCTTTATGGTAGCACTTGGCATTCAGGCCAAAAAGTTCAATTTGTGTCTCATCAGACCGGAGAATCTTTTTCCTGATGCTCTTAGAGTCCTTTAAGTGCCATTTGGTGAACTCCAGGTGGGCTGTCATATGCCTTTCACTCAGGTAGCTTTCGTCTAGCCACTACCAAAAAGGTTTTCATTACCAAAAACTTCTGCGCAGCCCGAGAGAGCAGCCGCACATCACACCAGCTCCCGTCTTTTTTTTGTCTTTTGTCTTATCTCCGCTACTTTCCTACTTTTTTTTTTTTTTCTAATTCCTTTCGTATTATATTATTATGCTTGTTTGAGTCTTAGGTAGCTCTTAGTTACGTTAGTTAGGTAGTGTTTTTTCTTAGTTGAATCATGGGTCGAGGCTACGCAAAGGAAACACTACTGGCAATTGGTGAACGATGGACACTCTTGGGCTTCGCTTCGCGTTTCGCACCGGAGAGAAATAGCCTACCGCCTGGGATGCGCCCCAGCCGAAGAGGCTGCAGAGCCGGGGTTAAAACAAGAGAAAGACAGGAAAGGAACAGGAGGAGGAAGCAGAGTTTTAAACCATGCCTTCCGTCGATCATAATGGGGAATGTAAGATCATTAAATGACAAGAAGATTGACTAACTCACAACCCTGTTGAATGATCAGCGCGAATATTGGGAAAGCAGCGCTCCACGGAGACCTGGCTACATGGAGAGCCGGACTCAGCAGTCGAACTCACCGGCTTTTTGATGGTGAGAGCGGACCGCGACAGGACCCTAAGCCGCAAGAAGTCCGCAGGTGGGCTTATTCTCTATGTTAACATTAAATGGTGTAACCCTGGGCATGTGACTGTGAAAGAGACTATCTGTACTCCCGACATAGAGCTGCTGGCGGTGGGGCTCAGACCATATTATCTGCCTAGAGAGTTCTCACACGCCATTGTTGTTGTTGTGTACATTCCACCGTCGGCAAATGCGGCGAGAGCGTGTGACGTCATCCACTCCACTGTTGCGCGACTGCAGACAGATCACCCCGGAGCCTTTCTGACAATCAATGGCGATTTCAATCACGCCAAACTCCCCAATACCCTGACAGGCTTCACTCAATATGTGAAGTGCAGCACTAGGGAGAGTAAGATCCTGGACATGATGTATGCCAACGTGAAGGAGGCATACAGCTCCTCAGCCCTCCCTCCCCTGGGCACCTCTGACCACAACCTGATACGCCTTGTTCCCACATACAAGCCCGTTGTCAGGCACCAGCCTGTCACCACCAGGACTGTACAGCTGTGGTCGGGAGAGGTTGAGGAGAAGCTGCAGGACTGCCTCCAGATCACAAACTGGGACCTGTTCACAGAGGATTTCGGGGAGGACGTAGAGGGCCTAGCGGACTGCATTACACTCTACATTAGGACTTGTGAGGAGAGCATCGTACCCACAAAAAAGGTGCGCTGTTTCCCCAACAACAAACTATGGATAAATAAAAACATCAAAGCCCTACTAAACAAGAAGAAGAGGGCCTTCATGGCTAAGGACAGGGTGGGGGGTAAAGTCAGTTCAGAAGGAGCTGAAAGGAGAATTGAGGAGAGCCAAGAAGGGATACAAGGAGAAAATTGAGGGCAAACTTGAAGACAACAGCACCAGGGAAGTGTGGGATGGACTCAAGAGAATCACAGGACAGAAACAGGCAGGTCTGGATGAGGGAGGGGGGCAGGATCGTGCAAACGAGCTGAACCTGTTCTTCAACAGATTTGATGTGCCTCCCCCCACCCACACTCCACCTGCGGGGAGAGTGTCCCAGTCAGCTGCCCAAATACACATCCAGGACAATGCCAAACCCCCACGCCCCCACCCCCTGCCGGGAGAGTGTCCCAGTCAGCGGCCCAAATACACACCCAGGACAAAGCCACCCCCCCACCCCTGCCGGGAGAGTGTCCCAGTCAGCGGCCCAACTACACACCCAGGACAATGCCCCCAGCTCGCCCCCCACCTCCACCTCCCCCCTCCACCAGGCCACTCATATCAAGGTGCCAGGTGAGAAGGGAGCTATCAAAGCTCAACTCCCGGAAAGCCAGGGGCCCGGATAACATCAACCCCAGGGTGCTCAAAGCGTGCGCCGGACAGCTGGCTGGAGTCTTCCAGCACCTCTTTAACCTCTCTCTGAGGCTGAAGAGGGTACCCCAGCTATGGAAGACCTCCTGCATTGTTCCGGTGCCCAAGAAAGGACGTCCCGGTGCCCTCAATGACTACAGGCCAGTGGCACTGACGTCACATGTCATGAAGGTATTTGAGAGACTGGTTCTGCAGAACCTTAGACCCATGGTGAGTGAGTCCCTGGACCCCCTGCAGTTCGCGTACCAGGCCAAAATCGGCGTGGACGATGCCATCATCTACCTGCTGCACAGGGCTTATTCACACCTGGAGAAGCCGGGCTGCACAGTGAGAGTCATGTTTTTTGACTTCTCCAGTGCTTTTAACACCATCCGGCCCCTTCGGCTTGCAGATAAGCTCTCAGCCATGCAGGTAGACCAAGACCTGGTGGCCTGGATCACAGACTACCTTACGGGTAGGCCTCAATACGTCCGGCTGCAGGGCAGCCTGTCGGAGGTGGTGACGAGCAACACCGGCGCCCCCCAAGGAACTGTACTGTCACCTTTCCTGTTCACCCTCTACAACACTGACTTTAGCCACAACTCTGGAACATGTCACCTCCAGAAGTTCTCGGATGACTCCACCATCGTGGGCTGCATCAGCGAGGATGATGAGGAGGAGTACAGAGGTGTGGTTAGGAGCTTTGTCAGTTGGGCCGAGGAGAACCACCTCCAGCTCAACACTGGCAAGACCAAGGAGCTGGTAGTGGACTTCCGACGGAGCAAGAAGCCCCCGAGGGGCCCCCCAACCCCCATTACCATCAAGGGGGAGGAAGTTGAGATGGCAAGCTCATACAAGTTCCTGGGAGTGCACCTGAACAAGAGGCTGGACTGGACAGACAACACAGAGGCCCTCTATAAGAAAGGACAGAGCAGACTGTACTTCCTTAGGAGGCTCAGGTCCTTCGATGTGTGCAGCAGGCTGCTGAGGATGTTCTACCAGTCCGTGGTAGCCAGCGCACTGTTCTTTGCCGTGGCCTGCTGGGGTAGCAGCGCCAAGGCTGGGGAGACCAACAAACTTAACAAGCTGGTGAGGAAGGCTAGCTCTGTTGTTGGCCAAAAACTGGACAGCCTGGAGGCAGTGGTGGAGAGGAGGATGAGAGACAAACTGTTGACCATCCTGAATAACCCCTCCCACCCCCTCTATGATGAGCTGAGACAGATGGAGAGCACCTTCAGCCACAGGCTCATCCAATTTACATGCAGAACGGAGCGGTTCAAGCGCTCCTTTCTACCAGCAGCCATCAAACAGTATAACAATGAACATTGAACACTGAACACTGTCACTCTCTACTGCTGTACCTACCCTACATTCTTTGTACATTCTTTGTACATCTCACTGCTGCCCCGACTGCTACTGATTTTCATATCTCACACTTGTTTTTTCTTTTGTTTTCTTAGTACTTCAGTACACTAGTGTGCTGTTTATCTGGTGGATTTGCACTACCTCCAGTATTTTTATTTTTATTTTTTATTTCTTAAATTATTGTATTTAACATCTGGTATTCGATATACTATGATGTCCTGTATGTCTGTATAGCTGCTAGGTTTTTTACTCTGGTTTTTAAATATATTTATTATCCAGTATGTTGTTATGTCCTGTATGTCTTGTGTGTTCTTTCACTCCTGTACCATTGTTGCTGTGACAAACCAAATTTCCCCCCCCCCGGGATTAATAAAGGCTATTCTATTCTATTCTATTCTAAGGAAGCTGGAGGAGGAGATGATGGGAAAGATAATGACACTGGGAGATGTGAAGGCTCTCCTGGGAAAAATACTGGGGACTGAGAAAATGCTGGAGGTCATGCGAGGAGCCGAGTTGGACCTGGACGACATGATAGAGGCAGGAGTGGATGGGGTGCCATTTAACCCCTTCAGGAATCGTGTGTGGGCCGCATTAAGGGAGGTTTTCCCTGCATGACCTGCCACAGCAGTATTAAAGGGGGTGCCCATGGGGGAGAATGAATCACCGACAGCTTTTGTAGAAAATCAGCTGCACAGATGGGGAATGATAACCGAAAGGGATGTCCAAAAGTACCCCATACTGCACAGCCGTCCTAGAAGGACTGCAACCTCCAGCCAAAAGTCGCCTGGAGGAGATGGTGGGACTAACCTCCAAAACCCACAGGGATTTTGTGGATCATGTGGTACACGCCGTGGAGAGGCACCGTAGAGAGATAAAGAAGCAACATGAGCAAGTGTGAGAAGTACAGAGGAAGCTCGTACAACTGCAGTTGGAGGAATTGAAAACCAAGGAAAAGAACAAAAATAAGGAAGCAGAGAAAGTAAAGGAAACTAAGAAAATGGCTCCCATCATGGCAGATCTTATGTGGGAGGAGCCAATCACGGCTGAAGACCTACAATGGAGTGGCCTGAAAAAATCCCAGCCCACTGTTGTTTACAACTCTTCTGGCATTCAACCTCCAGTGGCCATGCAGGGGGCGCAACAGGGGGCCCCACAGCAAAACAGAGGACAGAGTCAGGGAGAGGGACCCGGGCAGCCCTTAGGGAACAGAGGACAGGGCAATCAATGGAGGGGATAAAATCAGGGTAAAAAGAGCAGAAAAAATTACCTTCTATCAAACAGACAATCTGAAAATCTGGATGTCAGAGGATCAAACAATGATGACGATTGTGACTGACAAAACACGAGGGGGAGACCGAAACAGGTGAAAATCCCCATTGTGGGGTCTAAACAGCAAATACAGGAGCAGAATGAAAAGAAGTTGAATCTGTTACCAGACCAGCTGTGGTCACGGCATGACACAGATGCAGGAAGGGTAAAATCTGCTAACCCAGTAGAAATACGATTGACACCAGGATGCAGAGACCCATACAGACCTCAATACCCCTTAAAACAGGAAGCAGTAAAAGGCATTAGGGACACAATAGAGGGACTAGTGGTGGCAGGGGTGTTAAGAAAAACCAGAAGTCCATATAACACACCCTTGCTATCCGTACTGAAAGCAGATAGAGAAAAGTGGAGATTGGCACATGACTGTTCTGTCTGCTAACATCAAAGGGCTATCAGCAGCGAAACAAGACCTACTCACTGCAATGCGACGTCCTATGCCTACAAGAGACACACCGCGGCAGTGATAACAATCGCCCTGCGATACCCGGAATGACTATGGCAATTGAAAGACCACATCGCCAGTACGGAAGTGCCATCTTCGTCAAAATGGACTCAGTCATAGAAGCTACAGCTAAAACGGAGGTAAACGACATCAAAATTCTAACGGTAGAGTTTAGCAGAGCCATGGTCACCTCTGTGTATAAACCACCAGACGCAGATTTCACCTTTACAAATCCCCTACCAAACCCCCATAACAAGGCAGATTATAATCGGGGATTTCAACAGCCACAGCAACCAATGGGGGTACAGTGAAACATTATTACATTACATTACATTACATTATAGGCATTTGGCAGACGCTCTTATCCAGAGCGACGTACAACAAAGTGTTAACCGTAGTCAAGAACAGTTTAGCTGAAAGCCACCCTAGTGGGAAGTACAATTCCTGGGTGCTAGGAGCAACCACATAGTTAAACTAGGACCCTGTAGGTAAATCTGTAGCCACAATTCAGAGGTAGCAGTAAAGCACTCAATGCAGGAAATAATGCCTAAGCCTAATACAATACATAAACAAGTAGACGTGTAAACTAAGCGACTATGTCCCTAAGTTAACAAAAACCGGACTACGGGGAGAGGTGCACCCTGAAGAGGTGAGTCTTCAGTCGACGCTTGAAGGTGGCCAGGGTCTCAGCTGTTCTGACTTCCACCGGAAGGTCATTCCACCATCGTGGAGCCAGAACCGACAGGAGACGTGACTGGGAAGCGCAGGTGCGGAGCGGGGGAGGTGCTAGGCGTCCTGAGGTAGCAGAACGGAGAGGTCTGGCAGGTGTGTAGGGTTTGAAGATCTTGGTGAGGTATGTTGGGGCTGATCCCTTGACTGCCTGGTATGCTAGGACCAATGTCTTGAATTTGATGCGAGCTATAACAGGCAGCCAGTGGAGGGTAGTGAGCAGGGGGTGACATGGGAGTGTCGAGGAAGGTTGTAGATCAGACGGGCCGCAGCGTTCTGGATGAGTTGCAGGGTCTGATGGCAGATGCGGGAAGGCCAGCCAGGAGCGAGTTGCAGTAGTCCAAGCGGGACAGTACCATTGCTTGGACCAGGAGCTGGGTAGAGTACGTGGTAAGGAAGGGACGGATCCTCCTGATGTTATACAGGAAGAATCTGCACGCCCGGCTTACCGCTTCAATGTTCATTGATAGGGACAGCCTGTTGTCCATCACCACACCGAGATTCTTCACGCAGGGTGATGATGTCACCAGGGTGTCACCTAGAGAAATGGAGAAATCAAGGTGGGGAGAGTTTAGGGCAGGAATGAAGATTAGCTCTGTTTTACCTGGGTTGAGCTTTAGGTGGTGACTGTCCATCCAGCTCTGAATGTCCCCCAGGCAAGCAGCGATGCGGGTAGAGACCTGAGTGTCTGATGGGGAGAAGGAGAGAAAGAGTTGAGTGTCATCAGCATAACAATGGTAAGATAAGCCGTGGGCAGAGATTACAGAGCCAAGGGAGCGGGTGTACAGGGAGAAGAGAAGCGGACCGAGGACTGAGCCCTGTGGAACCCGGTGGGGAGGAGCAAGGCGGTGATACTTTACCAGCCCAGGCAACCTGGAAGGAGTGACCGGAGAGGTTGGACTCGATCCAGGCGAGGGCTGTACCGCAGATCCCTGTTGCTGCCAGGGAGGACAGGAGGATGGAGTGCTCCACAGTGTCAAAGGCAGCTGAGAGATCAAGCAGGATCAGGATGGAGGAGAGGGAGGCGGCTCGTGCGGTGTGAAGAGCTTCATTGACCGAGAGGAGAGCGGTTTCTGTTGAGTGGCCAGGTCTGAAGCCGGACTGGTAGGGGTCCAGCAGGTTATTTTCTGTAAGGAAAGCAGAGAGTTGGTGAGATACCGCTCTTTCGAGGGTTTTAGACAGGAAGGGGAGGAGGGATACTGGGCGATAATTCTGGATAACTGAGGGGTCTAGAGTGGGTTTTTTCAGCAGAGGGGTGATATGGGCCCTTTTGAAGGGCGAGGGGAAACAACCAGAGGACAGGGAGGAGTTCACAAGGGAGGTGACAAACGGGAGGATGTCAGGTGTGATCGCCTGGAGGAGGGATGAAGGGATAGGGTCGAGGGCACAAGTGGTAGGGCGGTGGGAGAGGAGGAGGTGGGAAATATCAGAGTCTGAGAGGGGAGAAAAAGAGTGGAAACAAAGCCTGATCGTGAAGCAGTGGAGGAATGGATGGACGCCAACCAGCTTAGCGCCTCATCCTTGACCCGAAACAGCTGAGTTCCTTCAACAGTGCTAGATGGAAGTGGGGATCCAACCCAGACCTCGTATTCACAAGCAATAGCATAGCTGGCACCAGCAAGAAACTTGTTATGGCTGTAATACCAAGAACGCAACATCGCCCCATCGGTGTCCAAATACACGCAGCAGTGGTACCAACCACCGTCCCATTTAGAAGACGTTTCAATTTTAAAAAGGCAAACTGGGAAGGATTCACACAAGAACTGGATCATAAGGTCAGCCACATCAGACCACTCCCAGAGAACTACTGCCGGTTCATCAAAGCAGTTCAGAAAACAGCCAGAAGGAAAATCCCCCGAGGTTTCAAAATAAATTACATCCCAGGCCTAACCCCTGAGAATGCTGAACTTTATAATGAGTACATCACCATGTTCGAATCTGATCCCTTCTCTGAAGAAACAATAACAACAGGAGAGCAGCTGATGACCAGTATCTTCCAAGAGCGCCAAAACACCTGGAATACTCTGATAGAGACAACGGACATGTCAAAGAACAGCAAAAAAGCATGGGCCCTTATTCGCAAACTCGGAGGCGATCCAAAGACAACTAAAGAACACTGCAATACCACAGCTGACCAAGTCGCCCACCAACTGCTGCTGAATTGAAAAGGCCCTAGGAAACGACAAAAAGCCAAACTAGACATGAAAAGGTACCATGCGAATCCAGGCTTCACGAGACCTTTTACTATGATTGAACTGGAAACAGGAATACATAGCTTGAAATCAGGGAAAGCAGTTGGTCTGGATAACATCGCAACAGAACAGATCAAGTACTTGGGAGGACAAACAAAGTTATGGCTCCTCAATCTATTCAATAACTGTATGGCTACACATAAGCTACCAAACATCTGGCTTAAGGCATGAGTACTAGCACTCCTGAAACCTGGAAAGGACCCGTCTGATGCTAAGAGTTTCCAGCCAATCTCACTTCTATGTCATACATACAAGCTGTTTGAGCGCCTGATACTGAACAGGATTGCACCATCCATAGACGAGAAGATCATTCCAGAACAAACAGGGTTCCGTCCAGGCAAATCAACAACTAGCCAACTCGTCAACCTCACACAACATATTGAGGATGGATTTGAGAGAGGACAGATTACAGGTGCTGTCTTTGCGGACCTGTCTGCTGCTTATGACACAGTCAACCACAGACGACTCCTATGTAAGATCTTGGAGATCACAAAAGACATCCACATAACAGAGCTAATGGAAGCCATGCTCCAGAACCGCAGATTCTATGTTGAATTAGGCGGAAAACGCAGCAGATGGCGCAACCAAAAGAATGGCCTCCCACAAGGCAGTGTGCTTGCCCCACTGCAGTACAATATCTATACAAACGACCAACCCAGAGATGATGCCACCCGTCGCTTTGCATATGCAGATGACCTGTGCATCACCGCCAAAGGCACAGACTTCATTAGTATCGAGGAAACTCTCAAAGACGCCCTCTCAGGATTAACAACCTACTATGAGGTGAACCATCTACGTGCCAACCCAGCAAAGACACAAGTATGCGCTTTTCACCTGAGAAACAAGGAAGCTAAGCGCCAACTGAATGTGTCCTGGTGTGGAACACCACTGTTACACTCCGAGCATCCTGTCTACCTCGGAGTCACACTCGACAGATGTCTCACTTTCAAGACACATATCACAAAGACAAAGGCAAAAGTGAGCACCCGCAACAACATCCTGCGCAAACTCACTAACACCAGATGGGGTGCATGCCCCAAAACACTACGTGCCACAGCCCTTGCCCTCTGCTTCTCTACTGCAGAATATGCCTGCCCAGCGTGGGAAAGATCCACTCACGCCAAAAAGCTGGATCCCGCCCTTAACGAAAGCTGTAGATGAATCACTGGGTGTCTGAAGCCAACCAACACCAACAACCTGTACATCCTGGCAGGTATTGCCCCTCCAGACATCAGAAGAGCAGTAGCCAGCAGGACAGAGCGGCGCAGGCAAACCACAGATGAGAGGCACCCCCTACATGGCCACGTACCTGCCCCCAGTCGATTAAAATCACGGAAAAGTTTCCTGACCAGCACTGCTCCACTGGAGACAACACCATCTGAAGCTCGCCTCGCAATGTGGAAGGAAAAGCTGAACAACCACCCACACAGCCCGACCATGCACATCCCCGCCACCGAAAGCCTCCCACCAGGAGATAACAACTGGGCAAAGTGGAAATGCCTGAACCGGCTCCGCTCAGGCGTGGGCCGTTCCAGGGAAGCCCTAAGCAGATGGGGGTACCCCAATCTGACAATATATAAGCGCGCCGGACGGAATGGCTGCGCTGCCGGGAGCTCCTCAGAAACCTCGCAGCTTTTTGCTAAATCTAGCATTTATTTTTATTATTTATGTAAATAGTGTAGACAGTTATTTTAAGTATGACAGAGACTCACTGCTGCAACTGAGAGAATCGCCGCACACCAGCGGAAAACCGGAGTTTCTACACTGGGACCCGGAGTTCGCGCTAGGCTACATCGCAGCACCGACCTCTCGTCGCAATCGCAAACGCCGCCGGAAAAGAGGATCCAGAGCCGGCGTGCTGGTAAGAGTGAAGCGGAGGGCTAGCAAAGCCCCGCTACCCGCGATCCTGCTAGCGAACGTGCAGAGTTTGGACAACAAACTTTGCGAACTTAGAGCAAGAATCGCGTTTCAACGAGAAACAAGAGACTGCAATATCATCTGTTTGACTGAGACATGGCTGTCGCCGGAGATCCCTGATGACGCAATATTTACACCTGGATTCTGTGTATTCCGCGCAGACAGAACAAAGGAACTCACCGGTAAGAACAGAGGGGGAGGGGTGGCTATAATGGTCTCCATGGACTGGTGTGCTTCTAATAGCATATCCCCCCCCATATCATTCTGCTCATCCGACCTAGAATACCTCACAGTGACTTGTCGGCCCTTCTGGCTACCACGGGAATTTACCGTTATTGTTATGGTAGCCGTGTACATACCACCGCAAGCTAGTAAGGAGCTGGCGCTGAAAGAACTGTGTGGTATGATCAGTCAGACTGAGAACAAACACCCAGACGGCGCCATTGTAATCGCGGGGGACTTCAACCAGACGTCCCTGCGGACAGTATTGCCTAAATACTACCAGCACATCAATATGAACACTCGGGGTAATAACATTTTAGACCACTGCTATTCCCCCTTCCGGGACGCCTACAAACCACTCCTGCGCGCCCCATTTGGCAAATCTGATCACTCTTCCGTCTTGCTCCTGCCTGCCTATAGGCAGAAGCTGAAACGGTCACCCCCCACCACAAGGACAGTACACTGCTGGTCGGACGAGTCGGACGCCGCCCTACAGGACAGAACGAGCGGCCTGGACTGGCGGATGTTTCGTGAAGCGTCAAACAATGATGTAAACGAATACACGTCAGCCGTGTCTGGGCACGTTCTGAACTGCTCAACTCGAACTTTCGTCCCGACAAAAACTGTCCGCACGTTCCCAAACAAAAACCCTGGCTCAACAGCGCCGTGCGAGCCGCTCTGAGAGAGAGGGACACGGCATTCGCCTCCGGAGACCAGGCAGTAGTGAAAACAGCCCGCTACGAGCTCCGGAGGACGATCAGAGACGCCAAGCGTGAATACAGGGCGAAGTTGGAGGGCCAGCTTAGCAACAACGACCCACGCAGCCTGTGGCAGGGCCTGCACACCATCACAGACTTTAAAAAGAAACCCTGCACAGCTGTCAACGACGCCACCCTCCCAGACAAGCTGAACAACTTCTTCAGCCGCTTCGAGGTGAACGACAGTACGCCGGCGAGAGCACCAACCTCCGCAGACACGAGCTCCGCCCTCGTCCTCACTGAGGATGAGGTACGGAAGGAATTTATATGCGTCAACCCCGCAGCGGCCGGACCTGACGAGATCCCGGGTCGAGTGATCAAGGTGTGTGCGTCGCAGCTGGCAGGCCCATTCACAGATATATTCAACCTATCCCTCTCCACTGGGATAGTCCCCGCCTGCTTCAAGTCAGCCACCATTGTCCCGGTGCCAAAGAAGACCAAGGTAACAGGCTTAAATAACTGGTGTCCTGTCGCACTCATACCCATCGTGAGCAAATGCTTCGAGAGGCTAGTCAAAAAGCACATCTGTAGCCTGTTACCGCCCACCCTGGACCCCTACCACCCGCATACAGACGGAACAGATCCACGGACGACGCCATCTCCACCGCACTCCTCACCGTCCTCACCCACCTGGAGAAGAGGAACACCTATGTGAGAATGCTGTTCGTGGACTACAGTTCAGCGTTCAACACCATAATACCCTCCAGGCTCAACACCAAGCTCTGGGACCTGAGGCTGAACCCCAGCCTCTGCGGCTGGATCCTGAACTTCCTGTCGGACCGGCGCCAGGTGGTGAGGATGGGCCCCATCACCTCCGCCCCTCTGACCCTCAACACCGGGGCCCCCAGGGTTGCGTCCTGAGCCCTCTCCTATACTCCCTGTACACCCACGACTGCGTGGCCACGCACAGCTCCACCAGGGTGATCAAGTTCGCCGATGACACAACGGTGATAGGCCTGATCACGGACAATGATGAGACGGCCTACAGGAGAGAGGTCAGCAACCTGGCACAATGGTGTCAGGAGAACAACCTCTCTCTCAACGTTGATAAGACCAAGGAGCTCATCGTGGACTACAGGAAGGAGAGAGAGAGGCAGGAGCCCCTCACCATCAGCGGGTCCACTGTGGAGCGGGTCAGTGGCTTCAGGTTCCTCGGCGTCCACATCACTGAGGACCTGTCCTGGTCCACCCACACTGGCCACGTAGTCAAGAAGGCACAACAACGCCTCTTCTACCTCAGGCGGCTGAAAAAGTTCGGAATGGGGCCCAAGATCCTGCGGGCCTTCTACAGAGGCACTACTGAGAGTATCCTGACCGGCAACATCACCGCGTGGTACGGAAACTGCTCAGGCCTCAACCGCAAGGCACTGCAGAGGGTGGTGCAGTCCGCTCAACACATCAGCGGAGGCACGCCCCTCCCCTCCATCCAGGAACTGTACAGCAGCCGATGTGCCAGCAGAGCCCACAGCATCATCAAAGACCCCAGCCACCCCAACCACAGTGTATTCCAGCTGCTACCGTCAGGCAAACGGTACCGCAGTCTCCAGGCCAGGACCAGTAGGCTCAGAGACAGCTTCTTCCACCAAGCTGTCAGGCTACTGAACTCTGGCCACTAGCCTAGCTAGCCAACTGCCATTTTGCACATCGAGGTGGACTGAGCACAGACACACCTGCACAGACTCAGCACGCGCAGGCGACAATCGCACACGCCCGCGCGCACACACACTCACACTACTTACTCCCGCACTGTGCCTTGTGACCCACTTGCTGCTACTTAAAATTATTAAAATTATTTTGTTACCTTATATTTTATTATTTATCTATTCTATTTCTATTTTGTTTACAAAGTGTGCTATTTCTGTGTGTATTGTGATGCTGCGAAGTTGAGGGGCCTGGCCCAAGATTTTTACTCTGGTGTACGTAGTATCACAGATGTAACAATAAAGAAATCTGAATCTGAATCTGAATCTGAATCTACCTGAGTGGTCCAACAACGTGTGACTGTGGCACAGAACCCCAGACCATGGAACATCTCCTCCGATTTCCGCTACTAGGCGGACCCTGCACAGCAAAGGACCTAGCACTATACAACACCAAGGCACAGCAATGTACCAATCACTGGCTGGACATCATATAATCTGAATAGCGACTTCTGTATATGGACACAAAAATTACATATTTACATATTACAATTACAAATTACATGCATATTACAGTACAAAATTGGATGAGGTAGCACAAGGATATCTGCCCTGCTATCAGGATCTAGCAGAAATTTGGTGGGCCTATGAAAAAACTGTAACAGTAACAATGGGATATCCAGTGGTAATAAGGTAGTGTAAATGATAGATAAAGGTACATTTGTACTGACTCCCGCAAGAATTCACAATTACCAAATGTTGACAGTATACGCTCTCTGTGGCTCAGTTGGTAGAGCACAGCGTTGGCAACGCTTAGGTTGTGGGTTCAATCCCCACTGGGGCCACATATACTGAAAATGTATGCATTCACTACTGTAAGTCGCTTTGGATAAAAGCGTCTGCTAAATGGCGTATATATATTAAGATAGTGAGGTGTGATGTGACAAATCCAGCGGAATACATACCGCTCCCGCATGAAGGGACTCCACATGAGTGTGTCCCTGAAAGTAAGGAATTCATGAAGCTAAGGGGAGATTTACAGGCAGAACCACTACATTTGTGGATGGGTCCTATTATATGGACCATGAGGGAAACCCTGCGGGGTATCAAATCAAATCAAATCAATTTTATTTGTATAGCGCTTTTCACAATTGAATTGTCACAAAACGCTTAACAGAGGGGGAGCCCAGGCCTAGACCCCCCCAAAAGCAAGCCTAAAGGCAACAGTGGCAAGGAAAAACTCCCTTGATAGGGAGAAACCTTGGGAGGAACCAGACTAAAAAGGGGAGAGCCCATCCTCTTCTGGCCGGCACAGGGTGCGTCCAAAAAAGACCATATCATGGTCAGTCCAAGGTGACTCAGGGCTGAATGACTTTGCGCCTCCTGAGTTAAGTAGTCAGTGGGGGGGGCTAAGCCATGTGAATGGGGTCCAGATCGAGGAACTGGGGTAGGCGTGGGGGTGAGGTTTGATGGGGGCAGCTCACACTTCTCGCAGGATCAGAGGCTGAGGCAGAGATGAGAACATGCAGTCAGAAAAAAAAGCAGTGCTATAGCCAGTAGCATCATGTAAGAGCAGGGGAGCACAAGCATAGGAAATATACAGATAGCCCTGACAGGTGTAAGCTATGGCAGCATACATGTTAGGAGAGGGACAGAGAATACACGCAGCCGAGAGAGTTCCAAACCATCCACACCCGATCAAGGATAAAATATGGAAAGTTTCTCACTCCATAAGACACTAGGGCACGGCCTTCTCCATCTCTCCACCTAGACTATGTTTGGCAGTAGGCTAAGCTGAAAATATATGTTTTTAATCTAGACTTAAAAATTGAAACTGTGTCCGAATCCATAACATGCTTTCCTAAACCGTTTCACAACAGAGGAGCTCTAAAAGAGAAGGCTCTACCACCAGTTGTGCTTTTCAAAATTCTAGGGAGTAATAGATGGCCGGCTTCTTGTGAACGAGGCAGTCGTGTTGGCTTATAAGGTGCAATCATTTTGGTCAGATATACTGTATATGTGCAGGTTCGTTCACTGCTTTAAAAGTTAGCAACAGTACTTTATAATCAGCCCGATATTTAACAGGAAGCCAATGTAGTGATGCTAACACAGGAGTAATGTGCTCATACTTCTTGGATCTAGTCAAAATATGTGCTGCTGTATTCTGTAATAGTTGAAGACTCTTAAGAGAGCTACTAGAGGAGCCAGATAATAAGGCATTACAATAGTCTAACCTCGATGCGACAAAAGCATGCATCAAGGTTTTTGCATCCTCTAATGACAGAATGTGCCAAATTTTAGCTATGTTTCTTAGGTGAAAGAAAGCTACTTTGGAAGTGTTTTTAATATGAGTGTCAAATGTAAGATCCTGATCAATAATAAAACCAAGGTTCTTAACCATTAGACTTGATGCAACTATGCAATCACCTGCATTTAACTGCAGATCCAACTTGTTCCTTAATTTTTTGGGGCCCAAAACCATCATCTCTGTTTTATCTGAATTTAAAAGCAGGAAATTTACTGTCATCCAATTCTTTATATCAGAGATACAAGCCTCTAATTGAGTGAGTTGAAGTATTTCACCTGGTTTCATTGATATGTACAGCTGTGTATCATCTGCATAGCAATAGAAATTCACAGCATGTTTACGAATAACATTACCAAATGGTAGCAAGTATAATGAGAACAGTAATGGTCCCAGCACTGAGCCTTGTAGAATACCATATTTAACCTGAGAGTAGTCAGAGAACTCTTGATCTAATTGCACAAATTGAAACCGGTCTGATAAGTATGATTTAAACCATGAGAGTGCCCATCCACGCAAACCAACCAGGTTTTCTAGCCTATGAAGGAGAATCTGGTGGTCAATAGTGTCAAAAGCAGCACTTATGTCAAGGAGCACTAGAATAGAAGCACAACCAGTATCCGATGCTAACAGTAAGTCATTTACAACTTTAATAAGTGCCGTCTCAGTGCTATGGTTTGGTCTAAAACCTGATTGTAGTGTTTCATACAGATTATTTGTTTTTAGGAAAGCAGTTAATTGTTAAACTACAGATTTCTCAAAACTTTTTGACAAAAAGGGAAGATTTGAAATGGGCCTATAGTTCTTCAGATTAACAGGATCAAGATTTGGTTTCTTTAGAAGAGGCTTGATTACTGCCACTTTAAAGATTTAGGTATGCAACCCAATAATAGGGATGTATTTATGATATCTAACATGGGCTGGCCTAGCACAAGCAACAGCTCTTTAATAAACTTTGTTGGTATGGGGTCTAACAGACATGTAGATGATTTGGAGGACATAACCATTTTGCTAAATTTGTCCAGATCCAAGGTAGTGAAAAACTCAAGGGTCTCTACGCAACCCTGCTCCTGATGGCCCTGTGCCATCTCAGGAGTAGGAGTGCTAGATATTGGAGTCATTTTCATAATTTGTTCTCTGATTGTCTCAATCTTATCAGTAAACGAGTTCATGAATGAATTATAGTTGGAAGGATAACTGCTGTAATCTGAATACTGATTTTTTTGTCAGTTTAGCTACCGTGCTAAATAGAAATCTTGGGTTGTTTTTATTCTGGTCAATTAATTTTGAGAAGTACGAAGACCTAGCTGTAGTAAGGGCGTGCTTGTATTCTATGAGGCTGTCCTTCCAAGCAGAGCGAAAAACCTCTAAATTGGTAGAGCGCCATCGGCGTTCTAATTTCCTGGAAACTTGTATAAAGGTATGGTCAGTTAAACAGGGTGCAAGTTTCTTCTGACTGCATTTTTTACTCTTGAGTGGTGCAACAGCATCAAGTGTATTCCGTAAAATATGATTTACTGCATCTGTTTGATGATCAATCGACAAAAAGTTATTTGGGTCCTGACTTGATACTAACGATTCAGGAAGTATGTTTATACATTTTGAAGCCGTCAATGAATTTATAGAGCGGCTGGAATAGTATCTAGGTTCCGATTTAATAGGAATATTTACCTGAATTTCTAAAGTAATCAAAAAGTGATCCGATAGTACAGGATTATGGGGAGACACAATGATATTCTCGACATCGATACCATAGGATAACACGAAGTCTAAGGTATGGTTGTGGCAGTGGGTTGGTTCAAACATATTTTGAATAAAACCAACAGAGTCAATAATAGCTGCAAAAGCCAATCCTAAAGAGTCACTGTCATCATCAACATGCATGTTGAAATCTCCAACAATCACAACTTTATCTCTCATTATGGCTCCCAAGAAAGTGAAAAGTGCTACTGATAGTGGTGTTAAGAAGCCTAAGCGTATTACAGTAGAAACGAAGAAGGAAATAATAGCTAAACGTGAGAGTGGTGTTCGTGTTTTCGATCTCGCCAAGCAGTACGACATGGCTAAATCGACGATCTGTACTATCCTAAAGATCACCATCCACCTGTGCCAGAAACTATCAACCACAAAGGTAAAGTGTACAATTATTATGTTTTATTTCAGTATTGATGTATTTTTCTATAATTAAGGTTATCTTTAATTCCTTTCTATATTTTTGCCACACATAAACCCATAAAAAAGTTTTAAAAAAGTGTTTCTGGGGCTGGAGAACGGATTAATTGGATTTACATTAATTTCAATGGGAAAAATTATTTCGGTTCGCGAACGGAGTCAATGAACGAATTAAGTTCGTGGGCCGAGGTGCCACTGTATGTCTTATTACAGGCAACACTTACAGCAGGCTGAGAGGTTTTAATATAAATAAGATTATGTACACAAATGCCACGACAGCCAGTGTGCTCAGATAGCTTTTTATTTCTAAAACCATTTCCAAAACGAGGGACAGACACAGTCTCAATAGCTAAGCTAGTCACAGGTTTTGGGAAGCTAGCAGACAGTAGTTTAGGACCTGAAGTCTGCTGCCTGGCTAGCGCTTTGAGAGGTCCGAAATTTCTTTCGAAACTTTGTCATAAAGGGAAACAATATGGCTTCCTTCGCCAAGGAAGGGGTATGAATGGCAGCCAAGATGGCAGCACGTTTACCTGTCTGTGTCACGTCGCCGTGTTTTTAGTGTTTTTTTGCTTTTACTGCGTTTAAGTCTGTAAAGTCTTAATACCTGCCGTATTTTTGCACAAGTGGAAGCTACTTCTGAGCAAATTGGATTCTTGTCCGTGGTTAGATTGTGTTAGCTTCTTCCGAAGAGACGACCAGGAGACTCAGCAGTCTGACTTGAAATGCAAGTTTATTACACACAGCGGTCCACAGCGAGTTGGTACAGAGTCTAAAGTGAATGAGTCTCTCACCTGAATATATACATAGGGACAGGTGATGAGTTTGAGCCGAGCCTTTGTTTTGCTAACAAGGCACCAGCAAGGAAGTCAGGAAGTGACACACCCCCATTCAATGAGTCTCTCACCTGAATATATGCATAGTCTTTGTGTTGCTAACAAAGCACCAGCAAGGAAGTCAGGAAGCTCATTGAATAGAAGAGACACTGTTTGCTGACAAAGCATTGGTGATCAAAGACAGGAATTTACTGTCCAATCAACTCACTCATTCCTATACAGATTACCTCGTCAAAATGGCACAGTTACAGACAGAATACACAATTCCTTCAATTGGCTGATGTGGTCAACACGCCGCCATTCGAGGGGTATCGCCTAACTGTGCGTTACCTGGTGGTGATTTCTGCAACTCCGACTGGCTGAGCCCGCTCCACTCAGCTCGGCCGGTTTTTGGCAACTGTGGCGGATATCCATGTGATCCCGGGCTTGTGATGCTGGAGTCTACCTGGTGTGCCTACCGGGTTGATTGGCTTGTGCGGTGTGTGTCCAGACACTGCGCATCTCCGTGCCCGGACTGGTGTGTGCCTGAGCTGTGTGTGTCAGCGGGTCTACTAGGGCGCTACGCGGGGGCTTGAGAAAATGGCTCATATCATGATTCTTCTGTGCCTTCTGACTGTCTTGGACGGTGAGAAGCTCTCTCTACATGAGAACTTAAATGGATCCACGGCTGTTCTGCTGCCCGCAGTGAGCGTTCCCTGCAAAGGTTCGGGTGTGTTACATGGACTATTTCGCGTCACTCTGCTACCTGAGTCTATCAGCGTGGGTAACTATGTTTGTTTTATTCGATTCCCCTCCATTATGGTTTTGCAGGACTACTTCATGAGCTCTGTTCATTTCACGGACTTTGCTAACTATTTTAGGGTAAAGGACGATTTTTGTGCTTCAACTAAGAGAAGAAGATGCCTGTTTTTTTTGTTATTATTGCTTTCGGGAAATGTGCAACCAAATCCTGGACCGCCCAGCAGTAGTCAGATTACTACTCCAGCTGACTTTAAGTCTAGGTCGGGGTTGGGTTTTATTCACTTGAATGTGCTGTGGCAGCCCAAAGGGTTGCCCCAGAAAATGGCTGCCTGGCCTCCAACACATGGCAGCCATTTTCACTACATTTCCCAGCATGCCACCGCAACACCTGAACGAAGTCAGGCATGGGGAGCTAACGACCAGCTGAAGGCCATTGCAAGGCCTATTTAAAGGACTCGCTCCCAGCACCTGGGAAGAGGAGTCGGAACGTGCGTGGGAAGGAGTGGTGTGAAGAGAGAGTTTTGAGAGAGAGTTTTGAGAGAGAGAGTTTTGGGAGAGAGAGTTTTGAGAGAGAGAATTTTGAAAGAGAGTGTTGGAAAGTGTTTGTTTTTTTGTGTTTGAAATTGGATTGCTTGAAATTGGATTACGGACTGGATTACGGAACTTGGACCTGGATTTTGGATTTGGATTACGGACATTGACAAAGAGACAAGGATTGTGGACTTTGTGTTTGTATTCCCCAAAAGACCCCACCCTGCGTTTTGTGTTTGTTCGTTCAATAAATCATCATTTTTGCTTATATTACTGCCTCCTCCGTGTTCTTGAACTTGCCTACGCCCTCTGCAAGGTCCGTGAGTGTCGCCGAACCCCTGGGGACACCACAGTGCACAATCTTTTATCTAAATCTAAACTAGATTTTATCCGCATTTGGGCGGACTCGATGGATGCTGATGTTATTGTTTTAACAGAGACGTGGCTTAACAAATCTATTTCAAATTCTGTCATCTCCATGAATGGCTATAATGTATATCGTTCCGACCGATCTAATAAGTCAGGAGGTGGCGTTGCCATCTATGTGAAGAATCAATTTTATGTATCTATGTTGATTTCCAAATCGATCTGTAAGGAACTTGAATTCTTAGCCTTGAATATTGAAGTGTCCAAGGGCCAACAGGTTACGGTGGTAGGTTGCTATAGGCCCCCCTCAGCTGTCAAGGAGTCCTTGTCATCATTGGCTAGCCTTTTATCTCAACTTGACTACAAGGAAATAGTGATAATTGGTGATCTAAACTGGGACTGGCTAACTACAGTGTCAGATGATCTCAAAAACCTTTGTATCTCAATAAATGTCACTCAGATCGTGGATAGTCCTACTCGCCCTAATATTAAGTCCCCTAGTAAATCCTCTTTAATTGATCACATTCTAACAAATGTTCCCCATAAATACCCAGCAGTGGGAGTGTTTGCTAATGATGTGAGTGATCATTGCGTAGTAGCTACGATTAGGGACACAAAGGTCCTGAAAGTTAAACCGCGCTTTATTACTAAGCGTGACACTAAACACTTTGTTGAACAGGGTTATTTACATGATCTGTTTTACTTTGATTGGGGTAAAATTGATCTGATTGATGATGTTGAAACTGCATGGTCTTATTTTTATTCTGGTTTTAAGGAAATTATTAATAGACATGCACCCCTGCATAAATTTAGAGTGAAGGGCCGAGATAATCGCTGGTTTTCTGCTGAATTATCTAATCTCCTACATGAGAGGAACAAGGCCTGGGCAAAGGCTAGAATGTCAGGTTTAGAGCTAGACTGGCTTCATTTTAGGCAGCTAAGAAATAGTTTCACATCTCAAATCAAAAGCGCAAAATCTAAGTATTATCTGTCAGTTACCACTGAGAATCTGAACAATCCGAGAAAATTCTGGAAGGCCATTAAATCTGTATCTGCCGATGGAATCTTGAATGAGCTACCTCCTTGCCTTGCCACTGCATCTGGCACTATATCGGATAGGGCTACTATGTTTAATTGTTTTAATGAGCATTTTGTGTCCTGTGGCTCTCTATTTGATTCTGTTTCTAACTCTGCTTCTGTGAACACCACTGTTTGTGATTCTGTACAAGGGGGTATAGATCACCCTTTCTATTTTTCTCCTTTTACTGTTGATCTTGTTCATGAAGCCTTAACCAAGTTAGATCCTAAGAAACCGGCTGGTCCTGACAACTTAGAACCTTTCTTCTTAAAGATGGCTGCAGATTTTATTGCACCACCTCTTGCATATCTTTTTAACCTCACCCTCAGCACCAAGGTGATTCCAAAAGTGTGGAAGTCAGCCTATGTTCTGCCTTTGCTAAAAGGAGGGGAGGCCACGTTATTAAATAATTATAGGCCCATCTCTAAATTATCAGCACTGGCAAAGATCCTTGAAAGCCTTGTGGGTGAACAGATAAAGGAGTTTTTATGTTAAAATGACATCCTATCTAAGCACCAGTCTGGCTTCAGAAAGCAACATAGCACCATTACTGCAACAATGAAGGTGGTGAATGATATTACGGGCATTTTAGACAAAAAACAGAGTTGTGCAGCTGTTTTTATTGATTTGTCCCAGGCGTTTGATACTGTTGACCATCAGATATTGAAGCAGAGGCTGACTAGTATTGGTATATCAGACCATGCTGTGGGGTGGTTTGTGAATTACCTCTCAGACACGTCACAATGTGTTCAATTTGATGGGCTCACTACTAAGTGGCTAAACATTACAAATGGGGTTCCCCAGGGCTCTGTTTTAGGTCCGCTTTTATTTTCTATCTATATTAACAGCTTAGGTCAAAATGTGGATGGAGCCAATTTTCATTTTTATGCGGATGATACTGTGATGTGCTGTGCTGGCCCCTCCATTAAGGAGGCTGTTGACAAACTGCAGGCAGTTTTTAATATTATTCTGACCCAGCTTGTGCAACTAAAGCTTCTCTTAAATGCTGACAAAACCAAGGTAATGCTGTTCACAAAGGCCAGGAAGAAGCCTGAAACCACCTTAAATATAAATATTGTTACTGCTCAGGGAAAGGTATTAGAAGCTGTTTCCTGTTACAAATATCTTGGTATCTGGCTTGATGATCACCTTTTTTTAAACCTCAGGTTGATAATCTACTTAAAAAGCTAAGGTTGAAGCTAGGTTTTTCTTTTAGAAACAAGTCCTGTTTCTCGTTTGAGGCCAGAAAAAGGCTAGTCTCGGCAACCTTTTTACCAGTGCTTGACTATGGTGATCTGTTTTATATGAATGCTCCTGTCCATTACCTGCACAAGCTAGATGCCGCTTATCACAGTGCACTGAGATTTGTTACAAACTGCAAAGCACTTACTCATCACTGCACTCTGTACGCCAGGGCCGGATGGCCATCACTTACTTTACGGAGGCTCGGTCACTGGTATGTTCATTTATAAAGCTATGTTAGGTAAGCAGCCTTCTTACATCTGTTCTCTTCTTGCACAGAGTCCTGTGGGTAATTACAGCTTGAGATCGCAGGATGTGGTTTTGTTACATGTGCCAAGTGCAAGGACTGACTTTGGAAAGAGAGCTTTTATGTGCTCTGCTCCGCTTGCTTCGAATAGTCTCCAAAAAGACTTGAAACTAAGCGAAATGGTCCCTCTACCTGATTTTAAAGCTCGCATAGGTGAAATGTTAAATGATTCAGCTGGTACTTGTCTGACTTCCAAATGCACTTTCCTTTTGTTTTTTCTGTTGTGTACTGTATGTTCTGTCTGTAACTTATTTGCTGCTATGTTGGCCAGGTCTCCCTTGAAAAAGAGATCGATGATCTCAATGGGACTACCTGGTAAAATAAAGGTAAAATAAATTTAAAAAATTTAAAAATAACAAAACAAGCTTCTGGGTGCAAAACAGCAGTTATGGCCCCCAATAGAATATAAGCAATTATACACTCAATACCAACACGAGAAGATGTAAAAGACATGCAGCGAGCTGCTGCAGAAAATGAAAAAGCTGAATGGGAAAGAAGGGGGGCAAAAGAAGGAGAGGATGGATTTTGGAGAAGTGCAGAGGGGCTATTAATAGCACCAACTCCTTTACTAACCCTACTAATCAGTGAGGCACATGGAGTGGATCATTGTGCATGGGGAGAGGTGATGTAGTCTATAAAGAAAGGGGGGTTTTGGTCTCCATATTTCCAGAATTCAGTGGATTACCAACTAAGCCTGTGTGAGGTATGTGCACAAAGTAATATTAGGAAGGGTTTGACAGCCCCTATAGGACACATACCGATACCTGAAGGCCCGTTCAAACATTTGGTAATGGATTACGTGGACATGTTGAAAAAGGTATGGGGGAAAAGATACATGTTGGTAGTTTAGGGTCGGTTTAGGGTGGAGGCAGTACCCTCCAAAGATCAGGGGGCAGGGACAGCAGTGAAGTTCTTAGTTAATGAGGTAATTCCAAGGTTTGGCATTCCTGTGACCATAAACTCAGATAATGGGCCGGCGTTTGTGGGCCACGTTCTGAGGCAAGTAATGCAAGCCTTGTGTGTGTATCAGCCCCAATCTCAGGGGATGGTGGAACGCATTATGACTGGCATTAATGAGCTATAGGATGCAACAGAACAGGATCACTCACCTTAGCCCGCATTAAATGTTGACAGGAAGGACAATGCCTGGGAGGCTCCACACTGGAAGTGTTGGAATTAGAATTGCGAATATGTGAAGAAACTAACTGCTATACATAAGACTATATTTGAACAGGAAAAAGCCAAGGAGCAGGAAAAACCCAGAGGAGAGACATCTCTTGAGACCTGGAGACCTGGGCCCGTATTCACAAATAATTTTATCTTACCACTAGGAGTACTTCTAAATCACACTAAAACCTTTTAGTTAGGAGTCCCACCTTAAAACCTATTCACAAAGCTACAAAGACAAACTCATACTAAGGAATTCCTAGAATTTTCAAGCTAAGAGTGAGGGCGGGGTTGACGTCGTTGCTATGGATGACGTTGTTTCTCATGAACGAGCTTACTCAGAATGCCCACAGCGATTGGCTGATATAGGGGATGGGTCTCTGCCCGCGATTTCAACCTAGCAAATTATATGCTACTGAAAATGGGTATGTAGGCCTACCTGTTCCTGTTATATTCTAGTGGTGTAACGGATCGCAGTTGATCCGTGATCCGTACGGATCAACCCCCACGGTTCGGCACGCATATAATCCGTGGATTAATAGCTAAATTGAACCATCATAGAGAAATACAGTTTTTCTGCCGCCGTCACATTTTAAAGTAACAATTCCCTAAATCTCGATGCAGAGTTACAGCGAAGAGATAGACAACCATGTAGCCTATGTTTTGGTTTGCTTTGTTTTTCATACTAAATGCCTTTCTGGGAGGCAGGTTTTTAGAAACGCTACCGAATTAAATAAAATTTAAACATTAGCGATCTTTTATTAAATTAATTCAGGCATAAGACCACCCTAGTTAAATCGCCTAAGGCGTACTGAATCAAAAAATGTATTTTGTGAAATTTTCGAATAAAGATTTAGTGAAATAACTTAAATTGAAAAACTGAAATGATCATTCATTCAATTCCTTGAGAATAGTTCCTGGTAATTTTTAGTGGAAACGCGCCTTTGGTCCCCGTTATTTATTTTTTTGCTGATCCGAAAAATGATCCGATGCACCCCTATTATATTCTAAAAAAGATTCTAAAATACAAATGTAGGCTACATGTCACTGATTTAACATGAAACCGAGAATACTGACTAGTCAATTGGTTACATGTCTGCATCTCGTAAACAATCAGCGGGTATCTATATATAATATATATAATATTATATATATAATACCCTCGCGATTGAGGTGGTACCTTTTTATGAGCTCTGTATCATTCAATATCTCCAGTGTTGACGCGATTGCGACAACGATTGCCGGCAGCAGCAGATTTTCGGATCGCCGTGAGTAGGTCTTTAGCGACTTAGAAGTCCTCTTGACTGCTTCTAACTTCTCCTGGACTTAGGAGCTGTTTTTAGCTCTCAAACCCTTTGTGAAATACTCTTATCCCAAAAATGTAGGAGACCTAAATTTATGAGTGACACGCCCATTATTTTTCGGAGTTGCTCCTAAATTGCGGAGTTAGGACCATCTTTTACCCTTAAAATGCTTTGTGAATACGGGCTCTGGGCCTTTATCTGCCAACATTGCCCTGGCGCAAGTTCCTGTCCAGTTTGCTGGTACTATCGCTATGAAAAAATTAGGCGCATTACGAAAGGGAGTAAAGGCTAACTCCGGATTTGGTCATGAAATATGGGACTGGTTGGATAATGCTTTTGGCCAATGGGGGACATGGCTAGCAAAGGCAGGATTCATAATTGCTGTTATACTTGCATTAGTGGTTGTAATGGTGTGCTGTGTGTTACCTGTCTTGAGATCTTTTCTCACCAGAGCTATTGTGACACAAGAGCTGGTGAAGAAGTTGTATGACGCAGCTACAGAACACCACCTCATGCTCCAGCCACTGGACCCAGAGAGTCGCGTCAATGCATTGCCTAATTATGAGAACATAACTCCAGTGATTTATGAGCAACCTGACTATTACGATTTAAGTAGTGATAGTCTGTAAGAGCTGTATGATCTTTTTTCCTCTCTTGATAAAAGTGAGAGGGTTTTGATGGTGCAGCCCAGGGCCATTAGTCATATTTTGGGGTGGAACTCCACATAGTCAAAGAGAAAACTGCGTTATAAAGCAGGTTCTTTAGTTCATTGGCCTCTGGAAGTCCGCCCCAAGAAATGGCTAATGAGTTAGCTAATGAGTTAGCGAAGTGCAGATGTATTTTTAATATTGCAGGATGTTGGGGAGTGGTGTAGGGACATAACTGTTTTGATGTATGAGTAAGACGTGTGATGGAGGGGATTGGCAGCGCACTGCAGCGAAACTGGCAGTTCCCTCAATTTTCATTGTTAGATTACTGGGACAAAGGTGAGCCTACTGTCCTGCTAAAAGAGTATAACATCACGGGGAGTAGAAGTCGGGTGACAAATGGTCTCTTTGGCATAAATATCAAGGAGATACATTTTATAAGTACGGCATTGGTGCTAGTTGCCAACAACCACCACCACACTGAAGTTCGTGCAAATACTTGTGAAAGGTTTATCTGTATCATGTATGGCACAGATATTGTATTTTCTACTCACCCTGCAGTCTGCCGAATATATCACAGCTATGTTGGCAAGACAAAATTGTCTACTTGGTCTTTCGAGCCAGGTTTGGGGTGGACTGAGGGTGGACTGAGGGCATCGCCAGGAATGTCATTGGTTGGTATAGTAACCAGGTACCCCGGAAGTATACGCCTTCAGTCTGTATATTGCCGGCTCAGCTGGTTTGTAGTTGGCTTCTTCATTAAGTAAAGATCACTGCTGTTGCACGTTCGCTCGCGATTGTGTCTCTGTGAAAGTTACCATTTAAACTGGCGTGGTGGCAGCGGTTCCTGGACTTGTGTCTCAACCCGAAGACGGATAACAATCAAAGCGTCCACCAGGGAGAAGTCCTTCACGACCTCTGTGAGCGCTCTGGCAGAGTAATCAATGCCGCCTTTGCCCACCCCATCCCTCCCGTCCAAACAAACATTAAAATCCCCACCCAGTGTCAGGGACCGCATGGTTGAGAGGCATCCGGGTAGGTCCCGGAAAACCTCCAACCTGTGGCCCCTCCGGACGGGGGCGTACACTTTAATCACAAGAAAAGAAACTTCATTAAAATTAAAATCTACGTGCATAACTCGTCCCGCCACTGTGCCCACCACCTCCTCAACTACTAAATAAAATTCCCACCCCGTCTGAATGGATCCCCCCCAGAGACCACCCCGAGGGCCCCCACACCCACTCACGTGTGAAAGTGGTTGCGTCCTCCTCGTCCCTGAGGTGAACTTCCTGCAGGAGGAAAATATCCCCCCGCATGGTTATCAGGGACGAGAAGACAGTGACACGCTTTGCGGGGTCATGAAGACCCCGCACATTTGCTGTAATAATAATAAACATTTTGTGAGAAAAAAGGGAAAGCAAGCAAAAGACATAATGAAAGAAAAATAAAACACTAAACACTAAAGATAAAACATTGAACACTAAACATTAAACATTGAACACTAAACAATAAACATGAAACAACCCCCCCCCCTTAGGGAAGCTCTGCCCCAGATGGGGCCGCGTCCATTCCCAAGGCCTCAATGAGGTTGTCCACAGCCCACCCGTCCAGGAAAGAGGACAGGGACCCCAGCTCCACGTCCATGTCCACCCCCACCTCTGACCCCACCAGCACCTCATATCGGTTGCCTAGCAGGATTGAGGGGGCTGACTTGTTGCCCCTAGGGTACTCATGGTCCCTGGATGAGGCATGCTTCCTGGCCGGTGTAGTGGCCCACTCAGCCATGCCCTCCCCCGTGAGTGAGGGGGAATCCCCCAATTCCACAGGGGTAGGCAGATCCAGGGTATTGAGGAGGGCCACCTCCTCCAAAAAAGGAGACATGGCCCCCTCCCTGGACTCCACCGCCACAGTCCCAGACAGGGGGGAGAACAGCTCCGGTGATGACGCCACTGGAACTGCCTCCTCGCCACCGATGCCGTCCTCCCCTGCAGGCGCCGAAACCTGGGGGGAGTCCGAAGCAGGGGCTAAAGGGGGGGCCCGGGCCCATCCTCGGCCAAAAACAAAGTGCCTTGGGGCCACTGAAGGAGGGGTGACCAGGACAGGAGCTGAGGCTGGAGCAGGGGCAGGGGTGGGGGCAGAGGCAGGGGTAGGGATAGAGGCAGGGGCTGGGGTAGGGGCAGGGGCCGGGGCAGGGGCAGAAGCAGGAACCAGAGCCGGTGCTGCTCTCGGGGCAGGGACGGGGACTGGAGCCTGATCCTCCTCCAGAGCTGTAGCTGGAGTCGGAGCTGGAGCTGGTGCCAGATCGGGCGCGGGAACGGGATTGGGAGCAGGACCAGGAGCTGGGGTGTGTGTGGTGGTGAAGGAGGTGGTGGAGTTGGAGGTGGTGGTGGTGATAAGGGGGACTGAGGAAAGGATGGGTATCGGGTCTGAAGCTGAGGTCGATGGCTGGGCCTCAGCAGCAGTCGTGCCTGGGGCAGAGACCCGAGCAGCAGGTGTTGTCTGCCCGGGCCCTGGAGCCTTCCCGGGAGCGATCCTGCTCCCGCGTCAAAACGTACCGTGTTCTTTAACCGCGCCCGATAAGCCGGCACTCCACCTTCTTTTGAAGTGGTTGTGGTCATCTTTCTCTCCAAAAAATGAAGCTCACAATTATTTTTTTCATAATACAGGGCACACAACACAGGAAACCATACAGAAAACAACACTGTTTCAATACAGAACATTACAAAAAATGCAAACTAAGTCAGAACTTTTTTCAAACACAACCGAGGTCAAATAAATCATACAGAAAAACCACAAAAGACCAACACGTAACATTTATTTTCACCTTTTAACACAAAAATATATATATTAATATTAAAGAAAAGTGTTTTCCTGTGTTGTGAACAGACCTGCTGTTTTTCCGTCCTGCGTGTTTAGTATTTTTCGGTTTGCTAAAGTTTGCCGCGTTAGTTTGACTGATCTGTTAGTTATCTGTAGTTTCTTATCTTTGCGTAGCTTATTGGTACTTAATTGCTATTACTGAATTAGATTAGCCTTGTTATTCCTTAGTTTCGACAGGTTATCCGCAATTGTTAGTTTGATTGTTAGTTTGATTGTAGCGAATTGTAAACAGTCTTGAGTAAATCCGTGCAATTATCACGCTATTCAACTCTGTTGATATTCAACTCAAAGCTGTTTTGATCCATTTTTACCTTTGTCGGTGTGGTGATGGACAACAGGCTGTCCCTATCAATGAACATTGCAGCGGTAAGCCGGGCGTGCAGATTCTTCCTGTATAACATCAGGAGGATCCGTCCCTTCCTTACCACGTACTCTACCCAGCTCCTGGTCCAAGCAATGGTACTGTCCCGCTTGGACTACTGCAACTCACTCCTGGCTGGCCTTCCCGCATCTGCCATCAGACCCCTGCAACTCATCCAGAACGCTGCAGCCCGTCTGGTCTACAATCTTCCTAGACACTCCCATGTCACCCCCCTGCTCACTACCCTCCACTGGCTGTCTGTTATAGCTCGCATCAAATTCAAGACATTGGTCCTAGCATACCAGGCAGTCAAGGGATCAGCCCCAACATACCTCCTCAAGATCTTCAAACCCTACACACCTGCCAGACCACTCCGTTCTGCTACCTCAGGACGCCTAGCACCTCCCCCCCTCTGCACCTGCGCTTCCCGGTCACGTCTCCTGTCGGTTCTTGCTCCACGATGGTGGAATGACCTTCCTGTGGAAGTCAGAACAGCTGAGACCCTGGCCACCTTCAAGCGACGACTGAAGACTCACCTCTTCAGGGTGCACCTCTCCCCGTAGTCCGGTTTTTGTTAACTTAGGGACATAGTTGCTTAGTTTTACACGTCTACTTGTTTATGTATTGTATTAGGCTTAGGCATTATTTTCTGCATTGATTGCTTTATTGCTACCTCTGAATTATGGCTACAGATTTACCTACAGGGTCCTAGTTTAACTATGTGGTTGCTCCTAGCACCCAGGAACTGTACTTCCCACTAGGGTGGCTTTAAGCTAAACTGTTCTTGACTACGGTTAACACTTTGTTGTACGTCGCTCTGGATAAGAGCGTCTGCCAAATGCCTGTAATGTAATGTAATGTAATGTAAAGAAAAGGAAAGGAAATATAAAGGAAAAACTAAACTAGAAAAGGGACAACCACTGAAACACTCAAAACGAAAACAAAAAGTATACACAAAAAAGCACCTGCCCCCCCTCCCTCCTAAGTCCCCCACTCCAGGCGGTGTCTGGACCACATCAATAGTGTCCAGCAGATTGTCCACTGCCCAACTGTCCAGATAAGGGAACGGGGAGGCCAGCTCCAGGTCCATGCCAGTGCAGAAATCAGCCCCCTCCTCAGACCCTGCCAGCACCTCAAAGCGGTTAGTAACCAGCGGGATTGAGGGGGCTGCCTTGTGGCCCCTTGCCTCTTCGTGTTCCCCGGACAGGGGCCTCTTCCTCATTGGCTTGGTCACCCAGACCGCAGCTCTGTCCCCCGCGGGCTCAACCGGATCCCCCCATTCCGCAGGGGTCGCCAGGTCAGATGTTGTGGGGAGGGCCGCCACCTCCAGGGATGGGGACAGGGAAGCCTCCCCAGACTCCGCCAATGCAGGCACAGGCAGGGGGGAGAACAGCTCCGGCAACGATGCCACAGGAGCTGCCACCTCCACGCCACCAGTGCTGTCCTCCACACACGCCCCCGCCAGAGGGGAGTCTGGAGCAGGAGCTGGAGGGGAGACCCATGCCCTCCCTCGCGCGAAGATGAACTGCCCAGAGGGCACAAGAAGGACAACCTGGACTGAAGCTGGGGCTGGGGCTGGGCTGGGCCTGGCGCTGGAACCTGTGCTGGGACAGGAGCAGGAGCCTGGGCAGGAGCAGGGGCAGGGTTCATCGATAGTCATGGGCCCCGGATGGGGGCCGCAGCCTGATCGGGCGCGGGGGCCGATGCAGGAGCGGATACAGAGGCCAGAGGAGGTGTGGTGGCGATGGGAGAAGTGGAGGGGGTAGTGGGGGTAGTGATGGGGGAGGTGGAGGGGGTGGTGATGGGGGAGGTGGAGGGGGGGATAGGAGAGGAGGAGGGGACAGGTTTCGGGACTGGTATCAGAACTGACACTAAGGCCGATGGCTGGGCCTCAGCTGCAGGTGCGCCTGGAGCGGAGACCCGGGCAAGAGTTGGAACCTGCCCGGGACCTGGGCTGTGTTTGAAACCGTTCCCTATTCCCTATATAGTGCACTATATAGTGTGCTCGCCATTTTGTAGTGTTCTCAACTGTTAATTTCATTCACTATATAGTGCACTATAAAATACCCACAATTCACAGTGATTTGTAGTGAACAGCGAATGTACCCTACAATTTATCCCGTATACCACAATGCAATGCGGTCGTGTCATACCGAAGGAGAAGATGTGAAGCAGAAGAGAGAATGGTGGTGAATCATGGTGATGGTAATGTTAGCTAACTGCTTTAGCCACCGATAGCTACCGTTGGAAACTGTATCTACCGTTATTACCACTATGGAAGTTGGTGCTAGTCGTGAGCTAACTAACATTAGCGCACAAGCTAGTTAGCTCACAACTTCCATAATGGTAGCTATTGGTGGCTAAAGCAGTGGCTAGCAGACAGCACCACAGTTGACAAAACCACACTTGCACATCATTAGAATTTCAACAATTTATTTGGGATTTAACATTAAAAACTGAACATGCAAACCCGATACTACCTGAGTTCATTTCAACCTGCTGCCATGAGTGCTCGGTTTGTTTACGTGATACTGGGCGCATCCTGAACACTATATAGGGAATAGGGAACGAGTGAACGGTTTCGAACACAGCCCTGGAGTCTTCCCAGGAGTGACCTCCGCCCCTGGTTTTCCACCCGAGGCTGGCACTGCCACTACCACCTCCGAGCCAACAGAGGGCGCTGCGCCCCCAGGAGACGCCAGGTGGCCGACCGCATGGTCGTTAGAGTCCTGCCCTTCAGCAAACAATTCAGCTAATGTTTTTCTCCTCAAAGGTCAGGCTCTAAATAAATGCCCCTCCGATCTACACAGATGGCATTTCTTTGAGGCCTCACAATCCCGGCTTGCATGGTCAGCCGACGCACAATATCGGCATTTAGTCATGTCGGCCTGGCACACCTCCTGCAGTACATCAGCTGACTCGGGAACTGTAAGTAACCCCTGTCAGGCCCGATAGAAAAGCTCCCCGGGGGTAAGTAAAAAGAGGTTTTCTTAAAACGGATGGAAAATCGCCGCTTCCCAGTCCAAAACCCATGTTTATTGAGGATCTTGTCCCCACCCCTCATCTCCAAACAATAGTTGCTTAAGAAAATAACCACATCTTCCATCCTAACAAAAGGGTTGTACATGTGTACCACCAGTGACCTCCACTCCTGTCCCTGGAGGAGCTCCACCCGAACTCCCTCCAGTACAGAAACGTTAGCATGCTTTTTACACAACTGAAAAAACTTCTTTGAAAAAACTCAAATCGAAAAAACCCTGTGCAGAGAAATCTTGCATGCAGTAGACAAACTCAGGCTTAAGGTGAAAAAAAACCTTTAAAACCTTCTCCACAAAGTAATCAAGCGTGAACCTCTTCCTTATCTCCTTATCCGCTCCAAAATTGAACCGCACCGTATTCTTTATCCACGCCCAATAGGCCGGCAACCCACCATCTGAGGATGTGGTAGTCATCATAGTCTTGGGGTTAGAGAGGCTGGCGATAACCCAGCTACGGCATGGTCTTTCACAAAAAGACTAAGCACAGAAACGTAGGGCAGAGTTTAAATAATGAGAACATAATGGGGCACAGGTGGTACAAAATCAGGAACAATGAGACACAAGTGGAAACACTCAAGACAATCAAACCATTAATCAATTAAACAATGAGACAATCAGGGACGTGTAGACAACACAGAGAGGGAACAACACAAAGTTCAGGTGGTTCTTTGGCAGCCCCTGGTGGAGGAAGCAACAGGGGAAGACCTGACAGATAGCCCTTTCGACAGACATTAATTATAGTGGTTCGGTGTTGCCCTTTGGTGATTTGATGGGAAATAGGGAGCCATAAACCAATCCTATGATTCCTGGCATCGCATCATAAATACTCCAAGATCCCACTGTATTGAAAAAATCTGACACTAGTTAGATATCCAACCAATCAAGGCAAGCAATAAAATCGGCCCTTAAATCCAGCTAGCACAGGCATCGATCCACCAGTCTAGTTATAGTTGAGGCTAGGCAATCTGCTGTTAAGACGAGGTACAATAGTTGGTGATTTGTCCTGCCGCTGCTGCACCGCTGTAGTCAGGGCCGGATCTCCGCATAGGCCTGGGCCTAGGGTCCAAATGTCGCATGGGGTCCGGAATTATGGGGAAAATATGAATATTGATATTATGTTTTTTTATATATATATACAGTACTGTGCAAAAGTTCTGTAAAGTAAGAATGCTTTCATAAATAGAAGTGTTAATAACTTATTTTGATCAATTAACAAAATGCAAAGTGAATGAACAGAAGAGAAATCTAAATCAAATCAATATTTGGTGTGACCACCCTTTGCCTTCAAAACAGCATCAATTCTTCTAGGTACACACACAGTTTTTGAAGGAACTCGGCAGGTAGGTTGTTCCAAACATCTTGGAGAACTAACCACAGATCTTCTGTGGATGTAGGCTGCCTCAAATCCTTCTGTCTCTTCATGTAATCCCAGACAGACTCGATGATGTTGAGATCAGGGCTCTGTGGGGGCCAAACCATCACTTCCAGGACTCCTTGTTCTTCTTTACGCTGAAGATAGTTCTTAATGACATTGGCTGTATATTTGGGGTCGTTGTCCTGCTGCAGAATAAATTTGGGGCCAATCGGACGCCTCCCTGATGGTATTGCATGATGGATAAGTGTCTGCCTATGTTTCTCAGCATTGAGAACACCATTAATCCTGACCAAATCCCTAACTCCATTTGCAGAAATGCAGCCCTAAACTTGCAAGGAACCTCCACCATGCTTCCCTGTTGCCTGCAGACACTCATTATTGTACCACTCTCCAGCCCTTCGGCGAACAAACTGCCTTCTGCTACAGCCAAATATTTCACATTTTGACTCAACAGTCCAGAGCACCTGCTGCCATTTTTCTGCACCCCAGTTCCTATGTTTTCGTGCATAGTGGAGTCGCTTAACCTTGTTTCCACGTCGGAGGTATGGCTTTTTGGCCGCAATTCTTCCATGAAGACCACTTCTGGCCAGTTGTACCTGGGTCCCACTGGTTTCTGCCAGTTCTGAGCTGATGGCACTGCTGGACATCTTCCGATTTTGAAGGGAAGTAAGCATGATGTGTCTTTCATCTGCTGCATTAAGTTTCCTTGGCTGACCACTGCGTCTACGGTCCTCAACGTTGCCCGTTTCTTTGTGCTTCTTCAAAAGAGCTTGAACAGCACATATTGAAACCCCAGTCTGCTTTGAAATCATTGCCTGGGAGAGACCTTGCTGATGCAGTATAACTACCTTGTGTCTTGTTGCTGTGCTCAGTCTTGCCATGGTGTATGACCTGTGATATGAAACTGTCTTCCACAACCTCACCTTGGCTGTTTGGCTGTTGGCAGAGTTTGGCTGTTCCTCACCCAGTTTTAAGCCTCCTACACAGCTGTTTCTTTTTCAGTTAATGACTGTGTTTCAACCTACATATGAAATTGATGATCATTAGCACCTGTTTGGTATAATTGGTTAATCATACACCTGACTATAATCCTACAAAACCCCTGACTTTGTGCAAGTGTACCTATAAGAATTGATGCTGGTTTGAAGGCAAAGGGTAGTCACACCAAATATTGATTTGATTTAGATTTTTCTTCTGTTCGCTCACTTTGCATTTAGTAAATTGATAAAAATAAACAATTAAAATTTATATTTTTGAAAGCATTCTTACTTTACAGCATGTCTTCACACCATGCCTAAAACCTTTGCACAGTACTGTATATATATATGTTTTTTACATCATTCATATTACACTTACATGCCTAATCAATATATGTTCATCACACAAGATCCTTATTATTATTAGTAGTAGTCAGACCAATTTGGTTATTATTAATATTAGTACTAGTAGACCAAGATTTTAGCTGGTACCCCTTGCATCACAGCCAATTCCACCACCGATCATTGTGTTCATACACTCACACAGAAAGTACTGCATAGCTTTATGTCTTTGAGATTTTTATTTTAGAAACAAAAATTACCACAATATTAAACAAACCAGTGCTAAATGCATAACAGGAATTATAAATACAATATACATAAGGGTATTGCACAAAATACAAACCAGATTGAAAATATTTATGGTTTGTGCAGCACACTGCTTATTTCTCAAAATTATGTTGTCATTTATTCCACTTATAACACCTGACTAGTCTTTTCCACTTTCCCTACGTAAATTTAAGTAGGAAGTAATTGACCTTAACTGTAGCTATTTATTAAATTAGCCAACGTTACTATAGTCCAAAGTAAGCTAGCTAACAATAAAGAGGACAACTCGGCTCTGCTCCAACGGTAACTACTATGCAATAAACTGTTTATTTCATCACATTACCTCTGTCTTTTTCCCGTTTTTCCTCCTATTCTCTTTTTCTTCCCTGGGCACCAGAAATGAAATGAAATGATATTAAATGTGATAGTGATATTAAATGCTCTTACTAATATTAAATGGTCATTCACTTCGTGACTGTCAGTGTCAGTAGTCAAGATAACTTGCCAATCCCTCCAAAGTGGCATTTCCAGGATCTTACACATGGAGTGACAGAGAGGGGACAAGGCCAAGGCAAGACACACCAGAGGTATAGGAAAAATAAATCCTGATGTCACATCTTAATGAACTTCGGTCAGTTTATTAAACATATAAAGTTACACACTTTTTGTATTAGCACTTTTCTGAACATTTAGATTAAAATATGCAAATTGGGCATAAACCATTAAATATGCTAATGCATACAATTCAAATTCAGTTAGAGCAAGATAGGAGTGAGTGGCTAACATTTGTGTAGTCTCCTTTTGTTAAGACACTTAATATAAAAAAAATACAGAGGGGATATATATTTGCTTCATACACTTCAAGAACTTACTGTATGCAAATAAAAAGGTATTTTCGCCTATTTTTTGGGATATAATTGCTCATAAAATCTTAAATAAACAAGATATAAAAAATCCCCTCTGTATTTATCTTAGGAATACATCCAAGAATCATTTCATACATTTCAGTGACAATACCTTATTCAAGATGAGATAACTGAAAAATTAAGAGTTAAAAACTATGTTTTGAGAAAACAGCTGTCAAAGATTTGCATTGTTGATTGATCGGCATTGATCAGCATGTCATAAAATGTTACAAATACATAGAACTATAGTTATTTGGTGGGACCAAACATCACCATTTTATTGGGTGTGTCTTGCCTTAAGGGGTGGCACATGCTGAATGGACCAATTATTTCTTAATATTCAATACTACTTATTACTACTTGTGTGACTTTCTTCATAATGCTGCTCAGAGGTTTATTTACAGTATTGTATGCAAGTTACTCTGGAACAGAGCATCCATGATGTCTCAATGTAAAGTACAGCCTATTAACCTAAATAGTCTATAACCTAAAACACAGGAGGCTCTCTGATTTTGCATGTACACAAAATGTATTTAAATGTGTCTTTCTTCCTATTAGTGTACCTATGGAAGTGAATACACTCTCAGGGGCATTTGGAAGAGCGAAGTGTCTGCAAGGAAAGCAGTATGCTGCATCTTTGGACTGCGAGTACTCTAGCCATGGGTGGGCCTTATACCACTCACTGTGGAAACTTGTCTTTGCACCCCCTGAAAGGTTTTAGGGAATGCCTGTAAATGTGGCTGCACCAGTGCCTCATTTCTGAATTTGGATATATATATTTTTTTAAAAGTTCTATTAAAAATTGAAAAAAGTTAAACTTCACACTAACATAGTAGGCTATAGCCTATACTCCGTACCTAATTAGTACTGTATCAAGACTGCAACAAGTAGCTTAACACTAACCATCCTAACCCAAACCTAATATTTAAGACTGGTGATTAGGCCTTACTTGTGAGGGCTTGTGGGGTGAGGCCCAAGTGCGACCAATGGGGGGATCAGGATCAGGATCACTCCTGACGAATCAGGGTGCCACTAAAACACAATAGGGAGCAAGGGGCGGTACCCCGCGAGAACTGCTACAGAAAATAAATGGGAAAACAAAAACTCCCAGCGTATAGCGAAATAATAACTACCCACAAAAGAGGGCGAATAAACGCGGGCCGCGAACGGTACCGAACAGTAGTAAAACTGAACAAAAACTCTGGCGTGTAGCCAAACACAACACAACCCAGCAAATAGGGCAACTCTCAGAAACTGGACAGCTTCATGAAATAAGTGCAGAGCTGCCGGCGAGATAAAAGGACCCCGAAAACAGACCAAATACAAAGGTAAACACTAGACTTCTGTAGAAGCGGTGAGAAAACTGAAGTTAATATTTTTCTAGTTTTTCTTTAAGACCGCGAGTAACCGTACCAGCTTCCATGCCACATGATTTGACACTGAAGCACGGAGCAGTGAAAACAGTGAACTGAAGTAGGCAGCGAACACCTGTGAATAATCAGCTGATTAGGTATAGAAGGGGAGCAGGAACGTACTCACGAGGATTGGAAAGGAGTACGCCCACACAGGGGCTAAGCAGGCACTCAAACCATGACATTACTCTTACCATGGCTCCTGACCTGATTGCACCATTAGTGTAGGCTGCTACTGCTAAAGAAACTGCTCTTAGGCTTGAGGTAAAATTACCCACTATAGCAGATAGTCCATAGCTAGATTATCTAGATTTAAATCCGCTATAGCAGGTAGTTTTAAATTGATCTTTTTCATGGTGCTGATTGTACAAGCATGTTGCTGTGTTGGAATTTGTAAAAACAGAGAATTGATATACCATGAGGTCCAACTGGACAGGTGTCTCCTTGCCAGCAATGCCCTCCTCTTCACTATCCTCCTCCTCCTCCTCCTCCTCTTGCTCTCTTTTCAGCTCCATCTGTCTCTTGCTCTCTCTCTTGCTCTCCTTCCAGCTCTTCAATCTCGCTGTCTTGCTCTCTCTCTTGCTCTGTCTCTGCATCTTTTTCTTACTCCGACTCTCCACCTCCCTGCCCATTGTTTGACCTTTTTTTGCATGAATAAGCTTAGTAGATCACCCTACTTCCTCTTTATGTTCTCCCTACTCTCTTACACCTATACAATATGTAAAATGAAATCAATATCTATACTCCTACGTCATAAACTCATAGGGGTCCATGATCAATGTAACATCATTTAAAAAATAAAGAAATGCCAACAATATAACTCAAATTATCAACTGGAATGATATCTGGAATTTTGCTTTGAAAGAGACAAATGCTAAACATGGTATAAGTACTTGTTAGGCTTTTAGACTGATAGCTATATGAGTGATTTTCTGACTGTTTCATGGAATAAATCAATAAGGCATTGAAATTCATTGTAGACTGGTCTTTTTTACAAATACACTGATACATTCATGTTTATGAAAGTTAACATTCTGCATACTCTAATGAAAATTAATTGTTTGTTTTTTCTTCTCTTTTTCCCCACCCTCTCATTTGAGGCGCCCCCTATGGATGGACAGCGCCACTAGCATTCGCCTATATCGCCTATGCCATGGGTAGTAGTCGTGATAAAAAATAAATAATGCAAATGAAATCATATCTACTGTTAAATCTAAGAACTCCACCTCTCAGAATGCCATGCCGGAGAGGGGTTGGGGGGCCCAAATCGGGCCGATAGCAGATAGCGTTCGGAGAGGTGAATGCTTGCTGGGATATTATTATTATGTCAAGAATGTTTCCAGCAATTACTCAGTGAGTATCAAACCAAATGTCTGTTTACAAAATCCCAGATTAAATGAAAGGAAATGCAATGTATTTCTTGATCTCTTGTATTCCTGATCCAACACTCCATTGCTTAAGAAAAATATAATTCACTAACGTTAGTTTTTGAAATATTTATGAATAATGATTGAGAACTATGATGAGGCACTTTGCCGTGTATATATTCCCTTTCGTGCATGTATACAAGAATAAAACATGACTGTCAGACAATCAGAATCAATTAAGTGATAGAAATATTAGCAATGTCCTTTATTATCTGGCTGCCTAAGTGGATGCATAAACCTACTCATGATTGCTACCATAAAGACTAATGTAGGAGACAGTATCAGAAGCTAAAGTACACTATGTTCAGAATGAGATTTTCTTTGGTATTGGTAGTGAACTCTTGTGTGCTGGTAGTGTAGCTGACTGTGCAGATTCATTTTGCTGTTTTGAACTTTTCAGAACTATTCACTCAATTCGTTTTAGAGGATTGTTCAGGGACAGAACACAGTTGGAAGTACAGTATAATGATGTTGGTGTACAGTGTACTACATGTAATTACGTAGCTATTGACACGCAGACTAAAGATTTTTTCACAAATTTTGATCTTTGGATATCTCTGCCACTTTGCAAAGCAAAGGGATATATCCCATTTACCATGTCGAATCATAATAAAACCGAGTGCATTTTTGTGGAGCAGATCAAAAGAGGGACTTTTGCTTACATTTTAAACATATATTTTTCAACAACCATGTATAACTTGCTCTTTAGCAATTCATTTTGGAGGAATATATCAGCATAGGTGGAGGGTGTGTAAGGGTTGGAAAGCTTAGCCTTTCCCTGGCCACAGGCATGGTGATTTGTATGCATACAATTAAATTAAAATATACATATATATATAAACAATTAAATACAAATGCTAGCGATAGAGGATTCGAGGTGGCGTTAGCTCACTCAATCCACTGCCTACTGCGAAGGTAACTAAGCTGGCCAGCTGTCGCCGATTGCTGCATGGTTATTAGGTTACTAGTGTTAGTTAGCTAGCTAGTTAAGTGCTCCAGTCTCATCCAACAACACATTGTCCTGTCAGTGTAGCAGCAGTTAACAACCTAGCCATGTTACTGTGATTTTCTCTGCATACCGTACTAGGCGCTGCAGTTTCTGCTTAGAATGGGATGATGCAGAGCCGAACCACACAGAGATGGAGGATGTGATGACTGATTCAATTATGGCTGTGTAGAATTGGACCAGCAGTGCTTGCGACAGCTTGAATTTCTTAAGCTGTCGCAGAAAGCACATGCGCTGCTGGGCCTTCTTGGTTATTGTAGTGATATTCCTGTCCCATTTGAGGTCCTGTTGGATGGTGGTACCTAGGAATTTGTACGACTCTGCTCTGCTCACCGTGGTGCCGTGTATTTCCAAGGGAGGGAGTGGGGTGGGCTTCCTTCTGAAATCAATGACCATCTCCACAGTCTTTTGTGTGTTCAGCTCCAGGTTGTTGGCTCCACACCATGACACCAGCTGGCTTACTTCCTCCCGGTATCTGGACTCATCACCGTCTGAGATGAGACCGATGAGATGAGACCGATCAGGGTAGTGTCGTCCGCGGATTCACTTTTGGAAGTACAGTCATTGGTGTAAAGAATTATTTGTATGAGAATTAATAAGCTGGCCTTATATTACACCTGGCACAAAATTGAATAAGTAGCCTACACTTGTGTAATTTTAGAGAAAGTTCATTCCTTTATTTTACTGAAAATTAGCACAGGCACAAAACGCTGACAACTTAACTTATTTCAACCAGTGGGCATTGTGTGTGATATGTGACGTTATGTAGATATTCAACTCACTTTTAGTGAGAATGAATGCAGAGAATGCACACCCTGCAGTTGGTTCACTCTCCACCTATGTAGATCGGTATCAAAGGCTTAATTGATCTAGTAAAAATGGTTAGAATACATTTTCCTTTACCTTGAAAGAGAGTAAAGAGTAAAAATATGCCACTGAGTCTTATAAATTTAACCCCAAAGTTTACTATGCAAGAAACTTAAGAGCATATTGTTGTGGAAATTAAAACTCAGTAGGATCAAAGAGAATTTCTTTAAACAGTATTAAAGCTTTAATTACGAACAGCTGCATGGATCTCCCGCCTTTAAATTCAAATGCGATATTTATAATAATCACAACGGAAAGGGAGGGAACAGTGACAAGAGGGAGCGGAATGGGTAATAGGAACTATGCGGCCACATGAAGATAGAACAGGGTGTTTCTGCAAATCTCCAAAGGGAAGGAGGTTTCCTGTAGTGAGGGAAAACGTCACAAAAGAACAGATGATCTTGCTCTAGCATTACAACTTAATACACATTTTTTCCTTCCACAATTTTTTTACAATCTGCACAATCCTTAAACTTTTACACACTTGTATAAACACTCCGTTAGTGCCTAGAGCTTTTAACCCTTATGTAAAATCTTACAACTGTATAGACACTCTGTTGGTGCCGAGAGCTTTTGACCCTCATCTCTGGGGGAAATGGTTTCATATATAGAGCTGGAAATAGTTAATAGAATCTGTGGGAGAGCTCAGGAAATGTACCATAATTGGAGACACACTTGCAACCCAGTGTGAGCTTAGCCGCTATCATGAGAGCTACCCTATCAGGGTACTACAACTCTCACATGGGGCTGAATTAATCACTGCAATATTCCGCTGTTCTGAACGGCCAGGCCATCATAGGCCTACCCATTTTTGCCAATTGCGGGGGTTATGCAAACATACCCAACAACCTGATCCATTTACAGCCTGTTTTACCTTCATGGCTAACATTAACATTTTATAGACAACATAAATTATATACAGTGGGGAAAATAAGTATTTCACCCCCTGCTGATTTTGTGAGTTTGCCCCCTTACAAAGAAAGGAACGGTCTATAATTTTCATGGTAGGTTCATCTTAACAGCGAGAGACAGAATATTAAAAAAATCCCAGAAAATCACATAATATGAATTTTAAACATTTATTTGTGTTTTATTGAGGAAAATAAGTATTTCACTCCCTAGCAAAACATGACTCAGTGCTTGGTGGAGAAACCCTTGTTGGCAAGCACAGCGGTCAGACGTTTCTTGTAGTTGGTCACCAAGTTTGCGCAGATCCCAGGAGGGATTTTGGCCCACTCCTCTTTGCAGATCCTCTCCAAATCCTTAGAAATCCATTTTCAGTGTTCTGGCTGAGGGAAGGAGGTTCTCACCCAAGATTTCCCGGTACATGGCCCCATTCATCCTCCCCTCGATCCGGTGAAGTCGTCCTGTCCCCTCAGCAGAGAAACAGCCTCAAAGCATAATGTTTCCACCGCCATGCTTGACGGTGGGGATGGTGTTCTTGGGGTCCAAGTCAGCTTTTTTCTTCCTCCAAACACCGCGAGTCGAGTTGATGCCAAAGAGCTCGATTTTAGTCTCATCTGACCACAGCACTTTCTCCCAAGCCTCCTCTGAATCATCCAGGTGCTCATTGGCAAACTTCAGACGGGCCTGTACATGTGCCTTCTTGAGCAGGGGGACCTTGCGGGCACTACAGGATTTCAATCCATTACGGCGTAGTGTGTTACCAATGGTCGTCTTGGTTACTGTGGTCCCAGCTGCCTTGAGATCATCAACAAGCTCCAGGCGTGTAGTTCTGGGTTGTTCCCTCACCTTTCTCATGATCAGGTTCACTCCACGAGGTGAGATCTTGCGTGGAGCCCCAGACCGAGGGAGATTGATGGTCAATTGGTGTTTCTTCCATTTTCTAATTATCGCACCAACAGTTGACTCCTTCTCACCAAGCTGCTTGCCAATGGTCTTGTAGCCCATTCCAGTCTTGTGCAGGTCTACAATTTTGTCCCTGATGTCCTTAGACAATTCTTTGGTCTTGCCCATTGTGGAGAGGTTGGAATCTGATTCATTGATTGATTCTGTGGACAGTTGTCTTTTATACAGGTAACGAGTACTTAATTAGGAGTACTAATTAAGTAAGAGGACTAATCTGTGTGCCTCCTGGTCACATAACCGGTCTGTGGGAGCCAGAATTCTTGCTGTTTTGCTAGGGGGTGAAATACTTATTTTCCTCAATAAAACACAAATAAATGTTTAAAATTCATATAATGTGATTTTCTGGGATTTTTAAAAAATATTTTGTCTCTCACTGTTAAGATGAACCTACCATGAAATTTATAGACCGACCGTTCCGTTCCTTTCTTTGTAAGGGGGCAAACTCACAAAATCAGCAGGGGGTGAAATACTTATTTTCCCCACTGTATATATAACATTAACAATGTGTTTTTATAGTGTGTGTTTTCTTTGTTACTTTTTTTACATTTTACATTTTAAGCATTTAGCAGACGCTCTTATCCAGAGCGACTTACAAGATGTGCATCAATACAAGGTAAGAACAATCATAGTTAGCGCACAAGATCAGTGCAGTAATACAGCAATAGACATCATTGCAGGTGTCTGCATATCATACCTGTAACACTGGGAAAGAAAAGGTTAGTGTTTTTTTTTAATTAAATTTTTTAATTATTATTTTTTTTAAAATAGTGTAGAACAAGTAAACAGTGGTGACGACAGATTGACTAGTTGGACAGTGTTCAGTGGTAGTGGAGTCTGAAGAGGTGGGTTTTGAGTCTCTTGCGGAAGATTGGAAGTGATTCCGCAGTCCTGACCAATTGCGGGAGGTCGTTCCACCAGCGAGGGACCAGGACAGAGAAGAGGCGAGACCGCGAGGAGCGGTTGCCAGGCGCCCGGAGGGATGGGGCAGACAGTTTGCCAGAGGAGGCGGAGCGGAGGGGTCTGGGCGAGGTGTAGGGAGTGATGAGTGACTGGAGGTATGGGGGAGCAGTACCTCTGGCCGCTTGAAAAGCAAGCACCAGTGACTTGAATCTGATGCGTGCTGCGATGGGGAGCCAGTGCAGAGAGGAGAGTAGAGGGGTGACGTGGGTGAACTTCGGCTGGTTGAACACCAGGCGAGCGGCAGCGTTCTGGACTAGTTGCAGAGGCTTGATGGCACAGGCCAGAAGGCCTGCCAGCAAGGAATTGCAGTAGTCCAGACGAGAGATCACCAGGGCCTGGACCAGGAGTTGAGTGGCCTCTTGGGTGAGGAATGGTCGGATCCTCCGGATGTTGTGGAGGGAGAAACGGCAGGTCCGAGTGATCGCTGCAATATGGCTCGAGAAGCACTATGGAGCCTTCCACGGTGATTGACACATCAATCGTCGGGGAGCCCTTCGCAGGGAAGAAGAGCAGCTCTGTCTTCCCCAGGTTCAGCTTCAGGTGGTAGGTGGACATCCATGCGAAGATGTCAGCCAAGCATGCAGAGATCCGTGCCGGGACCTGGGTATCAGATGGAGGGAAGGAGAGAAAGAGTTGAGTGTCATCAGCATAACAGTGATAGGAAAAACCATAAGCAGAAATAACAGAGCCAAGTGACTTGGTGTACAGAGAGAATAGGACGGGGCCTAGCACCGAGCCCTGTGGGACTCCAGTAGAGAGGGTGTGGGGAGAAGTGTCGTGGAAAAAATAACTCAGCAGGATCAGAGAGAATTCCTTTAAACAGCATTAAAGCTTTAATTACGAGCAGCTGCACGGAGACCCGTGTCACGCAGGACGGCGAATCTCCCGCCTTCAAATTCAAACGGATATTTATCTCCAACACAATGGAAGGGGAGGGAACAATCACAAGGGGGAAGTAACAGGGCGTTAACTTACAGGTAAATGGGGCTATGGGCTAACATGAAGATATAACAGGTTGTTAGAACAGCCCTCCCAGGGTCCTAAACCAATGGGAAGGAGGTTTCCTGCCATAGGGGACGAACAACTGTTCCTTTGAAGTTGTGGCGCGAAAAGCCCTTTGTCTCTGACTTCCTGTGGCGCTGCAGCGTCACACTGAATTAATTAGTGTCTACATCCTCTGTGGATGTATCCCAACTCGATACAAATTTCTTCCTCCACAATCCCCCCTTTTGTGCTATTTTTTTACAATCTGCACAAACCTTACCTTACATTTGTATAGACACTTCCTTACATTGGTGTCTAGAGCTTTTGACCCTCATCTCTGGGGGATATGGTTTTGTATGTAGAGCTGGAAATAGCCAATAGCTTTTGTGGGAGAGCTCTTTTTATTTTTATTTTTATCCACCTATTTGAGGGAGACACTTACAACTCAGTGTGAGGTTACCCGCTATCATGGGAGATTGCTACACCTCTCACATGGGGCTGAATTAGTTTGCTGTTCTAAACAGCCAGGCCCTCACAGGTCTACCCATTTTTGCCAATTGTATGTTTGCCTAACAAACATACACAACAACCTGATCCATTTACAGCCTGTTTTACCTTCATGGCTAACATTAACAACATAAATGATACATCTATAACATTAACAGTGTGTATGGTGTGTGTATTCTTTGTTACTTCTTTTCTTGCGATCTTCACTGGAACCTCTAGGTCCAGATTCAGCGGCTTTTTTTTTTTTTCCTGGGAGGGGAGAGGTTTATCTAGCACGTGCCCTCCTCAGTACTCAACTTCGACTTCCCTTTTGTCTGGGAAGGGATGGGCCACGCAGGCCAAGAAACAGGAACAAAAAGCTGTTGCATCTGGAGGGGGCTTCCTTCGTCGTGTAGTGGTTCCAGGTGGGCTGGCTTTGCACTTTACTGCTGGGTCCCAGTCGCTTGGCCGGGGAGTGCGGGTGAAGTCATCCTGGCCGTCTGGATTCATCCTGGCCGTCTGGATCTCCTCCACCTGTTACTGTAGAACCCCTATGCAATTTGTTAGCATCACACAATACCTTTCTTGCATCCTCCATCAGATGCATGCCCATGTCTCCGACCGGATAAAAGTGGTGATGCGTGCTGGTGCCTTGGGTGCTGAGTGGAATTCTGGTGGTGGAACCTGGTTAGGCTGCAGTTCGTAATAAAATCTTTGATTTACCTTATACCTTAAGGGGGGAGGATATGAGGCCTGTTTCGCTGGTGCTGGATTTTCCACATCGAATTGTTGACATGTGATACCATTTTCCCATGTCTGCTGTGCTAGCACGGTAATTTTGGTTTACATTTTTTTTTCCAGTCCCAGTTTTTGTTACAGGCTGCCATCATTCCCCCTTTGCTCACATACGTCACACTGTGATACATGCGAGCACAGTACAGCAATAGGCAGATTGGCGCAACCGGATGGCCAGTCCGGCAGCGCCACAAGCCATCTAAGTGAAGGTACCAATCATTGCCGGCCCATGTCCAATCTTTGATTGCGTCTAATATATATATATTTCTGGGCTTGCTACGTCTACTTGTGAGACAAGCATTAGCAATGATGGAAACCTTCTAAATAAAACCAAAAACATACAAATCGGTATGCACACATGGTACAACATATTGCGTGGAACAGCACAACGTAAAACACTCTTTGTCAGTCATCCCTTCTCCGTAAACGGTACACCGTTTCGGAATGCTCTACCTCCATCTGGAAAACAACGGGGTCAACAGCAAAAGTGAGTTAGTGGCTTAACAGAGTCAGATGTGCAATCATTAATCATCAAGATCTCCCCATCTAACTGGACGGACACGCCCGTGTACACACACATATACATACATAGACATACAAATGCGCACATTCACTCAGTCCTATTTACACTGGTATGCATACCCTAATTCCTAGGGCTGTTCCTGACCAAAACGAATTTCGGTCGACTAACTGCCGTCCGTTTTTTTCCGATTGGTCGAAACCCTTTTGTCTTATATAAGTTTGAATTTTTCTGCGCGACCGAAATAAATCTCGGTCGCCCAATAGTCCATCGATCAAACAATCGACCAGTAGACTAGATTGGGTCAGTCCTACTAATTTCCAAGATTCATTTAATCTTGGAGTCACTTGTTTGTATAAGTTACATACGTAATTATTATTACTATAGTTTTCCCAGGAGTTTCTGACACGACCCAGACCCAATTCTAATGGGATATAGCCTCCTTTATGAATACTATTATTCACCCCAATTTTTCGTTGTAGTTTAAAAAATTTTTTAACATATCTTAGGCGTACATTCTACATGCTACTTCATGACCTGCCATGTTGGTCTGGTTGAACCTCATATGGCTAAGCAGTAAATTAGTATGTGTTCGATATTGAGTTACCAGCACCGAATAGGCCGACTACGTCAGCGAATAGGTCACGCTTTGTGCGTGCCTGTGATTGGACAGCTAGTCTGCCCTTGTAATCGGCTATCAAATCATCTATGCGTGACTGTAGCCATTTGTAAACGATGTACCTCGACCCCCTTTCAAAGTGGTCGGAATCCTGGATCACCCTTCTTTGGTTCACCCTTCCTGCGGCAAACAGAGGCTTCCCCATCTTAACTGGAGGTTAACACTGGTCATTAAACGCCTGTGGTTTCTATCTCTAATCAACAATAAAATTGGGTACATAATATACACATAATCCAGGATGCTACCACGCGATCTGTTAGTTATACCCTCGATATTTAATCAGCTTCACAGTCACTATAATGATGCTTCAAAATATTACTGCTAGCTTAATTTAACCATCATTAAACACAGCATGCTTTGTAGATTGAAGGTGATACTCGAGTTCTGCTTTACCACAGTGTGCGCGTCAAAACCGCACTTCCGTCCTCATCCATTATCACGCATCTTAAATCACGATGGATGGTACTATGAGAGTTCACTCGGAGCACACAGTTAATCTACCTACGGAAATATGTTTTACCTCAGCGAATATTAGGTTAGCTGACTACAGGTTAGCGAGAATGATCAATACTGTCTATATCTTTACTGATCAGTAGCACAAACTTTGAATAGGACCCTTCCGCCATTCGGGTTCACAACACGCACGCGCAGTTTTCAGGACCGCTCCAAGCCGACATTTACCTGAGCCGTCCGTGACCCTCTTCGCTCGGTTCCTCTTTTCATTCAAATACTTCTAAACGTGACAACGACCACGGCATTTCCTAAAAGTTATTCCAACCCCATTCGTAACACCAAATGGAGGTAATTGTGCTACTGATTTATTGCGACCTGAGCCACATATAAATGCATTGATGCAGAAAATACAGCTCAGACTAGCTTCCCATTTAACTCACCGTCAGCCTGATAACCTTTGCTATACAGGTACATTAGCATGCAAAATCTTAATGTCCCCACCCAAAACCGGATTGTACTCACTTCCCACCCCCCCTTTTTTTTCCCTAGCGGCCCCCGGCCCCAACGTGTTTTCTAGTGGACTACATTTGGGAGACAATAGAGCCCCCAGGGGGGGTCTTACGGCTCTGCTTACAGGAAGACAGGGGTGTCTGGGCGGCATGTCGCAAAACCAGTTTTATTGGCGAGTCACAAACTGATTGCCCTGGCTGATCTGGGGGAAAGGAATCCCTTTTGTTGGAGTTTCCTTTGAAGCTCCGCCAAAAGCTATTTCCCGATCGCCACTTGCGCTACTAATCTGATATTTTACACAAATCCTTGGTTTGAATAAAATACAGTTGCTCACTCCAGTAGATGATAAACAGGTCCTACATTTAACCCCATTTGCCTTTGAAATGTAGGTGTAAGCAAAAATAACATATTCCGTCTAATTGAACACCACGTGTTCACCCCACAGCATGTGTTAAATCTATCCTGGGAATTAACTATTTTTCTCTTATTTCTATTCTCTAGTTATTATTTATTATTACTTTAGGCCTATACCTTATAATATGCAGATGACTATTCTTCTCCTTTTTTATTCTGTGGCTTCCTCACAATTGATAAAGATAGGGTCATCTCTCTCATTGTTTTCCTTCATTTCCCTCTGTATCTTTATAACGGCGCCTGCGCGATTCATTCCAGCGCCTTAAGGCTTAATCATGCCAACAAAGGAATGCTAGTACATCTGCCCCGGCCCTAACGCACTCCCCAAATATACTATTTTAGCCAAATCAAGAGATCCATTATCCGGGAATCGGAGATCAGGATTCTTGTGCGTATATTTATTCCTGCTCTTTAATTGATAGCATGTTGCGGATCATAGTGCGTATACATACACATATTTTATTATAATACAATGTTTATTATAATTATTATAGCTATTATTATTACTCTATAGTATACAATAGCTAGCAGAACCGTGATTCAGCTACGAGTCCTGATTCCGCCACTCCGATACGCAACCTTCTGCGAACGGATTCTCACTTCAGTCCCATTGTTCTACGAACTTATTCCAAGAACTGCACCTGGCCACGTAGAATGTTTGAGTAAACATTTTCAACCGGCCTGCACGTCCTTTGTTTGGAATTATTTTACGGGCTGAGTCCCTCTAACCACTGGACATGTGCTCAACACCACGTGTCCCTGATCTCCTATCTTGCAAACGGCTTCTCACTCCTATCCCATTGTTCTACAAACGTATTCCAAGAACTGCACCTGGCCCGGCCCACGTAGAATGTTTGAGCAAACAATTGCAACTGGCCTGCATGTCCTTTGTCTGGAATTACTTTACGGGTGAGTGGAGAACCACTTTGCTCTAAACAAATCACTTTAGTTTGTTTATATAAATTTTATCTAACCGCTGGACAAGCGCTCTCACCACGTATCCACCACACAGCGTCCTGTGTTTTTCGTATCTATAGGCCAATTTTACTAATTTACGAACAACAATCCCGGTACACACAAGCACACAATTCTGTGAGTCGCTTTTCGTCTTGCCACCAGTAGTAAAACCAGTCTAATACTCAGATCCTTTTCGGCGTATTATCAGCTAAACATTTTAAATATCTAATCCAATAATTGACCCACCGCGACCGACTATAACCATAGCCCTAAGCGATCACAGAATGTGCCCTGTTGTTTCACAATGCATATGCGCGACACGACAAACAACACAACATTCACGTGAGATTGTTCATCCTCCCTCCGGGTATGAAATAGCGCCCCAATTCAAGTTATCGGCTGCATCTTGCCACACGTAATTATACGGTCTACTCCCTGGTCCTTTTTGCGTATTATCAGAAATATTTGTATCCAATATCTATCCGATAATTGACCCACCGCGACCGACAATAACCATTGCCCTGACGATAACTTGATGGTCCTATATACACGCGTGACTAGGCGTAGCCAATACTTAGGCTACCGGAGTAACAGTCACCGTAAGCCTAATGCAACATATCTCTCTCCGCGGAGTTCCGACTAGATCTAGGTTTCAACATGTTGTACAACAAGTAAAATATTCTCTTTTACAATGCGCAAGGCCAATGGAATATTTTACTTTCCCTGATATAACAGACGCTCCCTTCGACCTATTTTCGACCTAACCTGCCCGTTCGTTTCGCCTACCGCATCACCAGATTTACGCGATCATTCGTATCCGAAGCTAAATATTTTGAATACCTAATCCCCAGACTGATCCACGGTCCTACTATAACCATAGCTTGTTCCTTTAACGTACTGTTCCCTCACATTAATGCTTACCAAGTCCTGATCAATAAGTTTATCAGCTAAGCATTTTAAATACCTAATCCAATAACTGATCCGCCTTTTCCGACTATAACCATAGCTAAACATTCGTCGAAGTTCCTCTGTTATCGGTTAACCTCCAAACATTCAGTATACTGTTTAAACAAACTCTCTCCTGTGTCCCTGTAATTGCGGAACGCGAGACTCTCTGTTACGTTACTCACCTTCACTGACGGGAACAGTCAAATACCACTATAATGGGTTTTGAATAAGGCCCCAACCTTTCTCTCTATTGCGCAGCGGCGCATGTCTGGTCCCATCAGTGGAAGCAAGGCCGTTCCATCGAGTGTCTGCATTCCCGGGTCGAAGGCACCAAATTGTCGTGGAAAAAATAACTCAGCAGGATCAGAGAGAATTCCTTTAAACAGCATTAAAGCTTTAATTACGAGCAGCTGCACGGAGACCCGTGTCACGCAGGACGGCGAATCTCCCGCCTTCAAATTCAAACGGATATTTATCTCCAACACAATGGAAGGGGAGGGAACAATCACAAGGGGGAAGTAACAGGGCGTTAACTTACAGGTAAATGGGGCTATGGGCTAACATGAAGATATAACAGGTTGTTAGAACAGCCCTCCCAGGGTCCTAAACCAATGGGAAGGAGGTTTCCTGCCATAGGGACGAACAACTGTTCCTTTGAAGTTGTGGCGCGAAAAGCCCTTTGTCTCTGACTTCCTGTGGCGCTGCAGCGTCACACTGAATTAATTAGTGTCTACATCCTCTGTGGATGTATCCCAACTCGATACAAATTTCTTCCTCCACAGAAGAGAGGGATCCTCTCCAGGCCACCTGGTAGGACCGGTCAGCCAGGTAGGACTCAAACCATGTCAACGCAGATCCAGAGATTCCCATCTCGACGAGAGATGAGAGCAGGTTCCGGTGGTCCTCGGTGTCGAATGCCGCCGACAGGTGGAGGAGGAGGAGGACGGAGCTAAGGGATCGGGACTTAGCCCCGTGAAGAGCCTCAGTGACCACAAGGAGAGCAATCTCTGTGGAGTGGCCTGCTCTGAACCCAGATTGGTTGGGATCAAGCAGGTCGTTCTGTAAGAGATGACCAGACAGTTGATTATAGACAGCCCACTCTAATGTTTTGGAAAGGAATGGGAGGAGAGAGACAGGTCGGTAGTTAGAGATGACAGCAGGATTCAGAGAGGGTTTTTTGAGGAGGGGGACAACATGAGCGCATTTGAGGGAGGAGGGGACAGAGCCAGAGGAAAGAGAGGAGTTAATGACATTGGAGACAAAGGGGAGGATGTCCATAGCAATGGACTGGAAGAGGGGGAAAGGAATGGGATCAAGAGGGCAGGTGGTGGGACGGTGAGAGAGAACAAGTTGAAGGATGTCTGAGTCAGGAAGGAGCGAGAAGGAGGACAGAGGGGTGGGAGGTTTAGGTGACAAGATGGGTGAGGGAGAGGTTGGGGGGAAGGAGTTACGAATGACATCGACCTTCTCGTGAAAGAAGGATGAGAAGTCATCGGCGGTTAGAGAGGAGGGGGGTGGGGGAGGAGGAGGGGTGAGGAGAGAGGAAAACGTAGAATAGAGTTTACGTGGGTTGGAAACAGAAGATTGAATCTTAGAAAGGAAAAATGCAGACTTAGCAGAGGAGAGGTTAGAGGAGAAGGAAGCCAGGAGTGTGTGGAAATCAGACAGAGCTACAGGGGATTTGGATTTTCTCCATTTCCTTTCTGCCGCTCGCAGTTTCAGTCGGTTAGCCCGAATGGAATCGGTTAGCCAGGGGGTTGGGGGGTGTAGACGAGCAGGTTTAGCGGATAGAGGACAGAGTAAGTCAAAGGAGGAGGAGAGAGAGGAAAGTAGGGTGGATGATGCTTCCTCAGCAGGTAGCTGAGAGAAGGCATCAGTAGGGGGAAGGGAAGATGCTGACCAGTAGCTGACAGGGCAGCGGGGGAGAGAGAGCGGAGGTTGCAACGGACAAGGACAGTGGGAGCAGGTGAAGATGGTTTAGGCACAGAGGGGAGGGGGAGGGAGAAAGACAGAAAGCAATGGTCAGACACATGTAAAGGCGATACCGTAATGTTGGGTGAGGCGCAGTTCCTGGTGAAGACCAGGTCCAGTTGGTTACCGGCCTTGTGGGTGGATGGGGATTCAGCCATGGTGAAGTCAAAGGACTGAAGCAGGGGGAGGAATGCAGAGGCCTGAGAGGTCTCCAGCGGCAGGTTGAAGTCACCGAGGAGTAAGACGGGAGTGCCATCCTCAGGGAAGGCACTGAGGAGGGCATCCATCTCGTCTATGAAACTCCCCAGTGGACTTGGAGGGCGATAAAGAACAATGATGTGCAGTTTACATGGAACAGTGACAGTGACAGCATGAAATTCAAAGGAGGAGGGTGAAAAGTAAGGAAGAGGAACAATACCAAATCTCCACAGGGGGGAGATCACTATACCTGTCCCTCCACCTCTACCTGAGGGTTGTGGAGTGTGGGAGAAGGTGTAGGCAGCGGAGAGAGCAGCAGGGGTGGCCGTGTTCTGTGGAGTGATCCACGTCTCCGTGAGCGCCAGGAACTGCAGGGAGAGTAGTGAGGCCTGGGCCGAGATGAAATCGACCTTCCGGACAGCGGACTGGCAGTTCCATAGTCCGCCTGCTACCACCACGTCAACACCGGGAGATCTAGGAGGGTGGATGAGATTGGACAGATTACGGGAGTGGGTAGAATCTCTCCTTCTAGGCAATCTAGAAGAGGAGACATGGACTGGGATAGGGAGGTAGCATGTAGTGTTAGATGCAGAGGAAGAACAGGGAGATACAAAACTATGATACTTACCGTGCGGCAAGCACTCCCTAGCTGGCCCCCCTTGGTGGACTCCTGCAGGTAGACTCCTCCGTCTTTGTCCGCCGAGTCTTCGTTCAGTGAGGCTAGGAAGGTGAGGCTCCCACGAAAAGCTGCCGTTATCCACAACTATGGTTGCTAATATAGCCGAGTGATGCCAGGCACTAAGTGGCGAGTGCCACCTGACAACAATACAGACTAATTAACAACTTCTAGGTTCCTTCCGCTACTCGATGAACGCTCAACTACAAACACGGGCTGATATAATAAAACCGATTGAAAACAGCTAAGTAGCAATCAGCTTTAAAATAAAACTACTAAGCAGCGATACAAGCTAATAACCGCTGGACATCAGCAACACAATAGCCTACTAGTTAAGATAACAAAGTAGCATTAAGTGCCACTTGCAACCAATGAAACAGGATACGAACGCAGAAGCTAAGCACAAAATCTAACGCCGGATAATTTACACTTACTGGCACGCGACGAGACAATTCAAACCGAGGTGCAGTGCACACTTTTCTTATGATTTTCATTGGAACTTACCAGTCCAGATTCAGCAGCTTCGGTTCTTCGGTACTGGTTGTTCTCAGAAGGAGAGGTTTTATTCTAGCAAGTCACCTCTGTCAGTACCCAACTCACTTCCCTTTTGTCTGGGAAGGGGATGGGCCACGTAGATCCATCCTGTCAGAAACAGGACGAAAAGGTGCTGCATCTGGAGGGGGCTTTCCTTTGTTGTGTAGTGTTTCCAGGTGGGCTGGCTTTGCACTTTACTGCTGAGCACCCAGTCGCCTGGCTTCAGGGAGTGCCAGGTGAAGTCATCCTGGGCACCTGGGCCTTCTCCACCTGTACCTGTATAATCCTTATATATTTTGTTAGCATCACACAATACCATATCCTTGTATCATCCATCAGATGCATGCCCACGTCTCTGACTGGATAAAGGTTGTGATGCATGCTAGCGCATTGGGCACCGAGTGGAAATCTGGTGGTGGAACCTGGTTAGGCTGCAGTGCCTAATACAATCATTTTATAATTTATTTATGCCTTAAGGGGGGAGGATAATGAGGTCTGTTTTGCTGGTACTGGGTTTCCCACATCGAATTGGTAACATGTGATACAATTTTCCCATGTCTGCTGTGCTAGCATGGTAAATAAAATAAACAATCCCAGTACCAGTCCTTGTTACAGGCTGCTATCATTCCCCCTTTGCTCACATACATCACACTGTGATACATGTGAGCATGGAAGAGCAATAAGCTGATTGGCGCAACCGCACGGCCAGTCCGGCAACGCCACAAGCCATCTAAGTGAAGATAGCAATCATTGCCGGCCCATTTCCAATTGTCAATTGAGTCTACATTTTAAAAAAAATGTTGGGCTTGCTACGTCTACCAGTGAGTCGAGCATTGGCAATGATGGCAACCTTCAAATCAAAAACAAAAACACAAGTCAATATGGAAACATAGTACAAACATATTGTGTGGAATAGTACAATGTAAAACAGTCATCCCTCTCCGGTACACCGTTATGGAATGCTCTACCATCTGAAAAACAACAGCGTCAACAGGGTTTACTGCAAAAGTGAGTTAGTGGCTTAACAGAGTCAGATGTGCAATCATTAATCATCAGGATCTCCCCATCAACTGGATGGACAAGCACATGTACATACACATATACATACATACAGATACAAATGCGCACACTCACACCATCTGAAGCATGCACTTCAGGTATGCATACCCTAATTTCCAAGATTTATTTGACCTTGGAGTCATTTGTTTATATATATATATATATATATATATATATATAATTATTATTGTTGTTCCCAGGAGTTCCTGACACGACCTAGACCCAATTCTAATGTGATATAGCTTCGTTATCAATATTATCATTGCCACTGCTACTCCGGTATCACCACCAGACCTTAACATCTGTGCAGTGTCTTGACAAGGAGACACTTCCTCTCTCACCGCAACGTGGACGGACGTCTGCGTAAACTGAACTGAGAAGTTGCTTCTTTCTGTCGTTAATGCACAACGAAATAATTAACGCATCGCTACTTTGCAACAAATAAGTGGCCTATATGCCCGTATTTCGTTATAAGGCTAAGGTAATAGTGCTAGCTAGCCTAACGTTTTAGCAAAGGATTTACAAACCCCTAAAACAAACTGGTTTATTTCACGGAGCGCAAGAAAGAAGAAGCCTACAATTTGTGATTGCTTCACGCCAGTGGTGTACCGGGTATTTGCTGAATTGCTTCGCCTGAAGGATTACGCTGATGGATTGGATCATGAGCAGCAGTGGGCGTTTCCAGGGCAGCGGAGACGGGTCTAGCGCAGGAGGGGCAAGGAGAGACGGAAAATGGCTGACAGATTATCTCGCTTCAACGAGGACCGTGATTTCCAGTGCCGGTGGGTGCCCTGGAGCGGAGTACGGCGGAGGTGGCGAGGGGAGGGGGAGGATCGCGCAGCCAGGATCGCGCGGCCAGCATCGGAGGCCGAGGCTACGGTTCACACACTCGGGTCTGACGGAGCAGCGGGGCTCGCGGCCTCCATGGGCAAGAACGAGCAGGGAAGTTTGGATTTGGAAAACATATTTTCCTCAAATGGACTACATATTCTCCATTTAAACATCAGGAGTCTCCTTCCCAAGATCAGTGAGATACGTCTTCTCTGCCGGAGCAGGAAGGTGGGAGTATTGTGCTTTTCCGAGACATGGTTAGACAATACCGCCAAGGTCGCTGAAATAGAAATAGAAAATTATGTTGTAATTAGGAAAGACAGAAACCGCAAAGGAGGAAGAGTGTGCATCTATGTAAGGTCAGATATCGGTTTTAATGGTAGAACAGACTTAGATCATGATCTTATCTAAGCAGTTTGGTTGGACATCCTCTTACCCAAAAGCAAACCATTGATAGTTGGGGTATGTTATAGACCGCCTAATCAAAAGAACTTCTATGAACTACTAGAGGAAAAGTGTTCTAGGTGTACCGATCTCATTAACTCTGAAGTTATTATCACAGGTTATTTTAATACAGATATACTGAAGAAGGATAGTCAGGATTTTAAGGCATTGGAACATTTTTGTCGCTCTTTCGATTTCTGTCAGCTGATCAAAGAGCCCACGCGTGTATGTTCCGCCTCCCAAACTGTCATTGATCTAATCCTAGTTTCAGACTAGATTAGGATTTCAAAAAGTGGTGTTATCAGTTATGGCATTAGTGACCATTCCATTATTTACTGTTCTAGGAAGATCCCAAGAAATGTTTTTAATTGTCACAACTCCATCAAGATCAGATCCTTGAAAAAGTACTGTAAGGAGATTTTAATTGATTACCTTAGCGAATTGGATCGGACCTCTATTTTGCAGTGTGACGAGGTTGACAAAGCCTGGGGGATTTTTAAATCCATGTTTTTAGAGACTGTTAACAAACTGGCGCCGGAGAGGGTGGTTAGGATTAAACAAAGAACTGAACCATGGATAAATGACGACATTTTAAAAGCCGTCAAGGGGAGAGATGCATGTTTTAGGAATTTTAGGAAGACTAAGGAAGAGCAATATTGGACAGATTTTAAGAAACTGAGAAATTAAGTGAGCAGGATGATTGATGGTGCAAAAAATCGTACTTTAATGACAAATTAGTGGAGAATAGGAACAACCCCAGCAAAATGTGGAAAACACTGAAACAGTTGGGTTATAGTAATAGATTAATCACAAAAACTGCTAACATCAGCCTGAAGATAGATGGGAAAATCACATCGGACAAAACGGAGATCGCCAACAGCTTGAATGGTTTTTTCTCATCCGTGGCCAAACATCTAGTTTCAAAGTTGCCCAGGCAAACAGATAGATATGGTGAAGCCCACATCCAAGAGTTCTACTCCAAGAAAGGGGTTCAGACAGACACCTTCTCCTTACAGAAAGTGTCAGAGGAGACAGTGCTTAAGAAGCTAGTGGAGCTCAACCCGACAAAAGCGACAGGTGTTGACAATATTCCTGCCAGATTTCTTAGGGATGCAGCTCACGTTATATCCCCCTGTATAACACATATTGTAAATCTTTCTATTGAATCAGGTTCCGAATGAGTTTAAGCTTGCTAGGGTAATCCCTTTATATAAGAAAGGTAGTAAGCAGGATCATGGTAACTACTGTCCCATCTCTATTTTGTGTGTAATCTCTAAGGTTATTGAAAAGATTATCTACGAACAAATTGATAAGTACATCGTATCCCAAGACTTGCTTTATGAATTTCAATCTGGCTTTAGAAAACACCACTCTACTGATTCTTGTTTACTGTTTCTAACAGATCACATTAGGAAAGAGATAGAGAGTGGCAAGTTCTGTGGCATGGTGATGTTAGATTTAAAAAAGGCATTCGATACCGTGGACCACTCAATCCTCTTAATGAAACTGAAAGCAATAGGCTTCAATGATATGGCCATTAGCTGGGTCGGCTCCTACTTAAGGGGAAGGAACCAACGGGTGGAAGTGGGTGGTACTGTATCAGAACTCAAGGCCATAAATTGTGGGGTCCCTCAGGGGAGTGTGCTAGGTCCCCTCTTTTTCCTGCTTTATATCAATGATATGCAGTCAGCCTGCTCATGTGACCTCCCTCTCTATGCTGATGACTCAGCTCTGATGGTTTCAGACAAAAACAAATCAGTGATAGAGAGCAGACTAAGCAACAAGTTACAAGAGGTCAATCACTGGCTCTCTGATAACCGTTTGTCTCTCCATCTTGGGAAAACTGAATCAGTTTTGTTTGCGACCACACAAAAATTGAAAAAATATCCCGGATTCAAGGTGGAGTTGGGCAGCTCTGTTGTCACTGATAAGAAAACCTAGGGTGTGTGTTAGACAACACTCTCTCTGGGGAGAGCATGTCCCAAAGGGTCATAACCAAGGTGAACCACAGGATCAAATTTCTGGCCAGAAATTCTAGATTCCTGGATAGGAAGGCTCTGCGAGCTTTGGCAGGCGCCCTGGTTCAATGCCACTTCTATTATGCATGCACGTCCTGGTATGATAGTGCCAACAAGAACATGAAAAATAGACTACAAACTGCACAGAACAAGCTAGTTAGGCTTGTTCTGAATCTCCCACCACGTACCCATCTGGATCAATCCCATTTTAATAGTCTTGGATGGCTCAAAGTAGAAAAAAGAGTTTCTCTGCTGAAACTGAGCCTGGTGTATAAAATAGTTTCAGGGGAGGTTCCCAAATACTTTCACAACTATTTTAAATACGTTAAAAACAATCATGATCACTCCACCAGAGGGAGCGAGACCAATATAATTCCCTTTCGATTTAAGCTTAGCACCTTTGGACAGCTAACCTTCCTCTATTCAGCTGCAGTATTGTGGAACAGTCTGCCCAACAACATAAAAATGACCACTGGGTTAACTAGTTTTAAGAAATCCTAATCTAATCTAATCTAATTAGGGAAAGCAGGGCAGGGTTTTTTAAAATTATTATTATTGTTATTTTATTTTTTCTTTATTGTGAATGATGTATTGTAAAATGAAAATAATTGGATTGTATATTGTATAAATGTCTGCCTCAGGGGAAATGTTTTTGCACTGATAACCTTGCTGTTGTGCACTCAACTCTGTACGTGTTGCACATCTTGCTGGCCAAAAAGAGGACCACAATGGAAATAAGCCGGAAGGCTTTTTTGTGTTTTTATCCTCGTTAGAGTGTTTTTTAATGGATGTATCGCAGCCCAAATGGGGTGAAGCTATATATGTATTTTAACATTATTTCTAATAAATTCAATCAATCAACCTTCAGGTGCTCCTTGTCCACCAGCCTGGGGTTTGGTCAAAGCCGTGGCCAAGCCACTGGTACTTCAACCTCACCACCAGGCCCTCAAGTGCAGTCGGAAGGGAGATTAAGGGAGAGAAAGAGTAAAGAATAGAAAAAAAGAAGGGGAGGAGGAAATGCGCCCTGGGCACTAATGCACAGCTATTCGTCTTTATTAAAAGGCAAAAAGCATGTACGAAATGAAGAGCAAACCGAGCACATTGGATACTTCTTGATCAGGGTATCATACCTTGACCTTCTTGATCATGGTATCTCCCCTGCCAGGTAAGTAAGGAAATGTGATGCACCGTGAAACCCTTGACAGCTGATTTCTTGGGAATAAAAGAGGGAAACACGTATGGGAAACACGAGGAGGGTGGATTGGTGATAAGAGAGTTTTACTATTATTGGATTGGATTTGTGTATGACCTGGATTGTTTTGACTTACTGAATTGTTATCAACTGGAGTGCCTGAGAACGATGTATTGGATAAAGACCTGGGAAATTACTAACGACTCGGAAATGTATTACAGATTTTGACTGTTTGCCTTATTTCCCCCAATAAACCTTGTTATACTTCCATTGACTGTCTTGTGTGTTTTGTTATTGAGTTGAGTGGAAACCCCACACCCCTGTTCTCGCTACAATATATATATATATATACAGTGCCTTGCAAAAGTACTCAGACCCTTGGAAAGTCTTAAAATGTTGCAGGATTGCAGGATTACAAATGATATGTTCACATTTTTTTATGTTTAATATTTTTACTAAAAACTCAAATATGCTCAAACTGATATAATCAAATATTTTAAATACAAATAAAAACATAAATATGCTGCTTGCATAAGTACAGACCCCTCGCATTGATATTTGGTGGAAGCACCTTTCACTGCAATAACAGCTTTATGTCTTTTTGTGCAAAGTTTCTACCAACTTTGCATACTGATTGGAAGTGATTTTCACCCATTCTTCAGAGCAGAATTGCTCCAGCATGGACAAATATTAAACTTGTGCCACAGATTCTTGATAGGGTTCAGGTCAGGACTTTGACTGGACCACTCAAGGACATTCACCTTTTTATTCTTGAGCCACTCCAATGTAGCTTTGGCTCTGTGCTTTGTATTGTTGTCCTGCTGAAAGGTGAATTTTTGCCCTAGCTTCATTTTTTTTGGAGACTGAAATCGGTTTTCTTGCACTACTTGCCTATTCTTTGCTCCATCCATTATTCCTTCTATTCTGGCACGTTTCCCAGTCCCTGCTGAAGAGAAGCATCCCCATAGCATGATACTGCCACCACCATGCTTCACTGTAGGGATGGTGTTACGTGGGGCATAGGCAATGTTAGGTTTGCGCCACAAATAACGCTTTGTATTTGAGCCAAAAATCCCTATTTTAGTCTCATCATCATAAACTCCCCACTACCCCTAATCACCTCGGGGTTGTAAAAGTAAAGAGAGAATCTATCTTTTCAGAAAAATGCCACACTTCATACATTGTGGCAACTCTGTACCCTTTCTCAACAGCCTTTTTAAATTCAACACTACACCAGGCACCTGAAAGAGCCCTCTCATCGTCAGAATGCATGCATTTGTTGCCTTGATTTAGGGACTCGCAACAAGTTCTGCAAAGCGGGAACATTAGCTTACCTGTTGCTCTATAGGGTAGCACCGGTAGGAACAGATTTCGAGGAGGATACACACTTTTGCCTTGATGAAACCAAAATAATGATGAAGGGGTTCTAAATCGTGAAATATGATCTGTGGATGCCCAATCGGGTACTCTTTCATCTTATTCACATAGGGGTAAAGTGAGGTGAAATCGTAATAATCATCTATTAGTAGTGTAGCGCATCCAAGGGTGTGGGGTTTCCACTCCGCCAATAATCAATAATTTATTCGATACACATTAAAAAAACACATTACCACTTTGGAAGTGTCATACCAGGACCGTTGGACACCATGGGAACAATGTCAAAAGGTCATATTCTTAAGTGACACCTCTCACTATAAGAAAACCATATACTGTCTATATATAATCACGTCAAACCTTGAAGTGGATGGGCTACAGCAGCAGAAGACCACACCGGGTTCCACTTCTAATTGACCTAATTGAAATCACCTGGTGTAGTGCATCGGTTGCAACAAAAACCTGCACACACTCGGCCCTCGATGGAATGAGTTTGACACCCCTGGTGTAAACCTTTCGTAACCTAAACTGTCACGTCTCGTGTTCGTGTTCCCAATAATTAGGTGTTTTAGTTTATTCCATGTTTTCCTGGTTGTCTGGTCCGTATTTTCACTTTCACTTACCTGTTTCCAGTCTTGTCATTGTATTATCGTTTTCACCTGTTCCTCATGTGTCTGATTGCAGTTAGCTGCATTCGTGTTAATTCCTGATTGTTTTTTGTTATGTCTGATGTATTTAGCTGTGTGTTTTCCCATGTTCGTTACCAGATTGTCTCGTCATTGTATTATCGTTTTCACCTGTTCCTCGTGTGTCTGATTGCAGTCTCTGGTGGCAGCTGCATTCATGTTAATTCCTGATTGTTTCTCATTATGTCTAAATGTATTGTGGCAGCCCAAGGGGCTGCACAAGGAAATGGTTGCCGGGTCCTTCAACAAATGGGAGCCGAAAACACTACATTTCCCAGCAGGCCACATTAACACCTGAACCGAGTAAAGGCAATGGGACTAACGAACAGCTGAAGGCCATTTCAAGGCCTATTTAAAGGGCTGAATCCCATCACACATGGAAAGGAAGAGATCCGGGTGTGACTTCCGGGTGGTGGGAAAAGGCGGCGATTTGGTGTTGTGTTTGATGTGGAAATTTAAATGTCCTTTTGTAAGAGTTGTGTTACCGATAGAGACAGCAGACCTTTTGAAAGCAGCGGGGGAACTTAGGTGGAGATAGAAACGCGACGACTTGAAAGAGTGTTTTTTTTGTTTATTTTAAAAAAAAAAAATTTTGATTGCGGTTTGGGGACGGTAGGACTTGATAGTAGACTGGTGGGAGTTTTGGTGGGAATATCGACCGACGGCCTGTATAGGTCCGGACCGGTGTTTTTACAATATTCCTTACAGTTTGCAACTGTATGATAGGAGACCAAAGTATGAATGAGAGTGAGGAAGGGGAGTGGGACTTGGTGGGAGGGGGCGGAAAAGGAAAGGAGAGTAAGAATAAAAGAAAGAAGAAGAATGGGGGTAGCTCAAGTGAAGAGGAGAGTGAAGTGGAGGAGGTGGCTCTGTCTCAGCAAAAGGGAAGAGAGGGAGGATTAAATGTTGTGGTGAGATTTGAGGGAGAGGGTGGTGTAAAGAAGTGTGGGTTTATACAGGTATCAAATAGCATTCATCAAGGAGTGGGAAATGTGAAGTATGCAAAAATATTGGGAGATGGAAATGTACTCATAGGGTGTGGAGATGAAGGGCAGGTGGAGAAGAAGGGGATGAAGCAGGTGGCAAAAGTTAAAGTTTCTAAAGTAGTAAGAGTAGGGGAACAGCGGAGTGGTGGGAGTAAGGGGGTAATTTCTGGAATACCTAAAGAAATCAAGGAGGATGATATGCTGAAAGACCTGAGGAAAATTAGTAGTTCAATCAAAAGTATTAAAAGAATGAGAATGGGAATTGAGAAAATAGCAACTGAGTCCATGGTGATTGAATTTGATTCAAAGGTTCTCCCAAAGGAAGTATACTGTGGTCACATGATGTTCAGTGTTAGGGAGTTCATCCCAAAGCCAATTAGATGTTTTAACTGTCAGGAATTTGGGCATATGGCTATGATGTGTAAAAGGAAGAAAAGATGTGCAAGATGTGGTGGGGGGCATGAGTATGGGAAATGTGGGGAAGGAGTAGGACCAAAGTGCTGTAACTGTGGGGGAGCACAGTGTTGCTTACTGGGGGTGTGAAGCTATATGAAAAAGAGGTTGCAGTGCAGCAGATAAAAATAAAAGAGAAAGTATCTTATGCAGAGGCAGCTAAGATGGTGGGAGTACGGGAGAAAATAGGCCATGCTAGTAGTAAACAGGATGGAGGGAAAGAGCAGGTGTTGATAAACAGTATTATGCAGAAAGTGGAGAAGAAGATAGAGGAAGAGAAAAAGAGATTGGTGACATTCATAGCAGGAGTTATAAATTCGACAATTGAGTTAAAATCAAAAACAGATAGGATTAAAGTGATTGTTATTGCAGCTGTCCGTCATCTAGATTTGATAGGAGTAAAATGGGAGGAGATTCAGGAAGAGTTGAATATGGCAAGACCAGAAGCGGAATGGGGTGGTCAATAGTAATTATGTTAATCCTCCAGTGGAATGCAAGAAGTCTGATTGCGAATGGTCAGGATTTCAAGCAGTTCATTTACAGTAGGGGGGATAAACCAGATATGATTTGTATACAGGAATCATGGTTAAGACCAAACTTAGATTTTATAATAAAGGGGTATGTGGCAATAAGGAGGGATAGGAAGGAGGGGATAGGTGGGGGGTGTGTCACCTTTGTGAGGGAGGGTATCCCCTATAGAACTCTAGAGGTAGAAACTGAATTAGAATGTCAGGTTGTAGAGGTATGGGCAGAAAGGAAGAAGATGGTGGTTATAAATTTCTATAATCCGTGTAGAAAGTTAGAAGGTAGTAAAATGGAGGAAATAGGAGGAAATAGGGGTAGTGTTGTATGGTGTGGGGACTTTAATGCTCATAATGTATTATGGGGGAGTGATAAAACTGATTATAATGGTCAGGTGGTGGAGGAGATACTCGATGAGAATCACCTTGTATGTATGAATGATGGGAGAAGCACACGGGTAGATGTGAATACTGGGAGAGAATCTGTGCTAGACTTGACATTAGTGTCTAATACCCTAGCTTCACTGTGTGAGTGGCAGGTGTATCAGGAGGGGACTATTGGAAGTGATCACTATCCAATATATATTAAAGTAAATGTAGCAACGGGTCAGGTCTCAGAGAGTTCAGGAGGTAAATGGATTTTTGGTAAAGCTAATTGGGGTAAGTTTATGCGTGAGTGTGAAAGAAAGTTACAGGAGGTTAGTGAGAATATGAGTGCAGAAATGATCAACAGTAAAGTAAGTGAGGGTATAATGGAAGCAGCAGTAAGTGCTATTCCTAGAAGTAAAGGGAAGGCTAAGAGAATATTGGTGCCATGGTGGGATGATAAGTGTAAGCAAGCAGTAAAGGATAGAAATAAAGCTTTTAAACTGGTTAAAAGAGATTATAACATGATTCATTTAGTTCAGTATAAAAGGGCTCTAGCAGTGGTTAGGAGAACAATAAGGCAGGCTAAGAGGACTTATTGGAGGGAGTTCTGTGGGACTATAGGGAATGATACTCAAATAGGAGAAGTTTGGGGAATGGTAAGGAAAATGGGGGGAGATAGGAGGGAGTGGAATTATCCTGTTTTGAACTCAGGTAGTGAAATGGCAATAACAAATAAGGTAAAGGCGGAGTTAATGGTAAATACTTTTGTTAATGTGCATAGTTCTAATAGTCTGACAGAGAAGGGAAAGAGGGGCAGGGAAAAAACTAAAGATGGAAATAGGGAGGCTTTAAGGAGGAAGGGTGACAGTGAGAATGAGATAGATTTACCATTTACTGTTGGGGAGTTGAGGAGAGCTCTAGGGAAAACAGGGATGAGTGCACCAGGGAATGATGGAATATGTTATTGTATGATTAAACAGTTAGGGGAAGGAGAATTAAAAAAGTTATTGATGTTATTTAATAAAGTATGGAAGGAGGGGAGAGTGCCTAGGAGTTGGAAGGAAGCAATTATAATTCCAATCAGGAAGCCGGGTAAAGATCCTAGTAATCCAGCTAATTACAGGCCCATTGCTCTAACGTCCCACATCTGTAAATTGATGGAAAGGATGGTCAATGAGAGGCTTATGCATTTTCTGGAAAGGAGGGGGTTGGTGGCAGCATATCAAAGTGGCTTTAGGAGAGGGAGGGGTACAATGGATCCAGTGGTGTGTTTGGAGGATGAGGTAAGAAAAGCACAGGTGAAGAAGGAGATAGTGGCTGCAGTGTTTTTTGATGTGGAGAAGGCTTATGATATGTTGTGGAGAGAAGGGTTGATGATTAAGCTTCATAGAATGGGAGTTGGGGGAAATACTTTCAACTGGGTTATGGATTTTTGAAAGGGTTGTGAAAGGGTTATTCAGGTAAAGGTAGGATCAGAGTTTTCAGGGAAACATGTGGTGGAGAATGGTACGCCCCAGGGGAGTGTGATTAGTCCGACATTATTCTCAGTCATGATAAATGATATTTTTGAGAGGAGTCCAGTGGGATTGGGAAGGTCTTTGTTTGCAGATGACGGGGCTTTGTGGAAGAGGGGAGGGAATTTAAAGTATATAGTTAAGAAACTGCAGGAAGGGGTAGATCAGGTGGAGAGATGGGGAATGGAGTGGAGTTTTAAGTTCTCTGTGGAAAAAACTAAAGTTATGTTCTTTACAGGTAAGAAAAGTAGGGAGGTAAGTAAGTTAAAGTTATATGGAAATGAGTTGGAGAGAGTGGAGAGTTTTCGATTTTTGGGAGTCCATTTTGATTCCAGGTTAACATGGAGAGAACATATTGGTAGTTTAGTGAAGAAAACGAAGAAAGCTATAAATATAATGAGATGTCTGGTTGGGTTAGATTGGGGAGCTTATATTAAGTCATTAAAGTATGTGTATGTAGCATTAACCCTCTGAGGTCCGTGCTAAGCTTTTAGATGTTTTATTATTTTGGCATGGTCTGATATTTATCTCAATTTCATCAATTTAACACACACTTACTCCAAAGTGTTTGATATTTTTATTTGAAGGACAATCACAGCTACATTTGTATGCCATCACACAAGTTAAAAATAGTAAATTTTTCTGCTGTCACAAAAGTTTGTTTATTTTTCATTACGTCATCTACTAACGTTAGGGATTTAGATTAAGTTACTAACACGCGGAATATGTTTGGCGTCACAAGACGCGGAATTCATATGTTTTCACGAGTATTTGAAAACAAGCGAAATAAATAACATTTTAGGCTGTTTGAAAAGTATTCTTCCATAGATCTTTTGTGCATATTGCAATTTGTTACGTTGCAACACGCGGAATATGTAGTCACAAGACGCGGAATTCATATATTGAATATATATACGAGTATTTGATAACATGGCAAATCAAATATAGTTACTTACTCTTCATCAGTTATTGTCTTCGTCGCTTTCCATCAATACTCTCAAACACTGCAGCGCAGAAAATCTTTCCATCTTGAATAAAATTGTATGTCTGTATAAAATCTTGCTTCAAATTGTCGGGACAGTTTATGTGTTTACACCGGCGTTTTCACACATGGCCCCACGCCCCTCCCCACACCTCCCCGAAACTCGCACCTAGTTACTGTTAGATCAGGAAAAGGAACGACACGGAGACGGCTTGTGCAATGAACTCAACTCGTTTATCTGACAAACACATGTAAGACGCATATCGTTCAGCCACGCATTAGGCTGACAGGCATAAACATCGATGCGGCACTATCGAACAGTCCAGTGCGCATGCGTGTACACAACATTTTCCCCCCCCTGAAAAGACTAAACAACATAGTCCCGCAGATGGCCCGGGCGGACATGAATGCGATGAGGCCGGGGCGGGGCACTGTGAGGTTGCGGTTGTGGAGGGACTGCGTGGGTGTCCAGCCGTGCTGGAGACATGCCATGTGACGTGGGCGGGTCCACACCCGTATCGGGGGGCGCTGGTACCTTTCGCAGGCGGCTAGCATGCCACCGGGATCCGTCTGAGAGCCGGAACGTGGCTGGGCCAAGCTGGCGGTTCACCTGCATAGGGGAGGACCAGAAGGACGCCAGCTTGTTGTCGCGGTGTGGCCTGCGGACTCTCACCCAGTCGGAAACTGCGATGCTGGGCATTTTCACCCGCTTTGAGCGGTCAAAACGCTGTTTCATCTGCCGCTGGTTAGCAGAGACTGCGGCCTGAGCATCCGGTGGGGGAGCAGCGGCCGTGGTTAGCGGAGGTCTGAGTCGGTCGAGGGGCAGTTGCAGCTCACGGCCAAGCATCAGGAAGGCCGGTGTGACCGTGGTGGTCGAGTGCTGTGTGGCCCTGTAGTGCAGCATGGTCTGAAGGAGGGCGGTATCGAACGAGCATCCCTGGGCGATGTGTGCTCTGATGCCATTCTTAAGAGTGCGGTTAAAACGCTCGACCCCACCATTGGCTTTGGGATTGTAGAATGCCGTGCGAATATGGCGAATCCCTTTACACTCCAGGAACGAGGAGAATTCAGACGAGATAAACTGGGGCCCGTTGTCAGTGGTAATGACGCTTGGCAGTCCCCAGCGGGCGAAGAGAGACTCCAAGATGTCCGTGACAGCCCACAGCAACGACTTCAGGCCATTTGGAGTAGAGGTCATAGGCCACGACCAGGAACCGCTTGTGGTGAGGGACACCATGAAGTTCCCCGCAGATGTCCAGCTGCAGATGCTCCCAGGGTCGTGAAGGCCACGTAAGCGGTTGCAGGGGAGGCTCAGGGTCATTTCCCGTTTTCCCACTAACCAGACAAGCTGTGCAGTCCTTCACGAGGGCCTCCAAGTCCCGGTCGATGCCGGGCCACCACACTAGATTGTGGAACCGGCGTTTCACTTTGACGATCCCCAGGTGACCCTCATGCGCCATGGTCAAGACACGTCCCCGAAGTGAACTGGGGATCACGGCGCATAGACCGCGGGCCACACAAGTCTCGTTCCAGCAAGAGAGCTCCTCTCTGACTCGGTGGAAGGCGGAGACTCGTCTGAGACCCGGGAGGGCCACCCCTGTCTGATGAAAGTGCAGACCTTGGCAAGAACTGAGTCTTGTTCTGAAGCAACCTGTAGGTCTTGCAGGGAGACAGCAGCTTCCAGTGGTGTGTGCAACAGCTGGATGAGGTCGTCCTCTGCCTGGTCGGGGCAGGTGGGCACATCTGAGGCGGTGACTGAGCGGGAGAGCAGGTCCGCTACTACATTGTCACGCCCTGGGGTGAACTCGAGATTAAAGTTGTACTGGTGTAGGCGTTCAGACCAGCGATGCAGTCTCAACGGTCTGTGTCCTGTGCCGGATGTTGAGAGCAGGGCAGTGAGGGCCTGATGGTCAGTGCGGAGGGTGAAAGCACGGCCGTAGAGATACATGTGCCATCGTTCACATGACCACACACATGCGAGCGCCTCGCGTTCACCCACTGAATACTTCTGCTCTGTGGGGCTCAGAGCTCGTGAGGCAAAGGCAATGGGCCGTTCGACCCCATCATGCAGCTGCGACAGTACAGCCCCAACAGCAACCGCTGAAGCATCGCAAGTGACGAGGGTGGGGCTGAAAAGTGAGCCAGGACGGGAGGCGAGGTCAGTTGCAGTTTAAGGCTGTGAAAAGCCTCGGAGCAGGAAGATGACCAGACCCAGTGTTCGTCCTTCCGAAGGAGCTGGCGCAGTGGAGCTGTCGTCGTTGAGTATTGCGGTAGGAACCTCAGGTAGTACCCCGTCATGCCCAGGAAGGATGCAACCTGGGCTGCAGTGGAGGGTGCTGGGATCTGCTGTATAGCGTCAATGTTGGACTGCAGTGGGGAAACTCCCTGGGCGGACAGGCGATAACCCACGAAATCGATAGCCGGGACACCAAATACGCACTTCTCGTCGTTGAGGGTGAGGTTGTGTTTGGCCAGTGCTGAAAACACCCTCTCCAGCCGGCAGTCATGGGTAGCCACAGTAGACCCATGTACGACGATGTCGTCAAGATAGACAGCCACGCCTGGGATTCCAGCCAGGATGGAGGCCATCACTTTCTGAAAGCAGCTTGGAGCTGAGCTGAGGCCAAACGGCATCCGGGTGTACCGGAATACGCCCGAGTGAGTCACGAAAGCTGTTAGGTCGCGACTGCTGGGGTGAAGGGGAACCTGGAGGTAGCCTTGACGCAGGTCGAGTTTGGAGAAGTGGGTGGAGCCGTAAAACTGTGCTGTCAGCTCCTCCGATGTAGGCAGTGGGTACCTATCGGGAATGACGGCTTTGTTTGCTGCTCGCAGGTCCACACAGATGCGGAGACCACCTGATTTCTTTTTTGCCACGACAATATTGGAGACCCATGGAGAAGCATCCACCGGTTCAATAATGCCGTCCTTCAACAGGTGCTGTAGTTCCGCGGACACGTTGTCTCGGAGAGCCAGTGGAATGCGTCGAAGCGGCTGGATGACGGGGTTGACCGTAGCATCGAGCAGGGGCTGGTGGGTAAAGGCAGTGAGGCAGCCCAGACCAGTGAACAGGGCCGGCCATTTTTGGTGCCAGGGTGAAGCCACTGTCAGGATCGCAGAGCCGCTGGTGTCCAGGAGGGAGAAGCCAAGGGCTGTAAAGAGGTCCAGGCCCAGCAGGTTCACCCCACGACGCGCAATGTTGAAAAGGAAACTTTGTAGGAGCCTTGTGCCATAGCGTACAGGGAGCTGGAGTGAGCCAGCTATGTCAATTTGTGTGTTCCCGTAGCCGCGGAGGGCAGTAGAGGGAGCAGTGAGAGGAATGTGGCTAAAAAACTGCTTGTATGTGTCCCAGTTGAGAAGTGACACACTGGCTCCAGTGTCCAACAGCAGGGGAATGCAAACATCTCCGAGGTTAACTGTGCATGTTTTAAACGCCACTGACATGGTGGTAACGTTGTGAATGACAGTATGACCTGTGTGAGACTGTTGTGGCCTGTGCTGGGCTGGAGTGGTGGCTGGGGCAGAGCGACATGCACTAGCAAAATGATTTTGTTTTCCACAATTCCTGCACATTTGGCCACGAGCAGGACAGTTCTGAGCTCTAGTGGCATGGGATGTAGAACTACAATTACCACAGCGCTGCTGTGATGGCACACGTGACTGCTGCGCGATCTGCACGTCTTCAGTAGTGACGGGGGCGGGGCTATCAGAATGTTGAGGCTTGAAATGGTGGCGGGACACGATTCTGTGAAGTGGCCAGTTTAGCTGCGCACGCTGCAGCGGACTTGATTTTAAAAGCCATGTTTACTGCTGTTGACAGTGTTAGTGTATCTTCTTGCAATAAAAGTTTTTCCCGCACCTTGTCGTTATTTGTGTGTTCAATTAACTGATCGCGAATCATCTCATCTTGCAGAACACCGAATTTGCAAAGACTCGCTAATCCCCGTAAATTAGCCACGTATTGCTGAACTGACTCACCCGGCAATTGACGACGTTGTCGGAAGATTAACCGCCGGAGAAGAGCGCTTTGTGGGGTAGCGAAATGGGCTTGGAGAAGTGAGACCACGTCTGCATAGTTGTCCGCGGTGCCTAGCGTGTGCAGGACGCGCTGTCCCTCCTCCCCGAGACAATGGCGAAGTAGCGCATTTTTCCGAGCTGCACGTACTTCAGACAAATTGGTTGCGATGAGATAATTCTCAAAAGACTGTATCCAACGAATCCACGGCACCGGGGGCTCGCCAGGCAAGGCGAGGAACGCAGCCGGTGGTGGAAGAGATATTCCAGCCATTCTCGTCGCCAATGTTAGATCAGGAAAAGGAACGACACGGAGACGGCTTGTGCGATGAACTCAACTCGTTTATCTGACAAACACATGTAAGACGCATATCGTTCAGCCACGCATTAGGCTGACAGGCATAAACATCGATGCGGCACTATCGAACAGTCCAGTGCGCATGCGTGTACACAACAGTTACCATGTCAATAGAAGGGGGACGTTACTACCAGGTAAAAAAGAGAGTAAAAGGCAAGGTTTACTTTTGGTCTAATTAACCTAATTTAAAAAATCCCATTTGATTTGCCAGTGCTCAAATCGGAAAGTCGCGATTCTAAGGTTTCTGTCAATGTTTTTGTCGCGTGTGTATGATAAAATATCGCGAAGTTAGAAATAGTAATATACTTTTATTGCTGCTGGGAGCGGCGCCGCTCCCATCGACCTCAGGGGGTTAATCAGGTCAAGATTAGATTATGGGTGTGTGGTGTATGGGTCAGCAGCCAAGACGGTGTTGGCTGTATTAGATGTGATTCAGGCTAGGGCTCTGAGGATATGCCTAGGGGCAGTGAAAACAGCACCAGTGTGTGCTCTTCAAGTTGAGGGGGGAGAGATGCCGTTGGGGATGCGACGAAAGCATCTGATGGTAAATTATTGGATTAATTTGAGGGGGCATGAGGATAATCATCCGACTAAGAGGGTTTTGGAAGATTGCTGGGAGAGGGGAAGAGCACAAAAAGCTAGTTTTGGGTGGGTAGGTAAGAGTAGGGCTGAACAAATGAAGGTTCTGGAGTTAGAGTTTGGTCCAACTGTGTTGTGGCCTGTTAGACCAGTGTGGACTATGGAGCAGGTAGAGGTGGATTTTGATATCCTGAAGGCAAAGAGTAGGAGTAAAAATTTAGAATTAGTAAAAGAATACCATAGTCATATGGGTAGTAAGTATAGGGATTATGTATGTATTTTTACAGATGGGTCTAAGGATCCACAGAAGCAGGCAACAGGGGCAGCAGCTGTGATTCCCAGTAAAAAGATAGAGATTAAAAAAAGGACATCAGATTATCTAAGTGTGTATGCAGTTGAGCTAGTGGCCATTTTGTTAGGGTTAGAGTGGGCAGAAGAAGGGGTAGAAAATAAAATAATCATATGTAGTGACTCGGTGGCAGTGTTGACTAGTATCAAAAGTGGGGTAGGTAAAAGCCATCAAGATCTACTATATGAGGTGCTATACACGAAAGCAAGGGTAGATAGGCAGGGGAAAATTGTTAAATTTATGTGGGTGCCAGCACATGTGGGAATACCAGGGAATGAAAAAGCAGACAAGGTGGCTAAGGAAGCAGTCAGGAGAGAACAGGTGGACATCAATATAAAACTTTCAAAATCAGAGGGGAAAAGCATAGTGTGGGGGGAAATAGTAAATCAGTGGCAGCAGAAGTGGGATAAGGAAGTAAAGGGGAGACATTTACATGAAATACAAAATAAAGTGGGAGGGGTAGGAAATAGTGGGGATAATAGGAAAGAACAAATAGTAATTAGTAGACTGAGAATTGGGCATAGTAATTTGAACGGAACACTTAATATAATAGGGAAGCATCCGACTGGGCAATGTGATCTGTGTCAGGAAAGGGAGACGGTGGAGCATGTCTTAATCTCATGCAGGAGATATGAGGAGGAGAGAAGGACTATGCTGACTGGACTGCAGAGACTGAGACAAGTAGAGTTGAGGGTGAAGGACATTGTGGGTTGTGTGGGAGAAGTGCAGGGGAGAAAGGTACTGTTCAGTTTTTTAAAAGAAACTGGACTAATCAAAAGGATCTAGTAGGGAAGCAGTTGATGGAGGTAACCAGAAGGTGGCGGTAATGCAACAATTTGGATGCCAACCGCCGTTAAAATCCACAGAAGAAGAAGAAGAACACACATGGAAAGGAGTAGGAATGTGTTTGGAAAGGAGTTGGTGAGTGTGTTGAAGGAGAGTGAGAAACCGTGACGTCGTTTGACTAGCCTTAAATGTAAAATGTAAATGTAAATGAAAGGAGTAGGAATGTGTTTGGAAAGGAGTTGGGGATTTAGAGGGAAAAGTGTTTTTGGAGAATTTTTGTGTATGAAATTGGATTGCTTTGAGGACCCCCCTTTGGATTGACTACGGACTGGATAACGGAATTGACCTGGATGACGGAACTGGATTGGACACTGACAACGAGATAAAGATTGCGGACTTTGTGTTTGTATTCCCCCGAATACCCCGCCCTTTGTTTTGTGTAGTGTTTGTCAGTAAGATTAGTCGTTTAATAAATTATCATTTTGTTTTGAATTCTGCCTCCTCGGTGTTCTTTAACTTGCCTACGCCCTCTGCAAGGTCCATGAGTGTCGCCCAACCCCTGGGGACACCACAGTATATAAGCTGTGCGTTTTCCCATGTTCGTTGCCAGATTGTCTTGTGAATTGCTTATGCCTACACAACTTTCCAGCGGTCTCTTTGCAGTCCTGTCTCAGTCCTGTCAAAATATTTTGTTTGCCAGGGCTTTTCTATAACATCATCCTGAGGGAAGTAACTCAAATTTGGAGTGGAGGGGGTATTTAGTGTCATTAATGATGGCTGAAAGCTTTCCTGTGTACAGCTGTTTTGTAAAGGTCATGCAGTGACTTTTGCTGATGGCCTGCTATTTTCCCTGATTGGAGAGGCCATGGAAGGTGTTTGACTTCATCCTGGTGTTGATTAAACCACTCTTGATGTGTATGTGCAGTGTGTATGGGAGTGTTATTGTCTTGGAATATGGGAACATCTCAAGTAAACAACATTTGCACCATAGGGTGCACCTAGTTGCCTAAAATGGCTTCATATTTCTTGGCTGTAATTCTACTATGTAGAGTAATAATTGGATCCAATGAGTCCCATATGATGGTTGCCCATACCATAACAGATCCACCACCATGTTTAACAGTTACACCAGGTTATGCATTGTTGCACTTTGGCCTTAGCTACAAGTAGTTTCAGAGTGGCAGCCCTACCTTAAATATTGGCTTTGTGAAGCACATGATATGCAGTTTTTGTTGAGACTGGGTCATTGAGGTGTGGATTCAGTTCTGTGGTCATTTCTGGTGGTTTTTAGCAACTATCCTCTAGAAATATCCATCTATCCATATTGGTGAGCTTCTACCTGCCAGCACTGTTCCTCTTTGCAGTTTTTTTCCCATGATTTTTGACACAATTCCCTTGACACATTTAAAAAGTTTGCCGTTTCTGTGACTGATACACCCGCAATTCAGGCACCAACTGTTTCACCTGATATCAAATCTCTCATGTTACTTTATAAAGTATATATATATATATATATATATATTAAAGTGTTGATTATAAAATGTCCTTTATAGCAGTACCATATTGGTAATTAGTATTGACAATTCCCCCTGTATGTATATATATATATATATATCATTAAAAAAATAATACATGTTTTTCTTTTACCTCAGAATATGACAGTGGGAATGGAAATGCCCTTCATCTGTGTAAAGAGTTGGAGGGTTTGATGTGCCCCAGATCTCACAGAGAGACTGATCACAGCATGAATGCTCTCAGGCAATATGCTGACCACAGGGCGCAGCATGGTTTCATCCTGTGACCGTGGTGCCCACACATGCCTGAAAAGAGCAAAGGGTTTGGCCAGCCACTGGTGGCACACAACCATGAGCGTGCATGTGTGTGTGTGCTTATGTGTGTTTGTGTGCGCACATGCAGATATTAACACAAACTGCTGTCCATTCTGATACTTTTAGTGAAATATTATTCTCTCCATATGGCAGTCTCCTTCACACTAAAAGGTTATCAAGGATATAAGGTTCAGCCACCAAACCGGCCGCTTTATTGAAATGACATTAACGTATCAGAGGCAGCAGAGTGGTGTTAGCGTAGACAGTATCAGGCAGCAGAGTGGTATTATCACAGCCGGTATGCAGCAGCCAAGCCTGCAGGTATCAAATGGGATTATTATGCGAAGGTCTGAGCTAGACACTAATAATAGGTGCTTTTTCGTTGGGGTCTGCTCTCCCGGTTAGGCTAGATTAACGAGCTGCCCTTTCTCTTCTCGCACAGACCATATTTCTAATTCCTACTGCATGGGGAATCTTCATTAGAAAGAGAAATATTGACCTTCAGGTGCCTTTATGAGAATTTATAACAGAGTAAAGCAAACATTTATCCATGTGACTCCTCAAACTAGCATCATCATTTGGCATCTTTAGCTGTGTCTCAACACCTTTTTATCACATCACGTGTTTGTCTGCTCCTCTCCCTCAAGCCTACCCCAGTCCTGTGTGGCAGCTGAAACACACAAAAAAGTTCAATGTTCCCAATGTAATCAAACAAGTCTAATTATTGATGTTATTATTATCATCATCATCATTGATGTTAGTAGTATTATTTTTATGTATGGCTGTGGAAATGTTACACCTACAGATGTGAGTGTGACAGGTGTGTTAACAATGTTGTCTTGTGATTACGTTTGTGTTTTAAGCAGGTTTTAAACAGGTTAAACAGGTTAACATTTAAAAGTCATTGAAATGTTCTCTTGATTCGGTTTGATTAGCAGAAGCCAATTCAATCCTGCTGCGTTTTCTCTCATTTGCAGAGCCAGGCGATGTGGACTGCAGCTGAACATGGCCCCCATTTTACAGCTCCCGTGAGTGCAAGTGTTTTTACAAGTGTGTGTCCAGCTCTGCGAGTCAAACACGCACACGCCTCGTAAATGGAGAAACAAGTGCTTTGGGCAACGTTTTGACTCGTTGTTTAAAGAGAGGATCTTTTATTTTAATTTAATACTGAGGTAACAGCCCACAGCTATGGGAGAGAGGGGGAGAACCGCTGTCCGGCCTTTCCTCACAGAGTTCATCCAACATGCCCACTCTCACCCTAAAATATAGAGTGATGCTGTATCACAGGGTCAGCGAGTAGCCTTAGGAATAACTGTAATGTGGACAGAAATACTGTAATGAATCACTGGGACAGTGATCCAAAACTGTAAGACCAGCTGAAACTCAAGGTCATATTTTAAAACAAACAGAGATGGGAACTGGCACATCAGTGAACATGGGCCTCTACTGCATCCCCCCCCCCTCCCTATTGTGTTTATTTACAATAGGCACCAAGGCCTCTTACATTAGATATATATCATACTCCAGTATTTCTGGTGAAATAACAATGCTGAATACAGAAATATTATTGATATTTGTATAGTTTTGTGTGAAAACCTATTTAAAAAAGGAAATGAGGGAAATAAAAGGAAATAATAGCAGAACAATGAATGTTGTGGCTCTTTTGCGGTTGCAGATACTGGCACATTAACGACCAATATACTAGGATTGGCTCTTATTAGGCAATCAAAGAAGTGAATTACCTGGCCCCTGAGTGGTGTAAAAGTAAAGGCACTCGTCCGAAGTGCAGGTTATCTACTGTGGCCGGGGTTCAATTTCCCTGGCTGTGTCAGCCTGGCACTGGCCGGGAGTCCCACTCAGGGGGCGGTGATTGGCTATCCGCACCAGGGAGGGGGGAAGGAAACTGGCACGGGCTCTCCATGTATACAGGAGGCTTCCCAGTGGGTGTTGGTATCACAGTTTATGATACGGTGTAGTCCGTCTTGAAGGAGGCGGTTTGTCCACCCGAATCACTACATTTACATCTTACATTGTAAGCATTTAGCAGATGCTCTTGTCCAGAACGACTTAAAAGATGTGCATTAATACATGGTATGATTAATCATTGTTCGCATAAGAGATCAATGCAGTAATACAGGGATAGACACCATTGTTCACAGCTGCATACCATACCTGTCACACCGGGAAGGAAAAGGTTAGTAAATAATTTTTAATTTTTTTGAGGAAGCTTAAAAGTCCCTGGGCAGTGGCTGGTCCTGTAGTTGCACAAGCCAGGTTCATGGGGGGATTTAATTCATAGAGGGTACAATTGACTACCAAATTGGGAGAAAAACGAGGAAAAAAATCCCAAACAAAATTAAATAAATAAATACAAAAATTGCCGTCATTTGCAATTTTGCAGTAGGAGACACCAATAACAAAACCATTCACAAGTAGCGATGGAACCACAAGAACAAGAACATTTACGGAGTAAATAATACAGTAGATAATGTACAGAAAATATATTAGTGTCTAAAATTAAAACTAAAATAAAAAGACACAGGTGGTCATCCAACCAAGGAAAGACACAGCTGAACTTGTCATGGGAGAAGGCCACAGAGCGTATCTGTTATCATATTCACAATTGCATAATTCTACACCCTACTGACCGCATATGCACAATAAGAACATTTTTCAAATTTGTTTTTATACTGACTAAATTAGAAGTTCTAGTAAACAATACATAGGCTATATAGGATATCTACAGTGGCGATAAAAAGTTTGTGAACCCTTTAGAATTGACTGCGCTTCTGCATAAATGTTACGTAAAATGTGATCAGATTTTCATCTAAGTCCTACAAAAAGACAAAGAGAACCCAGTTATACAAATAACACACAAAAAATTCTACTTTTTCATTTATTTATTGAACAAAATGATCCAACACCATTTGTACACTATCTGCCTGACCGTGGATTAGTGTAGCCCAAACTCTTTCGAAATGGTTTTGTAACCTTTTCTAACCTGATGAGCATCGACAACTATTTTTCTGAGGTCCTCAGAAATCTCCTTTGATCGAGGCATGGCACACTTCCACAAACCTCTGTGGTGAAGACCAGACTTTGATAGTGAAGATCCAGGTTTATGTCATCACATTGATTGAAACACCTGACTTTAATTACCCCCTTAATTGAACTGATAATTCTAGAGGTTCACATACCTTTTCCAACAAATAATTTTGATGTTGTTCAAAATGTTGGACATTTTGCTCAGTAAATACATTTTCAAAATGATTTTTTTATTTTATTTGTTTAATCGGATTCTATTCATCTTTTAGAAGGACATAGATGAAGATCTGATCACATTTTAAGTCAACTTTATGTAGAAATGAAGACAATTCTGACAGGTTCACAAACATTTTCTCTCCACTGTATTTCAAATTCTGAAACAATACTTTCAAGGCCTTACCTACAGTAACAGCCATGTTGTAGTACCCATTGCTTAGCTGTCTGTAGATACATACAACTATTCTAAGAGTTCTTACAATTTACAACTATTCTTACAACTCAATCGCCATAAGCCAATATTATGGTTATGATAAACCCAAATAAGACACCTGGCATCTGGCTGTATTAACCAGAATATCAGGTAATGTTGGCAAATTTTCCAGGAATATTCCACCTAATAGAATGTCAATTTTTGTCTGCCCATGTTCAATTTGCAAAGAATATTGCATCAGTTTAGAGAGCTGTCAATATGGCAAACAAACAAGCTTGCATTTTTGGAGTGGCAAGGAGGCAGAGCATGTATACAAATTTCTGGACCCCAAACTGATTGGCAACCATATGGTACTTAGCACAACTTCCCAATTTCTACAGGACAATGGCAACATGTCACATGCGCATGTACTGTTTCATCGCAAGGTTTCATAACCCTCTCTATTATTACGCACAATTTGTTGAACAAGGTTCACGACATGTGGATATTTTCTTTCCAGGCTGCATCCATAAATTCTACCATTACACCTCTTTCTGCCAATCCTGGCTGCAAATTTTCATCCATTGTCTACAAGGGTTTCTCTGTGGCACAAATGGCAAGTTGTGGCAGATATTAACAGCAGATCCATTTGCTATTTCCTTAAATTGTTGTTTGGTTGGAATATGCTGGAATATGATGATTGCCATGTATACAGGAATATTAGCGCAGGTCTACACCTCATGGACCATGTACACCGCTTATTCGGAATATGGCTTAACTGGAATAAGGACCATAACTGTATAACATAATGAAAATGTATATTTCTATATGCAATGTTTTGTGAATTGAAATGTAGTCAGCTCCTCACTTGAGAATGGAACCTGCAACCTTATAGTTAAGAGTTTCCTAAACAACCTAAGTTACAATGCTGCCCCACCAATAGGGTTTGAGGCCCTCACTATAGGCCCGCTTCTATTGTTCATTTCTGGGCATATCTGATTTAGGCTATATGCTAGGCCAGCACACTGCAATGTTTGCATAGCAAAACTAAAGTTTAACTGAAGGAGACTAAAATGAATTACTTCAAATACATACAGGCATGCATAATTCATGCCATCCAGGGAATAGGAAGGTGAAGGGAACAAAGGTATTATTTCCTGTAATTCCAAACAGTCTGTGCTATGATTACTCCAGGTGGTTAATTTTGTTAGGTACAAAAATAACTTATATTTGGAAGTTTAAATTACCTTTAAATTGTAGTTACAATGATTATTTGAAAAATGTTTATACTCTTTATGCACTTTTTTTTTACTGTACAGGCTGATGAAACAATTTAGCAAAAACGTTGAAAAGAAGACAAATTCTTTCAAATAAAAGAGTAAATAGCCTTGTAGACCTTTCAGTGTTGCAGAACATACTTGTGGACATTCATAAACAGAGCACAGATATTTTCTTATTACATCTATCCATCACTCTATATCAGATAGTTAATATTATATATATAAATATACAGTGCCTTGAAAAGTTTTCAAATGTTGCTGTATTACAAATGATATGTTCACATTTTTTTCCATTTAATATTTTTTATTCAAAACTCATATTTTCAAATAGATTTTTATAAAGAAGTAATTAGTTATGTCATTCTTCAGAGCAGAATTGCTCCAGCTCTTTCAAGTTGCTTGGACATTGCTTATGGACGGCAATTTGTGCACAAAAAGTTGTGCCACAGATTCTTGATGGGGCTTTGACTGGGCCACTCAAGCACATTCACTGTTTTATTCTTGCCCCAGTTTCAGTTTTTTGGGAGCCTGAAATAGGTTTTCTTGCAGTATCTGCCTGTACTTTGCTCCGTTCATTCTTCCTTCTATTCTAGCAAGTTTCCCAGTCCTTGCTGAAGAGAAGCATCCCCATAGCATGATACTGCTACCACTATGCTTCACTGTAGGGATGGTGTTACGTGGGGCATAGGCAGTGTTAGGTTTGCACCATACATAACACTTTGTATTTGAGCCAAAAATCTCTATTTTAGTCTCATCTGACCACAAAAGCTTTTCCCACATCTTAGCTGGATGACTCACGCACTCTCTAGCAAACTCTAGCAAACTGTTCAATTTTAGTAATGGCTTTTTCCTGCTACCCTACCATTCAGGCCAGTATTATGCAGTGCTCTTTATTGTTGACTGATGCACTATTACTCCATTCTCAGCCACTGACCTCTGTAGCTCAATTTAGAGTCATTGTTGGCCTCACAGTGGCTTCCCTCACAAGTTTGGTCATTGAGTTTGGAGGGGCAGCCTTTTCTAGACAGGATCTGGGTGGTATGATGCAGCTTAAACTTCTTGATTATTGAGCCAACAGTAATCACTGGGATATCCAAACCCTTAGATATTTTTGTGCATCATTCTCTTAATCTGTCTTTTGGTAACCATATCTCTGGCTTCCTGAGAAAGCTCTTTGGTCTTCATTTTTGTGTCTTTCCTTCAAATTCACTACCCGACCAAAGAGCCTCACAAAGACAACATTTTTAACCCTGAAATCATGGCAATCACTGTTAGGGCACACAGACAGAGGTCAATCAATCAACTCATTGTGTGGCTCGATAAGGTGATGTTTTGCACCTGCATTAACTTTTACTTTTGCAATGAACATTTATTTTCATTTATATACCTACATTTTTCACTTCTTTTTATTTTTTATTTATAACATATATTAGTTATTAAATGAAAGTCTTATAAATTAAAGCTTGAAAGCAACAAAATGTGCAAGGGTCTAAGTACTTTTGCAAGGCACTATATATATATACATACTATATATATATGCATACATATTGACGATCTTAATGTGCAGGAAATTCCAGGTATTAATTTGTTTCTTGTGAGGAAATCTGGATTAGATTACTGGGAGATCATGAGAAGGGCCTTAATATAGGAGTATGCTATAGACCTCCAGCTTCAGACAGTAACATAAACAGTATGCTCTTTGGTAACATAAAACAAACCTGTGCTGAAGGAGAGACAATAATTATGGGCGACTTAAATTACCCCTCTATTAATTGGGAGGTAGTGACAGGTCAGGGTAAATGTGAAGAGGAATTTTTAGATGTGGTCAATGACTGTTTTTTGGTACAGTCTGTTACTCAGCCTACGAGAGGGAAAGCAATACTGGATCTGGTTTTGTGTAACAATCCTGATAGAATTTGCAGCACAGAGGTAGGAGAACCAATAGGGGCAAGTGACCACAGTGCAGTTATTTTTGATATTTTTTGGCAAGTTAAGACAGCCTCCTCTAACTCTCTAATTTTTAATTTTAGACGAGCTGACTTTAATAAAATGAGAGAGAATTGAAGTAATATAGATTGGGTAAAACTTCTAGATTGCAGAACTGTGAATGAAAAATGGACTACATTTAAAAGGGTTATTGTAGATGTACAGTGTAAATTCATCCCCAAAGTAAGGAAAAATAGGATGAAAAAACAGTCTCCGCAGTGGATGACTAAATCTTTACGGGAGATTTTGAGTCAAAAGAAGCGACTGTACAGAGTATATAATAAGGATATATAAAAATAAACAAGTTAGATTATTGTAATATGCGGGCTAAGGCTAAAAAGGAAATTTCCCAAGATGCAAAAGGTAATCCTAAAATGTTTTTTCAATATTGTAGTAGAAAAAGGAAAGTTAATGATGAGGTTAAGTGCATTAAGAATAAGGAAGTAACTTTGGTTTATAATAATAAGGATATTGCTAACACACTAAACAGTTAATTTGTTGACAGCTTTACTAGAGAAGAGGTTATAAATATGCCTAAATGTATAGCCAAGGTACAGAATGTTTTGGAGGACTTTGAGATAAGGGACATAGAAGTACTTCAAAAACTACAACAACTTAAGACAAATATGGCAGTAGGCCCTGATGGCATATATCCCAGAGTACTTAAATAACTTTTAAATAGTATAATTCCAATATATAAGAAGGGGGACCGTACTGACCCAGGGAACTATAGGCCTGTCAGTTTAACTTGCATTGCATGTAAAATGCTGGAATGTATTACTAGGGATAAGTTGGAATCATTCTTGAAAAATAATAGTATTTTAAGAGAGAGCCAACATGGTTTTCTCAGAGGGGGGTCAAGCCTAACAAACCTCCTGGACTTTTTTGAAGAGGCTACAAAGTGTGTTGACCTGAACCAGGCTTATGATATTATATATTTGGACTTTCAGAAAGTATTTAACAAGGTACCACATGAGAGGCTCAATAATGCTCAAATTAATTCAGTAGGAATTGCAGGAGTAGTTTCAGAGTGGGTCCATAATTGGCTGCAAGGCGAATACAAAGAGTAACAGGAGGTGGGGCCGTATCTGACCTCGGTGTTGTGGGCAGTGGTGTCCTGCAGGGATCGGTGCTGGGACCTCTGCTCTTCCTTATTTATAAATTATCTTGATATGGACGTTAATAGCAAAATAGTTTTTGCCGATGATACTAAACACGGGGGGTTGGCAAACAGTTTGGAATCAACTAAAGTAATCCAAGATGATTTAAACAAAATCCAAGAATGGGCAGATATGTGACAGATGACATTCAATACAGGTACTCCTCACTTAACGACCTACCTGTTTAACGACCGCGCGGACTTACGACCAGCTCTCCGACCAGTTGGTATTGTACGCTGTACGAGAACTTCGGTTAAGTGAGGAGTACCTGTATTGCTAAATGTAAAGTTATGCATGTGGGAAATAAAAACATTAGACAGGAGTATTTTATGGGAGGAGAAAAGTTAGTAGGTGTTCAATTTGAAAAAGACTTAGGAATTGTAGTTGATCAAAGCCTATCTGCATCAAAGCAGTGTGCTACAGCACTGAAAAAAGCCAACAGGATGCTGGGATACATAGCAACAAGTATTGAGTATAAATCAAAGGAGGTTACATTAATGTTATACACTGCCCGTCCACAAAAAAAGGCACACACTCTAATATTTCGTTGGACCGCCTTTAACTTTGATTACGGCACGCATTTGCCGTGGCATCGTTTCGATAAGCTTCTGCAATGTCACAACATTTATTTCCGTCCAGAATTGCATACATTTTTCGCCAAGATCTTGTATTGATGATGGGAGAGTCGGACCACTGTGCAAAGTCTTCTCCAGCACATCCCAAAGATTCTCAATGGGGTTAAGGTCTGGACTCTGTGGTGGCCAATCCATGTGTGAAAATTATGTCTCATGCTCCCTGAACCACTCTTTCACAATTTGAGCCCGATGAATCGTGGCACTGTCATCTTGGAATATGCCCGTGCCATCAGGGAAGAAAAAATCCATTGATGGAAAAACCTAGTCATTCAGTATATTCAGGTAGTCAGCTGACCTCATTCTTTGGGTACATAACGTTGCAGAACCTAGAGAACCCAGATCATAACACTGCCCCCACAGGCTTGTACGGTAGGCACTAGGCATGATGGGTGCATCACTTCATCCGCCTCTCTTCTTACCCTGATGCGCCGATCACTCTGGAACAGGGTAAATCTGGACTCATCAGACCACATGACCTTCTTCCATTGCTCCAGAGTCCAATCTTTATGCTCCCTAGCAAATTGAAGCCTTTTTTTCCGATTAGCCTCACTGACAAGTGGTTTTCTTAAGGCTACACAGCTGTTTAGTCCTAATCCCTTGAGTTCCCTTCGCATTGTGCGTGTGGAAATGCTCTTACTTTCACTATTAAACATAGCCGCGAGTTCTACTGTTGATTTTTTACGATATGATTTCACCAAATGTTTAAGTGATCGCCGATCACGATCATTCAAGATTTTTCTCCGACTACATTTCTTCCTCGAAGATGATGGTTCACCACTATCCTTCCAAGTTTTTATAATGCGTTGGACAGTTCTTAACCCAATTTTAGTAGTTTCAGCAATCTCCTTAGTTGTTTTCTTTGCTTGATGTAGGCCAATAATTTGACCCTTCTGAAACAGATTAACATCTTTTCCATGACCACAGGATATGTCTTCCGACATGGTTGTTTAAGAAATGAGAAGCTACTCACTGCATCAGTTAGGGTTAAATAACTTGTTGCCAGCTGAAACATATGAATCACTGCAGTAATTATCCAATGGAAGGCTCTTACCTATGTGCTTAGTTAAATCCAGGTGGTGACTTTTTTTTTGACCAGGCAGTGTATAATTCCTTTGTCAGACCTCACTTAGAATACTGCGTGCAGTTCTGGGCACCGCACTACAAGAAAGATATAGAAGCTCTTGAAAAAGTTAAAAGAAGGGCAACTAAACTGATACCTGGTATGAAAGGTAAAAATTATGATGATAAACTAAAGGCACTCAATCTATTTAAGCTTAGCAAATGGAGACTTAGGGGGGATTTGATTGAGGTTTTTATCCTAAAAGGGATTAAAAAAGTGAATTACTGAAGTTTTTTATGATAAGTGGGGTCAGCAGAACAAAAGGCCACAGGTGGAAATTAGTTAAAGGCAAATTCCACACAGATATTAGGAATTTTTCTTTACACAGAGAGTTGTCAATGCCTGGAACAGCTTGCCAGGGTAGTAGAAGCAGAAACACTTGGGCTATTCAAGTCCAGGCTAGATGCAGTACTAGATACTCTTTAGATTAGGACATGACAAGCCTAGATGGGCTGAACAGCCTGTTCTCGTCATTATGTATTCTTATGTTATTATATATATATATATATATATATATATATATATATATATATATATATATATGTATATAGCACCTTTGTACCGTTGTGCTTCAGCTACTTACAATAGAAGTAATAAAAAGGGTTTTCCTCCAACAGATTTACAAATTTACAAATTTTACACAAAGGTGACCCCTACCCTGGTCTTGGAGGGTCTTAGTGTCAGACCCTTTCAAATATAAAAATTATTCACACCTTTGGCTTTTTCACATTTTATTTTTTTACTTCATAGAATCAAAATCGATCCCAAATAAATCAATTTTGATTCCATGAAGTAAGAAATTTTTTTATAACCACTGTATATATATATATATACTGTATAAGGCACTTCAATGTGCCTTGGCCTAGATTCTACAAGTATCTGGAACTCTATTGGAGGGATGCAACACCATTCTTCCACAAGAAATTCCATTATTTGGTGTTTTGTTGATGGTGGTGGAAAACACTCTCTCAGGCGCCACTCCAGAATCTCCCATAAGGGTTAAATTGGGTTGAGATGGCCATGGCCCATGGTTTACATAGTTTTCATGCTCATCAAACCTTTCAGTGACCACTTGTACCCTGTGGATGGAGGTACTGTCATCCTTGAAGAAACCACTAACATCAGGATAGAAATAATAGCAATGCTTCACCATAGGATGAAGGTGATTTTCACACTAGCACAATGATTTATCAAATCACGTTTATTTGTATAGCGCTTTTCACAATTGAATTGTCACAAAACGCTTAACAGAGGGGGAACCCAGGCCTAGACACCCCCAAAAGCAAGCCTAAAGGCAACAGTGGCAAGGAAAAACTCCCTTGGTATGGAGAAACCTTGGGAGGAATCAGACTAAAAGGGGGGGAGCCCATCCTCTTCTGGTCGGCACAGGATGTGTCCAAAACAGACCATATCATGGTCAGTCCAAGGTGACTTAGGGCTGAATGACTTTGCCCCTCCTGAGTTAGGTAGTCAGCGGGGGTGGGGGGGGGGGGTGGTGCTAAACCACGTGAAGGGGGTCCAGGGGCTGGGGTTGGCGTCAGGGTGAGGGTTGATGGGGACAGCTCACACTTCTCACAGGGTCTAGGGCTCAGGGGCAGGTGCCCCCGAGTCAGAGGCCGAGGCAGAGAAGAGAACATGCAGTCAGAAAAAAAGCAGTGCTATAGCCAGTAGCATTATGTAAGAGCAGGGGAGCACAAGCATAGGACATATACAGATAGCCGCGACAGGTGTAAGCTATGGCAGCATACCTATTAGGAGAGGGAGAGGGACAGAGAATACACGCAGCTGAGAGAGTTCCAAACCATCCACACCCAATCAAGGATAAAGTATGGAAAGTTTCTCACTCCATAAGACACTAGGGCACAGCCTTATCCATCTCTCCACCTAGACTATGTTTGACAGTAGGCTAGGCTGAAAATATATGTTTTTAATCTAGACTTAAAAATTGAAACTGTGTCTGAATCCCTAACATGCCTTGGTAAACCGTTCCACAACAGAGGAGCTCTAAAAGAGAAGGCTCTACCACCAGATGTGCTTTTCAAAATTCTAGGGAGTAATAGATGGCTGGCTTCTTGTGAACGAAGCAGTCGTGTTGGCTTATAAGAGGCAATCATTTCGGTCAGATATATAGGTGCAAGTCCGTTCACTGCTTTAAAAGTTAGCAACAGTACTTTATAATCAGCCCGATATTTAACAGGAAGCCAATGTAGTGATGCTAGCACAGGAGTAATGTGCTCATACTTATTGGATCTAGTCAAAATACATGCAGCTGTATTCTGTACTAGTTGAAGACTCTTTAGAGAGCTACTAGAGGAGCCGGATAATAAGGCATTACAATAGTCTAGCCTCGATGCGACAAAAGCATGCATCCTCTTATGACAGAATGTGCCGAATTTGAGCTATGTTTCTTAGGTGAAAGAAAGCTACTCTGGAAGTGTTTTTAATATGAGTGTCAAATGTACAATCCTGATCAATAATAAAACCAAGGTTCTTAACCATTAGACTTGATGCAACTATGCAATCACCTGCATTTAACTGCAGATCCAACTTTTTCCTTAATTTTTTGGGGCCCAAAACCATCATCTCTGTTTTATCTGAATTTAAAAGCAGGAAATGTACTGTCATCCAATTCCTTATATCAGAGATACAAGCCTCTAACTGGGTGAGTTGAAGTATTTCACCTGGTTTCATTGATATGTACAGCTGTGTATCATCTGCATAGCAATGGAAATTCACACCATGTTTACGAATAACATTACCCAGTGGTAGCAAGTATAATGAGAACAGTAATGGCCCCAGCACTGAGCCTTGTGGAATACCATATTTAACCTGAGAGTAGTCAGAGAACTCTAATTGCACAAATTGAAACCTGTCTGATAAGTATGATTTTAACCATGAGAGTGCCCGTCCACGCAAACCGACCAGGTTTTATAGCCTGTGAAGGAGAATGTGCTGGTCAATAGTGTCAAAAGCAGCACTTATGTCGAGGAGCACTAGAATAGAAACACAACCAGTATCCGATGCTAACAGTAAGTCATTTACAACTTTAATAAGTGCCGTCTCAGTGCTATGGTTTGGTCTAAAACCTGATTGTAGTGTTTTATATAGATTATTAGTTTTTAGGAAAGCAGTTAATTGTTGAGCTACAGATTTCTCTAAAATGTTTGACAAAAAGGGAAGATTTGAAATGGGCCTATAGTTCTTCAGATTAACAGGATCAAGATTTGGTTTCTTTAGAAGAGGCTTGATTACTGCCACTTTTAAAGATTGAAACCCAATAATAGGGATGTATTTATGATATCTAACATGGGCTGGCCTAGCACAGGCAAAAGCTCTTTAGTAAGCTTTGTTGGAATGGGGTCTAACAGACATGTAGATGATTTGGAGGACATAATCAGTTCACTAATTTTGTCCAGATCCAAGGGAGTGAAAAACTCAAGGGTCTCTATGCAACCCTGCTCCTGATAGCCCTGTGCCATCTCGGGAGTTGGAGTGCTAGATATTGGAGCCATTTTCATAATTTGTTCTCTGATTGTCTCAATCTTATCAGTAAACGAGTTCATGAAGTCATTCGAATTATAGTTAGAAGGATAACTGATGCAATGTGAAGACTGATTTATGGGATGACATGCAGAATGATTAATTTATTTAAATTTGTATAGAATAATGTTACAATAAATCAAGAATTGTTTATTATGTGAACTGATTTCTCATTCATGTCGTTTGTAGTAGGTCATTATTTTAATTATGCGTTGTAATGCAGAGATCAATGCAATGTTGGAGAGGCTCTTCATGTTTAATTAGCTGCAGAGTAAATATAATTATTATGGCATGTGAGTAGCTTTACCTTATTGTTTTATTATTGATAATTATATAATTTTACGAGGTTATTGGAGGCTGTTTCTTGAAATGAGTTAAAATGAAACTACAACATGATGGTGGTTGCTAGTGCTTGGCCTTGAATCTGTAGTGGAAAAAAATGAATTTCTCTCATTTTTGCAGTTGATGTCATCGGTTCCACTTGTTTTATATTAAATGCATCTGTGTGTCTCGCACAATTAAGTTTTTGTATTTTCTGCATATGTTAATACTGGGGTGCCATTTAAGGGTACATTATATGATATGTTTCACATCAATTCAGCTAGCTAAACAGTAGTGTCAAGCAAGCTAGGTTGCCTTAACTTCACTATCGTTATACCAATGATCTGTCCAACACAAACTAACTAGCTGGCTCCAACCTCTGATAGATGACAGCCAGTTAGCTAGCTTGGCTAATTATAATTTGGCAAGAAACTGTATAACACTGTAAAAACATTGTACAGGGTGTAGACAAAATAGTAGACCAACAAATAATATATCAATATTTATCAACAAATAAGGAGTTGTGCCTTCAGAACCACTTCAGTCCTTCTAGGAATGCTGTTATACAAGTTTTAAACTGCTTCTAGTGGGATATTGGGCCATTCTTCATGAAGGAAAGCCTCCAGTTCTTTGAGAGGTAAAGGAGGTGGAAATCTCGTCCGCACTCTACATTCCAGAACTTTCCATAAAGGTTCAATGATGCTTAGATCTGGTGATTGTGGAGGCCATGGAAGGTGTTTGACTTCCTACTGATGTTTATGAAACCACTCTTGAATCTGTTTAGCAGTGTGTGTGGTGCCTTTATTGTCTTGGAATACAGGAACATCTTGAGGAAACAATGTTTTCAAAAAGGAAAAAAACAATTTTCACTTGTCTTTAAAAAAAAAAAAAAGTAGCAAACAAATTTTGAGGATTAGTTTGAATGTCAGTCCTTTGCCAAAACAAATGTCATCTTGAAATAACATAACATTTTATTTCAGTTTCAGATTTCTTCCCATAGCTGTGCCTATTTCATTTTTAGAGCACATATTACACCTTATATACCTATATACCAAGGAAATCATCTATAGTTATCTCCTGGTGCACTGTTGATTTCCACAGTGAAAGGCATTTACACCAAACCAATCACTGAGGCCAACATCCTGAAAAGATGGACCTAGCAGTAAGTTAGCAAACATTTTTAGGGTTTATTTGGACATGGTCATAGCTAGAGAACATTCATTCTCAGTCTAGAGAAGTCTGTTATTGCACATGCAAAGCATGCAATTTTGTTGGTAAAAACTACAGTTTACCAACCATACAATGTTAATTCTATTTGGTCACGATACTTAGAACTGCAATCTCTTTTTAGCTATAATTCTGTATCATTCTTTATCGGCGTGCTGACCATTGTGATGTCACAATGGCTTGTTTTCACTTATTGTGAGAATTATAATTCACTGCTCATAGTTCAAATGTTCAAAATTATGGCTACATTTAACCCTTTGAGGAGTGAGTTTTTTGATAGTTCTCATTCTAATTCACAGTGTTCTATTCTGGAATTGTACAGTTCCTTGAGGATGCCATTAGCAGCCTTTTATGATGTCATCAATTAGAATAAACTAGAATGTTAAGGCATATTCTAGAATAAACATCATAGTGTGATAGTACTAGGGTAAATTACAAAATCTGGTAAATTGGCAAAATCTTCCCTTTAAAGTAACAGAGGATGGGCTACAGCTCTTCTCTCATAGCTACAAAAATTAGGCATGAGCTCCTCAAATCATCACTTTTATAGAGCATATACTGTATGTATATATACATATGAATATACAGAATCCTCACTAGAACGAGACGCACTGAGCACATTACCCCTATTTGATTTACTCTGCATTGGCTTCCTATTGAGGCTAGAATTGATTTTAAAATTTTATTTTTAACTTTTAAAGCCCTATACGGACTGGCGCCGGGGTATTTGTCCGATGCGCTTCGGCCATATATTCCGGCGCGTGCCCTCCGGTCGCAGGATGCGGGGTTATTAGTTGTGCCGCCCGTGGGCAAAAAAACGGTTGGAGGTAGGGCATTCTATTTTAGAGCTCCTTTTCTATGGAATAGCCTCCCCATCTCTATTAGGGAGGCTGATTCCATTAATGTTTTTAAATCCAGACTCAAAACATACTTATTCACTACATTTTATGGCTGAGTTTGGCGTACATATGCGCACGCACACACATACACAGTTTTTTAAATTATATTAATTCGAATAAAATTTTAGTTTTGCTATGTTTTCAGTTTTTCTTTTCTTTTGCTTTTCTGTTAAGCACTTTGAGATCGCTCTGCGATGAAAAGTGCTATATAAATGGGGGTTATTATTATTATTATTATTACTGTATATACAGTATATTTATGTATACACATCATGAAACATGGGTGCCATTTCTTTTTACATGAGGGCCTTCAAATTATCATTGCATAGAATTTGGTTAGAAGGAAAATACCTGAAACGATCATTTTGACACTCACAGTCTGTGACTCCCCCGCCTGTTCCAATCAGGCACACATCTCTATGGCTCATTAGCTCTTTTTAAGCTCTTATTCAAATAAATGCAACCTTGTAGCCTGCATGGGACTGAAACGCCCACCACCCTTTTAGCGCAGGGATGGAGATAAATGCATTTCCTAATACCGAAACTTGTGTAAGACATGGACGGAAAAACCCCAGGGGTTGCTCAGCGAGGAGATTCTGATAGCTTTTCTCCGGGGTGTTTTAGCCACCGTGCAGACTACACACAATGACCCGCTTTGGTGCATAAGGTCTGCAAAATCAGGATTGTTGCCTCTCCGGGCCAGAGAATAAGTATAGAGGTCAGAGGAACAAAACTCTCCTGCCACAACGCAGATGGAAACACGGACAGCAAGGTTTTGCAGTGTCAACAGCTCTCATTAGCTGCACACTGCGCTACACCGTTGTGCCATGCCGTTGCCTGCTCATCACTCATCACTGGAAAGCAAGATCTGAGGCCGCCAGGAAATCCATCTAATGTATTAATGAGGGTTGGGAAATGCTGGGTGCAAGCAGATGCAGATGTTTACTTAAGTGTCCGTCATCCCTGGCAGGCCCCTGGAATTACACGAGCTTGATGGTTCTCTCAGCACTCAGATCTCTCTTAATTGGATAACGTATCCTTAGTTGTTTCATCCTGGTACGGCTTTTCTCATTTTGATGTAAGGAGGTTTGTAGGCTCAGAGGACGCTGTGCTTTCTGTTTTTTTTTTGCTGACTCAACAACCATTTAATGGAGCCGGCAGTTATGCACACACAGTCACCAGCACAGAGCCCGCTGAGAGATGGCTTGAACCCTCCTGGTTAGAGACATAATTAGTTTGTTGTATAGAGCATTGCTCACTCAATTATGAGAGAAGGCACATATGTTCACTGCTGTGAGTAAAATTAGTTTCTGAATCAGCACCCGTGCTTTAAACATTTGAAGAATCTCTCCTACTTACACAAACACTTTCTAAAAAAATGGCTGGCTGTGGCTCTGTAAACAACAACAGACCCTACTGCACATAGTAAAGATTGTTAAATTATTCAATTCATATCAAGGAAATAAAGTGTGTTGATGCTTGGAGAGAAAAAAGGACAATTATGCCAGTTTACAATGGTTGTAATACTCCACAATGCCAGCAAGTTATCCATTTCATTCATTCACAATTCTTCACACAAATGTGCATGCACACACTCACTCACACACACCCAAACATGCACAAAATCACGCACACACACACACACATATTCACTCAATCCGAAGTGATCACAAATCACTTCCACCACCTCAGTGCTCATTTGTAAGACTAAGGCCTGTAAGGCCTGGATTCGACAAACTTGACTAAAAAAAAAAATGTTAGTTAGTTAATGTCGATGATTGCTGAATTAAAATAGCTGAAAATTGCTGGATTTAGCTTTTCCATTTTTCATATATTCATTATAACACTTTGAGAACAAAAGGTAGATTCTGTCTAAATATTATCTACAATAAGGGGCACTACATCGCCTGTGTGACTTAGAGAAAAAAAGAAGTTGACGGTGGTCACTGTAGAGACAATACCGGGGCACCTCGAGTGGCAGTGACGACTGAGTGCATCTTCTAGGCCCTTCCTTCATGCTGTCACCCGGCAACTTTGGGAACCCCTTGGATAAAGTAGCTTTAAAATTGTTATCAAGCACGAACTGGCCGTGACACTCCCCATCAGCGGTGAGATCGATGTGGAGGTAAATATCCTTTATTAGTCCCTGTCCCCTGGGTGAATCAGCCCCGATAAATGGCGCTCACTCCCTCAGCTCTGCCTACGGAGAGCACATGGTGTGCTTTGTGACAATAACAATTATCTCATACCTCTCGCTGTCAGTGGCATTGGTGGAGCATGGCATTATATAATGTCAGCACTGTTCACTGCAGAGACCAGAGGACACATTGGTGGTGGTTGAGGTTACCCCCACCCCCACACAGGTAAACAAGGCCATGGTCATAATTATAGGTTTGTTTCAAATTATATTTATTCAAAAAAATATTGTATTCTTTAATATTTAAATTTTTACAAATATAATGCAATACTAATGTACCTCACAGCATAATCATTATACTGCATTTTTCTCACCCTTTTCTGCTCTAGATGGTCTTTATTTGGGTTGCCCTCACTGCTATTTCTAGAAGTATCCTTGATATCTACCATCTGGGCAATCTGTATTGCGCTACCTTTAACCTTTTCTTTTAAAGCTCCCTGCCTCCCAAGTACCGTATTTAATTTGGCCCTGTTACTTTGACAATGCACTGGCCCAGTGCATCCAAGCACCTCAAATTTGTAAAGGTCTGTCCTGTTTCAAAAGGGGCTTCAATGCCCCATTAGTGCCTCTTTCTTACTCAAGGTTTGTAGCCCAGTGTTAAAAAGAATGGATTCATTGGCTGGTTAAATGATTGACTATTGATTAAATAACAGGTTGCTTGTTTAATTAAATGCCTGATTGACTGCATGTCACACAAATGACACGACACACATAAATGACAACAGTAGACTCAATTAGATTAGATAAACTTTATTGTGTAATTGTCATGGATATTTTATTTGACTTCATGTTTTTTTTTACTCCATGTGGCTACTTTCATTGGAAAGACGCATGGGAGGTTTTAAAGGTATGTGAGGAGGGAATCTTGACCAATTATGTGGAATAAATATAACATGTAAAAATGTTTATATATATATGAACACCTGCGGCGGCGCGGTACGGGTCACCTCGTACATAAGCAGCGGCTACTATCCATCCTATAAATGCGGTGCGTTCGTCGTTGTTTTGTTATAATGTTATGTTCGAGTTTGTCTACCTCGTCGCGTTTGTCAATCTCAAGGCGCAGATTCAGCCGAGAGATTCTGTTTGACATCGGAAATAAGGCAAATTGGGAGTTAAATAGTGCTAGCTGTGAGGAGCTAAAGGGCCTAGGACTGTTCCTGCCACCTACGACAACACCGACCCCCACTACTGCAACATGCCCGCAGAAGACGCGCCGCAGGCGGTGTGAACGGAAGCGAAAGCGAGGCAAGAGAGGAGGTATCCGGGCTAGGCTAGCGGCTAGCCCCTACAAGCCGGCTATTCCATCCATCGTACTCGCCAACGTACGCTCTTTGGACAACAAACTGGACAATATACACCTCCTGAGATCCACTCAGCCGACTGTGACAGACTGTTGTGCTTTTGTTTTCACGGAAACATGGCTTGACGACAGTATCCCAGACTCCGCCATTCAACTCGACCAGCTAACGTGCCACCGGGCAGACAGGATTATCACCAAAAACGGTAAGACCCACGGCGGTGGGGTCTGTGTTTATACCAACGATGCCTGGTGTTATGACGCTGTGGTAGTTAGCAAACACTGTTCAGCTCTGGCGGAGGTTATGATTCTAAAGTGCCGGCCGTTCTACCTACCGAGAGAGTTCACAGCTATCTTGTTAGCCGCTGTGTACATCCCCCCGACCGCTAACAAGAAGGACAGAGTCGCAGCACTATGGGAATTGTACAACGCCATCAGCGAGCAACAGACAGCTCATCCAGATGGATTTCTCATAGTGGCTGTTTCAACCAGTGCGATTTCAACCATGCAGACCTCAAGTCTGTGTTCCCACAGACATACAAACACATTGACTTTCCAACACGGGGAAATAACACACTGGACAATGTTTACACTACTCAACAAGGAGCATACAAGGCCTCACCCCTCCCCCATCTTGGCGCCTCTGATCACATCACTGTTATGCTAATTCCAGCATACAGGTCGAGGTGTAAAGTCACCAGGCCAGTTCAGAGGCAGGTAAGAGTGTGGCCAGAGGATGCCTCCTCAGCACTACAGGACTGTTTTAACACCACGGACTGGGACATGTTTAAGCAGGCAGCCACCTACAACCACCACACCAACATCCAGAAGTATACAGACACTGTTACTGCCTATATCAGCAAATGCGTCGATGATGTAACGGAGACCAAGACCATCACAGTACGGGCCAATCAGAAACCATGGCTGACAGGGGACGTCCATAGGCTACTGAGAGCCCGGAACGCCGCTTTCAGAGCTGGTGATGAGGCTGGCCTGAGAACAGCTAGGGCCAACTTGTCCCGTGGCATCAAAGAAGCAAAAAGACAGTACACAGGAAGGATAGCCCACTGCTTCAGTGACAGCAGAGACACAAGGAGCCTGTGGCAGGGGATTCAGACCATCACTGGTTATAAACCCCGACCACAGGTCTGTGACAGCGACATCACTCTGCTGAACAACCTGAACGACTTCTTCGCACGTTTTGAAGCTTCCAACAACACTCCTGCACAGAAAACACCCCCTCCCCCGAATGACCAGGTGCTGTCCCTGTCTCCAGCCAGCGTGAGGAGATCCCTCTCCAGGATCAACCCCCGCAAAGCTGGGGGCCCGGACAACATACCTGGTCGGGTGCTGAAGGGCTGTGCAGAGGAGCTCACTGATGTCCTCACAGATATCTTTAACACCTCCCTGAGCCAAGCTGTTGTCCCTACATGCTTCAAAGGCACCACCATCATCCTGGTACCGATGCCAGAAGGCTTCTCCATCTGGCTTCAATGACTATCGTCCCGTGGCACTGACTCCCATCATCATGAAGTGCTTTGAACGGTTAGTCATGCAGCACATCAAATCCCTCCTCCCTCCTTCCCTGGACCCCTTCCAGTTTGCATATCGAGCCAACAGGTCCACCATCTCTAAGCTCCCCTTTGTTTCAAAGGTGCTAGAGAAAGTGGTAGCCAGTCAGCTAACTACCTACTTGTCAACCTATAACATCTCAGAGAAATTTCAATCAGGTTTCCGTAAAAAACACTCCACTGAAACTGCCCTACTCATAGTTGCAAACGACATTATGATGTCCTCTGATGCCGGCAAATGCACAGTCCTGGTCCTCTTAGATCTCAGCGCCGCGTTCGATACTATAGATCACGGGATCATGTTAGATAGGCTTAGGGAGTGGGTAGGCATCTCAGGGAGCGCCCTTGCTGGTTTACGTCCTACCTTCAAGAGAGGCTTTTCTCTGTCGCCGTAGGCCCATTCAAATCGGACTCCTCCCCCCTTACGTGTGGCGTGCCACAGGGTTCTGTGCTGGCACCATTGCTTTTCTCCCTTTACATGCTTCCCCTAGGCCTCATAATCAGTTCATTTAAAGGCATCTCTTATCATTGCTATGCAGATGACATCCAGCTCCAGTTTTCGTTCAAGCCTGACAATTTGGAGGGTCTCAACATCCTATACCAGTGCCTTTCCTCCATTGAGCAATGGATGGAGAGTAACTTTCTCCAACTAAATGCAGGAAAGACAGAAGTGCTGATCATAGCTACTGACAAAATAGCAACTAGAGTGGCTGATCATATGGGGTCTCTTAAGGGAAATATACGCCCTCACTTAAGAAACCTAGGTGTCATCTTTGACCAGTCTATGCTTTTGGACAAACATGTCAATTCTCTCACCCGCTCCTGCTTCTTTCACCTCAGAAATATTGCCAAACTACGGTCCATTATTTCACATGCTGAATTAGAAACCTCTGTACACGCTTTCATTTCATCTAGACTGGACTATTGTAACTCACTGTTTACCTGCCTTGACAAAGGTTATGTGGACCGCCTTCAACTCATCCAAAATGCTGCGGCAAGGCTACTTACTAGATCTAGGAAGTCGTGTCGCATCACCCCCATCCTAGCCTCTCTGCACTGGCTCCCAGTACACTTCAGGATTCACTTTAAAGTTCTGGTGTTCACCTACAGAGCCCTCCACGGTGACACCCCTGCTTACATCTCCGAGCTTCTCCATCAGTACTCGCCCAGTCGTTCCCTGAGGTCCTCCGACTTGGAGCTCCTGGCGGTGCCCCGGACCAGGTTAAAAACCAAGGGGGACAAAGCTTTTGGGGTGGTTGCCCCAAGGCTCTGGAATGCCCTCCCCCAGGACTTGAGAACCTCGCCCTCTGAACCAATGTTCAAAAAGCTGTTAAAAACCCACCTGTTCAGACAGGCATTTGACCATATTTAGCCTAGTTTTCTGCTGCTTGTAACGTTGTTACGTTTGTTGTCTGTACTGTATCGTTAAGTGTGCACTTTTTATCTGAGTACTGCTGTTTTGTTTTTTAATTGTATTTTTACTGCTGTGAAGCACTCTGTGCATTCGTGCTATGAAGGGCGCTATACAAATAAATACTTACTTTACTTACTTACTGATGATGCAATCTCCACCGCCTTCCACTCAGCTCTCACCCACCTGGAATCCAAGGACTCATACGTGAGGATGCTGTTCATTGACTTCAGTTCAGCATTCAACACAATCATCCCCCAACAGCTGATACAGAAACTGGACCGCCTGGGGCTGAACACCTCTCTGTGCAACTGGCTGTTGGACTTCCTGACTGGGAGACCACAGGCAGTTCGGGTCGGCGGCAACACAACCAGCACCATCACAGTGAACACTGGGGCCCCCCAGGGATGTGTGCTTAGCCCCCTGCTCTTCACGCTACTGACCCACGACTGCACACCAAAACACAGCTCCAACCTCTTCGTCAAGTTTGCGGACGACACAACTGTGGTGGGACTCATCAACAACAACAATGAGGTTAACTACAGAGACGAGGTGAGCCAACTGACCAGATGGTGCAGTGACAACAACCTCATTCTCAATGTGGAGAAGACAAAGGAGACTGTTGTCGACTTCAGGAGAGCTCACACCCAGCACCCTCCACTGACCATCAACGATGTTGCGGTGGAGAGAGTGAGCAGCACCAAGTTCCTGGGTGTGCACATTACAGAAGACCTCTCCTGGAACATCAACACCGCATCACTGGCCAAGAAAGCTCAGCAGCGCCTGTACTTCCTCCGCAAACTGAAAAGAGCTAGAGCCCCAGCCCCCATCATGCGCTCCTTCTACCGGGGCACCATCGAGAGCATCCTGACCAGCTGCATAACGGTGTGGTACGGAGGGTGTACTGAGACCAGTTGTAAGTCCCTGCAGCGCATAGTGAGAGCAGCTGAGAGGAGCTCGCTCCCCTCCCTCCAGGACATTTACAACACACGCCTGGTCCGCACAGCACTCTGCGCTGCAGGTGACTCCACCCACCCCTCACACTGCCTCTTCAGTCTCCTGCCGTCCGGGAGGAGAATGAGGAGCCTCCCGGCAAGGACCAGCAGACTGAGAGACAGTTTCATCCACCAGGCTGTCAGGAAGCTGAACTCTCTTCCAACTCTCCCCCTTCCTCCTCTGCCCCCTGCCCCCCCCCCTGACCTGACCTCCATCCCCCCCACATGCACAGACTATTAGCAACAGCCACTTTACCTAATACTGCTATTGCACTGTAACTGTACTTACATCAATATTTGCACAGCATTCATTTGCACCATTTACATATTTTATATTTATATTTATAACTATTTTTAGATTTCAATTTTATATTGTGTGTTTTGTATTGTGTGTGTGTTGTTTGTTTGTATTAATGTTGTGATGTTACATGTGGGTGAAGGGCGTTTTGGCGTCTCCTAGTGTTTGTTTTGAAGATTGCAGCTTTAAATCTCCTTTAAATCTTTATTGGTTATTTGTGATCACATGGGAAAGGTCATAGTTTGAGACCAGCCATTTTGTGTTGAAATTCTGCACAGTAAGGTGCTCCAGAGCGGTCTCTGTTTTTATCTTTTGCATCCACCTGTGTTGAGCCTGAAAAAGCTTTGTTTGTAAGTTTATATTGCATGTTTCATCTTTATGTATGGGGATTGATGCATATTTTGTTGTTATGTTTTATATTTGGGGAGATTTGTACATCAATTACTTAGGCTCATGTTTTGCCATGTCATGTGGTGTCGCCACTAATTATAGTAGTATATGCAAGTATTTACATTTGTACACCCTTTTTACTTTATTAAGTATATTTTCTTTATGTATTTATTTTCAGTTTCACAGAGTTTCTGGGAAAGCACTGTAAGAAAGCAGTTGACAAAGATATACAAGTAAACAACACTCAACTTTACTTCCACGTCTGAGTCATCATTTAACCCTTTCAGTGCCTACTAGTTAATCTGTTTAGCTATCTGTCACTTCGTGTAGAGCCACGCACGCAGGGGACAGAAAAGTGAAAAAACAGCATCACGGCTGGGTCAACACAGCAATTCCTGCAAACAAATACATCTGCTCTTCATTAACTGCCCTGCTTCATCTTAATTGCGCCCTTCATATCAAAAAGAGGTCTACAGCATATACAAGATGGACAACAAGGCAAACACAGAAGATCAACAGAAGGCTCAATCTCAAAATCCATCTGTAAAATCACATGTGATCAGATCCATTGCTAGTTCTTCTAACAGCTCTACAAAGTCTTCAGCAAGCCTAGCAGCAGCTAAAGCACGTGCCAGAGCCGAGGCAGCGCGCGCTCGCTCCACCTTTGTTAAAAGAGAAACCGAGCTTATCATTGAAAAGGCACGCATGGAGGCTGCTCTAACCACGTTGAACCAAGAGAAAGAGGTTGCAGCTGCCTTAGCAGAGGCAGAGATTCTGGAATCGGCTGCAGCAGGATTGGTATCTAAAGCAGACTCAATGGACATCGCAGCAATTCCTCATGACTCCCGTGAGAAAAGAACGAGTGACTATGTTGAATGTCATTCTAAAATGCACTCTAGTCAGCTGTTATTGCCCCATCTTGAGTCTTGCACTACACCCAATCCGCCACACGATGTCTCTCACGTTCCGATACACCAAGACAGTGTGCAACATCCCATACACACAGCTGGGGATGGACTGAATACTACTCCAGCTTATGTCAAGCACCGTGCTAGCTACTCCACAGTGCATAGTATGGATCAGCCAGCTGCCCAATATTACTCTGGGATCCATCCACACAGTTTCTCATCCATGAAGGGACCTCAGCTTCACACACCACCTCTTAGGATGCAAGCATCACAGTCATCTCCTCCTGACCACACAGGCATGAACGACTTTGCTATTTACATAGCTCGTCGTGAGCTTGTAACCTCTGGGATGAACAAGTTTGATGACCGTCCAGACAATTACTGGAGTTGGAAATCGACCTTCATGAATGTCATACAAGGACTGAACCTCACCTGCAATGAAGAGCTTGACCTTCTAACTAGGTGGTTAGGCCCTCAGTCATCAGAGCAGGTTAGGAGAATCAGAGCTGTTCATGTCAGTAACCCTGCTGCTGGACTCAGGATGGCATGGATGCGTCTTGAGGAGTGCTATGGGTCACCTGAAACAATTGAGAAGGCTCTTTTGGACAAACTAGAGAGGTTCCCCAAGATTGGCATCAAAGATCCCCTGAAATTAAGAGCTTGGCGATCTGTTAAGGGAGTTGGAGTCAGCAAAACTAGAGGGTTATTTGCCTGGGCTCGCCTACTTGGATACATCTCGGGGTGTTAACCCAATAGTGGAGAAACTGCCATATGGGCTTCAAGAGAAATGGATGACACAAGGCAGTTTATACAAGCTGCAAAACCACGTCCAGTTTCCACCATTCTCATTCTTCGCTGATTTTGTCTGCAGAGAAGCCCGTACTCGTAATGATCCGAGTTTCACACTCAGCTCCTCTGGCATGACAGCAGTAAAGCCAGACAACCCTGTGAAAAGGTACATACGCCCTAGAGGTCAAGTCTCATCCCTCAAAACCGACATCACGCCAACACCTGCTACCAAGTCTATAGAGACCGCCAGCAGTAAGATGGATGTCGACAGGCAGTGCCCAATTCATAAAAAGCCCCATCCCCTCAAGCGATGCAGAGGCTTCCGAGCTAAGACACTGGAGGAACGCAAAGCATTTCTCAAGGAGAGTCGGATTTGTTTCAGATGCTGCTCCTCAACCGATCACATGGCTAAAGACTGCAAAATAGCCATTCAGTGCAAAGAGTGTGACAGCAATAGACAGCAATGTCACAGCTCTTCATCCAGGACCACCTCCATGGACTGTCAAAGACCCTGACTTAGAGCACGGCGGGGAGGAAAAGGAAGAGGCTTCTCCTGACATAATCTCCAAATGCACAGAAGTGTGTGGTGAAGCCAATAGCTCCCGCTCCTGCTCAAAAATCTGCCTCATAAAGGTGCATCCTAAAGGACAGCCACACAGATCACTCAGAGTCTATGCCGTAATCGATGACCAGAGGAAAAGGTCTCTCGCTCGGTCCAAGTTCTTTGACCTGTTCGGCCTCGAAGGCGCAGATTCTCCCTACACTCTGCGCACATGTGCTGGAGTCACAGAGATGTCTGGGAGAAGAGGAACCTTCATCGCTCAGCCCTTAGATGGAAGTCTCAGCGTGCTTCTTCCCACACTCATAGAGTGTAACTATATGCCGGACGATAGGTCAGAAATACCTACTCCTGAGGCGGCCAAACACCACTCTCACCTTAAGCCTATTGCTCACCTCATCCCTGAACTCGACCCTGACGCACAGATTCTCCTTCTCCTTGGCCGGGATGTCTTACAAATCCACAAGGTGAGAGACCATCATAATGGGCCAAACAATGCCCCTTATGCCCAAAGACTTGACCTTGGCTGGGTTGTAGTTGGAGAAGTCTGTCTGGGTGCAGCTCACAAGCCTAAGGGAGTCAGCACATACCAATGTACTGGAGAATGGCCGACACTCTCACTTCAGCCCATGTCCCAACCACCTTGTTTTGAAAGAGAAGCTCACAGTGAGGACAGGCACAAAGCCTCTCAGCTCTCAAAACCTACAATGCTCTCATTTCTCAGACAGCCCAGGTCAGAATGCTGGTGATTGTTCACTGGGAAGTAAGATCTTCGAAAGAACAGAGGATGACAACAAAATTGCCCCGTCCATTGAGGACAGACAGTTCATTCAGTTGATGGACAAGGAGATGTTCATAGATGATGCTAACAGTTGGCTGGCTCCCCTTCCCTTTCGCATGCCAAGGCCACGCCTGCCCAACAACAGAGAACAAGCTCTGACCCGCTTCACCAGCCTCTGCCGTACTCTCGAAAGAAAGCCTGAAATGAAGAGCCATTTTCTGGCTTTCATGCAGAAAATCTTTGATCAAGATCATGCTGAATTGGCTCCACCGCTACAAAATGGAGAAGAATGCTGGTACCTTCCCAGTTTCGGCATGTACCACCCACGCAAGCCCGACCAAATCCAGTCGTGTTTGACTCAGCGCTCCACATCACGGCCTCTCATTGAACGATGTGCTGCTGACAGGACCAGACTTAAACAACAGCTTGCTGGGAGTGCTAATGCGGTTTAGGTGTGAGCAGGCAGCCATCACAACAGATATTGAACAAATGTTCCACAGCTTCGTTGTGATGGAGGACCACAGGAATTTCCTCAGATTCCTGTGGTTCAAAGACAATGACACCACCAGGGAAGTTGTGGAATACAGGATGAAAGTCCATGTATTTGGCAATCGTCCATCTCCGGCGGTTGCTATCTATGGGCTACGGCGAGCAGCTCTACATGGGGAAGACGAGTTTAGTGGAGATGCAAAGCAGTTCATACACAGGGACTTCTATGTTGACGATGGACTCAAGTCACTGCCATCTACAACTGCAGCCATCAACCTACTGAAAGCAGCCCAAGGTATGCTTGCCATCTCCAATCTTAGACTCCATAAAATAGCATCCAACTGCTCAGTCATCATGCAGGCATTTCCATCAGCAGACCATGCAAAGGACTTGAAAGACCTTGACTTAGATGTCGACTCACCTCCTGTGCAGCGCAGTCTTGGATTAAGCTGGGACCTTGTGAATGACACGTTCACATTCCGTGTTGCCAATAGTGAGAAGCCATTCACTCGAAGAGGAGTGCTTGCGACCGTTAACAGCCTATTCGACCCACTTGGTCTTGTGGCTCCTATTACCATCCAAGGGAAGCTCTTACTACGACAGCTCACCAGCGACACCAGCGACTGGGATGCTCCCCTCCCAGCTGAGAAGGAGGCAGAATGGATTGCATGGAGAGATTCGCTTCAGGATCTAGAACAGTTCGAAACCCCACGAGCCTACACAGCAGCCTCCCTCTCCACTGCTCAACATACAGAAATCCACATCTTTTCAGATGCTTCCATAAAGGCCATTGCAGCTGTGGCATACCTCAAGGTAATGGGTGTTGATGGAAAATGCCATGTTGGTTTCATCATGGGGAAAGCCAAATTAGCCCCCATGTCGGTCCATACTGTTCCCAGGCTTGAGTTAGGTGCTGCTGTCCTGGCAGTGGAGATTGCTAAGCTGGTTGTGAGTGAGCTGGACATCAAACCAGACAGTCTGAAGTTCTATACTGACAGCAAGGTGGTGCTAGGGTACATCTATAATGAAACCAGGAGGTTTTATGTGTACGTCAGCAACAGGGTGGAACGGATAAGGAAATCCACATGTCCTGAACAGTGGCATTATGTCCACACCAGTCAGAACCCTGCTGATGTTGCCACCAGGTCAGTGCCTGCTGCTCGACTCACAGACACCATCTGGCTTACCGGTCCAGATTTCCTGGCACATTCTGTGGAGACAGACACAGCTGAAGAGACATCCTATGACCTCATCGATCCAGAGTCTGATATGGAGGTTCGATGCCACACCACTGCAGCCAGAGACACCCATTCAAGATTCAAGATTCAAGATTTTTATTTGTCACATACACACACGGGGTGTGCAGTGAAATGGAAAGTGACAATGCTCAACGAAAAAAGTGCAAAAGTACACAGTATTTACAGTAAAAAGACAATAGAATTATTACAAAAATTAAAGCAATACAATATATATAATTATTACAATAAGTACAGCAAGAGCTCTTATATAAAATCATCTTGTAAGTCGCTCTGGATAAGAGCGTCTGCTAAATGCTTAAAATGTAAAATGTAATGTAAAAAAACAACAACACAATATATACATTAAGAGCACTTGGAAATGGAGGAAATTATGTGTGGTCATTACGTGTGTGTGTGTGTGTGTGGGTGTGCATAAGAGGGGCAGTGTGTGTGTCTTGGTGGGGGCCCTGGTGAGGTCAGAGTTCACAGTCCTGATGGCCTGAGGAAAGAAACTCCGTCTCAGTCTCTCTGTTTTGGCAGCGTGACTACGGAGGCGCTTGCCTGACCGCAGCAGCTGAAACAGTCCGTTGTTGGGGTGGTGAGGATCCTTCATGATCCTGCGGACTCTGGTTCTGCACCTCCTGGTGTATAAGTCCTGCAGGGTGGGGAGTGTAGTTCCAGTAGTGCGTTCAGCCGAACGCACTACTCTCTGCAGAGCCTTCCTGTCCTGAGCAGAGCTGTTGCCAAACCAGGCGGTGATGCTTCCGGTCAGGATGCTCTCTACAGCTCCAGAGTAGAAGGACTGAAGGATCCTCCGGGAGACTTTAAATTTCCTCAGCTGCCTGAGGTGGTAAAGGCGCTGCCTCGCCTTTCTCACCAGAGTGTCAGTGTGTGCTGTCCATGTGAGGTCTTTGGTGATGTGGACCCCCAGGTATTTATACCTGCTCACCCTCTCCACAGTGGTCCCATTAATCCCCAATGGTGAGTACGTCCTCTGTTGTTGTGTCCTCCTAAAGTCCACAATCAGCTCCTTAGTTTTGGTGACATTCAGGAGGAGGCTGTTGTCTTGGCACCTATACATACAGACATTGGTTCACATCGCTTTGAAAGGTTTTCCACATGGCAACCCCTTGTCAGAGCTATGGCCTCCCTCATCCACATCGTTCAGTCCTTTAGGTCTGAGAAGGATAGCAACAAACAAGATTGCAATGGTTGGCATCAGTGTTCAAAGCCTCACACAGCTGATACTCTGTCACAAGCAAAGGCTATCATCATCGGATGTGTACAAAAGGAAGCATACCAAGCTGAGATGTCCTGTTTGGAGAAAGGGAAAGTCATTCCCAAAAACAGTCCCCTGAGGAAGCTTAACCCCATCCTGGATGCCAGTGGACTCCTGAGAATAGGTGGTCGGCTCCAGCATGCTCCGCTTGAGATAGAGGAGAAACACCCTCTCATCATACCTGGCTGCAGCCATGTTGCTACTGTACTCGTAAACCACTACCATGAGAGAGTTAAACATCAAGGCAGAGTCTTCACTGAGGGAGCAATCCGCACAGATGGCATCTGGATTGTGGGGGCGAAGAGATGCATCTCCAGCAATCTGCGCAAGTGTGTCACATGTAATAGACTTCGAGGTAAGACAGCGGAACAGAAGATGGCAGATCTTCCATCTGATCGTTTCAGCACCGAACCCCCTTTTACAAACGTGGGTCTGGATGTGTTCGGCCCCTGGAACATCTCTACTCGTCGTACCCGAGGAGGTGCAGCGAACAGTAAAAGGTGGGCAGTACTCTTTACATGCCTAAGCGTACGTGCTGTGCATATTGAGCTCATAGAGTCAATGGACACATCGAGCTTTATCAATGCTCTACGGCGTTTCTTTGCTGTGCGTGGTCCCGTAAAGATGATCCGCTCTGACTGCGGCACTAATTTTAAGGGAGCCTGCAGGGAGCTGCAAATCCTCCTACAAGATGAGACTAACATCTCAAAGTATCTCAGTGAGGAAGGATGCACATGGCTGTTCAACCCTCCCCACTCTTCCCATATGGGGGGAGTCTGGGAAAGAATGATCGGGGTTTCAAGACGGATCCTTGACTCCATGCTTTCTCAGACTAGCCCCTTGCATCTCACTCATGAAGTGCTTTCAACCCTTATGGCCGAGGTTACCGCAATAATAAATGCAAGACCTCTCACACCCATCTCGACTGATGTAGAGTCACCTTTTCTTCTGACTCCAGCGATGATCCTGACGCAGAAGGTCTGCACCCCTCTTCCTCCTCCAGGATCCTTTGAGAACGCAGATCTGTATCGCCAGCAATGGAAACGAGTCCAACAATTGGCAAATGCCTTTTGGGAGAGATGGAAGCGAGAATATCTCTCTACTCTCCAAAGCCGAAGCAAGTGGCAAGATAGTCAGCCCAACATCAAGGAAGGAGACTTGGTGCTGCTCAGAGACAAACAGGTGAAAAGAAACCAGTGGCCCATGGCTCTCGTCACCAAGGTTCACCCTGGCAGCGATGGGAAGGTCAGGAAGCTTGAGCTAAAGGTCACCAAAGGGGGAACTGCTAAGACCTTCCTCAGGCCAGTAACTGAAGTAGTGGTACTTCTGTCTCCATAAGCCTTTACCATGGACAGTTCCTTGTCTTATTTTCTTCAGTCCGTTGGACTCAACTTAAAAAAAAATGTATAGTGATATTTGTGTTCAATATCAGACGGGGAGTGTGATGTTACATGTGGGTGAAGGGCGTTTTGGCGTCTCCTAGTGTTTGTTTTGAAGATTGCAGCTTTAAATCTCCTTTAAATCTTTATTGGTTATTTGTGATCACATGGGAAAGGTCATAGTTTGAGACCAGCCATTTTGTGTTGAGATTCTGCACAGTAAGGTGCTCCAGAGCGGTCTCTGTTTTTATCTTTTGCATCCACCTGTGTTGAGCCTGAAGAAGCTTTGTTTGTAAGTTTATATTGCATGTTTCATCTTTATGTATGGGGATTGATGCATATTTTGTTGTTATGTTTTATATTTGGGGAGATTTGTACATCAATCACTTAGGCTCATGTTTTGCCATGTCATGTGGTGTCGCCACTAATTATAGTAGTATATGCAAGTATTTACATTTGTACACCCTTTTTACTTTATTAAGTATATTTTCTTTATGTATTTATTTTCAGTTTCACAGAGTTTCTGGGAAAGCACTGTAAGAAAGCAGTTGACAAAGATATACAAGTAAACAACACTCAACTTTACTTCCACGTCTGAGTCATCATTTAACCCTTTCAGTGCCTACTAGTTAATCTGTTTAGCTATCTGTCACTTCGTGTAGAGCCACGCACGCAGGGGACAGAAAAAATGTTAAACTGCACTGTGGATGAGAGAGAAACGCAATTTCAATCCCTGTATGTCGTGTATATACAGTGATTGACAATAAAGCTGACTTTGACTTTGACTTTGATATATATATAATTTTCTTTTTATAATTTTTTTTGCCGGTGTCGCATATAAATTATCTTTTTGCTCCCTCTACTTCTTTTCCATGTTTTTTATGAAACCAACTCCAGTTCTGCCATTTTCATATTCTAAAAAAGTTAAATACATATCATTTACATTTACATTACATTTTAGGCATTTAGCAGACACTCTTATCCAGAGCGACTTACAAAATGTGCATTTATACATGGTAAACGCAAGAGAACAGTGTAGTAACACAGCATTGTTGGCAGCTGCATACCAGCAGGTATGGTATGGGAGAGAGCACAGGGAGAGAAAAGGTTAGTAGGTTTTTTTTTTTTACAGTTTTAAACATGTAAACAGTATGTGGAAGGCGTCGGTCTCAGCAGCGGATCAGGGCGATTAGTGGCCACGCCTACTGGCAGAGCACCCAACGCACGCACCGGTCTAGTGTTGCTAATCACATCGGTGTGCTTGAAAACTGCTCTGCTCTCTTCAGTAGGTGGCTGGAACAAGAAAGAAAAGGCGTGGGAGACCGAGGAGAAAGAAAGAAAGAAGGAAAGAAAGCGAAGCGAAGTTTCCGGTTATGGTTTAATGGTTGTTGTATTTAATTTTGTTTATTTGTTTTGAAAAACTCCCGGTCTGGTTCTCTGCCCGTGTCGGGATCAGAGAACGAAGAAAAATAATTAATAAAGAATCTGGTCCGTAGACCGAAAACTCCACCCCTGTTTCCAGACTGCTCTGTTCCGTACAGGGATTGTCACGTGGCGTGTGACAAAGTGGTGCCGAAACCCAGGAGAACAGAGCAGCACCACTGGAGAACATGGAGAGCCCACTCTCCCAGGTGATCGCCCACCTGGCTGCGATGCAGGAGGCTCAGCAGCGCGAGCTGGTACGGTCCCAGGAAGACCAACAGGAGGCGCTGCGGGCCATCACCGCTACCCAGGCAGCGGACAGAGCTGCCATTATAGAGCTGCTAAACAGCAGGCAGGCGGCCGCCTCTTCCATCCCGGTCCGGTCCGAGATCAGGATGGGAAAGATGGGACCGGACGACGACCCGGAGGCGTTCGTAGAGCTCTTCGAAAGAACAGCCACGGCATGCGGTTGGCCGGCGGAGCAATGGGCATTACGGCTCCTCCCGCTGCTGTCCGGGGAGAGCCAGATAGCAGCTGGTAGTGTCCCAGCCGTTGCCGTGGCTGACTACCCAACCCTGCGGCCACCATCCTGGAGAGAGTGGGGCTAAAGCCGGAGGGACACAGGAAAAGACTCCGCGATCTGCGCTTCGCCGACGTCGGGCATCCCTTCGCCTACGCCCAACAGCTCCTCGACTCCTGCCGGTGGTGGCTACAGCCAGAAGTCCGAACAGCGGATGAAATTGTGCAAGAGGTGGCATTGGAGCAGTTCACGTCGGGGCTCCCGAAAGGGACCGCGGACTGGCTCCGATGCCACCAACCCGCCACTCTGGATGCAGCCGTCCAGCTGGCAGAGAATCACCTGGCGGTCAGTGGGGAGACAGGGAAACTTCCCCAGAGAGCTGAAGGGCTGAAAAGCCAATTCTACAGATACCGCCCCAATATCCCGGTTCCCCGTTTTCCCCAGTCCAGTCCCAATCCAATACCCAGCCCCAACCCCAACCCAGGTCTACGCCCCCCTCCCCGAACTCCGTCCGGTCCCCGTTGGCATAACCCCCCCCGAGATCGCAATGGTAATCGTCCTAACCTTTCTGTTCCAGGTCACCTAGGGTCGCCACGGACGGCGGGGCAGGACAGTTGGCAGTGTGGGCGTCCTGGCCACATGCCTGAGGATTGCCCCCGGATCGATGTAAGCATCGCCGGATGCCCCGCTGTCCAGCGCTACTCCCCCGAACCAGCAGAGTAGTTTTTGGAACCCGTAAGTATCAAAGGGAAAACAATCCAGGCGCTGTTGGACACGGGTTGTTCTCGCACCCTTGTGCATCAGCGTCTGGTTCAACCCGAGGCATTGGACAGGCTCACAGAGGTGGCGATAAGGTGCGTGCACGGTGATGTACACTACTATCCAACCGCCCGGATTTAATTTTATATTGGAGGAAAAAAGCATAGCATGGTGGCAGGGGTTACTCCTCGCACCCCCCTTCCGCTGATTTTGGGACGCGATTGGCCGGGTTTTAAGGATATAGTTAGAAAGGAGATTGCGGAAGGGGCCCGACGGGGGTGTGTTCGCTACCGTCTTGTAGCAACTGGGGGGGATGACGTCACAGATGACGACGACCCAGGGGAGGGGCCGTCGGCTCTCTCTCCGCAACAACCCGAGGTAACCGAAAGGTTGCTTCGGGGAAACGCGGGCGGGGCCGGCGGACTTCCCCGATTCGCCAGAGTGACTGATTTCTCCCTCGAACAGTCGCAGGACGAAACGCTCAGTCGAGTAGCTGGACAAGTGATTAAAATTGATTGGTGGTGACATACCCCTATTTTTGTATTTTACAAGATAAACTGTATCGCGTGTGTCGGGACGTCTATACAGGAGAAGTACTCACACAGTTATTGCTGCCCAAAAGCCGTCGGGAAATGGTTTTCCAGGCGGCTCATAGCAATCCCATGGCGGGTCATTTAGGACAGGATAAAACACTACTCCGGATACTGGATCGGTTTTATTGGCCGGGCATTCGAGATAACGTCCGTCGGTGGTGTACGGCGTGCCCCGAATGCCAAAAAGTAAACCCAGCGGCAATCCCAAAAGCTCCATTGCAACCCTTGCCGTTAATATAGGTCCCGTTCGAAATAATTGGAATGGACCTTATCGGGCCATTTGATCGGAGTGCCAAAGGGTACTGCTTTGTATTAGTTATCGTAGATTATGCAACGCGATACCCCGAGGCTGTACCCCTCCGCAATATATCTGCAAAGACTATTGCGGAGGAGTTGTTCCACTTTTTCTCCCGGGGGGGAATTCCAAAAGAGATTCTCACTGATCAAGGCACTTCATTTATGTCACGAACACTGAAAGAACTGTACGCATTATTGGACATCAAGTCGATTCGAACTAGCGTATACCACCCACAAACTGACGGGCTGGTAGAGCGGTTCAATCAGACATTGAAATCCATGATGTGGAAGTTCTTTAAAACCGATTTGAAGAATTGGGACAAACTAATTGATCCACTGATGTTTGCTGTCAGAGAGGTTCCCCAAGCCTCCACCGGGTTTTCCCCGTTCGAATTATTATATGGGTGACGTCCCAGGGGTATTCTGGATTTGTTAAGAGAAACTTGGGAGGAAAATCCGAGCCCCAGCAAAAATGAAATTCAATACGTCATGGACCTACGAGCAAAGCTGCACTCACTCGGTCAAATTTCACAAGAACATTTGCTCAAGGCCCAGGAACGACAGAGACGGCAATATAACAGGGGGACACAATTGCGAAAGTTTCAACCGGGAGATCAAGTCCTAGTGTTACTCCCAACGTCAGCATCTAAACTACTCGCAAAGTGGCAAGGGCCCTTTGAGGTTACACGACGAGTGGGGGATGTTGATTATGAAGTCATTCGCTCGGATAGAGGTGGGTCACGTCAGATATACCACCTAAATTTATTAAAACGGTGGGAGGTGGTAGACCCTGTTTCGCTCGCCATGCCAGAAAATCCCGAGATGAGCTGGGACCAGAAATTCCAATTGAAAGTACGAGACTTCCGGTCCCCGTTGGTGGCCATCTTACGCCGGGCCAGCGGGCAGAGGTGAGTAATTTACAGCGCTGTTTTTCTGACGTGTTTTCGCCCTTACCCGGGCGAACTGACTTGATTGAACACCACATTCAGACCCCGCCAGGCACCGTGATTAGGAGTCGGCCATATCGCTTGCCTGAACACAAAAAAAAAGTGGTTCAGGAAGAATTAGAAAAAATCCTGGACATGGGAGTAATCGAGGAATCTAGTAGTGACTGGTGCAGCCCCATTGTGCTTGTACCTAAGCCTGATGGGTCTGTTCGATTCTGTGTGGACTACCGGAAAGTTAACGCAGTATCGAAATTCGATGCCTATCCAATGCCCCGGTTGACGAGCTGCTGGATCGGTTGGGCACTGCTCGCTTTTATTCGACACTGGATTCAACCAAGGGCTACTGGCAGATTCCCTTGTCTCCAGCGTCCAGGGAAAAGTCGGCATTCTCTACTCCGTTCGGCTTACACCAATTCCTGACCTTGCCTTTCGGTCTGCATGGGGCTCCGGCCACCTTTCAGCGCCTAATGGATAGGCTACTTCGACCGCATGCTGCATATGCCGCAGCATATTTGGATGACATTGTCATCTATAGCAATGATTGGGAGCGGCATATGCAGCATTTGCGGGCCGTCCTACAGACGCTGAGGGGAGCGGGGCTCACTGCTAACCCAGGCAAGTGCGCTATTGGGCGGAGAGAGGTACGGTATCTGGGGTTCCTCTTGGGCGGGGGCAGGTCCGACTTTGATTGATAAAACCGCGGCCGTTTCGGCCTGCCCACAGCCCAAGTCTAAAAAACAGGTGAGATCCTTTTTGAGACTGGCAAATTATTATCGCCGGTTTATTCCTGGCTTTTCGGCACTAGCCAGTCCCCTAACTGATCTCACCCGAAAGGGAGCCTCAGATCCGGTCCAGTGGAAGGAGCAGTGTCAGGCGGCGTTCCTGAGGATAAAAGCGATTCTATGTGGCGGTCCTCTGCTAATCAGCCCTGATTTCTCCCTGCCTTTTGTTTTGCAGACCGACGCCTCGGATAGGGGGCTGGGGGCAGTCTTGTCCCAGGAGCGTGGGGGGGAGGAGCGACCGATATGTTACATCAGCCGGAAGCTTACTCCGAGAGAGGCCCGCTACAGCACAATAGAGAAAGAGTGTTTGGCGATCAAGTGGGCCTCTCTCACCCTCAGGTACTACCTCCTGGGCAAGACCTTTACCCTCTACACCAGGGGTCACTAACAGGCGGACTCTACGGGACCAGGGTCACTCCAAAAACCGATAAATTATTGAGAAAGACTACATTTTGACGGAGCATTTCAATTTTAACCGGCGCAGCTTTTCTAGCATTTACGGCACTGGTTTATCATTGCACCGGTTCCGAGCGGGCGACTCGCGCACCTCCGTGCAGCTTTTTTTTTTCCGAAGTCCGCGAAATAAATGATCTGGTCTCAGCTTTTCGGACCGAGAAAATGGGCGCCGTTTCGTGCCTCGCAAAAGGCCATTTTATCTAAATTATTTGAGAAAGACTACATGCGCCTCCAGTTACACAAAATGAAGGACACCAACGCAAGGATCACGGTGGTAGCAATTCCATCGGCCAGGGCGAATGGGTGCGCAGTCTCCAGCATGGGCCCTGGATCAGGGCGGTCTCAGCAGGATCAGGGCACGCCTACTGGCAGAGCAGCCAACGCACGCACCGGTCTGGTGTTGCTAATCACATCGGTGTGCTTGAAAACTGCTCTGCTCTCTTCAGTAGGTGGCTGGAACAAGAAAGAAAAGGCATGGGAGACCGAGGAGAAAGAAAGAAAGAAAGAAAGAAGGAAAGAAAGCGAAGTGAAAGTAAAACGGGAACTAGAACGTTTCCGGTTATGGTTTAATGGTTGTTGTATTTAATTTTGTTTATTTGTTTTGAAAAACTCCCGGTCTGGTTCTCTGCCCGTGTCGGGATCAGAGAACGAAGAAAAATAATTTATAAAGAATCCGGTCCGTAGACCAAAAACTCCACCCCTGTTTCCAGACTGCTCTGTTCCGTACAGGGATTGTCACGTGGCGTGTGACACAGTAGTCATGGCAATTAATTAATGTACAGAATCAGTGATAATGCAGTCTGAAGAGGTGTGTTTTTAGTCTCTTGCGGAAGTGATTCCGCAGTTCTGACCGAGTGCGGAAGACCATTTCACCACTGGGGGGTCAGGACAGAGAAGAGGCGAGACTGCCTTCCCTGGGGCAGTCAGGTTTGCCGGCTGAGCCGAGGAGTCTCCCCAACCAACACAAAACATTACAAGAATGTTGAGGAAAATTAAGATTAGATTCCGATTTGGTTGTGAGATAACATTTATGAGAACGTCCCGTAAACAGTCTTAGAACATATTGTTAAAATGTATGTAAGTCACAGAAAAACATTCCAGCCATATCACATATAAACTTACTTGTAACATATCCTTATGGTTATCATTGGAGTGCCCGGCACTCCTATGCCCAGCAGTGTAGTGTAATAGTTAGGGCTTGTGACTCAGAGGTTGCAGGTTAAATTCCCAGGTGGGGCACTGCTGTTGCTGAATTATTTCAGTAAAATATCCAGCTGTATAAATGGATTGTAAAGAAATGTAAACTGTGTAAGTCGCTCTGGATAAGAGCGTCTGCTAAATGCCTAAAATGTAAAATGTAAATGTAAATGCATTTAACAAACAAGATACGGTATGTATCGATACATTTTTTTAAAGTTACAAATGAAAGTTTTGAAGACCCAGATTTGATAACATTGCTAACTTTCCTGATAAAATGAACATGAAGGATCATTCATAGTTCATATTTTTGACCTGGAATAACAAAACTGAATAATTAAAATAACTTTTCCTACAATGTTCCTTATGACATAATGCTCAAGGGGCATCCAGGCATCCAAATGTACATATTGGTAATGTTTGCCCTAAATCTCCAGGTAGATTAAGTTGATTGAGGAAAAAAAACATTTTATTTCTTGTAATTAGAATATGTGTGCTGTCACTAAGCCACGCCCCGTACAGTAGCGTTCTATTAGCATGAAGATTCGGATTTTGATTCCCATTTTTTTACATACCATTGTGCAAATAAAAATAAACATTTGGCAACTTTATAAAAACACTAAACCTATGTAAATAGAATTTGAGACAATGAAAAATTACTGCTTTAAATTTGCATCAAGTCAAAATGAAATTAACTGAAAACGTGTCCTGTACCTTGGCTTCATTACAAAATCTCACATGCTAATGACTGACTGCATCACATGGGACTTGTTAAAATCACTTTGGGAACAGGTAAAAGCTATTGTTTTAGCAATATATTAACTGTAGCATTCTAATGATAATGTAGTTATTGTGATCTGAAATTATTTATATTCATATAAGTTCAGGTTTGTGCTTTAAACATTACATTTACAGTTTTAAACCTTAAAAACATATCTAGTCATTTGGCCACTCCTGTCACACTGTCCTAACCACACACTTTATACCTTGGCACCATCATGTGAACATAATAATTTATGATAACACTGGGCTTACAGATCACTATTAAGATATGCTAGTATGATATGGGTGTGTTGCATTAAAGCGATATGGAATGAAAACCTGTGTAATATCATGAATACAATATTCATGATATAACATGGGTTGAAGTTCCATATTGCTTTTATAAAACAAATCCATCCAGAGATATCTTTTCAGACTCAGAAAATGAATACAAAACTTTTGTCTTGATTATAAGGTCTGTTCTTATTCTAGCAGTTATTTGGTCAGCAACAAGATTGAAATTGAGTTAACTTAGCTTGGATTCAGGCAGAATGTATAGCTGTAAACAATATTGATATTCTTTTGTAATATCTGTGTGCAATACATCTAGGGGTTTAGTAATACGTTTACACATAGCTGGCGTGGTAATTGGTAATTTTATCATCAAATGTTTTTCCTGTAACTGCAGCCACCAAGGGAGGGGCTAGCTAGCTACTTAAACAGGATGCAAGACAGTGCATCCATTCATCCATCCATCCATCGCTTCATTCCTCAATCCAACTGATGATGACATTAAAGCCTTAACTACTGCATGTAACTCTGCTCCATCAACCCCAGTCCTAGGTAAGCCTCTGCCGTCACACACACTCACACACACACACACACACACACACAGTCACACACACACACAAACTCACACCATATTAAAATAAACTTGTGCAGTCACGCATTCAAACACAGTCAACACAAACAATTGGCGGCAAAAATAAGATTCCCCACTTGGAGTAACGCAGCTGTCCCAACTCCCCGCTCTTCTCTTCCCACTCTCTCTGAGCCATTCAGAAGGAAACGTGGCAAATTCGAGGGGGAGCGACATCGCTGTTTTAATTGTCCTGTAGTTGTCATGGTTTGAGTGCCTGTTTAGCCCTGTGTGGGCGTAATCCTTTTCTATCCTCGTGAGTACGTTCCGGCTCAAATCCATATCTAATCAGCGGATTGTTTTCCGGTGTTCACTGCCTTCAGTTCGCTGCTTTCACTACTCCGTGCTTCAGTGTCTATTCATTTGGCGTTGGTCAAATTCATTTGTTGGTCTGTGTTTCGGGGTTACTTACCAGCAGACCCAGGGCACTTATTTTCACTGTTCGTTTTCCTAAGCTGCGTCTTAGGCGTCTGGGTTCTATTCCAGCTTTGTTTTCTTTTTGCTTGTGTTGCGACGCAAGTTATTAAACATTTCTGTTTGGATTTACTATCATTCGGTACCGTTCGCGGACTGCTTTTATTCGCCCTTTTTAGGGGTAGTTATTATTTCGTATTACGCTGGTAGTTTTGTTTTATTTTCTGTAGCGATTCTCGTGGGTTAACGCCCCTTGCTCCCTATTGTGTTTTAGTAACATCCTGATTGTTCAGGAGTGTTTCTGATCCTTATTCCCCATTAGTCACACTTCGGCCTCACCCCTACAAGCCCTCACAGTCGTTGGACACGTCTTGTGGCACTGCCCCCTGCAGGATGAACCTACTGCCTACTGCAGCTTCCACTGATCCAGGGGATGGGGCTCCTTCTCACTTTCTAACTTCCTGCTTGGGTCATGAAACCAGGGTCAGAAGAGGGTTCAGAGAGCCAATATGATCATCCTTTCACAGAGTGTGGAGGTCGGCCAATTAATTTTGAGAGTTAGCTTTGGAATGGCTCAGTTGCAGGACCACAAGCTAGTACATGCCCGAATAAATGTCCAGGACATTGAGGGGAACAAAACACAGCCCAGGAGCAGCCCAGTCCACAGAGGAGTCTCATCGAACACATGGGTGATATGCAGAAGCAGATGCAAACATTGCGGCCAATGGTGAGAGACCATATGGCTCAAGCTCAAGAGGCCCAAAGACTGGTCTACAACAGGGAGACACAGCCCGAGGAATTTCAGCCAGGGGATCAGGTGCTGGTACTGGTGCCAATCACAGACAACAAATGTATCAGCAGCTGGCAAGGACCATATGAAGTGATGCAAAAGGTGAGTGACATGAGCTACAGGGTGAGGCAGTTGGCCAACAAAAGCCTCTACAAGTGTATCATGTTAACCCTTTGAGAAAGTGGCATGCTCAAGAATCATTGTGGGGTGTGCTATCTCCCCATGTCCCTGCAGATGGTGGTAAAGAAGAAGTCCAGTGTGGCACTGGTCTGACAAAGGCCCTTTAATAAGGACAGGACCTTAAGGAACATGTGGACCAAAACCTAGATGTCTTCTGCTCCAAGCAACGCCACACTGCTCTAATCCAGCACCATATTATTACTAAACTGGGGAAAAGGGTGACGCTAAGACTCTACAGAATTCCAGGAACATAACAGGAGCACCTCTTCTTCTTATCAAAGAAGAGGTAAACAAAATTCAGGAAATGAAGGTCATTGAGGAGTTGTAGGTGAAAGGTCCATCCCTACTGTACTAGTGCGAAAGCCTGATGAATCTGCAAGATTATGCAATGATCTCAAAGTGTGATGCTTATCCTATGCCCCGTGTAGATGAGCTCATTGAGCTGCTCGGGCAGGCCCAGTACTCTGGATCTTGCCCAGGGTCTCACGAAAAGACTGAATTTACCACACCCACAGACCTCTACCACTACACCGTTCTTCCTTTTGGGTTACATGGAGCGCCATCCACGTTCCAAATGCTGATGGACTGAGTCCTTAAACCCCACAGTGAGTATGCATCTGCTTACTTATATGATGTGAACATCCATAGCTCTAGTTGGGAATCGTATCTGCCTCACCTGAATGCAGTACTGGAAAGTCTTCGCTGTACGGGGTTAATAGCAAATCCACGAAAGTGCAAACTAGCAATGGAAGAAGTGGAATATTTAGGATTTATGGTGGGGAGAGGCAATATCAAACCTCAGGAATAGAAGTCCAAGCTATCCGGCAGTGGTCACAACCCTAGACAAAGAAGCAGGTGAGAACTTTCCAAGGGTTGACCGGTTATTATTGCCGGTTCATACCTAACTTTGCCACTATAGCATGTCCTTTCACATAACTTACTAAGAACTCCCAGCTCAACAAAGTGAAGTGGACTGAGGAAGCACAGCAAGCTTTTCAAGAGCTGATGCAGGCCTTGTGCTCGGGGCCAATTCTGGTATCGCCAGACTTTAGCAAGGACATGGTGGTACAGATAGATGTGTCAGAAATTGGGATGGGCACCGTCCTCTCCCAGGAGATATGGGGTTTAGGAACATCCAGTTCTGATGAATAGCTGGAAGCTATTACCACAGGAAATAAATTATTCAACTGCTGAGAAGGAGAATCCGACCGTTCCTCACCCAAGAGGCCACTCAACTCCTGGTCCAGGCCCTGGTGATCTCACGTCTGGACTACTGCAATTCCTTGCTGGCAGGCCTTCCGGCCTGTGCCATCAAGCCACTGCAACTAGTCCAGAACGCTGCCGCTCGCCTGGTGTTCAACCAGCCGAAGTTCACCCACATCACCCCTCTCCTCTCCTCTCTGCACTGGCTCCCCATCGCAGCATGCATCAGATTCAAGTCACTGGTGCTTGCTTTTCAAGCGGCCAGAGGTACTGCTCCCCCATACCTCCAGTCACTCATCACTCCCTACACCCCGCCCAGACCCCTCCGCTCCGCCTCCTCTGGCAAACTGACTGCCCCATCCCTCCGGGCACCTGGCAGCCGCTCCTCGCGGTCTCGCCTCTTCTCTGTCCTGGTCCTCGCTGGTGGAACGACCTCCCGCAATCGGTCAGGACTGCGGAATCACTTCCAATCTTCCGCAAGAGACTCAAAACCCACCTCTTCAGACTCCACTACCACTGAGCACTGTCCATCTAGTCAATCTGTCGTCACCACTGTTTACTTGTTCTACACTATTAAAAAAACTAAAAACTAAAAAAAACACTAACCTTTTCTTTCCCAGTGTTACAGGTATGATACGCAGACGCCTGCAATGATGTCTATTGCTGTATTACTGCACTGATCTTGTGCGCTAACTATGATTGTTCTTACCTTGAATTAATGCACATCTTGTAAGTCGCTCTGGATAAGAGCGTCTGCTAAATGCTTAAAATGTAAAAAAAAATTAAATGTAAGGAGTACCTTGCAATTAAATGGGCACTGTTGGTGCTGAGGTACTACCTCTTGGGTTGCCACTTCACACTTGTGAAGGCTCATGCTCCTCTTGTCTGGATAACCTGAAATAAAGAGTTCAATAGCTTAGTAAACAGCTTAGCTGTCCAGCATAGGGAGGTACGCTACAGTTGAAGAGAAGCTCCAGAGGAGCTAGGAGCTGTGTACCCCCTTTAACCCCCTGAGGTCAACTGGATCGCCGACGATCCGAGCAGCAATAAAAGTATATTACTATTTCTAACGTCGCGAGGTTTTATCATACACACGCAGCAAAAACATTGACAGAAACCTTAGAATCGTGACTTTCCGATTTGAGCACTGGCAAATAATATGAGTAACTAGGTGCTAGTCTTGGGGAGGGGCATGTGGCCATGTGTGAAATCGCAGTGGTAAACAACACATAGCTACAATGTGCCGACATTATGTAGCATCTTGTCTGTGTTTACGGTTGCGATCTGCTAGCAACAAACTGTGTATACTGATATTTATTTTATTTCCCATGTTTTCAAATACTCGTGAAAATATATGAATTCCGTCTTGTGACGCTATACGGAAACAATCAGAGTCATTGCGAAATGCTGTGAATAATTAATGGAAGGATATTTAACCAGCTGGCATTCTCTGTTTCGGCGCTTGGACATTATCTAGCTTAGCTTGATAGTACCTATTGTGATTAATGTTTCTTGCCTCTCGAGAACTTGTTTGTTCGTGTGCTTATTGTTGTTTAGATTCCCAGTTTTTGGATACGTTTTGGATTTACCGTCTTACTTGTTTGTTCCTAATTGTTGGTTATTTTGTTTTGTTTTGTTTGTCTTTCCGTGTCTCCGCAGACACAGATTTTGCTTTAGTTTTCATACAAAGATAAATAAATATCTTAAACCCAGAAAACTGGCTACTTTTGATCATGTGCCTGTGCCCACTGCCAAACAGACTCTGGATGTTGGCAAACTGGCTTCTGTTGGTCGCAAGAAATGCGTACTCTGCAAGATGTCGGGGAAACAACAGTGCACTCCATGGGAGTGCAAGGTTTGTGATGTTCCCTTGTGTCTACAGTTGACCAGAAACTGTTTTGAGAAGTGGCACCAAAGACTGTGAAAAAACAGATTGTCTCACCATGTTTTAATTTAGATTTTTTTGTATATAGTTTGATGTTTTCAATAAATCTTCAAAAATGAAAAAAACTTAATTTTTTTCTGTCTTCCACATGGCTCTGCATGACTATTGCTTACTTTGATGGCTTTTGTCTTTGTCTGATGGCCTTTGTGAGAGAGAGATGGCCCATCTGACAGATCTTACAGGTGTGGACAACCCTCAGGTGTGGATCATGAATATTCAGGAAAATTAGCATATAGCCCTCCCACAGCCTGAAATAAATTTGACCAGTTCTGATAAAAACAGTTTTTTAGCTATTTAGATCTCAGATGTGCTAAACTATTTTGACATCCTTACATAACCAAGACCTTGATGAACAAACTCATATTAGCAAAACAATTCGTCACTATAGTTTAGTGTGTGCTTTCACAACTTTTGTGACAGCAGAAAAATGTACTCTTTGTAACTTGTGTGTTTGTAGATCTATTTACAAGCTGCATATGATACTGACCAAACTATTGATGGCATGTAAATGTAGCTGTGATTGTCCTTCAAATAAAAATGTCAAACACTTTGGAGTAAGTGTGTGTTAAGTTGATGAAATTGAGATAAATATCAGACCACGCCAAAATCACAAAGCTTCTCTGAGCTAAGCACGGACCTCAGGGGGTTAAAAACTCTTTGTTGTTGTTGTTGGTATTTAATCTTGAGTTACATGTGATTTTAACCTAAAAACCTATACTATAGTGATTGTTTACTTAAAAAAAGTATCACACCAAGTTTACAACTCAAACTGTTTATTGTATGGCTCTTTGCAGATTTATACACGATTTTAATTGAAAAATAAAACAAAACATGCAACTGAATATAGTTCACTCCTTGTAATTGTATGTTTGTAGGGAACATTTATAAGACATGTACCATGCAACATTGTAGTAAATGTAAATATATTTTATGAATTATCGCTTCCATATTATGGGGTCAATTGTACCACATATGTTGTACATTTAGACAACATATACCACGGACATTGTGTTTGCCCCTGTCCCTGTACAGTCATATAGGAGTCGAAGGCTTAATCTCTAGGACCCACATCATAGAAACCATTTCCATGGCGATCCTGGTACCCTGAAATTCAAGACTTAAAGCATTGTCTGTCTGTATACAGTACAGCTACTGGAGACATTCTAAGGCTAATCGTAGTTCATTGGCATCAGAGCGGCATACGATGCAGCTACTAAGATCATTCTGGAGACTTTCCAAGTCCCCTACTCTAGGCAAGATGCAGGACTGTCTACTCAGCGCAGTGGGACTGATGCCGTACCACACACCAATTGCAGCGTGTGAACAGTCCTTGCAGCCCTGCTCCTGGCTTGTTACACCTTCCCTTTCTAGCGCTAATTTACACACTTATTTCAACATTTCAAATCTCACAAAACAGACATTACACAATACATACCAGAAAACCTACAAGACAAGGCAGTATAACACATTCCCAAATCATGCAAAACTAGAGCGCAGAGTGCCCAGAGCCTTCGTTAAGCGAAATAACTCCCTGAGCTGGATTTGAATATTCCTTTTATACACCTCTGACTAACCTTATAGTTGTTTGCCTGACGTATCAGATTTCTGGTTTACGGGGCAATAGTGCAATAGTTAGTGCCCCCTACGGTGAGGTTATGTTGACTCAGGACAGTCCCAAATCCTGTGAGGGGAGTTTGCTCCCAAACCAGCCATTTGTAGAACAATTGGTTCCCAGGATAATAAAATAATATTGCAGTGATGGACAGGGTAGGCTCAGGTAATCAGTCAACGTCTACCACCAATACAGTCTGAAACCCTTTGATGGTTGCAAATTCCTGAGCCACCCCTTTGTCCAATGATGAGTTAACAGACTAGATAATATAACTCAATGCAACCATACATGTTTAAATCAAATTAAATCATTCACTTTGCAAATTAAGCAACATTTTGCTTTATCACATTATCAGCTTAATGGATCAAGTACTATATTTAGCTACTCACTTTTTCCATTGTGGCATAACATGACATGATGCTCAGGTGGAATGCAAGGTCCTCTGGCCATTACATGTTTCCCACATTCTCTACAAATGGGAGATCCATTCTCAACAACACCATATTTTTTTCTGAATCCAAAGTGAGTCCACACGAATGAACGAGTTCACTTTTTGGGGGGATATCATTTGTCATTACAGACCGCCTCTGCATCGGAATCTCAGGTTTTTATAAGGGACTGCAAACGGAGATGAATGCGTGTCGCTAGCTAGCTAATAAGAGCTACCTACAAGGAAGCTGTCTGCATGTGCGCAATCGTACTGTAAATAAAACAAAATGCAACAACAGTCAAAGAGGTGGTGGGATTAAATTACATTAGCAGACACCCCAGGTCCAGTATTATGTTATTTAATATGGGTTATTTAAACATTTTAGTAGGCTAACGGTTGAAATGTTTTTTTCCCCGCATGAAAATAGATTTTGCAACATGATTTACTATCATGGTATTACGTTAAGTTTATGATAGTAATATTTCATATTTTAATATCGTGGTATACTGTCATACATGTATACCATCACACCCCTACTCTCCATACCATGGTGTGGCTACGGCAGCTGAGGAGGCCTTCCTCACCTTCCCCCAGGTTGAGCACACAGTGGCTGCTTATCTGTTGCTGCTGTTGGTCACATAGCTCACCATCAAGAAACCCAAACTGGCACCCAAACCCTGCAAAGTCACAGCTTCTCTCATGGAGAAAATGTATCTGGGGGGTCAGGCATGCTGGTACACACAGTTGCACTGCTCCAAGCATACCCAGCCTATTTACTAGTGGTTCTTTCTGCTCAGATTGACCAGAAAACTATCACAGAACCCCTCAAGCCACCTACCTCACCATGCTTATTTCAAAGCGTACAATTCAGGCAGCTGGAAAGTCTATGGGCGCTGCAGTCATTATCCATAGATGGGATCAATCTTCTATAGCTTCCAGACACAGAAAAAGCCCCTCTCCTACACATTTTTACATTTTACATTTTACATTTTAAGCATTTAGCAGACGCTCTTATCCAGAGCGACTTACAAGATGTGCATTAATACATGGTAGGAACAATCATAGTTAGCGCACGAAATCAGCGCAGGAATACAGCAATAGACATCATTGCAGGCATCAGCATGCCACACCTGTAACACCTGTAGCACCAGGAAGGAAAACGTTAGTGTGATTTTTAATTTTTTTTTTAAATTTTTTAAATTTTTTATAAATAGTGTACAACAGGTAAATAGTGGTGACAACAGATAGACTAGATGGACAGTGTTCAGTGGTAGTGGAGTCTGAAGAGGTGGGTTTTGAGTCTCTTGCGGAAGATTGGAAGTGATTCCGCAGTCCTGACCAATTGCGGGAGGTCGTTCCACCAGCGGGGAACCAGGACAGAGAAGAGGCGAGACCGCGAGGAGTGGCTGCCAGGCGCCCGGAGGGATGGGGCAGTCAATTTGCCAGAGGAGGCAGAGCGGAGGAGTCTGGGTGGGGTGTAGGGAGTGATGAGTGACTGGAGGTATCAGGGAGCAGTACCTCTGGCCGCTTGAAAAGCAAGCACCAGTGACTTGAATCTGATGCGTGCTGCGATGGGGAGCCAGTGCAGGGAGGAGAATAGAGGGGTGACGTGAGTGAACTTCGGCTGGTTGAACACCAGGCGAGCGGCAGCGTTCTGGACAAGTTGCAGAGGTTTGATGGCACAGGCCGGAAGGCCTGCCAGCAAGGAATTGCAGTAGTCCAGACGTGAGATCACCAGGGCCTGGACCAGGAGTTGAGTGGCCTCTTGGTTGAGGAACGGTCGGATCCTCCGGATGTTGTGGAGGGAGAAACGGCAGGTCCGAGCGGTCGCTGCAATATGGCTCGAGAAGCACAGCTGGGTGTCCAGGGTTACCCCAAGACTCCTGGCCGACTGGGACGGAGACACTATGGAGCCTTCCACGGTGATTGACGAATCAATCATCGGGGAGCCCTTCGCTGGGAGGAAGAGCAGCTCTGTCTTCCCCAGGTTCAGCTTCAGGTGGTGGGTGGACATCCATGCGGAGATGTCAGCCAGGCATGCAGAGATCCGTGCCAGGACCTGGGTGTCAGATGGAGGGAAGGAGAGAAAGAGTTGAGTGTCATCAGCATAACAGTGATAGGAAAAACCATGAGCAGAAATAACAGAGCCAAGTGACTTGGTGTACAGAGAGAATAGGACGGGGCCTAGCACCGAGCCCTGCGGGACTCCAGTAGAGAGGGTGTGGGGAGAGGAGAGGGATCCTCTCCAGGCCACCTGGTAGGACCGGTCAGCCAGGTAGGACTCAAACCATGTCAACGCAGATCCAGAGATTCCCATCTCGACGAGAGATGAGAGCAGGATCCGGTGGTCCACGGTGTCGAATGCCGCCGACAGGTCGAGGAGGAGGAGGACAGAGCTAAGGGATTGGGACCTAGCAACGTGAAGAGCCTCAGTGACCGCAAGGAGAGCAGTCTCTGTGGAGTGGCCTGCTCTGAACCCAGATTGGTTGGGGTCAAGCAGGTCGTTCTGTAAGAGATGAACAGACAGTTGATTATAGACAGCCCGCTCTAACGTTTTGGAAAGGAATGGGAGGAGAGGGACAGGTTGGTAGTTAGAGATGACAGCAGGATTCAGAGAGGGTTTTTTGAGGAGGGGGACAACCTGAGCACATTTGAGGGAGGAGGGGACAGAGCCAGAGGAAAGAGAGGAGTTAATGACATTGGAGACAAAGGGGAGGATGTCCATAGCAATGGACTGGAAGAGGGGGGAAGGAATGGAATCAAGAGGGCAGGTGGTGGGACGGTGGGAGAGAACAAGTTGAAGGATGTCCGAGTCAGGGAGGGGTGAGAAGGAGGACAGAGGAGTGGGAGGTTTAGGTAGCGGGATGGGAGAGGGAGAGGTTGGGGGGAAGGAGTTGCGAATGACCTCAACCTTCTCGTGAAAGAAGGATGAGAAGTCATCGGTGGTTATAGAGGAGGGGGTGGGGGAGGAGGAGGGGTGAGGAGAGAGGAAAACGTAGCATAGAGTTTACGTGGGTTGGAAACAGAAGATTGCATTTTAGAAAGGAAAAATGCAGACTTAGCAGAGGAGAGGTTAGTGGAGAAGGAAGCTAGGAGTAAGTGGAAGTCAGACAGAGCTACAGGGGATTTGGATTTTCTCCATTTCCTTTCTGCCGCACTACACACCCTCATGGACCTCACTGGTGCATTCAACAAGGTAGTCAAGGTCATGATGGACACTTCCCAGGTGGCCAGGAAGAGCTGTACATGCCCGCAGGTTATGTTATCCCACTGATACAAGCACACACCAGTGGCATACACCCAGAAGCGCTCGTGGGTAACTAGGCCAGCACCAGTGCCTCAGAAGCCTGCCAGCTTCACAGGTCCCACTGGAGGCCATGTGGCTCAGTGTTCCTGACATGTGTTATGTTTTTTTCCCCTTGTAATGTGGCCACACGTTTCCCCAACACGGAAATTGAGAATTTTGCATAAGCACATTAAGCATGAGTGTTCAACATTTTGTACAGGGGAACTGGGGTTAACACACTGCTCTCACACCCTAAAACAAATAAAGGCATAAAAAAACACACACAAAACATTATATTAATAATGGACAGCATAGCTTTAGAGAGCTCTGGGCTCTCCTTCGCTTGCTTGCCTGGCAGCCTGGCGCACATGTGCAGTCCACTCTTGGGCACATTGCATGGTTTCATGGGGCTGTGATATTCAGTTCACAAAGCCAGGCCCCGATATTGCAACTGAAAATAAATACCCTGCTTTCAACAGTGCGGTGTGCAGGGTCCTGCCAATAGAAACAAGATACTCCCAGTACTTCCTTGTTCCAAAACAAGACTGTGGTCTTCCCCCTATTCTTGACCTGAGACGCCTAAACAAATCACTTCTAAATATCCGTTCGTATGTTCTCACAATGTCAGCCCCAGATCTGCATTTTGCAGAATGATTCATTTGTTTGAATAGATTTGAATGACAATTATTTCCACATTGGAATATTTATATTCTTCAACTCTACCTTTGATTTAAAATTCACAGGTCAGCATTGTTGCTGATATGTTTCTCATAAACAAATATAAGATATAATACGTCAAGTATAGTTGTTTTGCCCAATTTCTTGTTTGTATGTATGGTAGTTCATGACAAAATTATTTTTAATGTGCCCAGGTGGGGGGAGTTGTGCATCTTCACAACATCATTTAATTAATTGCATTGTTTTGGTAGAGGAAATCTTTCCCCGGTGGAGGGGAAGTCCCTGAGCACTTTGCCTGATGTGTATAAACTATTAGGCATCAAGCAAAGAATCCATGGAGCATATCATCCGGAGAGCTCAGGCCTGGTAGGAAGCTCAAGAATGGTCTCACAAAGGACATAGGGGAAAAACTTGGCACAGTTAATAATCCGTGCTCCTACATTTTGTCGCTTTTTCCACCACTAAGCAAACCGTACTGAACCTGAACCCATGCTGAATTTAGCTACCACTCTGCTTAAGTACTACTGAGCTGAACAGGGACCTAAGGGCTGAGCTAGCAATACTGCAGACCATTGATTGGTCAAGCGCAATCATCACAGAATCGTCAAGCTAAATCTCAGAGTGGCTCAGACGCAACCAACACGTTTTTTTTAGCTTCACTTCGATTATTGGTATTATTCGAAGAGTATTATATGGAGTTTGGCATTATTGCCAGGTTTGTATGATTCTACGGGTTTGTGTTATGAAAAATGAAATAAACAGGTTTTCTTTGAAAGGACAAAGTATAGTATTGTCATTTTCATTAATGCAATTAGAATATACATTTCCATAGTAAAACATTTTCATTCCTCACATAAATTAATTTTGAGAAAGATACAGCAATCGCTTCGATGCATTCCGATGCTCAAGGCCCAGGTTCGAAGCTAAACCCAGGCCTTTGAAACAAAAAGATCTGAACTGGACTAGCATTATATGTGTTCCAGACATTATAGAATAGGCATTATATTAAGTGAATTCAAGGAACCCAAACAATACAATTTTTCCCAATCTTAGTTTAGCCTAGTGAAATGTTGAAAAAAAATATTCAACTATTTCTGTTGAACTTCCTAATCACTTCTTAATCATTACTGAATGAACACAGCTGTCCTACTGTTTCTTTCACCATTGTGCCTTTGAGAGTTTTTTTCGTAAGGCGTTGCATTTTCAAATGCATCCGAGATTGATGTTTGCTTGGGCTGGGACTGAGTCTGGGATGTGATTTTGGTGAATGAGTTCTGGGGAGATAAAGCTATGGCTATGGCAAAATATGCCTAGCGTCGATCATTGCTATAGGCTTATATCGCAAACTTTGGCAGTATGATATTGCAAATGCTCATATCGGAATATCGACCGGAATAAGATATATTGTTCACTACTTCTCGTAGCTCGTGCTGGACATATTTTTGCAGCAACAAGCTACATAAAACCACAGATGTAAACACAAAGACAAATATAGTTAATGTTTTAATTTTTATACGATTGAAAAAATGTAAGCTACAGATGTAAGAAATATGAGGTTTTAAATGTCGTCTTAGTAAATTGCAATTCATTGGACGACCAATGCCGAATAATAAATATGAAAGATTATATAGCCTAGTGTGAAGTCACTGCAGGGTACCTCCTGCACTCGTTGCCCCTGACATGACTCCCAAATGCCTAAGCAGAGGTAAGAAAATTGTAGCTAATGTTACGGGGAAAACCGTGTTCTGCTTTTGTGAATTTGAGCTGGAATGTTTACAATGTCAATGCTAATGTCACCACAGCGGTCACATTCATTTTTGTGACTTCAAATAGCTCCTCCTATCTAACTCCTCCTATCTTCAAAGTTCTGTTGTGCAGTGGAAAAATGGCACAGGGACTCAACCCTTGAAGGGGATAGTTACGGGTACGGATGGTCACCGTGCCATGCCATACTGTACTGTGTGGTGGAAAAACGCCATAAGATAAAAATGGAGAGAGACATAAGGCTCCCAGCTGATGTCTCTCTGGTGGTAGTGGGTAATTCGGGTCTATTTCAGGATCACCGGAGCCGCTGACCATTGAATGAGTCATTGAAACAATTGATTGTAGTAAACAATAGTTTTACTGATATGTTTACAGGAGATATAAGGATTCTATAAAATGGGTAGATTCTGTGAATGTATTAACTTGGATATGTGTGTATGAATTAACTTGACTGAACTGTTACAGTTTAGCTAATATTCAAATATAAAATAGTGCGTTCACCTAGGTAACTACATAATACATAAAATAACATGAATAAATGTTATACCAGGAAACAGTAAAATGTTATACAAAACAGATATTATTTCATTAAAATACAAATATGAATAAATAGGATAGAATAAATACAGGCTATAGCCTGGTACCAAATTAATATTATGGATATCTAAACAATTATTCTAAAGCCAGCATTTATTAAAATAACTAGGATAGTTACCCTTAAAATATTAAGCTATAATAGTTTTGAACAAGGAATTTAAATATATGCAAAATATAATATTAAACAAATATTATTATTATTATTATTTCATGAAATACCAAAGATAATGTAATAGTGTAGCTAATGGGGATCCCCAGTCCTGTTATAGTCACCGGTTGTCAAGGCAACAATTATAAGGAATACAGCTTTCAGGCCTCCCGGGTGGTCTAGCAGTTACAACGTTCGACGCAGGCCACTGCGACCGGGGTTTGATTCCACCGGCCGTGCCAGATTCGGTTCTGGCTGGCAGTGCCACTAGGAGGCGGCAATTGGCTGTCCGCCTCAGGGAGGGGGGAAGGAAGCCGGCATGAGTCCGCTGTATATGGGCCATTCTACCGAATTGGTTCAAAGTCAGGTTGGAAATATTTTGAAATTTTGTATGTTTTATTCCCAAAACTTTGTCCGTATATATATTGTACCATATCTAAAGTACATATATCTAGTAAAAGTACCGTCAATTTTTATATTGTATTTTCAGACTCTTTTGGAATGTTTTTCCTCTCCCAAAAATTGTCACTACTGAAACATAGTAATACACTATAGTAAAAAAGTATTATATGAATCTGTTAAGATTGTGTTTCCTTCCCTTCTCTAAAGAGTATTTTTATAATTTTTTCTTGAAGGTTTTCACAATTAAATCAATAAAAATGACATTTTTACCTAATTTCAAAGTTCAATTTATACAATTCATCAAAATCTAAATGCAATCTTTCTCTGTAAAATGCATAACACTGATAATATTGATTTCAGAGTTAATGATTGATGAAATTGAACATACATTTAACCAATCAGTATCATAACATATTAGTTTATAACTCAATATACTTTATTTTTTACAAAACACCCAGTGTTTCGGTAGTGACCACAGTATTTTGTTTGCAAGGTTGTATCATATTCCCTCAACCTTATTGCTTAATCTTAACTCATAACATGCCTTATGTTGGGAATATTACAAACACAAATGTTTTGTGGTCAATAAAATAATTTTATTTTTGAAGACATAACAATTGTTAATCCATAATCAATCAATCAATCAATCTTTATTTTTGTATAGCGCCATTTACAAACAGGTTGTCACACAGCGCTTCACAATTGGCATTTTCCAGAGGGAATCAAAAAACCAGAAAACCATTGGAGCCAATGTGGGAGACTGGAAAATTATTCCCTGACCCCTTAAAAGGCGGTCGAGATGAACTCCTGGAAAATTGTGGGATACAGAGAAAAACAACACAAATAGTCCTTGAGGCTCATGTGGCTTAACAGACCACCGGAAGGGCATTCTGAGTGTAGGAGTGGGGTGGACCTCATCCCTCCAGATACCAGGGCAGGGCGGGGGATGGAACCAGCAGCTAGGGTCTAGGCCAGCGGCATCCGGCTAACACATGGCAGGGGTGGGGGTTGACTCTGGGGCAGGTGAGCTCCGGGCAGGTGCCACGAAGCCGGGAGAAAAGAGGAAAGGTGCAATTATGACTATGATAAATATCACACCGGATCAGGGGGAAGAGTAGTGATAACACTTTTGCACCAGCAGAAGTAATCTAGGGCAGCATAACTAATTAGGTGAGTGGCACAGGGAGCACGCAGCCATGAGGGCACTCAGAGACCATCCCACCACATCATCAGCAGTCCTGATAGGGGCGGATCATCACTTATGATTAGTGACAGTAAGGATAGCTCATTGCACCAGAAGGCTCTATTGCTACGCCCCCTCCACATCTGCACCTAATGACTATAAGAGAGACTAAAGAGATGTGTTTTTAACCTAGATTTGAAAATTGAGACCGTGTCTGACTCCTTCACAGAGATGGGTAGACTGTTCCACAGTAAAGGAGCTCTATAGGAGAAGGCTCTGCCACCTGCTGTATTTTTTTATATTCTAGGGACTACCAAGTTGCCTGCATCTTGTGAGCGAAGTGAACGTGGGGGATTGTACGGATGAAGTAGATCCGTCAAGTAAGAGGGTACAAGTCCATGCAACACCTTATAAGTTAAGAGGAGTACCTTATAGTCTACACGATAGTTTATAGGAAGCCAGTGAAGTGACGCTAACACAGGACTAATGTGCTCATATTTCTTTGTTCTAGTCAGGATCCTTGCAGCAGCATTCTGTACGAGTTGTAGGCTCCTGAGTGAGGCATTGGAACAGCCAGACAGTAATGCATTGCAATAATCTAATCTAGATGTAACAAAGGCATGTACCAATTTTTCTGCATCTATTAATGACAGGAAGCCCCTAATTTTGGCAATATTCCTCAGGTGAAAAAAGGCTACTCTGGAAATGTTTTTTTTTTTTTTTTTTTTTTTTATAAATTTGTTTCTGATTTTATCCCATTTTTCTCCCAATTTGGTAGCCAATTAGACCCGCTATTTTTACGTCAATCCCCCCCTAGTAATGTGAGTTCGCTGCCGTAGTCCTGCGACCGGTAGTGACGAAGCGAAGTGATGCCTCTTACGAGACGGCACCCGCAGGCCGTCGACCGTAACCCGGTACTACAGGGCCACTCTACGCAGCGAACGTCACGTCGGCTCCCCTTCCCCCTCCCTGGGGCGGACAGCCAATCGCCGCCCCCTGGTGGCACTCCCGGCCAGAGCCGACACTTGGCGAGACGGGGAATTGAACCCCGGTCTCCGTGGCCAGCGTCGGACGTTGTAACCATCTGGAAATGTTTTTGATGTGACTATCAAATGAGAGACCAGGATCTATAGTAACACCAAGGTCTTTTACCACCAAACTTGCAGCAACAGAGCAACCATCCAGATTAAGAGATAAATCAGATAACCCTCTTCTGAGGTTTTTGGGCCCCAAGACCAACATCTCTGTTTTATCAGTATTCAACAATAGAAAATTATCTGACATCCAGTCTTTTATGTCTTTAAAACAGGCCTCCAACTGTTCGAATTGTCCTTCACCAGGTTTAATTGATAGGTATAATTGTGTGTCATCTGCGTAGCAGTGAAAATGTACGCCATGTTTACGAATGACATCACCAAGTGGCAACGTGTAAAGGGAGAACAATAATGGCCCCAAAACAGAACCTTGAGGGATACCATATTCCACCTTGATGAGAGCAGAGGGCTCATCATTTAACTGCACAAATTGATACCTATCTGATAGGTAGGATTTAAACCAGGAGAGTGCCTGTCCACGCAGTCCAACTAGGTTTTCAAGTATGCTCAGAAGAGTTTGGTGGTCTATTGTGTCAAACGCAGCACTTAAGTCCAAAAGCACAAGAATAGAGACGCATCCACAGTCAGCTGATATCAGTAAGTCATTGACAACTTTAATAAGAGCAGTCTCAGTGCTATAGTGTTGCCTAAATCCTAACTGAAAAGTTTCATAGATGTCATTTGATGTCAGGAACGAAGTCAGTCTCTGAGCTACAGCTTTCTCTAGAAAAGAAAGATTAGAAATTGGCCTGTAGTTACTGAGATTTTCTGGGTCAAGGTTTGGTTTCTTTAAAAGTGGCTTAATTACTGCCACTTTTTGAGAATTTGGCATATAGCCTGATGAAAGAGACAGATTAATAATGTCTTGCATGGATTGCCCCATAACAGGAAGAAGTTCTTTAACAAGTTTTGTTGGGATTGGGTCTAATTGACAAGTAGATGGTTTGGAGGACATAACCAATTTAGAAAATTCAGAGCGCTAAAAAACTCAAGAGTAGCCATAGGACCCCTGTCCTGGTAAGCCTGTGATTTCTGATCAGTGTCCGCTACAGCAGAAGGTGCCATTTTAGTCATTTCATCTCTAATTTTCTCAATCTTCCCAGAGAAAAAGTTCATGAAATCATTACTATTATAGGCTGCCGGAGGCTTAGCATTGGTTTCAGTCTGGTTCTTTGTCAGTTTGGCCACTGTATCAAAAAGAAATTTTGGATTATTCTTATTATGCTCAATCAGATCAGACAAATAGGTTGACCTTGCGGAGGAGAGAGCATATTTGTACTGTACCAGACTGTCTTTCCAGGCAGAATAAAATACTTCTAATTTAGTGGATCGCCACTTACGTTCCAACTTCCGAGAAGCTTGTTTAAGAGCACGTGTGTGGTCAGTATACTATGGTGCAAGCTTCTTTTGGCTAGTTTTTTTCTTTTTGAGAGGCGCAACAGCATCAAGAGTGTTGCGCAGGGTGTAATTTAGATTGTCCGTCAGCTGATCAATAGATTGTAGACTAGTGGGATCCTGATTAACAGTAAATTATTCTTGGAACAGGCTGACAAAGTTAGGTATGGTAGAGGAATTTAGGGAGCGACTAAAGTAGAACACTGGTTTTGATCTAATAGCAGTGGTAGCATGAATTTCAAACGTAATAAGGAAATGGTCAGAGAGCACAGGATTATGAGGAGAGACAACTAGATTGCTAATGGTAATACCATAGGATAAAGCTAAGTCCAGTGTATGTTGATGACAATGAGTCGGCCCAGTCACATTTTGGACAAAACCAACGGAGTCAAGAATAGAAGCAAAAGCCTTCACTAGAGAATCATTTCCATTATCAACATGAATATTAAAGTCGCCTATAATCACAACTTTATCTGCCATAACTGCTAGGTTTGATAAAAAGTCAGAAAACAGCATAGGGTCCAGGGGGTCTGTAGATAGTAGCTAGTATAAAAGATGAAGTAAATACAGATCTATTATCTACATTAGTCTGTATGGAGCCCAGGGAAAGCACTTCAAATGAAGAGAATGTGTTTAAAGATTTCTTAGTAAGGCGTAGTCTAGTGTCAAAAATAACAGCCACGCCGCCACCTCTGCCTGACTGTCGAGGGTTGTGACAACCAGAGTATCCAACTGGGGTAGATGCATTTAATGCTATGTACTCATCAGGTCTAAGCCTAGTCTCCGTCAAACTTAAAATGTCAAGTTTATAATCAGTGATCAGTTCGTTCACAAGGGCAGCTTTAGGAGCTAGTGATCTTATATTTAGCAACCCAATTTTAAGGAGAGTTCTATCGAAATTAGGTTTAGCATTTGCATTACGATGGTTCGTGTTGATCCTTATCAGATTATTAGAAAAAATCCCACGGGGGGGTTTGAGTTTCAATAGACTACGGTTTTCTCTACGTGGAACAGACACAGTCTCAATTATGTGGGAACTGGGGTGGAAACTAGTCACGAGTTCAGGGAAACTTGCAGACAATTGTTTAAGACCGTCTGTCTGCCGCCTGGCTGTAGCTCTTGAATGTAAATTTCGCCGATTCAGACTATGGCCTATGTTATTAGATAAAAGAAGAGCACCCCTCCAGCTCGGGTGGAGTCCGTCTCTCTTCAGTAAACCAGGCTCTCCCCAAAACGTAGGCCAATTATTAACAAACCCTATGCTATTTTATGTACACCACTCAGTCAGCCAGCGATTTAGCGACGTTAATCTACTGTAGATTTCGTCACTTCTACGAGCTGGGAGGGGACCAGAGACTATTACTTCCCAACACATCTCGTTTGCCAATTTACACAACGAGACAACATTTGTTTTAGTGATCTCCGATTGCCTCAACCGGACATTTTTAGCGCCGACGTGGATAACAATTTTGGAAAATCTACGTTTACTTTTAGGCAGCGCTTTTAAATTGGATTCAATGTCGGTAGCTCTAGCCCCCGGAATACAATTGACTATGGTCGCCGGAGACGCTATTCTCACGTTTCGAAGTATGGAATCGCCAATGATAAGAGCTTTCTCTTTTTCCTCAATAGGTGTGAGTGGGGAGAATCTATTTGAAACGTGAGTTGGGTGGTGTACAGCCGGCTTAGGCCGACAACTATGTCCCCGCCGAACCGTGACAAACTGGCCGTGCTGCGTCGGCTCTTCTGCTGGTGCGATGGGAGAGGCGCTCACAGGTGCATCCGGCGTAGCTACACACGACTGAATAAAACTCTCATGATCTTTAATCTCTCTGAGAGTCCGGATGCAGGCCTCTAACTCAACTATCCTCTCCGCCAACGCTAAATTAAGCTCACACTTATGGCATGTAAAATTATCATTAACAGTAACATCGGCAGGAGAGCTAATGTGGGAGATTTTTTTGATAAATTCGAGCCCATACCCTGTCCCTGCGTTTCTGGTGGGTCAATTTGTGTGGCCTACTGTCTGCACGTGGCCAAATTCCTGCATAGTATGGAGCAGGCCGTGCAGACTACACACCTCAATACAATGGATACAGAGATGGGACCAAACGTAAGTCTGAACTGATGATCCAAGTGTCCATTAGCGCAGCAATAAACTAATCCTGTCCAGGAAGCAATGGTCACAAGGGGGGGAGAGAGCTGGACATATCCTGAGGGCCCGCACCAGACCCACAAACAATTAAACTAGTGAACCCATGCTTTAGCCCTTTACCTTTGTATCAGGGATTCTGCAAAGGTTGCCGCCAAGCCTTCTCGGGTCATGGGGTAGAGTAGACAAGGGGGGGTTGTCCTCATGTTAACCCCCATGATACACTTAGAAGCTATTATGGAAGGATAGACACTAAAAGGTTGTGGTCAATGATTCATTCATGACACTCTCACAACAGGTCTGTGTGTGAAATCCTGGGCAGAATCTGCCTGAGGGGCACACACACATGACAAGTTTAGGAGCCACCAGAATAAGACCCAAGTCTGTGGTCTGTCCCTACTCTGTCCTTACAAACATTATTTCATGATGTATCCTAGTGAGTAGACATTATCTGATGGTGTAGCTTATTGAATTACTGGTATAGCCATTTAGCAAATAGCCTTATTAGCACATGATTTTATATGTATAGTATGTAGGTGGGTCAGCTTAAGTGACTGTTTATTCTTTGTATTGAAGAGTGAAGGGCAGAGGAGTAATGGGGGAAAGGGGGGGAGAACATAAAGATATAAATAGATAGGGCCCGGGGAAGAAACAAGGGTGAATAGACAACATGGTGGAAATGTCAGGACCGGTAGATGTGGAACCCAATGCGGGTGAGAGAGAGAGAGAGAGATCCGGAAGCAGTGACGCGTTTATGCCAATTTTAATGCTTAACCATAGACAGGACAGAAAAGCGATGAACAGAGAGAATCCCGGAGCATAAATGTTCTCACGGTTAATTATTTCCAGCCGTCGATAATGGCCTGGCTAGAATCTTCGCATTCCTCACGCTTCTCCTGATTGCTTGATTAGTGACAGGAAACATAAAAACGTTAATGGAGAAGAGCAGAAGGAAAACAATGGTGTATAGAGAACATTCCATGAGGTCATGGGGAGGGATTGAGCTAAGTGGGAGTGGTTATGACGTCAAGCTTCAAGGCAGGAGGAGTTATGACATGTTAAAAGGTTGATGCACGGAAAGGAGGCGAGAGCTGCTTTCACGAACAGCCTGGTTTTCTTGGAGGTGATTTCGCATTGCATACAATAAAACCCGATTACATCTGACTCGAAATGTGTTGTTTTTAAGAAGTATTAAATGTGGCTTCGGATCACTCAGTCTATCTGGCCCTGGCTGAGATCTGATTCCAACCACAACACTAAGACTATACATGCTACAACCAGAGCAAGAAAGGAGGGGAGAGGAAGCAGCCATCGTTTGTGCTTACCTTATAAGTTGATTAGACAGGAGTAACCGAAAAAGATACAAAAATAGAAAAGAGTTTTGTATTTAAACCAGTATAAAAATGCAGAAAATGCGGGCAGTAAAACTTGGAGCAGCAGTGACTACAGCGCGTGTCGCGTTCAAACAGCAAACAGGAAACAGGAAGTCCATAACCATTTAAAGTACAAACATGACTTATCAATGGAAAATAATTACCCAAGTGGGTTCAGTAAAAGAGAAGAAGAAGAAAACATTGACAAATAACATTGATATTATGCTGTTGCTGTCAGGCTTCTGAACGCTAACTAATGTATCCTCGAAAGGTCTGTAACAAATAGATTCCGCTAGCCGCGATGCTAATTTTCGCTATGTTAAACTCAATTGACTTATGCTAAAAATGTTAGCGATCTAAAAGTCCGCTATATTTTTTGCTTTTGGGGTCTTTCAGGATGGACGGGAGGTCCCTTCAAGGCAATGGTGAGGGAAATACTGAAAATAAATGATTGAACATTCCATTTTGCTAGCATAACTAAAGAATGCTAGCAAGCACATGGCTAGCAAACAGCTTTGAAAACATCATATTTTGCATAAAACCCCAAAAAGTTTACTTTATTGAAGAGAATACGTGTTCCATTCTTAAAGTTACACACTGATTTTCAGACTTTGGAACACATCTATTTCAAAATTATGGGATTTAACTACTTACCATTACATTTTGTCACTACCGAAACGACCATAGGTTTCGGTAGTGACGGTTTCGGTAGTGACAATTCTAGCTAACTTTGAGCATAACTAAAGAATGCTAGCAAGCATATGGCTAGCATACACGTCTTTGAAGAGGTGTACACACATAAAAACATAATATTTTGCATAAAACACCCAAAAGTTTACTTAATTGAAGAACATATGTGTTCGGTGGTGACGATTCTTAAAGTTACACACAGATTTTAAGACTTTGGAACACATTTATTTCAAAAGTATGGGATTTAGCTACTTACCATGCAGCCATGAGGGTCAGGGAGGCAGTGTCACTGCCTGGTCAAAAATGCAGGGGTGTGGCTAAAAACCAGGCTCAGCCAATGGACTAAAACTATGGGGTTTCGGTAGTGACATGAAAACGGGGGACAAGATTTTTTTAGTATAGTTTTTTAATTGAAAAATTAAACCCACAATAAATCAAAATCTTTCAACTTCTGTTTAAACTTAATCATAAAGATCTTTGAAATTACACCATTGAACAAAATCTAAAAAATGTTTTAAGTGTTATTTACATACATTTAAATGTAGGGGTCAGGGTTTGGGACAACTACTTCCCAATAGAAAGTACCCTATAAATGATGTTTTTTTTTAAATTTAGCTTATCACTATCTCATTTAATGCCTTGGGTTTAAATAGATCATAACATATTCTTAGTAAATATCTATGTCTGAATACTTAATTGTTTTGTTAAATAGTTTTTCTTGTTGTGGGACCGCACCTTGAACTAATTCGGTAGAATGCCCCATATAGGAGTGGCTTTGGAGTACCAGAGTTACTTAGCGAGTGCTGTCTCAGAGAAGACGATACTTTGCCTCTGTCACTGCCGGTCACAGGGCTACGGCAGCAAACTCGAGGGTGGGATTGGCTACTAAATTGGGAGAAAATGGGATAAAATCAGAAACAAATTCTTTAAAAATTGTTTAAAACAAATAAAATAAGGAATATGGCTCCATTAATGTCCTCTTCACCTGCACAATGAGGACTTCTATATGAGACATTAGCTAAATAAAAAATTAAAAGAGAACTTTCTGTCCTTGCTGTAATGTTACTTGTCCGTAGCATTAGCAAGGCAGGAAGAATGCAGGAGTAAACAATGCTCTTCCCCAAGGTTTCAATGGCAAGATGGACAATGCAATAAAATATATACAATACCTAAAGTTTCTGATCTATATGTTAGTACCAGAAAACTATAATAAGTATTTAAATATATATAAACATAGATTAAACTAATCTTTTTAAAACGACCTTCTTTGTTGTAAATCATAAGAATAGTGGGCCTCGGGTGGCATAACGGTCAATGCATTTGCCCGGAATGCAACTTGCCCACTGGAGCCATGGTTTGAAACCCAGCTGTGCCAGCCCAGCTCTGGCTGGGAGTCCCGATTGGGAAGGCAATTGGCTGTCCGGACAGCTCCAGGAGGAGGGGGGACAGCCGGCACGAGCTTGCCAAGAAGCATGAAGGACGTCCATCTATGGAAGGTGGGTGAGTTCCGTCTTGGAGGAGGCAGATCATTGCCGGCCTCGGGGTATTAGCTTGACCCATAGTGACGGGCGCTGGTGTTGTGGGGGAGGGCGAATGGAAAGAAATAGAGGGTACAATTGGCTACCAAATTTTTTGGAAAAAAGATGAAAGTAATGAAAACATGTAACTTTTTACAAAGGTAATCAGGTTGGGGACACGTAAATATTGGTCTCAAGTGAAACCATACTTATTTGACTCTTCCTGACAGTAGGTGATGAACACCGTTTCCTGTCCCAAAGATGTTGTAACACTGGGAGAGGTGGAGGGAGGAGTAGAGAGGGCTGCGCCTCCCTTTTGGCTGCTACCAGGTGTTCCTATTCCCTCCCACTGCCTGGAGAGGACTACAGGACATTGGACAGCAGCAGCCTCACTTACAGGAGGGCTCACCTGAGGCTAATGAGCAATCAACTCAGCTGTGAGCCATTGCGTTAGGCCATTATAAAAGCACAGCCTGCCATGCCTGATTGGAGAGTTTTGGGGCATGAAGGCAGAAGTGCTGATTTTTGGTTGCAAAGTTTTAATTTAACTGCTTTATCTTCGTGTTTTGTTTAATTTTTTGTACAAAGATAATAAATTGGCCATTGGCCTATCGGAATACGTGTTTTTGGTTTGTTTCCTGTCCACTCACTGCCTGGCAGAGTGGCCACCCCTGCCACCTTGCTACAGATGTCTTACAGGTGAATAACTTAGAACCGCTTTGGAGACATCTGGTCCAGGAAAGGGGAGACACAACCACTCATGGCAAAGACAAAGAAACAAGAGTTAGGCCCAATTGAAACTTTATGAGAAAGCACTTTATATCTTATGACCATGATTCAAAAGAAGATTTGTAGGGAAAGTCAACAAGGAGGTATCCACGATATGACGGCGCAATAATACCCCAGAGCCTCCTGAGAACTCCAGTTGGTTCAAAATGCCAAATCAGCTTTAACCAATACTAGATGGTATCAGTTGAAATTTCTCATTTTACATAGCACTACAAACAAAATTGTAGTGAATTCAGACAAACCCACACTAACAAAAAACATGTCCTCAAGCAGCAGCTGGACAACACTGGGGTTTTTTTGCCTTTATTTTAACAGGAAGTCCCATTAAGATTCAAAATCTATTTTCCAACAGAGACCTCCCCAACAATGGCAGCAAAGGTTACACAGTAAACACATAAAACATACAATACAGTAGGAATACAAAGTAATAAAAAGTCACAATCTATATCAGAAACAGGAGCACACATCTTGCATAAGACTGTGAATATTTTGTTTGAACTGGCTTAGAGGGACAAAGTTGGTCAACCTCGAGCTTTGACTGGAGATTGTTCCAGGACCAGTGCACAAAGTAATCAAAAGCCTTTTCACCAAAAACAGTTCTGATTCTGGGGACTTTAAGAAGAATGCAGGACTGTGCTCTTAAACTATAGGCATTGGTGGATATTTGGAGAGTGGTCAAGTAAGAGGGCAGTTTACCATTAATGGCTTTTTAAATGAAAATGTACCAGTTTATCTTCTGGTGGCTAATGAGTTCCAGTGTAATTGCTGATACAGAACACAGTGGTGAGTTAACGGTTTGAGGTTAGTGATAAAACATAGAGCTGAGTGGTATAGGGAATGAAGGGTCTAGAGTGCAGAGACTGGGGCGTGCATATACATACATTTCACAGTAGTCTAGAGCTGGTATGAAGGTGGAGGAAACTCCAAGTCTTTGCCTGGTGTAATGAGAAAAGCAAGATTTGTTTTGAAAAAGGAAACCAAGCTTAATTTTGAGTTTTTTTGTCAATTTGCTGATGTGCTCTTTGAAGTTTAGGTCCTTATCCAGCCAGACTCCCAGGTACTTGTAGCTTGTAACATATTCAACGTGTGTGTTATTTGCTGCCATAATGGGCTGAGTTGTTGCAATAAGAGAATTTGTGCAAGAAAATGTCATAAGCTTGGTCTTGTCAGCATTCAACACAAGTCGGAGCTGAGTTAAATTTCTGCCAGGTGTTAAAAGCAGACGAGTTTGGATAGAGCATTATCTAACGTGGGGGCAGTAGAGTAAAAACAGTGTCATCTGCATAAGAATGAGCTTTTGTGTTCACAATTCCATCATCAAGGTTGTTTATGTAAATACTGAAGAGGATGGGAGCAAGGATTGAGCCCTGAGGAACACCATTTTCAACATTTAAAAAACTGATTTAGAATGTTGTTATCAGACAAAAACTGTTTCTGCTGGGAGTTTATGAGACTCTCAAGGGTCTTGGCTAGGGCAGATCATTTGGAAATAGGTCTGTAGTTATTCAAGTTTGAAGGATCTCCACCTTTGTGCAGTGGTAGAACATGAGCCATTTTCCAGATAGAAGGCATCGTGTTAGTTTGGATTGAAAGATTGAAAATGTGAGTCAGGGGAATTGCAATTATGCCAGCTGCATTTTTTAACAAACAAGGTTCAAACATGTCAGGACCAGAGGATTTACCTCCATCAATGGCACGCAGGGCCTTGAGCACAGGTAACGGGTCTAAAATGAAATGCACTATTGCTTTATTTTACCACAGGGTGAACAGAAGACTGAGAGAATGCATTAAGCTCAAAAAGAGGACAAGATTCAATAAAGTGCTGATTGAAATGATTCACCATGTCAGATTTATTTGTGACAGACTTGGATGTTCCAAGTGAAATCTCAAATGGAAGGTTATTATTTCTGGCAACGGATAAGGATTTAACAATCATCCAGATGATGATTAAGGTCATTTAGGTGTTCGGTAGTGGTTTTAATGTCAAATTCTGATTTGGATTTCCTAATAAGATGAGTGCTTTTAATTCTAGCCATGCGAAAGTTCAGCCAATCAGTAGGGGAGTTAGTTTGGGGAGCTCTTGCCCAAAGGGCATTTCGATGACGTAGAGAATCTGCAAGGTCTTGGGAGAACCATGGATTGTCTCTCCCTTTAATCCTGAATCTTTTCAAGGGGGTGTGTTTGTCAGAGACAGATAAAAACTGGGACTGAAAGTATTTCTATTGCAGTTCGATGTCAGGAATCTTCGATGTCAGGAATCAGGCTTACAACATCCCAATTACATTTAAATAAATTGTGGAGAAATGCTTTTTCAGAAATGCAGAAATGCAGAAATGTTTATAGTTTCTGCGAATAACAAAGCACGGAGGAGGTTTCGAATTCTTAGTGTCTCTAACACTAGTGGTGGGCGTTACGGTTCCTTTCAGGGACACGGATCCTTTGACTCAGTTCCCTAAAAGGATTTGTTCATGGATTCGTTCACCAGTTCCTGGTACCAATGTTAAAACAATGTTGACCTCGGCCTCCCGTGTGGTCTAGTGGTTTCAACATCCGACGCTGGCCACGGCGACCAGGGTCCGATTCCCTGGCCACACCAGAGTCGGCTCTGGCCAGGAGTGCCACCGGGGGCGGCAATTGGCTGTCCGCCCCAGGGAGGGGGGAGGGAAGCCAACAAGACATTCGCTAGGCGCAGGAGTGGCTCTGGGGTGCTGGAGTTACGGTCCAATACTTTGCCTTCATCGCCACTGGTCACAGGGCTATGGCAGCGAACTATGAGGGAGGGATTAACCTGGAAATAGCAGGTGTAATTGGTTACCAAATTGGGAGAAAAACAGGATAAAATCAGAAAACAAAATTTAAAGAAGAAAACAATGTTGACCTCTAGAATTATCAACAAAGTGGTGATAAATTCATATAGCCTAGAATATTATGTTTGAATAAAGGAATATAATGATGTGGTTTCATTTCTCGAGTTGAGACTAGACCAACTTTGCGACTCTGCCTTCAAAAATATTGTGATGTCTCCGTTGGGAAATAGCCTCTTTCATTCACTGTTTATTTATTTACTAATTGGGAGTAGGCTATAGGCTAAGCGTTTCTCAGATGTAACTGCTGGGCTAAGCAGCTAGTGTAAACCAGTTGCTTTTAATGTTATACTCAGTCTCAGGCAAGTTCATCATTGCAATATGAATACATTATGGGGAGGGAGAGACGTAGAGCTGCAGCGACTACGTAGTAGGCTAGTCTCTCATTTCGTATCCGGACCTGCCTTGTGGAATGAGGAACGACAGCAACAGCATGTCCAGTTCCAGTACCTTCACGGTTTTGGTCCTCACCGCTTTCAGTTCAGGAACTGAAGTTACTGTTGCTTTCGGTCACCCCGACCGGAGGGGCTCAGAGAGCACGCCCCGCTCAAGCGGTTCAATGCTGTCGTTGGCTAATGGCTACTACAGACTAGAGCCCAATGGTGGAAATGGTTAAACAGTAGGAGTCGCTGCAGTTTCAAGGAATGGCAGTTCCCAACTTTATTTACTGAGAGATTAACCAAAGGAACGAATCCTTCATAAAGGGGAGTCAGTTCCTTTCATTCACGAAAAGGATTCATTCAAAAACGAATCGTTCATGAACGACACACCACTATCTAACACAAGCCGTAACATAATGATTGCTCACATCATTAGGGAATATCCCAGTGGTAGTGAATTTCTGTGGGCAGTGTACAAGCATAATATCAATGAGGGAGGACTTTTCAGGGTTTTAAGGTTTGGTCTGGTAGGTGACTCAATTAACTGTGTTAAGTTACATGCCTCGCACTGATCTTTTAGGTTATTGGAAGAAGGAGTTAACCAGTCCCGATTCATGTCAGCAATCACTAACACCTTGGATTTAATACATTTCACTAGTAATTTGGAAAGTGAAGTCAGAGTCTCGGGGATAACCAAGGGTGGGCGATAACAACCTACGAGGGTGAAAGACACATTTTTTGAGATCCCTATGTGGAGAGCAAGGAGTTCAAATTGCTTAGGTAGGGATCTGTTGACTCTCTGAACCTTAATTCTACAATCAGTTCATATAAGAGCCACAGATTTTTGAACACTAGTCTGCTGGTTTGAAGCTGGAAATTCCATAATAAACACATTAGCCCTGGATGAGTCATCTTACTCTCAATCTAACCTAGATGATGCTTAAATTTATGCAATGGGTGGAACTATTCAAGCCATTAAATCAAGTGCTAGGAGTGGGAAACAGATCAATATCATCACACAACTGACTATGGTTCTGAGACTAATTTTGACTGCAGAAAATTCCTCATAAAGGATCTAAAAGACACACTTGCTGAAGCAAGAACAAAAAGCAGAAGGGTTGCTATCATTCTGATGTAGCTCAGACACATATGGTAAGCATGCTCATCACTGACTTACTGGCTGGACACGTCATCCACAATAACTTAAATGGTTGTGGAAAGCATGGGCATGAATTATCATTGTTTCTTAGGCTATGAAGAAAGTATAGCTTAAGATATGAAAGGTAAAAGTTGAGGATAGACTTAAGACACTCAATCTATTTAAGCTTAGCAAATGGAGTCTTAGGGGGCATTTGATTGAGGTTTTTTTAATTCCTATAAGGGATTAACAAAGTGAATTAGCTAAGATTTTTAAGATAAGTAGGGTCAGCAGAACAAGAGGCCACAGGTGGAAATGAGTTAAAGGCAAATTCCTCACTGACATTAAGTTTTTTTTTACACAGAGAGTTGCCTGGAAGGCAATTTTCCTGCTTGTGAGAAGGGAGGCTCCAGGAAGCAAAGTTTGACCATCCGTCATATTTAAGGGGACTGGGCCTGCCATGGACTTCTTCTCCCACATTCTTTTGGCTCCTTTAGCCTAACATCAAACTGGCACTTGACTGCTTTCCCAAAAACTCAAAAAATGTTACTCAAAACATTAAATTGATTAGGGCCTCCAAAACAGGCCCCCCCTGATAGCATGACGGAATATCACATTCTAGACTTTTTGAAGATAGTTGGAAAATCTCAAGACGGATGCGTGAGGGTTGGACCCGAAATGCACGACTCAGAAACAATAACGTAAAATAAAGACCCACAAGGGCTTTATTAGAGGAATGTTCAGGAGACGTAGTCAAACAAAAGCAAAGTCCGATAACCAAAGTACAGTACCGAGGGAGAAGGCAGTCTCAAACTCGGTAAACCATGCAAAAAATCTAAACAAACCAGAGTAGCTGTCAGCGGGGCAGAGGTACAGGACAACAGTAGGCAGGCTCGTAGTCAGGGACAGTGCAAGAGTCAAGACCGAAGTCTGTTCCGCGCGGCAAAGGCACAAAAGACAGCAGGCAAAACTCGTGGTACAAAACAGGCAGTGGTAACAAAAACGGCAGGCAGTAACAATTAAATCAAACAAGGAAAACGCTCAAAAGTGCTATTGAAATATAGGCAACAATTTCGCAAGGACGTGACAAAAACACTGAGCTTATATGGAGGTGTAGACAGGTGCAGACACAGGTGCGGAAACGTGAGCGACAGCGAGAGAGAGAGAGAAAGCATGAACGCAAGAGTTGCGGAAAGAACATGAAAAAGTGTATGCTTTAAACATGAACAGAAACGTAACATGAAAACTGAATCAAGACATGACATGAAATGAAACATGGCATAAATAACACATAAAACATGGCATGAATTACATGGAACCGTGACAAATACCTCCATGAAACGTCATGACCACGCCAACCGTGTTTTGGCGGTTTGCCATACAAGCCCATTGACGTAGATTCGTTTTTAGGAAGGTTTTTTTTTTTTTTTTTTTTTCCCGTTTTTCTCCCCAATTTGGAAGCCAATAATACCCTCTATTTTATTTCGATTAACCGTGCTCCACAAACTGGCCGCCCATCTACGGGGCAAGCTACTCAGCGATGATCTGCCTCCTTCGAGACGGAACTCACCGACCCCCTTTCTGGAGACACCCTTACATGCTTCACAGCGAGTTTATGTTAACCACCCTCCCTCCTCCCTCAGGACCAGACAGCCCGATCGGGGCTAATGGCCAGGGCTGGTCTGGCAGAAACGGGTTCAAACTGTGTCCCTAAGAGGCAGCTCATACTTGTACAGGACCAACCAAATACTTATCAAATCTTGTGCCCTCTATTTTGACAAGTTTTCCTGTCCCTGACGCAGAGAAGCATCCCCATAGCATTAGGCTCTCACCACCATGTTTCATGGTAGGGATAGCATTCTTAGAATGATGCGCAGTGCTAGGCTTTCGCCAGACATAGTGCCTAAAGTTGAAGCTAAAAAGCCATTTTGAAACATTTGTCCCATGTACGTCATGTAAAATATAATTTACATTTATGCAAGAAATGTAAATTATTTTGAAAAATCACATCTATTATATGTGTAAGACCACTGGACAAATAACTGTCATGTTAAATGATATGGAAACTTTCAATTCACAAACTAATTTGCAACCAGCCATGTTATGAAACACAGAGAATGCACACAGATACATACTAGTGGCATGACATTTTATTGGCCCATGACCTGTAGATGATGCATCACCACTGGTATGGAACAGGAATGATTTACATCAATAATTTACATCAGTCTTCATTACCCGTTGCACACTAGGGATATAAACTAGTTACACACTAATTCTGTGTGTCTGCTATTCACAATCATTCATTTAATGTATTTATTTTGTTATGTGCCCCTATTTTTTTAATCCAGGCCATCCTTTGTACAATTTCAGGAATATTAAATGTAATTTAAAGCACAATATTTCTTGTCTCTGTGTTTGTGGGCTCAGAGGACAGAGTGCTTTGCGGAATCAGCAGCCATTTAATGGAGCCTACAGTTAGGCACACACATTCACCAGCACAGAGCCCTCAGAGAGATTCCCTTGATCCCTCCTGGTTACAGACATAATTAGTTTGTTGTATGGAATCATGCTCACTCAGTTATGAGCTGGGGCACATATGTTCACTTGAGATTTTTCTTTTTGTATCATGGGTATGGGGCATGGTCTTATATATCAGTATTTCTTTTATTTCTAAATAACTCTTTCAGTATTTCATCCATTTCAACAGTAATGTATTGGATGGACATGCATGACAATTACAAATGTACACTACCGGTCAGAAGTTTTAGAACACCCCCATTTTCCAGTTAAAAGACAAAAGACTGATGTCAAACAAGAAATTAAAAGGGGTCATATTAACGTGCATTTCATTAACTGGGTAAGACTGAGGAACTATGATCTCATTGAAGAGACAACAGGAGAAAACTGACAAGGACTGCAGTCTCAATCTTAGATGAAATGTCAAGGTAAAAGGACTATAAATCAAAGGCTGATTCACCCACCACATACACTGTGGTAGACAGCGGGATTCATAAAAGACTGTACAAATTCAAAATGCCATTAACTTAAAATATTAAGACTCATAAATATGTTGGAAGTTTTACAATTTAATCAACATTTACCAGCACATATTCTGCTACTGAGTCATGTGACCCTTCTAGTCTTTTTCCCTCCCAACGGAGCTCCCTAGAGATTTATGCATCTGTAGCTTGAGGAGAGGGAAAGCATGAGTATGTCACCATCATGCAAATATATAGCACTGAAACATCTTTGCATATACGTGCACTGCAAAGTCTGTAATTAAGTTCATGTATATGTATCACTCCACCACAATCTAAAAATATAATTGCAGGTCATCTATTCTCATTTGATAAATCGATACCAGGAGTTACTGTAATGGTTCATAGCAAGGCCTTTTCAGTTATTGGTTTCAGCTTAATGATGCATTTTACCAACTTCCCAGGTACAATGTATTTGATTGCTCTCGTAAACACACACAGGGTAATATTTACATTACATCACAATCATTTAGCAGACGCATTTATCCAAAGCGACTTACATAAAGTGCATTCAGCTTGAGTAGATAAACAAGCACTTGCGCTACAATCTTCAAGCATATCATTCCTCAAGTAAGCAGCCATAAAAAACACAAGTGCTAAAGAAATTGACAACAATGAGTGCAACTTTTTATATACACTCAGTGGCCACTTTATTAGGTACACCTTTCTAGTACTGGGTAGGACCCCCCTTTTCCCCCAAAACAGCCTGAATTCTTTGTGGCAAGGATTCAACAAGGTGATGGAAACATTCCTCAGAGATTCTGGTCCATGTTGACATGATAGCATCATGCAGTTGCTGCAGATTTGTCGGCTGCATTTTCATGTTGCGAACCTCCTGTTCCACCACATCCCGAAGGTGCTCTATTGGACTGAGATCTGATGACTGTGGAGGCCATTGGAGTACACTGAACTCATTGTCATGTTCGTGGGACCAGCTTGAGATGACGTGCGCTTTGTGACATGGTCCATTATCCTACTGGAAGTAGCCATTAGAAGATGGGTAGACTCTGGCCATAAAGGGATGCACATGGTCAGCAACAAGACTCAGGTAGGCTGTGGCATGTAAAGGATGCTCAGTTGGTATTAATGGCCCTCATGTTTGCTAAGAAAACATTCCCCACACCATTACATCACCACCACCAGCCTGAACCGTTGACACAAGGCAGGATGGATGCATGCATGGAATCATTCCATGGTCAAAGTCACTTAGATCACATTTCTTCCCCATTCAGATTTTTGGTCTGAACAACAACTGAACCTCTTGACCATGTCTGCATGCTTTTATGCATTGAGTTGATGCCACATGATTGGCTGATCAGATAATTGCATTGCATTAATTGCATGGCCACTGCACTGCCACTTCACTACCTCGTGAAGGAGGAATGTGAAGGACAACTCAAACTGATGACCTGGCCTGCCCAGTGTCCAGACCTCAATCCCATAGTAATTGAATGGGACAAACTGGACAGAAGAGTCAAAGCAAAGCAACCCACAAGTTTCTCTGGGAATTGCTGCAGGAGAGCTGGGAAGACATATCGGGTGATTTCCTGCTGAAACTTATTAACCGAATGGCCCATGTTTGTGAGGCTGTTATCACGGCAAAGGGTGGCTATTTTGAGGAATCCAAGATTCAATTTTCAATATAATTTTCTTGAACATTTCTTTGATGTTCATTTTGTTCATTGTTACATGTGTTTTTTGTCATTTTAAAGTATTTACAGAAACGTATACAGTGTAAAGCATTGTCAATTATGAGATAAACCTAGTTTCCAGCAGGTGTACTCAAACTTTTGACTGGTACTGTATAGGGATAAGAGGTTAGGATCTGAAGTGCAGTCTAAAGAGATGCGTTTTCAGCCTGTGGCAGAAGATGGGTGGCGATTTGGCTGTCCTGACGTCAGTGGGGAGCTAATTATACCATAGTGGTGCCAGGAGAGAGAAGAGCTCATGGCTGTGAGCTCCTACCGAACCAGCAACAGCAAACAGCAAACACTGCTGAGAAGTCCCTCAAGTGTACACAGAATTAAGTAAAACATAATTTGGTTTTGATGCACCACATAGACACAAAACACCTTACAACACCAATTACTTATACCCTATCGTGATTTAGAAGTTATGATTAAACATTTTTAAATGCAGTTTTACTGTTTTCTCCTGTATGTTTATATTCTCTACTATATCGTAGTATATGTTTTTGTCATGCTCCTATGTGCTTCTCCTCAGTCACAGTGTGACATCTCAGTGTGATTCCCCTGATAAAATTTATATAAAAAAATGAATGATAAAATAAAATGAATGAAAATGATCAGTCCCCATCCCAAATGCCCTGTTTGCTGTCAGAAGACAGTGTGGTTGGCTGAAATGGTCTCATCTCATTCCGGTGAGCTTGGAGGGTTGAAGAGAGTTTGTAGCAAGGGACCCCCCACCCACCCGCCCACACTGACATTTCGATATTAAACATTAATTATAGTGGATGATTATCCTTGTCACCTTGCCTGAAGCAATGATGTTCCGTTTTTACAGAGCTATCAAAAACCTGCTGTGTCAGAGATTAGCATGATTTCAGGTTATTGTCAAGCACATGAGAGTTTAAATCCAGATTCATGCCCTCTTTAAAAAAGTGAATGCTGGAGCTTTGGTGGAATGTATGGATATGACATTATGTCATATGCAAATGCTTGGCTTAGGCACAGTAATATGGAAATGTTTTCCCATAATTTTACAGAGCTTTTAAGAACCCTGCCATCCCAGTTTCACTAGGATGTGTCCGTTTAACAGTGTTGTGAGGAGAAGCCACACTCTCTGAAACTGTGTCAGGCTGAGGAAGGTCTGCCCCTCTTCTCCACCCTTTCCAATCCCAGTACAAGAAAAATGTCGGGCACATTTACAGTACAAATGTGAGCCATTGATGTAAAATAAATAACAGTACATTTGCATGCAAAATTATTGAAGATAGCACAAACTAGCAAGGATGGCAGGAATGACAAGATAGTCTTTTTCAGTGAATTAACATTTTCAGTTACCTTAAAGTGCACAAAGTAAAAGTAATTAGGCTTCTTAACTAGCTCTTAATATCTTCCCATATGCACTGTAATTGGATAATCTCCATTATCTGGCCAATGTATTTTCATTTAGGAATATTATTGCTGGTATGTCAGTAATGCTGAAGCAAATCCTTTTCATGTAGCACTCAATTTATTTGATTTAATCTCTCTATTATTTATAAAGGTTGCACATTTCCTTTAAACAGCTCATATACATCTTCACAGAAGAGCATGCAGGGCTCATTATTTTTAGGTTGCTATAGCAACTATTAGGGTCAGCAGGATTGTCCTTACTGATGTGCTAGGACATGAGCATATACCCTGCCCCTGGCCCCCATGCCCCCATGCCCCCTGAAGTCAAAAGAGGGCAGAATGGTGGGACACATTGATTCTTAATGATCTTTGCTGAGCCGGTGACCCCTTCTGACAAAGGCAGCACAGCCCTGGTTTAAAAGATCATGAGAAGATGCAGAGGAAACAGGAGAATGATTGTAGGAGCCAACAGCAGAGGTTGGATATGGGTTGTCTTAACTTCTCTTACAGGTGTTGGTTTATACAGTTAAAAGCGAATAGTATGTCTGGGGGCACGTAGAGCCCCAAAAATAAACAAACCAGCAATTTAATAGCAAAGAAATTATATAACAAACAGCTGAAGGAAAGTCCAATTTGCTAAAAGTCCATATAAAAGAGAATCCAGTGTAAGTGGCTTTAACAGTTCACTCTTTGGGATTCGAGCCAGAGCCAATGGGGGGAACCTTTAGCCTCACCAAAATGGCCCGACTATGGGGAGGTTGGAGCCACGTCTGGAAGATCCACCAATTAGAAGTACCGGTGGAATCCGGTGGTAATCCCGCCACATCACCAGAATGCGAGATCGTGTCGGAGCGATGACATCAGGACCAGAAAGTCTAAAGAGAAGCCAGCAACACGGCACAATGAGCGGTGATAAATTGAAACGGGGAAAACGGAAAACTTTTGAATGGAATTAACTCATCCCTTTTGGGGCGGATTAGTGAGTGTTGTAATCATTTCAGAAGTTTCGTCCCGTTCGCAGTTCTGGTCCACTCCCCGTCGGTCTCCCCGATTGCGGCGGCGCTGGTTACACAGCCGGGGAGAACAGCAGATCAGCATACAACAGCAAAAAAAAAACAATAGCTAGAAGCCACACTCATGCCCAATCGGATCAGAAGTATTTAGTTGGATCAGCAGGCAGACAGGATCTTTCTCTGGATCACGGACATCGGAAATCAACAGGGTCGTGGCGTGTCTTTTTCCAATCCAGAGGTACTTTTTAAACGTAATACAGGGGCGTGTCGCAGATCATGTGGAAGATCTCGCCCAATCTCTCGCCGCTGTGGCAATTGGTGGAGCTGATGGTAATTATTCAATTAGCTACAGAATGATAGGGGGAGGAGAGGAAAGGAGGGCAAACAGGGAAAACAGCACCTGGGGCATAGACAACAGACAGGCACAAATTGTCCATCTCGTTAGTGTCCTGTCAGTTAAATCCAAGGGCGACACATACAGTAAATCTTTTAAATTCAGATAATTCCAGGACTCTCGTGTTTATATATTGTGGCAGCCCAAGGGGCTGCACAAGGAAATGGCTGCCTGGCCTACAACACATGGAAGCCCGAAAACACTACATTTCCCAGCAGGCCACAGTAACACCTGAATGAAGTCAAGCAATGGGGACGAATGACCAGCTGAAGGCTATTTCGAGGCCTATTTAAAGGACTGACTCACATTACCCATTGAAAGGAGTAGGAACATGTTTGGAAAGGAGTTGGTGAGAGTGTTGAAGGAGGGTGAGAAACCGTGACGTCGTTTGACTAGCCAGGATTTAGAGAGAGAGTGGAAAAGTGTTTTTGGAGTATTTTTTGTGTATGAAATTGGATTGTTTTGAGGACCTGTTACGTTCCACGTGTATGTGTGCTTTTGTCTTCTCTGTTTCCGTGTTCCGTAGGAGTGCCATCCGCCATTCCATTCGCCTTCCCTACTGTCAATCATTTCTGTGTCCTGGTCCCGCCTCCACCAATCACCTGCCCTTCTATAAAAACCCCATGACTGCTTCCTGCAAGTTCCCTTTTGCTGTTTGTTTGCGGAACGTCGAGAGACTGAGAGAGTGTGTAGACCTTTGAAAGTTTGGAAGTGAAAGTGTATGGTTAAGTTTGTTTGTTCCCACTTAGGCCTTGGGATAGGTAAGAGGGAGGCCTCCATACATTTTCATCGGTAGGTCAATCCTGTGTATAGAGACATTAGGAAAGGGGTGGTTGCCATCTTTGTTTACGGGTAGCTAGTGTAGATTAGATAGGTAGACTTTTATTTTCTATAAAAGTTTAGATAGTCAGCCTATCTTAGTTTTTGTTTGTAGCTAGCCTGTTCTGTTTTACTAAGTTCATTTCTTTGGCAACACCCGTGTCCCTTGGCCTTGTGTCTTTGTGTTTGTATTTGACCTTTGTAAATAGCCTCACTATTGTCTTTAAATATATGTATATAAACACCGACTGCACCTTCCCCTCTTGCCTTGTCTTTATTATTTACCCTCATTTTTCGTTCATGACCCGATCCAATTAAACTCTATGTTACGGTCTCCCCCGTACCCCTAAAACCCGTCGGGGTCGTAACAGGACCCCCCTTTGGATTGACTATGGACTGGATAACGGAATTGACCTGGATAACGGAACTGGATTTTGAACACTGACAACGAGATAAAGATTGCGGACTTTGTGTTTGTATTCCCCCGAATACCCCACCCTTTGTTTTGTGTAGTGTTTGTCAAAAAGTTTATTAGTTTAATAAATTATCATTTTGTTTTGAATACTGCCTCCTCTGTGTTCTTTAACTTGCCTACGCCGTCTGCAAGGCCCGTGAGTGTCGCCCAACCCCTGGGGACACCACAATATGTATGTATGTATATATATTGTAATGGTGGGCAGCTAGCCTAGCTACAGAAATGTAGTTTGTGTGTAGCATACGAGGTTGCTAAACTAGGTAGCCACAGGCTACAAAGCTAGCACATGTCCCCGGGGCCCTTGTGGCCAGATAAACCTGAATTGTTTAGCTAGTTATTTTCATAAATGTTAAAATATGGAAACTAAGATGTTGTTTGAGTGAAAGCCCCTTTTTCCCCTCGTACGAATGATGGTTGTTTGAGTGTATGTGACGTTATCACTGTCACTGAGTGCGTATGCGTAGAGAATGACCCACGTGTGATTCTGATGCATTTATTGTACTTCCCCTGTGCTGCACACTTTATTCTAATAAAGTAGTACTGTAAATGGAAAAGCAAAATCTCTTGACTCTTGATTCCTTGGTGTTCACCCCTACTATATACCAGTGGTGGTCCATCAGGGCCTTCAAGGTATTCTCTGAATACCCTGGTAGATTATAGAAGTCAATGCAATTTTAATAATAAAAATAGTTTTGTTTACAATAGATTATTGTAAACAATATTCCTTATATAAATGATTTTTTTCTATTTCTATTGCTATTTCACTACATTTTTTGAACTGTTTGACTAAACTATCCCTCCCTCCTTTGGTGGATGATGGTAATTATAGCAGTTACAGCGATCTCATTCAGCCCAGGGGATTCTCTGAGCATAGCAGAAGACCCTTGCTGTACAGTATAATGCAGAGTGACAATAAAACCAACCAATCAAAATGCGTTATATGGTGGTCGGGAATGCCGCGGGGTATTCAGGATGTTCTATGGAAGGTCCTGTGATATTAGCCAATTATAAACGTTAGCCCATTAAACGTGATGTTTCGTCAGCAAGGGTTGGCTAATTTGGAAAATGGAAACTGGTGGCTGAGATGTCGAGATAGAGATCGATCTGGTAAGTGACTTGTTTAGCGTGCCATTTAGTCTACGAAATTTCACTGAAAAAAGTGAAATAGTTGACAGGGGTCGACCGAAACCAAAGCTTGGACTTCAGCAGCCAGGCAAAGGCTGCACAAGACACTTTAGTGAGGCAAATTATAGCCGCTACAAATGGCTAACAGCTAGCGCACAGTTGAACAGGTTGTTTTGCTGGGACTGTTTGCTATTCAATTCAGACAAGGGGCCATGGAATAGCACTGGCTACAGCAACTTGAGCTCTCTCACCAAAGCTGCCAATAAGCATCAGGAATCCGAACGGCACATTATTGCTGCTGTTCGTTTGAAAACCTTCGGCAGCACACGGGTGGATTTACAGTTGGATGAACAGAGGAGGAGAGCGACAATTTTTCACAATGAAAATGTGTGCAAGAACAGAGAAATACTCAAGCGCCTCATTGATTGTGTCGTTTTTTTGGGGCAACAAGAACTGCGACTTAGAGGCCACGACGAAGGCACGGATTCATTAAATCAGGGCAATTACTTGTAATTGCTTTCCCTGATATCGGAATATGACGCCGAGCTGCGCCATCATCTGGCCACGGCTACTGTTTTCACTGGTATGACACTAGTTTCAGTTGTGGATGTAGGCCTAATTGTAAAATAAATATGCCTGTTGTATGATCGGATGGCTTGCCGTTGATAGTGTTGAGTTGGCTATTTAAGTAGCTAGCTGATGCGCCAGATTATATATATTTTTTTGGGGGCGCTGCTATTGAAGGTCCATTGTGAGAGGGCACGGTCCGCCACTGCTATATACTGTATATATACAACTGAACATGAATTCTTCAACCAATGCAAAGAGAGCTCTATACTTTGAGCAGTCACTGTAATCAGACTATCTCCTTATTTTATAAGGTGTCACATTTTTACATTTCACATTTTAAGCATTTAGCACACTCTTATCCAGAGCGACTTACAAGATGTACATTAATACATGGTAGGAACAATCATAGTTAGCGCACGAGATCAGTGCAGTAATACAGCAACAGACATCATTGCAGGCATCTGCGTACCATACCTGTAACACTGTTAGTGTTTTTTTTTTTTTTTGGATGGAGTAAGGAGGGGTATATAGTGTTGAACAAGTAGACAGTGGTGAAGACATTTTAGCTAGATGGACAGAGTTCAGTGGTAGTGGAGTCTGAAAAGGTGGGTTTTGAGTCTCTTGCGGAAGATTGCAAGTGATTCTGCGGTCCTGACCGATTGCGGAAGGTCGTTTCACCAGTGAGGGATCAGGACAGAGAAGAGACGAGACCGCGAGGAGCGGCTGCCAGGCACCCGGAGGGATGGGGCAGACAGTTTGCCAAAGGAGGAGGAGCGGAGGGGTCTGAGAGGGGTGTAGGGAGTGATGAGTGACTGGAGGTATGGGGGAGCAGTACCTCGGGCCGCTTGAAAAGCAAGCACCAGTGATTTGAATCTGATGCGTGCTGCGATGGGGAGCCAGTGCAGAGAGGAGAGTAGAGGGGTGACGTGGGTGAACTTCAGCTGGTTGAACACCAGACGAGCGGCAGCGTTCTGGACTAGGTGCAGTGGTTTGATGGCACAGGCCGGAAGACCTGCCAGCAAGGAATTGCAGTAGTCCAGACGTGAGATCACCAGGGCCTGGACCAGGATTTGAGTGGCCTCTTGGGTGAGGAATGGTCGGATCCTCCAGATGTTATGGAGGGAGAAACGGCGGGTCCGAGTGATCGCTGCAATATGGCTCGAGAAGCACAGCTGGTTGTCCAGGGTTACTCCAAGACTCCTGGCAGACTGGGACGGAGACACTATGGAGCCTTCCACGGTGATTGACGCATCAATCATCGGGGAGCCCTTCGCTGGGAGGAAGAGCAGCTCTGTCTTCCCCAGGTTCAGCTTCAGGTGGTGGGTAGACATCCATGCGGAGATGTCAGCCAGGCATGCAGAGATCCGTGTCGAGACCTGGGTATCAGATGGAGAGAAGGAGAGAAAGAGTTGAGTGTCATCGGCATAACAGTGATAGGAAAAACCATGAGCAGAAATAACAGAGCCAAGTGACTTGGTGTACAGAGAGAATAGGACGGGGCCTAGCACCGAGCCCTGTGGGACTCCGGTAGAGAGGGTGTGGGGAGAGAAGAGGGATCCTCTCCAGGCCACCTGGTAGGACCGGTCAGCCAGGTAGGACTCAAACCATGTCAACGCAGATCCAGAGATTCCCATCTCGACGAGAGATGAGAGCAGGATCTGGTGGTCCACGGTGTCGAATGCCGCCATGTCAGTTTAGTGACCCCCCCCTTCTCTCAATCATTCACAATATAAACCTAATGGGATACTGAGGGCTTCCCAGTAAGGCTTACTTGGATATATATAAAAGAAAAACCTGCATGTGGTGGCAGCTGGAGATATCTGGTGTTAGAAGGGAATGAACTGGCCCCACTAGGGTTAGTGTGCTGGCCTTTCACAACAACTTGCTGGATTGTTTAGCTAGTTATTTTCGTAAATGTTCAAATATGGAAACTAAGATGTTGTCTGAGTGAAAGCCCCTTTTTCCCCTCGTACGAATGATGGTTGTTTGAGTGTATGTGACGTTATCACCGTCACTGAGTGCGTATGCGTAGAGAATGACCCCCGTGCGATTCTGATGCATTTATTGTACTTCCCCTGTGCTGCATGCTTTATTCTAATAAAGAAGTAGTACTGTAAATGGAAAAGCAAAATTTCTTGACTCTTGATTCCATGGTGTTCACCGCTACTATATACTGTATATATGGGCCATTCTACCGAATTGGTTCAAAGTCAGGTTGGAAATATTTTGAAATTTTGTATGTTTTATTCCCAAAACTTTGTCCGTATATATATTGTACCATATCTAAAGTACATATATCTAGTAAAAGTACCGTCAATTTTTACATTGTATTTTCAGACTCTTTTGGAATGTTTTTCCTCTCCCAAAAATTGTCACTACCGAAACATAGTAATACACTATAGTAAAAAAGTATTATATTAACCTGTTAAGATTGTGTTTCCTTCCCTTCTCTAAAGAGTATTTTTACAAATTTTTCTTGAAGGTTTTCACAATTAAATAAATTTTTACAAAATGTCAAAGTTCAATTTATGCAATTCATCAAAATCTAAATGCAATCTTTCTCTGTAAAATGCATAACACTGATCATATTGATTTCAGAGTTAATGATTGATGAAATTGAACATACATTTAACCAATCAGTATCATAACATTTTAGTTTATAACTCAATATACTTTATTTTTTACAAAACACCCAGTGTTTCGGTAGTGACTGCACTGTTTCGGTAGTGACCACAGTATTTTGTTTGCAAGGTTGTATCATATTCCCTCAACCTTATTGCTTAATCTTAACTCATAACATGCCTTATGTTGGGAATATTACAAACACAAATGTTTTGTGGTCAATAAAATAATTTTATTTTTGAAGACATAACAATTGTTCATCCATTACCATTTAAAGTACAAACATGACTTATCAATGGAAAATTATTACCCAAGTGGGTTCAGTTAAAGAGAAGAAGAAGAAAACATTGACAAATAACATTGATATTATGCTGTTGCTGTCAGGCTTCTGAACGCTAACTAATGTATCCTCGAAAGGTCTGTAACAAATAGACTCCGCTAGCCGCGATGCTAATTTCCGCTATGTTAAACTCCATTGACTTATGCTAAAAATGTTAGCGATCTAAAAGTCCGCTATTTTTTGCTTTTGGGGTCTTTCAGGATGGACGGGAGGTCCCTCCAAGGCAATGGTAAGGGAAACACTGAAAATAGATGATTGAACATTCCATTTTGCTAGCATAACTAAAGAATGCTAGCAAGCACATGGCTAGCAAACAGCTTTGAAAACATCATATTTTGCATAAAACCCCAAAAAGTTTACTTTATTGAAGAGAATATGTGTTCCATTCTTAAAGTAACACACTGATTTTCAGACTTTGGAACACATCTATTTCAAAATGATGGGATTTAACTACTTACCATTACATTTTGTCACTACCGAAACTCTACCATAGGTTTCGGTAGTGACGGTTTCGGTAGTGACAATTCTAGCTAACTTTGAGCATAACTAAAGAATGCTAGCAAGCACATGGCTAGCATACACATCTTTGAAGAGGTGTACACACATAAAAACATAATATTTTGCATAAAACCCCCAAAAGTTTACTTAATTGAAGAGAATATGTGTTCGGTGGTGACGATTCTTAAAGTTACACACCGATTTTCAGACTTTGGAACACATTTATTTCAAAAGTATGGGATTTAGCTACTTACCATGCAGCCATGAGGGACAGGAGGCAGTGTCACTGCCTGGTCAAAATGCAGGGGTGTGGCTAAAAACCAGGCTCAGCCAATGGACTAAAACTATGGGGTTTCGGTAGTGACATGAAAACGGGGGACAAGATTTTTTTAGTATAGTTTTTTCATTTAAAAATTAAACCCACAATAAATCTAAATCTTTCAACTTCTGTTTAAACTTAATCATAAAGATCTTTGAAATTACACCATTGAACAAAATCAAAAAAATGGTTTAAGTGTTATTTACATACATTTAAATTTAGGGGTCAGGGTTTGGGACAGCTACTTCCCAATAGAAAGTACCCTATAAATTATGTTTTTTTATTTATTTAACTTATCACTATCTCATTTAATGCCTTGGGTTTAAATAGATCATAACATATTCTTAGTAAATATCTATGTCTGAATACTTAATTGTTTTGTTAAATAGTTTTTCTTGTTGTGGGACCGCATTTTGAACTAATTCGGTAGAATGCCCCATATACAACTGAACATGAATTCTTCAACCAATGCAAAGAGAGCTCTACTTTGAGCAGTCACTGTAATCAGACTATTTCCTTATTTTATAAGATGTCAGTTTAGTGACCCCCCTTCTCTCAATCTTTCACAATATAAACCTAATGGGATACTGAGGGCTTCCCAGTAAGGCTTACTTGGATATATATAAAAGAAAAACCTGTATGTGGTGGCAGCTGGAGATATCTGGCGTTAGAAGGGAATGAACTGGCCCCTACACTAGGGTTAGTGTGCTGGCCTTTCACAACAACTTGCTCCCCATTCCATCAAAAGCTACGGTTACCATTCTCTCTGTCCCCACTTTTGTGAATCTGCTGTACAGTGTCAGTCTCTTCTGGTTCATCACCATCATTGAAGGGCTCCTCAGCGCCCAAGCATGTTTAAGCCCAATTGTACTTTTAGATTGATTGATTCTGGAGAGAAATAATTGTGTGATTTAATTCTAATACAAATGGTTAAATGAATCGAGTTAAATGTGAGGGTGTATGGTATTTTTTTTAAAGCTTGATTTGTAACTGTTTTGGAAAGCGGAGGTACTCTGTTTTTTGGGTGCAGCTGGAGTCTTTCTCAAATGCTGTGCCATGGTTTGTGTTCAGTATAGTTTTGTCAGGGACAATTCTTCATGGTAATTGCTGGCACCATTAGTCTCGTGACCCTGTGAATATGTGCCTGTCACTGTATCTTTTTCTCACTTAGCCATGTTAATATGAAAGTAATTATTCCCCACAGGGGAGAAGCCAATCCATACAGGTCTCAAGCATGAGCTATTTGTGGTTGGGTTTGGCAATTTATTAATATCTTGTTATGTTTTGAGACGTTTGTTCTGTTTGTTTTTGTATTTTGTTAATTTTCTCATCACTTATCATTCACGTCAGTTCCCCGTCTGTCTGTGTTCGTTGTTGTTCGAGATCCACTCCTTGTCTTTGTTATTGCACTATTCGGGTGATTTCGACTTTACGGGTTTTCTGTCTTATTTTCTTATCTCATTTACTTCCTTCTTTCTTTCTAACACTCTGTACATATTAGTTAGATGTATATAGTACTAACCAACTAATCTACTAACTGTAGGGATTTAGATTTCGTTACTAACATTACTAATTATGAATTTTCTCACGTTTCTATCTACTGCTGTCATTCTCTCTCTCGTTGTCCTATCCCTGTACGTTTCTCTCTTAATCGCTTTATCTGCACGCATTTTCTTTATATGCGTTCCTCCCCTTCGAACTGTGCACGTGTCTGCCTGGTCTTCCAGGTCGTGTATTTTTAGTGTGTCTGTGTGCTTCCCAGTCCGTGCCTTTCGTTTCCCCTCGTTATTGTATTAGTTATCCTTAATCGTTCTAACCTGTGTTCTTGCCCTTTTCCCCTCCCAGTCACACCTGATTCCTATTGTGTCACTTTTCCCGTTTGTATTTAAGTTCCTTGTTTGCTTTCAGTCTTTGTCAGAACGTTGATCATCATTAACTGTGCCGATTGTGTGTAAGCCAGAGTTTGTTTGTATTTTCCGAGACACCCCTTCTGTTTGACTTCGAGTTTTGCCTTCCGATTTTGTTTGTTTGTCTTTCTGATTATTTGGTTTTTGATTTTTGGACTGCCTATTTGACTACTCTTTTGGATTTCGATTTTGTACCTTATCTACCTCTGACTATCGGCTTTTGAACCCTGCTTGATCAATAAACGTTCCTTTCTTGCCTTATCCTGGTCTGCGCCTGGGTCCCTGTTCGGTCTCTCACATATCTGTGATGTTCTGAATACTTACAACTGCAAGTCACTACACAGTCAGAAAAAAACTATAATTGTACCTTATGTGTATATATATATATTGTAAGATCCGTCAGGAAGACAAGTGAGACGTTATAACAGGGGGGTAATTTACTGAACAGCTTCATAGAAAACATCCGTACAGAACAGTATGCATGTGCTTTTCTTGCTCACAGCCAACTGGCTAAAACATGTCAGGCACCGCGATATGCGCATGTGCCTTCTTAAGTGCGCATGTGCATCACATCCAACCCCAATACACTACACCCCTTTCCCCCAGTTCACAAAATCAGCTAAATGCCATGGTGGGTGACGCTCTCTTGCCGGATGTCGTAGGGGAGTGGCGGGCTCAGGCGCACACGGATCCACAAGGACTCCCCCTAGCCACAGCGTTATCGGCATCGTCTGGCGTTCCTGGCCTTGCCAACCGGCAACTGATCCACATGGCGGCGATGCAATTGCCCATCTGGTGTCTGCACCTTGTATGAAACCAGCCCGGTGACACTCACAATTATGCCTGGGATCCATTTGTGACCGCCGGTATAACTTCTCATGTACAGTACACGTCATCATCTTCTTGGAAACTCCTGTTTGGCCCATGATGCCCCTCACAGCTCAGCTCCTGCTTATGGTGCATGTCACTCACGTAGTCTGGATGGAGGCGATCTAGGGCAGTGGTCAGTCGTCGGTTCATGAGAAGTTCAGCAGGGCTTTTCCCGGTTGCTGAATTGGGGGTGATATGCTGCGATAGCAAAAACCTAGCCAGACGTGTTTTCCAGTCACCGACAGTAATTCGGGATAAGGCCTCTTTGGTTGTCTGGACCATGCGTTCGGCTTGGCCATTCAAACTGGGATGGTACGGCGCTGTGGTTACATGCCTGATGCCGTTACGTCTGGCAAACTCCTGGAACTCCGCAGAGGTGAAAAAGGCACCATTATCGGAGACAATGATATCTGGCAATCCGTGAGTCGCAAAGAGGAGTCTCAATGTGCTTATGACTGCAGAGGACGACATTGAACTCACAATGTACACATCCAGCCACTTCGAGTGTGAGTCCACTACTATGAGGAATGTTTTTCCTTGGAATGGCCCAGCAAAGTCTATGTGTAGACGTGACCATTTCTTGGTTGTCCACTCCCAAGGATGCAGCTGTGCTGTAGGTGGTGCGTGGCGTGACCACTGACAGATTTCGCAAGCGTTGACTGTTTTCTCTACCTCCCTATCCATACCTGGCCACCATGCGTAACTCCTTGCCAGGAGTACCTCCTTCCTTGCCAGGTTGGGAATAACCACACGGCACCCCCACAACAAACAGTTCTTATGTGCAGACAACTCATGACGGTGGGAGATGAATGGCTTAAAACTGCCGTCGGGAACCTCTGTAGGCCATCCATGCAGGACCCAGCGCAGCACACGGGACAGGACCGGGTCCTTCAATGTAAGGGCAGCAATCCTTGTGGCATGCAACGGGGCCTCAGGCACCATTTCCAGCAAAAGCACTTCCAGTGGAGGTGGTGTCTCCGTCTCTGTAGTGGGCAGTGGTAAGCGACTCAAAGCATCCGCATTCGCCAACCGTTTACCTGGCCTGTAGCTCAACTCATAATCATATGCCCCAAGGAGCACACTCCAACGCAGCATGCATCACATTACAGGCATTTAGCAGACGCTTTTATCCAGAGCGACTTACACAGTTTACATTTCTTTACAATCCATTTATACAGCTGGATATTAACTGAAGCAATTCAGGTTAAGTACCTTGCCCAAGGGTACAACGGCAGTGTTGTGACGTTCGGGATAAGGACCCAGACGCAGATCAGGACTTAGGCAAAAGAGTTGTTTATTGGGAAGCAGGGGTCAAAACCAGGAGTCAGATATAGCGAAGGTACAGAATCACAATGCAGAGAGTAGTCACAAAAAGGCAGTCCAAAAAGTCAAAACAGGTAGGCAGAAAGGCAAACAGACAGAATCGCTAGGCAGGCTCGGAGTCGTAAACAGAAGGGATGTCTCGGAAAAATCAATAAACACTGGCTGAATAAGAGTAGGCACAGGGAATAAGGATCAACGTACAGAACAGGAAAGAACATAGACTTATATACAAGCGGGAAGGGAACACAATAGGACTCAGGTGTGACTGGGAGGAGAGAGGGGAGATACACAGGTGTAAACAATGGGAATCGTTAATCTAATAACGAGGGGATTCGCTAATAGAATAACGAGGGGAAACGCAAGACACGGACTGGGAAACATACAAACATAGACAATAAACGACCTGGGAGATCAGGCAGAAACATATATGCAATAAACGACCTGGGAGATCAGGCAGACACGTGCATAGTTAAAGGGGAGGAGCGCAAAGAGAGAAGCTGCGTGCGAATGAAAGGGAAAGTGAAAAGCTAATCAGGGATACGATAATGAGAGAGAATGAGCGAAAGTTAGAAGCGTGAGATAATTAGTGATTAGTAGTGTTAGTAACTTAATCTAAATCCCTAACGTTAGTAGATTAGTTGGTTAGTAATATATACATCTAACTAATATATACAAACTGCAATCTAGAAAGTAAGAAGGAAGAAAACGAGATAATAAGCGAAGACGGAAAAAACCCGAAATGTATAAACTCCCGAAGTGCATGACAAGACAAGGAGTGGATCTCGAAATAAACGGAACAAGGCCAGACAGGGAGCAGAACTTGACAGAACAAGACTCGAAGAATAATAAATAAACAAAGTACAAAAACAAACCGAACAGACACTCAGAACGTAACAAGTGTCCCACCTGGGGATTGAACCTGCAACCTTAACGTTACAAGCCCAGTTCCCTAACCATTATACCACACTGCCTGCGTGGTGACAGGACTGCCGGCATCGGCTTAGAGTGGTGTAGTAGACCTAACAGGGGCTTGTGGTCAGTGAACACCACAAAGTGGCGGCCAGAGATGTACTGGTGAAATTTTTTAACTGCAAAAATGACGGCTAACGCCTCCTTATTGATCTGTGCATAATTCCTTTCCGTGGAAGTGAGTGTTCTGGACGCAAAACATATGGGGGCCTCCCTGCCATTTGGCTCCACATGGAAAAGCAGCGCCCCCAAGCCATACGGGGAGGCATCACACACCAGCGCCAGGGGCTTCGTCTCTTCATAGTGTGCCAGCACGTCCTCTGACTGTAGCAACTGCTTTGCAGCATCGTATGCCTTTCTGTGCACATCATTCCACTGCCATGGGGCCGACTGGTCAAGCAGGCGATTCAAAGGTTCCAGGACAGTAGCCTTCTTGGGCAAAAAACAGCTATAAAAATTGAGCAGCCCGAGAAATGATTGAAGCTCCGTTTTGTTCTTGGGGAAGGGCGCCTTCTGGATAGCTTCCACTTTTTCACGTGTTGGCCGCACACCATCTTTATCCACGCAAAAACCCAAAAATTCTACCTGGTTGGCAGCAAAGATGCACTTTTCCTTTTGCAATCGCAATCCTGCTTCCACAAAGCGTGTCAAAATGGCACACAGCCGCGAGTTGTGCTCTTCAATGGTTTTGCCAGTGACCAGTGTGTCATCCAGATACGGCTGAACTCCCGAAATCCCAGCGAGAAGGGTATCCATGAAACGTTGAAATATAGACAGCGCTGTCGACACCCCGAACTGTAAGGTGTCGGAGGGCGAATGGCACTGGCCGCGCTTTAAAAAATCTTGGTGAGGCTGTAGAATCAATATCAATGGATACTGGGGGGGTGCGTGCAGCCCCAAACTGCTGGAAAACTTCTGCATATTTGTTCACGATGGAATCTACGGATTGCCAGTTCACCTGATGCACCCCCACCAATGAGATGCCTAGGACAGTAAACCAGTCTCGTCCCAGGAGACTCGTCCCCTGACCCTGTACAACAAACAAGGGCAATGTATCCTGCCTGCCTTGATACTGCACCTCCACAAAAATTCTCCCTTTAATCCGGAGCTCCGCTTGTGACCACTGCCGCAGCACGCTACTGACTTTATGTATTACAGGAGGCTGGACAGGCCACAGTGTGTGATAGGTGCGCTCACCTATTAAAGAGCATGCAGCCCCAGAGTCCACTTCCATTACATGTGTTTTGTTATTCAGGATTACAGTGGCTTGATACGGCTGTTTCCTTTCAGCGTTCGACTGCTGACCTGTGTGGTAGATGCCATATTCCTCCTGTTCCGTCTGTGTAACTGTGCGCTTGCTGTGCTGATTGGGGGGCTGTTGCAGGAGATTCGGTAGTGGCACCATCCCTGGTCTTTTTTAAACAAACACGAGCTATGTGGCCCTTTTTTTGCAATAATGGCATATGGCCATGGTAAATTTGCAATTGCGTGGCTTGTGTGTGCCACCACATTGGAAACATGGCCTCTGATCAAGTTGAGCCTCTGCTTGCTGTTCTTTCATAGTGGGCTGACCGTGTGCAGTTTGATGTACTTCTGTCATTTGCGGTGGACCAGCTCGCTCTGGAAGGAGCACGCGAGCATTTAACATCGCAGTTTCTGCAGCTAGTGCTCTCTCCTCAGCGTTTTTAAATGTCAATCTGTGTTCCGCCAGCAGGCGGCGCTGGAGCGCTTCATCAAGCACCCCACAGACAATACGATCACGCAGCATAGCCTCCAGTTGGTCGCCAAAAACACAGTGAACCGACAGTTTACGTAGTTCCGCAATGAAATGAAATGAAACAATTGAAATGTTTTGGTTTGCTTTCTGTTTGCAATTATTCAACTGAAAACGCTGAACGACTTCTGAAGGGGTTGGGCTATAATGACGCTTCAAAGCTGTTACAATGTCCGCAAAATCCACCGTAGTGGGCAACCGTGGTGCGAGCACAGAACGCAATGTGGAAAATGTTGCCGCCCCACACACACTGAGTAACACCGCACGCTTTGTTCCATCTTCCCCTATTTCGTTAGCCTCGAAAAAACATTCCAATCGTTCAATGTATTCTTCAATTGAATTGTCAGAGCCGTCATCTAACTCCTCTATCCTCCCCAGCGTGGCCATCGTGCTACTTTATTTACAGTTCACAAGCGACGTAGGAGCTTTGTTAGCTAACTAGCTTGATAGCCGTATAGTTCTAGCCGGACCTTAGCCGTCTCAATCTCATACAGAAACAAGAAACTCCACAGTTCTCGTAAAAACTTGCCCTTTGGGTTCGGATCCGCTTCGTCGCCAGTGTAAGATCCGTCAGGAAGACAAGTGAGACGTTATAACAGGGGGGTAATTTACTGAACAGCTTCATAGAAAACATCCGTACAGAACATGTCAGGCACCGCGATATGCGCATGTGCCTTCTTAAGTGCGCATGTGCATCACATCCAACCCCAATACACTACATATATAATCCCTTTACACCAAACATATTTAAATAGTGTGCTACTGTGCTATGGATTACTTCAGCAAAATTGACCCTTAAATATGGATCTTTGCTTCATTAAAAACGTACATTATTTTATGTTTTGTGTTCTTTTTAGGATGGAATGTATTGGGGTTTTTTGGTAGTTTTTTTTAAAGGCAAGCCTTATCTGTGCAGACTAACCCCGCATTCTAACAGGGGGCGATTCGGCAACGAGCTGCCGGAAATGCATTGATTCTCTATGAGAGTGAGCGACTTCCGGTGCCTGACAGATTGTCTGATTTATGGGCGTGGCGGTGGCCCAGAAAAGTTGAAAATTCTGAACTTTCGGGGAATGTTGCCCGGTAAGAGCCAATCAAATTCATGTCTTGCTCTTTTTACCTCCCACGCGGAAACCAACACAAAACCGAAATTTTGTTCCTAGTTCCGACACTTCAACATGGATGAGGAGAAACTTAACAGTGGTCTGCAGTACCCCCATACTTTATTTAATCCTAAAAGCATAAATATTTATAGCTAGCTAAACTTATATGGCCTACATACATCTTATTTAATGTTTGTGTTGGTTAAAAGGCTATTTTTTATCGCATGGGTACGTTTGGAAAACGCACCGGAAAGAAATTGCGAGCTGTTTCCAGCGCAAGTAAATGGCCGTAATTGCAAAAAGCCTTCTGAGTTTGAGTTTGCGGTTCATAATTGAAGGAAACAATACTGCTAGCCAACTAATATTTATAATAAAGATTCTCAAAATCTATGATGAACTATTCGTTTACCATGCATACATTTTGTAAGCACGTCGGAAGCATTTTTGAGGAAGCCAGTCAAGCGTGGTGAATGCCCACTGGGCGATTTATTCGCCTAGTATCGCCCCCTGTTAGAATGCGGGGTAATAGAAGAGTGGATCTGTGGTAAATGGTTGTAGGTACACTGCCTCTGGCCAGTAGCAGTTCTGCTCCTGTAGCTCAAAGCGGGAAGTTGCTCATAATCACTGACAAAGGTCTGCTCTTCTGGTGTTCGTAAACCCAAGAACCAAGTCTGACCGTGTTCGTGGGCATGGGCACGGTGATTTACACTTAATTTAACTTAAGTTTAAGTGTGCATATGACAGGGACTAATGGCTGATATTGGAGGTACCTTCAAATTAGGAAAAAGTTTCCGTAAAACATGTAAACGCACACCATGCCAAATTAATTTGCATGAAAAGCCTATGGGATGCTCCGGTAGGCTACTGAATATAATGAACATTAGCTTTTATGAAGGCTAGCAACGGAGCTAGTCTAGCCTAATCATTACTGATACTCAATGTATTCGTGGATACACTTTGTTGTATGATATTACCGTTCATCTGTATGTGTTAAATTTAAGCAATCTCTTTCTTATAATCCTCCTTCACTTCTATAACAAGCTATTTTAGTCAGATGTATGATCTCTGTCAATTGCAATTTGAAACAATTTAGACATTTGGTCAGTAGTAGCCTATAGCTTGTCAGCTGAAACTACACTTCTCGCTCACACAGTGCTACCCTTATTTAATGAAACAAACGTGACGTTATTCAAAGAAACACTGCAAATCAATTCCGCAACCCGCAACATTACAATAATTCATATTCACACATACATTGTAGAATTTACCAGTCACATTAGGTTTTATTACAATAGATTATTGAAGAACGGTGCTTTCACTGCTTTCGTTCCTTCGTTCAACGACAAAACACGCCAACGCTGGCTACTCACGCGTGGCTAGTTTTCAACGCTTCGGCGTCTCATTCATGACAAACATGCACCCACTATACTATACATAGCCTACTAGCATTCCTACATATAAGCATCAATTCCCATTTCATCACTGTTATTTATTTATTTATTTACTTCTATTTAGTATGTCAATGTAATCTTTTAGCTTTACCTTTTCATTTATGTCGTTTCTGTTGTTGATTTTATTGTTTAATAAATTTTCTTATTAAACACTGTCTGTTTTGATATTATGGAAACATGCGAAAATAGCCAAAATAGTATATCCCAAGAACTCCAAAATCATTCACGCATGTGCATTGTCAATAGGTGGCTTTGCTATAGAAGCTGAACCATGAATGTATTCATAATTTGTTTAGTGACTCATCAACTAATCGACTGAGTATAATTATTTAATTTTATGAGACTGATTCAATATAACCGGTGAAACCACACCTGGCCCTTACATGGTGTATGATAAAACAGGATTGTGGATGGTAGTGGCAGGCGCACGTCTCTGTGCTCTTACATGATTGTAATGTGACGCTGTGCTAGCCACAGACAAGAGTCACACTAAATTACACAAATCAATCAGTAAATCAATCGAATTGTATTACGGTATGGTGTCATTTACAAACAGGTTGACACAACTTCACAGTGAACATTTTCCAGAAGAAAAAAAAAAGGTAATGGGACAATAAGCGCGCTTCGTATACAAACATGCTCAATTAAAACTGCCATGTGAAACGTCATTGTTTGTTCATAGGGATGTGTCAGATTATTCGAATATTCCCGCGGGTATACTATTTGAATGTCTGCACAGATTGTCATTACTCATTATAATTTAGCGAATTTTAAAGAAAAAATCAAAATATGTAAGGTCACATTTTGGTCATCATTTTGCAGCATTTTCTTTATTGTAAACATAAGAAAGAAATCTTTAATTTTTTTGCGCTGATTGATATTTTTACCAATTATTTTATCGCTATACAAGGCTGTTCTGGGATCAGTTCTTTGCACTTCTTGGAACTGGAGCAATCACGTAACTGCGTAATGCTTGCTCGCTTATCACTTTGACAGACTACAATCGCTGAAGTGATATATGTATGTACAAAGTCGAAATGATAAATTAGTATGGCTGTAGTGAACGCTAACAGAAGTATATTTGTATTGTTAATGTCCCATGAAATGGCGTATTTATTAAAGCAGTAGTGCTACATGAATAATTAAGTATAATTCTATCTAGCTAGATAAAAACATTGCATGAGCGAAACGCATTGCTTTGCAGCTAAAGTGAGTTAATTCTAATGATCTAGCTAACGTTAGCAACATGGGGCTGTCACTGTTACACTCAGTTATTAGTCTACAACATGTTTTGGCATACAACCGTAATCTACACCTTGCATAGTCAAATGATTACGAGATAATACGAATGTAAGATTATATAGAGCAGATAAACTAATTATTGCTGACCACAAACATCAGCGCATATGACTACAGAATGGAAATGTGTCTGGCTTTTTTACCTGAGTTAGCCAGCAATATTTTTTCATTAGTTCATACTTAACTGTCTGATTGCAAGCTATCCATATACGCGAAACAATTAACGAAATAATTAACTTAACATATGGAAAACAAACGTGTCCTTTTAAATTCATTAGGAATGGAAATGTACCTATCTTGACTAGCTAGAATAGAGCGCAATTTAGCTGTTAAATATAATTATACATATTTGACAATTAGGAAACATTAGTAATGGAAATGTACCTATCTTGACTAGCTAGAATAGAGCGCAATTTAGCTGTTAAATATAATTATACATATTTGACAATTTACTGTTATAATGAACTATTCGTCCACAATCAAATGTTAGTCTCCTGTTAAAATTCTAAGGGCATCTGAGAAGGTTATTTTTCTCATGATTATTTTATAAGTCATTGTTTTTTATCACCTTATAACCATTTAATTATGAAGTTGTCAGTCAACGAGGTAAAAGTAAAAGCTTTCTTTTTATAAGCATATAGGAAAACCGTGCTTTCAATTGTGTTGAATTGTCTAGGCTAAACGCCTGTTGTTTGTCATTTAATTTAAATGTAAATTATTATCGAAAATATGATGTCGAATAGGCCTATTGAATATTGCTTCTTAAAAACACTATTTAAGACTATTGGAAGCTCATTTTATCCTCTCATGCACATCCCTATTTCGTACTTACATTAGTATATGTCCTTTTGTTTGTCATAGGCCCACTATACCACTATTCCCACTATAGACAGCACCAAATTCAGTGGTTGATCTAACAACTGGGTGCTAAAGGAAATATCCAGAAGTATTGAGATCGAAGCATTAAAATTATAACACATTTTGCTCATCAAGGCGCTATATAGCTTTATGAAGACCTTATGAAGTTGCATGTGGTATTTACTCTTGCACTTGGAGAGCTGCAGGATGTTCAAGGTTTTACTGCCAAAAGCATTAAACTATTGTGTTGCTATTTTTTTTGTTTCTGTAATTTGTTTAATTTCATGAATGGATTTATTTATATTAATGATTATAAGTGATAATGGAATGAGGGATACGTTTTTCCAGCGATAGAAAAACAGCCACATCCTCTGCTTTATAAACAAACATGACGAAATGAATGAGTACACTGAGCAGTTACTAGTTACACAGAAAGCATGTTTGCATATTAGGCCTATTTCCAGGGAAAAAACATGTCTGAAATCTGCTTTGTAAATATGTTTTTTGAGCAGTTATGACAGGGAGCCTTCCTGAGTTTGATCATGTTAGGTTAATCTGATTTGAGAAAAAAAGAATAACACACCCACCGTCCATTCATTAATTCGCCTAATCGATTGTCTCACACCTGAATGCACAATCTGAAATGAGCTGTAGAGAGTTGAGCAGAATCAAACCATTCCTCTTGTCCCTTTCACGAGTTGTTCTTAGTCAAATATTGATATATTATATTACAATGCAGACTATTTTCAAGCTTCGCAAAGAGGAAGCTGAGTAAAAATTAAATGCACAAAATCTGAAACCCTAATGTAAATAAAAGGTCTACTAATTGCCAAGCCTTCTTTATCCTGGCCTGGAAGGACAACATTGCAGATCAGGGCCCGTATTCACAAAGCATTTTATCTTACCACTAGGAGTATTTCTAAATCGCACTAAAACCTTTTAGTTAGGAGTCCCACCTTAAAACCTATTCACAAAGCTGCAAAGACAAACTCATACTAAGGAATTCCTAGAATTGTCAAGCTAAGAGTGAGGGCGGGGTTGACGTCGTTGCTAAGGATGACGTTGTTTCTCATGAACAAGCTTACTCAGAATGCCCACAGCAATTGGCTGATATAGGGGATGGGTCTCTGCCCGCGATTTCAACCTAGAGAAATACAGTTTTTCTGTAGTATTTCAATTCCCCAAATCTCGATGCAGAGTTACAGCGAAGAGATAGACAACCATGTATGTTTTGGTTAGCTTTGTTTTTCATACTAAATGCCTTTCTGGGAGGCATGTTTTTAGAAACGCGACCGAATTAAATAGAATTGAAACATTAGCGATCTTTTATTTTTTTATTAAATTAATTCAGGCATAAGACCACCCTAGTTAAATCGCCTAAGGCGTACTGAATCTAAAAATGTATTTTGTGAAATTTTCGAATAAAGATTTCATGAAATAACTTAAATTGAAAAACTGAAATTATCATTCATTCAATTCCTTGAGAATAGTTACTGGTAATTTTTGGTGGAAACGCGCCTTTGGTGCCGTAATTTTTTTTTTGCTGATCCAAAAAATGATCCGATGCACCCATATTATATTCTAATGAAGATTCTAAAATACAAATGTAGGCTACGTGTCACTGATTTAACATGAAACCAAGAATACTGACTAGTCAATTGGTTACATGTCTGCATCTCGTAAACAATCAGCGGATATCTATATATAATATATATAATATTATATATATAATACCCTCGCGATTGAGGCGTTACCTTTTCATGAGCTCTGTATCATTCAATATCTCCAGTGTTGACGCGATTGCGAGTCCTAAATTTATGAGTGACACGCCCATTATTTTTCGGACTTGCTCCTAAATTGCGGAATTAGGACCAACTTTTACCCTTAAAATGCTTTGTGAATACTGTCCCAGATCTTCCGATTTCTCATATTACTATATTACAAACCATTTTTTTTTGAAAACACTGCCACTCCTAAATTTATTTTCAGTGCTGCAGCTCACCCACAAATAACTAGAAGGGACATATCTGCAGAGCTCTACCACTTGTTAGTCAGCAATGGTGCAATAATGGATGGGAAGGCATTTGTTTTTAAATGTAGTGGCTATAAACATTTCACTCCAACAGTTCAGCTTGTAAAATGTAAATAAAACACGTCCAGTAATCTACAAAAATGAACTGCAGTCCTTGCCCTCCAGAACTAATATGTTGCAGTCATGGGAGGGCCTACAGTACCAGAATTAGGATGTGCTAGTGCAGTTTAGCTGAGTTTGTAACGGTGAGAGAAAAAACTAAAATAAATTAGTTCATCTGTATGTAGAATGCACATTTATGACTTGAATAGTCCCGAAACTGTCATATTATTAAAAAGATCCTCTGAGTGAGAAATCAGAAAAATTTGTTTAAACATGCTACACATGCACACATACACTCAGGTACACAAGCACACACACAACACACATGTACACACACACACACACACACACACACACACACAACAGAAGTATAACAGGCCTCAGGCAGTAGCCAGACATCTTCTACAATTTTAAGCACAGTTGCTGGGGAAGTGTTCTGCCTCACCTCCAGTAAATCTCAAATGAAGATGTGCTCTTATTCGGAGACTTGAAAATGTTTTGCAGTTGAAGGTGACAGTCATTTAAGCACACTAAAGTAATGTAAGAACTGTTGAATGACACAACCATTATCTGGCAGGTCAAACAAGTTACGGACATTCCTCAGTATTCCACTTGTCAAATTAATTGCAATAAAATAAAATTCTCAGGTGTGTGCATATAATGTTACTGTCGCTACATGCAGGACATGCAGTTACTGTTATCTAGTTCATTGATATTATCTGTGTGTGTGTCTTATCCAGTGGTACGCATGGTATCTGTGTGTGTGTGTGCTATCCGTGCTATTCACTTCTTGATCAGCCCATGTGACAGGTCATTAGACTGGAGGTACAGGGGTGTGCCATGCTAGAATTCCCCGGAGCATTGCTTGCTATTTTGTATAATGGTTCTGTGTGGCTCAGTAGGTAGAGCATGGCACTGACAATGCTTAGGTTGTGGTTTCGATTCCCATTGGGACTACATATACTGAACATTTTTACATTCACTACCATACGTTGCTTTGGATGAAAGTGTCTGCTAAATGGCATATATTATATATTAGTGTTTTCTTATTGCACATACATGGAGATGAGGCTGTGAATAAATGATTTGCTATCCACCTTGAGTGTTTGACCTCCAAAGAGATGGGGGCATAGTCTCTGCTATGTGATTATTACTCTCTCCCAAGTGATGCCGAGGAGTCAAATGATCTGTATATTAGACATACTGTATCTACATTGTACATGCCCAGCCACAGGTGCGTTTCATCGCCTTCGGTACATACCGTCTTTCCTACAAGCGACATAATGAGGTCTTGCTGTGAAACTACTTATGCTGGCGCCTTCAGATCAGAATGGCATTGGGTCGCGTCCCAAGTGAGGCAGCTCTGGGGTCGCTACTCACATTACCCCACTTTCTCCAGCCAGCAACCAAGGCTAATCCCTGTGGTGTGATTTTATATGCAATATTACTGTAAGACACACTGTACTGCAATGCACCGCAGTGAATTGAGGCATAAGCCCATATGTCCTAAAGCAGGAAGATGATGCAATTTTCATTCAACTTGCGATCTGTCTAATTAGATAGATAAAAAAGAAATGACAAAAGACAAAAGTGATATACTGTATATATAAACATCGAACAAAAAGTTCGGAAATTTGTGTTTGGTAGATTATTTCTCTATTGTAACAATGCTTCTTGGCAATAAATTGTATACCATTGGAAAGCCTGTTTATTTCCATTTTAAATGGTGCCCCATTTGTAAGGAACATGCATTTGTGGGATGAGCAGCACAGCTGAGTATGTGGGTTGCGCCCATGAAAAATGTGCCAAATCTTCTCTGCCAATGCCAAACAGCTTATTCTGATGTTGCTATTGACTCTTGTTTGGTGTTGTTTGGTGGATTGGATGATTGAAGTCTATCAGTAACAAGGAAGAAACAAGACATATTGGCAATTTGACAATTTATTCATTTAACAAACAGTCAGGAGCGTGTGGAAGAACCATACACAGCCACAACAGCCTGGCACCTTCTCCTCATGCTGGTCACCATCAGTCTTGATATAGTCTAAGGGACTTAATTGGATTTCCCTTGCCAATTAAACATAAAAACAATGTATCCTGAATGAAGGAGCCCTGTATGCGTAAAGGTTCGGAGCAAGAGGGAGAGCGCTCAGCCGTGTGGGTCAATGATGCCATTCGGATTGAGGTCACCGCCCGCACTATGCCACTATTTTCATCTTCACGACGCGCCGTGTCTCGGCGGAGCCCCAGACTCCTCCCCACATGCTGCAGCGGCCGGCCCACTCCATGACCTTGTGTTTTTCTTATCATTGTTTTCCCTAAAACAGAAGCCATATCGTTATTATTTCTCTCAAATTTCCTTTTTCATCAGAGCACTTGGGGAAACTCGGACCACAAGTCCCGACCCCCTCAGTTTACATTTTAAAATATCAGCTTGGCTTTTTACTGAGACAAAGCTTTAAAAGGTTTGCCCTTTGTACTCCTATGATAGTGTTCCTTATGGAACGGTTATTAATTTCACTCTTTGTTAATGTATACACATGCATTTTTTAGTACACTTGGATTACACATCATTGAAATAGTTTTTGTGGTTTCTGATAGACCTTAGCATTAATGTACTGTGGCAGCCCAATGGGCTGCACTAGGAAATGGCTGCCTGGCCTACAACACATGGGAGCCAGGAAACACTACATTTCCAAGCAGGCCACAGAAACACCTGAGCAGAGTGAAGGCAACGGGACTAACGAACAGCTGAAAGCCATTGTGAGGCCTATTTAAAGGGCTGATTCCCATTGCACTGAGAGAGGAGTAGGAACGTGAGTGGGAAGGAGTGCTGTGTGTTTGAGAGAGAGAGAGAGAGAGAGAGAGAGAGAGAGAGAGAGAGAGAGAGAGAGAGAGAGAGAGAGAGAGAGAGAGAGAGAGAGAGAGAGAGAGAGAGAGAGAGAGAGAGAGAGAGAGAGAGAGAGAGAGAGAGAGAGAGAGAGAGAGAGAGAGAGAGAGAGAGAGAGAGAGAGAGAGAGAGAGAGAGAGAGAGAGAGAGAGAGAGAGAGAGAGAGAGAGAGAGAGAGAGAGAGAGAGAGAGAGAGAGAGAGAGAGAGAGAGAGAGAGAGAGAGAGAGAGAGAGAGAGAGAGAGAGAGACTTGATGACGGAACTTGGAACTGGATTTTGGACAACGGAACGGACTTGGAGATAAGGATTTGTGGACTTTGTTTGTATGACCCCACCCTTTGTTTTGTGTTGTCATTATTCGTGTTAGAATAATAAATTATCATTTTGGTTTATATTACTGCCTCCTCCTTGTTCTTGCACTTGCCTACGCCCTCTGCAAGGTCCGTGAGTGTCACCCAACCCCTGGGGACACCACAGTACTTATACTTTTACATTTTAATTTTTTTTTATTTTAAGCATTTAGCAGACGCTCTTATCCAGAGCGACTTACAAGATGTGCATTAATACAAGGTAAGAACAATCATAGTTAGCGCACAAGATCAGTGCAGTAAAACGGCAATAGACATCATTGCAGGCGTTTGCATGTCATACCTGTAACATTGGGAAAGAAAAGGTTAGTGGGTTTTTTTATTTTTTTTATTTATATATTTTTTTTTTTTGTACAGTGTAGAACAAGTAAACTGGTGACGACAGATTGACTAGATGGACAGTGTTCAGTGGTAGTGGAGTCTGAAGAGGTGGGTTTTGAGTCTCTTGCGGAAGATTGGAAGTGATTCCGCAGTCTTGACCGATTGCGGGAGGTCGTTCCACCAACGAGGGACCAGGACAGAGAAGAGGCGAGACCGCGAGGAGCGGCTGCCAGGCACCCGGAGGGATGGGGCAGTCAGTTTGCCAGCAGAGGCGGGGCGGAGGGGTCTGGGCGGGGTGTAGGGAGTGATGAGTGACTGGAGGTATGGGGGAGCAGTACCTCTGGCCGCTTGAAAAGCAAGCACCAGTGACTTGAATCTGATGCGTGCTGCAATGGGGAGCCAGTGCAGAGAGGAGAGTAGAGGGGTGACGTGGGTGAACTTCGGCTGGTTGAACACTTTTGAAGGGAGATGTCTTGTTGCCATCATATTTTTTTTAATAGACTTCAATATATTCTGGTTCCTGCTGCTCCTCATAATTACCATTGAAACACAGTATTTGTCTTCCCAAACAATAGGATTATCTTTATTGATAAACTATTAACTTAAGCATGCCTATTAAGACATTAGTGTTTTTGAGAGAAAAAAATTGCTTTTTCCTCATTTTCTCATCAGATGACTTTCAACATCAGTTTGTGATTATGAAATATAAACATTAAGCTTCTTAAAACAATTATTTTCCATGCACTGTCTCAGAAAACACAAATAAAATCAACCCCATAGAAATGACAACAACCTTAGACAGAGCAAGTACCATCTTCCAATTTATTATAATTTTTAATATATATTAATTTCTCCCAATTTCATGGCCACCTTGTGCCCATTTCTAATTCAACTACCCCCTCGTATTATGAGCTGCAACAACACGCCAAACCGCTTACTCCAAGATGGAACTCGCCAAGCCGTCAACTGTAACTCTGACACACACAAAGAAACTTTTGCATACAGCAAGCTCATGCCGGCTTCTCTCTCCCTAGGAGCAGACAGCCAATCACCACCCCCAAATGGGACTCCCGGCCAGAGCCGGGCTGGCACAGCCATGGATCGAACCCAGGCTACATTGGGTAACCTGTAATTAGAACAAGTGCCTTTACTGGTTGCGCCTCTTGGGGGCGCCCATTATCCAATTTAGACAACAAACACTCTCAGCCAATCAAGTCAAATAAAATTATTTTGGTTATGGTTGACATAGGTTAAACTGACCTTGGACACCAAAACGGGGATATTTTTTATCTGAAATCTATTGTGTTCAATAGGCAGCATTTTTTCACTCCAATTCCCATGGTTAAAGTGACCCCAGATAGGGGCTGCAGTGGTTCAGTGATTAGAAACACAGGTTGGCAAGTAGAGGGATTGCTGGTTCAAATCCCAAGAAGGCTAAACAAAAAAACAATGAACTGGAAACTGGAGGTATACTAGTTCACTTCCTGGGGCACTGCCAAAGTGCCCTTGAGTAAGGCACTGAACCCCTGCTCCAGGAGCGATATACTATGGCTGACCCTGTGCATGGACCTCTTTTAGGAGAGGTATGCAAAAATACCAATTCCAATTACCTTGAGTAACATGGCAATAAAGAATATTCTATAATTGTGCCATTATTTCAAAAGTGTAGCCTGAATAAATGTCCTTTCCAATGGCCAATGTCCATTCTAAGGTCATACAAATCAAGCACACTTAATTTTGCATAAACCCTCAGTAGATGAGTACACTTACCTGAAAGTGAACATGCAAAACCTCAACTATTTACCTCATCCAGTGCATTAGAGAGCATCATCTCTAGACTGAACTCCAATTCTTTAGCTAATTCAATTTCCATACATTTGAAATCCTTATAGAAGACTGATTGTATCAATTTATAATCATTTGGTTTATAATCAAGTTTTCATTGGAATCTCCTTGTAAATTGCAGGGGAAAAGAACATAAAATATAGGCTGCAATCACATTTCCTTTTAGTGTACCACCCTTAACTGCTGGGTCGAGATCTCTGATACAATATGTCATCTTAATTCCTTAATGAACAGTACAAAAACAGCATGATATGCTTGCAACACTTCACTTTATTCAATTATCATATTTTAGAGGGCTAACGCAGAGAACCAGGACAGCCCCCCTCAGAGGATGGGAAAATGTTACAGCAAGGGCACATGTAAAGTCAGCTCTGGATTCACGCTAACTGGACACATCACATCGTAGTTGTTGTTGCAAAATAAAAAACATCCCAGAAGGTCACAAAGCCCTGCTGTAAAACTTTTGCTTGTTGAAAACTACGGAAGGATTCTGGTGATGTTCTGAAGCATGTCTAAATGGTCAGGTGATACAAAATGGCAGCAGTTGCCTGCTAGGTGAAGGCAACAAGCAGCACCGAATCTCCAATCAGCCTCAGCTGAGTGTGTCTGTAGGTTCAGCCTCAGCTGTGCTGCCTGTAGGTTCAGCCTCAGCTGTGCATGTCTGTAGGTTCAGCCTCAGCTGTGCTGCCTGTAGGTTCAGTCTCAGCTGTGCTGCCTGTAGGTGAGACTCTGCTGTACGAGGCCCTGAGTGCCCCCTAAGCTAGCCCTGTCATTGCAGTTGGCAATTGTGCACATTAAAAAAGGCAATGGATGTTTGCAAGGCAATATTCAACACATGTAAACAATTGCAGAAATGGCAAAAAGAACAGCAATGTCATTAGCATGCTAGCTGAGCACCATGCCAAATACCATTGTCATTTTTTTGTTTTCAGCTCTCTGCCTTTCTTGAGCGCACTGCATGTGGAGTGATCATTTGAAAATAAGGCATTTTGTTTTAACGATGCACCTCACTGCCTCACTTTAAAATAGAATATGGTGTGGGGTAAACATCCGGGAGCAAAAGGCTGGCTGTTTAAAGGATCATTAATTACATTCAACATGATTGAAGAAAGTTTTAATCCAGCGTTACATTTAATAAATAATGCTTCAGGGGTCACTTGTAATGGTTAAACATCCCAACAAAAAGATGTTTGTTTATCTAAATTATATTTGCCACATCAAGGGTCTGTCTGTGTGTGTGTGTGTGCATATTTTGCTTTAAAGTAAGCATTCATATTTTAGAGGATTGAATACATTGCTCTTTTTTAATGTTCTGAAGGTTTAAAAATATTTGATATTTTGTTCTAATAGTGTAATCATATTAACACTTTACATTAGGTGGAGGTCATGTAGCATTTTATAAAGCCTTTTTATGCTTTTATATTGATAGAATGCCAGGTCTTAGCTTGTCCTTGCAGAAAGTAGAATGGCTTTTTGTGCGTACACATTGTCTATGTGAAACCGACATGACACTGGCCATCTGTGACCCCTCTCTGACTCCTGAGTCCTGTCTTCTAACCTTTCCATGACTCCTGTATTCAGTCTCTTACATTAGTCTTAATTGAAAAGCCACACAGTTCATCCCATGACATTCGTTTTCTATTCATAGCTTCTCCCACTGCATGAGGGAAACAGAACTCTCGACAAAAAAAGGTGACAGGGTCTAACTAAAATAACTTAATGCGTTGCTGGAAATGCATTTCCATCTCATATTGCATTTTTCTGTAGATGCATAATGCATAAAAGCTCTCTATTTGTGACCCATACTAATTTATAAACCAAGTTTAACTAATAGAGCACAATGTTACATTAGCATAACTGCAGCCAAAGACATACACAGGGGTGCTGTAGCAGTGTTCAAACCCAATTTAGCACCAACCTAAACAACATGAAAGAGTTTATGTCTACAGCTGACAGCACCAACTCAGATCTCATTGATTTAACTTCATCATGTGTATGTCCATAATGAATAATTTAAAATGAAATCCGGGCCATAGAAAGGTACATGCCACTTAGTGGCTCTCAGCAGAGGAGCAGGTTATATGGCCCAATCGTTCCCTACTCAAACCTTTGATTTAAGAGCTGGCTTAGGCTCCCAAAGCACACACGCTTTCATTTTATAATGAGTTTTTTTAACCAATTAAAGAAACAATGTTTGTGGAACGATGAAGGGGGGAGGTGGAAAATGATGAAAATGATGTTGCATAATACACACACATAAAACATTTTTTTATTTTTTTTTGTAAATATTTGTTAATGTTTTAACAATTGAGGCATACATGTTTGTGGAGAGGGGAAGGGAATAATGTTGCATAATAAACTCCCTCTCCCTCCCCTCCTCAGGTGACAGTGACAACTTGATTGATTCTCGCAGTGTTGTAATCCCACACTGTCTTTGAAAAAGATGTGAGAGGACCTAACGAGGCCTAGCCGTTAAGCCGCGTCTTGATCCCAGCTCCAAGGGAAAGGAAAACTGGTCACACCTTCATCCGGCTCCAAGGCACCTGGTACACTCTGACTCTGAGTATTTTATCATAACGAGATTAAAACTGTGGGGACTGGTGCGGGAAGCCCTTTGAAGTCAGACAACCAGCAAAAAAAACTAGAAACATCTTCAAGAAAATGTTGGCCTCTGAATTCTGATGTAAGCGAATAGCGAATACTGCCCCCTGCTCTGCCTTAAAGCCCTCCCCAAGGGAATCTTGGGAAATGCTGGGTTGCTATTCTTTATTATTATTATTTTTTGCTGCATTGCAATTTGATCTGTTCCAAACAAACAGAGGCTCTTCTGATCCCCAAAATGGGTGCTGCTTCAGGCTGTGCTGCATCATCATGTGATGCAAATGATTCAACTGTAGCAAAAGGTATTTTGCTTGATTTGTATGGGTAAGCGATCGACAGCACATGGCAGCTCCATCCATCCACCTATGGGGAGTCTCCCTCTCCCATGTATAGTTGTAACCATTGGTGCTGAAGCCTGACCACTGCCTGAGTAAACAAAGACTATTCAGATAAATGGCAGGTCACTCTTTCTCAGTGCCAATTCTGGTTGCTGGCATAAATTGGGATGGCAGGTATGCCATCTGTCAAGTTACAAGTTGGCAGGGCATACCCCATACCTATACAGCCTAGAGAGTTTGCCTATTTTCAGGGTGTCCTACAGAAATAACTACAATGACCACAGACTCTGTCCAGTGTCTTTTGTACCTCCTGACCTCAGACCACAAAGCCACACAATGAAGCCCTGAACTGCCGATTATATTATCAGAAATGCCCCATGGCCCCAAATTATTAATTCTCCCCATTGGTCAATATCTACTTAAACCAATATAAATATCTGTGGAGTTAATTATGTAATCATAACAAAACAATTATACTATTACTTTAAGAGGTGTATAATTTATGCACCCACCAAAAATAAATATGTATAATTTAACATTAAACCATAAGAACATAAGAACATAAGAATACATAATGATGAGAACGGGCCGTTCGGCCCATCTTGGCTCATCATGTCCTAATCTAAAGAACATCTAGTACTACATCTAGCCTGGCCTTGAATAGGCCGAGCGTTTCTGCCTCTACTACCTGACCTGGCAAGCTGTTCCGGGCATTGACAACTCTCTGTGTAAAGAAAAACTTCCTAATATCTGTGCGGAATTTGCCTTTAACTAATTTCCACCTGTGGCCTCTTGTTTTGCTGACCCCACTTATCTTAAAAAAATCTTTGGTATTTTACTTTGTTAATCCCTTTTAGGAATTTAAAAACCTCAATCAAATCACCCCTAAGTCTCCGTTTGCTAAGTTTAAATAGATTGAGTGCCTTAAGTCTATCATCATAACTTTTACCTTTCAAACCAGGTATCAGTTTAGTTGCCCTTCTTTGGACTTTTTCAAGAGCTTCTATATCTTTCTTGTAGTGCGGTGCCCAGAACTGCACACAGTATTCTAAGTGCGGTCTGACAAAGGCATTATATAACATTAATATAACCTCCTTTGATTTATACTCAATACTTTTTGCTATGTATCCCAGCATCCTGTTGGCTTTTTTCACTGCTGTAGCACATTGCTTTGATGCAGATAGGCTTTGATCAACTACAATTCCTAAGTCTTTTTCAAATTGAACACCTACTAACTTTTCTCCTCCCATAAAATACTCCTGTCTAATGTTTTTATTTCCCACATGCATAACTTTACATTTAGCAATATTGAATGTCATCTGCATGTATCTGCCCATTTTTGGATTTTGTTTAAATCATCTTGGATTACTTTAGTTGATTCCAAACTGTTTGCCAAACCCCCAAGTTTAGTATCATCTGCAAATTTAACTATTTTGCTACTAACGTCCATATCAAGATCATTTATGTAAATAAGGGACAGCGGAGGTCCCAGCACCGATCCCTGCGGGACACCACTGCCCACAGCACCGAGGTCAGATTCGGCCCCACCTACTGTTACTCTTTGTATTCGCCCTTGCAGCCAATTTTTAACCCACTGTGAAACTACTCCTGCAATTCCTACTGAATTCATTTTAGCAATGAGCCTCTCATGTGGTACCTTATCAAATGCTTTCTGAAAGTCCAAATATATAATATCATAAGCCTGGTTCAAGTCAACACACTTTGTAGCCTCTTCGAAAAAGTCCAGGAGGTTTGTTAAGCATGACCTCCCTTTGAGAAATCCATGTTGGCTCTCCCTTAAAATACTATTATTTTTCAAGAATGATTCCAACTTATCCCTAATAATACATTCCAGCATTTCACATGCGATGCAAGTTAAACGGACAGGCCTATAGTTCCCTGTGTCAGTACGGTCCCCCTTCTTATACACTACCATTCAAAAGTTTGGGGTCACCTTCCGTTTGGACTATGGCTAATCGGGCACTCCTTCATTCTTCAGCAAGATAACGACCCGAAACACACCTTGAAGTTGTGCAAGAACTATCTGGTGAAGGAGGAATGTGAACAACAACTCAAACTAAAGACCTGGCCTGCCCAGTGTCCAGACCTCAATCCCATAGAACTTGTATGGGACAAACTGGAAAGGAAGAGTCAAAGCAAAGCAACCCACAAGTTTCTCTGGGAATTGCTGCAGGATAGCTGGGAAAACATGTCGGGTGATTTCCTGCTAAAACGTATTAACCGAATGGCCACTGTTTGTGAGGCTATTCTCACGCCAAAGGGTAACTATTTTGAGGAATCCAAGATTCAATTTTCAATATAATTTTCTTGAACATTTCTTTGATGTTCATTTTGTTCATTGTTACATGTGTTTTTTTGTCATTTTAAAGTATTTACAGAAATGTATACGGTGTAAAGCATTGTCAATTATGAGATAAACCTGCACTGCTACATATAGATTTAAGAGTAACAATATGCATACCTAACTTGCATGTTTATTTGATTTAACGTCATACAGAATACAAATACAATATAAACAGACAATAGAATCAGCAGTTACATCGTCTGTAAGTAAAGAGATCACTTTATGTGAAGTTACCGCAAGTCACACATTAAACTTTACATTAAACTGTATAGGCTAACAGCTGCCAGATATGTTCAGACTAACACTAACAGCAGCAGGCAGCACACAACAGAAATATGCTGTGTCCTTGCTACAGACTTCCACACAGTGAATGCATATTTGTATGTGACATTACTATATCCATATACAGTATTATACACATTTGTTCATTTGCCACAGATGTCGCCATTACCTGCTAAAAGCTAGCTGGCTTGCCAGCTTCAGATGCATGTTTATTTTTTTTAATATTTTTTTTTTAATTTTTTTTTTTTTTTTTTTAATTTTTTTTTCACAACAGAATTGTCACAACAGAATTGTCACAAAACGCTTAACAGAGGGGGAACCCAGGCCTAGACCCCCCCAAAAGCAAGCCTAACGGCAACAGTGGCAAGGAAAAATTTGAATTAACATTGTACACAAGCAACACCTAGTAACATGGATGGAATCACCAGCTACATTTTCCACAAGTAAAAATCACCTTCTACAATTTAGTTATTTGGCAGATGCTTTTATCCAAAGCGACTTACGAGTGCCTTAATATGGCTAGAAATCATCGCTAGAGCTATCAAACACTAAGTTACAGTCTAATCATTGACATTGCAGATGTTCATAACAAAACTTGTCATACAAAGGAACAGAAAGGCTATTATACATTTTGTTTACATATTGTAGTGTCACTGGGGGTTGGTGACACAGGATCTTTTCAGAGGGGTCTACAGCATAGTTTGCTCCCCCCAATGCGGCACAATCAGTCCTTTTATTCAGTTCACAATTACAGTCAGCTGCAGGCATTCCCAATTCCCAATCAATTGCTGGTGGCCAGGTGTGGGACTGCAGGCTGCTGGGAGCTGAGGTTTATATGGCTCTAATGGCTCACAAGAGTTAAAGGGGCAGGCAGCCCCTTTTCCCTGGGCTGCCCCTTGTGATGCCATATACCCTCCTCCTCAACTCTGACCTAGTGAGGGCTGAGCGGCACATGTCCAAATGCAACCACATAGAAGCCTCCATCTCCAGGTCCACTCAGTAAGTGCCCCACCTGCATCAAATGTCTGGATTCCACAGTCGCCATGAATCTCTTGTAAAGGCATCTGAAACAGGTTAGGGAATGAAACAAATTACTCACCTAGTCTACCCCCAAACGGCCACATGTGGATACTGGATCCGGGCTCCAAGGAAAGAATGAATATCTCCACCTGTGTTCTGGGCTTCACCAGCTTTCTATGGTTCAGCCAGGGAACTTTGCACAGTTTGGTAATCTGTAGTCCCCTCTTTGGCCTTTTCTGCAACCTACACTCTTCCTCCAAGTGATCAGGTTCAGTACCAGGGGAAAACATTAGCAAGTTAGCTTCATCCTTTGATTTCCCTGCCACATTTGAATTTCCTCTCCATAGACATTTTCTATAGTCATTCCATTTAAATTTGAGCCTGTTCTTTTTCTTGTTTCTCTTCAGGTGAGAACTTCTAATCTCCATTCTTCTTCTCTGCATTTCAATTTCAATGGAAGAGATGGACTCATCATGTCAGGAGATGGCTGGTTGTTCAACTACACCTCATCCGCCCTAGTTAAGAGACTCTCATCAACACTACGGTCCCACCACAGCTCATCCCCAGCATGCTGCACCTCTAGTGCCCTTTTGAGGTCATGCATGCTGAGTGGGATTGAGGACCATCGATCACACGCTGACTCCGTCTGGTCATCATTTCTTGCTGGCTCCACTGGCTGAGGGATCTCCACCTGCGTGCTATAATCTTGTATGACAGGAACATGTTTTGCACATTCAAGTTCTTCACTCACCCTTTCCAATTGATTCTGCAGATGAAGCAGAGTTTCCATTTGTATTTTTAAGACAAAAATAGTTTACTGTAGCCTGGTGCTGGGCTTCTTTTTGGTTCAACATCTCACTCAAGACTTGCAGTCTTTCCCTCAGGACAGTGAGCTCTTAACAGCTTGTGAATGCTGCAATTCATCTTGAAGAGAGTCACACTCTTGAACCTCCTGGAGTGTGGCTCTCCATCTGTCCTCAAAAATGGATGCATGCCTCTTGTTCTTCACCAGGTCTTCCTCCTTGTCATGACAACACCTCTCTAGGTTTCTAATCTCTTCCTCTTGGACCTTCAGTAAAGTTTGCACCTCTCCTAAATCTGCCTCTAAACCAGTGCATTTATCAGCCATGTTAGCCACACTTCTATGCTGCATTTGTGACCTACCTGGGTTATTTTAGCCCTTTTCCCTAGGGGGCACAACAGAGCAGGAGTGGCCATTTTTGTTTTAGACTACATTCTTTTGTTGCCCTTATTTTTGGCTCTTCTAGCCAAATTCTCCTTTCAGAGGACACTCACTGGGTTTAAGACTATATTCCAGACAGCACATACAGAAAGGGGCTCCACTTAGTGCCAGTTCAGCCTGCTCCTTGCCCCAAGCCACCTGATGCATCTCCCTCATGACTTCAGACGTGGCAGCCAGGCTCTTCCTCAGGAAAAGTGGGTGCACTGTGGGTGCACTCTGGCGACCTCAGGAAACTGGTTATTACCTCCCTTTGCTCAGGAGACAAGTGTTTTGTTTTTATTCAGTCCACAATTCGAGGAAGCTGCCAGCAGTCCCAATTGCTTGATTCAATTCAGCTGGTGGCCTGATCAGAGAGATCTGGAAGGGGTGTAGGATGTAATCAGTCCCTGAAGGTAGGAGGGAGCAGTACCCCTAGCCATGGCCCGGTAACCAGGGCCCGGTACCACCAGCACCAAAGACTGCAATGCTACCACAATCAATGTAAAAGTTAAAGTTAGATGATCTATATGACTATATGGGGGGATTTGATTGAGGTTTTTAAATTCCTAAAAGGGATTAACAAAGTGAACTACCAAATATTTTTTACAATTAGTGGGGTAAGCAGAACAAGAGGCCACAGGTTGAAATTTGTTAAAGGCAAATTCTGCATGAATATTAGGAAGTTTTTCTTTACACAGAGAGTTGTCGATGCCTGGAACAGCTTGCCAGGTCGGGTAGTAGAGACATAAACACTTAGGCTATTCAAGTCTGCCTGCTCAGCATTCATTCGTTTTAATTCATGAATGATGTTAAAACCGCTGTTGCCGAAGGACTACTTTTAAATAATAACTACTTAGAATTGCTACTTAGAACTTATTCCTCATATGGAGGAATTTATTAAGGACAACACTGCTGATCTCTGAACGTATTCAACAATTGCAGTAATGTTTCACTGAAAGCTAAATCAGCTTACAATATAATAATGCCATGACTCAATTATCTTTAGATTACCAAAACATACATATATTAATATAAATCACCCTAATGTATGCTACTTTACAAAAATATGTGATATGTCAACAAAACATTTATTGAAATTATTAGATTTCACACTTTTTCCACCTTTATTTCCACATTTTACCCTACAACTTCCAAGTGAAAATGTTTTTCTAAAAATTTCTGAACTTAATTAAAAAACCTAAAACATTTGGGAATAAATTAAGCCCATTTGTCTTCTGGATATTACTCATCTAAAAATAAAGAATAATTTCAAATATATTTATTTTAGTAGAAAATTGGTTTAATTCCACAATAGAGCAGTATGAGTACCATGAGTGTTCTGCCTGCACCAGCTAAGCAAGTTTCAACCACCAGCACTGAATAGTCCATCACAGAAGCACAAACCCCTTTTCTCATTCTCTGTGTCTGAACTGAATGGAGAAACATATATTATTTCTGTTGATTGAGGGAGTCCTTTTAAAAAGGTTATTCCGTCAAATAAGACAAACTACACATGCAGCAAGATAAGAGCTTAGTTCATTAGGGCCATTGCCAGGTACACCAAACAAGCTCTCCAGATCAATAATGCAAACAGAATGGTAAATGCCATTAAAAACTGGCACAGAAGGATAAGGAGGTGGAATAGATAGACAAACTGAAATAGTGTCTTAGTCAGCATCCATTAAAAGGCCATTAACAGCCTTTTAACACAATGTGTTTTAATAGGATATGCATTCTTAATTCTTTTCTATATTGCAAGATTTCTTCTAGGATCTCATTCAAAAGACACTATTTTCATGTCGAATATTTCAAATGTCCTAAGCTCGACTATACAATGCTTTATGCTCTTACATAATGCTACTGGCTATAGCACTGCCTTTTTTGTGACTGCATGTTCTCTTCTCTTGTGACAATTCTATTGTGAAAAGCGCTATACAAATAAACTTGATTTGATTTGATTTGATTTATACGGCCATTCAAAACAATCAAGTTTACAAGCCCCTGATTATAGTTTTTTTTCACATTTTAAATGTGGTGAAATCTGTAATTAAAACATTTTAGTTTGGTTTCAAGGTTTGTCAATCCACTGAAATTGCCCTCCTCTCCATCAGCAAAGCACTTCACTCAGCGTGAGTGTCTTCCCTCTCCTCAGATCTAATTCTTCTGGACCACTGCACTGCTTTTGACCCAGTTGACCACACGTCCCTCCCTCAACACTGGCCAAATTGGGGATCTCAGGCATGGCTCTTAAATCAGTTGAATCCTACCTTTCTGAATGCTACTTTTAACCTCTCCTCTTCTCCATGCAATATCTTGGTTCTGTCATCTTCTCCCATGGCTTCACCTAGCACTTCTGTGCTCACTATAACACTCAACCTTTCCTTTCTTTAGCTTCATCTGATGCACAATTCTCAGCATGCATCTCAGCTTTCCTGAAGGACATCTCGAGCTGGATGGGAGACCACCACCTGAAGCTCAACCTGGCTAAGACTGACATGGTCTTCATTCCCTCCAGATCCAAAACTGGGGGGTTTAGCAAACAGTTTGGAAACTACTAACATGATCCAACAAACAAAATCCAGTAGTGGGTAGTAAAATGGCAGATGGCATTCAATTTTGGTAAAGAACAAAAAATTGAATGTGTTCAAGATGTGGGAGTAGTAGTTGATCAAAGTCTATCAGTAGCTAAGCATTGTGATGTAGCAGGATAGAATATTTAGCAAAACGTACTGAGTATATATCAAAGGAGGTTATATTGATGTTATATGTGCAGTACTATGTGCAGTTCGCGGCACCACACTACAAGAAAGATAAAGAAGCTCTTGACCACTCCCATCGGGAAATAAATGCTTCACCATAGGATGAAGGTGATCAATCGTGGCTCTGTATTTATTGGCATTTACCTTGCCCTCTAAGGGGTTGAGTGGAAAATTCACCCCACACCATAACAAAACCGCCAGTATACATCATTTACTGAAGTGTTTACTTTATTTTGGCAGTTACCTGTAGAAAACTTGTTACAAGCCATTTTCTGGAGACTGCCAGCATAGTGCATGCTTTTATCAACTCATAAATTGCATGAAGATGCAGACAGACACATAGTACAGTAACCCACCATGGCAGTCTCTAAATGGTACAATAAAGCTATTCAAAATGGAATGTGTGAAAATCTGTAAATAGATATTTGTTAACAGTTGCCTATGACAAACCGCATTTTTAAATAATGAAATCAGTTAAAGTATACTTAAATTGAATGTGAACTCTGGCTATGTCCCCCAGTCATGGAAGGAGTCCTCCATCATCCCTGTGCCCAAGAAACCACAAGCTAAGGCCATGAATGACTTCAGGCCTGTGGCACTAACATCTGGGCTGAGCAAGTGCATGGAGCGGGTGGTATGCCAGGAGCTCACCACCATGGTGAGAGAGGGACTCGGCCAACTCCAGTTTGCTTACAAGGCAAAACGAGGAGTGGAGGATGTCAGTCTGACCCTCCTGGACACTGTGGCCAAGCATGTTGACTCCCCACACCCTCACACAAGGATTTTAGTCATGGATTTTTCATCTGCTTTTAATGCAGTACACACACACCCTACTGAACCACCTACAGGGACTAGAGGTCAACCCAACACTGGTTTTATAGATTAAAGCGTTCCTGGAGGACAGGCCACAGCATGTGGTGGTGAATGGTTTTAAATCACATAACAAGGTTTTAAACACAGGGGTGCCCCAGGGTTGCATCCTATCTCCCATCCTCTTCTCCATATACACCAATGAAATAACATGCAACATCAATGTACTGACACTACTCAAATATGCAGATGACATGGCCCTGGTGGCACACCTGAAGGACGAGCACTCCCTGTCCCCATACCTCCGGTACATGGACACCCTGACCTCCTGGATTGAGGAGAACTCTCTGGAGCCCAACATCTCCAAAACAAAAGAGCTGTGCTGTGGGGGGAAGTGAACATCTGACACGCCCTACCCTCTCTTTGAGCCCCTCAGGCTGAAGGGGCAGATGGTGGAACAGGTCCAGTGTTTTAAATACCTGGGCACAGAGATTGACCACCTCCTGTCTTTCACCCAGCACGTTGACTCAGTCTACAGCAAGACCCAGCAACATATGTTCCTGCTGAGGAGGCTGAGGAGCAATGATGTCCGTAAGGATATTTTAACAGCTGTATACAAGTCCCTCGTTGAATCTGTGCTCACCTTCAATATCACATCCTAGTACAACTCCCTCACTGACAAAAGCAAAAAAAAACTCTCAAGGATCACAAACAAAACAAGTAAAATAACTGGTACCACCCAGCAACAACTATCAGAACTGTATACTCAGTCAGTCTTAAAAAAGGCCACTCTCATAATACAGGACCCCTCACACCCCCTCCACAACTCCTTCCAATTACTTCCATCAGACAGAGTCCCATTGGCCAAGAAACTCATTCACAAAAAAATCATTCATTCCCATGGCAATAACCCTGTTAAACAAGACATAAAATAATATATGCACTTTGCTACTTTTGCACATCTGTTATATTTTATCTACTATATGTCTGTGCTGTGTCTTAACTGTTTCTGTTTTTTAACTGTGTTTTATCTGTTTTATCGCGGTCTAAGACAATTTTATGTCACAAATGTGATGGACAATAACGTTTTCTAATCTAATCTAATTTGTGTTGACATTCCCTCTATAAAACAAAATATGTATGACAATTTCCATGCTGTTAAAGATTTGGGAACTAGTGTAAAAGCAAATGATCTGTGTGTAGGGCCGTGCAAAATTCCACATTTCTAAAGATACTTGTTAAGCAATAAAAATATAACAACAATTCTCTTGACACACAGTTTCCTCCTATGGACTTTTTTACTACAACAGTCCATGACAGAAGAAACAGCATTATTATTATTTTAAAATGGTTAAATTCAACAACAAAACATAACATATTGTGTTCTCTTAGCTGAATTAAAAAAAATCGAGGCTATGTGCTATTAAGATTTGGCTTAGACTAAGCCCTTAGGCTATACAAAAAGCTTTGAATTTTGCTTTCAATTGTTTTTATAAGTTTGTGTAGTTTAAAAATATCAGCCCACTCACTCATTTCCACATTTTAGTTTCCTTAATGCTCCAGAATGGGCAGGCAGTGCAATCATGTTAGATAACGAAACACCCACAAGTTATTATTTATTAGGGGAACTCACAATGACTGGAGAGGGGGGGAAAAGGGGGAAAAAACTAATCAAGTCTACAATCCATTCTCATATTCCTAATCATTTCCAAGTTCCAAATACAAATCCAGGGTCTCACACAAAACAGTTTGGTACACAAGTCCGGCAGTCCAGGTCACAAAAATAAATCCACAGTTAATAGCAATTCTCAAATGACACTCTTCACTCCTCACGCTTTTCCCTCACGGGACTTTGCAAAGAGGCAAAGAGGCAGAGTTCCTTATTCAACCCAGAACTTTAGTGGCTAAGGATTTCCATGTGCATCCTGTTGCCTCAGCCTGTCGTCAGGTATTTCCCCTCTATTTACCACTCCCCTCACTTCTCCCGACTATGTGCCACAATGTATTACATGCACAGATTGGGTGGAATCTTGTTGTTTCAACAATGCATGCCAATTGACGTCAACTGCAATGTTGCAAAAGAGATCCCACCCAAATTCAAGGAAGGGTGCATAGGAGAATAGCTGCTCCTTACCTTTGGTGAAGTCTATAAGTCCCAAAATATGACGGATTGTTGATAATGTGGGCATCCTGATCACCATAACGGTCTAACAAACCTTACATCTTGTAAGTCGCTCTGGATAAGAGGGTCTGCTAAATGCTTAAAATGTAAATGTAAAATGTAACAAACAAAAGTAATGACCCTGTTTTTTCACAAGAGCAAGCCAAATCGAGAGAGTTCCAAAGTTTTCTATCCGATTTGTATCGCCACTAACAGCAAAGATGTAATTCTCCTGGGTCAATTAAATAAGTGAGTATGTTTCACATCAGAAAGTGTTGTATCCTCTCGATGGTAAATCTTTGCTACAAACTAAGCCCACACCTGTCTCCGATAAGTATTTGCCAAACAGCTAGTAGGCGGAAGTGCTCTGCCACCAGAAGACACCTTTGAAGTTCATGTCCTGTGATGGAATTGTCTGTCCTCATTTTGTGCAATGAGGACAGACAATTGCCAGAAGTGCAATTTTGTCTTGGCTAAACAAATTTATTATATTATTTATATATTATATATTATATGATTATAATTATGTATTATTTACAGTGGGGTCGAAATGTCTGAGTCCAATACCAAGATCTATTTGTTTTCATCGTTCATTTTACTCAGGAGAACAATTTGATCTCTAACTAAAATTACTAACCAGTGTTACAGGTATGGTATGCAGCTGCCTACAACGATGTCTATCGCTGTATTACTGCACTGATCTCTTGCGCAAACTATGATTGTTCCTATCATGTATTAATGCACATCTTGTAAGTCACTCTAGATAAGAGCGTCTGCTAAATGTTTAAAATGTAAATATAACTACTTCACTAAGCTCTGCTGATATAATTACAAACAACTGAAAAATATTTTGCAAAAGGAACTGTCCTTGTTCAAGATTAAAGCACCTGCAGTAGCAATGAGAACACATAGGATGATATTAATTGCATCAATATTTTTATAACAATATCAATTGTTACAAGACCAAAACAACTCTGTGTATTAGGAGTGTATTAAAAACTACATATATAACATACCATATATTAAAACTTCAATTAAAAATAAGGTGTCACATGTTGATGCAATGAAAGGCAATGGTGTGCAAAAAATACAGATATTTCAATTTCATACCATATTTTCTCAAACAAACTTTTTTTTTCATTTGTATCAGTGTTTTATGACATTCTTGATTAATAAATACCACATGAGTAGAAATGTTGTGTTAGTTTTCGATGAAAGATTAAAACAAACAAACAGATCTAGGTCATGGACTTGGTCATTGCACAATATTTTCATATATTTATTTATTTAGCAAATTTTGACAGCTGTTGCTGTTTTTTTATTTTATTTTCTAAACATTATAAATTCCTGTTGGTTACTTTTTTACCATTAAAAAACCAAAACGTTGTTGTTGCAATCCAATTCTTTGGGTTTAATTTGGTGTATGTGTCTCATAAGCAATAACATTTTGTAGTATGATTCTCAGTGTCAAAGAAGTAAATTGCGCCACTTGGAGACACTTTGAGTTATAACATTAGTATCTGTTTTGTGAGCAAAATAACAATCCATAATGGTTTGGGTGATACAAACAGGTTTTATTGTCATCAAAATGTTTTAGTATGTGTTCCAGTGTAACGTAAGTTAATAGATATCATTCAGATAATTTGGCCACCTTGGATACATTTTGGGACACTTGGAGACCACCAGTGACACCAGTGGCTTAGGAATTTTTGTCCGGGTGACGTAATTGGAATTTTGGACCTTAGTTGCTATGCCAATATGACAAGCTTGCATTCCTGAGTGACAAAACCCAGAAGAATGTATCCGAGGTGTCCGGGTGATGTCATTTAGATACGAATAAGCTGTACAGCTAAGTTAGCTGCCTTGCTACGAACATAATACATGAATTATAATATATAATTATATTATAATTATATAGCCAGCTAGCTACGAAGATAATAATATGCATTGTCTGTTCAGCTGTACAGTTAAGTTAGCTGGCTACCTACGAATATAATATATGGAAGTCATTACATTACAGCTAGGTGGCTAGCTACAAATAACCATTGCTTGCTCAGCTGTAAAACTAGCTAGCTGGCTAGCTACGAACATAATATATGAATTATATAGCCAGCTAGCTACGAAGATAATAATATGCATTGTCTGTTCAGATGTATAATCCCTTATTATATTGAAATTATAATGAATGTATGTCACAGAGAAAAAAAATGATAAAATAAAAAATGTAAGAAGAAAATAATAAAAACAAAAACAAAAAATCTCAAAACAATATGATGGCTGTTTTCATCCAGCTCAGGCAAACAGAATGTGGTCCAACCTAACCTGAAATTATGGGTCTGTGAGAAGCTAGGGGCTTGTGTACGGCTTTCCCCCAATTAAAGTAAATTAATCAGGCATGGGCTAAAGGGAGCCACCCCCACCCCCTCCTCCAAAGACTTAAAGTGTGACCTGTTGATGGCTTGAGCTCAGTTTTTGGACATTTAAGAGGAGTCCAGCAATTCAAGGGTGATTACAAACTTTCTTGGGAGATCTGGGGCCTCATTTATAAAAAGTTGCATAGAAACCATCCTATATTTGATCTAAGATCATTTCTGAAATGTGCGTAAGTGTGATTCACAGAAACTGAACGGACGCACAAAAAAACGTGCGTACGCCAGTCCCCCAGATGTGAAATCTAAAAATCGCAAATGATCTTGAAATTGTGCGCAGGTGAATGGTTTTAGATCTCCGCCTTGTAAACGCCCCCTAATTAATATCATTAGCATAAAAAGGAGCTCAAATCCAAACACAGAAAAATAATTTTAGCGAGGCCGAAATCGAGGTCCTGTTGGCGGAGGTGCAGATGCGTGCAGGGACGCTGTTTGGGAGCCTTTCCAGTAGCTTTACCAGTAAAACCAAGTACGTGGCATGTTAGTCTGTAGCCCAGGCTGTGAACGAGGTGCGGGGGCAGCAAAGGTCCCTGAAGGACGTAAAGAAAAAGTTGTCTGATTTAAAACTGAGGTCAAAATCTCTAATAACTCGTTCCCTTCTTATTGCGTGGTTGGCGATATCTTCCAGAAGTGACAATGCTACCATTCTTCCTCTTGAAAACCACTGCATTATTGGCAGGGTTGGGAGGGTTACTTTGTAAATGTAATTAGTGCCTGATTACTGATTACACGGCTCTGAAAGTAATCCGATACAAATACAGTTACATGTCTCAAAAAAGTAACGTAATCAGATTACTTTTAGAATACTTTTGGATTACTTACTTTTTCCATCACAGATGGGTATGTTTTGGGGTACAGGAGACATTGGGAAGCTGTTATATAGCCAAAGGTGGTGCTACTTAGTACTAAAAGGGTGCTCAAACCTTTGCACACGCCATGTTCACTTTTTTATTTGATCAGTAATACATTTAAATAGTTATTATGCATTACACTTTGAAAAAGGATGTCATGTTCAACTTTCCACTCTGTTGAGGTCAGGTCAGCTTCTGTTCATTTAATAATAAATACTAATAAATTTGAGATGTCAATTTAGCTAAATATATGCAACATTGTATCTGCATTTTTTGTTGTAGTCGTCGTCATTAACATGTTATGGAATTAGAATGGACAGATTCAAAATTAATCATAATAAAAAGCAAAGGGAAATTGAAAGGCAAGTTCTTTTACTGTTTTGATGGCTCATCATGAGCATAACTCAAACACAGAATCTGAAACAATGTAATAACTTTTGAAACTTTTTTGGCACTGGAATAACAGCGATTTGTAAGGGATATGGCTTAGAAAAGTGCCAGTGTTGGCGGGCTGTGTAGCGGCGAATGCTCGGCAGTGCATAACGTAATTGACGTATAGTAGAGTACAATTGTCTACCAAATTGGGAGAAAACTGGGAAAAATAAAAAGAATAAAATAAAATGTCATCGTTTCAACAATAAAGAAAGCAGTATAAAATTAGCAGAGCAGTTAATGCGATGCCTCAAACCGTAGGCTAAGGTCAGGTAACAGCAAATTACTGCAGAACTGTGTTCATTAAACTGACTTACTCCAAGTGCTTTTTAAGATTCGAAGTCGAGTCCTTTGATGCCGACAGTATCTTTATTCCTGGAAGACACAAGGTACACTGGACCGACAGATTTTTCCCATGTTCTTCTTTAAACTGGAAATTGTGTCGATAACGCCACAAACTAAAAGCTGACTTTTCTTCCATCTTGTCCCTATCAATGTTTGTCTGAGTGTGGGCGCGCTTTTTTTTTTAAACGCATTTTTTTACGCAGTTTTGGTTCTGTGCAGCGGCTGTAGTTTTCGTGAGCTGTGTGATGATAATCATGTAGGCGTGATAATTTCATGCTGTAACTTTAGTAATGAATATCAGCTCATTAATGTTTGTAAGGAAAACTTTCCACCAAGAATTCCAAGAAGTAATCCAAAATGTATTCACTTCAGGTTTATTAAAGTAACTGTATTCAGATTACTCGTTTTTCAAATGTAACGCGAGTTGAATACAGTTACTTGATTTTTGTATTCTGATTACGTAACGCCGTTACATGTATTCCGTTACAACCCAACCCTGATTATTGGACATTTTATAGCCTACAGATTGACCGAAATGTTTTACACGCGTGGAACTATAATATGTATTAAATACATTTCAAGGATGTGTCAATTGTGCTAATATGGGTAGTTTTGGGAAAACCAATGTGTGTTTTGTTTTCCACAAGTAGCCTAGCTTATGTTGTTTTAATTTATTAATACATTTATTGTGCAAAGCATTACATATAGCCTAAGCAATGTGTTCAATCTGGTAATACTACTACTACTAGGCTACTACTACTACTACTACTAATAATAATAATAATCAGGAAACAATTAGGCAGCAGACGACATGTTGGCGCTGTTAGATTTCCGAATATATTTTACATTACATTTACATTTTAAGCATTTAGCAGACGCTCTTATCCAGAGCGACTTACAATATGTACATTAATACATGGTAGGAACAATCATAGTACGCGCAAGATATCTTTTTTTATTTTTATGGAGTAAGCAGGGCTATATAGTGTTGAGCAAGTAGGCAGTGGTGATGACAATTAGCTAGATGTACAGAATTCAGTGGTAGTGGAATCTGAAAAGGTGGGTTTTGAGTCTCTTGCGGAAGATCGCAAGTGATTCCGCGGTCCTGACCGATTGCAGAAGGTAGTTCCACCAGCGAGGGGTCAGGACAGAGAAGAGACGAGACCGCGAATACCTGCAGTACTCCAACATTGCCACAAGGAAACGTGCGTACGCCAAGTTGAAACCTGACGTGGAGCTGAGTACTTTTCCATGTCAAAGACCGTTTTTATAAATCTGAACTTTGGCGTGGATTTGAGCATACGCACGTTCTAAGATCAAATCGGTGCATAAGTACGTTTTATAAATGAGGCCTCTGGTCCCAGCTCACACCTCGGCTGCATGTGGTTGCATTTGCAGAGAGACACACTTGGTTTGGTATAATTTTCTTCCATTTTATCTTTGTGATTGTTACATGCCAATTTTATATCTAGGATTTAGTTCAAGTTTTTTTATTAAGGTAGTAGAATATTTTGTCTTTGTCTTACTGTTGTAACTTAATAAACCAGCTGTTAATATATATATTGTTAAATAGTTGGGCTTAGGTTGTAAACTAACGTTAAAATATAGTATTTATATCAGTAGCTGTGTAAGTAATATAAATAAGAGGCTCTCTAGCTACATTTAGCCTACTACTAACGTTAGAGTCTACTGCCTTCTATCCGGAGCCACCTAGCGTGTTTTTTAAGAGTGGTATTGCTGACTCCATCTAGACCAGGGGTGTCAAACTCATTCCTTCGTGGGCCGAGTGTATGCAGGTTTTTGTTGCAACCAGTGCACAACACCAGGTGATTTCACTAATTAGCTTCCTTCTTCAACCAAGGAGGGGAACTAATTGAAATCACCTGGTGTTGTGCACTGGTTGCAACAAAAACCTGCACACACTCGACCCACGATGGAATGAGTTTGACACCCCTGATCTAGACAGTAAAAAAATCTATACTTAGGGAGAGATAGGGAGTCAGCTAGGGGTCTAAAATGTGGCCTAAACTTTGTGAGGTGTGCAGGATGATCGCCCTGTTGGAAAGCGATTTTCTTGGGCTGTTCACCTGCCTCCGCTGCAAGCTCATTGAGCATCTTGAAGACAAGATTCTTGTTCTCGAGGGCCATTTGGCTGTATCGGCCGTATCGGCCATACAGAGTCCACAATTGTCAGGGTTCTTAGAACCAATTAGAACGTCCGTTAGGGAGAAGGTGTGCACGCCTAGGCTGGGAGGAGGGAAGAACTTAGAGCAGGCAGGAAGTGAAAGGTGGGTTACAGTCAGAAACAAAAGTAGGAAAGGGCTTGCACACCACAAAGGGGCGGCATCTCCAGAGGTTGAGGTGTCCAACAGATTCCAGCCCTTGCAGGAATCTGGCCCGTGACCCTGAGAGAGGGGGGATGCATGTGCCACAGGACACCCTGATGGCCACATCTCCCAGGGAAAGGGAGTTGTTAGTAGTGGGGGATTCCATAATTAGGGGAGTGGACAGCATAGTCTGTTCCCAGGCCAAGGAGACTCGCACGGTGTGTTGCCTGCCTGGTGCCCAGGTTGGAGATCTCCTTGAGCGTGTGGACAAGCTCCTGGCCAAAGCAGAAGGGGATCCAGTGGTCATGGTCCACGTAGGGGACCAATGACATGGGAAAGGGCAGGTTGGAGGTCCTGCAAGATACATTTGAGGATCTAGCAGCAAAGATTAGGAGCAAAACCTCCACGGTAGTCTTCTAGGGAATTCTACCAGTACCACGTGCAAGCAGAGGGAAGCTGAAGTTTATCTATAGGTTTAACACGTGGCTACAATCCTTCTGTAGGAAAGAGGGGTATAGATTTATTGAGCACTGGGACTTCTTCTGGAACAGGGGTGACCTATACAAGCCCGATGGGTTACACCTGAACCGGATGGGTACCTATGCTCTGGGGCAGCGTATGCTTAGGGTAGCGCAGGATTATTTAAACTAGGGATTCGGGGGGCAGGGAGGATAGAGAGCAAAATGAGTAGGGTGGTGCAGACTGCCCAGATGGAGTCTGTCAAGACTACATATAACAGGGAAAGCATGAATAAAGTCTTGAGTAAACAACATTTTAGCAAGTGTGGCTTGGGATGGAAGGGAGTGAGGGAGCGGGAGAGGAATAGTAGAAACAGTAGCAACGTACGGGTGAGCAAGGCTTTGAAGCTCATGTGTTTAAATGCGAGAAGTGTAAAAATAAATTTTTGGAACTGGAGACTGTCATGTTAAATGGGGGTTATGACATTGTTGGGATTACAGAGACATGGCTTGGCGCAGCGGATGGGGAGGAATATAATGTAGAGGGGTACAAATTGTTTAGGAAGGATAGAACTAATAAAAGAGGAGGGGGAGTGGCCTTTATGTGAAAGACAATCTTAATGTGCAGGAAATTCCAGGTATAAACCCATTAGTTTCTTGTGAGGACATCTGGATTAGATTATTGGGAGATCGTGAGAAGGGCCTGAATATAGGAGTATGTTATAGACCTCCAGCTTCAGATAGTAACATAAATAGTACGCTCTTTGATAACATAAAACAAATCTGTGCTGAAGGAGAGACAATAATAATGGGCGACTTCAATTACCCCTCTATCAATTGGGAGATAGTGACAGGTCAGGGCAAATGTGAAGAGGAGTTTATAGATATGGTCAATGACTGCTTTTTGGTACAGTCTGTTACTCAGCCTACAAGAGGGAAATCAATACTGGATCTGGTTTTGTGTAACAATCCTGATAGAATTTGCAGCACAGAGGTAGGAGAACCAATAGGAGCAAGTGACCACAGTGCAGTTCTTTTTGATATTTTTTGGCAAGTTAAGACAGCCTCCTCTAACTCTCGAATTTTTAATTTTAGACGAGCTGACTTTAATAAAATGAGAGAGAATTTAAGTAATATAGATTGGGTTAAACTTCTAGATTGCAGAACTGTGAATGAAAAATGGACTATATTTAAAAGGGTTATTGTAGATGTACAGTGTAAATTCATCCCAAAGTAAGGAAAAATAGGATGAAAAAACAGTCTCCACAATGGATGACTAAATCTTTACGGGTGATTTTGAGGCAAAAGAAACGACTGTATAGAGTATATAAAAAGGATAACTCAGAGAGAAACAAGTTAGATTATTGTAATATGCGGGCTAAGGCTAAAAAGGAAATAAGATCAGCTAAAAGGCGGTTTGAAATTAAAATTTCCCAAGATGCAAAAAGTAACCCTAAGAAGTTTTTTCAATATTGTAGTAGAAAAAGGAAAGTTAAAGATGAGGTTAAGTGCATTAAGAATAAGGAAGGAACTTTGGTTTATAATAATAAGGACATTGCAAACACACTAAACAGTTACTTTGTGGAGAGCTTTACTAGAGAAGAGGTTATAAATATGCCTAAATGTATAGACAAGGTACGGAATGTTCTGGAGGACTTTGAGATAAGGGATGTAGAAGTACTACAAAAACTACAAAAACTTAAGACAAATAAGGCAGCAGGCCCGGATGGCATATATCCCAGAGTACTCAAAGAACTTGGGGAAATTATATATAAACCATTGACAGATATTTTCAGCCAATCCATAATCACTGGAGAAATACCAGATGACTGGAAGCAGGGTAGTATAATTCCAATATATAAGAAGGGAGACCGTACTGACCCAGGGAACTATAGGCCTGTCAGTTTAACTTGCATCGCATGTAAAATGCTGGAATGTATTATTAGGGATAAGTTGGAATCATTCTTGAAAAATAATAGTATTTTAAGGGAGAGCCAGCATGGATTTCTCAAGGGGAGGTCATGCCTAACAAACCTCCTGGACTTTTTCGAAGAGGCTACAAAGTGTGTTGACCTGAACCAGGCTTATGATGTTATATATTTGGACTTTCAGAAAGCATTTGACAAGGTACCACATGAGAGGCTCATTGCTAAAATGAAATCAGTAGGAATTGTAGGAGTAGTTTCACAGTGGGTTAAAAATTGGCTGCAAGGGCGTATACAAAGAGTAACAGTAGGTGGGGCCGAATCTGACCTCGGTGCTGTGGGCAGTGGTGTCCCGCAGGGATCGGTGCTGGGACCTCTGCTCTTCCTTATTTACATAAATGATCTGGATATGGACATTAGTAGCAAAATAGTTAAATTTGCAGATGATACTAAACTTGGGGGTTTGGCAAACAGTTTGGAATCGACAAAAGTAATCCAAGATGATTTAAACAAAATCCAAAAATGGGCAGATACATGGCAGATGACGTTCAATATTGCTAAATGTAAAGTAATGCATGTGGGAAATAAAAACATTAGACAGGAGTATTTTATGGGAGGAGAAAAGTTAGTAGGTGTTCAATTTGAAAAGGATTTAGGAGTTGTAGTGGATCAAAGCCTATCTGCATCAAAGCAGTGTGCTACAGCAGTGAAAAAAGCAGACAGGATGCTGGGATACATAGCAAAAAGTATAGAGTACAAATCAAAGGAGGTTATATTAATGTTATATAACGCCTTTGTCAGACCGCACTTAGAATACTGTGTGCAGTTCTGGGCACCGCACTACAAGAGAGATATTGAAGCTCTTGAAAAAGTCCAAAGAAGGGCAACTAAACTGATACCTGGTATGAAAGGTAAAAGTTATGATGATAGACTTAAGGCACTCAATTTATTTAAACTTAGCAAACGCAGACTTAGGGGGGATTTGATTGAGGTTTTTAAATTCCTAAAAGGGATTAACAAAGTAAAATACCAAAGATTTTTTAAGATAAGTGGGGTCAGCAGAACAAGAGGCCACAGGTGGAAATTAGTTAAAGGCAAATTCCGCACAGATATTAGGAATTTTTCTTTACACAGAGAGTTGTCAATGCCTGGAACAGCTTGCCAGGTCAGGTAGTAGAGGCAGAAACGCTCGGGCTATTCAAGGCCAGGCTAGATGTAGTACTAGATGTTCTTTAGATTAGGACATGATGAGCCAAGATGGGCCGAACGGCCCATTCTCATCATTATGTATTCTTATGTTCTTATGTTCTTATATATTGTGGCAGCCCAAATGGCTGCCTGGCCTCCAACACATGGCAGCCCAAAAACACTACATTTCCCAGCAGGCCACAGTAACACCTGAACGAAGTCAGGCAATGGGGACTAACGAACAGCTGAAAGCCATTTTGAGGCCTATTTAAAGGGCTGAATCCCATCACACTTGAAGAGGAGTAGGAACGTGAGTGGGAAGGAGTGCTGTGTTTGTTTGGAGAGTGAAACTGTGAAGTCAATTGACCAGCCAGTATTTGGATTTAGAAAGAGAGTGTTGGAGTGTGTTTTTTGTGAATGAACTTGGATTGTTTTGAGGACCCCCTTTGGATATTGACTACGGACTGGATAACGGAATTGACCTGGATAACGGAACTGGATTTTGGACACTGACTACGAGATAAAGATTGCGGACTTTGTGTTTGTATTCCCCCGAATACCCTGCCCTTTGTTTTGTGTAGTGTTTGTCTTTGATTATTCGTTTAATAAATTATCATTTTTGTTTATATTACTGCCTCCTCTGTGTTCTTGCACTTGCCTACGCCCTCTGCAAGGTCCGTGAGTGTCGCCCAACCCCTGGGGACACCACAATATTTTTTTATCAGATTTTTTTATCCCATTTTTCTCCCAATTTGGTAGCCAATTAGACCCACTATTTCTATGTCAATCCCCCCAGTAATGTGATTTCGCTGCCGTAGTCCTGCAACCGGTAGTGACGAAAGCGACCTGACGCCTCTTCCGAGACCGCACTCGCCTAGTGTTGACCGTAACCCGGTACTACATTGCCACTCTTATGCACAGCGAACATCATGTCGGCTTCCCTCCCCCCTCCCTGGGGCAGACAGCGAATCGCCGCCCCTGGTGGTGAGATCCATGTCATGCAGGACAGTGAATCTCAAATTCAAAATGCAATATTTATAATAAACACAATGGAAAGGGAGGGAACAGTGACAAGAGGGAGGCAATGAGGCATTAACCTAAGGGTAATAGAAGCTATGGGGTTACCTGAAGGTAGAACTGGGGAAAGTTACTGCAAATCTGCAAGAGTCATAAACAAATGGGAAGGAGGTTTACTGCAGTTAGAGAAAACGTCACCAAAAAACAGATGTTGAACCAGTCTGGCCATTCTCCTCTGACCTCTCTCATTAACAAGGCGTTTTCACCCACAGAACCACCGCTCACTTGATGTTTTCTGTTTTTCGCACCATTCTCTGTAAACTCTAGAGACTGTTGTGCTTGATTTATTTTACGCATTCCTCCCCCCATTTTGGGGGACAACAACTGAACCTCTTGACCATGTCTGCATGCTTTTATGCATTTAGATGCTGCCACATGATTGGCTGATTAGATAATTGCATTAACGAGCGGGTGTACAGGTGTACCTAATAAAGTGGCCACTGAGTGTAGTTTTTGGTTTAACTTTGTTTCTTGTTTTGTTTGATTTGGTTTTGTAAGCATATAAGAGTAATAAATTGGCTGTTGGCCAACTGGAACACTGCCTTTTTGTTAGTTTTTTCTATCCACTCCTGCCACCCTGCTACTGTGACTTATAGCTATCTCCATTTCCAGATACCCCTTGTCCTTCATCCTGGCCTCAACTAAAGGAGGAAGCAGAGTGTGCGTTTTGAATGAAACCAAGACATCGCATTTGGCCCCTCCCTCCAGTAACACAAAATGTTGCCACTGGCCAAACAGTGAGATTCACTCAGCACTGCATTCTCCATTGACCAAGTGTGGCCACATCACCAAATCCCCACCACACAGAATTTTTTTCACCTGATAAAAAGCAATTGCTGTATACACAATTTTCCAACCAAAAAATATTTACCATGTGAGTGCTGCCTATGGAATGGTGTCCATCCAAGAATGACCCCCCTGTCATGTGACAACCCCCCAAACCCCAATAATAATAATAATAATAATAATAATAATAATAATAATAATAATAATAAATAAAATAAAAATGTAAAATAAAATAAAAATAATAATAAAAACCACATGCGCTGCACATTTTTAATTAGGCTTGGTGTGTAGACAAAGTAGTCCATGAGCCAGACGAGATATCGGGCTCATCTGAGTGGGCAAAACCTTACCTATACTAAATTGTTTATAGGGTCAATATAAGTAAATTAATATATGATAACCTTTCCACAGGAGTAGCTTTATTGGACATTTTGTTATTTTCCCCTATTATGGATGCAAGACACTATAGGGGTATAGGGTTCCCCAGTGGATTACTTACATTAAGACAATTATGTATTGTATTACAAGTTTTCTGAAATTGTATGTTTAAATATGCAAATGAGGCATTATCTAATTAAATATGTCCTCATTTGCATAACTTTCCAGAAGAGAAATCTGAACATTGGATCAAGCCAGATTCAAAATTCTTGTTTCATTTTGTTGACAAAGGTTTTTACAGAGGGAATTGACCCTTCGCTAAACCACGCCCCCCTTAGTTACTGTTGCTAAGTCCGTCAAGCTTTCGGAGCCAGCATGGCGCTCCCAATGTCGCTAACTGCACTCCCTGGATAAATATTGTCCAATTTTTGGAAAATAGAAAAAGGGATTTCAGATAGAAGCAGACAGAAGGGTCTACAATATGCATTTGAAGGTTATATTCAAGATATCACACTGACTCAGCAACAAAATGACGTAAAAAAAAAAGATAGAAGCGAAAGCCTACAGATCACAGAGTAAAAGTGAACCACTGCATCATCCTGGCGATTGAGACAGAGGACAACGACATTAAGGAGCAACACTGTTGACATAGAAAACAAGACAGTGAGTGGACTATTAATTAACGACATCAGTGACCACCTACCAGTTTTTACAGTTTATGACAGCAACTGCAAGAAAAATCAGACAGATGAAAAACTACAATACAGACGAGTAAGGACAGAGGAATCCATGAATGCATTAAAGAATGATTTACTAGCACAAAATTGGGAATTAATATATAAAGAAAAGGATATTGACTGTGCATATGATACATTCGTAAGAACATTTAATTTATTATATAATACAAATTGTCCATTAAAACAATATAGTAGAAAACAAAACTATACAGATCGACCATGGATCACAAAGGGATTACAAAATGCTAACCAATATTATAAGGATTTGTAGGAAGGAATACTATAGTAAAATATTAAATAACAGTGAACATAATATTAAAGGAATATGGAACATATTAAATCGTATTATTAGAAATGGTTCTAGACAAATAAATTACCCTCAATATTTTATTGATAATGACATTAAAATTGATAATATGGACAATGTGGTTAACAGCTTTAATACGTTTTTTGTAAGTGTTGGACCAAACCTAGCAGAAAAAATCTGAGGAATGGAATGATAACCTTATAGAAAGGAATCCCAGCTCAATGTTTCTCACAGCTGTGGAAGAGAATGAAATTATAGATATTGTTAATAAATGCAAATTGTTAATAATTGTTGATAATTTTACCTGCATCATAGACATAGCCTTAACCCTTTGAGGCATACGGTCACAAACGTGTGATCATTCTAAAATGCAATCTAGAATTCTAATTAATTCTAATTGATGACATCATAAAGGCTTATCAATGCAAAATGGACTATTCCAGAATAGAACACTATGAATTGGAAATAGAACTCTCAAAAAACATACTCCTCAAAGGGTTAATGACGTTCCTGACTTTATCTTTAGAGCTACAACCATATATTACCACTCAAATCAAAGTTTATAATGTTGGGCAGTTTTCTATAGCCATTAGAAGCATGTTGTTTTTCAGCACATACTTACAAATTGGGGATATTTACTAGACGTTTTTGTTTTTGTTGAGCTTTTTTTGCAAAATCTTGCAATAAAAGGCCATTTAAGCTTATATGGAAGTTTTGAATCATTAACCATTCCAATCAATTCCCAATCCTTGAATTATGCAGAAAAGTGGGTTCATAGGTCTCTGTACAATATAAGGTTCAAAAGTTGTTGACATATTTGCCGCGACAATATATCCAACGCGTCCACATATTCAACGCATGATAACTACCACTAAGCTACCAGTCCGCAATGGTTATCATGCCAAACTGTGAACTAGAGATGTATAGTAAGTCAAAAAACACAACTAGAATTTGCACATCCAGATGAGCCCCGTGGGTGAATTTTCGGGTCTTGGCTCATGGACTAAAGAGGCACTTCGATGCCTTCTTCCTAGTGAGTGCTCAGTGATCAGATATCATATGAGAGACAGACCTGGATAATTAATCAATTTCCTGTTGAATCACTTCAATCTTATCACCATTCACCAAGAAATTGGAGGTATGGGAAGGGTGATAGAACAATATTGTATCATTCCACCAGAATATTAAATAATGATATCCAGGGTGATTATATAATGGATCAATCTCCTACAACTTCTTGAAAATGTGTGTGTTTCCTAGAGACAGTAACCTTGTTCATCTTGAGCACATAGTGTGCCACATTGTAAAATATATTTAAAAATTACTAGTGGTGGGACTCGATTAAAAAAATTAATCTAATTAATTAGAGGCTTTGTAATTAATTAATCGAAATTAATCGCATTTTAATCGCATATCAATATTTGACACGAGAAGCAACATTTTTCAATTCAAATGGATTTTGGTATACGAGTGAATCAATGAATAGACATATACATAAGTTTAAGCAGCAAAATCTTGTTTATTTTAGCTACTACACAGACCAGTGCAATTTTTAACAAAGTGCAGCAATTTTAGGAATATGATAGTGCAAAGGACCTTTGGAAGAAGCTGCTGGATTTTTTTCGAAATTGTCTTTCTGCATGGCAGTTCATAAATTGTGTCAGACGACGCAATCTGTAGCACCTTTTCTAGCCCCTTATCTTCGACCACCCAAAGTGGTCTACAGTCCACGGCAATCCAGTGAGCCAGTGAGTTGGTTACTTTGTTAGACGTGGTCTTACTCATCTTGGCTCTGAACCCCGTCATCTGGTCGAGTGTGGGTTGGCGACTCTGCTTGCTCGTACTAGGACTAACGTTAGCCTGATCAGCGTTAGCTCTGGCTTCCACGCTAGCTGCAACATGTTTAGCATTGAGAAACGTTCCGTGGTGTCTGGAGTGCAAAAATATAGTGCGATTAAAATGCGTAAATTTTTTAACGCGTTATTTTTTCTGTAATTAATTAATCGAAATTAACGCGTTAAAGTCCCAGCCCTAAAAATTACATAAAATATATTTGAAATGCATGCAGATGTTTGTTATCCTGTTAAGGGAAATCTGGTTTGATAAAGGCTGGAGAGGATATATTTTCTATAATTAATTGATGAACAAGGAAACGCTGAGGCACAAAAGACTGTGAAAGCACACAAATACATTTAGCTAAACATTGGACACCTTAGTGTGGGTTGCACACTGAAGAAGGCTGAGTCTGTGCTCCAGTTTGCACCGTTTTTCAAATGCAAATACTGACAAAGTATCACCACATTGGGTGGTAACTGGTAAATATATACATTTAAAAATGTTAAATAAAAATAAATTGTGGTACAACAATGAAGTTTCAAACAAACAAAAAAATTATAATTTAAACAAAATTGACACCGCTTACAGTTAACTTTGGTGATTGCTGGTGATTACGCCAAACTGTGTTTTTATAGTAAATAACAAAGAATTTAATCTATCTGTAAATCAAAATTAAGGACACATGCTGACTAATTCAGCCCAAGTCCTATTTCTTGACCTTATGCACCCTGTTTTTAATTGTGTTGATAAAAACTGTTTAGCATCAAACACATTTGTTGGAGTGTAAACAATTTACTAACTAACCACTTTGACATTGCAACTAGCCAACAGGTTTGAATGTGGGAGGGAAATCCTGTTCAAATGGATGTGGGGAGGCAGATAAAGGTCCCCACAGTTTTCTCTCTTGTCTTATCTCTTTGCCTTCCTTTTCCTCTACTTTCTCATGTGCACACGTAGAAAAAGACCTAGGAGTCCTAGTTGATCAAAGCTTGTCAGGGACTGGTCAATGTGCGGTAGCAGTTAAAAAAGCCAACAGGATGCTGGGATACATAGCCAAGAGTATAGAGTACAAATCGAAGGAGATCATACGCACCCTATACAATGCCCTTGTTAGGCCACACTTGGAATATTGTGTGCAGTTCTGGGGACCGCATTACAAAAAAGATATAGATGCGCTGGAAAAGGTCCAAAGACGGGCAACCAGACTGATTCCAGGCATAAAAGACAAGTGTTATGAGGAAAGGCTAGAGATGCTTGGACTGTTCAAGCTTAGTAAAAGGAGACTTAGGGGAGATTTGATTGAGGCTTTTAAATTTATTAAAGGAATTAACAAAGTGAATTTTAGGAAATTATTCAAGTTGAGTAAATTTCACACGGACACTAGGAAATATGTTTTCACACAGAGAGTGATCAATGCGTGGAATAGCTTGCCTGGACATGTAGTAGAGGCTGAGACACTAGGGGTATTCAAGGCTAGGCTCGATCCAGTGTTAGACACTCTAGCCTTTGGATAAACTAAGCATGTGAGCAGATTAGTGGTAGGAACGGACGAGCAGTGTTGGGCTGAATGGCCTGTTCTCGTCTCCCCCTTATGTTATGTTATGTTACTTCTCATTTTCAAAACAGATTCATAGGCCCTGGAGAAAGCAAGCCTCACCCTGGTGATGAGACTTCCAGTCTTTCATAAGTGAACTTTGTCTAGTAGGCTCTGCGAATCACCTTTACAACAACTCATCCATTCACTCCAATACTTGTTGACAGAAGGCTCAGAGTAAGACTGAGGACCAGTGGTTGGTTTTCAGTGAGAAAAGTAAACCAGCAGGCTTTCTCCAGAGAGAAGCCCACGAATAAGGCCAAGCCCGTGACACTTTCACTAGAGTTCCCGCAGTGTTAGCACGCAGTGAAGGGACAACATCCGACCAGATGGCAAGTCATTCCACATAGGACAAAGGACGCCACCCTAGCAGTGGACCTTCTGGAGATTCATCTTCAGGAATGTCAATCAATCTGCATACAGTTTTTGTATGACAAGTAAAACCTGTGATTCAAGTGCTGGATAATACCTTACTTAAAAGGAAGGATGTGGTGTCACTAAATAAAAAAGGCTTCGAATAGGTGCTGTGCAGTTTAAACATGACCATAGTATTAGTACACTGAGAGACACAGGAAATAAAAAATCCAACGAATTGTTTTCTGAAAGAAAAACACGCTGTGTTTTACAGAGAATTTCCCACTTGTATTGTGAATGCAAAATTATTTGCCCTTTGATCGTGGCCCCAATAAATAAGCAATTACTACATACCTAGACATATTAGAAAAGTATGTTTGAAGCCTGCAGGAAAAGAAAGGTAGATTGAAGTGGAGCCACTGTGGACAGACTGAGCTGCTCTTCCTTCCAGCGAAGGGCTCCCCGATGATTGATGCTTCAATCACCGTGGAAGGCTCCATAGTGTCTCCATCCCAGTCTGCTAGGAGTCTTGGAGTGACCCTGGACGACCAGCTGTGCTTCTCGGGCCACATCGCAGCGATCACCTGGACCTGCTGATTTTCTCTCCACAACATCCGGAGGATCCGACCGTTCCTCACCCAAGAGGCCACACAACTCCTGGTCCAGGCCGTGGTGATCTCGTGTCTGGACTACTGCAATTCCTTGCTGGCAGGCCTACCAGCCTGTGCCATCAAGCCATTGCAACTAGTCCAGAATGCTGCCGCACGTCTGGTGTTCAACCAACCGAAGTTCACCCACGTCACCCCTCTACTCTCCTCACTGCACTGGCTCAAAATCACTGGTGCCTCTGTCCTGATCCCTCGGTGGTGGAACGACCTTCTGCCATCGGATAAAAGCATCTGCTAACTGCTTAAAATGTAAATGTAGAGCCTCTCGCGTGGTCTAGTGGTTTCAACGTCTGACGCTGGCCACGGCAACCGGGGTTCGATTCCCCGTCACGCCAGAAACAGCTCTGGCCTGGAGTGCCACCGGGGTGGCAATTGGCTGTCCGCCCCAGGGAGGGGTTGAGGGAAGCCGACACAGTTCGCTGTGCACAGGAGTGGTTCTGGGGTGCCGGAATTGCAGTCTCGGAGGAGGCCATGCTTCGCCATTGTCACTGCTGGTCACAGGGCTATGGCTGCGAACTACGAGGGAAGGGATTGAATTAAGACTAGCGGGAGTAATTGGCTACCAAATTGGGAAAAAACTGGATAAAATCTGAAAATAAATGTATTTAAAAAAAGATTTTAAATGTAAAATGTACACACATACAGAACACTCATGTATGCATCCACTTATACTGTTTTCATGCCCGAACACCCACATGCACACACGCACACACCCACCAGCACATTTTAGAGCAGAACTGCTGATGCCAGTGATGGTAGACATAAACTATCTTGGAAGGTAAACTAAAAAGAGCAAAGTGGACAGATAGTCAATTATCAGCAACAATGTTGAAGACTCAGCGACAGTCTGGGACAAAAGGCTGTGTCAGGCCCCGTTATGAGCATTGACTATTTATCTTTCATTGGGGTCTTCAGGAAAGTGCTGTGTGTGTGTGTGTGTGTGTGTGTGTGTGTGGCTGTGATGCACTGTGGAAGTGCAGGATATGCTTCAGCGGAGATGCTTTAGAGAACAGGAGGGAGGGCCTTAACATTTGCTCCGTGCATCTACATTTTAACCTCTCTAAAACCATGTGGTTTTGGTGGCCACCCAAGGGAAATTAGATCAAATGAGGAAACTACAAATTTAAATTTAAATGAACAGCCTGGACTATTCAGCAACAACATCCTGCATTAATACAATAAGCAATCACCTTCAAACCTCATTACCTCTCAGTGGAATGCAGAGGAAACAATTAGAGCACAGGGTTCTACCAAAGCATTACATTTTTTAATATCTTAATGACCACTCTGTCTTTCCATGATAAAGAATCGTTCCCAGTCCCTCTGTTCCCCAAACAGGCACGCACATCTTGGGAGATTAACATAAAAAAGTTTTCATTTTTATTATCTTTGATATGTAACGCATAAGAAAGATTGTAGATTATGATTGCAGTCATAATCGGTCACAATGGTATTTTGGGTCTATGATGCCCAGGGTGATAGATGGAGGAGTAGAGGGCTGCTCCTCCTTTTTGGGTTCTGTTGGCTGTTCCTGTTCCCTCCCACAGCTCAATGCCTCTGTTAGGCCCCCTACAAAAGCATGGATGGCATGCCTAAAATTGTTTTTTTGGACATGGAGAAAGCGGTGTTGTTTTTGAGTTTTTTGGCATACTGTGTGTGGCAAATTAGTTTTGATTTGTTTATCCAGTTTTCTTTTCAGATTTTTTCTGTTTCTAAAAGAAGAGAGGTAATAAAACAACAATTGTCCCATTGATTAATTCCTTGTTTGCCTTTTTTTTCCATCCCCTCACCACCTGGCGATGTTATAACATGCAACACCGTGCCACATGGTCAATCACATGCCTCCCAAGTAAGTCCTTTTTCAGCTAGGCACAGCACAACAGCCATCGGGAAATATTCTGATTAGTACTGATGTCCCTTTAGTGGCTATAATCTTGGCTCTTTGTGACCCCCTGCGGAGGAAAAGTTTACTACACAATATTGTAAACAATTACAGTTCAAAACAATTACGCAATCTATTCAGCAGCTGTCCACGTTCAGTTGCTGGGACAAACGCCAAGGAAAGAAAGATTGAACTAAGACAGAAATGACAGCCAGCAGGACCATTCCACTTAATCAGAAGTCCATTTATTACAAATCCCAAATTTGAAATAAATCTGTCACTATGGCGACAAAGACATTGTTGCATCAAAATACATACAACATAAAAAAATGATTTTTGGCTGTGGTTGCAGAAAGCAGCCCTAGAGTCAGCCGTGGCCCCTATTCACTCACTCACTTTGACACAATCTCAGCAATCGACACAATCTTATAAATGTATCATTTCAATATCAAACCAATAATTATCTGGTGGTTCTGTGTGGCTCAGTTGGTAGATTCCCAATTCCAATTCCCACTGGGATCACATATACTGAAAAATATATGCATTCACTACTGTAAGTCGCTTTGGATAAAGGCGTCTGCTAAATGGCAAATATTATTATTATTATTATTACGTATATTATTATCAGGTTTTCTGTAACCTGATGAAGGCATGATGTGAAAAAGAGTGAATTAATGTATACTGTAATATACAGTATAGTGTAAAGACAACAGTGAAGAGAAGAAAAAAAAAAAAAAAGCACAGATAATAATACTAGAAGTAAAGGACGTGTGAGCAAAGATGAATTGCAGACAAAGATATCTGGTAAAGTAATTCAACAGTCAGCACTGAATGAGTGTGAAAAAAACACAGAAAGCGCCCTGTATGAGGAAGAACATTCTTCCACAGTCCCTGAGGAGACTGAAGAAAAGCCACCTTCCTTTCTGTAGAAGTACGATAATCTAGGCATAAGCCGGAACACCTAAGATACAAGCAATCACAATATTATTAAGTGTAGCACCAGAAAGAGATTCAAATAATCACAAAAAGGGCCATGGGCTTCCACAGCGTGGTATCACGCAGATGTGCTTGTCATAGTTAGATCTGTCATGCCTAAGCGATATCTGTGGTGGTTATAGATGGCATCGGTAGATCTGCAATGAGTCAGGGCCTCGGAAGTAAAGTCCATGTTTAACTATTGCCAATATCAATCAACACTTGTCCTTAACTTTGACCTTGCCATGTGTTTTAATTTTTTGTATTTCTTGTTTCTCCTTTCTTTCTTTCTTTTTTTCCTTCCCTTTTTCCATGAAAAACAGTTTGGCGAGATCAGAATTTGGCTACATTAACTCACCAAACTGTTGTTTGTGATTAAAAAAATGAACACTTGCATTTAATCACAAGTCAAATTTTTAGGATAAATGTTGATTGAATCCTGCAATGACTGTCATGGAGACAGACTGTAGGAGTTCTACAAGGGAGGGCCCCCCTAAGCAACAGTGCCTGAGAGAGAGGTACAAAATATTCTGAGAGCAAGAGCCTTGCATTATGGGAAGTGCATTTTAACAGGCAGAGACAGAATACCTTTATTGCGTTAATTGCTGTGATGGATGTCATGAGAGCAGTGTGAAAGGCCCAGCTTTTACTAAAGATAACATAAGGGGAAAAATACTATTGTTTTTAGCAGCCCGTCACGCATGTATCGACAGACTTCCCTCATCAAGAATCTTAATGCAATCTGAGGTCAGTATAAACAGGAATGATAATTTCAGTTTATTTAGGGTCCATGTTCTGTGTTTACACCCAAACACCCATGATGCACCCTGGGACAGTGTTCACACCAGCATGGCAGCGATAATGATGGCTTATTTAGGATAAACTTTGTGTATGTGAGATTGTGAATGTGGTTATATATAATATTTTTGTATTGTTTCCTGCTAAATACATTTTATAGCATAATTTGTAGATATTTTGCTGAGATTGAGTTACAGAAATATGAAATAATGTTAGGCTGTGATATACAGCTGAGCAATGTTGTTTGATGTATCTAAAGCTCTATTTCTGCACAACTTATAGTCTCTAACGCAGGAGAGAAAAAGACAAAACTACTTCAACAAGAAAGTTTTATTGAATCAATCTATTGAAAAATTGTTTCAATAAAAATTTGTCTCTGTCACTACAACAACCTAGAGTGCTGGTCTTGGCAATTTTAACATGCAGTGAAAGACATGGGAAAGGCATAAGGAACACACCTATGTCCCCAGCAAAGGTGAACCAAGCTGGTTTCTATAGAGACAACAAGAGCCAGTTATTCTTTGACATCCTTCACCTTTGTCAGTCTTGATCATGTCCTTATTCTTGTTGAAAATGATGGAATGGTGGAGTGCCTTAGTGGTTCAGCTGGTAAAGGTGCTTGTCCGAAGTTCGTTGAATTTAATTGAACTGAATATTGGATTTATATTGCGCTTTTCAAGGAACCCAAAGTGCTTTACAATGATAGGGGCAACTCACCTCAACCACCACCAATGTGCAGCACCCACCTGGGTGAACGCGACGGCAGCCATAGTGCACCAATACAAACTCACTACACATCAGATACACAGTGAAGCGGCAAGGGGGGGAGGGAATAAATGAAATATATACAGTGGGTTCGGAAAGTATTCAGACCCCCTTAAATTTTTCACTCTTTGTCATATTGCAGCCATTTGCTCAAATCAATTAATTTCATTTTTTTCCTCGTTCATGCACACAGCACCCAATATTGTCAGAAAAACACAGACTTGTAGACATTTTTGCAGATTTATTACAAAATAAACACTGAAATATCACATGGCCATAAGTATTCAGACCCTTTGCTGTGACACTTGTATATTTAACTCAGGTGCTGTCCAATTCTTCTGATCATCCTTGAGATGGGCCTACACCTTCATTGGAGTCCAGCGGTCTGCTTAATTATATTGATTGGACTTGATTTGGAAAGGCACACACCTGTCTATGTAAGGTCCCACAGTTGACAGTGCATGTCAGAGTAAAAACCAAGCCATGAAGTCCTAGGAACTCTCCATAGACCTCCGAGATAGAATTGTGTTGAGGCATAGATCTGGGGAAGGGTATAAAAACATTGCTAAAGCATTGAAAGCACCCAGGAGAACAGTGGGCTCCATCATTGTGAAATGGAATAAGTTTGAAACCACCACAACTCTTCTTAGAGCTGGCCGTCTGGCCCAAACTAAGTAACCGGGCAAGAAGGGACATGGTCAGGGAGGTGACCAAGGACCCAATGGCCACTCTAAGAGAGCTTCAGAGTTCCTCTGCAGCGATGGGAGAACCTGGAAGAAGGACAAACATCTCTGCAGCACTCCCATCAATCAGACCTTTATGGTAGTGGCTAGACGGAAGCTACTTCTGAGTGAAAGGCATATGACAGCCCACCTGGAGTTTGCCAAATGGTACTTAAAGGACTCTAAGAGCATCAGGAAAAAGATTATCCGGTCTGATGAGACACAAATTGAAATTTTTGGCCTGAATGCCAAGTGCTACCATAAAGGTCTGATTGATTGGAGTGCTGCAGAGATGTTTGTCCTTCTACCAGGTTCTCCCATCGCTGCAGAGGAACTCTGAAGCTCTCTTAGAGTGGCCATTGGGTTCTTGGTCACCTCCTGACCATGTCCCTTCTTGCCCGGTTACTTAGTTTGGCCAGACGGCCAGCTCTAAGAAGAGTTGTGGTGGTTTCAAACTTATTCCATTTCACAATGATGGAGCCCACTGTTCTCCTGGGTGCTTTCAATGCTTTAGCAATGTTTTTATACCCTTCCCCAGATCTATGCCTCAACACAATTCTATCTCGGAGGTCTATGGAGAGTTCCTAGGACTTCATGGCTTGGTTTTTACTCTGACATGCACTGTCAACTGTGGGACCTTACATAGACAGGTGTGTGCCTTTCCAAATCAAGTCCAATCAATATAATTAAGCACAGCTGGACACCAATGAAGGTGTAGGCCCATCTCAAGGATGATCAGAAGAATTGGACAGCACCTGAGTTAAATATACAAGTGTCACAGCAAAGGGTCTGAATACTTATGGCCATGTGATATTTCAGTGTTTATTTTGTAATAAATCTGCAAAAATTTCTACAAGTCTGTGTTTTTCTGACAATATTGGGTGCTGTGTGTGCATGAACGAGGAAAAAATGAAATTAATTGATTTTAGCAAATGGCTGCAATATATATATATACTGTATATATATATTGTGGTGTCCCTAGGGGTTGGGTGACACTCACGGACCTTGCAGGTTAAATTAGGCAGGTTAAATAACCCGGAGGAGGCAGTATTACAAACAAAACAATAATTTATTAACTTAATCTTGACAAACACAAAACAAAGAGCAGGGTATTCGGGGAATCCAAAACAAAGTGCACAATCTTTACTCATTGTCGTTGTCCGTAATCCATTATCCAAGTCCAGTTCAGTTCCGCAATCCTGTCCAGCAGTCGGTACACAAAGGGGGGTCCTCAAACAATCCGGGTCAAACACAATAAACAATCCAAAATACTTCTCAAAACTCTCTCCACACCACTCTCCACTACTCAAACACACCACCCTACTCCTTCCCCCGTGTGACATGTATTAGTTCTTTAAATAGGCCTCCAAACAGCCTTCAGCTGTCCATAGTCCCAAATACTTAACTTCATTCAGGTGCGGGACTGCGGGCTGCTGGGAAAAGAAGTGTTTCGGTTTCTTCCAGTGGCTCCCAAGAATTAGCCCCTTGGGATGCCACAATATATACATATATATACATATATTGTGGCAGCCGCCCGGAGGCATGGAGGGGGTGGTGATTGAGGGGTGGCACATAGCAGCCTGCTGGCTCCACCCCCACACCTTAATTGGAAATATGGGGCTATCTGGGCCCACCTGATGCATGTTTGCCATAGGAAACATGCATCAGAAATAAAAGACGCACCTGTGTTCTACACCAGCTCAAAGTACCAGAAGGCAAAAGTGCGGAGTATGATTGGAAAACAGAATTGTGTTTTTGGATTGCTTACTGTATTGATTGGATTGTTTTGAGAACCCAATTTGTGTACCGACCATTGACTGCTTTGAGGACCTGCATTGGATTTACGATTTTTGGACGACGAACAAAGACAACAACAATGGATCACAGATTGCATGTGTTTGCCTTTCCCCCCGTCTTCCCCGGTTGTTGTAAGAATTCTCCTAATAAATTTCCCTTGTTTCCTATTTTCCATTGTATGTTGATTTTATTATTGATCTTTGGCTGCATTGCAAGTCCTGCCACAACATACAGTATATATATATATACAGTCAAGCCGGAAAGTCTGCACACCCCTTTCACCCTCTCCACGTTTCATTGCGTTACAGACTTATTCTACAATAGATTACGTTCATTTTTTGTCTCAAAATTCTACACAAAATAGCCCATAATGACAAAGTTTTTAGACATTTGTGCTAATTTATAAAAAATGTAAATCTAAAAATCTAAACTGTGGTAAATTAAATTGATTGGGCATGATTTGGAAAGGCACACACCTGTCTATATAAGGTCCCACAGTTGACAGTGCATGTCAGAGTAAAAACCAAGCCATGAAGTCCTAGGAACTCTCCATAGACCTCCGAGATAGAATTGTGTTGAGGCATAGATCTGGGGAAGGGTATAAAAATATTGCTTTTGGTAGGAGGTGGTAGGAGATGAAACAGGTGTGAAATTCTGCCTGGGAAATTGAAGGATCTGAAGTCGTTGTCTTCTGGTTACATGTTTTATTTCCATATTTACAATCTGTCTCCTTCAGTGTTAGAAGTTCTGTAATTAGTGATTGTAAACATGGGGGGAAAGCAGCCTTTCTCAATATTGTCATGCTAACCTATTATTTTACTGAACTGAACTACACTACCCATTCATCATATTTTAGCGGTGTGTTGGCACCGTGGGAACAGCCAGTCATTCCCCCTTTACTGAGGAAAATGGAACGTTTTCTTGTGTTAGACAGAAATAATCTATCGCAGAGCAGCAAACAACAAACAACACAAAAATGCCAGCCTCCGAGAACACATGATGGATTTTGATAAATCTGCTCGATGTCTTTTTCAGCTTGTTTGTGTGATTTATGGCCGAGGAGTGTAATGTCAGAAACTATCTGTAGGTGGCCCTGTATAAGAAAGAGAGACAACTTCAGTGAAGCCTGCAAGTTATAGAATTGCTGTTTCTCTGGAGCACCCATAAATCATTGATCTTGGCAGTGCTCCTACCAAGATCACCGTACTGAAGCTCCTGCCTTCTGGCATAAACATAGTGTCTGAGAACACTGCATGTCTAACAGGGGGCATCCCCTCTCACTGTGAATAGGTACAATTGTCAGTGTGATAAGACAGTCCATCCCATTTGACTCTGCTGTTTCAAATTTAAAATCACAGTGATTTGTATTAGACAGATTATCGGTGAATCTGTTGGGCAGGATGGCAAAGTGCAGAAAGGGTGTACATTTCAGGACTGAGCTTTTGGATTTGAACAGGGTGGCTCGTTAGGATTCTCCATCAGCATCCAGTTTTTCTCCTCTGATTATTTTAAATATTTCAGGACATAATTTCAAAAACCATTCAGTGCAAAAGATGGCATTCCAATAAAGACAGCTGACATTGTAGTTTTGGAGCTTTCGGTGTGTCTTCAGAAGAGGAAGGTAAAGTGTTCCAATAGCATTGATGTATTGGCTTCTTTGGGCTGCAGTCATTGGAAAGTTTTCAAAGATGTAAAGGTAAGCACTTTAGGATCTGATCTGGTTTTTGTCCAAAATAAAAACATCTTTGCAACTATGCAAAACATGAGTAGAGTCATATGCTCATGTGAAGAGATGAAAGTTCATATTTGCTTCATGCAGCAGTAATGGTTTACAGTTTTTTTTCTATTGCTTACACACATTTTTTCAAACTGTTAGCAAAATTTTCAAAACTGTATTGTAACACAATATTCAAAATTGCTACGTCAACCCACAAAGGTAATTAGGTATGCAAAACTGAAATTCTATGTACAATTTTATTGACATATTTAATTGAAACACAGACTTTATTCAAAATAAAAACTTTGAATGAAATCATTTAATCATGGAACCTAAATGAAATAATACATTCAGAACTAACTAAAACAACTAAACTAAACAGTAAATATCTCTGTCAAAACATGTATGGTACAGTGTATAAAAACTGATTTGTAACACCTATGTTTACAGGTTTTCCCCATTGTTTGCATACATTTTATGGAACCGTACACCATTTTCTGAAAAATCTACACCTTCAACATCAAACCCTTGACCAGTTTCCCCAAACTGCATAAATCTGTGTCAAAATGAAAACCTTGTTATCTCTTCTCAAAATTATTATTTGTTTGCCAAAATGAAAGCACAGGCAGCGCCTCGGGTGACATAATGGTCAAAGCATTCGCCCGGAATGCAAGTTGCCCACTGCAGCCATGGTTCAGAAACCCGGCTGCGCCAGTCCAGCTCTGGCAAAGAGCCCCGTTGGGGGTGACGATTAGCTGACTGCCCCAGAGGGACGGAGGAGGGTAAGCCGGCACAAGCTTGCTGAGAAGCACGAAAGGCATCCCTGTAAAGGAAAAAATGGCTTGCCTCCACACGGCAAATCTCAAACAGCAAATGTAACACTGTGGGTGTCAAAATCAACACAAATTGGGTGTACATGTGGGACTCACCGAAAAAGTGTTAAAATAACACTTTTGGTAGTGTTGATGTTTTAACACTATGAGAGAGTTGGATTTTTAACTTATGGGTGTCAAAACTGAACACATTCACAGTGATTACTTGTCAATATGAAGGGTTCATATTTATTTTCCAAGTGTTACATTTCTACACTTACAAAGTGTTAAAAGTAATTCACTAAATGTTAAATCATGACACCTGTAAGGTGTTAATTTTTAAAACCAGTGGTTGAAATCTGTGTAGATCAGACATATTGCCTAAATAAAGTACAGAATAATGAGTCCAATGTCTAATGTCAAAAGCATTTTATTCTGTCAACTTCTCAGTCCATTCTTGTTGAGGCATGTGACCCAAAAAAACAAAACTAACAATAAGGGTGCTTGGCCCTGTATTGCTTGTCTTTTTTCAGATTTTCTATTTGTTTGTTTGGTTAGAATAAAATAATAATAAAAATTAAAAGATACATGCCTCTGTGACAATGTAATAGTAATGGTCAGCCCCGTATGAAACTTGAGCATCAAAGGGCTTATAAAAACGTAAATTCTCCTTTTCTAAAATGACAATCTTGCATGGAGTTTGCTCCCTGACTTCAAATGCATGGACATGTTCATGAAAGACAGAGTCATACTTCACTAAGACAAAGAAAGCTTGCCCTTTCTGTAATAAAATGGATACAATCTTGCCAAGGACTGGTGTATCTGCAACATCAACACCAGAACACTTAACCCAGTTTGTAACACTGACTGTGGCCTGTAAATCAATGCTAAGTTGTTCAGAGATGACTTCTTGTGATCTTAGAATGTGGCATTTGACAGGACCAGATCAAGTGGCTTAAAGTCCATGCTCTCCCAGTGGTATGCTACAGCAAATTGGTGCTTCTTGGCAAGAGATACTGTAAGTTTCTTAAAATTCTTCACACAATCTTTAAAGAACTTGTGTTTGCCTTCAAATCTCATGCTCCAGACATGAAGCAATGGTCCAATTCTGCGTATGCATCTTGGGTAATGCACCATAAAATGACGCTTAGGTAACAAGTTATTTGAGAGATACAGTTTTTTGAACAGGGTATGGTGCTCAATGACGAGGTGCTTTAAATAAACTGTCATACCCACTGTAAGAGCAGGTGAAAACACAATATTCATAATATCCAATAACAACAATAGTAAATGCCGTCACCTTCACAAACAAGGTCACCAAATATCAATGGGATGTTTGTCATTAAACATAAGGTCTGAGATGCATTCAACCCAAGTCCATTTCCTGGCTGGTCCACATTAACTTTTGTTGGCCTGTTTTTCCTCTCCATGTAACCATAGTTAAACACATAGATTCTATTGAGAAGGCTTTCTTTTGAAATAAAATGATTGACCAAATATTCAAAAAGAAGTTTAACTTCATATTAGCCTACCCCTTCTAGAATATCATGCATGATATCCACAACTAAGTTGTCAGAAACCTTGAAGTACAGCAATGTGTTGAGTATACTGTTTCTCTTAAGACCAAAAGCATGGGTGTGCATAATGCAGTGCATTCAACCCTTCTGACCTAAGAGTCAAAGCAGCATCATCCTCTGAGAAAATGGACTGTGATGAGGTTTTGTCAATCAGGCAAAATCTGCAAAAATAGTGCACACTAAATGACTCCATGAAGCCAAGTACACTGTGCAAAATTGTCACCACTGATCAGTGCCAAAGTACCACGTACAGGTGCCTCAGAATGCCTGCATTCTCTAATATGCTTAAGTCATCTACTATAGGTTTTAAAATTGCATCAAAACCATAGGTTTTCACATCTTGTGAATGAAACAATGCAATAAGGTGAATGTTCATTAGAATACTATTCAGTTTAGGTGGGAGGTTCCTAAGGACAAAATAAATAGCGCCAACTTTATGTATTCCGTGCTTGGAACCAACAGGATTAGCACTCTCAAAATCGTCATAATATAACTGAAGCTGAAGAGCGAATTTATGGCTGGAAAATAAAGAATGGCTTTTTAAATAATCTCCATCGCAGAAATCGTCATACTTGTCACTTTGAGCCTGTGATTGCACATAGCTACACATGTCAGCATTCTTAAAAATGAACTTCAAAGTTTTCAGTATGGGTACATAGATGAACTTGTTATTCACCGGTACTTGCTCATAGACTCCTGTTCGTTTATTTCGAACAGTATCGTACCTTACTCCTAAATTTAACTCGACTGGCTGAACAATTCCCCATTTCTGTGTGAAGTATTTTTTCCACTTTTTGTCTGAATTCAGACTGTGGAAAGGATTCTCTAAGTTTTCTAAAAACTCTTGAACTGAAGACCTACAAGGATTGTCTTCGGAAACAAGACTTAGTACTTGATCCTTGAGACTGGACTGAAAGTCACTGACATATTCTTCAAAATTTTCAATCATGGAGAGCACTAGCAAATATGGTACACCTCTTCCTACAAGTTTTGCAATGACAGAGGCACTCATTTCTATTCTGTCTTTTGAAGTTGTAGGCCTTTCAAAATCACTAACTACCTGAACTTGAGGTGCAGGTGTACCTGATATGGTAGGTCCTTCTAAGCCATCTCCTAATTCTAGATGTAAAGGCCTCTCTAAAGATCTTGGTACAGGAATTACTGGGTCTCCATCACTAAACACAGAATTACTTTCTTCCAAACGACTATGAATTATTTTCAAGTGTCTCCTATAACGAGAATAACTACTAAATTCCTAACTACATTCATCTTGACCACAAACAATTCTCATCGTATTTCCCAGGTACAACCCATGACTCAACTTAAGGTGCCGAATAAGCAAAACACTTGTTTCAACCCGTATCTGACAAATGAAACATAGATACATCCTTGTCTTACTGTCTGTTCAAAAGCTTTGCTCTTACTTTCCTAACACTTGGAGTTTCCTCAGTTTTGTCTATGTCAATATTATAAACAGTCGTTTGGAGGAAAGTAAAAAGGCTGCAAAGAGCATCATCATATCTCAAGCTGAAAACAAAGTGACACTTAAAAAGCTCATCGATAGCTCCAAGGGATGTGCTTGCTTAGCAGGGTATGAGATGATGATCACTATATAGAAACACTGTGCATCAGCTTTGGACGTGCCAATGGCCAGGAGGTATGACTGGTGTGGCCCTTTAATCTCTCCGAGATGTTCTGCCTGACTTGCCTAAATAGCAACATACAGTACCATTTAAAAGTTTGGATATACCTGTTTGAAACCAGAGGTCTGTATGACGAAGCAAGTTCAACAAAGTCCTGCTTCGGTGCAGGTTAGCTGTGCGGCATATGTTATCATGACGATTCAACCCAGTTAAAAGTGAACCAAAGTCATGACACCGAAAATCGAGGGTTAAGCCCAAAGTTAGATCGCTAACCCACTAATCCCGCTTTGTGATACAGACCTCAGGTAATTCATTATTATTTATGCTTGAAATTGTATAAACTTGTCTATAAACACGTAATATTTCATTTTGCTATACATGAACTTATACATGTGTATATAATCAAGTTAATTGCATTCAAATTTTATATTGTAAACATTGTGCATCGAAAGCATTTATTCAGAGGGGAGATGTTTGTGGTGCTCTCCCCATGGGATTTGGCAAAAGTTTAATATATCAATTAGCCCCTCTGGTACTTGAATAATTGGGATGAGAGAACTCCAGATATGTCAGTCACTAGTGATTGGTTAGAGAAAGTTGAACCCGTATGTACAAACCTTCTGAGATTTCAGCAGGTGGCCCACAGCCTCATGCACACTGATTTTCTTTGCCTGCTTCCTCCCAGCTGGCTGTGGTGTAAGCAAATGGAGTAACAGCTGCACAGAGGCCACATCACTGTCCCAACCTGCAAACAATGAGACCAATAATAAAGTGACAGTATACAGTATATAGTATCAGTTTACACAACCAACATAACCATGCAATAATGTAGTCAATCGATACCTGTCGATAGAGTCCCCTTGCTTCAGTGCATCTTTCAGCATGTTTAGAAGTAGTGGGGTTTCTGGCACAGTCTTAGCCTCCCTGATGACATGTTCTTTGAAGGTAGAACCCCATTTCTCAAGGAACTGAGGCTGTCTCAGTACCAAAAAGCAGGGCAAAGTCCTGAAGGATCTAATAGGGACAACAAACAAACAAACAAACATCCTGCTGTCATCTCTAACTACCGACCTGTCTCTCTCCTCCCATTCCTTTCCAAAACGTTAGAGCGGGCTGTCTATAATCAACTGTCTGCTCATCTCTTACAGAACGACCTACTTGATCCCAACCAATCTGGGTTCAGAGCAGGCCACTCCACAGAGACTGCTCTCCTTGCGGTCACTGAGGCTCTTCACGTCGCTAAGTCCCGATCCCTCTCCTCTCCCCGCACTCTCTCTACCGGTGTCCCGCAGGGCTCGGTGCTAGGCCCTGTCCTATTTTCTCTGTACACCAAGTCACTTGGCTCTGTTATTTCTGCTCATGGTTTTTCCTATCACTGTTATGCTGATGACACTCAACTGTTTCTCTCCTTCCCTCCATCTGATACCCAGATCCCGGCACGGATCTCGGCATGCCTGGCTGACATCTCCGCATGGATGTCTACCCACCACCTGAAGCTGAACCTGGGGAAGACAGAGCTGCTCTTCCTCCCAGCGAAGGACTCCCCGATGATTGATGCGTCAATTACCGTGGAAGGCTCCATAGTGTCTCCGTCCCAGTCTGCCAGGAGTCTTGGGGTAACCCTGGACAACCAGCTGTGCTTCTCGAGCCATATTGCAGCGATCTCTCGGACCTGCCGTTTCTCCCTCCACAACATCCGGAGGATCAGACCGTTCCTCACCCAAGAGGCCACTCAACTCCTGGTCCAGGCCCTGGTGATCTCACGTCCTGACTACTGCAATTCCTTGCTGGCAGGCCTTCCGGCCTGTGCCATCAAGCCACTGCAACTAGTCCAGAACGCTGCTGCTCGCCTGGTGTTCAACCAGCCAAAGTTCACCCACGTCACCCCTCTACTCTCCTCTCTGCATTGGCTCCCCATCGCAGCACACATCAGATTCAAGTCACTGGTGCTGGCTTTTCAAGCGGCCAGAGGTACTGCTCCCCCGTACCTCCAGTCACTCATCACACCCTACACCCCGTCCAGACCCCTCCGCTCCGCCTCCGCTGGCAGACTGACTGCCCCATCCCTCCGGGCGCCTGGCAGCCGCCCTCGCGGTCTCGCCTCTTCTCTGTCCTGGTCCTCGTTGGTGGAACGACCTCCCGCAATCGGTCAGGACTGCGGAATCACTTCCAATCTTCCGCAAGAGACTCAAAACCCACCTCTTCAGACTCCACTACCACTGAACACTGTCCATCTAGTCAATCTGTCGTCACCACTGTTTACTTGTTCTAAAAACAAACAAAAAAAAAAAAAAAAAACACCCACTAACCTTTTCTTTCCCAATGTTACAGGTATGATACGCAGACGCCTGCAATGATGTCCTTTGCCGTTTTACTGCACTGATCTTGTACGCTAACCTTGATTGTTCTCACCTTGTATTAATGCACATCTTGTAAGTCGCTCTGGATAAGAGCGTCTGCTAAATGCTTAAAATGTAAATGTAATGCAAACAAAAAATATAAGTTTTCAATGTCACTCTAGTGGTCACCCTTAGTGAGGCAGTTGTAAATAATACTAACCAGTCCTTTGGTGTCCAAGAATCTTGGGAAAACACTGAGTATATCTGAGGTCTGCTGCTAGTCATGAATCACACTTTGTCGATATGCAAACATCTCTCTCATCTTTGCCAGAACCATCTCTCGGTCAGTTGTACGTTTTAGAAGGGATATGCCTCCACACAGTCATCACCATGAAGCTGAGCTGGTAGCTCACTGCTCACTCTTGAAGTTTTGGGGCCCCCCGCCTCCTTCCTGGGTGCTGGTGTATTGGCATAGGAACTGGTCTTACTCTGGATGGTCTTCACGCGATATTGAAAGACCAGTGTTACTCTGGATGTCATAAAAATGTTCCTACAACACAAAGACAGACAGAAAACACAAAAATCTGTGCAATACAGTGAGTCAACTTACAACAGCATGTTTCAAGTGGATGGCTAAACTTACGTAGCCCTTTCTGGAAAATGAATCACGCAGGACTGGAAACACTGTGACTAGGCCCTGAGCATAGAACTCTTTAGTCTTCTTGCTCACGAATCTTCTGCCAAAACATACGTAACATTTTTATTAGGAAGCAGTGGCAATTCTAGAGATTTATATATCGGGTAGCAAAAGGCTGGCAAGGAGGTATTTAGGGTGGCATGACATGGAAGTTTGTCAGGTAAAATTATAATTTGCTCAATAATTGAAATGGATGGTTTTGATGCATATTACTTAAAAGGTTCACTAATTATACTGTCTAATTTTCCCACTGTACTACATATGCCATAGTTAGATGTGTCTAGGTTTTCAAAGACTGCTTTGAGTGTTGCCGCATTCAGCAAAAGCCCTATGCTTACTGCCCTATGATTTGAGTCTTACCACACTAGCAGAGTGCAACACATATGCTAAAAGCACCCATGTGACAGCTGCAACCCTATGCCACATGGGTGGTGTCACCAGTTTTTGAGGGAGAGTTGAGGGAGAATAGTTAGCAATAGTTGATTAGTATAATAACACAACGCTACAAATTCTCAGCCTTCAATTTCAGTCATGTGAGCAACTACCATGTTCACAAGTAGTCGCCTAGAAGAATCCTTCATGCCACCACTGTCCTCGTATTCCTTTATGATTATGGCACCTCCAGGATTCTTACCAAGAATAAGCCTGACCATCTGAATATGGGAATAGATGTTAGCTTCCCTCATGTAAATTTCAGCAGCAAATGTAACCATTACTTACTTGTAACTTCTCCTGCATATGAACTGTCCATAGGGTCGATTGTTTCGAGTGTTACTGTTGTATCACTGGAACTGTCCAGGCTCATTGGAGTGAGTGATCACGTGTCTGTAAGGCTTGGTGTGGATTGTGACAAAGGAGAAGACTGAGCCAATGGGGGATCTGAAACATACACATACATATATTGCAGCAAACAAATACAAGTGAATATGCATGACTCAGTTTACTGCTGTTTCACTCATGCTTACCTGCATCTGACTGAACAACAAAGCATAAATCTTTGTCAGTGGCAAGCTCCGGGAACACATCCTCATCAATTTCAGTGCCCTTATCGTCTATGATGGTGACTGTTGCCGTCTCTGGTAGCAAGAACCTCTCCCTCACTAAATTAGTAAAAAAGTACAATGAATTAAAACTTTTTAGAGCACATCATACATTAAAAACGCTTTTGCAGAGTACATTAAAACAATGTATTAAGAGAAAAAATAATTTACTTGCAACATGGTTCATAGATAAATTCAGTTGCAAAAGTTAACATAAACGTACCTTCATGGAGAAACGCAATGACACAGAGCTCATACATTTTTATGTATTTTTTTCGCTCTTTGTGTTTCACCTTTAGTATCATTTCAGCACATTTACCTATAATATATGGAAAAACACAATAAAAAAACACTAAGGAAAGAGTCTCACCAAAAATATCAGCAATCCAACGTTAATTCCTCATCCATATCCTCATTTAAAAAACAGGTCGAATTATGCCCTTTCTCCATTGCACAAAATAGTTCAGGAACCCTCCGAATAGGGAACTATTGGGAACACATTCCTGTTTCTATTTCCACTGAAACTGAACTTTCAAGAACCGAAGAATTAACGTTAGCTTAGAATTAGCTCAGTTAGCTGAGTGCCCAACTTGAGTTGGTATTGTTACAAAGAGCTTGCTAATATCAAATTAACAATTGTAATTATCGAAAATGAATGCTACACTTACCTCTAACCAATTTTTTATAAAATTGTCTGTTGGCTATGAGATGTCCACACATGCGGAAAGGGAACAGAAATGGAAATGGGGACCATTAGGCAGACCACTAACGTCAGTTTGTAAAGCTAGTGCTAGTTAAATAACTTAGCTAGCTAATGTAATATTATAGGAGTTTAGCGGCTTAAGTTAGCTAACTTACCTTGGCTGCCATGCTCGTGTGCTCGACTTAGCTAATTTACATAGTCAGTCTTGGTTAGCGACCAGAAAAGAAAACTATAATGATTAACATTAGCTACCAAGCTAGACTGATATTGAATTAACTAACATTAACATTTACTTAGAATGATTTAAAAACAAACGTTAGCCAACTAACGAAGTGAACCTAGAACAAACTTTCTCTGCCATTCACTACATGCCCAGACATGATGTCGAAAAAGATCAGTGTGTGGGAGAAAACAGACCTCAGCCAGGACCAGTTAGACTGAGGGATCCCAACTACACTTAATACTTCTTCAATAACAAACACCATCTTCACTGTAAAGTGAATTAGGAGATTGTACCATAACAGGCTTCAATTGGCTGAGTCTGATGTAATAGAGTTTATTGTACATAATGCGAGATCACATAGAAGAAACCTGGCTGGTTTGCGAAAACAGCTCTGCCCCCCCTTACCATACATCTGGTTTTTAACATGTCAAACCCCTCCTGAATTTGAGCTTAATGTCATCACCACACCCACCTGACTCAACCCCTCCCCATGATCTCATCACATCGTTATTGTGGCCACTCATCTGTTTACATTTTGTCTCATTAGTTCTTTGTTCTTCACTCTTTAATAAAACGAAATAAACAGAGATAAACAGACACTTCAGCTGACCTACCTGTGCACTATATATTTATATAAACATATATCATGTACTGATAATTTTATTTGATAAATGGCTACATCATTCTCACACAATTTATGCAGATAGCCCAATTCCAGGGGTTTATAATCTATCAGCCCCACGACTCAGGAACGCTGGCAGTAAATTTAGCAGTATCCCTGATACAAAAGTAAAATAATTAAATGTGGCGGGATTCATTTATTTAACTTTTAATCCACGTCCTCTCCTCCTCGTGCCATCGGAGAGTCGCCCGAACTGAACTCGTAAATTCCAGTGATGGGTGAACCTTGGTGGACTTCCTTCATGGTCATTTATCTAGTGAGGGGAGGACTATGGTTACTTTGAGCCACAGACTGTGGCGCCTGAACCTTGAGCTCCAGATCGCATGGTCCAGATTTCTCCTGTACACATGATCATTATTTCATCGGACTGAGACAGTTTTACGGCTGCACAAACAGACACTCGGGCCTTGAATTCATGTTTGACTTAATCCTTGTGGTCTTTGTATTAGTCTTTGTGTCAGTTGTACACTGCACAACTTATATACCTAATGTGTCTGTTTCATTTCAAGTCCTAAGCATGTCACTCCTAAGCATAGCATGTAGGCAATATTTCTGTTTTGCTTGACATTCTGATAATATACTAACAGTGGTTTTATTTATGTATAAAGCGGACTGTTACTGGCCTGGATAACAAAAATAACAGGAATTAACCCATGTGCAGATATTATGTTACATAAATGATCTATTGGAAAACATAGGGACAGAACACAGAGTTCATGAGTGCAAACTCCTCTTGTTTTTTCTCCCACAAGTGCATATATTTAGATATATGTAGGTAGCTAGTCCTAGCTAGGTAGCTAGCTATATAAGCTCCACATATCTAAATGTATGTATTGTGGTGTCCCCAGGGGTTGGGCAACACGCACGGACCTTGCAGAGGGCGTAGGCAAGTTTAAGAACAAGGAGGAGGCAGTATTCAAAAACAAAACAATGATTTAATAAACAATTCTTGACAAACACAAAACACAGGGTGGGGTCTTCAGGAGAATACAAACACAAAGTCCACAAATCCTTCTCTCTTTGTCAGTGTCCAAAATCCAGTTCCGTTATCCAGGTCAATTCCGTTATCCAGTCCACAAGTCGGTACACAAAGGGGGGTCCTCAATAAATCCTAGTTCATACACAAAAACAATCCAACAATACTCTCCCTCTTCAAATACTGGCTGATCAATCGACTTCACAGTTTCTTACTCTCCAAACTCACACAGCAACTCCTTTCCACTCACGTCCCTACTCCTTTCAAAGTATAATGAGATTCAGCCCTTTAAATAGGCCTTGAAATGGCCTTCAGCTGGTCGTTAGTCCCGTTGGCTTGACTTCGTTCAGGTGTTACTGTGGCCTGCTGGGAAATGTAGTGTTTTTGGGCTGCCATGTGTTGGAGGCCAGGCAGCCATTTTCTGGTGCAGCCCCTTGGGCTGCCACAGTATATTGTAGATATACAGTGGGTTCGGAAAGTATTCAGCACTTGGCATTCAGGCCAAAAATTTCAATTTGTGTCTCATCAGACCGGATAATCTTTTTCCTGATGCTCTTAGAGTCCTTTAAGTACCATTTGGCAAACTCCAGGTGGGCTGTCATATGCCTTTCACTCAGAAGTAGCTTCCGTCTAGCCACTACCATAAAGGTCTGATTGATGGGAGTGCTGCAGAGATGTTTGTCCTTCTACCAGGTTCTCCCATCGCTGCAGAGGAACTCTTAAGCTCTCTTAGAGTGGCCATTGGGTTCTTGGTCACCTCCCTGACCATGTCCCTTCTTGCCCGGTTACTTAGTTTGGCCAGACGGCCAGCTCTAAGAAGAGTTGTGGTGGTTTCAAACTTATTCCATTTCACAATGATGGAGCCCACTGTTCTCATGGGTGCTTTCAATGCTTTAGCAATGTTTTTATACCCTTCCCCAGATCTATGCCTCAACACAATTCTATCTCGGAGGTCTATGGAGAGTTCCTAGGACTTCATGGCTTGGTTTTTACTCTGACATGCACTGTCAACTGTGGGACCTTACATAGACAGGTGTGTGCCTTTCCAAATCAAGTCCAATCAATATAATTAAGCACAGCTGGACTCCAATGAAGGTGTAGGCCCATCTCAAGGATGATCAGAAGAATTGGACAGCACCTGAGTTAAATATACAAGTGTCACAGCAAAGGGTCTGAATACTTATGGCCATGTGATATTTCAGTGTTTATTTTGTAATAAATCTGCAAACATTTCTACAAGTCTGTGTTTTTCTGACAATATTGGGTGCTGTGTGTGCATGAACGAGGAAAACAATTAAATTAATTGATTTTAGCAAATGGTTGCAATATGACAAAGAGTGAAACATTTAAGGGGGTCTGAATTCTTTCCGAACCCACTGTAAGTACAAAGTAAATAAGTATGTAAAGTTATATGGAAAATAATTGTTTTATTACTTACTTCGCTGGTCTGTGATTCTGGAGCAGGACGGCGAGGAGTAAGCTCGTGAATCAGACATCCATTGGTAGTGTCCTACTACACATGCGCAGAATACAGAGCCGAGTGTGGGAATTTAACACCCAAATTTATCTCCGGGTCCGGAGTGATTTTAACCAAAGGCATGGTTATATTTTCGGCAATGAACACCAGAACTTTAACACTTATGCACTTTTTTCCACAGCACCAAGAATTTAACTAACTTGGATTTGCTGTGCAAGGATGAGGGGGAGGGTAAAATTAAAGAAACAGAGGTTATAATTGGCTACCAAATTGGAAGAAAAATGGGAAAAAATCTAAAAACAAAATGTGTTTAAAAAAATAAAAATGAAAGCACAAGCCATAGAATGAATATAGAATGAAAGGTTTCTGAGTACAAATTCTCACTGGTGAAATAGATAGGAAAACACAATTATCTAAAACTCTATTTACCAGATGTATTACCATGTTAGCTTCAGTTTGAAGATAATGCTTACACATGTACAGCACCCTTCAATAAATTATTTCACTGTTACAGTTTTTAAATGATTTCAGTCCAGTTTTATTTCAATTCCACAACAAAATAGTTCAGGTAGATAATACTACAATGGATAAGGTTTTTTTCATTTTTACATAGAGGAAACGTACAGTATGTGCCAGTCATGTAGCCTATAGTTGCCTTTCACAACAGTTTACAGTACAGTACAGTATACATACTTATGTATGTGTATAGGCGTCAATGTCCTCACCCCCAAAGTCTGAAAATGCTCAATCCCCCAATAAATGTACAATTTTAAGTTGCCTGTGCTTGACTGTACATGCAGAATCACAGGCAGGGGCTACTCTGGGTACAGTCTAGGGTCCTAATCAGTCCTTTTGCCTGAATTTGTCACTAGCCACTGATCCACGGTCCGTTTTTTTTTCCTTCTAACTAATGAAGCAAGTTTTGAAGTAAAATGAAAATGACATTTTAAGTCGATGCACTGTGATAAATATGTGCTAACTATACTAGCAGAACCATATCATTGTGCAGTGGTGTTGATACCACTTTATTTTTGGTGCCCAAGGAATTTCTTAAATATCAGAGGTAAGTATAATTTAGCTAGAAAGACTAAAATGGTTAACAAAACACTACAGTCTAGAACAGGGCTGGACTGGGACAAAAAATAGGCCCTGCCATTTGGCTCAGACCGGCCCATCACAATCGGTCGGACACCGCCCATCACTACGACATCCTTGCAGTCTGTTCAATATGCATATGATGCATATCTACCATTCATCAAATCATCAGTGTCATGGACAGATCAAGTATACCAATGCAAGTGTGGACCAGTGTACTCACTCACTGTTGACTTATTCCAAGGTGATGAGACGTGGCTGCTGAGCAAACAATACCCATACTCATACTGTTAAGTAATTGTTAAAGAAAAAGCTCTGCTCAAAGTCGTAGGAATAATTCAAAGTATTTAATAAAAATGTTGGTAAACAATATCAAAACATAAAACAAATTACATATTTTTAAAAAATGCGGACAATGTAGCCTGTAGCCTGTAGCCTGACAATGTAGCCTGTAGGAAGGAGAGAAAAAGACAAGACAGACAGACAGACAGACAGACAGACAGACACACACACACACACACACACACACACACACACACACACACACACACACACACACGAGATGTGAGACATGGTAAAGCATCACTAGTAAAAGTTCTAGGCTATAGTTGTATAGATTGGATACTCACCCAGTCCAAAAGGCTCAGCCCTGTCAATCTCCACCTGGACAATTATGAGCCACATCCTTAAAGATGGAGAGAGAGACAGAGTAGAGGGAGAGAGACAGAGAGAAGGGGGAGAGACAGAGATAGAGAGAGACAAGGAGAGAGAAGACATGATCAATGATTACATGACAGATTCAGATGATCAGAATATTCTGGGAATCAAAAAACAGAATTGCAGCACGACTGTATACTCACCAAGTCAAAATGCTGCCTGTGAACTCTTACTCCACACAACCAACCAACAAAAAAGATCTGCTCAAAAAAGACAAGCTGGAGAAAGAGAGGCAGACAGAGGAAGATGGTAATAAATGAGTGAGTTACATGATTACAGTACCAATATCTTATTGTAATCGAGAAAGATGGAGAGATGGTATGCATACTTGGTCTGGGAAAGGCTGCAGTCCTTTAAAAACACAAGGGAGGGCATCCTGTGAGAGTAAGAGAGAGAGAGAGAGAGAGAGATAGAGAGAGAGAGTGGTGGGGTCCGTCTTGAAGTAAACACAGCTGCTGAATATTTTCATAATCATTTGAATTTTGAATAATTTTCTTTATCTCACCTTATTAGGCTACAGGAGCAGCTTTCTCATGAGCTCACTCTTCTCAGCTACCCTGTCAATGATCATGTCAGAGTCCAACCCCATAAGGACATCTTTTTCGGTCGCCATCAACAAGAACGTCTCCAGCTTGTCTCCAGACAGGGTGCTCCTCAGTCTGCTCTTGATGAATTTGAGGGTGGAAAATGTTCTCTCGCAGGCCACCTGAGTCAGGGAAAGTGTCAGCAGGTACTTGTAGGCAAGCCCAAGGATATGATAGGCATCTGATAGCATGTTGAACTGCCGAAGTACTTGAAAGCAGCACAGTGGGCAATTTCGGCAGGAGGCGCAGCTTTTGTTCACGATAACTGGCTCCTGTTCCTCTCCTGCAGATCCATCTTCTACCGTTCTGGTGTTGTATTCCTCCATATGGGATGCTTTAAGCCTGTCCCACTGGCCAGCAAAGTTCTTCAGTTCTGACTGAAGATTTTCCACTGTAGCCCTGCTGTCAAATTTGACAAGACATTTGCTGAGGTCTTGGAGAGCATTGTGGGGAAGGTCTGTCATCTTGATGTTGTCGAAGTTCCTGGGGTCCAGGCATGCCAAATCAGCAAAGAGAGTGCCGTGTGTCATAAACCTTCTGTGGATTGCCTCGCTAGCTGTGTCCAGAATTGGGTGGTGGACATTCACCTCATATGCTCTGAGAGCATCGCTAAGTGCCTCATCTTGAGCCATCTCTCCCGCCATGTTTTTTTTCTTCTTCATTCTTTTCTGAGGCAGTGAAGTCTCCACTTCGATGTCTGCTCCTCCCTCCCTCTCTTCAAGGTTCTCGTTTGCCCATTTAACAAAGGTGTCTGCAGCTGCCTTCACAGTTGTGAAATCCTGAGTGATCTTTTTGAGGCTGTCTTGTGTGGCAATCACCATGCGATGGGCGGAGAGGATTTCCATCCCTTTTGTCTGGAGGTACTTTGACAGTGGAGTGGTTAGCTCAAATACTCTCAGGAAGATCTGTGCTGTTAACACGGTTTCGTATTTGAGGAGAGCCCTCTTTGAATCCTCGTGCTTTGGCACGGATGGTTGGCTTTTGGTTTGCCTGCTGCTCTATGGCTGCCAGTGTGAGAACTGTTTCGAGGAAGAGGCTGTTGGTTGGTTTACCAAAGTGTCCAAACACGACTGCTTCGTGCTTGGACCCCCACCGTGTTTCTCCTATTGGAGATAGCCGTCTGTGGCTTTTGTCTTGGGCTTCGTTGTCCCACAGTATGACCCTCTGGTAGGAGTCCTTGATGAACACTGCTACGTCATTGAGTAGACTGAAGAGGGATCCACTTTCTAAAACACTTCCAGTAGTGTCAGCCAGGACTAGATTAAGTACATGGGCGTAGCACCATACATGTACATGAGTGGGAGACTGGGATGCCATCAGTGCTGAAAACCCTCTGTACTGGGCCTGCATATTTGATGCCCCGTCTGTGGAATTCCCGATGCACATGGCCTTGTCCAGTTTCAGGCGATCTAAGACCTCTGAGAGCAAGTCCACAAAGTATTCCCCAGTGGATGCATGGCACTGCACTACAGCAACAAGCCTCTCGTGCACAGCTTCAGTCACATATCTTAGGATGACTGCACACTGATCCTGGGAGGTTACATCTTGTGTGGTATCCAGTTGAACAGTGAACATTCCAGCTTTTTGGATGTCACTTGCGATGGTCTCCTGAATGAGATGGCCAATACTGTCTATCACTGAGTTTACAGTGGTCTTGGACAGTAAGGTGATGAGAGACCCTCTACCTTTTGTTCCACTGGATGCATGCAATTCTTTGCTCTTCTTCATGCACTCATCAAGATGCTCTTTGAGGCTGACATCGGCGCATGCGCGCCGGATGGAATGGCTGCGCTGCCGGGAGCTCCTCAGAAACTTCGCAGCTTTTTGCTAAATCTAGCATTTATTTTTATTATTTATGTAAATAGTGTAGACAGTTATTTTAAGTATGACAGAGACTCACTGCTGCAACTGAGAGAATCGCCGCACACCAGCGGAAAACCGGAGTTTCTACACTGGGACCCGGAGTTCGCGCTAGGCTACATCGCAGCACCGGCTTCTCGTCGCAATCGCAAACCCCGCCGGAAAAGAGGATCCAGAGCCGGCGTGCTGGTAAGAGTGAAGCGGAGGGCTAACAAAGCCCCGCTACCCGCGATCCTGCTAGCTAACGTGCAGAGTTTGGACAACAAACTTTGCGAACTTAGAGCAAGAATCGCGTTTCAACGAGAAACAAGAGACTGCAATATCATCTGTTTGACTGAGACATAGCTGTCGCCGGAGATCCCTGATGACGCAATATTTACACCTGGATTCTGTGTATTCCGCGCAGACAGAACAAAGGAACTCACCGGTAAGAACAGAGGGGGAGGGGTGGCTATAATGGTCTCCATGGACTGGTGTGCTTCTAATAGCACATCCCCCCCCATATCATTCTGCTCATCCGACCTAGAATACCTCACAGTGACTTGTCGGCCCTTCTGGCTACCACGGGAGTTTACCGTTATTGTTATGGTAGCCGTGTACATACCACCGCAAGCTAGTAAGGAGCTGGCGCTGAAAGAACTGTGTGGTATGATCAGTCAGACTGAGAACAAACACCCAGACGGCGCCATTGTAATCGCGGGGGACTTCAACCAGACGTCCCTGCGGACAGTATTGCCTAAATACTACCAGCACATCAATATGAACACTCGGGGTAATAACATTTTAGACCACTGCTATTCCCCCTTCCGGGACGCCTACAAACCACTCCTGCGCGCCCCATTTGGCAAATCTGATCACTCTTCCGTCTTGCTCCTGCCTGCCTATAGACAGAAGCTGAAATGGTCACCCCCCACCACAAGGACAGTACACTGCTGGTCGGACGAGTCGGACGCCGCCCTACAGGACAGAACGAGCGGCCTGGACTGGCGGATGTTTCGTGAAGCGTCAAACAATGACGTAAACGAATACACATCAGCCGTGTCTGGGTACGTTCTGAACTGCTCGAACTCGACGTCCCGACAAAAACTGTCCGCACGTTCCCAAACAAAAACCCTGGCTCAACAGCGCCGTGCAAGCCGCTCTGAGAGAGAGGGACACGGCATTCGCCTCCGGAGACCAGGCAGTAGTGAAAACAGCCCGCTACGAGCTCCGGAGGACGATCAGAGACGCCAAGCGTGAATACAGGGCGAAGTTGGAGGGCCAGCTTAGCAACAACGACCCACGCAGCCTGTGGCAGGGCCTGCACACCATCACAGACTTTAAAAGGAAACCCTGCACAGCTGTCGACGACGCCACCCTCCCGGACAAGCTGAACAACTTCTTCAGCCGCTTCGAGGTGAACGACAGTACGCCGGCGAGAGCACCAACCTCCGCAGACACGAGCTCCGCCCTCGTCCTCACTGAGGATGAGGTACGGAAGGAATTTATGCGCGTCAACCCCCGCAGCGGCCGGACCTGACGAGATCCCGGGTCGAGTGATCAAGGTGTGTGCATCGCAGCTGGCAGGCCCATTCACAGACATATTCAACCTATCCCTCTCCACTCATCCCTCACGCATACAGACGGAACAGATCCACGGACGACGCCATCTCCACCGCACTCCTCACCGTCCTCACCCACCTGGAGAAGAGGAACACCTATGTGAGAATGCTGTTCGTGGACTACAGCTCAGCGTTCAACACCGCTGCCTACACCTTCTCCCACACTCCACGACCCTCAGGTAGAGGTGGAGGGACAGGTATACTGATCTCCCCCCTGTGGAGATTTGGTATTGTTCCTCTTCCTCACTTCTCACCCTCCTCCTTTGAATTTCATGCTGTCACTGTCACTGTTCCATGCAAACTGCACATCATTGTTCTTTACCGCCCTCCAGGTCCACTGGGGAGTTTCCTAGACGAGATGGATGCCCTACTCAGTGCCTTCCCTGAGGACGGCACTCCCCGTCTTACTCCTCGGGACTTCAACCTGCAGCTAGAGACCTCCCAGGCCTCTGCATTCCTCCCCTGCTTCAGTCCTTTGACTTCACCATGGCTGAATCCCCATCCACCCACAAGGCCGGTAACCAACTGGACCTGGCCTTCACCAGGAACTGCGCCTCACCCAACATTACGGTATCGCCTCTACATGTGTCCGACCATTCCTTTCTGTCTTTCTCCCTCCCCCTCCCCTCTGTCCCTAAACCATCTTCACCTGCTCCCACTGTCCTTGTCCGTCGCAACCTCCGCTCTCTCTCACCCGCTGCCCTGTCAGCTACTGTCCTATCTTCCCTTCCCCCTACTGATGCCTTCTCTCAGCTACCTGCTGAAGTAGCATCATCCACCCTACTCTCCTCTCTCTCCTCCTCCTTTGACTTACTCTGTCCTCTATCAGCTAAACCCGCTCGTCTCCGCCCCCCCGGCCCCTGGCTAACCGATTCCATTCGGGCTAACCGACTGAAGCTGCGTGCGGCACGTTTTCCTCTCTCCTCACCCCTCCTCCTCCCCCACCCCCCTCCTCTATAACCGCTGATGACTTCTCATCCTTCTTTCACGAGAAGGTTGAGGTCATTCGCAACTCCTTCCCTCTCCCATCCCGCTACCTAAACCTCCCACCTCTCTGTCCTCCTTCTCACCCCTCCCTGACTCGGACATCCTTCAACTCGTTCTTTCCCACCGTCCCACCACCTGCCCTCTTGATCCCATTCCTTCCCCCCTCTTCCAGTCCATTGCTATGGACATCCTCCCCTCTGTCTCTAATGTCATTAACTCCTCTCTTTCCTCTGGCTCTGTCCCCTCCTCCCTCAAATGTGCTCAGGTTGTCCCCCTCCTCAAAAAACCCTCTCTGAATCCTGCTGTCATCTCTAACTACCGACCTGTCTCTCTCCTCCCTTTCCTCTCCAAAACGTTAGAGCGGGCTGTCTATAATCAACTGTCTGCTCATCTCTTACAGAACGACCTGCTTGATCCCAACCAATCTGGGTTCAGAGCAGGCCACTCCACAGAGACTGCTCTCCTCTTCACTGAGGCTCTTCACGTCGCTAAGTCCCGATCCCTTAGCTCCGTCCTCCTCCTCCTCGACCTGTCGGCGGCGTTCGACACCGTGGACCACCGGATCCTGCTCTCATCTCTCGTCGAGATGGGAATCTCTGGATCTGTGCTGACATGGTTTGAGTCCTACCTGGCTGACCGGTCCTACCAGGTGGCCTGGAGAGGATCCTCTCCTCTCCCGCACCCTCTCTACCGGTGTCCCGCAGGGCTCGGTGCTAGGCCCTGTCCTATTTTCTCTGTACACCAAGTCACTTGGCTCTGTTATTTCTGCTCATGGTTTTTCCTATCACTGTTATGCTGATGACACCCAACTGTTTCTCTCCTTCCCTCCATCTGATACCCAGGTCCCGGCTCGGATCTCTGCATGCCTGGCTGACATCTCCGCATGGATGTCCACCCACCACCTGAAGCTGAACCTGGGGAAGACAGAGCTGCTCTTCCTCCCAGCGAAGGGCTCCCCGATGATTGATGCGTCAATCACCGTGGAAGGCTCCATAGTGTCTCCGTCCCAGTCTGCCAGGAGTCTTGGGGTAACCCTGGACAACCAGCTGTGCTTCTCGAGCCATATTGCAGCGATCACTCGGACCTGCCGTTTCTCCCTCCACAACATCCGGAGGATCCGACCGTTCCTCACCCAAGAGGCCACCCAACTCCTGGTCCAGGCCCTGGTGATCTCACGTCTGGACTACTGCAATTCCTTGCTGGAAGGCCGTCCGGCCTGTGCCATTAAGCCACTGCAACTAGTCCAGAACGCTGCTGCTCGCCTGGTGTTCAACCAGCCGAAGTTCACCCACGTCACCCCTCTACTCTCCTCTCTGCATTGGCTCCCCATCGCAGCACGCATCAGATTCAAGTCACTGGTGCTTGCTTTTCAAGCGGCCAGAGGTACTGCTCCCCCATACCTCCAGTCACTCATCACGCCCTACACCCGCCCAGACCCCTCCGCTCCGCCTCCGCTGGCAGACTGACTGCCCCATCCCTCCGGACGCCTGGCAGCCGCTCGTCGCGGTCTCACCTCTTCTCTGTCCTGGTCCCTCGTTGGTGGAACGACCTCCCGCAATCGGTCAGGACTGCGGAATCACTTCCAATCTTCCGCAAGAGACTCAAAACCCACCTCTTCAGACTCCACTTCCACTGAACACTGTCCTTCTAGCCAATCTGCTGTCACCACTGTTAACACCCACTAACCTTTTCTTTCCCAATGTTACAGATATGATACACAGATGCCTGCAATGATGTCTTTTGCCGTTTTACTGCACTGATCTCGTACGCTAACCTTGATTGTTCTTACCTTGTATTAATGCACATCTTGTAAGTCGCTCTGGATAAGAGCGTCTGCTAAATGCTTAAAATGTAAAAATGTAAAAATAATACCCTCCAGGCTCAACACCAAGCTCTGGGACCTGAGGCTGAACCCCAGCCTCTGCGGCTGGATCCTGAACTTCCTGTCGGACCGGCGCCAGGTGGTGAGGATGGGCCCCATCACCTCCGCCCCTCTGACCTCAACACCGGGGCCCCCAGGGTTGCATCCCTGAGCCCTCTCCTCTACTCCTGTACACCCACGACTGCGTGGCCACGCACAGCTCCACCAGGGTGATCAAGTTCGCGATGACGATGACACAACGGTGATAGGCCTGATCACGGACAATGATGAGACAGCCTACAGGAGAGAGGTCAGCAACCTGGCACAATGGTGTCAGGAGAACAACCTCTCTCAACGTTGATAAGACCAAGGAGCTCATCGTGGACTACAGGAAGGAGAGAGAGAGAGGCAGGAGCCCTCACCATCGGCGGGTCCACTGTGGAGCGGGTCAGTGACTTCAGGTTCCTCGGTGTCCACATCACTGAGGACCTGTCTGGTCCGCCCACATCAGTCTGAGGACCTGTCCTGTTCCGCCCAGGCACTGAAAAAGTTCGGAATGGGGCCCAAGATCCTGCGGGCCTTCTACAGAGGCACTACTGAGAGTATCCTGACCGGCAACATCACCGCGTGGTACGGAAACTGCTCAGGCCTCAACCGCAAGGCTCTGCAGAGGGTGGTGCAGTCCGCTCAACACATCAGCGGAGGCACGCCTCCCCTCCATCCAGGAACTGTACAGCAGCCGATGTGCCAGCAGAGCCCACAGCATCATCAAAGACCCCAGCCACCCCAACCACAGCGTATTCCAGCTGCTACCGTCAGGCAAACGGTGTCGCAGTCTCCAGGCCAGGACCAGTAGGCTCAGAGACAGCTTCTTCCACCAAGCTGTCAGGCTACTGAACTCTGGCCACTAGCCTAGCTAGCCAACTGCCATTTTGCACATCCAGGTGGACTGAGCACAGACACACCTGCACAGACTCAGCACGCGCAGGCGACAATCGCACACGCCCGCGCGCACACACACACACACTCACACTACTCACTCCCGCACTGTGCCTTGTGACCCTAATCCACTTGCTGCTACTTAAAATTATTTTGTTACCTTATATTTTATTTATTTATCTATTCTATTTATATTTTGTTTACAAAGTGTGCTATTTCTGTGTGTATTCTGATGCTGCGATGTTGAGGGGCCTGGCCCAAGATTTTTACTCTGGTGTACGTAGTATCACAGATGTAACAATAAAGAAATCTGAATGAATCTGAATCTGAATCATACTTTCCTATTACAAGGATCAGCTCCAAGAAGTTTCCATGATCTAGGGTACAGTCATCCCACTTGTATGCCGCCTCATTCTCCACATGCCTGTAGCTCAAGCCCCTCTTCCCAATCACTTTCACCACATCCACTACACGCTCCAAAACCTGGCGTTTCTTTCTTACTTGCTGCCTATGAGCAGACATCAGACTGCCGGCAAACTTACTCTGGATATCTACTTTTTTGCACCTTAGGAAATAAGCTTCAGCACACTTTCGGTGTGTATTGCTCTTTTCGGGATCCTCTACACGCTGTTGTGTGTGTCTCCATTCTGACATTCCAGTAATACATTTGCTGGGGTCAGTGCTCTTTGAAAATGCCATACATACAAAACAAAACAACGTATGCTGTTCCTTTCAATACGTGAGCCACTTCCTACAGGTGCCATCTTTACAGGTGAATAACTTTTGCGCCACTTGATTTTTGGTTCTCTGCTGCGGGTGGTAATAAAAAAAAAATTCTAAAATGGAAGGTTCAGGACAGGCAAAGTAGTTGAGGTCCTGCTTGTGGCTCTCTCTTTCCTGTTCCTGGCTTACCTCTCTCTCCCTGACTGTGACACTCTCGTTTTCTGGGGAGGGCAGCTCAACCTGGCTCAACAACAAGACATGGGGAGCAGAGAAGCAAAGACATACTACGTGAGGTTTTATTTTGAAAACCCCAAATATATGTTTGAAGATCGGGTGTCATTTCTATTTTGTTTTGATCTTGAAATTCAATCTATGCTTTCTCAAGTTCAATTTGTTTATTTATATAGATATAGCCCCCTATATCACACTTGTTTCAAAGGGCTTCTTCACAGAGAAGGCGAAGCCCTTTTTAATACACAGGTCAATGGAAAATAATTTTCCAAATATGGCACCACAATTCTACAAAATCACTACAGTAGTAGCATGATGATAGCCAGTAGCCACATTCAAAAAAATGATAGCCATATTCAAAATAACAGAGCTAGTTTACTACAACAACAACTACTACTACTACTAGGCTCATCTAGAGTTAGCAATAGACCAATTTCAGAAGTTTATGTCATAATAAGATGCATGCGCATACTGGTGGCAGAAAACAGACGTCAGAAACTAGCTTTTATGACAGCTGACCAAGCACAAGTGGAGTGAGACCTTACTAGCTCAGGTTGGCTAGCTTGATGTTGGCTAGCTGATTACATCACGAAAAATACATCAACTAATAATTATATTATGGATATGTGGATGAATTCAACCATGTTGACAGGGGTGTTGGTTAGTTAGCTAGCTTTATTCATTCACCAGTGTAACGTTTTGTACTATCGCGAAAATGTTGCAGTAACTGTTGTTATGGCAACAAGAGACTCAGTTTGGAGCAAACTTTGCCAGTGTGTTCTAACGGCCACCAGTGTGCGCACGCATTATGCATTTGTTTGTAAACAATGAAATTGCCATTCTGTGCTCCCTAACATTCATAAGACCTGGCCCAAAAATGTATGCTAACGTAACGTTGCTTAGTGAGACAGAGTGACTGACTGACCGAGTGACTGCTTAGCTTACCTCTTTAGCTAACGTTATATCCTCCACTGTCAGAAGTTCTGACTCTGTGTCTGTGTCACTGTCAGACTTTTCACGCTGCTGCTGACTAACGTTACTGCTACTAGCAGCAGTTCCAGAGAACATGTGTGTTATTTTCCTACATTTCGAGGCCTCCTCTGCCAACTTTTTTACTTTTTTCTCTCTGATTTTCTGGACACCTCCTTTGCGCTTTTGTTGATCCATTTCTCAACTGACAAGACATGTCATGACACAATTGACAACAGGGAGGAGGGGTCAGGGTTGAGCATACCAGAGGGAGGGGTTGGGCTTAAGCATGTGATTGGGCCAGCCCAGTGTCAGTATAGAAAATGAACCAATGGGCCGCTGTCCATTTTGGGGCGGCCGTTCGATGGCAAAAAAAAGCATGTGATTGGGCCAGCCCAGTGTCAGTATAGAAAATGAACCAATGGGCCGCTGTCCATTTTTGTTGGCCGTTAGATGACAAAAAAAAAAAAAATATATATATATATTTATATATTTTTTAATTAAAAATAATTATTATACCGGCCCTACCGGCCCAAAACTAGACCGGCCCACCGGGAATTGGCCCGGTAGACTATATAGCCAGTCCAGCCCTGGTCTAGAAAGACACAGAGCTCAAGCTAGCAAGCTAGGCATGCCAGGCATGCCATTCACTGTTGATTCAATGTGAGCTGCATTTACAGTGTTTGTCTACCTCATATTGTTTCATATTATTAAAGATATGTGTGCTAGTTGGCTAAATGTATTACTTCATTCAGTGCATATTCAGTAAGGTAATGTTAGCCAGCAATCCAAACTAACACAATTTATCTCGGGGTAGCTACCATTTAAAGAAAAGCTAACATAAGAACCTGACAATTAACTCTAGCATATATCAAACCCATATATATTTAGCCCTAACCTGAAATTGCATGTTCTTTTTAAAGCAGACTTCAATTTTGCAATATGATAGGAACTCGGTGCTTTACAGTGGATGTGCATGTTCACATTAAACACAAGTTTGAGAAGTATGGTAATGTAGAATAAGTCAATGATCACCCTATTCTTCTATTCATCTTCCTACATAATTTTTCATAAATGTAGGAAGATGAAGTACCAGCACAGCCTCAGGGGTCCAGACTCAGGGTTAGGACAGGAGACAGTTTCTACTGGCTCCTTCTTGTTGGTCTTAAGCTGCTCCACAGGGTAATAAGGATGCAGTCATGAGTGTGAGTCATAAACCCTTATTGAGGCAGTGATGCCACATAAATATATGAAATGAAATGAAGTGTGTACTAAAGAAACAAATATGTACAAGTTATATTATGCCTTTAATGCCTTTCACCTGATGATGTGGCATGCGTTGTTACCCCATTTGCCTAATCTGAATTATGTTGATAAAAACTATAATTTTGAACAGCACTCTACACCAGAGCAGCACGTGACTCTGCAATTAGCACAGCAAACAAAGTTCTCAAGATTAAAATCAATTCAATTATGCACTGACATAAAATGATAAGCTAACATTTGTCCAGGTTTGAGGTTTAATTTTCTTTATTTTACTGCTGAGAATTCACTAGGATGCAGTAGATCTTATCATGTAAAGTTTTTCTAGGGATGAACCACCAGACTGTATCTTAGGATCATCATCCCCCCATTCAACATAAAGTGAGACCCCTGTGTGTGTGTACACACAGTAAAGTAGACAAACATGAGATTTGTAAAATGTATTTCTCCAGTATATTACATATGCAGCATTACTGTAACAAAAATAATAAAACAGGGTCACAACAGGCCACAACAAAGAAACAAAAAAATGCTCAGGAGAAAATCAGGGCCCGTATTCACAAAGAATTTTATCTTACCACTAGGAGTACTTCTAAATCGCACTAAAACCTTTTAGTTAGGAGTCCCACCTTAAAACCTATTCACAAAGCTGCAAAGACAAACTCATACTAAGGAATTCCTAGAATTTTCAAGCTAAGAGTGAGGGCGGGGTTGACGTCGTTGCTATGGATGACGTTGTTTCTCATGAACGAGCTTACTCAGAATGCCCACAGCGATTGGCTGATATAGGGGATGGGTCTATCCCCGCGATTTCAACCTAGAGAAATACAGTTTTTCTGCCGCTGTCACGTTTTAAAGTAACAATTCCCCAAATCTCGATGCAGAGTTACAGCGAAGAGATAGACAACCATGTATGTTTTGGTTTGCTTTGTTTTTCATACTAAATGCCTTTCTGGGAGGTTTTTAGAAACGCGACCGAATTCAATAAAATTTAAACATTAGCGATCTTTAAATTTTTTATTAAATTAATTCAGGCATAAGACCACCCTAGTTAAATCGCCTAAGGCGTACTGAATCTAAAAATAAAGATTTAGTGAAATAACTTAAATTGAAAAACTGAAATTATCATTCATTCAATTCCTTGAGAATAGTTCCTGGTAATTTTTGGTGGAAACGCGCCTTTGGTCCCCGTTATTTTTTTTTTTGCAGATCTGAAAAATTATCCGATGCACCCCTATTATATTCTAATAAAGATTATAAAATGCAAATGTAGGATACGTGTCACTGATTTAACATGAAACCAAGAATGCTGACTAGTATCTGGGTATCTATATATAATATATATAATATAATATATATAATACCCTCGCGATTGAGGCGATTGAGGCGGTACCTTTTTATGAGCTCTGTATCATTCAATATCTCCAGTGTTGACGCGATTGCGACAACGACTGCCGGCAGCAGCAGATTTTCGGATCGCCGTGAGTAGGTCTTTAGCGACTTAGAAGTCCTCTTGACTGCTTCTAACTTCTCCTGGACTTAGGAGCTGTTTTCAGCTCTCAAACCCTTTGTGAAATACTCTTATCCCAAAAATGTAGGAGTCCTAAATTTATGAGTGACACGCCCATTATTTTTCGGAGTTGCTCCTAAATTGCGGAGTTAGGACCAACTTTTACCCTTAAAATGCTTTGTGAATACGGGCCCAGGACCTTATCTAATCATTTTACATTGTAAGCATTTAGCAGATGCTCTTATCCAGAGCGACTTACAAGATGTGCATAAATACATGGTAGGAACAATCATAGTTCGTGCAAGAGATCAGTGCAGTAATACAGCTATAGACATCATTGCAGGCAGCTGTGTACCATACCTGTAACACTGGGAAGGAAAAGGTTAGTAATTTTTTTTTTTTTTATTAAATGGGAGTAAGCAGGGGTATATAGTGTTAAGCAAGTAGGCAGTGGTGATGACAATTAGCTAGATGTACAGAGGTCAGTGGTAGTGGAGTCTGAAAATGTGGGTTTTGAGTCTCTTGCGGAAGATCGCAAGTGATTCCACAGTCCTGACTGATTGCGGAAGGTCGATCCACCAGTGAGGGGTCAGGACAGAGAAGAGACGAGACCACAGGGAGTGGTTGCCAGGCGCCCGGAGGAATAGGGCAGTCAGTTTGCCAGAGGAGGCAGACAGGAAGGGTCTGGCTGGGGTGTAGGGAGTGATGAGTGACTGAAGGTATGGGGGAGCAGTACCTCTAGTCGCTTGAAAAGCAAGCACCAGTGATTTGAATCTGATGCGTGCTGCGATGGGGAGCCAGTGCAGAGAGGAGAGTAGAGGGGTGACGTGAGTGAACTTCGGCTGGTTGAACACCAGACGAGTGGCAGCATTCTGGACTAGTTGCAGTGGCTTGATGGCACAGGCCGGTAGGCCTGCCAGCAAGGAATTGCAGTAGTCCAGACGTGAGATCACCAGGGCCTGGACCAGGAGTTGTGTGGCCTCTTGGATGAGGAACGGTAGGATCCTCCGGATGTTGTGGAGGGAGAATCCGAGTGATCCCTGTGATCACTGCAATGTGGCCCGAGAAGCACAGCTTGTTGTTCAGGGTCACTCCTGGCAGACTGGGACGGAGACACTATGGAGCCTTCCACGGTGATTGACGCATCAATCATCAGGGAGCCCTTCGCTGGGAGGAAGAGCAGCTCTGTCTTCCCCATAATCATATCGTTGTGCTCTGTCTGGCCAGAGTATTTCTTCAACATTAAATGCTATATTTTCCCTGGCCAGGCATTGGTGGTAGTATCTCCTTGCATGTTGAATCCAACCCTGGAATGACTTGTCAGGGATGTCTTCACGTGCCTTTTCCATGGCCTAAAGCAGAGCCATTTGTTGGTGAGGCTGACGGTCATGCACCTTCCACCTTCCAAGCCAACAATAACTCTCCTATGAGATTTAGGAATGGAGAATAGGGTGTAAGGTACAGGGCAACCGTGGCTTGTGATGAAACCAATCACTCCACATCCTCCGACACGGAAACCCCCTTGCGGGGATACTCAGGACACAGTACTTCACAACTGACATTACACTAACACTATCATACGATACGTGTACACACACACACTCACACACATGAACAACAACACCAGCGACTCAATATGCACACATGAATGACAATCAACAACTCAATACACACATGAATGACAAGACTAACTCTCGTGATACACACACATGAATGACAAAACAAAGACTAACTGATCCCCAACTCACCCCAACTGCTCTTAAATAGGCTTACTTTCTGCCTGGCTCAGGTGGGACTTGTGAGGCAATCACCTGTCTATCACTCACACATCCAATGACAATCACTAAACAATTGACAATTCACATCCACTCACATTCTCACACACAACCAGGTAAGTGAATATTCACTTACCCTCCAACAACAATCAACACAAATTAAATAATAATTAAATCAATTATGGCATTTGGAGCAACCTTTTGGGCAACAGTTCACACTCTCACACCCTGCGAGAGTGCCAAACCTGCCCCCGGAAAGTCTCACTGCTCCAATGACCTCCAAAGCATGGGAAAACAAAGGCAACCCTGCCACTCCCATGTTGTCAAAACCGAAGTGGAGGGCCACACCTTGTTTTTGCCAGGTGGAAGCCTGGATCAATGAAGATGAGCATTAGAGGGACTGGATGTACATTGATCACAAGGTTTCTCTGAAAAGGTAACAAAACAGTACCAGAAAATAACTTACTTAATACAAATTTCTCTCAGGCGAAATGCATTATTTTCTCTAACCCTAACAGCCTTTTCTTGCTCGTTTGTGAATAGCCTGTGTCTCCGACCACCAGGAGGTCATCTTCAATTCTGCAAAAAAGAAGAAAGGCAATACTGTACAAAAATCCTATATTAATCCTATCCTAAATTTCATACATTATACATATTTTATGACTTGTTTATTGTGGTCAATTTGCAAGTGCAAGCAATTTCAGCATGCTGCAATCACCGACTACTGTAGTAGTAATAGTACAGCAAAGAGCAGTAGCGTAGCAAGTAGTTTACTGTAATGTATCCTTTTTCAGTTCTGAATGTCCAAATCACAGAGGCAAGCAGCTCAGGTTAGGTTCAGCTCAGCCTCCCTCATGGTCAAACTATGGATGAAGACCTAAGGGTCGAAACAGGGTAAGTAACCTGCATGGTTAAAAAAACCATGGAGAATCTAATAAGTGTAGGGTCCATGCGTCCATGACGGATCAACAGGGACAGACAAACATCACTTGCACGCGACACTGAGCGGCAACTTCAAAACACTGTAAACCAATGAGCGACCAAGCCTACAGTAGCGTTTCACCTCCCCCACTGTAACGCTATATAAAACCAGTGTGCACCTATTATTCCCTCTCTCGCACGGATCAGAAGTTGGACCAGGACGTGTTCTTCTCCACAGCTGCACATGTGTTTGTAGGGTAGCAAGACCGCAGTCTAGTCAAGTCTAAAACTTTTGTTTGTGAACACTCTTAAAGTGTCTGAAAGTGCTGAACTCGACGTAGAGCACCCTCCGGACCCAGTCTTATGATTGGAGGCTGTTCACTTAACTCAGCTAAATCAAACTTAAACGTAACCCAGTGATGAGTTTACTCCGGTAACCTTGTTGAAAACTGACTGTATCCACCACAGGATCTGTTTTATTAGCTACACTTCACTAGCAAGTGGACTTCAACACGCACTAGCAAGTGAACTTCAACACGCACGCAAGTGAATGCAATCGGCCAGCAAGCTGCAGGAAGGATACCGACAGGACAGACAAATCCCTCCTGCTAGCTAGCTAGCTTATATCCAAAAAATGGGAATCACAATGTTAACGGTGTGTAGCTATGCACAAAAGTATGTCTTCTCATCTTATGGAATTAAATACTTTACAAGTACAAATTGCTTGCAATTATTTGCTGGCCTCGAATGAAAGTGGGACAGCCAATGTTCTCAGATTTAATTACCTCGGGGAAAAATACTGGCAACATAGGATGTAGCTTGCTTACCCGCTCATCTTGAATTGTATTTAGCTGGTAGCCTTTTTCCTCTTAGCTGCTTAGGTACTGCTACTGGCTGCTGTTGCTCACAAAGCCATTAGGATACACCATCTGATTGGAAATGTAGGTAGTTTAAGCCTCCCACTGTTCCGTCTCCCTCCAAAGTTATTTGATGATGTCACATTTGAAGACCTCACCACCACCACCTCACCACCACTTTTTTGCAAACCTTAAGCATTTTTTGTGATGTCTACACATACTCTGCATGACATTGAGCAGCAGGCACAACACAGACCGCTTATAATGTGAAACGGGCTTAATAGCCCTGTTCCATATAATGATAAAGTACTGTAGGATAAAGCATTTATCAATAATGAAAATTTAGTATTCTTAAAAGGAGTAAGAAATCGATGTTTAGCTGAAAGGTCCATTTGAATGTAATTATAAAAATGTAATTTCAAGAACTGAAAAAGAGACAAACTAATAACTGTTTTGCAAAACTTGGATTTTCAAGTCACAGTAGTATATACAGTATTTGTCACACACCACGTGACAAACCCTGGATGGGAACAGAGCAGCCAGGAGACGGAGTGGAGTTTGTCGGTCTACGGACCGGCTATATATTGTGGCAGCCCAAGGGGCTGCACAACAAAATGGCTGCCTGGCCTACAACACATGGGAGCCAGGAAAACACTACATTTCCCAGCAGGCCACAGTCACACCTGAGTCAAGTCAAGTGATGGGACTAACGACCAGCTGAAAGCCATTTTGAGGCCTATTTAAAGGGCTGATTCCCATCACACTGGGAGAGGAGTATGAAAGTGTTTGTGAGGAGTTGCTGTGTGAGTTTGAAGAGAAAGAGAATACCTGTGAAGTCGTTTGACCAGCTAGGATTTGGAAAGAGTGTTGGCGTGTGTTTGTTTGTATGAAAATTGGATTGTTTGATGACCCCCTTTGGATTGACTACGGACTGGATTACAGAACTGAACTGGATTTTGGATTGGATTTGGACATTGACGACGAGAAAGGATTTGTGGACTTTGTGTTTGTATTCCCCTGAAGACCCCACCCTTTGTTTTGTGTTTGTCAGTATTAGTAGAATAAATCATCATTTTGGTTTTTCTGAATACTGCCTCCTCCGTGTTCTTTAACTTGCCTACGCCCTCTGCAAGGTCCGTGTGTGTCGCCCAACCCCTGGGGACACCACAATATATATATATATATATATTTTTTTTTTTTTGTCTCTCCCCCCAGACAGAAAGACAGTGGGAGTAGCAGGTTAACATATAACAAAGACAAAGCCAAACACAAACACAACCACAAAATCTTCACCCTACTCACCGCTAAGCTTTCAGGTAAAAACAACGAACTAAGATAACAAACTAAAATAATCATAACTTACGGGACACCGCACCTCTTCCTCCGGAGTTCCCCTGGAACCTCACCAGGAACCAGTGACCCAGTGCACACACCCATATCCAGTGACCTTTTGCAGTGAGTTCTCCAACCCATGCATACAGAGACACTCGAACTTTGCAGTCCGAGTTCTCTTACCCATGCATACAGAGACACTCGCCACTCCCCACAGTGAGAGTTTTCTGGCAACCAGCCCTGAGACACTCTCCACTCTTCCAGTGAGAGTTCTCGGGCTATTGCCCAGAAACACTCTCCACTGCCCGAGTGCAAGTTCTTTCAATCACACAAATAAAACCGAGGGCGAGAGGCGGACCCTCTTTCAGGGCGCCCTCTCGCTCTCTATCACGTTCACACCGAGGGAGAGAGGCGGACACTCTTAGTGCGCCCCCTCTCCCTCTTTCCCATACACACAAGAAGCACTCTACTCAGTCACTTTCAACAAACGCACACTCCACAACACGCACGCACGCCAAAGACTAACTGTCATGACGCAACATCAATGACATGACAAGACTAACTGATTCCCCACTCGCCCCACCTGCTCTTCTGCCTGGCTCAGGTGGGACTCGTGAGGCAATCACCCAATCACAATCACTCAACTCACATTCTCACACAGACACCCAATCAGCCAACTGACTTCCATATCAATTGACTGATTGACACAAATTAATTAATTCAGTTCACTCTCACACCCTGTGAGAGTGCCAAACCTGCCCCCGGAAAGTCTCCCTGCTCCAAAGGCCTCCACCACATGTAACACAGGTAACCATGCCACTCCCACGTGGCCGAGACCGACGCCCTCCACAATATTGTATTAAGAGTTTTGAAAAATGTGCTCAACATTTTTTCAAAAAGAGAATTAGAAAAAACTGTAATCATTCCCTGTGCCTTAAAACTACTTTATTGGATATTGATATTACATGGATAACAGTATAACAGCCTCTCATGCAATTATATTTTTCATAAACCTTCTATTGAGTAGCTTCAATACTAAGGAATTTCCATCCAGTAGAGCAAACACCTGTGCTGTGAACCTCCAGTGGGTTTCATTTGAAACTAACCCCATTTGACTGGGAAGAAATTGTTGAGATTTCCATACAACTGGGAGATATTGACTTCCAGTGAAGGAGGTCCCTCTTGCCCAAAGGTTTAAAAATGGTGTAACAATGTCCTCGGCGGATCTTGCCATAACTTATTACCTAATTAGGAGAGTGGGACACTAACCCTCGAGTGGAATCCTTCGTTGCATGTTCTTCACTACACATGATGCCATACCTCCTCTTAAAAAGTACAGAAGGCCTTGAGAGACTTCCTCCCACCAGAGCTTCACCTTGGAATTTCCCCCATCCTACCACAATCAAAGCGGAAAACTGTATTCTAGTTCAGCAGCATTTGGACTACTGAATGGGATGGTGAAATAAAACAAACCAACCTCAAATCAACAACCTGCCCCCCAAAAAAAAAAAAAAAAAAGCTGAAAAGATAAAGTGGCAATTCAGATAAACAAACTGTGCCTCCATTGATTCCGACAGCAGAGTGATAGTATTGCTGTCCACACCATTTCTTCTCTAGGAGATCAAGAGGTATTGATCTATTTGGCACACAAAAAGGAAGCAAAAAACAACAATAGGGTACAGCAAAGGAAACAGGAAATAACTTAATATTGTTCAATCGAAGATTACTATAATTTTATTTTGAATCTAGATATACAGTATGTTTGTCTAAAAGTAAATTAGAGATTCATTCATATCTGGGGAATGGGCATTGCATTTTTGCCAGCATTTTCCAATTTTATGCATGATTGAATTAAAATGATATTGTCAAAGGTAAGAGCAAAGAAAACAAAAACAAACGAATATTTGATCATGTTTTTTTCACTGGTAAAACATGCAACTTCATATATTCCTGTCCGTTTGGGGTCCTTTGTTGTGTGTTGAGCAATCTGTCTTTTCATCTTGAAGTGTTTGGCTGGAAAAATGGTTGATTTTCAACAGCTGCAGATTATTCTGGAACAGATTGCGTGACAACAAAGGTTGTTATAGGAATACGAGTGCATTATGGTGATTGGATTTTTATAGACATTATAATTTGATTGCATGTTCCTATAGAATGAAGAAAAATACCTCAAGTCTAATTTAATTGGCAGCGCTCCACTTTACGGTGTGCGCTCCACTGATCAGGGCATCTGAGTGGGTTTTCTGAATAATTTTTACTAAAAACTATTTTTTGTAAAATTCAATTTACTGTTATAATCTACTAACAGTAAATTAAATACCAGTAGGCACTTGGACAGGTTTAGTTTAGGTAGTAGCATATGCTACTGTTAGGTTCACGAAATTCAGAAGACCTTCAAAGTGAATAGAGAACACTTGCACCAAATGAGAAAACAGAACATTCAACCAATTTTCAACAAAGTTTATTTAACCAAATGCATTCGGGGTTCACTGCCTCCCTGCCAGGCAATGAACCCATAATTTCCGGAGAGAACACTTCTTATACACAATAATTTAGACAAATGCTATAGCCTCACCCATCAAGAGACGGTTGTTTTCTTTCCTCTCTGAGACAACCTCGGTAATCTTTTTCTGCAAGGCCGCTCTGACCCTGAGACTGTGGTGGTTCAGCTAGCTCACTGAAAACAGATTTAGTCAAAACATGTGAAGTTATTCAGAAACATTTTTAAACACAGAATTTCTCTATCACTACCGCTACCAGCATATGCTAAATTGAAGTGAGATTGAATTTATTTTCGGCGATTTATTTACAAGATATAATATAGTGAAATGACATTCATATATTTAAACATATTGCTTCAAAGTAATAATATGATTTACATAATTATATGTGTCTTCATATAAAATATGTTTGATAAAAAAAAGACAATAGAAGACCAACAGACTTTAATGCCATTTGGAAATGTTGATACATTCTACAGTCACCATTGGGTGCCTGAATTAGAAGTAATAGTCATATCTGTCTTCCCCTATCTAGGCTCCCACATTGTGGTGTAGACAACACTGCCCCATTCCTCGTAGCTACCATCACTATTTAAAGAAACGACCTCCCCTAATTCTGCAGCTCCCTCTTTTGCATTGTGGTGCAAAAGAGGGCCCTCAGGGCTGGCAGTGTGGTATAATGGTTAGGGAGCTGGGCTTGTAACGTTAAGGTTGCAGGTTCAATCCCCAGGTGGGACACTGCCATTGTACCCTTGAGCAAGGTACTTAACCTGAATTGCTTCAGTTAATATCCAGCTGTATAAATGGATTGTAAAGAAATGTAAACTGTAAGTCGCTCTGGATAAGAGCGTCTGCTAAATGCCTGTAATGTAATGCATTACCTCTCCTTTCTTCACCATCTTACTTATAATTACATTCCAATATTTCGGAACCCATCTAATGATTTTTTTTTTTGTGCAAGATAGATAATAGATAGCTAGCTTACAAACATGTTAGATTGTTGTACTATTTTGTCTAACATCATTTCTATTTTTTTCTGTTAAAACTATGAATGAATGAATGAATGAATTAATTAATTAATTAACTATAAAACTATGCACAAACAGGAAAAATTGTATGGCCAGAGGACACATAAAGCTGCACAAATTGTGTGACCATACAGCAAATAAAATCACTTAAATTGTATGACCAGAGGACACCAGAGGCTGTTTATATTGTGTAGGTAGAGGACACATGCAGCTGTATAAATTGTGTTTGGAGGATTAATAGAGTGGTTTATATTGTGTTAGTGGAGGAGACTTAAATCCATTTAAATTGTGTGACCAGGAGACACATAAAGCTGTTCAAATTTTATGACTGGACTCACTGGCCATTCTCCACTTTCAGTCCAGTGTTTCTTTGACGAATTCTGGCCTCAGCTGATGAGGCACTGCATCTGAACAATGAGGCGGGTAATGAAGGAGCCAACACAGCTGGCTGCAAAAAAACAAGCCAGTTATTTTCAACGTTAACAAGCAAGGCAGCCAGCAAATGCATGTTCTTCATGCTCCTTGATTGCTTCCAGACTGGTAATGCTCAGAACAATATAGAGTGAAGGGGTTATTGGATCAAGGCCCCCGAGATCCAACTAAAGCAGCACCTGCAAGCAGCTGAGCCCATGGCCTGTGTGTGCCTCTCTTCCAATATATCAAATTGTTAGGTGACAGATACATACCATGAGTGTGATATTATATGTATGTGGCCACTAAAACCTGTCATTGTGTCATCTATTGTACAGTACCAGTCAAAGGTTTGAGTACATCTTCCATCTGGACTATGGCTAAGCGGGCACTCCTTCATTCTTGAGCAAGATAACGACCCGAAACACACCTTGAAGTGTGCAAGAACTATCTGGTGAAGGGGGAACGTGAAGGACAACTCAAACTAAGAACCTGGCCTGCCCAGTGTCCAGACCTCAATCCCATAGAACTTGTATGGGATGAACTGGACAGAACAGTCAAAGCAAAGCAACCCACAAGTGCCTCTGGGAATTGCTGCAGAAGAGCTGGGTGATTTCCTGCTGAAACTTATTAACCGAATGGCCCATGTTTGTGAGGCTGTTATCATGGCAAAGGGTGGCTATTTTGAGGAATCCAAGATTCAATTTTCAATATAATTTTCTTGAACATTTCTTTGATGTTCATTTTGTTCATTGTTACATGTATTTTTTTTTCATTTTCAAGTATTTAAAGAAACTTATATGGTGTAAAACATTGTCAATTATGAGATAAACCTAGTTTCCAGCAGGTGTACTCAAAGTTTTGACTGGTACTGTACAAAAGTACACATGCACACTCCACATCATAAAATCCCTTTGTTCCTCTAGAATGTATTATCACTACTGAAAATCTTCCATAGAAACCTTGTCAGCATAAATCAGTTGAAACTGATAAATAAATGAATTAATTTGTGTTTTAATTCCACCTGGGAAGTGTTTTGATTTAGAATTTTTTTTTGGTTTTAACCTAAACCCTGAAGCATCCAGTGAGGGTAATGGGTCCTTTCCCTGGTCTATTCGAGGGAAACGGCAGCGCAGTTGAAGTAACGTGGCAGGTGTAACCTGGCTTTGTGAAACGGCAGGCGAGAGGAAGCTAGGGTCTTCTGTGAGCTCGTTATCTGAGGCCCCCGCGCGGCTTTCTTCCTGCCTCCACGAGCGAGATGTGGCGGCCATGGCAACACGGCCGGCTCCAGACCGTGACCCTCAGGAATGTGTGGATACATGGGAGCTTGCAGCGCGTGATGGGCCCAGGATTCCCCAAACATATTTCCAAACGGTAATTGGATGGGGACTGACTCCGGAGCAGTGTGGCTGGCGCACATACACCACGTCAGGCAGGGCTTTATCCTCCCAGTAATTTGACACTTCCCAGGTGCACCTGGAACCATACTAGAATTGAAATCCAACACCTCCACCCCCCAGCAGTATTGGCGAACGAACGTGCAGCTGCTTAGCTGTGACAGGACACAACAGGCCTATCTGGTAGTCGTAATGAGTCCCATCTTCAGGTGGTCATTGTAATAAGTTAATTGTTTTTTTTTTTTTTTATTCATTCATTCCCTTATATATTGCTATCAAGGGATTTCCCTCCATGGAGTGGAGGCTGCATTTCTCCAGCTGAAAACTTTCCATATTTCATGTCTTAATGTGTTCTATCACATCTACAATTCAGAGAAAACTCTTTAATTCATTATCACTTCATCATGTATGACAAGCTCAGTGTGCTGAGAGTACAAAGTACAATGAGTTCCACAAACTCGGATAGGTAGTTGGCTTTATATATCGTTAGGTAACTTGACTATTCTAACATTAGTTTGCTGCGATAACATACTGTACTTAGCTACAAGCTTGTTAAATTAGGTCATTCATGTTAGCTAGCTAACACAAACACTGTTAACCCCCTGAGGTCGACGGGAGCGGCGCCGCTCCCAGCAGCAATAAAAGTATATTACTATTTCTAACTTCGCGATATTTTATCATACACACGCGACAAAAACATTCAATCAATCAATCAATCAATCAATCTTTATTTTTGTATAGCGCCATTTACAAACAGGTTGTCACACAGCGCTTCACAATTGGCATTTTCCAGAGGGAATCAAAAAACCAGAAAACCATTGGAGCCAATGTAGGAAACTGGAAAATTATTCCCTGACCCCTTAAAAGGCGGTCGAGATGAACTCCTGGAAAATTGTGGGATACAGAGAAAAACAACACAAATAGTCCTTGAGGCTCATGTGGCTTAACAGACCACTGGAAGGGCATTCTAAGTGTAGGAGTGGGGTGGACCTCATCCCTCCAGATACCAGGGCAGGGCGGGGGATGGAACCAGCAGCTAGGGTCTGGGCCAGCGGCATCCGGCTAACACATGGCAGGGGTGGGGGGTTGACTCTGGGGCAGGTGAGCTCCGGGCAGGTGCCACGAAGCCGGGGAGAAAAGAGGAAAGGTGCAATTATGACTATGATAAATATCACACCGGATCAGGGGGAAGAGTAGTGATAACACTTTTGCACCAGCAGAAGTAATCTAGGGCAGCATAACTAATTAGGTGAGTGGCACAGGGAGCACGCAGCCATGAGGGCACTCAGAGACCATCCCACCACATCATCAGCAGTCCTGATAGGGGCGGATCATCACTTATGATTGGTGACAGTAAGGATAGCTCATTGCACCAGAAGGCTCTATTGCTACGCTCCCTCCACATCTGCACCTAATGACTATAAGAGAGACTAAAGAGATGCGTTTTTAACCTAGACTTGAAAATTGAGACCGTGTCTGACTCCTTCACAGAGATGGGTAGACTGTTCCACAGTAAAGGAGCTCTATAGGAGAAAGCTCTGCCACCTGCTGTATTTTTTGATATTCTAGGGACTACCAAGTTGCCTGCATCTTGTGAGCGAAGTGAACGTGGGGGATTGTACGGATGAAGTAGATCCGTCAAGTAAGAGGGTGAAAGTCCATGCAACACCTTATAAGTTAAGAGGAGTACCTTATAGTCTACACGATAGTTTATAGGAAGCCAGTGAAGTGACGCTAACACAGGACTAATGTGCTCATATTTATTTGTTCTAGTCAGGATCCTTGCAGCAGCATTCTGTACGAGTTGTAGGCTCCTGAGTGAGGCATTGGAACAGCCAGACAGTAATGCATTGCAATAATATAATAATAAAAACATTGACAGAAACCTTAGAATCGCGACTTTCCGATTTGAGCACTGGCAAATCAAATGGGATTTTTAAAATTAGGTTAATTAGACCAAAAGTAAACCTTGCCTTTTACTCTCTTTTTGACCTGTTAGTAACGTCCCCCTTCTATTGACATGGTAACTAGGTGCAAGTTTCGGGGAGGTGTGTGGGGAGGGGCGTGGGGCCATGTGTGAAAACGCCGGCGTAAACAACACAAACTGTCGACAATTTGAAGCAAGATTTTATACAGACATACAATTTTATTCAAGATGGAAAGATTTTCTGCGCTGCAGTGTTTGAGAGCATTGATGGAAAGCGACGAGGACAACAACTGACAAAGAGTAAGTAACTATATTTGATTTGCCATGTTATCAAATACTCGTATATATATTCAATATATGAATTCCGCGTCTTGTGACTACATATTCTGCGTGTTGCAACGTAACAAATTTCAATAGGCGCACACAAGATCTATGGAAGAATACTTTTCAAACAGCCTAAAATGTTGTAAAAAATCGTATGTAGCATGATCGGTTTCATGATCTCACGTCCTTGTAAAATCGATTCTTGTTTTTGTTTATTATAAGAGTGCTTCTGTTTAGTTAAATCCGTGTTTGGGATTACGTTTTGGATTTGCTGTTTAGCTAGCTTTGTTTGTTCCAGTTCGTTTATCATTTTGGTTTGTTTTGTGAGTTATTTGCGTGTCGCCACAGACATTGTTTTGCCTACGTTTGTGGATAATAAAATAAGAGCCAAAATGGCTGCTGCCACAAGAAGCGCTTGTCGTGAAAGGAGAAATGGTAACTCAAATATTGCTTAGCCATTTAAAATCTAAATTGTGAGTTGTTGTTTTAACTCTAAAGAGGCATGAAATCACAAAAAAAGTTTAATTGGAAGACCCTTTTTTTCCTTGGGTCTCAGGAGGATATTATGTGCATTATTGTTAGGCTGTATGACTTGTAATATGTGGCATTCCCCTGTATATACTGATAGAGAAATTCTGTTTCTGTTCAAAATAGCTTTTGAACCTCTTCTCACGCTGGCACAAGGTGTGGCGCTGTGCCAAAAGAGATAGGCAGCAAGCTGTGTGTTTCTTAGGACTGTTTTTGCAGAGAGCTAGCAGTCGAGGTCAGAGCAGTGTGCCAAAAGATACGAGGTTCTCCCAGAAATGGAAAAATACTGGTGTGTGGGCGAGGCTAAAGCATTTGTCTAAATTATTGTGTATAAAGAAGTGTTCTCCCCGGAAATGATTTGTTCATTGCCTGGCAGGGAGGCGGTGAACCCCGAATGCATTTGGTTGAATAAACTCTGTTGATAATTGGTTGTATGTTCTGTTTTCTCATTTGGTGCAAGTGTTCTCTATTCACTTTAAAGGTCTTCTGAATTTCGTGAACCTAACAATACTGTATAGTAGTTTGTGTGCTGTTTTCAATAAATCTTACAAAATGAAAAAAGCATATATTCTTCTGCATGGCTCACTGACTTGCTTACTCTGATGGCCTTTGAGAGAGATGGCCCATCTGACAGATCTTACAGGTGTGGACAATGAATAATGAATATTCAGGTCTTTAGCATTTAGCCCTCCCACAGCCTGAAATAAATGTGACCAGTTCTGATAAAAACAGGTTTTTAGCTATTTAGATCTCAGATGTGCTAAACTGTTTTCACACCCTTACATAACCAAGACCTTGATGAACAAACGCACATTGGCAAAACAATTCGTCACTATAGTTTAGTGTGTGCTTTCACAACTTTTGTGACAGCAGAAAAATGTACTATTTTTAACTTGTGTGTTTGTAGATCTATTTACAAGCTGCATATGATACTGACCAAACTATTGATGGCATACAAATGTAGCTGTGATTGTCCTTCAAATAAAAATATCAAACACTTTGGAGTAAGTGTGTGTTAAATTGATGAAATTTAGATAAATATCAGACCATGCCAAAATTACAAACCATCTCAAAGCTTAGCACGGACCTCAGAGGGTTAACATACATATTTTTTATCTTCCCCTTCATTGCTACTTTTAGCTAATCTTAACACAAGCTAACAGTTTTTTTGCAGTAATGCTGTCTGTGTTCTTGACACCAAGGATATAAGTTTAATAAATGTTGATTTCCACAGTTTGCCCAATATGTCTTTCTTTTTACTTTGTTTGCTGGCTGGTCTTTTTGGTCCATTGCTGCCATGTACCATGCAAGTAATGAACACTACATCTCTTCCAGAACCTGGGCAAATGATAAACTATATTTTTCGGAAGTTTACACATACAACAATATGATCATTTTGATAATTTAATGGTTTGAATGTTTAATACTTAGGGATTTTCACAGCGATCACTCAGACCTGCCGATTCTCCCTCCACAACTTCCGGAGGATCTGACCGTTCTTAAACACACAGCTCCTGGCCCAGGCCCTGGTGATCGCACGTCTGGACTACTGCAATTCCCTGCTGGCAGGCCTACCGTCCTCTGCACTGTCTCCCCATCGCAGCACGCATCAGATTCAAATCACTGGTGCTTGCTTTTCAAGCGGCTAGAGGTACTGCTCCCCCATTCCTCCGTTCACTCATCACTCCCTACACCCCAGCCAGACCCCTTCGCTCTGCCTCCTCTGGCAAACTGACTGCCCCATCCCTCCGGGCGCCTGGCAGTCGCTCCTTGCAGTCTCGTCTCTTCTCTGTCCTGACCCCTCACTGGTGGAACGACCTTCTGCAATCAGTCAGGACCGCGGAATCACTTGCGAACTTCCGCAAGAGACTCAAAACCCACCTTTTCAGACTCCACTACCACTGAACTCTGTACATCTAGCCAATTGTCATCACCACTGCCTACTTGCTCTACACTGTATACCCCTGCTTACGCCACTTAATAAAAAAAATAACACTTCCCAGTGTTACAGGTATGATACACAGTTACCTGCAATGATGTCTATCGCTGTATTACTGCACTGATCTCTTGCGCGTACTATGATTGTTCTGGATAAGAGCGACTGCTAAATGCTTAAAATGTAATGTAATGTATTTTTAATCATAAAGCATTTGTAGAGTTGGTTACCCCATAACTGAAAATATAATGCATGGAACTAGTTCCTTTCAGGTCAGCATTCTCTTGAAGGTGAAAGACAAGTACAGATTTGGCCATGTAAACAAGGGTTTTGACCCTGCTTTGGACATAATAGAGAATGTTCTGTATCTGTAGAATGTCATGAATACACATGGAATTACTTATGATTTGTAAGAGGAGCTAAAAAAAGATACACAATTTTATTTTCACAATATTTTTTTCATGCCACTTCAGTACGCAGCACAATTAAAATAATGTCCCTTTCTGCGGAAGCCCATGGGTTCACTTTTTTATTAATAATTTGTTACAACATAATCTGACAAAATTAAGATAAACCCAGAAAATGCTAATTTGCAGCAAGTCACATTTTGTAAGATTTATAAAGGAGCTTTTGATGTCACAATTGTATTGGAGACCAGCTTTAATTATAAGTGTTATCAGTGTGTGTGAGGAAGGTTGCATATGAAATGTAAGCATTGCTCCTTGTGGAAAATGCATTTGAAAGCACTCGCAGACAAACCAGGATAATAAAACAGGGCTGAAAACATGAATAAAACTGTTCATTAGATATTTAACTGAATTATTTGTTCATAGAATTAATGCATATTATTTAGCATTTTTGATGTGTATCCTCCATGCATTTCTCCATTGAGATTTCTCCATTTTCAGTTTTTCCAGGTATTTATGCATTTAGATTAATTAATTGCAGATAATTTAATGTATTTAAGATCATTTTTGTATAATTTTACTTTCTGACTCCTTTCTGAATGTTTTGAAGATAAAACATGAATACTCTTATAAGCCACTGAGAGCTCTAGTTCCGTTGCCATAGTGCAATGTACAGATGCTAGCGTTAATACAGGACGGTGGTGAATTAAGACAAACTTTTATCTAAAATGACTTACAGCCGTGAATGAATAAATTTTTCAGTATATGTGGTCCCAATGGGAATTTGACCCACAACCTAAGCATTGTCAGTTCTACCTACTGGGCCATTTAGAACCACCTATATTGCAGACCACAAAACTAACAAATTGCAATTCCACTACTGCCATACAAGTGTATTTTTGCTGCCATCCTTACCCAATTAGAGCCCTGAGTGTTCACAGAGCATACAATTGATTTTTTAAATTTAATTTAATTGTATTTATTTTCTATATAGTGGTGTTGGCAGTGGCTCTCATCGCTCTGTTAATACACAGGTAAAAAGAAAACAAACAAAAAGAAGAGAAAAACTATTCCTTCCAGGGCAATGCAAGGTCAACAGGCCTACAACACCAAAAGCGCAGAGCAGAAAATCTGTTTGAAAAGCCGAAACATTTTCAGCTGTTCCGTGCAGTCGGGCAAGCACAGATCAAACAGAAGGCTCTTACTGAAAAGCCAGTCGCAGGTTGCCGATCCACCGCTTCATGGTTCACTTCAAATCTGACAATTCTCACTTTCGCCCAGCTGCCCAACACAAACACAGCAGCCCTGCTATATGTTTCCTAATGGTTATGATCAAATGGACCCTGCAGTTCTTCAGGTCTTTAATAATATAAATAATAATTTAAAAAAATAGAGACAGCTTGACACGACGTAATGGCATGCAGTTTGTAAACCTGGAATAAAAAGAAGCCCGAATTCAGCTGTTAACGGCACGATTACACGTTCCACCCCATGTACCCTGCTCCCGGCCAGAAAGAGAACAAAGGTTAAAAACTCCATCTTACTTTCGGAAACAGAGTCACAGAGGTTGGCCCCATTTGCCACTCTGCAGGTGAGTGAGCAGATGGCTGAGTGGCTCTCACCGAAGTCCTGGGGACTGTATTTACAAAACCATGCTGAGAGATGCCACGCAAGCCACCATATTAACCTGGGGGGTAATTAGTCAAATTGTTTACTGCAGATAAAATCTATCTTCTTCTGCTTTATTTTAGTGCCGTGCCTAGTTCCAACAAATGTGGCTTGATGATTTTGTTTCATTATATATAAAAGCAGGGATGTGATTTTTCCTGATTATTCAGGAAATGCTGATTTTCTGGTGCTAAAAATCTCTGGCTATTTGGCTTTATTTGCTGAACATTCTCTCCTGCTATCAGCTGTCAAAGAGTGCAACATTTCTTAATGTGTATGCTTATGACATACACATGTCCACAAGATATCTATCTTTCCTGATTAAACATTTCCTGATTAACCAGGAAAAAAATCACATCCCTAAAAATGAATTAAAACCAATAAATGGAAAAGATTTATGGTTTAATTTTTATTCTGCTCTTCAAAGGCAGGATGTTAATTTTGACCCTGATTGAAATATTTATTTTGACTTATCTAATTAGCTTGATATAATGTGTAACTAAAACAATTTGAAACAATTGGTGTACAGTCATTTACAAAGCTTCAAATATGCTTCAAAATAGACCTTCTTGTGAACAAACAAACAGGCTTTAGTTCCAAAGAGCAAAGGCTCTTTGGTGCTGTGTTGAAAGTGATTACAAAAGATAAAAATGGAGGGTAAGGGCTAAAAAAGATAAATCCTCAGACAATTCTGTGCTCCTTGTAGAAGATGCAATAGAGAAAGCAGGTGTATGCAAATACATTCCGTTATAGATCATGCCACACATGCTATACATTTGCATGCAGTGTAAAAAGAGCCTTGCAAGAGCTGGTTTATGATATTTATGGTCACGACACTCTCTCGTCATTCAGCTACAGCCATGCAAACCATACAGTCAAGTTAAAGTGCTATATCCCACTTCAGTTTATCATTTTTAACTGATACTCATTTTTAGATACAATTTGGGCAATAAAGTAAAATACTTTAGCTAAATTATAACTAGCTAAATTATTAAAAACAAAACAAACAGCAAGCTGTTTTCTGAATTAATATGTCGAAAAATATGAAAAATATGTCAAGCTGAAAATCCTCTGAAACATTTTGTCAGGCCAGCTAACTACTTTTCAACAATCCAAACTTCATTTTAATATGTACAAAGTGAAGTAGATGACATACATTCTTGTGTGAGGAACTCTTGGGCTCCTGGTTAGCTAGCTGGGACACTGTCCAACTGCAATGGTTTAACATCTTGGAGCTGGACAACATTGAGATAAAGTTAATAGCGTAATCCTGTTGCCCAGATTTCATGAAGACATCCATAAAGGCATTCCTTCTCAAGGTGCACTCTTTCCTTTTATTGGCTAGATGCTAACCAGGTTTCTTTTAGGTAAGCCTGCATATTTATAACATACAGCTCAATGAAATTATTATAATTTAAAAAAGTACTGCTGTCTTGTGATACGTGCTTGAAATACACATTGAAAACATTAAAATGTTACATTTACATACATTTACATTTGAAGCATTTAGCAGACGCTCTTATCCAGAGCGACTTACAAGATGTGCATTAATACATGATCAATCATTGTTCGCGCAAGAGATCAGTGCAGTAATACAGCGATAGACATCGTTGTGACAAGAGTGAAACAAAGCAGTGTTTGTCTTGGTGGGGTAAAAATATTTTCAGATCGGCCATTCCATTGCACTACAATTCACACCACACACCAGCTGTGATGAGGGAGCTCTTTCTCCAGCCAGTTAAACTAGGGAATGATTAGATATCCAAATTAGGAATTTTTCCAGGACATCAGAGAACCCCTTATGGTTTGTGATAAATGCCATGGGATCGCTAATGACCACAGTAAGTCAGGACCTCTCATCTACTGCGTCTTTATCACTGAACTGGAGCATTGGTTTTCTGCTTGGTCTGGAGGGAAGACTGCCCACTACTGACCCTCTGACACCACTCCCAACAGTGTTCTGCTTTTCCTACGGGATCTCCCACATAAGTACTTACCAAGTATAGCCCTGCTTAGCTTCAGCCATCAGGCAGGAAAAAGCCTGGGGGCTGAAAATGTTCTATTAGCAGCAACAACCTGGTTTCACAAAATGTTAGCTACTCTCTTCTGAATGTCGACCCAGCTAGCCACATAATATTTTTATATCATTTGTTTTTCTTTTCTTTTTTAAAGATGCAAAAACTCTCTTTTTTTTGTTGGGTTGCAAACACATCCTTAAAACATTCCCCTGCTGAGAAAAACAGCATGTGATCTGGACCTATTTCCAACAGAGCTGGGAAGTTTGGGGCTGGTAAAATAAAATATAAAATAAAATAGTATTTGCAATAATATTTAATGCTAGCTGGGGACTTGCATCCTGCTACCAGATGTGCATTTGCAATATTTCTTGACCAAATATATATGTCATATTTTACTCAGATTAAGTGTACAAAGAAACCCAAGGCACTTAAAAGAAAGTGTCAAATGTAATTTGCGATCAAAGGAAAAATCTTTTTCAAAGTAAAAAAAAAAACAACTGAACAAAACCAGCAGGCTTTCAGACTTTACAGCTGTGACATAAAAGGTAATTCCTGGTTCTCACAGGAACTTGAATCCACAGAAATAATCACATCTATCAGCAGCATTGTTCACACAATTCAGCTTGATATTGCTCTTGCTCAGGTGTGTAACACGTCCCCATTGTGTCGTCCGATCTTATAGCTGGTTGCATTTCTATCTTTATACACATTTCTCTATATGTGAAGATACTCTAGTGTCGCTTGCTTGAGTTCCTGTAAGTCTTTGTGATGGAAAATTTGAGTTGAGATGCACGTTTTGGTGTACATGTCAAATCTCCCCCTACAAAAAAAAAATATGTAGACAAACACAGAAGCTGCTGATCGGTGCATGGGTAGCATTGTTCAAATTAATTTATGTTTAATGGTCTGCAGGATATGTCTGCCAGATTGACCCTGGTGTTTACTGTGGTAATTATGATGTAGAGGTGAATGCATGCACATCCAGGTAACGTCACATCTACACTTCTGCAGGATGCATGAAGAATAAATAAAATATCTGCACAAGTTTTTCTGCTCCCAAAATGTGTTTTAATGAAGAACAGATCACAAGGTGGCTAAATAGCAATATAATATACTATAATAATGCATAAGTACAAAAGTGTGTACAACACTGTTACACTCTGAAATATAGCTTACATTTCCCATCATGTGAGATTATTATGATATTATTTATGGTATTATATTTCTTGTATTGGATTTAAAATGTAGAATTTAGAAATTGCAGAAACACATTGAAAATGATTACTGTATAAAACGCATGTGTAGACTGCTTTTGAATTACGAGTTAGTTACTTCAAAATATTAATCCTTTTTCATTTTTGAACAAATATGATGCAGGGTTTAGACATGTAATGACAGAAAATAATTTTAGGAATGTATTTTTGTTTGATTAATAAATTCAAATGAATAAAGTTTCATATCTCTAAGAAATAATATTTTAATCTTCTGGTGTTATGAGTTCACAAGCGAGCCAGAAAAGTAGGCCCCATAAGTTTTTTGGAACATGTTCTATAGGCTGGAATAGCATCCTATGTGTACATCCTTTTCAGTGTTGCCAGATGCATTTTTAATCCCCCAAACTATCAAAAATACTCAATCATCAATTGACGCCCATATATATATATTTTCCAGCTCCCTAATACATTATTTAAAATAGCCCATCTTTCATCGACTTCCATACATTTTTGCATTGAAACCTCCCCCATATTTTTTTCAAAAACCCTACGGGGGACTTGGGGGAATTTCCCTCAGTTTGGCAACCCTGATTACCCTGATAACCCTGACCCTTTTATGTAAAAAATTAAAATGTTTTAACTCTGTGTCTTGCAATTGGCAACAATGAACCAATGGTGTTATTGGTAGAAGTAGATCTGAACAGATTATATTTTTGAAGTTGATATTGACCAATGGGAAGAATTAATCGAGCTTGGAACATGTTTGATGATGTTATTGACAGGGAAATTAAGAAGGAGAAGAAGAAGACGCAGAAGAAGAAGCAGAATAAGGCAAGGAGGAAACACAAAATAACCCAAGTTTGGGGATTTATTGTGTTGCCATGTGAAATTGTATCTGAATTCAACCCTCTAACCTGTGCTTACGTGAGGTTAGAGGGTGCAGAAGTTAATGATAGGACTGAGAGTTTGTAGCCATTGTAGATATTTCAGTGGGAAATCTGAAAAGTTGAAAACAATCGGTGCTGTATAGGTATGGGGTATGCCCTGCCAGCCAATAACTTGGTGGATGGCATACCTGCCATCCCAATATGCAAGTTAAGCACTGACAACAAAGTTAAGGTTGAAACAGGTTCAAAGGTCAAATGCCAATTCCTTTCAGGAATGTGGTGGTACATGATATATAAATCACTGGTAAATATTGACTGGTATCACATCCTTTAATCAAACTGAAACTGTAAATAAGTACTCCATAGAACTATCCTTCATCTGTATACTTTATCTGTGTCCTCTCAAACTGGAGAGGGTAGTCAAACCAGTGAGTAAGATCAGCATTAATGACCAATTACCAGGAACTACTCAGTATCTTGTATCAATAACTTATGTGCAATAAAATTAAATCAATGCTGTCAGAAGATCTACATCTGCTCTGCTCAAGGTTTCTATATGACAGTATAAGTGGTCATCTGCTCCAGTGGAGGATGAAAATGAATCTCTACGATGGCCCCTTCCTGCCAGTTTCCAGACAGTGTAAAATGAGCATGGACAGATGAATTGAAAAGGTGTATTTCAAAGGACTCGCATATGTATGTCGCGTATTTATTCATTTATTTTTTTGAGAGTCTATTTTTTTAACTTGTAAAATGTATGAACTACTTATGACCAGATGTATTTCCTCTTGTTCCTTGTATATGCAGCCAGGCTATTTATATAATATAAATGTCATTGTGTGTGATACACAGATACTGCCAAAAAAGGAAGAACTTGAATAAATGAGGTACACAAAGTATATTGAACTCAGGTGCCTCCACACAGGTGTGGTTCCTGAGTTAATGAAGCAATTAACATCCCATCATGCTTAAGGTCATATCAAAAATGCTGGGCAGACCAAGCTGGCCATTATTTTGGCTACCATAGCTAGAAAAACAGTTCTCAGAGACTTTGAAAGAGTGGTGACTGCTCAACTTTTTGATGTTTCATGAGGAACAGAGGCTATGCTGATGTTGATATGGAGCTCTGAGGGAAAGACATCATCACCTAGGGGCAACTGTGGTCAAGAAAGGAAACTGAGACGTGCATAAAGATTCCTTGCATTTGAATTTTAACTTAAAAACAACATTTAGTACCAATTTAGCACAAGAAGCATCATGCATTCCCTCCTACCTATAAAGGCCAAGCTGCTTTCAGAGCAGTTACATTTTAAACGGTCTAATTCCTCTGTATAATGCATTTAATCACAAAAAATAATAAGTGGAGCAGCAATTATTTTCTAAGCTATCAAATTAATTTGTATAAGGCATACCGACACACAATACTTCATCTGTTATGTTGAGGTCAATCAAAAGAAACGTTTGCACACCAAAAGTTTGTAGTTAAAGTTTTTAAATGGTACACAAAGAAATGGGTTATGTCTGTGGCACAGCTCCGCAGTGGTGTCAGAACGTGTGCTTGCCTAAATATTTTATATCATCGTTTCACCATCATTCAGTCTGGAAACATACTATACATTTTCTCATAAATCTGAGATCCATACCTAGGAATAGAGTGTATTCAAGCAAAAAAACAGCAAGGCGCCATTATTATAAGTCTTTTTTCCTGCCCATGGTAAAATGTGACATTGGTTGCTTTCTCAACTAGATAGCTATGACTGTTCTGCAACAAGCATTAGATTGTGGAACCATCTGTAATGACCAGAATAGAATAGGTCATAATGAAAATTACCTTTTTTTGTGACAAATGTTATTTATTTTTAGCCTACTTGGTAAAACCTTTGTTACAATGACAACTTCGTGAGGCAACCCATGTTTTGATGCTTATTTTCATGTTTCATGGAAACATGTTTTTAGATTCCAGAAGGAATCTTTCCCGGGAGAGATGGCCGATGCTCCGACCTTTTGAAAATTCCATTTAAAATGTTTGTTCTGAAGCATTTAGATCCTGATGGGAGTGGTCTCTTCCAGGATGACAATGCCTCCACCCACAGGGCATGAATAGTCACCGAATGGTTTGATGAAGATGAAAATTATGTAAACCATATGCCATGGCCGTCTCAGTCACCAGATCTCAACCCAATTGAACACGTATGGGAGATTCTGGAGAATTTTCCAACACCATCAACAAAACGCTAAATTATGTAATTTCCCAAGGAAGAATGGTGGTGTATCCCTCCAATAGAGTTCCAGCCAGTTCCAGAATATATTCCAAGGCACATTGAAACTGTTCTGGTGGCCTGTGGTGGCCCAATGGCCCACTTTATGTTGCTGTTTCTTACATTTTGGCAGTATATTTTCTTGTATATTTATATATCTTATTTGTGTATAAGGCCAAGGGCATTTCCCTCATGAAGGATGATAAAGACATTTTAAAATTGAATTGAATTATAATAACAATTACAATGATATTCAAAAGATTCACTGACAATCCATGTCTACTTGCCCTGCAAGACTTAAATAACATTACTTTACTGTGATAAAGTTTGGTTTGGGGTTTGCATGTCTTTTAAAACAGCCAGAGACTTTTGACATTTGGTTAAGGAAATAAATACTGGGACTGACAGTTGAAGCCAATTTTGTTGTTTATCCAATCAAAATGCATTTTAGGGACACCCATATCAATATGGCTTGGGCTTGTAGAATACCTGAGATGTTTTACTGCAGTTTTCTGCTGATGGAATTATTGTTTCTTCCACATATGACCAAGGGGATAATAATAATATCTTATGGGGATGCAGTCTCAGTCTAATACCATTCTGTCGGTTGGTAGTTGGTAGAACCCTGGAAAGGAGCACGCTAACATCTATCTCTGCAATGTCTGACTTGTCAGTAATGCAGAATATATATGATTATCATAAAGATAAATAGGTAGTCAAAGACATGGACATCTAGTGCTAGATTGAACTTATTCCTTAGGGAGCTTTTCAATATGCAATGATTTTCGCCACAAGCAAAACACAAAACTTCCTCCAAAGACTAAGCCTAATAGCATAGAGTATTTTCTTTCTTATGGTTTATCCATTTAGACAATGAACAGAGTTGCCAACAGTGTGTAACCAGTCATGGTTTACAGCATTAGAATGACTTGTTAACTGTAAAAATGTATTTATTTAAAATAATTGTTTGCAAAAGTTTTGTAAGTTCTTCTGCACTGAACACTGCATTGATTTGCGCATAAATACAAGATTCCTGACACATTGGATCACTTTTTAACTATACATAGTAAGTAAGTAAATAAAACAATCAATAAAAAGGAAAAAGTCTGAAACGGTTTACATCACACCGGAGCTTGTAAACTGATTTGTATAGTAAAAAAGTTTTGTAAGTTCTTCTGCACTGAACACTGCATTGATTTGCGCATAAATACAAGATTCCTGACACATTGGATCACTTTTTAACTATACATAGTAAGTAAGTAAATAAAACAATCAATAAAAAGGAAAAAGTCTGAAACGGTTTACATCACACATATCATGGAGCTTGTAAACTGATTTGTATAGTAAATGCCTATTTGTTGGCTGACGAAGCAGAGAAGAGTGATTTATGTTGTTTGATATTGTTGTATATTCTTTTTCAAAATAGGTCTACATGGTTCTGACTTGTTTTCATCATCATCATCAGTTGTGTTAGATCAATTATGCAGTTAGTTCAAGAAGAAAAATTTGCGAAGAAGAAGCTTTAGCTTTAGCTAACCTTTAGCATGCATCAAGGTTTTTGCATCCTCTAATGACAGAATGTGCCAAATTTTAGCTATGTTTCTTAGGTGAAAGAAAGCTACTCTGGAAATGTTTTTAATATGAGTGTCAAATGTAAGGTCCTGATCAATAATAAAACCAAGGTTCTTAACCATTAGACTTGATGTAACTATGCAATCACCTGCATTTAACTGCAGATCCAACTTCTTCCTTAATTTGTTGGGGCCCAAAACCATCATCTCTGTTTTATCTGAATTTAAAAGCAGAAAATGTACTGTCATCCAATTCTTTATATCAGAGATACAAGCCTCTAATTGAGTGAGTTGAAGTATTTCACCTGGTTTAATTGATATGTACAACTGTGTATCATCTGCATAGCAATGGAAATTCACACCATGTTTATGAATAACATTACGCAGTGGTAGCAAGTATAATGAGAACAGTAATGGTCCCAGCACTGAGCCTTGTGGAATACCATATTTAACCTGAGAGTAGTCAGAGAACTCTTGATCTAATTGCACAAATTGAAACCTGTCTGATAAGTATGATTTAAACCATGAGAGTGCCCGTCCACGCAAACCAACCAGGTTTTCTAGCCTATGAAGGAAAATCTGGTGGTCAATAGTGTCAAAAGCAGCACTTATGTCAAGGAGCACAAGAATAGTAACACAACCAGTATCCAATGCTAACAGTAAGTAATTTACAACTTTAATAAGTGCCATGGTTTGGTCTAAAACCTGATTGTAGTGTTTCATACATATTATTAGTTTTTAGGAAAGCAGTTAATTGTTGAGCTACAGATTTCTCAAAACTTTTTGACAAAAAGGGAAGATTTGAAATGGGCCTATAGTTCTTCAGATTAACAGGATCAAGATTTGGTTTCTTTAGAAGAGGCTTGATTACTGCCACTTTTAAAGACTTAGGTACGCAACCCAATAATAGGGATGTATTTATGATATCTAACATGGGCTGGCCTAGCACAGGCAAAAGCTCTTGAATAAGCTTTGTTGGTATGGGGTCTAACAGACATGTAGATGATTTGGAGGACATAACCAGTTTACAAAATTTGTCCAGATCCAAGGGAGTGAAAAACTCAACGGTCTCTGCGCAATGCTGCTCCTGATATCCCTGTGCTATCTCGGGAGTTGGAGTGCTAGATATTGGAGTCATTTTCATAATTTGTTCTCTGATTGTGTCAGTCTTATTAGTAAACGAGTTCATGAAGTCATTGGAATTATAGTTAGAAGGATAACTGATGCAATCTGAAGACAGATTTTTTGTCAGTTTAGCTACTGTGTTAAATAGAAATCTTGGGTTGTTTTTATTCTGGTCAATTAATTTTGAGAAGTACGATGACCTAGCTGTAGTAAGGGCATGCTTGTATTATATGAGGCTGTCCTTCCAAGCAGAGTGAAAAACCTCTAAATTGGTAGAGTGCCATCTGCGTTCTAATTTCCTGGAAACTTGTTTAAGGGCACGGGTATGGTCAGTAAACCAGGGTGCAAGTTTCTTCTGACTGCATTTTTTCCTCTTGGGGGGTGCGACAGCATCAAGTGTATTCCATAAAATATGATGTTTGATGATCAATTGACAAAAAGCTATTTGGGTCCTGACTTGATACTAACCATTCGGGAAGTATGTTTATAAATTTTGAAGCCGTCAATGAATTTATAGAGCGGCTGGAATAGTATCTAGGTTCAGATTTAATAGGAATATTTACCTGAATTTAAAAAATAATCAAGAAGTGATCCGATAGTACAGTATTATGGGGAGACACAATGATATTCTCGACATCGATACCATAGGATAAGACTAAATCTAAGGTATGGTTGTGGCGGTGGGTTGGTTCAGATATATTTTGAATAAAACCAACAGAGTCAATAATAGCTGCAAAAGCCAGTCCTAAAGGGTCACTGTCATTATCAACATGTATGTTGAAATCTCCAACAATCACAACTTTATCTGCCATAGTTGCCAAGCTTGATAAAAACTCTGCAAACTCAGAAAGAAAAACAGTATACGGTCCAGGTGGTCTATAAATAGTTACTAAGAGGAAGGATTGCACTGAGGTAACTTTATCTTTTGACCGTCCAGAAAGCATAACAAGCGATTCAAAAGAGAACGTATCCCCACATTTAGGTGTGAAACTACATTTTGTCGAAAAAATCACAGCAACACCGTCCCCTCTACCGGACAGACACGGCGCTTGGCACCCGGCATAACCATTAGGAGATGCCTCATTTATCCTGTATTTGTCAGGCCTAAGGCAGGTTTCAGTGAAACTAATCAGGTCAAAACTATGGTCCGTGATTAGTTCGTTCACAAGAACCGCCTTGGGGGAAAGTGATCTAACATTTAACAATCCACATTTAAGATATGTCTTATTACAGGCAACAATTACAGCAGGCTGAGAAGTTTTAATATAAATAAAATTATGTACACAAATGCCACGACAGCCAGTGTGCTCAGATAGCTTTTTATTTCTAAAACCATTTCCAAAACGAGGGAAAGACACAGTCTCAATAGCTAAGCTAGTCACGGGTTTTTGGAGGCTAGCAGACAGTAGTTTAGGACCAGAAGTCTGCTGCCTGGCTAGCGCTCTGAGAGGTCATACATTTTGCGAGTTTATACTATGGGAAAATCTTCTAGATAATAGAAGAGAACCTGTCCAGCTCGGGTGGAGTCCGTCTCTCTTCAGTAACCAGGCTTTCCCCAAAAAGTAGGCCAATTGTTTATGAAGCCCAAGTCGTTTTCAGTACACCAGTTAGCCATCCAGCAATTTAGCGACATGAGTCTACTGTAGACTTCGTCACTCCTACGGGCAGGGATAGGGCCAGAGATAATTACTTCCCGACTGAGTGTTTTAGCGAGCTTACACACCGAAACAAAATTATTTTTAGTGATCTCTGACTGCCTAAGTCGAACATTGTTGGTGCCAGCGTGGATAATAATTTTAGAATATTTATGATTATTCTTAGCTAGCACCTCTAAGTTTGCCTCCACGTCAGTAGCTCTGGCCCCAGGCAAACATTGGACAATGGTCGCTGGTGACTCTATCCTCACGTTTCGTAAAATGGAATCGCCAATAATCAGAGCTTTCTCAGTAGGTGTATTACTGAGTGGGGAAAAACGATTCGAAACGTGAGTTTCTGACCTCCTTGGGACGGCGACTATGCCTCCCTCGGACCGTGACAAAAATGCCTTGCTGCAAAGGCTCTGCTGGGGGAATAGCACTGATGTCTAGGCTATTTAAACTCCCTGGTGCGTCCGCTGCTCGCAGAAAAGACTCTATGTAACTCTCTCCCTCCTGAATCTGGTGAAGCATCTGGACGCCGTCCTCAAGTTCAACTATTTTCTGAGCCAATTCTAAATTAAGTTGACACCTACTATAGATACCACTTAAGCTAAACTTGGCGTCAGAACTAATGCTAAACATTTTGCACTCCAAGCAGGAAACAAAGGAGGAAGCCATAGTTTAATTTCTTACCGTAAATGTTTTCTTAGCCGTAGAACAGAAAACCACAGGGTTGGAGTCCCTTAATTTATCAAATTCACGCAGATTCGACGATGGTTATGAATAAAATTAAAATTAAAGTTTTGCTGCCAATATATTTGGTATTTTACGTGACAAAGTTATTTCGAAGTAGCAGTAGTAGAAAGCACGCTAGCATTTCAAACAATCGCGTGTAACAGGACACATTTAGGGCCCTATTTTTGTGCCAGCGCTAAGCGGCATTATGCCCTAGCGCAGGCCAATTGCCAGTTTCGTCTGTCACAAATGGAATATTTCCTGTGTCCGCCAAGTTTGGCAATTTCATGGTGCGGAATGAAGGCGTTTGCACGACTATGGGTTGGGCAGCGCAATAGGGGGTGTGACAATGAAAACAGTCAGCGCTATGCAAGTTTGGTTTGGGTTAACGTCCAACTAGACCACCTCTTAACGCAAACGCTAGCGCTCTGTGCAATTTGGTGACTTTATTGATGCGCACATATGAACATAAGGTTATCAGAAATCACATGAGAATGTTTTGTGAATATTGTGAATTTCCCCCCACGTTGAGGCAAATCGTCCAATCCATGGGTAACTTGTAATTGCATCAATTAAGCTAAAAACTATTTCACCACAGCTTGTGGTTATTCAATACACGGACATGAAAGACTGAAGCCAGCAGGCCATCCATCGCTACCGTTCAGTAAGATACACCTGTTAAATAAATATATGTTTGTATGCACATCGTTTTTCTTATGTGAAAGATATGCACAATTATTGCATTATTATTATTATTATTATTATTATTATTATTATTATTATTATATTATTATATGCACATATTCTTTCCATTTGCAGTACAGAAAATGGAGTACATAATTGGACACCGAAGGCGATACCGTGAGCGATACCCTGGGTTTGGTAGCCGGCGTTGGCCAGTTCGGCTGTACATGCAGTTTCTTCCAGTCTTGTCCAACATGCAAATTAGTTTATTACTTTTCCTACACCCGACAGCCAACAGAGAAATAAACAGGATTTTTTTGTGATGCACACTCCAGGGTGATGCATGTAGGCCTACTGCATGACAAAGAAACAGGCCTAGTTGCAGTTGTGATTTTTTATGTATTGCTTTCCATTTAACAATTACATTAAATTAGAAGAAGAGAAACGTTGTTTTTTAAGTTGGAAAGCCTACAAATAAGGAAAAAAAGAGATGGTAAAATAAAACCTTTCTTTTAACAATGTAGGTCTCAAAATATAAACTCAAATCATGAAAATAACGAATTAATGTGCGCCTTGTTTTCCCCCTCTGATTCGCGTACCAACTTTTCTGCACCTTTCCGCACCTCCTTGCGCAGCTGCACAAAACTGTCATCCATATCAGGAAATTCCCAATTTGTTATAGCATTAACGCACTGGTATTTAATGGGATAGAAAATAGGTGTTCTGATTGGCCATTATGAAACCAAACCCCCACCACACCCACATTTATTTTTTAAAGCTAATCCAACCTCTTTTACAACTGCGCCGGAGATGCGCTATCGTCCTAAGTCATGAACATTACAGAAATTGCGTTAGACACGCCCTAAAGTGCCACCATCTTCACTTCGCGTCTGTGTTACCGACACTGTCCCAATTCACCAAAATAGGGCCCTTAATGTTTTAACTGGCCTAAATTATAGAAAACATTAAATTGTAACATACATTTTGTCTTTACAAACTACAGACTCTGGTGACAAATGGGGTAATATGTTGATAAATGATGAGACCATTCCTGTCTCTATAACATCTAATGACTACTTTAGATCATGATGCAGAATACCACTCCCAATTTCCCAGAGTTGGTTACTTAAACACTGCACAGGAGGCCTCTCATACTAAACAGATACCAACAATCTTCGTGTGTACGTTTATGTTCTAAATATACAAAAATTACACTTTCTGAAGGGAAAATATATAATTTATGTTACTTTTATATTATTTAAAGAATAACTTCATTACACAATTTGATTTACCACGTCTGTTTAATAAAACTGTAAGTTGAATGAGGCTCAGTTTGGTGTGAAAAGTACAAGAAAGTCCAAATAGCCTTTTTTCTGATGCTGTGGGCCAATATACATAATCTACTTGCTCTTAATGTTAAGATTTTTCGTGAGAAATAGGCTTAATATATTTAATCTAGAATATGATGGATATACACATGCATGCATATTTCAACCCTAAAAAGTTAAGACCAATTGGCGACTAAAAGTCTAAAATGACTTTTCCAACTACCAGGCCTCGCTGGCTGGAAACGTTCGAAACTTATATTGTTGCTTTGGGCCTGGAAGACGTGAGCGAGGTCAGACAGCGGGCTCTGCTCCTACACTGTCTCGGTGCTGAAGGGCAGCAGATTTTCAGGACCCTGGGAACTGCGGACACATATTCAGAAACTGTATGTCTCTTGGATGCACACTTTTCAGCTTCTCAGTGTCATTCTCCGGATAATTCTTTTTCGTTAGCGCCGTCAGCTGATGGGTGATTCTGTGCACCTGTGAGGGTGGGTGGTGATAGGCGCCACTCGCAGAACCCCAGGGGATCAATAAGTTACACTGTACTGCCCTACAGTCTAACCACTAGCTCTGATAAACAGAGAAATAGGGAATGGACTAAGAAAAGGGAGGAACGGAAAATACCACCCAACGGGTGGCTAGGTGTCAACACTGACACAAACAAAAGAAATAAAGAAAACTCTGCAGAGTTAATAAGGTAAGGGTAGAAAAACACCCGACAAACAAAATACCTTATACTAATTTCTTTGAAGAAAACAAAACACACGGTGGTGGGAATACGTCCACCGGATTACCAAATGGTAATAGAAAACAATCAAATAAACCAAAGACACCGAGTGTCCGAAAACGAGATAAGGGCTAGGAGAGCCAAAATAACAAGAATGTAACCCAAAACACAGTCGAACCGACTGAACAAAAGAAACCAAACGGAAGCTCCTAATAGAGAGCAAGGTTCTTATTGAAGGTACAATAAAGATGTTCTTTGTTAGAGATGGTTTTGGAAAGTAAGTCTTGTGTTACGTCTTTAAAAAGACACAACAACCTTACCGGCTAGATCGCAAAGATGGCTTACGATTTTGCCCAGAGCAACTACAGGTGGGGGTTTAAATAGGAACAAGGAAGGCGCAACACCGCCACCCAGCGGTGAGTCTGGGGAAAAACCTTGACAGCACCAGTACGTAGCTAACTTGCGGTGTTTAGCAAGTCTGTGTAAATTCGGTATTATGCACGACAAGTTAATTTGCGACCAGCTCACAGAACATTCTAACAATACAAAAATACGGGAAAGGCTACTGGGTGAACCAGACGACTTGACTCTCGCAAATGCAATACAGAGAGCATTCCAAATTGAATCTGCTGCAGAGTTCACCGTTCACCTAGCTGGACGCTGGGGCTACTGTGTCACTTTTAAACTTGGCCACTGTCAAACAATTATTTTCCTCATGTGCAACTGGGTGCTCCATCCACAACACTTTGCGGCTATAGCAGCTCCAGGATCGATATCGTGGGCTCAATTCAGCTACCTGTGCATTACGGTTCTAAGACCCTGCCTGATTTCACGTTCCATGTCTCACGGCGGGGGGGCCACCTGCTGGGCCTTGATCTTCTTACCAGCTTGGGCTTCGCGCTCCTGGATTCCTGGCGGATCGGTGATCCTTACCATCTGCTCTTCATGGCACCAGAAATGGCCCACACTGTTCAAGGGACTGGGCTGTCTCACTACTTTTGATCACCAACCCCTGCTCAACTGCGCCGTACACCCTGTGATTCAGTCGCTGCGCCGCATTCCACTGGCTCTCCGGGATAGCATTGCAGATGAGTTGCACCACCTACTGGAGGCAGTCATTATTGAGCCGGTTGATGCCTCCCCCTGGATCTCCAACCTGGTCATTGCGGAAAAAAATCTGGTGGCCTGCGCATATGTGTCGACCTTAGAGCAGTGAACAAGGCTCTCATCCCAGACAAGTACCCATTGCCACATCAGAGGAACTGACAACACAGTTTTACGGGTCAACAGTGTTCTCTAAGTTGGACCTCTGCCAAGGTTGTTGGCAGGTCCCTCTCCACCCCAGCAGCCGGGACCTCACAGCGTTTGTCACGCACGCTGGAGTGTTCCAGTACACAAGGATGCCTTTTAGCCTTAGCTCAGCCCCCAGTTGTTTCCAGAAGGTGATGTCCTCTATCCTCGCCAGGATCCCTGGCGTAGCCATCTACCTGGACGACATTGTGGTACAAGGGTCTACGGTTTCATGCCATGATGATTGTCTCCAGCAGGTGTTCACAGCACTGACCAGCCACCATGTCACGCTCAGTGGAGAGAAATGCCTTTTCTCTGCCCCTGTCATTGAAATAATTGGTTTCCGACTGTCAGCAGATGGCCTCACTCCACTCCAGTCCAACATCGACGCAATCCAGCGCATCCCTGAGCCTACCTCCACGGCCCAGGTTGCCTCATTCCTGGGCACGATGGCCTACTACCTGCGGTTGCTGCCCCAGTATTCAGCTACCACCGCCCGTCTGCGCCAGCTGCTTAAAAAGGATGTGCCGTTTGCCTGGTCGCTGGCCTGCACGTAGGCCATCTGCCTCCTGAAAGCCCAGCTCACCTCGCCACCTGTGCTGGCTCACTTCAACCTCTCCAGCCCCACCCTGGTCACCTGTGATGCCTCCACTGTTGCCGTAGGTGCAGTGCTGTCTCAGGAGGGTGTAGAGAATCAAATCAAATCAAATCAAGTTTATTTGTATAGCGCTTTTCACAATAGAATTGTCACAAAACGCTTAACAGAGGGGGAACCCAGGCCTAGACCCCCCCAAAAGCAAGCCTAACGGCAACAGTGGCAAGGAAAAAGGGAGGGGGAGAAACCTTGGGAGGAACCAGACTAAAAAGGGGGGGAGCCCATCCTCTTCTGGCCGGCACAGGGTATGTCCAAAAAAAGACCATGTCATGGTCAGTCCAAGGTGGGGGGCTAAACCACGCGGAGAGGGTCCAGATCCTGGAACTGGGGTTGGCGTGGGGGTGAGGGTTGATGGGGCAGCTCACACTTCTCGCAGGATCTAGGGCTCGGGGGCAGGTGCCCCCGAGTCAGAGGCCGAGGCAGAGAAGAGAACATGCAGTCACAAAAAAGGCAGTGCTATAGCCAGTAGCATTATGTAAGAGCAGGGGAGCACAAGCATAGGAAATATACAGATAGCCCCAACAGGTGTAAGCTATGGCAGCATACCTATTAGGAGAGGGACAGAGAAAACACGGAGCCATGAGAGAGTTCCAAACAATCCACACCTGATCAAGGATAACCAGCATAACAGTGGTGGTAACACATTGAGGAGGTGACAGTATGGAAAGTTTCTCACTCCATAAGACACTAGGGCAGGGCCTTCTCCATCTCTCCACCTAGACTATGTTTGGCAGTAGGCTAGGCTGAAAAGATATGTTTTTAATCTACACTTAAAAATTGAAACTGTGTCCGAATCCCTAACATGCCTTGGTAAACCGTTCCACAACAGAGGAGCTCTAAAAGAGAAGGCTCTACCACCAGCTGTGCTTTTCAAAATTCTAGGGAGTAATAGATGGCCGGCTTCTTCTGAACGAAGCAGTCGTGTCGGTTTATAGGGGGACAATCATTTCGGTCAGATATAAAGGTGCAAGTCCGTTTACTGCTTTAAAAGTTAGCAACAGTACTTTATAATCAGCCCGATATTTAATAGGAAGCCAATGTAGTGATGCTAACACTGGAGTAATGTGCTCATACTTTTTGGATCTAGTCAAAATACGTGCCGCTGTGTTCTGTACTAGTTGAAGACTCTTTAGAGAGCTAAAGCTTAAAGCTAAACAAAAGCATGCATCTAAAAGCTAAAGGTTTTTGCATCCTCTAATGACAGAATGTGCCAAATTTTAGCTATGTTTCTTAGGTGAAAGAAAGCTACTCTGGAAATGTTTTTAATATGAGTGTCAAATGTAAGGTCCTGATCAATAATAAAACCAAGGTTCTTAACCATAAGACTTGATGTAACTATGCAATCACCTGCATTTAACTGCAGATCCAACTTGTTCCTTAATTTTTTGGGCCCAAAACCATCATCTCTGTTTTATCTGAATTTAAAAGCAGGAAATGTACTGTCATCCAGTTCTTTATATCAGAGATACAAGCCTCTAATTGAGTGAGTTTAAGTGTTTCACCTGGTTTCATTGATATGTACAGCTGTGTATCATCTGCATAGCAATGGAAATTCACACCATGTTTACGAATAACATTACCCAGTGGTAGCAAGTATAATGAGAACAGTAATGGTCCCAGCACTGAGCCTTGTGGAATACCATATTTAACCTGAGAGTAGTCAGAGAACTCTTGATCTAATTGCACAAATTGAAACCGGTCTAATAAGTATGATTTAAACCATGAGAGTGCCCGTCCACGCAAGCCCATAGCATTTGCCTCTCGTGCCCTCAGCCCGACAGAGCAGAAATACTCTTGCTGTATTGCAAGCACGAGGCTTTGGCATGTGTCTGGGGGTGCAAACGCTGGCACATGTACCTTTTAAAAAAAAAAAATTCTTTAACCTTTATTTAACCAGAAAAGCCACATTGAGATTAAAAATCTATTTTTCAAGTGTGTCCTGGCCAAGACAGGCAGCAAGAAAACAATTAGTTGCATACATACAAAATGTATAACATATAACAGAATCAAAGTTTAAAATAGAAAGAGAGAGAGAAAAAAATAATAATAATGTATATATATTAAAAAAATAACAGGGACAGTTTTCTTAATTAAAACATTGACATCCTGATGTGCCTACCTGTAAATCCTTTAGGATAGATTTAAAAGCATTTAACGAAACCAGCTCCTTGAGATTTAAGATGGTCTGTAATGTATTCCAGTTGTAGGGAGCAGCGTATTTAAAAGCCTTTTTACCCAACTCGGTACGGGCAATTGGAACATTTAGCGTAGGCAGTACTTTTCAACCTTTTTCTGATGTATGTAATTGCATATATATGAAGGGAGGAGGCCAAGAATTGCCTTATAAATAAAAATATGCCAATGATTTAGTCTGCGGGTGGTCAACGCAGGCCAACCAACCCTGGCGTACAAACCACCGGGCCGCGGCGGAAAATATAAAAACGTTTTAATTTCAATTGTATTTCCATTTTATTGACTATCGCAGTCTGCAGGGTGTTTTATTTTGAAAAATGACCACTTCCGTCTGTGCCTCTTTTCCGCACTTGTCTCAGTTTTTTTTCCATGCACACCCCCCCCCCCCCGGTCCGTGTAAAAAATGGTCTTGCATGAAACTGGTCCGTGGTGCAAAAAAGGTTGGGGACCGCTGAGTTAAGGCTTTACAATTTGTAACAAACCTGAGTGCCCCATGGTAGAGAGTGTCCAATGCATGGAGACACTGCAAGGATGCATGCATATATATAATATCACCAAAATCCAGCACAGATATAAAAGTTGCCTCAACGAGTCTCTTTTTTACCTCAAAGGAAAAACAAGACTTGTTTCTAAAATAAAAACCCAGTTTCAGGTTTAGTTTCCTCGCAAGGTGTTGTATGTGTGGTTTAAAAGCAAGAGAGACATCAATTATAATTCCTAAATATTTATATGTCAGAACAGACTCAATCTTGTTTCCCTGTAGAGTAATAATAGATGGTAGATTTAGTGGCTTTTTCTTTGAGTTGGTGAATATCATAAGCTTTGTTTTGTCCGCATTCAGAACAAGCTTCAACTGAGAAAGGTTATCTTGTATAATATTAAATGCATTTTGAAGCTGACAGAGGGCCTGATCCTGAGTGGGGGCAGAGCAGTATATGACAGTATCGTCAGCATAAAAGTGGCATTGTGCGTTGGTTACCCCTTGATTAAGACCATTAATATAAATAGTAAATAAAAGTGGTCCAAGGACCGATCCTTGGGGCACACCCTTGGATACACTAAGGAGGCTTGAGGAGAGTCCCTCAGCTTGAACACATTGCATCCTGCTGGTTAGATAGTTTTCAAACCAATGGACATTTTGTTCTGACAATCCAACAGCAAGAAGCCTGTGCTTCATTAAAACATGATCGACAGTATCAAAATCTTTGGTTAAATCAATAAAAAGAGCTGCACAATGTTTCCTATTTTCCAGAGATTCAATAAAATCATTGACAACTTTTAAGGTTGCAGTGGTTGTACTATGTAATTTCCTAAAACCTGACTGGTACTCAGATAAAATGTTATTAGTGTATAAAAACTCTTTCAACTGTTCACTCACGAAAGTCTCGAGAACCTTAACCAGGACAGACAGTTTGGAAATGGGCCTATAGTTGTTTAAAAGTGAAGTATCACCTCCCTTCAGTAGGGGAATGACATGGGCGGATTTCCAAATAAAAGGGATTTCATTTGAGACTAGTGAGAGGTTAAAAATATGTGCCAATGGATGAGCAATATAATCAGCTGATAATTTTAAAAAGTTTGGCTCAAGTTTGTCTGGGCCAGCTGCTTTTTTTGGTGTCTAAAAGCTTAAGAGCTTTATGAACCTCTATTGTGGAAATTAGATTAAAACTAAAAGATTGACTTGGAGTTTCACGATTGTCAGAACAGACTGGAAGAGATGTCACTGGTGAAGGATTGAGAGATTCAAAAACGGAGCCAGAAGCAATGAAATGCTCGTTAAAGCACTCAAGAATTTCAGATTTATCCGAAATGGTAAGAGAGTCCTTAACAATGCATGGTGGTAATGTTATTCCATTTGAATTTTCAGTTAGGGACTTAATAGCCTTCCAGAATTTATTTGGATCATTTAAAGTTGTAGTGGTTTGAGTTTGAATATAATTAGCTTTTGCCTTTCTGACTGCAAGTGTGCATTTATTACGCAGTTGCCTCAAAAGCAGCCAATCAGCTTCAACCTTTGTATTCCTTGCTTTGTCCCACGCCACATTGCGATCATGAAATAATTGTGATAAATCAGCAGAGAACCAAGGGTTATCACGGCCCTTTACTATGTACTTCCTAAAAGGAGCATGCTTGTCAATAATTTCAATGAAGCTGTCATAAAATAATTTCCAAGCATTTTCAACATCCGCAATAAGACTAATTCTCTCCCAATTAAAACAAGCTATATCATGAAAAAAACCCAGTTCTAAAAAATGTTTCATGTCTCGCTTTATAATAAAACGAGGCTTAGTTTTGGGAATTTTGGTGTGTCTGATAGTAGCAACTACACAGTGATCGCTAATGTCATTGACAAAAACAGAAGCAGATGAGTATTTATGAGGAACATTAGTTAAAATTAAGTCAATTAGAGATGATTTCTCCGAAACTTTAAAATTGGGTCGGGTGGGACTATCAACTAGCTGGAAGAGATTGAGCGAGTCAGTATAAACTTTAAAATCATCTGACACCGGTTGTAAACAATCCAAGTTAAAATCACCCAACAAAATGATCTCATTATAATTTAATCCCGATAAGAGGTGCATTACGGAGGGCAGAGAATCATTTTCACCAGAAGGTGGTCTGTAGCAACCAACGACAGTGATGTGAAACTCATCCGACACCGCAAGATCGAGCGCCAAAAGTTCGAACTGTTTACTCACTGATTTGGAAAGTAACACTTTAACATGAAACCTTCCTTTTGTAAAAATTACAACACCTCCGCCCTTTTTGGGTCGATCAGTCCTATAAACATTATAGCCATTAATACTAATATCTTTGTCCAGGACAGATTTGCTAAGCCAAGATTCGGATATAACTATTACATCTGCGTCAGATGATTTTGCCCAGATACGAATCATGTCCATTTTAGCAAGCATACTGCGTGCATTCATGTGGATAAAACCTAATCCAGATCTTGACTTCAAGTCGGCAGGGGTATTTAAACATGAATCAATTGGGCCAGGATTTAAATGGACATTACCTGATATTAACAACAAAAGAACAATCAAACATCTTTGCATCTGCATTATGTATGGATGTTCTTTCTTGGTATTTACCAGTCTTACAAATTCACTGTTGGAATTTACAGAGATGGTGAAGTTGTCTTTAGAACCGAGAGACTGGGCAGACTGACTAGGTCCAGCGAGTTAGTGGAAAGGAGTTGATGTAACGATTTGTCGACCATTGCGGGGGCAGATGTAAACTTTCCCCGGCATGTAACATCCATATTGGGAGCGTGAGAAACATCGGTCCCCTGAGATCTCCCACCCATACAGCATAGAGTTATTAAACAAAGGACAGCAAAACGCAGTGACATTGTTACAAATGGTTCAGTAAGGTTTTCAATTAAATGAGCAAGAAAAAGAGATAGTCACAGGTGTCCAGTCAGTGTGCCTTAGCACATACAGAGAAGCTCACCCGGAGCAGCAACCAAAAGCCTCGCACCGCCGCGCGTGTCAATGAGGAGTCGATGCCGTGGCTGGGGAAGCCCGCGGGACAGGAGGCCGAGAGCAAACTGGAGCAGGGGCGATCGCAGTCCGAAGGCAGTAGAGACGTCAGCAGAGGCGTAGATCAAACAAGGTAGGTAGACCCAACGGATAAATCCAGGATTGTTTGGAAATTCCGGAGCAGCGACCAAAAGACTCGCACCGCCGTGCTTGTCAACGAGGAATCGATGCCGTGGCTGGGGAAGTCCACGGGACAGGAGGCCGAGAGCAAGCCGGAGCAGGGGCGATCACAGTCCGAAAGCAGTAGAGACGCCGGCGGAGGTGTAGATCAAACAAGGCAGGAAGACACAACGGATAAATACAGGATTGTTTGATAATCCTAGGATACGCAGTGCATTCGTATACAAATCTGTCTGTGAGCTAAGAATTGTTTTATTTATTTTTTAAATAAAAAATAAAAAAATAAGTTACTTAGTAGACGCAGATTGACGAACAGATAAACAGACAAACAAACCGATTTGCTGCCATCTTGGAAAGGGCGGGGCGTTCACACTCCGGACTGACCACCAGGCCCTCACAGCATTACTAGCCACGTCTGGCACAGGTCACAGGCTGCTCCGGCTACACTGCTAGTCTGAGCGCCTCCAGCAGTATAACTTTGAGTTGCAGTTCACCCCTGGTCATGACAACATTGTGGCCAATCTCTTATCCCGCTCTGTCTCTGCCCCAGTCACCGACCCTGGTTTGGACACGGGGGAGCTGGACACACCAATCCAAGCCACTGTGTCTCTCCAGGAGCTTCAGCACACCTCAGAGCAGGACCCTGTGCTCTCTCAGCTCAGTGTTTTCATCAGACAGGGCTGGCCCCCTAAAGTTCCTGATGACTTAGCTCCTTTTCATCGTGTGAAGGATGAACTCACTTGTTGGAATAATACCTGTGTGGCTCACGGGTTCTGTACAGTGGAGCCAAGTGTGCTCAGACCAGTGTTCTCACACGAGGGTCAGTTGGGCATTGTCCGGGTGAAGTAGCGGTGTCGAGTCTTGGTGTGGTGGCCAGGCATTGATAGGGACATTGAGGCCATGGTCAAGGACTGCAGTGCCTGTCTCCTCAGCAGCAAAATGGTCCCTCCACCACCACCCCTGCTTCAGTCCCTCAACTGGCCAGCTAAGCTTGCTGGGGTCTGCCTCGGGTTCTGACGATGGATAACGGGCCTCAGTTCATCTCTGCTGAGTTCACCTCCTTCCTGGCAGACCGGGTCATGCGCCATATCCGCACTGCATTCTACCACCCTCAGGCTAACGGGGTTGTGGAGCGGTGGAGTCTTTTTCTACAGATTTTTCCTCTTATTATTCAGCATATAAAAGGGCGTGATAATATCCTTGCTGATGCCCTTTCACGAATTTGAAATGTCAAAAAAAAAAAGTGTGGCTGCTTCCTGCCCTCCTGATGTGCCTTGGCTTGAGGACCCTCCTGACGTGCCTTGGTTTGAGGACCCTCCTGATGTGCCTTAGCTTGAGGACCCTCCTGATGTGCCTTGGCTTGAGGACCCTCCTGATGTGCTTTGGTCTGCCGTGCTCCCCCACATTCCATTGGAGGGGGGGGCTAATAGGCGGGTTTTGTTTGTAAATAGTTTTCTTTACATATAGTTTATCCATTAAATTTTTGTGATTTAATGTCTTATGGGCGGGAGTGTTATGCTCCTGCCCATTTTTTCTTCAATGAGGTGGAGTACCAAAAGAGGCGGAGCCATGGGATGTGCTGCTTCCACCTGCTGATTGGAGATGTGTTGCACCTGCCGCTCAAGTTTTAAAAGAGGCTCAAGACTTTAGGCATGAGGATGCCCTCTCGGCACTGCCTAAACACTATGCTTTGTTGTAACCTGTGCAATTTATTTACCCTTTTCTTTTCATCTTGTTTGGAAATAAGATATTTGAGGTAAATAAGTATTAATACTTCTGAAGTTTATTTTGGTTTTCCTGGCAGGGTGGTGAGTTTGTGTTTTGTTTCTCCCTGATTCTTTTGTGTTTTGTACAACTGCAAAAACCTACTTGATTTGTTCCCCTCTTGTACAGCTCCCCTCTGCCCTGCCAGCTTTTTGTCTGATTTAATCAATTGTATTAAGAAGTATTGTAAAACTAACCCCTCTATTAAAGGGCATTCTAATTTAAACAACTTGGTCATGTTCTAGTTGTGGTTTGTTTATGGGTATGGCTATCCGGCAGCAGGATAAATTAGTTTGTTAAATTACTTTGGAACATTAAGCCAAGAATTCCGATAACGTAAAAAGTAAAAGAAGTAAAATATCTGGGACACGCTATCTCAGCTCGAGGCCGAGCCTTATTACCGGATAGGAAAACAGCGATACTGCAGGCCCCAAAGCCTAAAATAAAAAAACAGATGATGTTTTTTTTAGGAATGATACATTTCTGCCGAACCTGGATGTGTAATTATGCACAATTGATGCAGCCACTGTTAGATTGTATTTACAGCGAACCAATGGAGGCTCGAGATCCAATCAAATGGACTCCTGAAGTCAACGAAGCCTTTGAGCAGGTAAAACAGGTTTGGAGGTAAGCAAAGACCAATTGCTTATTACTCCACAGAACTGGATCCTGTAGCACGAGGACTGCTATGCTGTCTACAAGCTGTAGAAGCAGCAGCATTAGCAGTAAAAGCCTCACAAACCATAGTGTCATACCAACCATTGACACTGATGGTACCACATGTAGTTTCTGTATTACTACTGCAAACAAAACATACATTCTTGTCACCAGCAAGACAGCTGAGCTGTATGGCGACTCTACTAACAGCTCCTAATCTAACAATTGTAAGATGCACCACACTTAATCCGGCTACCTTGCTGACAACTGCTGAGGATGGAGACCCTCACGATTGTATAGCTGAAACATCTAGGTCTGTGGCAGCACGCCCCGGGTTAATGGACACACCCATTCATGACGCAGAAGTAACATTCTATGTGGATGGATCCTGAAAAAAGAATGACTTCAACAGGGTAAACCAATAACGCATGGACCATTGATACTGGAACTGATTGTGGCATTACAGAAACCCAAAACACTGACGAGATGTAAATGTGCAGCACATACGAAAGGAACAGATGAGACTCTGCTGCAAAAGAAGCAGCTGCAGACACTCAGGGAGTGTTTAAAGAGATTGATTGCGTCACTCTCAATTACACTCTCTTGAGAGACATGCAACATGAAGCAGGGGTACCAGAGAAAAGGATGTGGGGCAACCAAAAATGTACTGAGAACAAAACTGGCCTGTGGGTGGGACCAGAAAAGAAACCTGTATTACCGAGATCTTTGTTTACCATAGCTGCAGAGTTGAGTCATGGCATATGTCATGTCTCAAGAGGAGGGATGGTAGATATGATAAACAAATGTTATACAACGTTTGGATTTACAAACTACAATTTTTTTTTTTGTAAAAGGTGTTTAACATGTTTTGACTATTTTAATCTTGGATGGTGGATTTCATCCACCTCACACCAAGTGAGGGGAAAAAGAGCTGCTTAGTAATGATTGACCCATTCTCAGGTTGGGTAGAAGCATACCCTACCTCAAAAATTGATGCACAACTGTGGCAAAAATAATTTGTAGAGAAATAATACCTAGATGGGAAAAGCCTATCACCTACCCCAATTTGGAGATAGAATATCAGAGGATAATCCCACATTGGCAGAGTATATGAAGAAAATGTTATCTAATAAACAAGAAATGTGTAAACTCTTACAGCGGGAATACCAAAAGAAAAGCTGCAGGTCGGGGACTGGGTACTGATTAAAGATCCAAGGCACAAGGCGTGGCATCAACCAAAGTGGAAAGGGCCGTATCAGGTGCTACTAACAACTCCAACAGCAGTAAAGATTGCTGAGCAATCCACCTGGGTGCATCTGTCCCACTGTAAAAATGTAACAAAGGGTGAGTAGGTACCTAAAACAGTTGTGCTCAGAAGGGAGAAGTCCGGCTACTGTCTCAAAACCGGTGAAGCAAACAACCCTCTTACTGGGATTTAGACACAGCTATGGCGAACCTCCAGTGGGGGGCAGTGGGGTCTTTGACCATATTGATGATAATCACGGTATAAGAGGGAAGAGATTTCTAAAAGCACAGCACAGAGCGTAAACAAGACCAACTGTTATGTATGCACACATCTAATGTAATGTAATGTAATGTAATGTAATCTACACTCTAGCCTTTGGGTAAACTAAGCATTGTGAGCAGATTAGTGGTAGGAATGGACAAGCAGTGTTGGGCTGAATGGCTTGTTCTCGTCTTCCCCTTATGTTATGTTATGTTATGTTATCTACCGGCATCATCCGTAGCACCAAGGGTGACTGTGGACCAACCCCCGGGAATTGGAATAAATGTGTCCTGGACTGTAACATGTGCCATAGGGCTCTCAACTCATACAGGAACACTTAAATACTTTGACCCAACCCACAAAATTACAATCAAAGTGAACTGCTACGAATATACTGACGGGAATAAATTGCACTGATTGACAAGGTTTATTACAAACCTCACAACAACATTTGATTACGCCCATTATGGTAGTACCATATACCCCGCATAAGACCTTTATAAAATGTGTACGAGGGAAGGGAACAGTCCCGGTGGGGGAGACATCCAAATGCGATGGGACAGTGTACTCCTACTATAAGAATAGAATCACCGGAACGCCCTTAAAGGAGACAAGGTGTTCCACGTTAGCACCTACAGAAAACGGCACTAGGGCAGTGGATGGGTGGTACTGGCTTTGCGGACACAATGTGTACATAGCTCTGCCTAAGAAGTGGCATGGAACTTGTGCATATGTAATGCTAACTGACAATACATGGGTAATAAGCGCTGAAACACAGGGTCGTGCAAAAAGATCCTTAGAGGATAAGCATGATGCAATATGGGGAAGTAATGTTCCAGAAGATCACAAACTTTGGAGTGCAGGGAACAAAGCGGTTCTTCGTTTTTTTCCCCAAATGGGGGTGGGAAAATGTATGTTAAGGGTAGAGACAATAAACTACCGCCTGAGTGCATTGATCAATTTCACACTGAATAAAAGGGAAAAAAAAACGAGTTAACTGCACTTAGATGAATGACAATTCAAAATTGTATGGTCCTGGACCTCATGAATGCCTCCAAGGGAGGAGTATGCCACATAATTGGAACTGCGTGTTGTACCTACATACCTGATAACGATGCGGATGGTAAAACCATAGATCAAGCTATGGAAGGTCTTAAGAAATTAGCCCTGGCCCAACAAAAAGACCTGATGACTGATGATGATCACCCAAATGATGCAAAGTACCCCAGCGTATCAGGCTTTGGCCCTGGAGGAGAGGGAAACTGATGAGTATGACAACCTAGAGTCTGAAGAAGGACAATCTGACTCTGGGAATGAAGAGATAATTGATCCTCCAGACTATGACGATACTGCCATGGCCTTGCAAAACTTGTTTAAAGATGTTTAAGCTTCTGCATTGAAATAAACTTGCTACGCGCAAAATGTGAAAGTATTTTATGACTATATGGGATAAAATCATAAAAAGGAGGGATTGATAGAGAAATTCTGTGTTTAAAAATTGTTTCTGAATAACTTCACATCCTTGTACTGTTTCTTAGGACTGTTTTTGCAGACAGCTAGCTAAACCGCCACAGTCGAGGTCAGAGCAGTGTGCCTTGCCAAAAGATACGAGGTTCTCCCAGAGATGGAAAAATACTGGTGTGTGGGCGAGGCTAAAGCATTTGTCTAAGGATAAACTTGTGTATAAGAAGTGTTCTCTCCGGAAATGATTTGTTCATTTGCCTGGCAGAGAGGCGGTGAACCCCGAATGCATTTGGTTGAATAAACTCTGTTGAATATTGGTTGAATGTTCTGTTTTCTCATTTGGTGCAAGTGTTCTCTATTCACTTTGTAGGTCTTCTGAATTTTGTGAACCTAACAACGTCACCCGGACACATTTTGGCATGACAATATCGTACATGAATCAACCAACACAATGATCAGTATTCACCCCTACCTTTTTTTTTTTTTTTTTTACATTCAAGAGTGAAACTCAGTGACAAAGTCCCTGAAACGGTCAAGTCGGGAGCAAACCCGCACCGGCCGGGAATGGGGGAAGCTGCATATCAGAGGCTCCAACCCCTGTGGTGGGCAGCAGGGCAGCTGATGCATCCAGCCACTCTGCAGAGAAGGCTGGGGGGTTAGGAGTGTCAGTGGCTGACGCTGGTGGAGCTGACACCTTGCGGAGATGGCTTGCATGCCACCTGGAATCATCGGTAAGGCAGAACGTGGCAGGCTCGAGTTGACTGTGGATCTGTATGGGTGATAACCAAAAGGAGTTGAGCTTGTGATCACAATCAAATCGTCTAATTCCAACATGACGAGCTAGCATTCTTGACATTCCTTGAGTAGCCTTCACGTTTGCTAGCTAGTGTAAAAGACTAATCTAGCTACTTCAAAATAAATCTAACACAATCTAACATTGGTATGCTAGCTAACGTTGTTGGCATGCTAGCTAATCCCGTTGGCATGCTAGCTAACACTGTTAGCATGCTAACGTTAGCTAATGTTGACATGCTAGCTAACGTCACCAACAGTGTTTATGCTCAACTCATGTGGGTAACGTTACAAGAGGAGTTCATTTCACAGATAACAGGCCATAACATTATCTATTGCTAACAAGGTGGTAGCTAGCTGGTCTAGCTAGCTGCTATGTTGACTTTATCCTAAAATTGTGGGGTTTTTCTAGGCTGAATATTAGACTGAATTGCGTGAAGGCAACGTTGGTATTACAAGTACATTGCGATGACGTCACCCGGACACATTTTGGCAATCGTAGATAACGGTTGCCAAAATCTGTCCGGGTGGTGACCTCATCCAATCGTGGGATGGACTAGCTTGCTATATGAACTTACTGTAGTACCCACAAGTCATACCATTGACTAGTTGATTTATTTCATACACACAATCATTTTAAACCTTGCAGTGTTATTTGTTGTATACATAGCAAGCTAGTCCATCCCACAATTGGATGAGGTGGTGTAACATAACTCAGTAATTCAGAATACTGTTGCTGGGATTTAAATCCATCCATGGCTATATTATACACTCTGTGTAAATAAATACCCATTGCTTTGTAACCTACCTGCTACCTGTCCTATCTTCATGTCACAGCCACCCTCCATGTTTCTTAATCTGTTGTCAGTATCTGTCATGCCGTCATGCCCTATACCTGTAGTTTAAGGGTAGTGTGTATCCAAGTCCATGGTTGTGGATATCAAGCTGTGGATGCTGTCAGATATAGCTAGTAATCACAACTCACTGCACCATTTATATTCATTATTATAACTTCAAAGTTTACTTAGATCACAGTTTTCTTATATATCAGACACAAGTTGTATTTTCCTACCTGACATGTTTCGACGGCAATACTTCCGTCTTCGTCAGAGCTGTCACTGGATGGTATGTGACGTGTCTTAACCAGCTGATGTTATTTATAGAGGCGTGGTCATCCTGTCAGATTTGACAGGACGACCACGCCCCCCGCTGTCATTTCGCCGTTTGAGAACGCTGCTCCAGGTGGTGGAAAGCATGTATGCCCCCTCGTCCCGGTTCATCGTCCTTTGCGCTCGCTTTCTAATTTCCACTGCCTCCATAATCCAGCGCTGATGTTTGTTGTCCTGGGTGCGGATGACTTTGGCCTTATTCCAGTCCATGATGTGATTCTCCCGTTTGCAGTGATCTGTGATTGCCGATTTGAGATTTTCTTGTAGTGCCCGTTCCTTTATAGCCCGTGTCTGTCTTGTTGCTGTCTCCTTCTCGCATTCCTTTTGGTGCTCTTTTTTGCGGGTGATGAATGACCGACCTGTTTCTCCTATGTATGATTTATTGCATGATTGACATGGTATTTCGTAGATGATGTTGCATTTGTTGTCCGGGTTGATTTTGTATTTCGGGTGCACTAATAATTGTCTGAGTTTTATATGTGGTTTGACTGGTGTACTGATGTGACGTTTTTTCATGGCTCTCTGTATGCGTTCCGTGATGCCTCTGATGTATGGTAGTGTGACCACGCCTATGTTTTCAGTTTTGTTGTCCTGTTTCTTTTTTCCTGTGCCGGTGTGTTGTCTTTGTTGTACTTGCCGTTTTCCCTTTTCTATGGCCCAGTTTGGATAATGACAGGTTTTAAGAGCATTATGGATGTGCTGTTCCTCTTGTTTTTTGTCCTCCTCGTCCGTTACTATGCCGCCGCGGTCGTACAGTGTCCTGACTACTGATAGTTTGTGCGTTGTGGGATGTTCTGATGTCCATAACAAATATTGGTCCGTGTGTGTTGGTTTCCTGTATATTTTGATTTTGATGCTACCGTCATTTTCGTGATATATTTTAATGTCCAGAAAGGCTATGGATTTGTTTGTTTCCTCCTTGTGTGTGAATTTTATTTGTCCAGTGTCGTCCATGGTGTTTAGGTAATCCGTGATGTCCTGCGTGTGTCCCAACTTGACCTTCTCCAAGATGTCGTCTACATACCTTTTCCATAGGGTGGGTCGGCAGTGCTCAGGTGCAGATGTTATGGCCTTGGCTTCCAGGTTTTTCATAAAAAAGCCGCACATTATGGCCAACAGCAGGTCCCCTATAGCAAAACCTTCTTTCTGCCGGTATATTTTTTGTCTGAACCGAAAATAAGTGGATGTGGCTACAAACTGCAATAACTGTGAGATGTCCTGTGGGGTGAGATTGGTGCGTTTTTTGAGTGTTTTGTCTGCTGCTAACCTTTCCTGTATTATTTGTAATGTTGCCTCAATCGGTGTTCTGGTGAAGAGTGATACGACGTCGTGGGATATAAATATTTCGTCTGTTTCTACTTTTATTGTTTTGAGTTCCTGTGCTAGCTGTCTTGCGTTTTTACAGTGCTGATCTGTTAGTCCTAAGAGGGGTTTCAAAATGTCTGCAAGGGATTTGGATAGATTGTAAGTTACTGAACCGATGCTGTCTACTATGGGTCGTAGGGGGGCTCCTGGTTTGTGTATTTTCGGTGTGCCATATATCCGAGGGGTGATACTGGCGGTGGGAATTAAATGATTGTATGATTGTTTGTCTATCTTATTGTGATTTAACAGCGGTTTCAACAGGGTCTTGAGCCTGCCCTTCTTGGTTTCAGTTGGGTCCTTCTTCAGTACTTCATATGTGTTTTTGTCTTCTAACATGTACATCATTTGTCTTTCATATTGTTCTGTGTCCAGGATAACAGTAGTTCTTCCTTTGTCAGCTGGTAGGATTGTGATGTTTGTGTTTCGTTTTAGTGTATCTATGGCCTCTGCTTCTTTTTTATTGATGTTGCTGGGTGGTAATTTGGCTGTTTTGAGGATTCCTGCTATTTCGTTGCGTAGTGCTGCTTTTTCTCCTTGGTCCTGTATTTTTTGACACGCTAATTCCGTTGCTAAAATGAATTCCTCATGCGGGATTGGTGTTATGGCAAAGTTTAGACCGCGTGATAGTACGCTGCGTTCTGCCTCTGTTAGCTGATGTTTTGACATGTTGCATATCCATTTGTCCGTTATTTTACTGTCGCGCTGTTTGTTACCTTTCTTTAGGTAACATTAGTTTCTCTCATTTACTGATGTGCCGTATTTTTGTTTTTATGAATTCTTTTTCGTGAATTCTGTTTAAGTGATCTTTTACCGTCTCTACCATTTCATTGTCGAAATGGAATCTGTGTTTTGTTTCCTCCATTTCCTGCTTCGCCTCGGTTTCCAGATTAGTTATTTTGTTTGCCGTGCATCTGATCCTTTCTTTGACCAACGCCATCCGCACTTTCTTGACCATCCGTTCCGCATTTTTAGTTGGGATCGGGTTTCTGATGTTTAAGCTGGGAGGTACGACTCCTTCATCTCGGCAGCGGAGATTGAAACGTAAGTGGTTTCTCTGGCGCGCCCGTTTTTTCTCAAGATGTTCCAAATGCTTTCCACCACCTGGAGCAGCGTTCTCAAACGGCGAAATGACAGCGGGGGGCGTGGTCGTCCTGTCAAATCTGACAGGATGACCACGCCTCTATAAATAACATCAGCTGGTTAAGACACGTCACATACCATCCAGTGACAGCTCTGACGAAGACGGAAGTATTGCCGTCGAAACATGTCAGGTAGGAAAATACAACTTGTGTCTGATATATAAGAAAACTGTGATCTAAGTAAAACTATAGACACTATGAACTTAATTGAACTATTACGTTCAAAGTTTACTATCGGAGTAATGATGGCTATGGTCTCATGAGCCTCTAAACCTCTGCTTTGAAGACAGCAAAGACAACCATAGTTTTTTTCATGGTTCACAATTTATACGTGTTCACACAGCAATAATACAGGATCATTTTTTTAATTTGTAGTGTATGGTAGGTGGGTGATGGGAGATCTAATGACATCCATGCAGCATCTTCAACACCCAACTTTTCGGTCTCCTTTAGGGCTACACCAACTACATTTTTACATTTACATTTTAAGCATTTAGCAGACGCTCTTATCCAGAGTGACTTACAAGATGTGCATTAATACATGGTAGGAACAATCATAGTTAGCGCACAAGATCAGTGCAGGAATACAGCAATAGACATCATTGCAGGCATCTGCGTACCATACCTGTAACACCGGGATGTTTTTTTTTTTTTTTGAGTATATTGTTGAACAAGTAAACAGTGGTGAAGACAATTTAGCTAGATGGACAGAGTTCAGTGGTAGTGGAGTCTGAAGAGGTGGGTTTTGGGTCTCTTGCGGAAGATCGCAAGTGATTCCGCAGTCCTGACCGATTGCGGAAGGTCGTTCCACCAGCGAGGGATCAGGACAGAGAAGAGGCGAGACCGCGAGGAACGGCTGCCAGGCGCCCGGAGGGAAGGGACAGTCAGTTTACCAGAGGGGTCTGGGAGGTGTGTAGGGAGTGATGAGTGACTGGAGGTATGGGGGAGCAGTACCTCTGGCCGCTTGAAAAGCAAGCACCAGTGACTTGAATCTGATGCGTGCTGCGATGGGGAGCCAGTGCAGAGAGGAGAGTAGAGGGGTGACGTGGTTGAACTTTGGTTGATTGAACACCAGACATGCAACAGCATTCTGGACTAGTTGCAATGGCTTGATTGCGCAGGCCGGTAGGCCTGCCAGCAAGGAATTGCAGTAGTCCAGACGTGAGATCACCAGGGCCTGGACCAGGAGTTGAGTGGCCTCTTGGGTAACTACCTGCTACACCTTGGAAAAAGGGACAGAGAAAGGAAAAGACAGAGCGTCTGGGTGGGGAGAGAAGGAGAAACTATGAGAGAAAGCTGTCAGTGGGCAAAACAATGGCCTGCTTTAGTGAAAAGCCCTCTCACCACAGCAAGGTACAGGCCTAGAGAGGGTTATTAAATTTGTATTGCCCCAGTTTCATCTCATCCCCTAGAATCTTCCTTGTACAATAAAACAGTACAGATATTGTATTGTATTTGTATTGATTTGTTCTTGCACTGGTACTTTAGCAGTGGTTATGCTCTTGGTTACTTGTTTAGTAGGGAGATGTACTTATGATTTCTGGTGACTAGCAGTTCTCTTGACTACCTACGTTAAATACACTTATTGTAAGTCGCTTTGGATAAAAGTGTCTGCTAAATGACTGTAATGTAATGTAATGTAAATAAATATTGGCATACTCTATTGGACAAGAGGAAGTAAAACATTCACACTAAAAGAGAATACTGAAAGAGAACATGGTGGGAAACAAGTCAAAAGTGTAGAACTCACCAATCATGTACCAAGGTGAAACAGGCTTGATGCTCTTATTTTTTATTTAAACCTTTATTTAACCAGGAAGTGTCATTGAGATTAAAATCTCTTTTTCAAGAGAGACCTGGCCAAGGTAGCAGCAGTAGGCCTACACAATAGTTACAGACAATACAACAGTCAACGGTACATACAACAATACACAGAGACGGCTATTCAGTCTGGAGGAAACATGGCATCTCAAAAACATTTACATTCCTCAGTTACAATGTCTTGTATGAGACTTTTAAAATCACCCAGAGGTATGAGTCTTCAGTTCAGGTGCCTCGGTCTTCACCTTCTCGAACTTCTGGCAAGGCATACAGGTACGGACCTTGAAATGAACAGTAAAGTGCAAGTTGAATAGAAATGAATGTGTGGTCTTTAGCCGTGTGTAAAATATGATCTTGCTACAGTTTGTAAAAGATTAAAAAAATATGCCCAGTTTTCCACATCATTCACGATGCCATGCCAGAAGAAGCGCTGATTGATCATCCCCAGCATGCGCTTCATTCCGAAGTGGCCGGCGTGGACCTTGGTCAGCACTGCCTCCTTTTCCTCGTCCGACAGGATGATCCTCCTTGTTGGCATTCCATCCTTGGGCCTCAAATACATGCAACCGTCTAGAATATCAAAAAAGGATTATAGACTGAGAACAATGACTTGTTAAAAAATGTACATTATTGCTTTATGGATATGCATTCCCTGACTGGCTGGATACTATGGACCTGAGCCAGCTCAGAGGGAGCTAAGACAGTTTGCTTTAGTGCCCAGACATTTCTCTTGGACAATACAGTTTACAGTTATACAGTTCACTTATTTTGTGTCTATTTTTGCCTGTTTATTACCAATTCCTAGCTTTTTTGCCTTTTATTCTGTGTCTATTTTGTGCCTTTTGTTGGTTGCTGCTGGCACACCAAATTTCCCTTCAGGGATCAATAAAGTATCTATCTATATATCTATTTATCTATCGTTCTATCGATCTTTCTTTAACCCTCTGAGGTCCGTGCTAAGCTTTTAGATGTTTTTTGATTTTGTCATGGTCTGATATTTATCTCAATTTCATCAATTGAACACACACTTACTCCAAAGTGTTTGATATTTTTATTTGAAGGACAATCACAGCTACATTTGTATGCCATCAATAGTTTGGTCAGTATCATATGCAGCTTGTAAATAGATCTACAAACACACAAGTTAAAAATAGTAAATTTTTCTGCTGTCACAAAAGTTGTGAAAGCACACACTAAACTATAGTGACGAATTGTTTTGCCAATGTGCGTTTGTTCATAAAGGTCTTGGTTATGTAAGGGTGTGAAAACAGTTTAGCACATCTGAGATCTAAATAGCTAAAAACCTGTTTTTATCAGAACTGGTCACATTTATTTCAGGCTGTGGGAGGGCTAAATGCTAAATACCTGAATATTCATCATTCATTGTCCACACCTCTAAGATCTGTCAGATGGGCCATCTCACTGGGCCATCAGTGTTATATTCTGAGTTCCTGTTCTGTTGTTTTTTGGTCTTTGTTTATTTTTCATTCAGTCCTTATTCATTATTCTTTATCTAGTATTGCATTTTCCCTGTTCTGTCACGTTCTGCTCCCTGTCTGTCCTTGTTCCGTTTATTTCGAGATCCACTCCTTGTCTTGTCATGCACTTCGGGAGTTTATACTTTTTGGGGGTTTTCCGCCTTCGCTTATTATCTCGTTTTCTTCCTTCTTACTTTCTAGATTGCACTTTGTATATATTAGGTAGATGTGTATAGTACTAACCAACTAATCTACTAACGTTAGGGATTTAGATTAAGTTACTAACACGCGGAATATGTTTGGCGTCACAAGACGCGGAATTCATATATTTTCACGAGTATTTGAAAACAAGCGAAATAAATAACATTTTAGGCTGTTTGAAAAGTATTCTTCCATAGATCTTGTGTGCATATTGCAATTTGTTACGTTGCAACACGCGGAATATGTAGTCACAAGACGCGGAATTCATATATTGAATATATATACGAGTATTTGATAACATGGCAAATCAAATATAGTTACTTACTCTTCGTCAGTTATTGTCTTCGTCGCTTTTCATCAATACTCTCAAACACTGCAGCGCAGAAAATCTTTCCATCTTGAATAAAATTGTATCTAAAATCTTGCTTCAAATTGTCGGGACAGTTTGTGTTTACGCCGGCGTTTTCACACATGGCCCCAAGCCCCTCCCCACACACCTCGCCGAAACTCGCCCCTAGTTACCATGTCAATAGAAGGGGGACGTTACTACCAGGTAAAAAAAGAGAGTAAAAGGCAAGGTTTACTTTTGGTCTAATTAACCTAATTTAAAAAATCCCATTTGATTTGCCAGTGCTCAAATCGGAAAGTCGCGATTCTAAGGTTTCTGTCAATGTTTTTGTCGCGTGTGTATGATAAAATATCGCGAAGTTAGAAATAGTAATATACTTTTATTGCTGCTGGGAGCGGCGCCGCTCCCGTCGACCTCAGGGGGTTAACAAATCTTACCCTGAAGCATGTATTTCTCTGCCCCTCTCCAGATAGAATTCTTCTTCCCCTCAGAGACACCCTCCTGGTACTTCTCTGCTCTGGACAGATAGAAAAAGATGTCCCTATCTGCCATATCTATTATTATTATTATTATATTGTCACACGCCACGTGACAATCCCCGGACGGAATAGAGCAGTCTGGAAACGGGTGGAGTTTTCGGTCTACGGACCGGATTCTTTATTGCTTTCTTTGGGAAATGTTCTCTGATCCCGACACGGGCAGAGAACTAGACCGGGAGTTCTTTTAAACAAATAAACAAAATTAAATCTGTCCGTCGCCCTCACGGGTTTGGGACACAAAACCCATAAACTTAAAACACAACAAAACTATCAAACAATAGGCTAACCGGAACCTTTCCAGTTCCCGGTTTCCTTTTACAACGCTTTTTTCTTTCTTTCTTTCTTTCTTTATTTTCTTCTCCTCGGTCTCCCACGCCTTTTCTTTCTTGTTCCAGCCACCTACTGAAGAGAGCAGAGCAGTTTTAAAGCACACCGATGTGATTAGCAACACCAGACCGGTGCGTGCGTTGGCTGCTCTGCCAGTAGGCGTGGCCGCTAATCGCATTGATCCACTGCTGAGACCGACGCCTTCCACATATATGTTAAACAGCTAACAATTTTTATTTCACTAGCAAGCAAGCAATACATGATTAGCTAACTAACTAGCTAACACTAGCTAGTGCTAGTGATGCTAACATTAGCTAGTTAGTTTCAATAAAAGACTAAACAACTAGCTACTTCAAAATGAATCACTAACACAATCTAAAATCTAAAATGATTAGCTAACTAACTAGCTAACACTAGCTAGTGCTAGTGATGCTAATGTTAGCTAGTTAGTTTCAGTAAAAGACGAAATGACTAGCTACTTCAAAATGAATCACTGACACAATCTAAAATCGAAAACAATTAACAATATAAGCACAGTAGCCTATAAAAAAGTGTATTTCTGTCCAGGTTATTTTCCTTACTACAGCATATACGGTAATGCTGGACCATGTGGTTGCTACGCATGCAGTAGTGGGTGGAGCCATGAACTCATGTGTGTCGTGGCTAGAAAGTTTCAATAAAAAGCAAGCTACTAAATGTGAACGTGGTGTCCCAGTTCTCTCCTTCAAACATACTAACACAGAAATATGATAAACGCACAGGGGGGACACTACATTTGATAATTTGCATTTTAAGCATTTAGCAGACGCTCTTAACCAGAGCGACATACAAGATGTGCATTAATACATGGTAGGAACAATCATAGTTCACTCAATAGATCAGTGCAGTAATACAGCGATAGACATCGTTGTAGGCAGCTGCATACAATACCTGTAACACTGGGAAGGAAAAGGGTAGTCATTTAAAAAAAAAAAATGTATACAAAAAAGAAATGAGGAGTAAGCAGGGATACATATACAAAAACTACTGGGCAAGTAGGCAGCGGTGATGACAATTGGCTAGATGTGCAGAAGTGGTAGTGGAGTCTGAAAAGGTGGGTTTTGAGTCTCTTGCGGAAGATCGCAAGCGATTCTGCGGTCCTGACCGATTGCGGGAGCTGACTGGTCAAGGAGGAGGAGGACAAAGCTAATAATTAAAATCTTTGAAAAAAAGTTTGTGCTGGAGCTTGAGAGCTTGGTGTAGGGATATTGAGGACCGTGGCCTCGGTTGAAACACTCCTGTTGCTTAATGGCTGAGAAGGCTGTGCTAGGTAATGGGGTGGGTATACCAAAGTAACAGTGGCCTAACCATGGCTTTGGTTGACCACCCTTGCCTTGTTTTTTAGTATAAGCCTGTCCCAGGTTTTGTTGTGTGGATACTGTTTCGGTTTAATCCTCAGGCCCTGGGGCACTGGCACTAGACTGGTTCTAGTGCCACCAAGTCATTGGGGATACCAGAGTACCAGTGGCATGACCACGGCTTTGGTTTAATCAGCCCACCTTTTTTTTAAATGGTCAAAAAATAGACTAAAATTATACAAAGCATCAATTGTAGCTGTGCAGATGGCAAAATCTGAAAAATCTATTACCCATAATTCCTAGCGGGACCTTTAGGGTCATCAAGATCAAAAGGTCACGTACCCACCTGTCAAAAGGTTTGATTGATTACTTAAGGGTCAAAGGTGACATTCCTAAGTGACGGTTACATAAGCAATATGATAATCATGGTAATATCTCTTACCCATCTCTTAAGAGGGATAAAGTGGAGATTTAGTCATGTTCTTTGCCTTCAAAGTGTGGGTGAAATTGTGCTACGTCAGATTAATCTGGGCTTTGTTGATGTTTTTCCCTGTCACTCCAGCAGACCCTTTAAGAGGACCTGTGTCTAGCTGCAGTACTCTAGGTGCTTCCTGTCCTAAAATGACTGTTCCAGGATCATCTACCCATGATCCCAACATCAGCCAGTCAGCGTAAAACATGGATACCCAAGTGATTGGATTGTTATGAATCTGGCTATGAATCTTCAGTCAGAGCTCAAATACTTTATTTAGATAAGCAAGTCAAAACTGAGGACAATATTGGTAAAGACTTCACATTTGTCAAAAGGAGGCATCAAACGTTTCAGAGAAAGAATTTCAAAAAGCAAGTGCAAACTTTATTTTGTCCTACGTTCCTAAACCTTACAAGTAAATACATCACATCAGCACACCAGAGTTTAAATAGCCCTGGAAATTACTAATCAGTTTCACCTGGGCATATTCCAATAGATTTGTTTTGTAAATGTACAGCAGGATCTCAAGGTCGCAATAATAAACATACACACATACTACTACAACATATGTAAAGTCAAGGCCTTTATTGATTGTCGACAATTAATTAAAGTAATCTAGATGTGACCACAAAATCAACTGAGGACTTGCAGTGCCTTGCAAAAGTGCTCAGACCCTTGGAAAGTTTTCAAATGTTGCTGAATTACAAATGATACATTCACTTTTTTACTAATGGTCTAATGGTTAAGAACCTTGGTTTTATTATTGATCAGGACCTTACATTTGACACTCATATTAAAAACATTTCCAGAGTAGCTTTCTTTCACCTAAGAAACATAGCTAAAATTTGGCACATTCTGTCATTAGAGGATGCAAAAACCTTGATGCATGCTTTTGTCGCATCGAGGCTAGACAATTGTAATGCCTTATTATCCGGCTCCTCTAGTAGCTCTCTAAAGAGTCTTCAACTAGTACAGAATACAGCGGCACGTATTTTGACTAGATCCAAGAAGTATGAGCACATTACTCCTGTGTTAGCATCACTACATTGGCTTCCTATTAAATATCGGGCTGATTATAAGGTACTGATGCTAACTTTTAAAGCAGTGAACGGACTTGCACCTTGCATCTGACCGAAATGATTGCCCCCTATAAGCCGACATGACTGCTTCGTTCAGAAGAAGCCGGCCATCTATTACTCCCTAGAATTTTGAAAAGCACAGCTGGTGGTAGAGCCTTCTCTTTTAGAGCTCCTCTGTTGTGGAACGGTTTACCAAGGCATGTTAGGGATTCGGACACAGTTTCAATTTTTAAGTGTAGATTAAAACATATCTTTTCAGCCTAGCCTACTGCCAAACATAGTCTAGGTGGAGAGATGGAGAAGGCCGTGCCCTAGTGTCTTATGGAGTGAGAAAATTTCAATACTGTCACCTCCTCAACGTGTTACCACCACTGTTATGCTGGTTATCCATGATCAGGTATGGATGGTTTGGAACTCTCTCATGGCTGCGTGTATTCTCTGTCCCTCTCCTAATAGGTATGCTGCCATAGCTTATACCTGTCGGGGCTATCTGCATATTTCCTATGCTTGTGCTCCCCTGCTCTTACATAATGCTACTGGCTATAGCACTGCTTTTTCTTCTGACTGCATGTTCTCTTCTCTGCCTCGGCCTCTGACCCTAGATCCTGCGAGAAGTGTGAGCTGCCCCCATCAACCCTTACCCCCACGCCAACCCCAGTTCCTTGATCTGGACCCTCTCCACGTGGTTTAACTCCCTAACTCAGGAGGGGCAAAGTCATTCAGCCCTAAGTCACCTTGGACTGACCATAACATGGTCTTTTTTGGACACATCCTGTGCCGGCCAGAAGAGGATGGGCTCCCCCCCTTTTAGTCTGGTTCCTCCCAAGGTTTCTCCCTATCAAGGGAGTTTTTCCTTGCCACTGTTGCCTTTAAGCTTGCTTTTGGGGGGGTCTAGGCCTGGGTTCCCCCTCTGTTAAGCATTTTGTGACAATTCAATTGTAAAACAAATTTTAAAAAATTGCTTTTGATTAGATTTTTTTACATGTAATACATATATTTTTTCAAAACTGACATGCTCAAACGTAATTTTTAAGAAGAAGAAATTAGTTATGTCAGAAAATATTTAAAATATAAAATAATTATATGCTGCTTGTATAAGTATTCAGCATTAATATTTGGTCGTGGTACCTTTCACTGCAAATAACATCTTTGCACACTGGTTGGAGGTGATTTTCATCCAATCTTGGCAGAATTGCTCCAGTTCTCTTAAGTTGCTTGGACATCACTTATGGACAGCAATTTTCAAGTTGTACCACAGGTTCAGGTCAGGACTTTGACTGGGCCACTCAAGGACATTCACCTTTTTATTCTTGAGTTACTCCAATGTAGCTTTGGCCCTGTACTTTGGATCATTATCCTGCTGAAAGGTGAATTTTTGCCCCAGCTTCAGTTGTTTGGCAGACTGAAATAGGTTTTCTTGAAGTATCTGCCTGTACTTGGCTCTGTCCATTATTCCTTCTATTCTGTCAAGTTTTCCATTCCCTGCTGAAGAGAAGCATCCCCATAGCATGATAGTGCCACCACCATGCATCACTGTAGGGATTGTGTTACGTGGGGCATGGGCAGTATTAAGTTTGCACCATACATAACGCTTAGGATTTTGTCCAAAAAGCTCTATTTTAGTCTCATCTGACTACAAAACCTTTTACCACATCTTAGCTAGATGACTCACACACTCTCTAGCAAACTCCAGGTGGGCTTTGAGATGTTTTGTTTTAAGTAATGACTTTTTCCTGTCACCCTACCATTCAGGCCAATATTATGCAGTGCTGTTGATATTGTTGACCGATGCACTATTACTCCACTCTCAGCCACTGAACTCTGTAGCTCTTTTAGAGTCATTGTTAGCCTCACAGTGGCTCCCCTCACAAGCCTCCTCCTTGTTTGATCACTGAGTTTGGAGGGACGGCCTTTTCTAGGCAGGGTCTGGGTGGTGTGATGCAGCTTGCACTTCTTGATTATTGAGCCAGCAGTGATCACTGGGATATCCAAACACTTAGATATATATTTTTTGTATCCATCTTCTAATCTATCCCTGACTTTCCTGAGAAAGCTCTTTGGTCTTTAGTTTTGTGTCTTTCCTTCGAATTCATTTACATTTTACATTTTACATTTTAGGCATTTAGCAGACGCTCTTATCCAGAGCAACTTACAGTTTACATTTCTTTACAATCCATTTATACAGCTGGATATTAACTGAAGCAATTCAGGTTAAGCACCTTGCTCAAGGGTACATCGGCAGTGTCCCACCTGGGGATTGAACCTGCAACCTTAACGTTACAAGCCCAGCTCCCTAACCATTATACCACACTGCCTGCCTTTTCAGAACTCAGAACCCAACCTCACAAAACAGGTGTTTTCAATTCTGAAATTATGACAATCACAGTTATGGCACACAGAGAGAGGCCAATCAACTCATTATGTGGCTCATTGAGGTAATATTTAACTTACAGCTGCTAGAGCATAGGGTTTGAATACTTACGCAACCAACATATTATTTAATTTAATCTATATATTTTTTCACTCGTTCTTTTTTTTTTTTTTTTTTTACAAATGTGTGGAGTAGGTTGTATTTATATTGCAATTATATTACACAGATATTACTTCCTAAATGGAAGTTTCATATATTAAAGCTTGAAAGCAAAAAGTGACAATTGTGCAAAGGTCTGAAAACTTTTGCAAGGCACTGTATGTTTTGATGCACTGTATGTTTTCACAGTATGTCTGGATTCAGTCAAACTTGTTCCTTACCTTTGAGTCACAATTAAATGCAAATGTTTTATATTCACCAATACAGTTTGTTGAGTGTAGCATTAGCCACAATGAAAGGATGACAAACGTTATGGCAGGCTTTATTGTCCTCGTTTTCTTATGGGAGAGGAATATGATGTGCAAATATGCAGAGATATATTTATCTTACTTCAGTCTTGAAATGCTTATGGTTGTGCTTATTTTATACTATTTGATATATCAGACACAAATATTATGATATTAATATAAAAAATATTTGGAATGCCTATAAATGTTTTAAGCTATATGAGTTATGTTTTGCCATTTGTATGTTATTTGTACATTTTCAATAAATATTTTTCCCTGAGAAAGAGGTGCACAAATATTGAACAAAATGGCTCTCAAATCTCCCGAAGAGAAGTCACCATATTAAATCCAGGTCTGTTATCTGAAATTGAAGCCCCTTGAAAAACATGCAATCCTCTTTCAAATAGAAATCTCTTCCTGGCAAAAACCTGGCAGAACCTCATCACAGCTATTGTTATCTCACACTACCACCATGTTTCATATAGCATGTACTGAGATCAAAGTAGGTACTGCATACAACACTGTCTTAAACATTTACACTCAATGAACACCACCCACACTGGAATTGCGATTATGGGCATCCTCACATTTGAACAGAGGGCTAATTTTGGATGAGGTTGAATAACACATGAGGGAGAACTGGCTTCAGCACAGTGAAGATAAATATGCAGCAAGCTACATGCTTTCAGAGACAAAATGCTTTACAAAGATTTTGAATCAATGAATTTGGTCAAAAACTTTCAATCAAATCAAATCAAATCAAATCAAATTTATTTGTTTTGCACTTTTCACAAATGCATTGTCACAAAACGCTTAACAGAAGGGAACCCAGGCCTAGATCCCCCCAAAAGCAAGCCTAAGGTGACAGTGGCAAGGAAAAACTCCCTTGATAAGGAGAAACCTTGGGAGGAACCAGACTAAAAGGGGGGGCAGCCCATCCTCTTCTGGCCGGGACAGGGTGTGTCCAAAAAAGCTGTATCATGGTCAGTCCAAGGTGACTCAGGGCTGGATGACTTTGCACCTCCGAGTTAGGTAGTCAGTGGGGGGTGCTAAACCACGTGAAGGGGGTCCAGATCCAGGGACTGGGGCAGGTGACAGTATGGAAAGTTTCTCACTCCATAAGACACTAGGGCATGGCCTTCTCCATCTCCCCACCTAGACTATGTTTGGCAGTAGGCTAGGCTGAAAATATATGTTTTTATTCTAGACTTAAAAATTGAAACTGTGTCCGAATCCCTAACATGCTTTGGTAAACCGTTCCACAACAGAGGAGCTCTAAAAGAGAAGGCTCTACCACCAGCTGTCCTTTTCAAAATTCTAGGGAGTAATAGATGGCCGGCTTCTTGTGAACGAAGCAGTCGTGTCGGCTAATAAGAGATAATCATTTTGGTCAGATATATAGGTGCAAGTCTTTAAAAGGTAGCAGCAGTACTTTATAATCAGCCCAATATTTAACAGGAAGCCAATGTAGTGATGCTAACACAGGAGTAATGTGCTCATACTTCTTAGATCTAATCAAAATACGTGCCGCTGTATTCTGTACTAGTTGAAGACTCTTAACCCTCTGAGGTCCGTGCTAAGCTTAGAGGAGGTTTTTGATTTTGGCATGGTCTGATATTTATCTCAATTTCATCAACTTAACACACACTTACTCCAAAGTGTTTGATATTTTTATTTGAAGGACAATCACAGCTACATTTATATGCCATCAATAGTGTGGTCAGTATCATATGCAGCTTGTAAATAGATCTACAAACACACAAGTTATAAAGAGTAAATTGTTCTGCCGTCACAAAAGTTGTGAAAGCACACACTAAACTATAGTGACGAATTGTTTTGCCAATATGCGTTTGTTCATCAAGGTCTTGTTTATGTAAGGGTGTGAAAATAGTTTAGCACATCTGAGATCTAAATAGCTAAAAACCTGTTTTTATCAGAACTGGTCACATTTATTTCAGGCTGTGGGAGGGCTATATGCTAATTTCAAGAATATTCATGATCCACACCTGAGGCTTGTCCACACCTGTAAAATCTGTCAGATGGGCCATCTCTCTCTCAAAGGCCGCCAGACAAAGAGAAAAGCCATCAGAGTAAGCAATAGTCAGTGAGCCATGCAGAAAGTTTTTTTTTCATTTGGGAAGATTCATTGAAAACAAACTATATACAAAACATTCCAAATTAAAACATGGTGAGACAATTTGTTCTTTCACAGTCTTTGGTGCCACTTCTCAAAACAGTTTCTGGTCAACTGTAGACACAAGGGAACGTCACAAACCGCTGTTTCCCGACATCTTGCAGAGTACACATTTATTGCAACCAACAGAAGCCAATTTGCCAACATCCAGAGTGTTTGGCAGTGGACACAGGCACATGATCAAAAGTAGCCCGTTTTCTGGGTTTAAGATATTTATCGTTAAACGTCGGAAAACGAAAGCAAATCCGTGTCTTCGAAGACACGGAAAGACAAACAAAACAAAACCAACGAACAGGAACAAACAAATCAAAGTAAACAGGTAAATCACGTATCCAAAAAACGTGGTATAAACTAAACGCTGGGAATCTAAACAACAACAAGCACACGAACAAACAAGTTCTCGAGAGGCAAGAAACATTAATCACAATAGGTATTATCAAGCTAAGCTAGATAATGTCCAAGCGCCGAAACAGAATGCCAGCTGGTTAAATATCCTCCCGTTAATTATTCGCAGCAGTCGAATACTTTTCACGAGTATTTGAAAATATGGTAAATAAAATAAATATCAGCATACACCGTCTGTTGCTGGCAGCTCGCAACCGTAAACACAGACAAGATCCGATATAATGTCGGGACATTGTTTACGCTGCAATTTAACACACGGAATTCATATATTGAATATATATACGAGTATTTGATAACATGGCAGATCAAATATAGTTACTTACTCTTCGTCAGTTATTGTCTTCGTCGCTTTCCATCGATGCTCTCAAACACTGCAGCGCAGAAAATCTTTCCATCTTGAATAAAATTGTATGTCTGTATAAAATCTTGCTTCAAATTGTCGGGACAGTTTGTGTTTGTTTATGCCGGCGTTTTCACACATGGCCCCACGCCCCTCCCCACACCTCCCGAAACTCGCACCTAGTTACCATGTCAATAGAAGGGGGACGGTACTAAAAGGTAAAAACAGAGTAAAAAACAAGGTTTACTTTTGGTCTAATTAACCTAATTTAAAAATCCCATTTGATTTGCCAGTGCTCAAATCGGAAAGTCGCGATTCTAAGGTTTCTGTCAATGTTTTTGTCGCGTGTGTATGATAAAATATCGCGAAGTTAGAAATAGTAATATACTTTTATTGCTGCTGGGAGCGGCGCCGCTCCCGTCGACCTCAGGGGGTTAATACAAATACTAGAGCAGCCAGATAATAAGGCATTACAATAGTCTAGCCTCGATGTGACAAAAGCATGCATCAAGGTTTTTGCATCCTCTAATGACATAATGTGCCAAATTTTAGCTATGTTTCTTAGGTGAAAGAAGGCCACAATGTAAGTGTTTTTATGTAAGTCAAATGTAAGATCTTGATCAATAATAAAGGTTCTTGACCGTCAGACTTGATGCAACCAGGCAATCACCTGCATTTAACTGCAGATCCAACTTGTTCCTTAATTTTTTGGAGCCCAAGACCATCATCTCTGTTTTATCTGAATTCAAAAGCAGGAAGTTTACTGTCATCAAATTCTTTATATCAGAGACACAAGCCTCTAACTGAGTGAGTATTTCCCCTTGTTTCATTGATATATACAACTGTGTATCATCTGCATAGCAATGGAAATTCACATCATGTTTACGAATAACATTACCCAGAAAGTTGCAAGTATAATGAGAACAATAATGGTCCAGGCACTGAGCCTTGTGGAATACCATATTTAATTTGAGAGTAGTCAGAGAACTCTTAATTTAATTGCACAAATTGAAACCTGTCTGATAGGTATGAGTTAAACCATGAGAGTGCCCGTCCATGCAAACCAACCAGGTTTTCTAGCCTGTAAAGGAGAATCTGATGGTCAATAGTGTCAAAAGCAGCACTTATGTCAAGGAGCACTATAATAGAAACACAACCAGAATCCGATGCTAACAGTAAGTTATTTACAACTTTAATAAGTGCTATGGTTTGGTCTAAAACCTGATTGTAGTGTTTCATACAGATTATTTGTTTTTAGGAAAGCAGTTAATTGTTGAGCTATAGATTTCGCAAATTTTTTTGCCAAAAAGAGAAGATTTGAAATGGGCCTATAGTTCTTCAGATTGTCAGGATCAAGATTTAATTTCTTTAGAAGAGGCTTGATTACTGCCACATTTAAAGACTTAACGCAACCCAATAATAGGGATGTATTTATAATATCTAACATGGGCTGGCCTAGCACAGGCAAAAGCTCTTTAACTTGGCATCAGAACTAATGCTAAACATATTGCACTAGTTCTAGGAGGAAGCCATCATCGAATTCCTTACCGTAAATTTGTTTTCTTGATGGGAGAACAGAAAACCATGGGGTTGGAGTCCCTTCAATTATAAAATCCATGCAGATTCGACAAAAACCTAGGTTATGAATAAAATGAAAGTATTGCAGCCAATGTATTTGGTATTTTATGTGATCGTAGTGATTAAGTTATTTCGAGGGAGCAGAAGCGAGTGGAAGCGCGCCAGCGTTTCAAACAACGCGTGTAACAGGAACAGGAAATTACGTGTAACAAGATGTTACAATGTAACATACAATGCACTTAATAAACACATACTCAAATTCCACAAACACAAACTCATACATCTTTCACAAACACATACCCCTGCACACAAACACACTCATGCATGCATACAGACACACACAATCACATACACACACATAATTGCAAATTGATAAAAAATCACAGGGTTTTCAAATGGATCTTACACTTGAATTGAAACAAAATAAGTGAAGAGCATACCACTATGGTCATGTTGTCTAGTGTCAAGGGCAGAATGCCATTGACATCTCCACAGGAGTTTAATTGCATGACCTTTATATAAAATCTTATTTAGAGTGGATGCTCTTCAGTATATTACTTTCATCTGTGAATTTGACAAATAATTTGCCTGTAATGTTGATGCATCGGAAACTGTGAATGGAGGAACAAGTTGTGCCATTTTGAATGCAGCTGTTCTTGGGGAAATTAGCAAATGAAATGAAATGACTGCTGACAAGTGCAGGAATGGATCCAGTGCCATCTTAAGAGGCAGCAGCGAGCACATGCTGCATCGCCAATCCCATAAACATTTTTCAGGACGACAATCAATTCAACATGGGAACTTATTAATATTTCAGTGTACTTCCACAGACACACCAACGAAACCACTGTAAACCTGCATCCAAAATGTATGCTGCTGTATTTCAATCTTTGATTTAAAATAATGAGCTACGATATGAAGTTAGAGTTTATCAGTGAAATTTTGCTTGGTTTGTGTTTTTTTTCTTTTTTGAGATTCATGCTGACCCTTCCATTACTTTATTTATGTTCTTATTTATTCATGTTTGTTGGCTCTAAAGTTTCACATTGTTTATGTCTGTAAGACTCTGTTGCATTCTGTATGTTCTTGTCCATGTGTTCACAGATGCTGAAATGGACCCAGGCTGCACTGCGTCGTTCCTCTCCTATGTCCCCATTGATCAGTTTCATCTTGTGTGAGGGGTCATTTTATTTTATTTATTTTATTTTACTGTGCAATCAGTGTCATGCACAGGCTTTGTACAAAACAAGACAACTGATAAGCAGTCAATGCTGCACTGAATACTCCCGTTGCTGTGGTTTTCTCACCTTCCATTGCAAATGCACTCAGAAGCTGTGGTATTTTGAAAAAGGTAACTGTTATAGAAGTATGACGATTATCTGATTTGTGCTGCAATATCATTTTGTTCACTGCAAAGCCATCACAAATAGGCATGTTAAATAGCTGTACAGTATAAATGCAAAATGGAAAATCTGCACTTTCTGTGGCCAAATATCAATGTAAACGAGTGAAGCTTGTTGGTTATTGTGAGGGGGAATTCAATCGTATGTAGTTTACAAGTATACATTTTTCCTAGGTTTATATGAATCACATGTAGACATGAGGCATGCATGCGTCAGACATATATTTGCATAGGTTATATGAAAACTGCTGTAATAAAAGCTTTTGACACCAATCAATGAGGTTTCAAAAGTTTGCATATATGGATTCAAATGCTAGAATGATTGTGGCTAAAGAGTTGGATTTTACCTACAGAAAAGTGTATAGCTAGCTAAGTATTTTAACTTTTCACTTTGCAGTTTTTAGTAGCAAAAGTAGCAAGCCCAATCTCTAAAATGTTGTGGAATATTTATAAAGCAGTGGGGACATTTGAAATGTACAGTTCACCAATCACAGACATAGCTAAATGTCATGTCTAAAACATTCCCAGTGCTTATGAGCCTTTGTAATCATAGCCTTTTGAAACAGTTACAAAGGGTATGTACACATATGACAGAATACAAAATAGAGGAGCAGATTGAGAATTATGTATGCTGAATCCACTATTTACTTAGCTCTCCTTAGAGCTCCTTATATTGCTCTCCTTTGAGTGCCCAGATAGCAAGATAGCCTTAGTGCATATGGTTAAAGCAACAGGATTTTGTTGAGTTAGATTCTACTTAAAAATAAGTAACAATAAAATTGTCCAACTTCCACCTTTTAAGTTTCACTAAGAAATATTTGATGAATGTTTTTAACTTGCATTTGATAAATGTAAGAGGAACGTCTTGCACTATAGAGTACATATTATATGTTACAGTTTGTAAAATGTGGGCAGGATTGTACCTGAATTAATTAATGGGTATGTTTGACCCACAAATAATACATCTGCAAGTTTTTATTGTGTAAATAGTCATTTTATATTTCTACACTAACCACTAACTAGCCATTTTTAGATTTTCCAAATGAGTGAATATGCATTAAAAAGTTGCCAGAACAGTGAAGTTAGAATAAAAATGGTCTATTCTCTGAATCCAGTAGCCTTAACAATGAAATGCCATTGTTTAAAGTTCAGCACTCTGAATACTGAACACAATTGGTATTACGTGTTAAACCCCTCACTTATCCTACATGTAAAATATATTTATTTAATTGAATATAATAATTGCTACACAGGATACCAATTATCAATTAAATCTCCAAATTCATTGATAGGCAGAGCAAATTGGTGGATCAACCTTAAAATATACAACTCACAATTCAATTAAAATTAACAGCTGGTTTATTCAGTTACAACAGTTACACAAAATATTCAACATCCAAAAAAACAGCTATTAATTTTAATTGAATTGTGAGTTGTATATTTTGATGAAGGTTGATCCATCAATTTGCCATTGATATGCTGTTCTCATGTTGAGAATCGTGGCGATATCAAACTTCCGTTTTTATGGGGGGGTGTGACGGCCTCCAGGCCTCTCTACCTAACCTGTAGATTCTCTAACTTCATTCTATGATTCTCTATGATAATATCCCTAGTTTTTGCCCTGCTAGTTTGACAGAAGAAGTGGGGCAGAGGGGTCTGGCTGGGATGTAGGGTGTGATGAGTGTCTGGAGGTAAGGGGGAGCAGTTCCTCTAGCCACTTGAAAGGCAACCGCCAGTGATTTGAATCTGATGCGAGCTGCGATGGGGAGCCAGTGCAGAGAGGACAGTGGAGGGGTGACATGGGTGAACTTGGGTTGATTGAACACCAGACGTGCGGCAGCATTCTGGACTAGTTGCAGTGGCTTGATGGCACAAGCCAGCAAGGAATTGCAGTAGTTCAGACGTGAGATCACCAGAGACCTGGGCCAGGAGTTGTGTAGCCTCTTGGGTGAGGAACGGTCGGATCCTCTGGATTTTATGGAGGGAGAATTGGCAGGTCCAGGTGATTGCAGCGATGTGGCCCGAGAAGTACAGCTGGTCATCCAGGGTCACTCCAAGACTCCTGGCAGACTGGGACAGAGACACTATGAAGTGATTGAAGCATCAATCATCAGTTTCTAATTTTAGATGTTCCTGATGTTAGTTTAAATTCCATGTTGCTGATGTTGGTGTAATTTGACATGTTCCTAATGTTAGTGTAACTTGCATGTTGCTGATGTAGGTGTAATTTGACATCTTGCTGATGTTGGTGTAACTTCCATGTTGCTGATGTTGGTGCAATTTGACATGTTGTTGATGTTGGTGTAATTTGATATGTTCCTGATGTTAGTAAAACTTGCATGTTGCTGATGTTGGTATAATTAGGGTGCCTGCTTTGCAAAAGAGAGCACACTGCAGTGCGAAGCTCTATTGTTCTTTGCCTCCATACTTATTATTATTCTTCCGCCAAACTTTGGCACGCTACTAGTCTCGCAGCGTTGCCAGCACAGATACAAATACAGATACAAAAAATACATCAAAACGTGCGCCTCGAGCGGGAATCGTGTGCTATTACTTTTCTTAGCGATTGCACATGACGTTTTTGCACAAAGTGCGAAAACGTCCCTTTTTTGGGCCCATTGAAAATGAATGGGAAATTGTGAAAAAGTACAAAATTAGAAGTACTCTCTTTGTACTCTCTGTCCTTTTGGGCACTTTATTCAAAGTGAGGCCTATTTCAATGGAATTAACATTGGATGAGAGAGGACAAAAATGCCTACATGTTGGTGTATAAATTGTGCCTGTACAGTGGAAGGTGTGGGAGTAAGATGATAATGTTTGGAAGATTTAACATGGGAGTGAATGGAGTGGAATGTTCACAACTAGAGTGGGTGACGTCATAATGCCCTCTACCTTCAGCAGGTAGCAGAATGTATCAAAAATCTTCCAAACATTATCATCTTACTCCCACACCTTCCACTGTACAGGCGCAATTTATACACCAACATGTAGGCATGTTTGTCCTCTCTCATCCAATGTTACTTTCATTGAAATAGGACGCACGGTTTTTGAATAAATCGCCCAAAAGGACAGAGACTGCTGTCTAACAGTCCGATTCGCTCCCATGTTAAGTCAAAAAAAGAAAAAAAAGAATAGAAGGTGATTTATATTTTATCACAGTTCCTTTATTTTAAATCATACCGACACCATTCAAACTTTAAACGGGAGAGGACTACCTATAATAAGATGCCTTTTTTACAGAATGTTTATATATGCTGTATTTTTTAAACCAGAGCAGTTTCTATTTTGAAAGCGGCTTGATAAGCGTTGCAGACGAACGCGTTGCTAGACAATGATAGCGCCGACGGCTTAAGTTCACCAGCTAACACCAGCTGCTACATACAAAATGTCACACCGCTGCCATTGAATTTAATGGGTATAGCATGTTTCCGACTTGTTTTAAACGACTTTCCCGACCAATTTCCACCGCAAAAACGGCCTGGATAATGAGGAGGGATATGAAAGCGAATAACCAGCAATGTTTTACATGGATTAAACGGCTTGATTTGCCGCTACGTAAAAAAATGTCACACCGCTGATATCGCTGCCATTGAAATGGCACAATTTATACACCAACATGTAGGCATTTTTGTCCCCTCTCATCCAATGTTACTGGACTTTTTAAACCAGAGCAGTTTATACCTTTTGCAAACCAAGCGCCCTAAATACACTCACTTGCTAGGTAACGCTACGTTTTTGAAAGCCGCTTGCTAACGGCTCGCTCATCTCCATGGTAACGTCGCGGATTCAAATAAAAACAGTGTGTCAGTGAAGCCAAGCCATTCGCTGTCGAGTAGGGGGGTGGCTATGTATGTGATGCGGTGACGGTTTAACATTGATTCGACTGAAAGAAATCGGCCCATTTCAGCTTTTGCCGATTTTGGGTCAAGTTGTTGGACAAGTTTTTGTACGAGATCTTTACCACTTTGACGGAGAGACAAATTGGATCCTATCCACCATCAAGTTCTGAATTGGACCTTCTATCTAGGTACGTTTATTATTATTTTGTATTAGTTTATTTGAGATAGGGACAGTGCATATTAATGTATGGTACTTCAGTGTGTGTTGAGGGGGGAGCTTTGTAGCATATTTTTGGTAATTCCCACCCCACTTTGAATGCGGATATCTCCACTTGTGTGTATCCGCTGTGAAAATTCGAAAGCCACACACGGCAAGAATCTTAGCTTTTAAACGCATTTTTCGGATTAAATATAGGTTAAAAATGGTCTAGTGCTTTTCAAGGCGCCGGCAGCCCCATAGGTCTCTTAAACGGGAGGTAAAGCTGTGTTTTTTGACTTCCGAACATGCTAGCTAGCCCACCGTGGCTATGTTGAGGCAGTTAGCTAGCTCGCTGTGCATATTTTGGGTAATTCCAACCCCACTTTGAATGCGGAAATTGCCGCTTGTGTCTGGGTAAAGCTGTGTTTTTTGACTGCCTCTCAATTGAAGAAACGAGAACATTCGTGTTTATCTGCTCGCCGTGAAAATTCGAATCGCACACACGGTGATAATGTTAGCTTTTAAACGAGCTAGTTAACCCTCCGTGGCTATGTATATTGCTTCTTTAGCTGCTTGGTAAAGCTGTGTTTCGAGTACCTCTTAAGAGGACACAATCGGCGATTTCCGCATTCAAAGTGGGGTTGGAGGGTTAACCCTTGTATTATGTTTCAATTTTTAACCAATAAATAGTGTTTCGGACAGAAATGGCCAGTGCTATTGTGGGAATTTATTAGTATGTTTTTATTCTGACCTGACTGTGAATTAATGTGCAGAGCTCATGTTCCTTTTCTATAACCCATTGTATTCAAAGAAAGTGGCAACTAGCTCGGGGGCCCTGTTTCTGATAAGGCTGAATTCTTGCACCAGTTCTCACAAGGTGAAGATAAGACCGAAGACAGGGCCCATTGTCTTCGTAGACAGATGATGTAACTTGTTGCTGATTGGACAGTCTGAACCGATAGGAAGTCACGCTGACGTAAGTGGCTTGCTGATTGGAGGACCTGGGAAAACGTCCAGCCAATCAGCAAGGACTCGAGGGGATTAAGAATGGAGTTTGAAGACAGCCCGAGAGAAGCGCTTCCCGGGAGACGGCTGGACAAATCAATTGAGAGATTTGTGTGGCTTTCTTTGGTTCCTTGTTACCTTTTACTTGTCTTTAATAAATTCTGAGTTAAGAATAATTTGGTCTTAGTATTTTGCCTCCTCACCGACACCTCCTTTGATACACGCTAACAATTTGGTGACCCCGACGTTAAGGAGGGAGGAGAGTGCAACGCGGCTGGTTCGCCCCAAGGCGGACAGACGAGGGGACTCAAGTTTTTGCAAAAGAATACCTGATCGATAACAATCTGACACTCACTGGCGCCAATCTGAAAGGTAAGCAGAAACCTTTTTCATAAAATTCTGCATTAGTCTAGGAGTGAAGTGTCTGACTGTTGGATGAGAAGGTCTAAATTTAGGGAATTGTTTGTTATAATAAGAGAGTGTAGCGTTTGCAGAGAAAAACAACTGGCTTGGTTTTCAGTTATGCAAAAACAACTTTATTAGAGCATATCGCTCTGGAAAAGATACAAGCAGACTGCCACGTCAGGAAGCTCTGAACTCCCTCGCTAAACCCCCCTCTTATCTCTACTTCCCGGCTGACACGTCACCTGTCAGGTGAGTCCGAGAACGTGGGCGTGTTGCCGCAGGGAATTCTGCCTCTCTCTCCCCAGTGCTCACTACACAAGCCCCCCCAGAATTTACTGTGGCAGCAAAACCGCCTAGGGGTCTGGATGACACGGCCAAACCTCCCCAGTTTCTTGCCCGCAGCCCCGAACGGATCAGGACCCATACCAGAGTCAGTTTTAGGGCTGTCACCAGGGGCAGGGTTTAAGTCAGGGGCAGGATTTCTCGACCTGAGAGCGGGAGGGCGACCTCTGCGCGGAGGACAAGCGACCTCTACCGGCGAATCTAAATCGACGTGCGCCGGTTTTAAGCGGTCTACGGTAATGCGGTCAGACCTACCACCGATATCCAAAACAAAAAATTTCTCCCCGGACTTTACTACTCGAAATGGTCCCTCGTAAGGAGGCTGCAAAGGGCCACGATGCTTATCTTGGCGCACAAACACAAAGCGCGCCTCACCCAAACCTGGATGAACGTGGGAGCGGGGCAAACCGTGATGTGTCGTAGGCACAGGGGCGAACGATTTCAGACCGTCCCGCAGAACCGGGAGCTGGCGCGTAGCTGACCAAGGCACCGAACAGCTAGGTAGAAACTCCCCTGGTACGTGCAACGGTTGCCCATAAACTAGCTCCGCAGAAGATGCTCCTAAATCAGCCTTAGGGCCGTCCTAAGACCCAGTAAGACCCACGGGAGCGTATCAAACCAAGCGTCCCCCTGCAGTGCAGCGCGGAGGGACACCTTTAACGAACGGTGAAAACGCTCGCACATCCCGTTAGCCTGAGGGTGATACGCCGTAGTCCAATGCAGCGTCACCCCCAACTGCCGAGCTATCGGCGCCCACAACTCTGACGTAAACTGAGCCCCACGGTCGGAGGATAAATCGGCCGGAACCCCGAAACGCGAGACCCACGCACTAATAAACGCCCCGAGCCACCTCAGCAGTGGTGGTGGACGTCAGCGGTATTACCTCCGGCCAACGCGTGGTCCTATCTACGATTGTTAAAAGGTGTGTGTAACCCCGCGACGGAGGCAACGGCCCCACTAGATCCACATTAACGTGGTCAAACCGCCTTTCAGGGACGGCGAACGGCGCTAAAGGAGCCTTGGTGTGCTTGTGAACTTTAGCCCGTTGACACGCTAAGCAAGCATTCACCCAGTCACGGACATCCTTTTTCAGGCCATGCCACACAAACCTTCCAGACAATAGCTTTTGCGACGCTTTGCGGCCCGGATGGGATAGGTTGTGTAAAACCTTGAAAATACGCCGCTGCCAAACCACCGGCACCACAGGTCTGGCGACCCTGGTGGACACATCACAAAGAAGTGGGGTGCATGAAGGACCAAAACTCACCTCCTGCAGCTGCAGACCTGTAGTTGCTGCGCGTAACGCCTGCACTTCGGGATCAGACGCCTGGTCAGCAGCCATTTGCCTGTAATCCACCCCTAAATTGACCGCGTCCACTATGGACCGCGAAAGACAGTCAGCCACCACGTTGTCCTTACCTGCGACGTGCTGGATGTCCGTGGTGAATTCGGAGACGAATGCCAACTGCCTTTGCTGATGGGCGGACCACGGCTCCTTAACCATAGCCATAGCTAGGGCTAAAGGCTTGTGGTCTACAAAGGCCGTGAACGTGCGGCCCTCGAGCAGGAACCGGAAATGACGCACAGCTAAATAAAGAGCAAGGAGCTTGCGATCGAACGTGCTGTAATTGCACTCAGCAGGACGGAGCTGGCGGCTAAAAAAAGCAAGCGGCTGCCAAACCCCATTCACTAGCTGTTCATGCACCCCGCCAACCGCAAAATCCGATGCATCCGTGGTTACAGAAACCGGCACGTCCGGCCAAGGGTGCGTAAGAAGAGTAGCATTCGCTAATGCCTCTTTCGTTTTTAAAAAAGCATGCGACATCTCGGCCGACCAACTTACCAGTTGCTTTGCTGTAGCCCCTTTAAGGGCAGCGTACAGGGGCAGCATTAGCCGAGCGGCTCTGGGAATGAAACGACGGTAAAAATGTACCATGCCTAAAAACTCCTGCAAAGCCCGAAGTGTAACCGGTCGCGGAAAATTTTGAATAGCCTCGACCTTAGAAGGGAGGGGCACCGCACCTTCCCGGGTGACGCGGTGGCCGAGGAAATCCACCACGGGAACCCCAAATTGACATTTTGCAAGGTTAATAATTAACCCGTGTTCGCTGAGGCGCGCAAAAAGGGCCCGGAGATGGGCCTGGTGCTCATCGCTGGTGACACTGGCCACCAGGATGTTGTCTAAATAAACGAAAAGAAAAGGCATATCCCGCAAAACCCTATCCATTAAGCGCTGAAAAGTTTGGGCCGCGTTTTTTTAAACCAAAAGGCATTCTTAAAAACTCAAATAGCCCAAACGGGGTTATTACCGTGGTTTTAGGGATATCTTGCGGCTGAACCGGAACCTGGTGATAACCCCTGACCAAATCAATTTTCGAAAAAAAAACCCTCCCAGCTAATCGAGCCGAGAAATCCTGTATGTACGGTATAGGGTAGCGGTCAGGGGTCGTGGCGTCATTAAGTCATCGATAGTCCCTGCAAGGTCACCACCCCCCCCTGTTTTCGGAACCAAGTGGAGGGGTGAGGCCCAAGGACTGCTGGACCTACGCACAATCCCCAAGCATTCCATGGAGTCAAACTCCGCTTTAGCCACAGCCAGCTTCTGCGGGTCCAACCGCCTTGCCCGGGCGTGGACCGGCGGACCCGTAGTGTCGATAAAATGATCCACCCCATGCTTGACGGCTGCCGAAGAGAACGTGGGCGTGGTGAGGTCCGGGAAATCCACCAGGAGGCGCTGAAACACATCCGCAGATGACAGGGCGCTAGACAGCTTGGACGTCCCGGTGCTGCTGGGAGAACCCGGAAGCGTTGCGAATGTCTCCGCATTCACCAGCCGTCTGTTCCTGACATCGACCAGCAGGCTATTAGCACACAGAAAATCTGCGCCCAACAACGGGGTAGACACAGACGCTAGCACAAACACCCACTGGAAATGTTGTCCGTCAAAACACAGGTCCACTGCTCGTCTGCCAAAAGTGGGGATAGTGCTGCCGTTGGCTGCCTCCAGAGGTGGTCCACGACCCCCAGTCTGTACATCCAAAGCAGACGCAGGGAGGACGCTAACCTGCGCGCCTGTGTCGCATAGAAATCGCCGATCAGAAACAGAGTCCGTAACAAAAAGCAAACTGCTAGCCTTGCCGACACTCAACGCAGCTATTGGGCGTCGGCTCTGCCGTTTCCCGACGCGAAAGAGCAAGGCGGACGGCACTGCTTAGCGCGTGTGCCAAACCTGGCATGATAGTAGCAGAGGCCCGCTGTAGGTCGCTGCCGCTGGGTAGCGGCGATGACATCATCCCGGATAGCCTGCACATCAGCAGCGCCAACCACCCTAACTGCAGGACCGGGCAGCCGGCTGGAGTTTAAAACTTTATCGGCTTCCCTGGCCAGAGCCCTGAGGTCTTTCACCGGGGAACCTGCCAGAGCTGCACGCACTTGACTGGGCATCCATCCATCCATCCATTGTCTAAGCCGCTTATTCCTGGTCAGGGTCGCGGGGGGGGGTGCTGGAGCCTATCCCAGCATGCGTTCCGGGCGAGAGGCAGGAATACACCCTGGACAGGTCGCCAATCCATCACAGGGCACACACACCATTCACTCACACACTCATACCTACGGGCAATTTAGACTCTCCAATTAGCCTAACGTGCATGTCTTTGGACTGTGGGAGGAAACCGGAGTACCCGGAGGAAACCCACGCGGACACGGGAGAACATGCAAACTCCGCACAGAAAGGCCCCCGGCCTGGATTCGAACCCGAGACCTTCTTGCTGTGAGGCGACAGTGCTATCCACTGCACCATTGACTGGGCATCTGTTGCATAAATAATTCCCGGAATATGAAACAAGGTTGGTGGTTATCCAAAAGTGTCAGAATATGGTCCATTAATTCCAACGGTTTAGAATCCCCCAAACCAGGCAGTGTAAGGAGCTTGCGAGCACCCTCAGGTTCTGACAGCTCGAAAGTCTCCAACAGGAGCTGTTTGAGAGCCAAGTACTTATCCGCTTCCGGAGGATCCTGGAGTAGGCTTAATACCCGCGATGCTGTCAAACTATTTAAAGCAGCAACCACGTAGTAGTATTTCGTGTCCTCCTGCGTTATGCCTCTCAACGCGAACTGCGCCTCCGCTTGAGCGAACCACACGGCGGCATGTTCCTGCCAGAACTCCGGGAGCTTGAGAGCGACGGCGTGCATCTTTCGCAGAGAAAAGAATCACTTCGGAATCGTCCAAAGAAGCGTCGGGGTCACCAATGTAGCGTTTGCAGAGAAAAACAACTGGCTTGGTTTTCAGTTATGCAAAAACAACTTTATTAGAGCATATCGTTCTGGAAAAGATACAAGCAGACTGCCACGTCAGGAAGCTCTGAACTCCCTCGCTAAACCCCCCTCTTATCTCTACTTCCCGGCTGACACGTCACCTGTCAGGTGAGTCCGAGAACGTGGGCGTGTTGCCGCAGGGAATTCTGCCTCTCTCTCCCCAGTGCTCACTACAAGAGACAAATAGATTGTAACGCAATGATATACAGAGACACAACATTAGTTTAAATAGTTAGGGAAGACGTACGGGCGATCTCAAACTCAAATACAAGTTGTTTGCGAGTCGATTGGAATTGCGCGTGGCCAGTTGATTCAGGGCAGACTATTTGTGAGCAAGGACGGGCCTAGGGTAAATACGTACAGTCTAAAGTGAAGTGGTGTGTGGGGAGAGACCCACGTGGGGAGAGACCCACGATACCGGTATCACCTGATCTGTTAAGAAAAAGAAAAGAGAAAAAATAAAGACAAAAAAAAGGGTAGATACGGGCATAGTCAAATAATCAAGAACGATCAGGATCTCAACTTTAAAATATAAACTATTAGTTTAGCAGTTGTGTCTCTGAATATTTTTCCCTGTTTTTGTTTTTTCATTTCTGTCAGCTGACAAAACTGTGCAAATCCACTTCTGTGGTAAGGGGGGCATTTCAAGCACTAGAGTGTTGATGTGTTGATACGACGCATAACAACGCACAATACTGTAAATTGGAGTGAGGTTTAAGGGGTTTGTACCTGGATCTTGCGACAATTCTAGCGATTGAAACTGTGGTTTTTTTTTTCTTGTATACATTATTGACATTGGCAATTTGGGAAATGATTGTGGTTCGTGTATCTTGTTTAAAATACAAAATTAGGATTGGCAAAAGGGAAATCATTGAAGTTTGTATGTCTAGATTCAAATAAATAAATTAGGACTGGCAAAAAGGCAGTCCAAAATAGGTCAAAACGTAGGAATATGCCGGCAATTTTGTGAGAAGTGTGTTGTGAGCTCAAATGGCGCCTGCGAATATTCTATGGGGTTAAATGGGGTTTTCATGTGCTTTACGAGATCTGGGATCATGTGCAGGGCTGGCTTGCATTTTATGTGATATTGCGCGCGCTTCGCGAACTTTTCTATAAATGTCTTCGCAATCGCGAAGTTGCTGTTTATATGAAGTCTTTTTGTCTTGTAAAATAGCGCACGCGATGTATGAGATACTTGCTAAATGCTAGACAGCCTACAGTATTACAGATAAGGGGTATTTTTGGAAAGTGGAATTGTAATATTGTTATTATAAGTATATAGTTTACGTTAATAATACAATAAGACTTGTCGAGACCACGGGTCCAGTAGGATAAGGGCCGTGGCCAATGAGCCCCGATTTATAGTTGCATGAGCCCGAAATAAGGGACATATAAAATGAATAAATGACATATAGGCTCACCCGTTTCCCAATAAAGAAAGTAAACATGCACACATTACTGGCCCTATTAGAATACATGGGGACTTAATATCGACAAGTCGTAATTTAGAAATTTAGATATAAGACCAGTAGGCGAGATTATGTGTTGTTTATGTTTCTGATGATGGTATTGAAGAGAGACACTCTGTTTGCATAGCCATTGGTACATACAGAGTTTAGGGTACGGGAGAAGACAAAGTGGGAAGTTATCCGTTGCGAGAGTTTGTACCGAATTATGTCAATGTGAGACAAAGTGTGAGAAACAAAATACATTGCTTATGTACATTGGCAAAAGCGTCTGCTAAATGGTGTATATCATATAGAAATATAAGGAGTCGGAACACCGCTTCGGGAATGTTTTAAAGGTCTTTATTCGACAGACTTTCTTAATAGTTTAGTTTACGAAGTTCAGCACTTTGTTGGTAAATTTTCCTTGTTTCAGTTTTAGTCTGTAAGTTATTTTATCTCACCTCCATCATAATTTCAGTTTAGTGCGCCGATAGCGTTTCATTTGTAGTTTGGGACATTGATAGTTAGATTATTTAAAGACCATTCAGTTTCAACCTTTCGGGCAGTCTTATAATTACAAGTGTTCTATATTTTGTCCTGATATTTCGCTACTGTTCAGGAACGTGTATGAGCTTCAATTTTTTCCATTTTAGTGTACTTTCAAGCATTCTTACTTGAATGCGTAATCTTTGCAGCGGTTTTGATTTGTTATCTGTTTCCCTGGTCTCCGGAATTTAAGTACAACCTTTCCCATGTTTTAATTATTTCGTCCCTTCAATTAGATAATTCTAGGAATACTGTTTTTAGCGTGTTGAGAAAAATAGTTCGCTAGCATAAATCTACGTTTGAAAGTTCCGTGGCAGGGTGAATGGTCAGTGCATAAAGAGAGAAATTGTTGGGGGGGTGCCGTACCTGGCAGGGAGCAGAGAGTGCGCGAAGGGGGTCGATTCAGAGGGTGGCAGCGGGCCAACAGAGCAGCAGAAAACTAAATTTGCAAAGGTGGGGGCAGCAAGGAGTGGAGTGCAGGCAGAGACTGTTTCCATTTCACCAGTGAAACATTTTTCAGCTTTCAATTCTTTACAATTAGTGCACTTTCCAACATTTTTATGTTTGCTCTTGGTTTTTAATAAACCATTTTCCTTATATTTTTATTAACATTAGGGGTTATTACATCTGCGCCCTCAGTTTTCATTCTTGGGTCATACAGTTTTGTACCACAGTGAGTCATTCGCTCGTGTACATTTCTAAAAAAAAAAAAAAAAAGAGAGGAACGCGCGAACTGTTCGTTACTAAATAAAGATAAATATAGATAAAATAACAACCTAGTTTATTACGCGTAATATACAATATATTTACGGAGGGACGCCTCCCTAAATAAGCAGTATTAAATAACTGGAATAAAATAGATCGCAACTTCAAACACCAATCGAGCAGGTGCTAAACATGGCAGGTGAGGGAGGTCCAGGGTCTAATGTGCCCCTGGTACTGCAAAAGGCCTGGTGGGTCTTAGAAAATAAAAACACAGCGAAGGAAGGCGGACACAAAAAGGCAAAAGCAGTCATGGAGGCACCAGTGGTTACAACACAGCCCCCGCCTTTTCAACAGGTGACTGCAACTCAGCCACCCCCACACCAGCCAATAACAGCAAGCTGGCAAGGTCAGCCACAATACCCAGCACCCTCATTCCAACAGACGGGGGGCTATTCACAGGGTCCTATAGTCTGCTGGATCTGTGGACGGCCAGGACACATATCACGTAATTGTCTAAACAGGCCCTTGGGGATGGCCACAGGCCCAGGGCCCAGAGGACGAGGTAGAGGTAGAGGCAGGGGAGCTGTGGGAAGGCCGATGCCAGGCCCGCCAAGGGACCTGAATATTGTCCCTGACACAGCTCTGTTGCACACAGAAATCACTGAATACATGAGAATGCTGAACAACATGACTCAGCTTCTGTCCACTCAGGTACAGGCAGCAGCTGAAAAGACAGGGGACGGTGAAGGAAAACAGCCCGACAGTATAGCAGTAGGAGATTGGGTTTGGATCAGGAACACCAAGTACAAGTGGATAGAACCACCCTGGACGGGACCGTACCAGGTGATTGAAGCTTCGGACAGAGCTGTTCGGGTCCAAAGGAGGGAGATACGGTTTGGCACCACTACGGACACTGTTCCAAAACAGTCGCACCCACACGCACGCTCACACAAACCAGTAACAGATTAAAAGAACTACACGCAGTGACACCAGATACCTCAGATCAGGAAGACAATGACGCAATTAGGAATAGTTCAGGAGGAGAAGGAGAGGAGGAGACATGGGCTTAGTCTCACAGACTACTGTAGCGCGGTGAGTGACGGGATTTTTCCGAATTCTATTTAAGATAAAAGTGTGATATTGAACCTAGAGCCTTGCCATAAAAGTGAGAGTGACAGAACATAGGTGTGACCATGGAAAGTGGTAAGAGCAAAGGTGGTTGTTCTTGTTGTTGTTGTTGTTGTTGTTGTTGTTGTTGTGGGTGTAAAAGAAAGTGATGGTTAAGTTTACCTGCCTCAGGATTTAAGGGAAATGGAATTGAGGTTTACGGGGGCAGGAGATTGGGTTGAGCATGTGGAAAGAAAAGTTTGGGAAGTTGAAGTTGCAGGTCCAGCAATATGGCAAGCCTAATGAAAATTGAAAAAAAAAAAAAAAAAAAAGGGGAAAGAAGAGTTTGGAAAACACGTGAGGAACTGTTTTCTAAGAAGTATTAGGTGAGAAGTTTAAAGTGTAAGGGGTAGGCAGGGTTACGCGTGGAACTTCTTAGGGGGAGGTTTGAGGTTTGACAAATAATTTATTATTCTAAGTGTTTATGAACAACAGTGGAAAAATGCGTTCTTGAACGGCCTCACTCCTGCATTAACAATGTTAATTAAAAAGATATGTAATTACGTGGGCAACGTGCTGATTGCAAGTGATAATAGAACATGCTATTCGCTTCGAGCGAACGGCTAGGGAAGACCAATTAAAATGAAACAAAAAATTACTATTGAATGTGACGAAAATGGGTTGTCAGTCACGTCACTTGTATAGGTACTATTGGAAATAGTTTTGGGAATTCTATACAATTGATAAATTGGTATTACACATGTGAATTGATTTACTGCCAGTCATGTACAACTGTGTGAATTTATTCCGTCCGAGCAGACAGCCCCAGCGAACTCTTATAGCACTGCTCTCTTCTTACCCGACTAAGACATTTTGAATGAGTGTTTCTGGAACATGCCGCAAATAAACGAAACTAGATGTTTAGGCACCATGTATAGTTGACCGAAATTGACTGGAATTCTAGTAAACTTGAGTGAAGAGCAGAAATGATTATTTGAACGAATCAGGCAGCCGCATATTTCATTATCGAAAATGACCGAATGTGAATGGGAAGATGTGGGTTCTTTGGTTAGAGAAATGCTGCCTGGTAGGGAGTGCAGGCAGAAATCCAAGGTTGTAAAAATATCATTGTTTGCTACTGTGCCTGTATGCATACACAACTGCAATTTGAACCGTACAGCACGCTGCTAGCTCTTTCCGATGACAATCCTAGTTTACATCAGAGAAATAATTAGGTATTGTATGATGTTCTGCAAACAATCTGGGCTCAAAGTAAAAAATGACGCATTCATTGTAGACAGCGAATAATCTACAAATGAATGTTCCATCTGATCTGCACTGTACTATGTACATTTTTTTACATTTTAGGCATTTGGCAGTATCTGTGATTATTATTTTATTTTTAACTCCTCCTGTATGTAGACAACATATTGAATTGCTCTCCTTCTCGGGAAAAGGCATGTGTGGACATTCCGGCCTCACAAGGCCACAAGATAAGCAAGGGGGGGCTGCAGTGGTGTGGACCAGAAGTAAAATATCTGGGACACGCTATCTCAGCTCGAGGCCGAGCCTTTCAGGATAGGAAAACAGCAATACTGCAGGCCCCAAAGCCTAAAATAAAATAAAAACATGATGTTTTTTTTTATGAATGATAAATTTCTGCCGAACCTGGATGTGTAATTATGCACAATTGATGCAGCCACTGTTAGATTGTATTTACAGCAAACCAATGGAGGCTCGAGATCCAATCAAATGGACTCCTGAAGTCAACGAAGCCTTTGAGCAGGTAAAACAGGTTTGGAGGTAAGCAAAGACCAATTGCTTATTACTCCACAGAACTGGATCCTGTAGCACGAGGACTGCTGCCATGCTGTAGAAGCAGCAGCATTAGCAGTAAAAGCCTCACAAACCATAGTGTTATACCAACCATTGACACTGATGGTACCACATGTAGTTTCTGTATTACTACTGCAAACAAAACAGTAGGCACATTCTTGTCACCAGCAAGACAGCTGAGCTGTATGGCAACTCTACTAACAGCTCCTAATCTAACAATTGTAAAATGCACCACACTTAATCCGGCTACCTTGCTGACAACTGCTGAGGATGGAGATCCTCACGATTGTGTAGCTGAAACATCTAGGTCTGTGGCAGCACGCCCCGGGTTAATGGACACACCCATTCATGATGCAGAAGTAACTTTCTATGTGGATGGATCCTGAAAAAAGAATGACTTCAACAGGTAAACCAATAACGCATGCACCATTGATACTGGAACTGATTGTGACATTACAGAAACCCAAATCACTGACGGGATTAGGCAGGGGATTAGGCACCCCGAAACTAGTCCGCAACAGGCAGCGGCGGAATTGCATAAGAGCGTAAGAGACGACCTCTGTGAACAGGCAAGGCTGGTGAAAACGGTCAAAGTTTCTATACCCATAGCGAAGTGGGATAGGGATCAGACCGTCGGTTCCTAACTGGGTGGTTAACAGCCACTACGGGGTCCTGATTAGATGCAGGACTAGGGATCGCTATCGACTGGGTCACCGGCCGGTCGGATCGCAGATGGCATTAAGACCATGAGAGATGGCCGCCGCGTTCGGCTCAATGTACAGTCAGGCCACTATAAGCTGAAACCGAATGCGTTAGTAAGCGAGTAGTGCTTTCTGTGATCAGTATTTTTGAAAAGAAAATACTGGGAAGCAGAGAGGCTGAGAGCCAGCCCTTCACTCCGAGGAGTTGGGGGGGGGAAGGAACTCAGTGGAAAGGATCTAGCCTAGAGCTGCGCCCCTCAGAGAGAGTGAGAGGGAGGCTCGAAGGATCTAAGTGAAACTAAGCATTGTGAGCAGATTAGTGATAGGAATGGACGAGCAGTGTTGGGCTGAATGGCCTGTTCTCGTCTTTCCCTTATGTTATGTTATGTTATGTTATCTACCGGCATCATCCGTAGCACCAAGGGTGACTGTGGACCAACCCCCGGGAATTGGAATAAATGTGTCCGGGACTGTAACATGTGCCATAGGGCTCTCAACTCATACAGGAACACTTAAATACTTTGACCCAACCCACAAAATCACAACCAGACTAACTGCTACGAATATTTTCCAACGGGAATAAATTGCACTGATTGACAAGGTTTATTCCAAACCTCATGACAACATTTGATTACGCCCATTATGCTAGTACCATATACCCCGCATAAGACCTTTATAAAATGTGTACGAGGGAAGGGAACAGTCCCGGTGGGGGAGACATCCCAATGCGATGGGACAGTGTACTCCTACTGTAAGAATAGAATCACCGGAACGCCCTTAAAGGAGACAAGGTGTTCCACGTTAGCACCTACAGAAAACGGCACTAGGGCAGTGGATGGGTGGTACTGGCTTTGCAGACACAATGTGTACATAGCTCTGCCTAAGAAGTGGCATGGAACTTGTGCATTTGTAATGCTAACTGACAATACATGGGTAATAAGCGCTGAAACAAAGGGTCGTGCAAAAAGATCCTTAGAGGATAAGCATGATGCAATATGGGGAAGTAATGTTCCAGAAGATCACAAACTTTGGAGTGCAGGGAACAAAGCAGTTCTTAGTATTTTTCCCCAAATGGGGGTGGGAAAATTAATGTTAAGGGTAGAGACAATAAACTACCGCCTGAGTGCATTGATCAATTTTACACTGAATGCAACCGAGAAGTATAAAAAACGAGTTAATGACAATTCAAAATCGTATGGTCCTGGACCTCATGACTGCCTCCAAGGGAGGAATATGCCACATAATTGGAACTGCGTGTTGTACCTACATACCTGATAATGATGCGGATGGTAAAACCATAGATCAAGCTATGGAAGGTCTTAAGAAATTAGCCCTGGCCCAACAAAAAGACCTGATGACTGGTGGTCGTGGATAATGGGTGGGGGCAGGAAACAGTCCCTCACCTCATTGGCAGTGGCGATTCTGGGAGTCTGTTACTAATGTTTTGCAGTTGTTGCGGTGTCCCAATGATCCAGCGGATGATCACCCAAATGATGCAAAGTACCCTGGCGTGTCAGGCTTTGGCCCTGTAGGAGCTGACTTTGGGAATGAAGAGATAATTGATCCTCCAGACTAAGACGATACTGCCATGGCCTTGCAAAATTTTTTTTTAAAGATGTTTAAGCTTCTGCAGTGAAATAAACTTGCTACGCGCAAAATGTGAAAAGATTCTAAATGTTTTATGACTAAGGAGTGTGGATTGATAGAGAAATTCTGTTTCTGTTCAAAATAGTTTTTGAACCTCTTCTCACGCTGGCACAAGGTGTGGCGCTGTGCCAAAAGAGATAGGCAGCAAGCTGTGTGTTTCTTAAGACTGTTTTTGCAGAGAGTTAATTAAACCACCACAGTCGAGGTCAGAGCAGTGTGCCTTGCCAAAAGATTACCGAAGTTCTCCCAGAGATGGAAAAATACAGTCTTGTGACTGGGGTGTGGGCGAGGCTATAGCATTTGTCTAAATTATTGTCTATAAGTGTTCTCTCCGGAAATTATTGGTTCATTGTCTGAGAGAGTGGCAGTGAACCCCGAATGCATTTGGTTGAATAAACTCTGTTGAATATTGGTTGTATGTTCTGTTTATATGAACGTTGCTAAGGAAAGAAAAAAATTTTGAAAAAATTGAAAAATGGAAGAGTGGTGTCGCATTACTCTCCGAGGTTTACTACTTTTATACTAAGAACTAACGAATATACTGAGGATTAACCTATACTAATTTTTATACTATTGTGATATTGACTCTAAGTGATCTACTACCCATATGATCTGACGCTTTGATTAATGGCTCATGTGCTAGACCAAGCCCCTTGATAGTAGCATCCCAGGATGCCAATGCTGATAAATTGTAAAACGCGGGGTCTGGTTCGCTGTTTAGACACCCGGTTGGTTTCGCTCAGAGCGGATGCTGAGTGCTCCTTTAAACACTCCCACTGGCAGCACTGCCAAGCCAGGACAGTGTGGGTTTTGACCCAAGAGGTTTTTCCCAGTGGCTGAGTAGAGCCTTCGGGGTGACATTGCTTTGCTGTGCTAGACTGCTTAAAAGGCCTAAATTGATAGTTTTGTGTAAAATTAGCATGCCCAAAGGTTGGACTGAGTAGGCACACGCCGGCAGGGTTCAAGAGCCGAAAAAACCAGCCAGAGGGTTGATTTAACCAAAGGCCTGTATGTAACCCGCTATTAGTGCATACAAGTCCCGCACCTCCAGCAAAAGAGGCTTATATAATGTTGAGACAGTAAGGGGAAACTCTTGTTTCTGGAGCTCAAGGTGCTCTCTTTAATTGTGTTGCTCCCATAAATGTGAGCAAAGGAGGGAATTGTGGGAATTTATTAGTATGTTTTTATTCTGACCTGACTGTGAATTAATGTGCAGAGCTCATGTTCCTTTTCTATGACCCATTGTATTCAAAGAAAGTGGCAACTAGCTCGGGGGCCCTGTTTCTGATAAGGCTGAATTCTTGCACCAGTTCTCACAAGGTGAAGATAAGACCGAAGACAGGGCCCATTGTCTTCGTAGACAGATGATGTAACTTGTTGCTGATTGGACAGTCTGAACCGATAGGAAGTCACGCTGACGTAAGTGGCTTGCTGATTGGAGGACCTGGGAAAACGTCCAGCCAATCAGCAAGGACTCGAGGGGATTAAGAATGGAGTTTGAAGACAGCCCGAGAGAAGCGCTTCCCGGGAGACGGCTGGACAAATCAATTGAGAGATTTGTGTGGCTTTCTTTGGTTCCTTGTTACCTTTTACTTGTCTTTAATAAATTCTGAGTTAAGAATAATTTGGTCTTAGTATTTTGCCTCCTCACCGACACCTCCTTTGATACACGCTAACACTATACAAGTCACCTAAAAATTGTATGATATACAGTGTCTGTTGACACAGTTAGCTATTTCGCTTTTAGCTGCTTGGTAAAGCTGTGTTTCGAGTACCTCTTACAAGAAAACACAAGAACATTCTCGAACATGCTAGCTAGCTCACACACGTGCGCACACACACACACACACACTCTCCACACACACACACACTCATACACTCACACACACGCACTCACACACTCAGACACGCACACAGACAGGAGAGGACAGACATTTGGTGACGCTGTTTTAAAAAATACATATATATAGCATTGCCCGCCGTGGCTTGTATATTGCTTTTAGCTGCTTGGTAAAGCTGTGTTTTGAGATTGTCAGACTACTGTTAATGCACTGTGTATTCTACCTGCACTTCCTCATTTCATATTACAATCTGTTTTTCTTTTCTTTTTTCCAGCTACCCACCCCAAGGCTTTGAAGAGCAAAACTCTACACACACATCTCAATTTTGCTTAAATCAAGAATTACATACACAAGGCACACACACACAGCATAAACACAACCTAAAACAGTACATAGGCCTATAGTCAAATAAATACTTACACACACACACACACACACACACACACACACAGACACAGACACAGACACAGGTATAGTATACAGACCACATTTTTTGTGTGACATTGATATTCTGTTAGTACAGTGAAAAAACTGAAGAAAATTTGTACTGTGTTTGGTTTAAGTGTTTTTTGGAGACAGACAAGGACGACATGCCACGGAAGGGAAAGCATTCCCAGTCCGCGAAGCAGCGATGGCAGAGGCTGGACCTGGCTGATCCACTGATCAGCCCATCCACCCAGCAGGTACCTCAAAATGAATAACTTTAGAGCCGCATGTTACAATAGACTGCAAAGCATTAAAGTAGATGTGGGAAACGTAGTGGTTCTACTAAGTGTCAAGTGACTGCATTGTGTCACTTAATGCCTGGGTTTTTATTGGTTTTGTGTTTTTAGACAGCCCAGCCAGAGACGCCGCCACCAGCCCCTTCACCCTGGACCAAGACGGATGCGATCACCCCCTCGCAGTCTCCAGCTCAGAAGGTATAGTTTACTTGCTATCAATTATAATGATTAAATAAATAGACTGTGTAATTCAAAGTCTTCACTTTGTCCTGCTCGTCGGTGACTCCCATCTACGAGCCATCGCAGACGGATTCGTGGGGATGCCGGACGGAGCACTCTCCTTTGGCGTCCTGTCCATCTCCGGGGCGTCGGCAGCTGAGTTGCGGACTGAGGTCCTTAATGTTGTTCTGCCTCGGACACCCGAGGCAGTATGTGTTTTGGGGCCCAGTAACAATTTGTGTTCTAGCAGGACCGTCAGCAAGGCTGGGGCAGACTTTGGCAAGCTGCTGAAGAGTTTTTGTGGTACCTGGCCCAGCGTAAGCTTATTTTTCTTTGTATTGTTACTGTCATGATTATATGCTTGATAATATAATTGGTTTTATGAGCGATTGTGTTCATTTTAATGTCTACGACGTTTTGAGAGAAAATGTGCTTTTGGCAGAGGAACGTTTTTGTTCTGGACTTCCCTCCCCGTCTGAACATCGATGTGGCCCTGCAGGATCTTCTGCGTCAGGAGTACCATCATGTGGCAGCACGTATGGGTATGTAAAACAAAACAAAAAAAGACGTTAAAGTGAAGTACCATGTAGAACATGCCTGTTTGGGCAAACTAATGTAATAATATGTATTATGATTTTAATATTAAAGTGGCAATCCCAAATTTCAGTCCTAATCGATTTGGCCTAAATATGTATGAATCAGTAAGTGTCAATTAGTCAATTATTCGATAAGTCATGATGTTTTTTATTGTATTTAAGATGTCAGGTACGTGTCTGTCGCTGACCACTTTCCACTGACACGACTTGACCTGTGGTGTAGAGAAGGCGTAAGTATAATATGTTACACTCAAATGGCACGGGAAGAGTGTGATGTGCATTTTTCTTGTAGATGATATGACAAGTAAATTTCATGGCCCATGCCGGTTTACTGTAACATTTCTGTTTTGTAAATTAATTTTGATGATGCCTGGCAGGTACACCTGAGTGATGATGCTGGGATGGAGATCCTTGCGCGTTTGGTGTGGGTTGCTGCTTCCCAGCAACTGGAGAGGGCGACTGAGGTTGCAACGGTGCAGAGGGCTTCTCCCAGGACATCACCACCTGCCAGAAGGGTCTCTCCAAAAGTGCTTGTGATGGACGAGGTCGCCGTGCCACGTCCATCCAACCCTTTTGAGTGGACAGTTGTTGGACGGACCAAGAAGGTAATAGATTGCACCCTGTAACGTTAAACAATTCACATACGATTGTTGATATGTATGATTTGGCGGTCACCAAGTCTCAATTTTTTCCTATGGCGCCGGCCGGCAAGCCGTGGGCATACAATGCGAAATTCAGGACACTCGTGGACGTTTTGTCCAGGGACAAACTGCTACGCTGGTGACATCACAATGCATTTTGTTTAGCAGAGGCTACTGCGCCGTGGGCCTCTACGTATTTATTGGTTTTGTGTTTTTAGACAGCCCAGCCAGAGACGCCGCCACCAGCCCCTGGACCTGGTCATCCTGGACCAAGAAGGATGTGATCACCCCCTCGCAGTCTCCAGCTCAGAAGGTATAGTTTACTTGCTATCAATTATAATTATTAAATACATAGACTGTGTAATTCAAAGTCTTCACTTTCCTAACTTGATGTTCTGTGTAATCAGATGGCCAGACTTCCCATCGCCGCGCTGGCCGCACCCGTTGTTGGACAGACCAAGAAGGTAATAGATTGCACCACACTGTAACTGTGTGGTTGAAACTTTTTCAAAAGGGATGTTCTGTTAACATTTTACGTTAGTTTTCGTCAAAGACTACCCATTTTTTAAAATATTAACTATGGCATTTCTCATTACAGACACACCGGCCTGCGGAACCGGAGCAGCAGGTTTGTCATATTTATAATTTGCTTTACGTTAAACAATTCACATACGATTGTTGATGTGTATGATTTAACTATTTTACCAATGTGGCTGAGGACCTTGTCCGAAAATTAGAAAAAACCTACTATAAAGTATGGATTGGGACATGTAGCTGATTTCTATCAGAAGGAAAAGGGTATTAAACCTAACTCTTTGCATTCCTTGATGTTTCTGCTGACGATGTTCATAAAGCTTTAAACAATCTCTCATCTAATAAAGCCACTGGTATTGATGCTATTCCCGCCAGATTCTTAAAAGATGGTGCTTCTGTTATTGCCCACCCCCTGTCTGAAATAATTAATCAATCTTTAAGAATTGGTATTGTACCCAAAGACTGGAAATTAGCTCGTGTTATTCCTCTACATAAGAAGGAGAGCAAAACATTAGTTAACAACTACAGACCTATTTCTATCCTTACTGCATTCTCCAAGGTTGTTGAAAGACTTATTCATGATCAGATTATGGATTATTTTACCAGCAACTCTCTTATTTATGATTTCCAGTCCGGTTTTAGACCATCTTACTCAACCGATTCTTGTCTCATTCATTTAACAGATTACATTAAGCAACAATCAGATAAAGGGAAACTCACTGGCATGGTTGTTTTAGATCTTGAAAAGGCGTTTGACACCGTGGATCATTCTATCCTCATTGGTAAATTGAAAGCTCTGGGGCTTACACAATCGTCCATATCTTGGTTTCAATCTTACTTGAAGGATAGATGGCAAGCCGTTGATGTGGGTGGTACTCTTTCCTCCTGGCGTGAGGTTAAATGTGGGGTGCCCCAGGGGTCCATACTGGGCCCACTTCTTTTTGTTTCTTATATAAATGATATGGCCACCTCTGTTAATTGTAAATTGCTCCTTTATGCTGATGATTCAGCTCTGGTTGTCTCCGGTAATAGCGTTATCACTATCCAGGCTCAATTGACCAAAGAACTTGAAAATATTTATAACTGGCTTATTGATAACAGACTATCCTTGCATATAGGTAAAACCAATGCTATCCTGTTTGGCTCAAAGCACAAACTCCGGATGCAACCAGAGCTGAAAGTTATGTGCAATAACCAAGTAATAATCAACAAAACATCTGTTAGTTATCTGGGACTTGAATTTGATAGTATACTTAGTTTTGAAGATACAGGCAAATCTGTTATTAGGAAAGTTAACTCTAGAGTCAAATTTTTATACAGGAACAAGAAGTTTCTTAATGCGAGTTCTTTGAAATTACTTGCCTCCAGTCTAATCTTATGTCATTATGACTATGGTTGTAGTGTGTGGTACTCTGGTCTAAAAGCAAATCTTAAACAAAAACTCCAAACTGCTCAGAACAAAACCATCAGATGTGTGCTCAATCTCCACAATAGGTATCATATTGGCGCTACTGAGCTTGATAAACTTGGTTGGTTACCGATTGATTTAAGGGTGAAACAACTTAAATTGTGTCATATGTACCGCATTTTAAATGGCCTCAGCCCAGGTTATCTCAGGGAAGGTGTTGTAAGAACAAGTGAAGTTCACTTTTATAACACCAGATCTGCTCAATATTCAATTCACAAACCAATTGCAGGAAGCCAAACAAAAACCTCATTTCTTAATACTGCTATCAACTCTTGGAATACTTTACCTGCATCAGTACAAGGCATAAACACCCTGAATGTCTTTAAACATTCTCTCAAGACTTACCTGAAAAACGAAATGATGGCTAGAGAGTAATTGCAACACATTCCCTGAGATACCATTTGTATATTTATGTATTATTATAAATATATATTTTTTTCTTTTATAAAGTGTATTAGGATATGTTGAAGTTTTGATATTTAAAGGACCCCAGTGGAAATAAGTAGGCTTTTAGTTTTCAACTTTTAGCTACTTTACTGGGTTATCCTTGGATCATTTTGTTTTGATTTATAAAATGTGTACAATTTAAAATGTTACTATTACTATTTTATATATTATTATTATTGTTACTGTAATGTATTTGTACTTTGATCCGAAATAAACTATAAAAAAAAAAAAAAAAAAAAAAAAAAAAAAAAAATTTTGCTGTCACCAGGTCTCAATTTTTTCCTATGGCGCCGGCCGGTGAGCCGTGGGCATACAATGCAAAATTCAGGACACCCGTGGACGTTTTGTCCAGGGACAAACTGCAACGCTGGTGACGTCACAATGCATTTTATTTGGCAGAGGCTACTGCGCCGTGGGCCTCAACGTATTCGTGCTTGTTTCTCCACAGGTTGAGCATTCCTTCCCGCTAAATCCTGTGTGGTTTAGCCCTGCGATCTTGGATGCAATGGAAGAGGCTGTTCCATCGCATCTTCCCAGCGCTGTGGAGTGCAGAGCTCTTGGAAAAGGCGGAAAGGTAATTTGGATGCAAATTCTATCTTTTCGTTGAGGCCTTATTTAAAAAGTGTCTCCCCCTTCCTGACATGTATCAAAATTAGTAAAACCCAAGACTGTTTATGTTGTCCAAGAGGAGCTAAGCCACAAATATGGTTTGAAAAAAAGTTTGTATGGTTTTTGTTACATCAGAAGTCAACAGTGGAACATCGGCAGAGACGTATTGCCTCCAAGAGGAGACAGAAAAAGCAGCAGGTTTGTCATATGTCTAATTATTAGAGGAATACTTATTACATATTTGGATTTGTTTGTGCGATGCACTGAGAATAAAAGGGAAAACGTAATATAGTATGAACAGATATTGCTCAAGTTTCTGTTGTGAAGAAATAAAGGATTCACTTTAGACTTAAATCCAGTGATTAAACATCTGTATGCTTCACTTTACACAAACAGCCCTCCAACGGCCGACCAATCGTGCAACTTCACTCAGTCAGTCACTCAGTCACGGACAAACGCAAATGTAGGGCTTGTCCTCTGGACCAGCCAAAAACACATGGTTTCAGAACAGGACGCTATGGATTGTTTGATTCCCACTCCAGATCTGCAAGAGGTTTGCCACACTCTAGTGGAACTGCAATTGTGCTGACTTTCTGTGACCTGAGTGACATGGTTGACACTTGCATGAGCTTTTTGCAGACCGCGGCCCTTATGCAAGCTATGAGCTCATGCCCGTGTCCTTTGAAAGTGACCACGGTTTCAGTGAGACCCCTGGACAGTCGGCGGATGTGGCAATGACAAAGCCAACAACGGCGGTACCAGAAGCACAAACGTGTGCAGAAGCCAACATCCCAAGGAGCAAAACCGATGATGGACAACCAAAGAATCTGGACTTCAATCAGCGAGTTAACATAACGTGTCACACAACAAAAACAGTGCAGGATTTCTCAAAACTGAGCAAAGAAAGGCAAAGAAAAGCTGTGCGTAGAGAGTGCAAAAAGTAACACGTACCACCTGGAGACAATGGCCTGAGAACCACTAAAAGACAATATGAAAAACAGAAATATGCCAGCAATTTGGAATTTCGGCTGAAAAAAGTGCAGGCAATGAAAACCAAATATGCACAAGACTGTGATCACCGCAAACAAAAGAAGGAATGCATCACCAGAAGATACAACATGGATCCTGTTTCAAAGCAGACAGAAAAAGTACCTGAGGGAGAGGGAGAGCACCGATCCTGCTTTTCAAAGCAGACAGAAAAAGTATGTGACGGAAAAATACCGCAACAACCCAGAATTCAGGCTGCATCATGTACGACGCTGCACCCTGAACAAAAAGCATAGACTCGCCACAAATGCGGCACTTCATGTTCGTCACAAGTTGCAGTGTGCCCTGAGAATCAAGAGGAAATACATGGACTTTGTAAGCCACCGCCCAGAAACTCCACAGCCTGCGGTCAACCCTGCAATGGAAGCTGCTATTTCTTCGTTCCGGGAAAGGATTCGACATGGGCCCACACGTGTCTGCACAGTGTGCCACAGAGCTCTGTTCCCCAATCAGGTAAAGCATTGCAACAGAGCCAAATATGGCAAAAACATTGGCGTGGCGGCTGCTTGTTTGACTGGTACGTACGTCCACGTATGTGACGGTGAGTGCTCAGCCCCATGTACTGTTTCCGCAAGACAGGATGCAGGAGTGGATCTGCCACACCTGTGACAGCCACCTGATCAAAGGAGGGATGCCGTCCATCGCAGTTGCTAATAGCTTGGAGCTAGCACCCATTCCCTCAGAGCTGGAGGAGTTAAATGTGCTAGAAAGGCAGTTGATCGTGAAAATCCTGCCGTTTGCTAAAATAGTTGCGTTACCCAAAGGATGGCAAAGAGCGGTACACGGTGCAGTTGTGTGTGTACCGTCAGAGGTGGAAATCACGGTGAACTCTCTCCCGAGGCCCAGCGCCGAAGCCCAGCTGTTGCAGGTAAAGTTGAAGCGAAAAATAAAGTACAAGGGATATCAGCACTTCTACACTGTGAACATGAAGAATGTGCTAGCGGGCCAGACAAAACTGAAAGAGACACATCCGCAATACAGCGACATAGCGATAGATGAGAGTGCTACGTTTGAAAGCCTCCAAGGTGATCGGCCGGTCGATGAAGAGGACGCACGACGGGACAACCCGGATGCTGCACAGCCTGTGGAGCCCAGCAACCCAGACGGAGAAATGGAGGACCTCAGACCTGGTCTGGCCCTGGACACTTGCATGCAGCCTCCTGACATAGCGCAGGAAGTCCTGTCGTATGGCGATGGAATATTCAGGGTCGCTTCCGCCCAAGGAAACAAACCCGTCGGCTTCTTCTCCACACCAAAACTTGAAGCCATAGCCTTTCCTGTGCAGTTCCCAACTGGACGGAACACACTGGATGAGGTCAGGCAAGTCAAGTTGTCCCCAACCAGGTACTTCAACACGAGGCTATTCTGTGTTGATACCCGGTTTGCAAAGGACCAAAGCTATCTCTTCTTTGCGCAGTTTGTAACGGAGACTCACATGGCTACCTGCAGCATGTCGATCCAGACACGGAAGGGAAAGAAAAATGCCGGGGACGGCAGGAGGATTTCCAACAAGATGCTCCAGGATAAAGTAGAGTTGGAAAAACTCATCCAAAATAAGGAAGCAATGCGTTTTATGCAACCCGTTCGAGGCACTCCAGCGTACTGGGAGAAAACACTTAGAGATCTTCACGCCATGGTCAGACAGTTGGGCAAGCCAACCTTTTTTGTCACTTTTTCTGCTGCGGAAATTAGATGGCCCGAATTCATTGCAGGAATAAAAGCTCAACAAGGCGAGGAAGGGGACTTTTCAGGGCTTGACTGGAATGAAAAATGTGAGATTCTCTGGAGCAACCCAGTCACTGTCATGCGCATGTTTGAGAAGAGAGTGGATGCGCTCATGACAGATCTGATCCTGTCACCTGCAACCTTCCAGTGGAAGATTACCTATTTCGGGTGGAGTTTCAAGCCAGAGGAAGTCCTCATATTCATATGGTGGTTTGGATTGAAGATGCACCGGGGGTTCAGGATCCCGAGGACTGTCCAGATGTCATCGAATTCATTGACCGCTACATAACCTGCCAGATGCCTGACGAGAAAGCAGACCCCGAGCTCCACAAAATTGTGTCCGAGGTTCAAGTTCACAGCCGAAACCACTCCAAAACGTGCAGGAAAGGAAATGTGTCGTGCCGATTTGGGTTCCCCAGGCTACCCATGGAGGAAACAATCATCCAGCACCCTGGAACGACGATGAAGATGCTGGCGGGAACAAGAAATGTGGGGAAAAAGCCTCCAAAAAGAGTAAAAAGTCCAAGAAATTTGTTGGAAAGAAACAAAGGGAGGCTAAGGAAAAGCTGAAACCAGTCAGAGACTTTCTCATGGACGCAAATGCCTCATTCGAGGATTTGTCGGACTTGCTGGAGAAATGTAAGATGACCCATGACGAATACCAGGAATGTGTCAAGTCCCTCACCTGTGGAATGGTTGTCATGATGAAGCGTGAGCCCAAGGACTGCTGGGTAAACGGATACAACCCTGATTTGCTGCGAGCGTGGAACACCAACATGGACATCCAGTTTATACTTGACGAGTTCAGTTGTATCATGTACATGATGTCATACGTGGCCAAACCGGAACACGAGATGACTGAGTTCCTGAACGAACGTGACGTGAAGAAGTCAAACGTCAACGAACGGGATGAAATGAAGCAGATCATGCAGGCGTACGCTAAGCACAGAGAGGTCAGCGCTCAGGAGTCTGTGGCATGGGTATGCAGCCTACCGCTTAAAAACTGCACGCGTACGGTCATTTTCATACAGACTGATGAGGACGGTCTGAAAATGAGTCTCCCCCTGAGCAGACTGAAGGACATGGGTCCAGACAAAGAGGATGTGTGGATGTCAGGATTGCCCGAGAAGTACGAAAACAGACCTGCGACAGGCGACTATAATGACATGTGTCTGGCCGATTTTGCATCGGGCTGCAGGGTTCTCTATGGCCAGCAAACTGAAGGAGCGAATGCCATTCCCCTCCAGAACGACAAAGGATTTATTCGGAAAAGAACCCAGGGAAAATCTGCCATCACCCGATTTACTCAGTTCTCTTGTATTTCCCACACAGGACGGATGACGAACTGAAAAGTGAATACCATCCGACGTATGAAGACTTCTACAACCGTGGCCGTGGAGGGAGTGTAAAACAATACGTGGACTTCAACAGGAAATTATACAAAGGACAAGGGAAAGAAATTGAGAAGGCCCCGGAGGTTGAAGTGGATCTTTTGGAGTGTGTCGCTCAGTGACAAGTCATTCCCCCCCCAATGAGCACGAAGAACAAGACCAGATTCCGGATTACGAAGTCCATGGTCTGTACAGTGGAGCAATGCCAACAATTGACGCACTGAAATTGAGCCCGGACTTTGTGAGGAGTATGTACCGAAGCCTCAACGAAATGCAAGCGTCTGTTTTCTACACCGTGCGCGAGTGGTGTTTGAAGCATGTCTGGGGTCACAATCCTGAACCCCTGTTTTACTTTATCTCTGTGGCAAATCCCACGTCATTAAGTGCGTCTATCAGGAGGCTACCAAGATTCTGCGCCAACTTCCCAGGTTTCGCGATCAAGCGGACATGTCCCAGCCTGCAGTGCTGCTGACGGCATTTACAGGCACTGCGGATTTCAACATCTCTGGAAAAACCCTGCACTCCATCTTGAAGCTCCCGAGAAATTTGAGACCACCGTATCAAGGACTGGGAAACGCACTGGACGAAGTGAGAGCGGCACTGTCCAATGCAGAGATTCTCATTATCGACGAGATATCCATGGTCTCTAAGGAACTCTTTGCCTATGTCCACTGGAGATTCCAGCAAATCAAAGGCAACAGGAAACCATTTGGAGGGAGGTCTGTCCTTGCAGTTGGAGACTTCTACCAGCTGCCACCCATTGGTAAAGCCAAACAGCTCTGCGTCTGTGAGGGTGATGTGCTTGATCTCTGTAAAGATTTCCAGACGGTCAACCTTATGGAGATCATGCAGCAGAAAGATGATCGTGCTTTCGCCCAACTTGAACAGGATCAGAACTAAGAAGAAGACTGATCCTCTCAGCGTCGACGCCGCAGCTCTGCTCACACAGGCTGTCGCTGAAATCAAAGATTGTCTGCCTGATGTCCTTCATATCTTTGGCACGAACAAAGAGGTTGATGCACACAATGCTGCAACTGTAACTGCCCTGCACTTACAAGTCGTCAACATTCCAGCAGAGGACTACAGAAAAGGCCTGCAAACAGGAGGAATGGTCATCCTGACTGATCTCAAGGGCAACAGCAGGGATTTACCAGACAACATACAAGCTGCTCAGGGAGCACGGGTCATGGTGACTAGGAACCTGGATACCGAGGACGGTATTGTAAATGGGACCTTTGGAACAATCGCCAACATTGTTTCCACTGCTGGATGTGGACCGACGACGGTGAAGCTGATCGGACTGGAATTGGGTAATCCCACGGCGGGTCTGAAATTCCGCAGGAAGATTCCAGGGGCGACCGATGACTTGGTGTACATCGAAAGGTTCGAGGAAAAAATGAGCAAAAGAGGAGTGGTTCGGCGGCAGTTCCCGATGAAACTGACCTTTGGATGTACAGCTCACAAAGTGCAAGGCATGACTATGAAGTCTGCAGTGGTGTTTCTGAAGCGTGTTTTTGAATCTGGAATGGCCTATGTCGCCCTAAGCCGGACAACCTCACATGAGGGACTGAGGGTAATCAACTTTGAACAAAATAAGATTTATGCCAATCCGAACGTCACGGCGGCAATGGAGAATATGAGTCACGCTTCATTCCAGAGTACAAGGCCACTGTTGCATTTTGTGAAATCGGCAGAGCACGCCGGTCCAACGTTGACCGTCGTCCATCACAATGCGGAAGGACTTCCACCGCACATCGAGGATTTGAAGTCTCACCACGAGCTCAGACTTGCCGACGTTTTATGCATCACCAAAACCCATTTGTCCGGATTGTTTGTTTCCCCAAAGTTCCAGTTGGAGGGATATGACATGTTTGCTATGCTCTGTGGCCTTCCACATCACAGGTGATCAATCCAAGATGGCGGAGAGCATGTCCATTGTCTCTGATCAGTGTTTGTAACCAAAACGTTTTTTTTTCATGATTTTTAAACTTAATTTACCATTGTTTCATCTGGCTGTGAACATATGGAAAATAGTGCAACAGTGCATATATAGAACTTTTTAAAAAGAAGACGGGCATTAATTTTATTTGATGAAAACGGTTGTGTCCTGCGGAATTTCTTCTTTTTTTTTTTTTTTCTGTACCGTGGCTCGGAGCCGACAACTGCCTATTGCTACTTGAATGCATCCAGCTGCGGACAGTTTAAGAAAACCTCAGTGGGCGTTTGGATATTCTATTTGTCTACAGAAGCTGTGAGATAGCTACCCAACAGTCGTCTTCATCACTCCTGGTAAAGTCAAATCCATCCAGACCACCAGTCTGCTACAATGCTGCACATCATGTATATCACATTGACTCTGTGCTGCTTGTTTTCAACAAGCAGCCCAAATCATAATAGACAAGAGGTATGGGCCGGTGGCTCTACTTCACTGAACTCACACGCATTAAAATCCATCAAATCTACGCGTGTGTTTCAATCACCTCAATGCGAACGAACTCTGACTTCCTTGTGCACGGACTCACTAACTAACATTTTACAACTACAGAATCTGCTCATTTTTAATGACTTTTTTACTGTGTCGCCGAATTCTCACATTCAATTTGTACAAAGTATGGCTTCGAAGAAAGAAACGTCATACAGAAATATGAAACTGAGATGTGTTGTAATGTTGTTGCTTATGTTAGCAGGTAATATCGAACCAAATCCCGGTCCTTCTGATATGAAATGCTTACTCACCCCAAATGACTTTTTAAATAGATCTGGTCTTGGTTTTGTGCACATGAATGTACGAAGCCTAGTTCCTAAAATGGACAGGATAAGAATTTGGGCTCGAACAACAGATGCAGACTTCATGATCTTATCTGAGACATGGTTAAAGAAGTCAATTCTCGATCACGAAATCTCTGTGAGCGGATACAACGTGTTTCGTGCTGACCGTCAAGGCAAATGCGGGGGAGTAGCTATTTATGCTAAGACAAAGTTTAATGTAAAGGTGGTTAAATCTATCTGTTCCCAAAAACTTTGAGTTGCTAGCACTGTCTGTTGAGTTTGCCAAAGGATGTGAATTGACGATTGTGGGTTGTTACAGACCACCGTCTGCTGTTAAAGAGTCTCTGACGTCATTGTCTGCGTTACTGTCTGATCTGGATTATAAGGAAATAATTCTGGTCGGAGATTTAAATTGGGATTGGCTGTCTTCTGCTGCTGATAGCTTCAAATGTTATTGTGATTCTGTGAACCTGACACAACTTCTTAAGTCACCCACTCGCCTAAACCCCAAAAATCCAGAAAAGTCTACGTTAATCGATCTAATTTTAACCAATGCACCCCATAGATACACCGCAACTGGGATTTTCCAAAATGATGTTAGTGATCATTGTGCAGTGGCTGGAGTGAGAAATGCCAAAGTTCCAAAAATGAAGCCACAAATTATTACTAAGCGTAATTTTAGTTAATTTGATGAGCAAGGGTTTCTGCATGATGTCTATCATTGTGATTGGGAAAGGATTTCTTTAATTCCTGATGTTGAATTAGCTTGGACCTTTTTCAAGAATCAGTTTTTTAAAATCATAAACAAGCACGCCCCCTATCTGAAGTACAGAGTTAAAGGCCGTGACAATCCTTGGTTCTCGGAAGATTTGTCTCTTCTTTTACATGAGAGATCTTGCTTGGGCAAAGGCTAGACAGTCTGACCTGGCAAAAGATTGGTCTAGTTTTAGGTGTTTCAGAAACAAATGCAGCTCTCTTATTCGTAGGGCAAAGTCTCCAAGAATTTGAATGATCCACTTAAATTTTGGAAAACGATTAAGTCTGTAGCTACTAGCTCTTCTTCTTGTGATCTCCCAAAATGTATCAATGTGAATGCTGAAGTTATTACTGACAAAGGTGAAATGGTGAACTGTTTTAACAAACATTTTGTGTCATCAGGAACTTTATTTCAGTCTCTATATAACCCATCTGTGCAAACTGTTCCTGGTTCACAAGCATGCGCAGTAGATCCATCTATAAAGCCCCGTAGCTGTGAACCTCTGGGAGATGAGGCAATTTTTAATTTGACACCTTTTACTAGGATAGAGGTCTTCTCAGCTCTGAAGGGTATAAATGGAAGGAAATCAGCTGGGCCTGATGATTTGGACCCAAGCCTTTTGAAACTTGCTGCTGATATTATTGTTGAGCCATTAATTTATATTTTTAACCTGACCTTAGAACAGAATACTATTCCAGAGGTACGGAAATCTGCCCTGGTTCTGCCACTTTTAAAAGGGGGGGACCCTCTTAGTCTAAATAATTATCGTCCCATCTCCAAACTCCCTGTACTCGCCAAAATTCTTGAAAAACTTTCTGAACTGAGTGAGCAACTGAAGGAGTTTTTATATACCAATAATGTCCTAAGCAAGTCTCAGTCTGGTTTTAGAAAACAGCATAGCACTACCACAGCAACCATGAAAGTCACAAATGATATACTTGAAGCGCTTGATTCTAAACAGCAATGTGCTGCTCTGTTTATTGATTTGTCTAAGGCATTTGATACGGTAGACCATGGTATTTTATTACAGAGACTGTCTAGTATAGGCCTCTCAACTAAAGCTGTTGGTTGGTTTACTGATTATCTTACTGCTAGATCACAATGTGTACAGGTTGATGGTATGACATCTGATATGCTTTTTGTATGTAATGGGGTTCCCCAGGGATCCATTCTTGGTCCATTACTGTTTACTATTTATATAAATGACCTGTGTAAAGGTATTCATGGTGCAAAGGCACATCTATATGCATATGATACCATCATTTATAGCACTGCTCCCACTCTAGATGATGCTTTCCGCAAGCTGCAAACAGCTTTTAATGTTGTCCAGGAAAACCTCTCTCAGCTTAAATTGGTCCTAAATGCAGATAAAACAAAACTAATGGTGTTTTCCAGATCAAAGAAAGAAAGTCTTACACTGCCTCAGATAGTTACATTGCAAAAGAAGCCAATAGAGGTAGTGCCATCATACAAATATTTAGGGTTTCATCTTGATGAAACATTGTCTTTTAAGTCCCACATCCAACAGCTTACTAAAAAGCTTAAACTTAAGCTGGGCTTCTTTTTTAGAAATAAAGCGTGTTTTTCATTCCAGGCCAGGAAAAGCCTAGTTGCAGCTACTTTTTTACCTTTACTGGACTATGGCGATATCCTGTATATGCACGTCTCAAAGTCTTATCTGCATCCACTAGACACAGTGTACCATGGAGCTCTAAGGTTTGTGACTAACACAAGATCCCTTACACATCACTGTACCCTGTATCAGTTAGCAGGATGGCCATCGTTAACTGTAAGGAGACACTCATTTTTACATATTTGTATATAAGGCGATCTTGGGTCAGCTACCAACATATCTAAGCATATTACTCACCTTACCAAACCTAGGAAATTATAGGTTAAGATCACAAAATGTTATATCAGACACTGTTCCAAATACAAGAACAGAGTTGGGTAAAGGGGCTTTTAGTTATGCTGCTCCATCAGCCTGGAAAATACTGCAAAAGGACCTGAAACTTGACCGTTTTATATCAATTGGTTGTTTTAAAACCCGGATTGGAGAATTGTTTGGGGAAGCAGAATGCACTTGTTTTTTATTTTTATTTTGTATAGACCAATGATTGGGAAGCCTGTTCTTTTAAGTTCTCTGATGCTTTTTTTTTGCACTGTTTTAATTTGCTGACTCATTTGTATCCTATGTGTTGTGCTGTTTTTATTGTATGTGCTGCATTGTATTGTAAAATGGATTTGCTGCCTTCTTGGCCAGGGATCACTTGAAAAAGAAATGCAAATCTCAATGTCGACTCCCTGGTTAAATAAAGGATAAATAAAAATAAATAAAAACAGACAAGTTCCTACACAAACAGAGTGGACATGGCTACAAAAGATGGAGGTGGTGTTGCGGTGTACTGGAGGAGCAGTCTTCAGGCAGAGGCCCGGAGATACTTTCACGATGTGATGGATCTTGAATTCTCAGTCATCAAAGTTGAGTCCCCGGTCAGAGCCTTGATAGCCACAGTGTACAGACCACCAAATTTCGGTCTCGACACGTTCCTTCCAAACATGCAAAGCCTCTTGGACTCTTTGGAGACGATGGATTGCCAGCCTGTCGTCGTTTGTGGAGACTTCAATGAAGACCTGCTCTCAAGAGGGAAGAAAGCCATCCGGGAGTTGTTTCAGTCCCGAGGCTATAGCCAGCTTGTCTCATCTGCCACGACTGAAAAGCAGACACTGATTGATCACATTTACATATCGCGACCAGAATTGTGCCTTCAATCAGGTGTACTGCAAACGTATCACAGTTATCACGTTCCGGTATACTGTATTTTGACTTCGTTGGCAGTGGGAGCTAGCGCTTCATTCGTCGTAGAATGAGAACCAAGACCGGGTTTCTGTGTCAGATTCAAAGACGGTTACCACGCAATGGCTAGTTAATTATTTGTTCATAACCGATGTGTAGGTTACCATGTCATTGTCATGTTATGATGTGTTTTACGTGTTGTTGCATTGAGACTGCCTCTGTCATGTAGATATGTATGCACATGTGTGTGTGTGTATACATAAGTAGTTATTAGAGGGCACTCTAGAGCCATAAAACTCATTTGATTACTTTTTGATATCCTGTTTAATTATATTTTGATTTCTTTTATGGCCGGGGTGACCTTTGGGTCACTAGGTGTCCTTTGACCCTGACACCATATTTTAGAGAGTTGTTTATGTTTAGGATAAGCTTTCCCAGGTAATCATGCTGGAGGCACTCATTCATTCATACATACATGCACCATATAGCTCTTACCCAACACTTTTGTAATTGTGTACTACCATGTATACTTTAAATATTTATTTATTATTGCTGTGCCTTGTAGTGTTTTTATCCTGTGAATGTCTTGTTGGTGTTCTTTATTGTCTTGTTCAGTGTTTTTATGCACCAACCTCACCAAGGCAAATTCCTTGTATACTTGTGTACTTGGCAATAAAAGTTTTTCTGATTCTGATTCTGATTTGAACCAGTATGTCCTTTGACTGACCTTTCAGAGAAAAGGGAGTGTGAATGGCGCAAATAATATTTCGTCAACAGGTGTTGGGTGTGTGTGTGACGTGAGGACCCCCGCCAGGTAATAAAGGGTGCTGTCTGTTAGACTTGGGGGCAACCTATGTGCAATACCAACAATGTAGACCAACAATGTCTCGTTGTTTATGATTTGTGGTCCATCTACATGTCTCTGAAAAAATATAGAAATCATACATGCATTTTTTGTCTGGATATTTCCTAAAGCAATATACCTATTTTTTGAAATGATACTCTGAGCCCAGAATGTAATCAACATGAATCTTTAGCCCTTTTTTTTCTCCAATATAGGAAACTAAGCACCCTGGAGTATGCCAGCAGGGCAATGAATATTCTAAACAAGCCTGAAGTAAACCAAAAAACTGACCAAGAGGACGCTAATCAAGGTGAGGCTCCTCTGACTGGACAGGTGAAGGGCTGATCTTCATAGTAATGCGAGGCTTTTAGCAATGTTTAACTGGATGTAAATTACTTTTGTGGTTTTCAGGAGTACACTGAGGAAATTGAGCGTCTGAAACGGGACCTGGCTACTGCCCGGACAAGAACGGAGTCTATCTGTCCGGAGATACTTTCACGATGTGACAGATCTTGAATTCTCAGTCGTCAAAGTTGAGTCCCGGTCAGAGCCTTGATAGCCACAGTGTACAGACCACCAAATTTTGGTCTCGACACGTTCCTTCCAAACATGCAAAGGCTCTTGGACTCTTTGGAGACGATGGATTGCCAGCCTGTCGTCGTTTGTGGAGACTTCAATGAAGACCTGCTCTCAAGAGGGAAGAAAGCCATCCGGGAGTTGTTTCAGTCCCGAGGCTATAGCCAGCTTGTCTCATCTGCCCACGACTGAAAAGCAGACACTGATTGATCACATTTACATATCGCGACCAGAATTGTGCCTTCAATCAGGTGTACTGCAAACGTATCACAGTTATCACGTTCCGGTATACTGTATTTTGACTTCGTTGGCAGTGGGAGCTAGCGCTTCATTCGTCGTAGAATGAGAACCAAGACCGGGTTTCTGTGTCAGATTCAAAGACGGTTACCACGCAATGGCTAGTTAATTATTTGTTCATAACCGATGTGTAGGTTACCATGTCATTGTCATGTTATGATGTGTTTTACGTGTTGTTGCATTGAGACTGCCTCTGTCATGTAGATATGTATGCACGTGTGTGTGTATACATAAGTAGTTATTAGAGGGCACTCTAGAGCCATAAAACTCGTTTGATTACTTTTTGATATCCTGTTTAATTACTTTTTTGATTTCTTTTATGGCCGGGGTGACCTTTGGGTCACTAGGGCCGTGTCCGAAACCGCTCACTCGTTCTCTATTCCCTATTCCCTATATAGTATATACTATATAGTGTACTATTTAGAGAACGAAAGTAGTGTTTTCGGAGACTACAACTGAACGTCATTTGCGTCAAAAAAAAAAGTGCAGGATATTCAGGTGACGCAAGCGGATGTGCTCAGTATCATAAACAAACCGAGCACTCATGGCGGCAGGTTTAAATGTGCTAAAGTTTTGCTTTTCAAAGACGGGCAAAATTTTGTGTAAATGTAAATAAATGTAAGTAACGTTAAGCTAGCTACCTTTTCTGTATTTAACACGTTAATAGCCTGGCTTTTGTACGTAAGTTACCTCAGGAATAGCCTGGCTTTTGTACAAAAGCCAGGCTATTAACGTGTTAAATACAGAAAAGGTAGCTAGCTTAACGTTACTTACATTTATACACAAAATTTGCGCGGTAGACATTCCGGTCATTTCTGTCGCCGTCGCTGTATTTCTTTCTGTCGCCATTATTTCCCTTCTCTCCTTCGGTATGACACGACCGCATTGCATTGTGGTAGACGGGATCAATTCTAGGGTAAAGTAGGGTACAGTCGATGTACACTACAAATCACGGTGAATTGTGGGTATTTTCTCGTTCCCTATTTAGTGTACGAAATTCACATTTTAGAATTGTCGCACTCTACAAAATGGCGTCCACACAAAATAGTGTACTAAATAGGGAATAGGGAGTGGTTTCGGACACGGCCTAGGTGTCCTTTGACCCCTGACACCATATTTTACGAGTTGTTTATGTTTAGGATAAGCTTTCCCTCATCATGCTGGAGGCACTCATTCATTCATACATACATGCACACATATAGCTCTTACCCAACACGTTTTTAATTGTGTACTACCATGTATACTTTAAATATTTATTTATTATTGCTGTGCCTTGTAGTGTTTTTATCCTGTGAATGTCTTGTTGGTGTTCTTTATTGTCTTGTTCAGTGTTTTTATGCACCAACCTCACCAAGGCAAATTCCTTGTATACTTGTGTACTTGGCAATAAAAGTTTTTCTGATTCTGATTCTGATTCTGAACCAGTATGTCCTTTGACTGACCTTTCAGAGAAAAGGGAGTGTGAATGGCGCTTCGTCAACAGGTGTTGGGTGTGTGTGACGTGAGGACCCCCGCCAGGTAATAAAGGGTGCTGTCTGTTAGACTTGGGGGGCAACCTATGTGCAATCCGTACCAACAATGTCTCGGCGGGTCCATCTACATGTCTCGGCCGGAAATCATACATGCATTTTTTTGTCTGGATATTTCCTAAAGCAATATACCTTTTGAAATGATACTCTGAGCCCAGAATGTAATCAACATGAATCTTTTTTTTTCTCCAATATAGGAAACTTTAAGCACCCTGGAGTATGCCAGCAGGGCAATGAATATCATAAACAAGCCTGAAGTAAACCAAAAACTGACCAAGAGGACGCTAATCAAGGTGAGGCTCCTCTGACTGGACAGGTGAAGGGCTGATCTTCATAGTAATGCGAGGCTTTTAGCAATGTTTAACTGGATGTAAATTACTTTTGTGGTTTTCAGGAGTACACTGAGGAAATTGAGCGTCTGAAACGGGACCTGGCTACTGCCCGGGACAAGAACGGAGTCTATCTGTCCGGAGATACTTTCACGATGTGACGGATCTTGAATTCTCAGTCGTCAAAGTTGAGTCCCCGGTCAGAGCCTTGATAGCCACAGTGTACAGACCACCAAATTTCGGTCTCGACACGTTCCTTCCAAACATGCAAAGCCTCTTGGACTCTTTGGAGACGATGGATTGCCAGCCTGTCGTTCGTTTGTGGAGACTTCAATGAAGACCTGCTCTCAAGAGGGAAGAAAGCCATCCGGGAGTTGTTTCAGTCCCGAGGCTATAGCCAGCTTGTCTCATCTGCCACGACTGAAAAGCAGACACTGATTGATCACATTTACATATCGCGACCAGAATTGTGCCTTCAATCAGGTGTACTGCAAACGTATCACAGTTATCACGTTCCGGTATACTGTATTTTGACTTCGTTGGCAGTGGGAGCTAGCGCTTCATTCGTCGTAGAATGAGAACCAAGACCGGGTTTCTGTGTCAGATTCAAAGACGGTTACCACGCAATGGCTAGTTAATTATTTGTTCATAACCGATGTGTAGGTTACCATGTCATTGTCATGTTATGATGTGTTTTACGTGTTGTTGCATTGAGACTGCCTCTGTCATGTAGATATGTATGCACGTGTGTGTGTATACATAAGTAGTTATTAGAGGGCACTCTAGAGCCATAAAACTCGTTTGATTACTTTTTGATATCCTGTTTAATTACTTTTTTGATTTCTTTTATGGCCGGGGTGACCTTTGGGTCACTAGGTGTCCTTTGACCCCTGACACCATATTTTACGAGTTGTTTATGTTTAGGATAAGCTTTCCCTCATCATGCTGGAGGCACTCATTCATTCATACATACATGCACACATATAGCTCTTACCCAACACGTTTTTAATTGTGTACTACCATGTATACTTTAAATATTTATTTATTATTGCTGTGCCTTGTAGTGTTTTTATCCTGTGAATGTCTTGTTGGTGTTCTTTATTGTCTTGTTCAGTGTTTTTATGCACCAACCTCACCAAGGCAAATTCCTTGTATACTTGTGTACTTGGCAATAAAAGTTTTTCTGATTCTGATTCTGATTCTGAACCAGTATGTCCTTTGACTGACCTTTCAGAGAAAAGGGAGTGTGAATGGCGCTTCGTCAACAGGTGTGGGGTGTGTGTGACGTGAGGACCCCGCCAGGTAATAAAGGGTGCTGTCTGTTAGACTTGGGGGCAACCTATGTGCAATCCGTACCAACAATGTCTCGGATGGGTCCATCTACATGTCTCGGCGGGAAATCATACATGCATTTTTTTGTCTGGATATTTCCTAAAGCAATATACCTTTTGAAATGATACTCTGAGCCCAGAATGTAATCAACATGAATCTTTTTTTTTTCTCCAATATAGGAAACTTTAAGCACCCTGGAGTATGCCAGCAGGGCAATGAATATCATAAACAAGCCTGAAGTAAACCAAAAACTGACCAAGAGGACGCTAATCAAGGTGAGGCTCCTCTGACTGGACAGGTGAAGGGCTGATCTTCATAGTAATGCGAGGCTTTTAGCAATGTTTAACTGGATGTAAATTACTTTTGTGGTTTTCAGGAGTACACTGAGGAAATTGAGCGTCTGAAACGGGACCTGGCTACTGCCCGGGACAAGAACGGAGTCTATCTGTCCGGAGATACTTTCACGATGTGACGGATCTTGAATTCTCAGTCGTCAAAGTTGAGTCCCCGGTCAGAGCCTTGATAGCCACAGTGTACAGACCACCAAATTTCGGTCTCGACACGTTCCTTCCAAACATGCAAAGCCTCTTGGACTCTTTGGAGACGATGGATTGCCAGCCTGTCGTCGTTTGTGGAGACTTCAATGAAGACCTGCTCTCAAGAGGAAGAAAGCCATCCGGGAGTTGTTTCAGTCCCGAGGCTATAGCCAGCTTGTCTCATCTGCCACGACTGAAAAGCAGACACTGATTGATCACATTTACATATCGCGACCAGAATTGTGCCTTCAATCAGGTGTACTGCAAACGTATCACAGTTATCACGTTCCGGTATACTGTATTTTGACTTCGTTGGCAGTGGGAGCTAGCGCTTCATTCGTCGTAGAATGAGAACCAAGACCGGGTTTCTGTGTCAGATTCAAAGACGGTTACCACGCAATGGCTAGTTAATTATTTGTTCATAACCGATGTGTAGGTTACCATGTCATTGTCATGTTATGATGTGTTTTACGTGTTGTTGCATTGAGACTGCCTCTGTCATGTAGATATGTATGCACATGTGTGTGTGTATACATAAGTAGTTATTAGAGGGCACTCTAGAGCCATAAAACTCGTTTGATTACTTTTTGATATCCTGTTTAATTACTTTTTTGATTTCTTTTATGGCCGGGGTGACCTTTGGGTCACTAGGTGTCCTTTGACCCCTGACACCATATTTTACGAGTTGTTTATGTTTAGGATAAGCTTTCCCTCATCATGCTGGAGGCACTCATTCATTCATACATACATGCACACATATAGCTCTTACCCAACACGTTTTTAATTGTGTACTACCATGTATACTTTAAATATTTATTTATTATTGCTGTGCCTTGTAGTGTTTTTATCCTGTGAATGTCTTGTTGGTGTTCTTTATTGTCTTGTTCAGTGTTTTTATGCACCAACCTCACCAAGGCAAATTCCTTGTATACTTGTGTACTTGGCAATAAAAGTTTTTCTGATTCTGATTCTGATTCTGAAACCAGTATGTCCTTTGACTGACCTTTCAGAGAAAAGGGAGTGTGAATGGCGTTTTCGTCAACAGGTGTGGGGTGTGTGTGACGTGAGGACCCCCGCCAGGTAATAAAGGGTGCTGTCTGTTAGACTTGGGGGGCAACCTATGTGCAATCCGTACCAACAATGTCTCGGCGGGTCCATCTACATGTCTCGTAAGCGACTTACTTAAAAGGAAATCATACATGCATTTTTTTGTCTGGATATTTCCTAAAGCAATATACCTTTTGAAATGATACTCTGAGCCCAGAATGTAATCAACATGAATCTTTTTTTTTCTCCAATATAGGAAACTTTAAGCACCCTGGAGTATGCCAGCAGGGCAATGAATATCATAAACAAGCCTGAAGTAAACCAAAAACTGACCAAGAGGACGCTAATCAAGGTGAGGCTCCTCTGACTGGACAGGTGAAGGGCTGATCTTCATAGTAATGCGAGGCTTTTAGCAATGTTTAACTGATGTAAATTACTTTTGTGGTTTTCAGGAGTACACTGAGGAAATTGAGCGTCTGAAACGGGACCTGGCTACTGCCCGGGACAAGAACGGAGTCTATCTGTCCGGAGATACTTTCACGATGTGACGGATCTTGAATTCTCAGTCGTCAAAGTTGAGTCCCCGGTCAGAGCCTTGATAGCCACAGTGTACAGACCACCAAATTTTGGTCTCGACACGTTCCTTCCAAACATGCAAAGGCTCTTGGACTCTTTGGAGACGATGGATTGCCAGCCTGTCGTTGTTTGTGGAGACTTCAATGAAGACCTGCTCTCAAGAGGGAAGAAAGCCATCCGGGAGTTGTTTCAGTCCCGAGGCTATAGCCAGCTTGTCTCATCTGCCACGACTGAAAAGCAGACACTGATTGATCACATTTACATATCGCGACCAGAATTGTGCCTTCAATCAGGTGTACTGCAAACGTATCACAGTTATCACGTTCCGGTATACTGTATTTTGACTTCGTTGGCAGTGGGAGCTAGCGCTTCATTCGTCGTAGAATGAGAACCAAGACCGGGTTTCTGTGTCAGATTCAAAGACGGTTACCACGCAATGGCTAGTTAATTATTTGTTCATAACCGATGTGTAGGTTACCATGTCATTGTCATGTTATGATGTGTTTTACGTGTTGTTGCATTGAGACTGCCTCTGTCATGTAGATATGTATGCACATGTGTGTGTGTATACATAAGTAGTTATTAGAGGGCACTCTAGAGCCATAAAACTCGTTTGATTACTTTTTGATATCCTGTTTAATTACTATTTTGATTTCTTTTATGGCCGGGGTGACCTTTGGGTCACTAGGTGTCCTTTGACCCCTGACACCATATTTTACGAGTTGTTTATGTTTAGGATAAGCTTTCCCTCATCATGCTGGAGGCACTCATTCATTCATACATACATGCACACATATAGCTCTTACCCAACACTTTTGTAATTGTGTACTACCATGTATACTTTAAATATTTATTTATTATTGCTGTGCCTTGTAGTGTTTTTATCCTGTGAATGTCTTGTTGGTGTTCTTTATTGTCTTGTTCAGTGTTTTTATGCACCAACCTCACCAAGGCAAATTCCTTGTATACTTGTGTACTTGGCAATAAAAGTTTTTCTGATTCTGATTCTGATTCTGAACCAGTATGTCCTTTGACTGACCTTTCAGAGAAAAGGGAGTGTGAATGGCGCTTCGTCAACAGGTGTTGGGTGTGTGTGACGTGAGGACCCCCGCCAGGTAATAAAGGGTGCTGTCTGTTAGACTTGGGGGGCAACCTATGTGCAATCCGTACCAACAATGTCTCGGCGGGTCCATCTACATGTCTCGGCGGGAAATCATACATGCATTTTTTTGTCTGGATATTTCCTAAAGCAATATACCTTTTGAAATGATACTCTGAGCCCAGAATGTAATCAACATGAATCTTTTTTTTTTCTCCAATATAGGAAACTAAGCACCCTGGAGTATGCCAGCAGGGCAATGAATATTCTAAACAAGCCTGAAGTAAACCAAAAACTGACCAAGAGGACGCTAATCAAGGTGAGGCTCCTCTGACTGGACAGGTGAAGGGCTGATCTTCATAGTAATGCGAGGCTTTTAGCAATGTTTAACTGGATGTAAATTACTTTTGTGGTTTTCAGGAGTACACTGAGGAAATTGAGCGTCTGAAACGGGACCTGGCTACTGCCCGGGACAAGAACGGAGTCTATCTGTCCGGAGATACTTTCACGATGTGACAGATCTTGAATTCTCAGTCGTCAAAGTTGAGTCCCCGGTCAGAGCCTTGATAGCCACAGTGTACAGACCACCAAATTTTGGTCTCGACACGTTCCTTCCAAACATGCAAAGGCTCTTGGACTCTTTGGAGACGATGGATTGCCAGCCTGTCGTCGTTTGTGGAGACTTCAATGAAGACCTGCTCTCAAGAGGGAAGAAAGCCATCCGGGAGTTGTTTCAGTCCCGAGGCTATAGCCAGCTTGTCTCATCTGCCACGACTGAAAAGCAGACACTGATTGATCACATTTACATATCGCGACCAGAATTGTGCCTTCAATCAGGTGTACTGCAAACGTATCACAGTTATCACGTTCCGGTATACTGTATTTTGACTTCGTTGGCAGTGGGAGCTAGCGCTTCATTCGTCGTAGAATGAGAACCAAGACCGGGTTTCTGTGTCAGATTCAAAGACGGTTACCACGCAATGGCTAGTTAATTATTTGTTCATAACCGATGTGTAGGTTACCATGTCATTGTCATGTTATGATGTGTTTTACGTGTTGTTGCATTGAGACTGCCTCTGTCATGTAGATATGTATGCACGTGTGTGTGTATACATAAGTAGTTATTAGAGGGCACTCTAGAGCCATAAAACTCGTGTGGTGGATTTTTTTAGAAGATAGGACAGTAGGGGGGTAGGAAACAGGACTTGTGACTCAGACGCTAATTCCCAGGTGAAGCATTGTATTATTATATTCCTGTATAATGCAATGGGACCACATCGCTGTGGAATGTGTGTACTCTCTGTTGTGGGCCGCTTTGGATGGAAGCGCCTGCTGAAGGGTATGAGATCATTGGTCACACTCTGCCTCTGTGATTCTAGGGGGTTGTTTGGGGCTGGGAGTTGTATGGCCGGCTAACTGCAGATAACCGCCAGCATGATGTTTTAGTATCACACAAACATAAATAGTGTCTGTAGATAAGGTAAAGTGACACGTTGAGGCCGTAAAACACGAGCAGGCGGCACAGATCACAGGCCTTAAATACAATGAACACAGAGAGGAGGCCAAATGTAAATCTGAGTTGAGATCCACGGACCCCTTAGTACAGCCGTAAATTATTCCTGTCTAACAAAGTATGTGCACGGGAGGTCCGAGACTTGAAGTTGACTGTGCCCCACTCACGATTTAATCAATCAGAACCCCCACCCCACCAGATGGGGCTGTCAAAAGACGGGGCTCCTGTCATTCGAATTTATGGGCTCCGCCAAGCGCTGCTCTTAAGCAGAGAGGGACAGAGCTAAATTCCACCACACTTTAAATGTTTAACTTTGTAATAGAGATCCTGTATATACATATATTGCCAGCATTTTGGGCTGCATAACAAGCATATTAAAATTATAGATCACTGGCATTAGGCCATTGAATAAAGTATGGGGCAAAAATGTATTCCTGTATTAATAAAGCTGTTATCAAGTTACACAATTTAAGCAAAGGCATAATACACAGTTGGGGCAGCTCAAGGTTGGTTATATTTGTTTAGGGTCGTGTATGCGAGCCCAAGGCTGGTCATTTCTACCTAAGTCTGTGTATGTTTGCTCAAGATTTGGCTATGTCTGTTTATCCTTTTATTAATCTGTTAAATGGGGAAAGAATGAAAAAGGCGAAGTTGAAGGGGCCCCAGAAGGATGGGCCTCTACGAAGTCAGAGGGAGGGGTTGAGCCAGGGGGGCGTGGTGGCCAACCTCCAAGGAGGAATGGAGGAGATTAAAAATGTGTGCACGGAAGAGGGAGGCAACTGTTTTTGCGCAAATTCAGCCAGGTTGTTGTATCTAACCTTGTGTTATATGCAATAAACCGTTTTTACCTCAGACTCTGACGATTGTGCTGTTTTTGGGGCAGTCTTTTGAATTCTACAACATTTAATGGCGAGCCAGCGGAGAGGCACGAGACACGGAGATCTGAGCGGGACCGCTGCTTTCGATGCAACCTTGGCCAAAGGGAAGAAGGTAAGCAGAGCCTATTTAAAAATCTGCAAGACGGTTGCATCTGGGAGCGGTGGGTCCGCCTCGGGCTGCGCTATGGAAGGTCTCTCCTCCAAAGAACCTAAATTAAAGGACGTACGGAGTCTGAGGTAATTTCATGTTTTGTGTGTTTGAATGCATTGAGGTGTATGCGAGTATGAGAGGGCATGTCACAAAGTCGCCTGCAGGGGAACTGGTGACACTGACTAGCCGTTGGTAAAAGCATAAGGTCCACGCCCAGAGCGCTTGCCTGTGTGCGCAAGCGACCAAGCGCTTCTAACATCGTTGTCGACAGCACTTGGTCGGGCCCGGGCCGACTGGGACCGAGCGCTTGCCTGTGTGTGCAGCGGCGTTGGTAACAACACTCGGCCGGGTCCGACCGGACTGCGACAAGCGCTTGCCTGTGTGTGCAGGCGGCCTGCCTGTGCGCGGCGGCTGTCGAGAACAAACGGTCACTCAGGACGGCTTCTGACATCGTTGTCGACAGCACTTGGCTAAAGTCCAGAGCGGACTGAAGCCAAGCGCTTGCCTGTGTGTGCAGGCGGCCTGCCTGTGTGTGCGGCGGCTGTCGAGAACGGACGGTCGCTCAGGACGGGTTCAGGCATCGTTGCCGGCAGCACTTGGCCAAAGTCCAGAGCGACTAAAACCAAGCGCTTGCCTGTGTGTGCAAGCGCTTGCCTGCAGCAGCGGCCGGCAACAGATGATTGGGCTCAAAGTGAGTTACGACCAAGCGCTTGCCAGTGTGCAAATGACGGGGGGCTGTTAAATGTAATTACGGCTCGCGCTGCTAAAAGTTCATTGTAGTGCGCAGATTGCCCCGTGCCACTAACGGTGACTTGTGGCCGCTAGTCAGGGTTGAGGGAGTTGTGAAGTTGGAATGAATTTGCAAACTGCTATATATATGTGATGAAACTGTTGTATGTGTTTTGTGCAATCATACGTGAGCTGTATGTGCTGTTTGTGCTTTGCGTACGCTGTTAGTGTCTGTGAGTCTTTTGTGGTTTGGGACGTCTCTTTATGTTGTATGTTGAATCGGCCGAATTATTACCAATATTGCCTGCTGATATGAGCTGGGGTTTGGATGTGTGGTGTGTGCGCTGCAGTGATATTTTGCAGAGTTACGCAGGTGTTAGATTACAGCCGGTATAAAGTTGTGGTAAACTTTGCAATAAGCTTGTCAAGATTCGGTCTATTAGGATAAGGACTGTGAATAAATGAGCCCCAGGAAATAGTCAAATGAGCCCGTAAATAAGAGAGTAAAAGTTAATGTTCATTAACCGCATAGGAAATCCTTGAGCGATAAAATAAAGTATAAAACACATATTGTATTTGCCTTAGACATTAAATCAAGGGGACTTAGTTACTTACAAGCATTTACAATCAACTTTATACAGGCTGTGAAATTAATTGTGGATATTTGGGTATTCGTGTTGTGGTGCTCTCTAGAATACAAGGTATACAGCGAGTTAAGTGTGTTGTTTCGCAAAGTGCGGAGAAGGTTGATGCATTATTGTTGGGAAACACTTAATAGTTGGATAGGTTGTATTAACGGGGAATATTCAATGTATGCAACGTGGAGGCATTGTCTATTTGCGGTGTGATAAGCCATTGCTTTGGGAAGTCTCAGATAGAGGGGGGGATTTCCTAGGTCTAGCTAGCGAGTTTGATTTATCTTCTTGCGTTGACAAGCTAACGGGCAGAGAAGAAACTTGGGAAAATCAGAGCTCCGTTTGTTAACGGAGTCAAACGGAATATTGGAGGTTACTAAAGCAGCACTTGCACGTTTTGAAACTTTGGCACTTTGCGAAGCGTATTAGACCCAGGGGAGATAATAAGAAGTGGCAAACTTTAGTGGTTTTAGAGCGGTCGGCATGCGCAGCTCTTAGTCTACTGTTAGCGCAGAAAGGAATTTTGGGGTTTCAGCGATTCGCAGGTGAATGCTTTACATCTGGCTTATTAGTAACCTGCGTGATTCTGTTGATGTTCCTGACCCGCCCTTTTGCGTTTATTAAGTTTCCCTTTGCGATTCGTAATCCCTTAATAGTTGGAGTAGGTTTATTGATTCTTGCTTTATCTTTATTTTCCCCAATTTTAGTGTACTTTCGGTGTTTATTAATAATTGTGTGTGGTTTATCATTGATTTATTGGGTAAAGTGTTTTAGTTTTATGTTTCCACGTAGGGCATTTTCTTATTTTAATTTGATTGTTTCACGTGTTTAGCTTCAGTTTCCTTTAGTGTGTTTTCGTATGTTTTGGATTATAGCCTTTCTGTTTTAGCAGCGATAGTATGGTTTAGCTTTGGGAGTGTCTGTTGAGCGCATTTATCGGTATTCGTATTTATACGTTTTTCGTTGTTCCTTGTTCCGGTTTTGTTTTTTTCATTTAAACACGTTTCCTAGGTTTCGTTTGTGGATTTCCATTTACACCCGCCTTCCTATATTTCGGGTTATATTTAGATTTTGGTGGAGGCGCAAATCATTGTTCACGTTTTTGAGTGTCTTTATTTTGATTTATTTTAGATTTCTTGTTTCCATACATATACAGCGCCCTGGTTTCTGTTAAGAACTTCCCTTTCTGAATAGTTGGGTTTAGGTTATTTTTCCATTCCAACTCGCTTTTCCAAATTGTTTAAACTTCTTCCCAGGAGAGGAGCTGGGCTTGGTATATGTTATCTTGTAGCCGATAGGGGTTTGGTTTGGTTGTTCAGGCAAACGAAGTGACCTCCCTACCTGACCGGCTCTTGTTTTAAGGATAGCCAAGTAAGTGCCAATAAAGCTTGAACATATTAGTAGAGTTGTGACGTAAGCCAAGATAAAGAAAAGACAGAAACAGGTAAGACACAGGTCCCGGTGATATTAGCCGAACCGCCTGCCCCAAGCCCGGCTGCGCTGACTGCAATGGGTGCAGCAATGTCCCTGATGCAGCGACCCCAAGTATTGACGCCTGTGGCGGCAATGCCTACCTCACTGCCCCAAGTAACTACCCCTAGACTCACAAGTTCCACCCGTGCAGGTACATGATACCCAGTCTGCGGGGGCTACCAGCCCCAATGGGAAGAGGGGCAAGGAGAGGAAGGGGGAGCCGACGGGGAGCGCCCCGAACAGGGGGCGGGAGAGGGGCACAGGGTGGAAAGGACGTGTGTTGGGGGTGTAATCAAACTGGGCATTTTAGAAGGGATTGCCTAATAAACCCATGGGAAAAACCATGGATAGGGCCAGCAGCAAATGGCCAGAACTAGGGATGCCCAGGGAAGCCAGAGGGGGAAACAATATTACCAATGATTTCAATAGAATCACAACAAGAACCCACCCTACAAGTGATCAGTAACCAACAAGAGTATCAATTCATGGTGGACACAGGTGCGACCTACTCATGTCTTGGGAAAGCAGGGTCAGGCCTCCCCCTCTCTAATTCCTCAGTCAAAACTATTGGCTTCTCTGGGAAACCACAGATAATTCCCCTGACACAGCCTGTCCCTATGCAAAATTGCAGGTAGAACTATAACTGCACCACTGTTATACTCAGCCCACACTCCAGTCAATCTCCTAGGTAGAGACGTTTATGCCCGCTGAAGCCAATATTGTCTGCACACAGGGTGGCATTTATGGGGACTTCCTTAGTAAGTTACAAAGCACGGTAATGCCTTTACAAGCTCAACCTAGTGCTCTATAGCCTGTAGTGTATTGGTTGTGCTTGACTCCTCAAGAATCCATACTACAAGAACAATGGAGACAGTGGGAACCGTGGGCGCGAACCCAGTTTAAGGCAATTACTGAACTGCGACTACCTTTACACTGTACCCTCATGTACGATGAATTACAATCGCATGAGGATTATAAGGCATGCTGGGAGGACTCCATTAACAAACGCCTCTTATTCAGCTGTAAGCCAAGATATTTACATTGGTCCGCATGAGCAGCTGCAGTAGTAGTACTGCCGCCGTCCCCACACCACTGGGTCCAGGTCCCGAGATCTACCCCTCATGTAATGTTATTAGTAGCGGACGCCTGCATATTTCTCCCAATAGACAGCTCATTAGGAGCGCGGAGTGAGAGCATGAAGGGGGTCAGGCGGAGTGGAGTGGAGAAGTCCGAGCAAATAACAGAGCAGGAATAAGAGTGGGTCTTGGTATTACCAGTTAAGGTGTTTTCAAATTCAAGTTCGATAGTTTGTCGGTTTTATTCATACACCATCTAAGTGTTACTTTTTGTGCTAGTTTATCTGAGCTCTTTCAATTCCTAATTTTCAGGTTAACTTAAAATATATTTTCCTTCCCAACTCGCTCCCGGTATAGCTAATACGCTGTCCAGTGTAGTAGTGAACCAGTGTAGAGCGTCAGTTAAGACAACGTATACTGGAGATAAAGGAAGGAAGTATATACTAAGTTAAGAAAATAAACAATGATTAGTTAAAATAATTATGTTCAAAGTGGGAATACTATTCTCCCGGCGCTGAATTTTGAGTTGCGGTTTGAGAAGTTTTTTCCGCGAGTTGTAAATAAACAGCGAACGAATTATGGGCATTGGCAATACCGTAGTATCAAAGCGAATAGACTCATCATGTGTTATAAATGGGATGGAATAACTAAGCAAAAGTCCGGTTTACAACTGTGATGCTGTTAGATAAGAACAACAAGTGTCAGCTCGTCGCAACTATTTTCAGCCCGAGTGGAAATGGAGGGTGAGCGTATTTGGAACATGTGTGACTAAACTGCGCGTTTGGACACTGCAGTTAGGATCTCAGTTATTGGAAAATGGTGAATCGTCATTTGAGACCGACCAAGGTATTAAAGAAGTGGGAAACAGATTATAGTAATTTGTATGCATGTAGTAGTCTCCCTCTATTTGATGGTCACTTCTTAGATGAGATCGGTAAATTAAAAAATGTGATCTTGAAAACGGGATGAGTAATACATCATATCCCCACCACATGCTGAATAGTGACACTCACAATCACACTAGAGGGGGTGCAGCGGGTAGTAGATAGAGCTAAACTAAATAAAGCAGTGGGTTTTGAGGACCCCCATAATGAGGTCCTTAAAACTCCTAATGTGGTGAATATTTACATTGTTTATGTCAAACGTGCTTTCATAATGGCATTATTCCATCTGTGTGGAATAAATCTATAATCAAACCCATCCCTAAATCTTCAAAAGCTGATCCGAGAGTTCCTTTAAATTATAGAGGCATCAGTTTGATCAGTACAGTTTATAAATTGTATTCAGGTGTCCTTAATAATAGACTTAATAATTACCTAGATTGTCATGGAATGTTGGTGGATGAGCAGAATGGTTGTAGGAAAAATAGGGCAGGTATTGATCATATTTATGTCATATCCTCTGTGATGAGAGCGCAACTGCAAGAGGGCAAAGTCATGTTCGCTTGGTTTGTTGACTTTAAGAAAGCTTTGGATTGCCTCCATAGAGATTTTTTGGAGTATAAGTTAATTTCTTCTGGTATTGATGATAACTTTATAATGCCATTAAAGCCTGGTACAAAACCCCAGTTTTTCAGTTTGGGCGGTGTGTTTCACTCTGATGCGTGCGCGCACAACCAAAAAAACAGATCTGGTGATACTCACCTCTCCAAAGTGTGAGTTATGGCGTGTCATGGTGAAGGAGGGGGAGTTAAACCCGCTCGTGGAGGCTGACAGAAACCCCCGCGAGCAGAGGGCTAAGTGGATTGTCAGATAAGATCAGTCCTTTAGGAATGAGCTTCGTGATTTACCCAAAGTATAGCAACACGGGAGGAGTTAATTCAGGGGCAATGGGCGAAATTCCTAAAGCCAACAGTCATCTCAGGGAAGAGAGGGTTATTATTATTACTAGCTAAATACTCTGATGTTCTTCATGCTCAGTGTTAGACCGCTCGCCTACGGGCGAGGCAATTATAAAACCTTCAAACATAAGACCACAGTCTCGCTTCCTTTGACAATAGAAGTGGTAAACAACAAGTGGTTAAAGTAATGTGATGATAACATCCGCTAGAGGGGGCCGCAGCAATTCCAATGGTCCAGTGCACGGTTGGCCATAATAGGTGGTCAGGGAAGCCCTCTCCTTCTATTCTCGTAGGAGGATTGGAAGCCCCACATTGGAAGCTGCGGAGTCTGTGGTGGATGACACCATCCTGACCTGAGATAAAGGGTGAGACTGTTTTCTGGACAATTAACGTTAGGTAAGCAAAACACCAGGGCAATAGAATAGTCCCGCTCATGGGACTGTTTTCTAGTGCAAAAGTGGCAAAGGAGGAAGTTTAGAAGGAGTTGGGCGGAGTAACTGTATGTGACACTTACCGCTCGTGGGTAAGTGATTGAGAAGGTCTAGAGTTGGGAACTTTGAAGGGAGTAGGAGTCAATACCATAAGAATGGTCAAATCAGTGTAAAGAAGTGTAACATTAATAAAGTTACAACACGAGGCAAGATGATATTGGCGGGGAATGAAGGGAAACGTATGTGACTGCGAAGGAATTGAGTAAGTAGAAAGTGAAAGATTGAGGGCAACAGCCCGGGTTAAAAGGGAAAAGGAAGGGTGTTTTGATTTATTTTTGTCCATTTGAGCAACAGGATGAGCAACAAAGGAAGCAAGACGTCGTGTCGCCCTGATCCGCTGACCAGGCCGGGGAAGGTGAGATATAAGAAATGGGACTAAGGGTCGTGAATCAAGAGCCCTTACGACCCCATAGGGGGTAGAGGAAGGTCAGGCAAACTACTTTGGAATGCATGCTGTGAAGTAAGGTTCGGTGCCAGGCTATCGGAGATTGGCCGCAGCTGCATTCCCTTATCAAAAAGCCTCCACTTTGACGATGGGGCAATCAGTAATACTATATACGTCCCATCAATTACATGCAGTACGAATACATGGTGGTTGCCCTATTTAACAAGGATGGTGGCCGCTCAAACGCTAAGGAGAGGGTGAAACCTGAGTAACGTATAAGAACAGGAAGACCCTTTGCGCCGATTAGGCACCTCCCACCACCTGATGCATGATAGATTATGTGGAGAGGATTGAACGAATTGAACAAAGTAAGAAGTGACATGCTAGTGGTGGTGGATAGGCTTAGTCGGTAGGTAGAGGCGACACCTACAAGCAGCGCAGATGCAGGACAACGGAGACGACAGTTGGGAGAGCAGGATAAGGTAAAGGTAAGTTGTCTAGACACCCCTATGAATGTTCCACCAGAACATAAGGCAGGAGTGCGCCCACTATCAATGCTATATCAATATTTTCTCCTTGATTCAAGTCATAAGAGATGCAGAGTGGATAAACTATTTATGGTACAATCAACAGAAATTTAGTAGCCGCAACATTATCATTACAAGGAATAAAGGAACAGTCGTAAGTGTGGAGGATAAGAACTGAACACGTTAAAATACATTAGGAGAAATAGCGAAGTGGGTGGGGTTGGTTAAATATATTTTGGAAAGTAACGTTGGGAAAACATAGGAGAGAGTATAGGATTGGTAACAGTGATGTTGTTGTTTGCCTCATGCTGCCTAAATTCCCATTATCCAATCCCTAATGAAAGATAATAGGAAATACAAGCGAGCAGTTTCTGGTTACAGAGGGCCCAATAGAGGACGTGGGGGATGCAGACGCTGAGGTGAAGCGGGTCACGTCTGCTGCCCCGGAATGGAGTGAACCAATGGACGTGTCGTCGCACGGCTAAGGGGGGTGGGGTGTTTCACTGTACATGTCATCCAAATAGGACCCAACAGTATCGAGACAGGAGAGGAAACCCGGTGAATGCCAGAGGGGACCCACTCAATTGCCCGTTCGGGAACCGCCTCTGCGAATACGGTGTGAGAGGAGGCGCTGGTCGGGAGTACTGGGACTACCATCCCCTTGCCAGCAAACTGGGGGAGGATCCCCGGTTCCGGGCCGGCTATGTGGGTGACAGCCCGGATGGAGGAGACGGCGCCAACGGGACGAGGGGCAGTGATCCGATACGTTGTACATCATGCGGGCTGAGGCGACCTCTCCTCAGGAATGACCCTCTACGGTGTGCAGAACACCTGGGTCGATGAAAACATTTACACTGAATACATACGCAAAATGAACTGAAGCGGAGTGAACACGCACAGGAGCCTGATGCTCCCTCACCTATGGCAGCTAGATTAACACACACACATAGTTATCTCACACCCATGCTGCCAGAGAAAATCATGAACTGCAACGAGTGAATGCAAGGCCACCTCTCCTCTGTCCATAGCTCCAAGGGTTTCGACGCAGGACCATGAAAGAAGAGAAGACATTACCCTGCTTAGCAATTATATGTAACCCCATGTAACTAAACCCTGGCAGGTTTTACTATCCCTGTAACCATGTATGAGGTTTAAATGTATGATGCTTAGGAATGAACATGTAATCAGGTTAGACCGAGCTCAGCTTGCATTGAGCATCGTTGTGAATTTATGGCCACGATTTACCCTGTAAGTGTTATGCAGGCGGTCTGAGCGATAAAGGAAGACTCCTACCACCATAGCGACAGGTGGTATCAGTGTGGAGGGGGGCCACACGATGCATGAACAACAAGGGTACTCGCATGCCCTGGCAACGTTCTGCAGCAAAGCTTGAGTCTGACTAAGTCGTGCGGGCGCAGCCTGAGTAACGGCTGCTGGGCTAATCGGTTTACTAGTGGCGCAAGAGAAGCAACAGAGTGGCCACTAGGGAATCTGTTGAGTTATTTACTCATCAACGAGCCGATGTGAGCTGATCAGGTTTATTCTATTTTGTTGGCATGATATGTATGACTGTGACTTGTAAGTCACAGAGGGGGGAATGTGGTGGATTTTTTTAGAAGATAGGACAGTAGGGGGGTAGGAAACAGGACTTGTGACTCAGACGCTAATTCCCAGGTGAAGCATTGTATTATTATATTCCTGTATAATGCAATGGGACCACATCGCTGTGGAATGTGTGTACTCTCTGTTGTGGGCCGCTTTGGATGGAAGCGCCTGCTGAAGGGTATGAGATCATTGGTCACACTCTGCCTCTGTGATTCTAGGGGGGTTGTTTGGGGCTGGGAGTTGTATGGCCGGCTAACTGCAGATAACCGCCAGCATGATGTTTTAGTATCACACAAACATAAATAGTGTCTGTAGATAAGGTAAAGTGACACGTTGAGGCCGTAAAACACGAGCAGGCGGCACAGATCACAGGCCTTAAATACAATGAACACAGAGAGGAGGCCAAATGTAAATCTGAGTTGGAGATCCACGGACCCCTTAGTACAGCCGTAAATTATTCCTGTCTAACAAAGTATGTGCACGGGAGGTCCGAGACTTGAAGTTGGACTGTGCCCCACTCACGATTTAATCAATCAGAACCCCCACCCCACCAGATGGGGCTGTCAAAAGACGGGCTCCTGTCATTCGAATTTATGGGCTCCGCCAGCGCTGCTCTTAAGCAGAGAGGACAGAGCTAAATTCCACCACACTTTAAATGTTTAACTTTGTAATAGAGATCCTGTATATACATATATTGCCAGCATTTTGGGCTGCATAACAAGCATATTAAAATTATAGATCACTGGCATTAGGCCATTGAATAAAGTATGGGGCAAAAATGTATTCCTGTATTAATAAAGCTGTTATCAAGTTACACAATTTAAGCAAAGGCATAATACACAGTTGGGGCAGCTCAAGGTTGGTTATATTTGTTTAGGGCCGTGTATGCGAGCCCAAGGCTGGTCATTTCTACCTAAGTCTGTGTATGTTTGCTCAAGATTTGGCTATGTCTGTTTATCCTTTTATTAATCTGTTAAATGGGGAAAGAATGAAAAAGGCGAAGTTGAAGGGGCCCCAGAAGGATGGGCCTCTACGAAGTCAGAGGGAGGGGTTGAGCCAGGGGGGCGTGGTGGCCAACCTCCAAGGAGGAATGGAGGAGATTAAAAATGTGTGCACGGAAGAGGGAGGCAACTGTTTTTGCGCAAATTCAGCCAGGTTGTTGTATCTAACCTTGTGTTATATGCAATAAACCGTTTTTACCTCAGACTCTGACGATTGTGCTGTTTTGGGGCAGCGTTTGAATTCTACAACACTCGTTTGATTACTTTTTGATATCCTGTTTAATTACTTTTTTGATTTCTTTTATGGCCGGGGTGACCTTTGGGTCACTAGGGCCGTGTCGAAAAACCGCTCACTGTTCTCTATTCCCTATTCCCTATATAGTATATACTATATAGTGTACTATTAGAGAACGAAAGTAGTGTTTTCGGAGACTACAACTGAACGTCATTTGCGTCAAAAAAAAAGTGCAGGATATTCAGGTGACGCAAGCGGATGTGCTCAGTATCATAAACAAACCGAGCACTCATGGCGGCAGGTTTAAATGTGCTAAAGTTTTGCTTTTCAAAGACGGGCAAAATTTTGTGTAAATGTAAATAAATGTAAGTAACGTTAAGCTAGCTACCTTTTCTGTATTTAACACGTTAATAGCCTCGCTTTTTTGTACGTAAGTTACCTCAGGAATAGCCTGGCTTTTGTACAAAAGCCAGGCTATTAACGTGTTAAATACAGAAAGGTAGCTAGCTTAACGTTACTTACATTTATACACAAAATTTGCGGCGGTAGACATTCCGGTCATTTCTGTCGCCGTCGCTGTATTTCTTTCTGTCGCCATTATTTCCCTTCTCTCCTTCGGTATGACACGACCGCATTGCATTGTGGTAGACGGGATCAATTCTAGGGTAAAGTAGGGTACAGTCGATGTACACTACAAATCACGGTGAATTGTGGGTATTTTCTCGTTCCCTATTTAGTGTACGAAATTCACATTTTAGAATTCGTCGCACTCTACAAAATGGCGTCCACACAAAATAGTGTACTAAATAGGGAATAGGGAGTGGTTTCGGACACGGCCTAGGTGTCCTTTGACCCCTGACACCATATTTTACGAGTTGTTTATGTTTAGGATAAGCTTTCCCTCATCATGCTGGAGGCACTCATTCATTCATACATACATGCACACATATAGCTCTTACCCAACACGTTTTTAATTGTGTACTACCATGTATACTTTAAATATTTATTTATTATTGCTGTGCCTTGTAGTGTTTTTATCCTGTGAATGTCTTGTTGGTGTTCTTTATTGTCTTGTTCAGTGTTTTTATGCACCAACCTCACCAAGGCAAATTCCTTGTATACTTGTGTACTTGGCAATAAAAGTTTTTCTGATTCTGATTCTGATTCTGAACCAGTATGTCCTTTGACTGACCTTTCAGAGAAAAGGGAGTGTGAATGGCGCTTCGTCAACAGGTGTTGGGTGTGTGTGACGTGAGGACCCCCGCCAGGTAATAAAGGGTGCTGTCTGTTAGACTTGGGGGGCAACCTATGTGCAATCCGTACCAACAATGTCTCGGCGGGTCCATCTACATGTCTCGGCGGGAAATCATACATGCATTTTTTTGTCTGGATATTTCCTAAAGCAATATACCTTTTGAAATGATACTCTGAGCCCAGAATGTAATCAACATGAATCTTTTTTTTTCTCCAATATAGGAAACTTTAAGCACCCTGGAGTATGCCAGCTGGGCAATGAACATTGTAAACAAGCCTGAGGTAAACCAAAAACTGACCAAGAGGACGCTAATCAAGGGGAGGCTCCTCTGACTGGACAGGTGAAGGGCTGATCTTCATAGTAATGCGAGGCTTTTAGCAATGTTTATCTGGATGTAAATTACTTTTGTGGTTTTCAGGAGTACACTGAGGAAATTGAGCGTCTGAAGCGGGACCTGGCTACTGCCCGGGACAAGAACGGAGTCTATCTGTCCGGAGATACTTTCACGATGTGACGGATCTTGAATTCTCAGTCGTCAAAGTTGAGTCCCGGTCAGAGCCTTGATAGCCACAGTGTACAGACCACCAAATTTCGGTCTCGACACGTTCCTTCCAAACATGCAAAGGCTCTTGGACTCTTTGGAGACGATGGATTGCCAGCCTGTCGTCGTTTGTGGAGACTTCAATGAAGACCTGCTCTCAAGAGGAAGAAAGCCATCCGGGAGTTGTTTCAGTCCCGAGGCTATAGCCAGCTTGTCTCATCTGCCACGACTGAAAAGCAGACACTGATTGATCACATTTACATATCGCGACCAGAATTGTGCCTTCAATCAGGTGTACTGCAAACGTATCACAGTTATCGCGTTCCGGTATACTGTATTTTGACTTCGTTGGCAGTGGGAGCTAGCGCTTCATTCGTCGTAGAATGAGAACCAAGACCGGGTTTCTGTGTCAGATTCAAAGACGGTTACCACGCAATGGCTAGTTAATTATTTGTTCATAACCGATGTGTAGGTTACCATGTCATTGTCATGTTATGATGTGTTTTACGTGTTGTTGCATTGAGACTGCCTCTGTCATGTAGATATGTATGCACATGTGTGTGTGTATACATAAGTAGTTATTAGAGGGCACTCTAGAGCCATAAAACTCGTTTGATTACTTTTTGATATCCTGTTTAATTACTTTTTTTGATTTCTTTTATGGCCGGGGTGACCTTTGGGTCACTAGGTGTCCTTTGACCCCTGACACCATATTTTACGAGTTGTTTATGTTTAGGATAAGCTTTTCTGTGTGTGTGAACCAGTATGTCCTTTGACTGACCTTTCAGAGAAAGGGAGTGTGAATGGCGCTTCGTCAACAGGTGTGGGGTGTGTGATGTGAGGACCCCGCCAGGTAATAAAGGGTGCTGTCTGTTAGACTTGGGGGGCAACCTATGTGCAATCCGTACCAACAATGTCTCGGCGGGTCCATCTACAGACTCTGACACCAACAAGGCGTGGAAACTCCACGCTGAAAGGTTTGTTTCTGGCTCCGAGAAAGAGAAAAGATGTCCTTTGACCCCTGACACCATATTTTAAGAGTTGTTTATGTTTAGAATGAGCTTTTCTGTGCAGGTGTGGTTTGTGGTCCTGAGAAAATGGCGTTTGCACTTTCCCCAGGGGTGCTTGTTTAGAGTTTGAGACAAGCAGTTTGTAACCATGTAATTAAAGACTGTTTTGGAAAAGTTCCAATCTATTCCAGATGTAGTGTGAAAGGGGATCCACAGACAATAAACAGGGCAGCCCCTCCAAATAATATTTAACCACACTGTGATTGACAAGACATGCTGGCCTTGTTTTGTTTTTTTCACCTTTCATTTTGGAAAATCAGGTATTATTTAGATTATCCCTAGCAGAACCTCCATCATCGCCACGGTGTCTCCCCGCACACATGAACCTGGAGGTAGGTCCCTAGCGCTTTAGCCCTTTTAGTAGCACCGCTGTTCCCCTCAGACATTCAGTCATCTGCTGCTTGGACGGCTTTCCTTCTTAGTGATCTGAAGGAAACCGAGCATACCTCTGTTAAAAAATAATAATAATGCATCGGTAAGCCATGGTGATTTGTACGACTTACGAAAAGTGAAAACTACAAAAATATAGAAATCATACATGCATTTTTGTCTGGATATTTCCTAAAGCAATATACCTTTTGAAATGATACTCTGAGCCCAGAATGTAATCAACATCCGGGTGACCGGGAAGCGCTCAACGCAGCTGCACGCCTCCCGACTCTCTCTCGCTCTTTAGATTAGTTTTTAGTAATTTTCGTGTTTAACTTCGTGATTTAATTATTTATTTTTCAACCAGTATGGGTATCAGACCTACTACCATAACCTACGACCGGCAAACTTTATTGGACATCGGAAATAAGAGTTTGACTATCCAATTCAGCCCACCTAGCAGTATCTCTTTGTGTATCAAACAACACTACAAGACGCGACGCGGTAAAAGAGCCGGCATTCAGATGCGGAATCGAAACCGTCCCTACCGAACTGCAATGCCAGTATATTCTTGAGCAATGCACAGTCTTTGGCTAACAAGCTGGATGATATGCGGGCGAGGATCGAGTTCCAACGGAGACACGAGACTGCAACGCGTTTTGTGTTTTACGGAAAGCTGGTTGAACGAAAACATCCCAGACACAGCTATCGGATTAAAAGACTTCTCTCCCTTCCGCTCCGATAGAACATCGGACAGTGGGAAAACGAAGGGCGGTGTGTGTGTGTTATGATCAACTGCGTCCTGGTGCAACGTAAGTAATGTCTCCATTAAGACAACTCTGTGTTCACCGGACTTGGAGTTCATGATTCTGCAGTGCCGACCACACTACCTCCCGAGGGGAATTTCACGCAGTTGTTCTGATCGCGGTGTATGTCCCGCCGAGCGCCGACATTACGCTGGCTATGGAGGCGCTACACAAAGCGATCTCTGCAACTCAATCCAAACACCCGGACGCTGCTGTCATTGTAATTGGGGACTTTAACAGAGCGAATCTGAGGAGTGTTCTCCCAACATTTTACCAGCATGTACAGTGTAACACCAGGGGAGACGCCATCTTAGACCATTGTTATTCCACACAAAAGAACGCCTACAAGGCGTTTCCCCCGCCCACCACTGGGAAAATCCGACCACAGTGTCATCTTGCTACTGCCAAAGTACTGCCCTCTCTTAAAGAGGCAGGAGCCCATTTCAAGGAATGTCCAATGCTGGTCAGAGGAAGCAGAGGACAGACTTAGGATGGGCTGGAGGACACTGACTGGGACATGTTCAGAACTGCAGCCAACAACAACGTGGAGGAATATACCTCGGCTGTACTGGGCTACATCAAGTTCTGCATGGACAATGCTGTGCCAACCAAGTCTGTCTGTTCCTACCCAAATAACAACCCATGGGTCAGGAACAGTGCAGTCAAAGCAGCATTAAAAGAACGACACACAGCATGCAAATCCAAAGACCCCACAGAAATCAAGAAAACCAAATATGCAGTCCGCAAAGCCATCAAGGCGGGAAGAGACAATACAGGGACAAGCTGGAGGCCCAGTTCCGTGAGTCCAACCCCAGGAGCTTGTGGCAAGGGCTACAGACAATTACGAACTACAAAGGGAAAATAAGATGTGAGGCAAACAACAACTCCTCCCTCCCTGACCAGCTCAACATCTTCTATAGCCGGTTTGAGGTAAACACACCTACCTCTGCAGCCCCAGAGGCTCCAACCCCGTCTCCCAATGTTCTAAGCCCCACTGCAGACGCATTAAGGCTGAACACAGGTGAGGTGTCAAAGATCCTGCGGCGGACTGACACAAGGAAGGAAACGGGGCCAGATGGGCTACCAGGGCGTGTCCTCAAGGCATGCACATCTCAGCTAGCCCCTGTGCTAACAGACATCTTTAACCTCTCCTTAACCCAGGCTACCGTCCCAACATGCCTGAAGACTTCCACCATCATCCCCGTCCCCAAAAGCCAAAATCACATGCCTCAATGATTACAGACCCGTAGCACTAACACCCATCGTCATGAAGTGCTTCGAGCGGGTCATCAAGGAACACATCTGCTCCATGCTACCAGCCACACAGGATCCCCTGCAATTCGCATATCGCAGCAACAGGTCCACAGATGACGCAATTGCCATCACATTGCACAAGGCACTTTCCCACTTGGATGCCAAGAAAGGCAACTATGTGAGAATGCTGTTTATTGACTATAGTTCAGCATTCAATACCATAGTGCCCTCCATTCTCATCCCCAAGCTGGCGGCCTTGGGTGTGAATCCCACTCTCTGCAGCTGGATCCTGAACTTTTGACAGGCAGACCCCAGGCAGTAAGGGTGGGCACTTACACCTCATCTTACCTGACCCTCAACACGGGCGCCCAAGGATGCGTGCTCAGCCCGCTCCTATACTCCATCTACACCAGCGACTGCACAGCCAAGCACAGCTCCAACGCTATCATTAAGTTTGCAGATGACACAACGGTGTTGGGCCTGATTACCAACGATGACACCGCGGCCTATGCAGACGAGGTGATGGCGCTCTCAAGGTGGTGCCAAGGGAACAACCTTGAGCTCAACATTGAAAAAACAAAGGAGCTGATCCTGGATTTCAGGAAAAGGGGTGTGCACGTGCCCATTACCATCAACGGGGCCGCTGTTGAACGGGTCAGCAGCTTCAGATTCCTCGGAGTCCATATCTCAGAGGATCTGAAGTGGTCTCGGCACGTGGACACGCTGGTGAAGAAATCCCAGCAGCGTCTTTTCCACCTCAGACGGCTGAGGAAGTTTGGCCTGCCCCCACCAATCCTCAGGAACTTCTACAGGTGCACCACGGAAAGTGTCCTGACTGGCTGCATCACCGCCTGGTACGGCAACTGCACCGAACGTGACCGGCAGAGGCTGCAGAGGGTGGTGCGGTCAGCCCAGCGGGCCACAGGCGGTGCACTGCCTAACCTGAGAGACCTGTATACGGTGAGGTGCAAGACGAAGGCCAACAAGATCATCGCCGACCCCAGTCACCCTAGCCATGGCCTGTTTATCAAGAAGCTGTCCAAGAGGAAGCCTGGCTATGTCAGCATAGCAGCGAAGACCAACCGCCTCAAGGACAGCTTCTACTCCCAAGCTATCCGCATGCTGAGCTGAGACCCTAACCACTGCCCAGCCACACCAACAACTGAACTGAACTGTCCCCTCCCCTCCTACCTCCTCACACCGTGTCACTTATCACTTTAGCACTCATCACTTTATACTGCCATCCAGTGATGTGCAATATTGTACATCTGTCTTACTTATTATATTATATATATCATATTATTATTATTATATTATATATTATATTATATTATTATTTGTATATTGTATATTATATTTTACTATTTTACTATCTCACAATTTTTTTCTTTTTTTTTACAATTTATTACTGTATGCTATTGTGTACTGTTGTGTTGTTGTGAAGAGAGATCCATGGAAACAACAAATCTCACTGCCATGTACGCATGTGCACGTGATCAATAAAACTTGAAACTTGAAACTTGAACATGAATCTTTTTTTTCTCCAATATAGGAAACTTTAAGCACCCTGGAGTATGCCAGCTGGGCAAGGAACATTGTAAACAAGCCTGAGGTAAACTAAAAACTGACCAAGAGGACGCTAATCAAGGGGAGGCTCCTCTGACTGGACAGGTGAAGGGCTGATCTTCATAGTAATGCGAGGCTTTTAGCAATGTTTATCTGGATGTAAATTACTTTTGTGGTTTTCAGGAGTACACTGAGGAAATTGAGCGTCTGAAACGGGACCTGGCTACTGCCCGGGACAAGAACGGAGTCTATCTGTCCGGGAGATACTTTCACGATGTGACGGATCTTGAATTCTCAGTCGTCAAAGTTGAGTCCCCGGTCAGAGCCTTGATAGCCACAGTGTACAGACCACCAAATTTCGGTCTCGACACGTTCCTTCCAAACATGCAAAGGCTCTTGGACTCTTTGGAGACGATGGATTGCCAGCCTGTCGTCGTTTGTGGAGACTTCAATGAAGACCTGCTCTCAAGAGGGAAGAAAGCCATCCGGGAGTTGTTTCAGTCCCGAGGCTATAGCCAGCTTGTCTCATCTGCCACGACTGAAAAGCAGACACTGATTGATCACATTTACATATCGCGACCAGAATTGTGCCTTCAATCAGGTGTACTGCAAACGATCACAGTTATCACGCCCGGTATACTGTATTTTGACTTCGTTGGCAGTGGGAGCTAGCGCTTCATTCGTCGTGAGAATGAGAACCAAGACCGGGTTTCTGTGTCAGATTCAAAGACGGTTACCACGCAATGGCTAGTTAATTATTTGTTCATAACCGATGTGTAGGTTACCATGTCATTGTCATGTTATGATGTGTTTTACGTGTTGTTGCATTGAGACTGCCTCTGTCATGTAGATATGTATGCACATGTGTGTGTGTATACATAAGTAGTTATTAGAGGGCACTCTAGAGCCATAAAACTCGTTTGATTACTTTTTGATATCCTGTTTAATTATATTTTGATTTCTTTTATGGCCGGGGTGACCTTTGGGTCACTAGGTGTCCTTTGACCCCTGACACCATATTTTACGAGTTGTTTATGTTTAGGATAAGCTTTTCTGTGTGTGTGAACCAGTATGTCCTTTGACTGACCTTTCAGAGAAAAGGGAGTGTGAATGGCGCTTCGTCAACAGGTGTGGGGGGTGTGTGATGTGAGGACCCCCGCCAGGTAATAAAGGGTGCTGTCTGTTAGACTTGGGGGGCAACCTATGTGCAATCCGTACCAACAATGTCTCGGCGGGTCCATCTACAGACTCTGACACCAACAAGGCGTGGAAACTCCACGCTGAAAGGTTTGTTTCTGGCTCCGAGAAAGAGAAAAGATGTCCTTTGACCCCTGACACCATATTTTAAGAGTTGTTTATGTTTAGAATGAGCTTTTCTGTGCAGGTGTGGTTTGTGGTCCTGAGAAAATGGCGTTTGCACTTTCCCCAGGGGTGCTTGTTTAGAGTTTGAGACAAGCAGTTTGTAACCATGTAATTAAAGACTGTTTTGGAAAAGTTCCAATCTATTCCAGATGTAGCCGGTGAAAGGGGATCCACAGACAATAAACAGGGCAGCCCCCTCCAAATAATATTTAACCACACTGTGATTGACAAGACATGCTGGCCTTGTTTTTGTTTTTTTCACCTTTCATTTTGGAAAATCAGGTATTATTTAGATTATCCCTAGCAGAACCTCCATCATCGCCACGGTCTCTCCCGCACACATGAACCTGGAGGTAGGTCCCTAGCGCTTTAGCCCTTTTAGTAGCAGCGCTGTTCCCCCTCAGACATTCAGTCATCTGCTGCTTGGACGGCTTTCCTTCTTAGTGATCTGAAGGAAACCGAGCATACCTCTGTTAAAAAATAATAATAATGCATCGGTAAGCCATGGTGATTTGTACGACTTACGAAAAGTGAAAACTACAAAAATATAGAAATCATACATGCATTTTTTTGTCTGGATATTTCCTAAAGCAATATACCTTTTGAAATGATACTCTGAGCCCAGAATGTAATCAACATCCGGGTGACCGGAAGCGCTCAACGCAGCTGCACGCCTCCCGACTCTCTCTCGCTCTTTAGATTAGTTTTTAGTAATTTTCGTGTTTAACTTCGTGATTTAATTATTTATTTTTCAACCAGTATGGGTATCAGACCTACTACCATAACCTACGACCGGCAAACTTTATTGGACATCGGAAATAAGAGTTTGACTATCCAATTCAGCCCACCTAGCAGTATCTCTTTGTGTATCAAACAACACTACAAGACGCGACGCGGTAAAAGAGCCGGCATTCAGATGCGGAATCGAAACCGTCCCTACCGAACTGCAATGCCGAGTATATTCTTGAGCAATGCACAGTCTTTGGCTAACAAGCTGGATGATATGCGGGCGAGGATCGAGTTCCAACGGGAGACACGAGACCGCAACGTTTTGTGTTTTACGGAAAGCTGGTTGAACGAAAACAGTCCCAGACACAGCTATCGGATTAAAAGACTTCTCTCCCTTCCGCTCCGATAGAACATCGGACAGTGGGAAAACGAAAGGCGGCGGTGTGTGTGTTATGATCAACTCGTCCTGGTGCAACGTAAGTAATGTCTCCATTAAGACAACTCTGTGTTCACCGGACTTGGAGTTCATGATTCTGCAGTGCCGACCACACTACCTCCCGAGGGAATTTCACGCAGTTGTTCTGATCGCGGTGTATGTCCCGCCGAGCGCCGACATTACGCTGGCTATGGAGGCGCTACACAAAGCGATCTCTGCAACTCAATCCAAACACCCGGACGCTGCTGTCATTGTAATTGGGGACTTTAACAGAGCGAATCTGAGGAGTGTTCTCCCAACATTTTACCAGCATGTACAGTGTAACACCAGGGGAGACGCCATCTTAGACCATTGTTATTCCACACAAAAAGAACGCCTACAAGGCGTTTCCCCGCCCACCACTGGGAAAATCCGACCACAGTGTCATCTTGCTACTGCCAAAGTACTGCCCTCTCTTAACCCTCTGAGGTCCGTGCTAAGCTTTTAGACGTTTTTTGATTTTGGCATGGTCTGATATTTATCTCAATTTCATCAATTTAACACACACTTACTCCAACGTGTTTGATATTTTTATTTGAAGGACAATCACAGCTACATTTGTATGCCATCAATAGTTTGGTCAGTATCATATGCAGCTTGTAAATAGATCTACAAACACACAAGTTAAAAATAGTAAATTTTTCTGCTGTCACAAAAGTTGTGAAAGCACACACTAAACTATAGTGACGAATTGTTTTGCCAATGTGCGTTTGTTCATCAAGGTCTTGGTTATGTAAGGGTGTGAAAACAGTTTAGCACATCTGAGATCTAAATAGCTAAAAACCTGTTTTTATCAGAACTGGTCACATTTATTTCAGGCTGTGGAGGGCTAAATGCTAAATACCTGAATATTCATTATTCATTGTCCACACCTCTAAGAACTGTCAGATGGGCCATCTCACTGGGCCATCAGTGTTATATTCTGAGTTCCTGTTCTGTTGTTTTTTGGCCTTTGTTTATTTTTCATTCAGTCCTTATTCATTATTCTTTATCCAGTATTGCATTTTCCCTGTTCTGTCACGTTCTGCTCCCTGTCTGTCCTTGTTCCGTTTATTTCGAGATCCACACCTTGTCTTGTCATGCACTTCGGGAGTTTATACTTTTCGGGGTTTTCCGCCTTCGCTTATTATCTCGTTTTCTTTCCTTCTTACTTTCTAGATTGCACTTTGTATATATTAGGTAGATGTGTATAGAACTAACCAACTAATCTACTAACGTTAGGGATTTAGATTAAGTTACTAACACGCGGAATATGTTTGGCGTCACTAAGACGCGGAATTCATATATTTTCACGAGTATTTGAAAACAAGCTAAATAAATAACATTTTAGGCTGTTTGAAAAGTATTCTTCCATAGATCTTGTGTGCATATTGCAATTTGTTACGTTGCAACACGCGGAATATGTAGTCACGCTGAATTCATATATTGAATATATATACTAGTATTTGATAACATGGCAAATCAAATATAGTTACTTACTCCTCGTCAGTTATTGTCTTCGCCGCTTTTCATCAATACTCTCAAACACTGCAGCGCAGAAAATCTTTCCATCTTGAATAAAATTGTATGTCTGTATAAAATCTTGCTTCAAATTGTCGGGACAGTTTATGTGTTTACGCCGACGTTTTCACACATGGCCCCACGCCCTCCCCACACACCTCGCCTAAACTCGCCCTAGTTACCATGTCAATAGAAGGGGGACGTTACCAGGTAAAAAAGAGAGTAAAAGGCAAGGTTTACTTTTGGTCTAATTAACCTAATTTAAAAATCCCATTTGATTTGCCAGTGCTCAAATCGGAAAGTCGCGATTCTAAGGTTTCTGTCAATGTTTTTGCCGCGTGTGTATGATAAAATATCGCGAAGTTAGAAATAGTAATATACTTGTATTGCTGCTTGGATCGGCGCCGATCCAGCCGACCTCAGGGGGTTAAAGAGGCAGGATCCCATTTCAAGGAATGTCCAATGCTGGTCAGAGGAAGCAGAGGACAGACTTAGGGATGGGCTGGAGGACACTGACTGGGACATGTTCAGAACTGCAGCCAACAACAACGTGGAGGAATATACCTCGGCTGTACTGGGCTACATCAAGTTCTGCATGGACAATGCTGTGCCAACCAAGTCTGTCTGTTCCTACCCAAATAACAACCCATGGGTCAGGAACAGTGCAGTCAAAGCAGCATTAAAAGAACGACACACAGCATGCAAATCCAAAGACCCCACAGAAATCAAGAAAACCAAATATGCAGTCCGCAAAGCCATCAAGGCGGGGAAGAGACAATACAGGGACAAGCTGGAGGCCCAGTTCCGTGAGTCCAACCCCAGGAGCTTGTGGCAAGGGCTACAGACAATTACGAACTACAAAGGGAAAATAAGATGTGAGGCAAACAACAACTCCTCCCTCCCTGACCAGCTCAACATCTTCTATAGCCGGTTTGAGGTAAACACACCTACCTCTGCAGCCCCAGAGGCTCCAACCCCGTCTCCCAATGTTCTAAGCCCCACTGCAGACGCATTAAGGCTGAACACAGGTGAGGTGTCAAAGATCCTGCGGCGGACTGACACAAGGAAGGCAACGGGGCCAGATGGGCTACCAGGGCGTGTCCTCAAGGCATGCACATCTCAGCTAGCCCCTGTGCTAACAGACATCTTTAACCTCTCCTTAACCCAGGCTACCGTCCCAACATGCCTGAAGACTTCCACCATCATCCCCGTCCCCAAAAAGCCAAAATCACATGCCTCAATGATTACAGACCCGTAGCACTAACACCCATCGTCATGAAGTGCTTCGAGCGGGTCATCAAGGAACACATCTGCTCCATGCTACCAGCCACACAGGATCCCCTGCAATTGCATATCGCAGCAACAGGTCCACAGATGACGCAATTGCCATCACATTGCACAAGGCACTTTCCCACTTGATGCCAAGAAAGGCAACTATGTGAGAATGCTGTTTATTGACTATAGTTCAGCATTCAATACCATAGTGCCCTCCATTCTCATCCCCAAGCTGGCGGCCTTGGGTGTGAATCCCACTCTCTGCAGCTGGATCCTGAACTTTTTGACAGGCAGACCCCAGGCAGTAAGGGTGGGCACTTACACCTCATCTTACCTGACCCTCAACACGGGCGCCCCGCAAGGATGCGTGCTCAGCCCGCTCCTATACTCCATCTACACCAGCGACTGCACAGCCAAGCACAGCTCAACGCTATCATTAAGTTTGCAGATGACACAACGGTGTTGGGCCTGATTACCAACGATGACACCGCGGCCTATGCAGACGAGGTGATGGCGCTCTCAAGGTGGTGCCAAGGGAACAACCTTGAGCTCAACATTGAAAAACAAAGGAGCTGATCCTGGATTTCAGGAAAAGGGGTGTGCACGTGCCCATTACCATCAACGGGGCCGCTGTTGAACGGGTCAGCAGCTTCAGATTCCTCGGAGTCCATATCTCAGAGGATCTGAAGTGGTCTCGGCACGTGGACACGCTGGTGAAGAAATCCCAGCAGCGTCTTTTCCACCTCAGACGGCTGAGGAAGTTTGGCCTGCCCCCCCAATCCTCAGGAACTTCTACAGGTGCACCACGGAAAGTGTCCTGACTGGCTGCATCACCGCCTGGTACGGCAACTGCACCGAACGTGACCGGCAGAGGCTGCAGAGGGTGGTGCGGTCAGCCCAGCGGGCCACAGGCGGTGCACTGCCTAACCTGAGAGACCTGTATACGGTGAGGTGCAAGACGAAGGCCAACAAGATCATCGCCGACCCCAGTCACCCTAGCCATGGCCTGTTTATCAAGAAGCTGTCCAAGAGGAAGCCTGGCTATGTCAGCATAGCAGCGAAGACCAACCGCCTCAAGGACAGCTTCTACTCCCAAGCTATCCGCATGCTGAGCTGAGACCCCATCCATGGGAACAACAAATCTCACTGCCATGTACGCATGTGCACGTGATCAATAAAAACTTGAAACTTGAAACTTGAACATGAATCTTTTTTTTCTCCAATATAGGAAACTTTAAGCACCCTGGAGTATGCCAGCTGGGCAATGAACATTGTAAACAAGCCTGAGGTAAACCAAAAACTGACCAAGAGGACGCTAATCAAGGGAGGCTCCTCTGACTGGACAGGTGAAGGGCTGATCTTCATAGTAATGCGAGGCTTTTAGCAATGTTTATCTGGATGTAAATTACTTTTGTGGTTTTCAGGAGTACACTGAGGAAATTGAGCGTCTGAAACGGGACCTGGCTACTGCCGGGACAAGAACGGAGTCTATCTGTCCGGAGATACTTTCACGATGTGACGGATCTTGAATTCTCAGTCGTCAAAGTTGAGTCCCCGGTCAGAGCCTTGATAGCCACAGTGTACAGACCACCAAATTTCGGTCTCGACACGTTCCTTCCAAACATGCAAAGGCTCTTGGACTCTTTGGAGACGATGGATTGCCAGCCTGTCGTCGTTTGTGGAGACTTCAATGAAGACCTGCTCTCAAGAGGGAAGAAAGCCATCCGGGAGTTGTTTCAGTCCCGAGGCTATAGCCAGCTTGTCTCATCTGCCACGACTGAAAAGCAGACACTGATTGATCACATTTACATATCGCGACCAATTGTGCCTTCAATCAGGTGTACTGCAAACGTATCACAGTTATCACGTTCCGGTATACTGTATTTTGACTTCGTTGGCAGTGGGAGCTAGCGCTTCATTCGTCGTAGAATGAGAACCAAGACCGGGTTTCTGTGTCAGATTCAAAGACGGTTACCACGCAATGGCTAGTTAATTATTTGTTCATAACCGATGTGTAGGTTACCATGTCATTGTCATGTTATGATGTGTTTTACGTGTTGTTGCATTGAGACTGCCTCTGTCATGTAGATATGTATGCACATGTGTGTGTGTATACATAAGTAGTTATTAGAGGGCACTCTAGAGCCATAAAACTCGTTTGATTACTTTTTGATATCCTGTTTAATTACTTTTTGATTTCTTTTATGGCCGGGGTGACCTTTGGGTCACTAGGTGTCCTTTGACCCCTGACACCATATTTTACGAGTTGTTTATGTTTAGGATAAGCTTTTCTGTGTGTGTGAACCAGTATGTCCTTTGACTGACCTTTCAGAGAAAAGGGAGTGTGAATGGCGCTTCGTCAACAGGTGTGGGGGTGTGTGATGTGAGGACCCCGCCAGGTAATAAAGGGTGCTGTCTGTTAGACTTGGGGGGCAACCTATGTGCAATCCGTACCAACAATGTCTCGGCGGGTCCATCTACAGACTCTGACACCAACAAGGCGTGGAAACTCCACGCTGAAAGGTTTGTTTCTGGCTCCGAGAAAGAGAAAAGATGTCCTTTGACCCCTGACACCATATTTTAAGAGTTGTTTATGTTTAGAATGAGCTTTTCTGTGCAGGTGTGGTTTGTGGTCCTGAGAAAATGGCGTTTGCACTTTCCCCAGGGGTGCTTGTTTAGAGTTTGAGACAAGCAGTTTGTAACCATGTAATTAAAGACTGTTTTGGAAAAGTTCCAATCTATTCCAGATGTAGCCGGTGAAAGGGGATCCACAGACAATAAACAGGGCAGCCCCCTCCAAATAATATTTAACCACACTGTGATTGACAAGACATGCTGGCCTTGTTTTTGTTTTTTTTCACCTTTCATTTTGGAAAATCAGGTATTATTTAGATTATCCCTAGCAGAACCTCCATCATCGCCACGGTGTCTCCCGCACACATGAACCTGGAGGTAGGTCCCTAGCGCTTTAGCCCTTTTAGTAGCACCGCTGTTCCCCCTCAGACATTCAGTCATCTGCTGCTTGGACGGCTTTCCTTCTTAGTGATCTGAAGGAAACCGAGCATACCTCTGTTAAAAAATAATAATAATGCATCGGTAAGCCATGGTGATTTGTACGACTTACGAAAAGTGAAAACTACAAAAATATAGAAATCATACATGCATTTTTTTGTCTGGATATTTCCTAAAGCAATATACCTTTTGAAATGATACTCTGAGCCCAGAATGTAATCAACATCCGGGTGACCGGAAGCGCTCAACGCAGCTGCACGCCTCCCGACTCTCTCTCGCTCTTTAGATTAGTTTTTAGTAATTTTCGTGTTTAACTTCGTGATTTAATTATTTATTTTTCAACCAGTATGGGTATCAGACCTACTACCATAACCTACGACCGGCAAACTTTATTGGACATCGGAAATAAGAGTTTGACTATCCAATTCAGCCCACCTAGCAGTATCTCTTTGTGTATCAAACAACACTACAAGACGCGACGCGGTAAAAGAGCCGGCATTCAGATGCGGAATCGAAACCGTCCCTACCGAACTGCAATGCCGAGTATATTCTTGAGCAATGCACAGTCTTTGGCTAACAAGCTGGATGATATGCGGGCGAGGATCGAGTTCCAACGGGAGACACGAGACTGCAACGTTTTGTGTTTTACGGAAAGCTGGTTGAACGAAAACATCCCAGACACAGCTATCGGATTAAAAGACTTCTCTCCCTTCCGCTCCGATAGAACATCGGACAGTGGGAAAACGAAAGGCGGCGGTGTGTGTGTTATGATCAACTCGTCCTGGTGCAACGTAAGTAATGTCTCCATTAAGACAACTCTGTGTTCACCGGACTTGGAGTTCATGATTCTGCAGTGCCGACCACACTACCTCCCGAGGGAATTTCACGCAGTTGTTCTGATCGCGGTGTATGTCCCGCCGAGCGCCGACATTACGCTGGCTATGGAGGCGCTACACAAAGCGATCTCTGCAACTCAATCCAAACACCCGGACGCTGCTGTCATTGTAATTGGGGACTTTAACAGAGCGAATCTGAGGAGTGTTCTCCCAACATTTTACCAGCATGTACAGTGTAACACCAGGGGAGACGCCATCTTAGACCATTGTTATTCCACACAAAAGAACGCCTACAAGGCGTTTCCCCGCCCACCACTGGGAAAATCCGACCACAGTGTCATCTTGCTACTGCCAAAGTACTGCCCTCTCTTAAAGAGGCAGGATCCCATTTCAAGGAATGTCCAATGCTGGTCAGAGGAAGCAGAGGACAGACTTAGGGATGGGCTGGAGGACACTGACTGGGACATGTTCAGAACTGCAGCCAACAACAACGTGGAGGAATATACCTCGGCTGTACTGGGCTACATCAAGTTCTGCATGGACAATGCTGTGCCAACCAAGTCTGTCTGTTCCTACCCAAATAACAACCCATGGGTCAGGAACAGTGCAGTCAAAGCAGCATTAAAAGAACGACACACAGCATGCAAATCCAAAGACCCCACAGAAATCAAGAAAACCAAATATGCAGTCCGCAAAGCCATCAAGGCGGGGAAGAGACAATACAGGGACAAGCTGGAGGCCCAGTTCCGTGAGTCCAACCCCAGGAGCTTGTGGCAAGGGCTACAGACAATTACGAACTACAAAGGGAAAATAAGATGTGAGGCAAACAACAACTCCTCCCTCCCTGACCAGCTCAACATCTTCTATAGCCGGTTTGAGGTAAACACACCTACCTCTGCAGCCCCAGAGGCTCCAACCCCGTCTCCCAATGTTCTAAGCCCCACTGCAGACGCATTAAGGCTGAACACAGGTGAGGTGTCAAAGATCCTGCGGCGGACTGACACAAGGAAGGCAACGGGGCCAGATGGGCTACCAGGGCGTGTCCTCAAGGCATGCACATCTCAGCTAGCCCCTGTGCTAACAGACATCTTTAACCTCTCCTTAACCCAGGCTACCGTCCCAACATGCCTGAAGACTTCCACCATCATCCCCGTCCCAAAAAAGCCAAAATCACATGCCTCAATGATTACAGACCCGTAGCACTAACACCCATCGTCATGAAGTGCTTCGAGCGGGTCATCAAGGAACACATCTGCTCCATGCTACCAGCCACACAGGATCCCCTGCAATTCGCATATCGCAGCAACAGGTCCACAGATGACGCAATTGCCATCACATTGCACAAGGCACTTTCCCACTTGGATGCCAAGAAAGGCAACTATGTGAGAATGCTGTTTATTGACTATAGTTCAGCATTCAATACCATAGTGCCCTCCATTCTCATCCCCAAGCTGGCGGCCTTGGGTGTGAATCCCACTCTCTGCAGCTGGATCCTGAACTTTTTGACAGGCAGACCCCAGGCAGTAAGGGTGGGCACTTACACCTCATCTTACCTGACCCTCAACACGGCGCCCCGCAAGGATGCGTGCTCAGCCCGCTCCTATACTCCATCTACACCAGCGACTGCACAGCCAAGCACAGCTCCAACGCTATCATTAAGTTTGCAGATGACACAACGGTGTTGGGCCTGATTACCAACGATGACACCGCGGCCTATGCAGACGAGGTGATGGCGCTCTCAAGGTGGTGCCAAGGGAACAACCTTGAGCTCAACATTGAAAAAACAAAGGAGCTGATCCTGGATTTCAGGAAAAGGGGTGTGCACGTGCCCATTACCATCAACGGGCCGCTGTTGAACGGGTCAGCAGCTTCAGATTCCTCGAGTCCATATCTCAGAGGATCTGAAGTGGTCTCGGCACGTGGACACGCTGGTGAAGAAATCCCAGCAGCGTCTTTTCCACCTCAGACGGCTGAGGAAGTTTGGCCTGCCCCCACCAATCCTCAGGAACTTCTACAGGTGCACCACGGAAAGTGTCCTGACTGGCTGCATCACCGCCTGGTACGGCAACTGCACCGAACGTGACCGGCAGAGGCTGCAGAGGGTGGTGCGGTCAGCCCAGCGGGCCACAGGCGGTGCACTGCCTAACCTGAGAGACCTGTATACGGTGAGGTGCAAGACGAAGGCCAACAAGATCATCGCCGACCCCAGTCACCCTAGCCATGGCCTGTTTATCAAGAAGCTGTCCAAGAGGAAGCCTGGCTATGTCAGCATAGCAGCGAAGACCAACCGCCTCAAGGACAGCTTCTACTCCCAAGCTATCCGCATGCTGAGCTGAGACCCCTAACCACTGCCCAGCCACACCAACAACTGAACTGAACTGTCCCCTCCCCCTCCTACCTCCTCACACCGTGTCACTTATCACTTTAGCACTCATCACTTTATACTGCCATCCAGTGATGTGCAATATTGTACATCTGTCTTACTTATTATATTATATATATCATATTATTATTATTATATTATATATTATATTATATTATTATTTGTATATTGTATATTATATTTTACTATTTTACTATCTCACAATTTTTTTTCTTTTTTTTACAATTTATTACTGTATTCTATTGTGTACTGTTGTGTTGTTGTGAAGAGAGATCCATGGGAACAACAAATCTCACTGCCATGTACGCATGTGCACGTGATCAATAAAAACTTGAAACTTGAAACTTGAACATGAATCTTTTTTTTTCTCCAATATAGGAAACTTTAAGCACCCTGGAGTATGCCAGCTGGGCAAGGAACATTGTAAACAAGCCTGAGGTAAACCAAAAACTGACCAAGAGGACGCTAATCAAGGGGAGGCTCCTCTGACTGGACAGGTGAAGGGCTGATCTTCATAGTAATGCGAGGCTTTTAGCAATGTTTATCTGGATGTAAATTACTTTTGTGGTTTTCAGGAGTACACTGAGGAAATTGAGCGTCTGAAACGGGACCTGGCTACTGCCCGGGACAAGAACGGAGTCTATCTGTCCGGAGATACTTTCACGATGTGACGGATCTTGAATTCTCAGTCGTCAAAGTTGAGTCCCCGGTCAGAGCCTTGATAGCCACAGTGTACAGACCACCAAATTTCGGTCTCGACACGTTCCTTCCAAACATGCAAAGGCTCTTGGACTCTTTGGAGACGATGGATTGCCAGCCTGTCGTCGTTTGTGGAGACTTCAATGAAGACCTGCTCTCAAGAGGGAAGAAAGCCATCCGGGAGTTGTTTCAGTCCCGAGGCTATAGCCAGCTTGTCTCATCTGCCACGACTGAAAAGCAGACACTGATTGATCACATTTACATATCGCGACCAGAATTGTGCCTTCAATCAGGTGTACTGCAAACGTATCACAGTTATCACGTTCCGGTATACTGTATTTTGACTTCGTTGGCAGTGGGAGCTAGCGCTTCATTCGTCGTAGAATGAGAACCAAGACCGGGTTTCTGTGTCAGATTCAAAGACGGTTACCACGCAATGGCTAGTTAATTATTTGTTCATAACCGATGTGTAGGTTACCATGTCATTGTCATGTTATGATGTGTTTTACGTGTTGTTGCATTGAGACTGCCTCTGTCATGTAGATATGTATGCACATGTGTGTGTGTATACATAAGTAGTTATTAGAGGGCACTCTAGAGCCATAAAACTCGTTTGATTACTTTTTGATATCCTGTTTAATTACTTTTTTGATTTCTTTTATGGCCGGGGTGACCTTTGGGTCACTAGGTGTCCTTTGACCCCTGACACCATATTTTACGAGTTGTTTATGTTTAGGATAAGCTTTTCTGTGTGTGTGAACCAGTATGTCCTTTGACTGACCTTTCAGAGAAAAGGGAGTGTGAATGGCGCTTCGTCAACAGGTGTGGGGGGTGTGTGATGTGAGGACCCCCGCCAGGTAATAAAGGGTGCTGTCTGTTAGACTTGGGGGGCAACCTATGTGCAATCCGTACCAACAATGTCTCGGCGGGTCCATCTACAGACTCTGACACCAACAAGGCGTGGAAACTCCACGCTGAAAGGTTTGTTTCTGGCTCCGAGAAAGAGAAAAGATGTCCTTTGACCCCTGACACCATATTTTAAGAGTTGTTTATGTTTAGAATGAGCTTTTCTGTGCAGGTGTGGTTTGTGGTCCTGAGAAAATGGCGTTTGCACTTTCCCCAGGGGTGCTTGTTTAGAGTTTGAGACAAGCAGTTTGTAACCATGTAATTAAAGACTGTTTTGGAAAAGTTCCAATCTATTCCAGATGTAGCCGGTGAAAGGGGATCCACAGACAATAAACAGGGCAGCCCCCTCCAAATAATATTTAACCACACTGTGATTGACAAGACATGCTGGCCTTGTTTTTTTTTTTTTTTTCACCTTTCATTTTGGAAAATCAGGTATTATTTAGATTATCCCTAGCAGAACCTCCATCATCGCCACGGTGTCTCCCGCACACATGAACCTGGAGGTAGGTCCCTAGCGCTTTAGCCCTTTTAGTAGCACCGCTGTTCCCCCTCAGACATTCAGTCATCTGCTGCTTGGACGGCTTTCCTTCTTAGTGATCTGAAGGAAACCGAGCATACCTCTGTTAAAAAATAATAATAATGCATCGGTAAGCCATGGTGATTTGTACGACTTACGAAAAGTGAAAACTACAAAAATATAGAAATCATACATGCATTTTTTTGTCTGGATATTTCCTAAAGCAATATACCTTTTGAAATGATACTCTGAGCCCAGAATGTAATCAACATGAATCTTTTTTTTTCTCCAATATAGGAAACTTTAAGCACCCTGGAGTATGCCAGCTGGGCAATGAACATTGTAAACAAGCCTGAGGTAAACCAAAAACTGACCAAGAGGACGCTAATCAAGGGGAGGCTCCTCTGACTGGACAGGTGAAGGGCTGATCTTCATAGTAATGCGAGGCTTTTAGCAATGTTTATCTGGATGTAAATTACTTTTGTGGTTTTCAGGAGTACACTGAGGAAATTGAGCGTCTGAAACGGGACCTGGCTACTGCCCGGGACAAGAACGGAGTCTATCTGTCCGGAGATACTTTCACGATGTGACGGATCTTGAATTCTCAGTCGTCAAAGTTGAGTCCCCGGTCAGAGCCTTGATAGCCACAGTGTACAGACCACCAAATTTCGGTCTCGACACGTTCCTTCCAAACATGCAAAGGCTCTTGGACTCTTTGGAGACGATGGATTGCCAGCCTGTCGTCGTTTGTGGAGACTTCAATGAAGACCTGCTCTCAAGAGGGAAGAAAGCCATCCGGGAGTTGTTTCAGTCCCGAGGCTATAGCCAGCTTGTCTCATCTGCCACGACTGAAAAGCAGACACTGATTGATCACATTTACATATCGCGACCAGAATTGTGCCTTCAATCAGGTGTACTGCAAACGTATCACAGTTATCGAATACGCACACAACGCCCTGCCCTACGCTGCCACCGGTAAATCCCCATTCAAGATCTCCCTCGGCTACCAACCACCACTGTTTCCCAACCAAGAGGCCGAGATTGCAGTTCCCTCCCTCGCCACCCACATGCGGTGATGTCTCAAGATCTGGAAGGACGCCAGGGCCGCGCTGTTACGCACGGTAGACCGAAATCATCACATCGCAGATCGGCACTACACACCAGCTCCACTGTATAAGCCAGGCGACTCCGTCTGGGTTTCCACTAAGGACATTCCGTTACAATCCACATCCCACAAACTACAACCCCGATTCATTGGACCCTTCAAGATTCACAGCATTATCAACCCTTCCTCTGTTAAATTGTCACTACTTGCTTCCTTAAGATTCATCCCACGTTCCATGTTTCATGTATTAAGCCTGTTTCCACTCACCCCCTTTGTCCCCCCCGATCCCCCACCCCCTCCTTCCCATATCATTGATAACCACCCTGCATATGTAAGGGTTGGTGGTGATAGGCGCCACTCGCAGAAACCCTAGGGGATCAAAAAGTTAGACTGAACCAGTCTAACCACTAGCTCTGCAAAACAGAGAAATAGGGAAGATAATAACCAGGGAGGAACGGAAAATCACACCCAACGGGTGGTTACTCCAAGTGTCTGTAAACACAAAGGCTATGATAGCCAAACGAACCAGATTGTAACCTGAGCCAGTCGAACCGAACTGAACAAAAGCAACCTGAGTCAAAGCACCGGCCAGCGGGCAAGGTTCTTTTTAATAGGTACAAACTAAATAAGTTCGTAAATTAAGACACGAGTTTCCCAAAACAATAAAGGCTAGGAGAGCCGAGAGAACATGGTGTAACCCGGAAACAGTCTAACAGACTGAACAACAGGAACCCGAACGAAAAGCGTTTAATAGCGAGAAGGGTTCTTAAAGTAGGTACAATTACACATGTTCCTTTGTTTACATACACCAAAAAGTTCTGAACGTCCGAAAACGTGAAAAGCTAGGAGAGCCACAGAACCACATTGCAACCCGAAACAGTCGAAGTGACTGAACAAACGAAACCCAACAAAAGCCCATAACAAACGAGCAAGGTTTCAAATGAAGGTACAATTTAAATAAGTATTATGTAAATACCTGAACCAATAATTCTGAACTTCCGAAAACGTGAAAGGCTAGGAGAGCCAACAGAACAAGGTTGTCACCCGAAAAAACTGTCTAAACGACTGAACAAACGAAAACCAAATGAAAAGCGCTTAATAGCGAGCAAAGGTTTTTATTAGAAGTGACAAGTAAATAATTTATTATGACCGGACATAACCAAAAGTACTGAGCGTCCGAGAACGCGGAAGAGCTGGGAGAGCCCACAGAATAACATGGTAAGACCTGACCCACATGTTCTGACGTCCGAAAACTCGAAACGGTTAGGGGGGACCGGCAGAACAGCAGGGCACAACTTGACCCACATCTGAACAGGCAGGCAGGAGGAGTTATGAGAAGTAAAAAGGTTGATGCACGGTCAAGGGGGGCAGAGCTGCCTTCGCGAACAGCCTGGTTTCCTTGTAGGTGATTCCGCATTGCATACAATAAAACCCGATTACATCTGACTCGAAATGTGTTGTTTAAAGAAGTATTAAATATGGCGTCGGATCCCTCAGTCCATCTGGCCCTGGCTGAGACCCGATCCGAACTCCGACAAAACGACCTTAAACCAAAACTCTGATAGTCCAAAACAAGAAAGGCAGTTAGCCAAAAGAACCAGTTAGTAACCCGAACAGTCAAGCTGACTGAAAACACAGAAACCCCACTAAAAGCTCTCGTAATCAGCAAGGGTCCTAATGAAGGTAAACTAAATATGTTCTTTGGTAGACACAGAGTTTCACTGCATGAAAAGGTGGGTACTCCCGTCGGTGTATTTCCTGTAGACTGGCTGGATCTTGGCTGATACTCTGGGATATCTGGGTGACGGGCATATGTCACGCGTTCGGGTTGTTTAGCATTTTAACACCTGGCTCCAGCAGTTTCACACCTTCAGCCAGTTGCCATGGTGAATAATCCCCTGTGGCTGCTTGGCTCACCTAGACCCAATTGGTCAAAAGTATTCACGACTCTTATCTTGGATTGGATGCACAATGCCTTGCCCCTCCTCTAAAACCCCTCCTTATTGGCCCAGCGTGGACCAATGGGCCTCTAAAATCCCCCCCTCATCCTCATGAGCGTCCTCATCAATAAAGGTAAGAGGCTAGAAATTGGACTCGGCGTTAAATCAACATCGCGGCGCTGGATCGGAGTCGCGTCCCTACCCTGCTGTCCGTTAACATTAGCCATTGTAAAAATGCACTGCTAGTACTTCTTCTTCTTTATGGCGGATTGCAGTAAAAATGCAAACCTGTATACCTACCTATAGGTAACCCCCCCAAAGCGTTACTTCCGATTGGTTATTTTCAAACTCGGCTGCCTATCACATTCCATTCACGTAGACTGGGCTAGTCTCGCGATACCAGACTTCCGGGATCTCCGCCTCCTCCGACTCCGACTGGACATGCGCGGCTGTTATAAACAGGAAGCAAATTTTAGATTTCAGAAGCTAAACAAAGGCCATTCGCGTTTCTGTAGCCATGGAAAGAACAAAGAAAAGGAAAAGAATGTTTTGTGGTCATTGCAACGACGTTGTTTCAAATTCTCAGTTTTATGACCACAGGAAAACATATGTGACATGTGGTTTGACTTTGTGCAAGCTTGCATTATTATCTGCTCAAGGGTCATCTCATATGATAGGCTTGAAGTTGCAGATTGCTACTTGCAAACATTTTTGTCCAAGTTTGTTGGACTATATGGACCCCTTCATTGCACGCCTAACATGCACTTACATTTACATTTAAAAGACTGCATGTTAGACTATGGCCAAATCTATGCCTTTTGGTGTTTCTCATTTGAGCGGATAAATGGAATGTTGGGAAAGTACCATAACAACAACAGAAATATTGAGGTTCAGGTCATGAGGCATTTTCAACAAGGTCAACAGCTCCAAATGCCACTGCAAAATACCTATGCAGCTGAATGTATTAACATCCTGTCCACAAAAGATGTGGGTTCCTTGTCACTCCATGACACCACTGATGCAATGTACATAAAACAGTATTCATGTATGTCATCTGCAACACTTCTTTTGCCAGATGTGGACATGGTCAAAGCATTACCCCCATTTCAGAATGTTGTATTAACAGACTGACAGACAGACTTTGTTGTCAATGTACAAAAATGTATATCCTGACTGCTCAGTCTCACAGGTTGGCCAATTAGCAAAGGTTTGCAGTAGAGTAAGAAGCCTTGGGTTGACTCTTTGTGTAAGCAGTAGGACTGAAAGGTCTGCATGTGTGTCTGCAAAGTGGTGTCGTTATGATTCAGTCTTTGAAGAACCAGTCCTTGACCCAACTGCAGAGGTGCGTCCTGGAATTGTGAAACAATTTCTTGTCATTTCTGTGAAAACGCAAGCCTCTATTATTCAGCATGTACTGGCAAAAATGATGTGGCTGGATCCTCACCCAGACAGGCATTTCTTTGGAAAGCCTGTGGAGGTTTGGGAGATTCAGGGGACGGAGACTGACACTGCACCATCATTCCTGCCTGTTGAGCGCATTACAAGCAGGTGTGTACTCAGTAACACAACTGTGCAGTTAGGTCGTACTAATAGGCAGAGAGTATCTGTGGTAATTCCATTGTGCACAGTGGTAGAGATTTAAGCATTATGCTGGCCCATCATCCTGAAAGTCTTGCAAAAGGACCTGAAACTTGATCATATCAATTGATTGTTTTAAAACCCAGATTGGTTCATTTTTTTACACCAATGAATGTGAAGCCTGTTCTTTTAAGTTATGTTATGCTTTTCACTGTAAACTGCTTTTCACTTTTCACTGTAAAGAGAAGCGGCAACAAGAATCCCAATGTACCTGTACTTGTACTCGTTATATGGCTAAATAAACTTTCTATTCCATTTTTGCACTGTCAGGGGGGGGATTTGGTTTGGTGTTTGTTTTTGTAGATGTGATATCTTTTCAATTCATTTTACAATAAACTGTTTCATATCATATAAGTGTTTCTCCTTTGTTATAAAAAAGACAGAACACCCATGTGTCTCTGCTATATAATAGAAATATAATGTCTTTGAGTTCTATGTTTTCTCTGTAGGGAGATGTGAATGCATGCATAATTAGGTAACATTATGGTGTGAGTTGGAGTGAGGGGAAGGGGGGCAAGCACCCAGACCATTGACTGTTATTAGCATTTGAAAGGCTACTCCAACTGTGGTCCTTAATTCCTTTGTCAGCAGCAGAAGCAGCAAGTCTTTGCTGGTTAAGACAGATTTACTGAACATACACCTCTGTCAGGGTATCTCAGGAAACACTGCTTTTCACGCAGTGTTTTCCCCAAAAACGTAAACGGCTAGGAGAGCCAAAAGAACAAGTTAGTAACCTCAAAGCAGTCGAACAGACTGACAAACGAAAACCAAACGAAAACCCCCATTAGAGAGAATGGTTTCCACAAAAGGTACAACTAAATAAGTTCTTTCGTTTTAAAAGGGATTGAATGGAGATGGTAATTTTCTAAAGGAAGTCTTTGTGAACGTCTTGAAAAAGACATTCTACCTTACCGGCTACAAATCGTAAAGATGGCTTACGATTTCGCCCCGATCAGAAGTCAGGTGCGAGTATTTATAGGGATGAGATAATTGAACCCTCGTTTCACCTGTGCACATTCCAAAGGGAAGGCGCAACACCGCCATCTGGTGGTGAATCTGGGGAACAACCGTGACAGCATACACAGTCAATAAACTTTTGGACATTCGCAAGAGGGGTCGTGGTGTCCAATACCTGGTTGCTTGGGAGGGTTATGGCCCAGAGGAGCGTTTGTGGGTCGCCCCCAGTCTCATTTTGGACCCCAATTTGATCAAGGACTTTCACCGTGACCCAGATAAGCTCGCTAGACCGTCAGGAGTCGGTCGTTAGGGGGGGGGGGTACTGTCACGGTTCCATGTTATTCATGCCACGTTTTATGTTTCATTCATGTCACATTTCATTTCATGTCATGTCTTGATTCTGTTTTCATGTTACGTTTCTGTTCATGTTTAAAGCATACACTTTTTCATGTTGTTTCCGCAAATCTTGCGTTCATGCTTTCTCTCTCTCTCTCTCTCTCGCTGTCGCTCACATTTCCTTATTGTTTCTAACCCCTCCTTGTCAATTTACTAATTTACTAACGATTAGATAGGTTTATTGTTTCTGCTAGCACGATTGTCAATTTAGTAACTCTAATGCCAACGTGCTGGAGATTTACTAATTACTAACTCGCTAACCATTTGTATTCATGTTTCCTTTCGTTTCTAGTTCATGTCAATTTACTAATCTACTAACGCTAGGTCAGGATAGGATAATTACTAACAATGACTAATTATCTTGTTACCTTGTCACGCTCTCCTCAGCTGTTTTCTGTTTCGCTCTGTTCTCAAGCTAAGTGTCTGCACCTGTCTACACCTCCATATAAGCTCAGTGTTTTTGTCACGTCTTCGCGAAATTGTTGCCTAGTTTTATATTGCACTCTTGAGCGTTTTCATTGTCTGATTTCTTGTTACCATCCAAGCCTGTTATTGACCATTGTTACTGCCTGCCGTTTTTGTTACCACTGCCTGTTTAGACCACAAGTTTTTTCCTGCTGTCTTTTATGCCTTTGCCCCGCGGAGCAGACTTCGGTCTTGACTCTTGCACCGTCCCTGACTACGAGCCTGCCTTCCGTCCTCCTGTACCTCTGCCCCGCTGACAGCTACTCTGGTTTGTTTTTGGGTTTTTGCATGGTTTACCGAGTTTGAGACTGCCTTCTCCCTCGGTACTGTACTTTGGTTATTGGCTTGATTGTTTGGTTATTGGACTTTGCTTTTGTTTTGACTACGTCTCCTGAACATTCCTCTAATAAAGCCCTTGCGGGTCTTTATTTTACGTCTTTGTTTCTGATTCGTGCATTTCGGGTCCAACCCTCACGAATTCGTCTCAGAACCAGCAGACGACTCTTGAAAATAATGTTAATGTATTAAGGGAAATTAAGGATTGTCTTTTTCTGTCTTAAATTCTCACAGAATTTAGAGGCCTTAAAGTGGTGCAAAGAACACAGCTTTTGGTCTACTGCGCAATGGAAAAAAGTAACATAGTCATCCTACACCCTGTTCTCAACAAGTGGATAAGTGCATGTGTGAGGCACACCAAAAGAAACAAACAGGCCAGAGTGCTTGTTTCCTGGTGAAGGGTTCTGGTGGCTCTGATGAGCGGTGCATTTTTCTGGCATGGTTTAGGTCCAGACATCCCCTTAGAGGGCAAGGTAGACGCTAATAAATACAAAACCATTCTGAGTGGGCACCTTCATCCTACGATGAAACATGTCTATCCTGATGGGAGTGGTCTCTTCCAGGATGACAATGCCCCCATTCACAGGGCACGAGTTGTCACTGAATGGTTTGATGTACATAAAAATGATGTCAGCCATATGCTATGGCTGTCTCAGTCATCTCAAACCAATTGAACACTTCTGGGAGATTCTGGAGCAGTGTCTGAGACAGTGTTTTCCACTACCATCAACAAAACACCAAATGGAATTTATTGTGGTAGAATGGGGTTACATCCCTCCATTTGTAAACATTCTATCAATATGAGTGGGTGTGAAAATGAATCCAATATTGAGCTTTCAGACCGTGAGTATGAGACAGGAAATTTCCCAGTACAGGTTCCAACAGCAGGGAAATGTATGCCTTACAGATTTGCGCATTGTTATTGTTAACAAAAAATATGTTATTTGTGTCACAGTTTAGAAGTGATTGTTAGCTAATTGAAATGCTCACTACAAATACTGCTAGGTGTGTTTCAGATCACTTACCAACCACTTACTTCTGTTTGCTTCATGTTTTCATTATTGATGGGAACCTGTGGACACCTGTTCCCTTTTCCTGACATTTTATTGGTATTTTTCACAACAATGTTGTGCAGTTTTAAAAAGAGTTTAAATATACAGTTTTAATGTTTTTTGTATTTGGGACATTTCACAAACGTTATGGCCAATGGTTTTATTTCTGCAAAGTTCTCAATAGCGCGTCAGGCACCCTTTAAGTATTGAAATTGAAGCGATGTACCAGCTAAAACAGAATTAGAGATATACACTGATGATTTGTTGTGGGTATGTGGGTATTTGTTGTGGGTGTTGTGTTATCATCAGATCAAATTTGTGGATGTGTGAATAAGAAACCACTTTCTTTATACATGCATGTCTTGTATATTACTGTGGTATGGATCTGAATAATCATGGGTTTCTGTACAACTAATATGATAGAACCTTTCATAGTTTGTCTTCATGAATAAATTAGAATTAAATTCTAGAGATTTCAATAAAAACAATATACATTGTGTCCTTAAAGTACGGTATAATGAGAACTGTATATTGTAATAATGCATAGGTACACAGCCACAGTGATTTAGCATGTAATATTGCTTCCACTGTTTTGGATTGCTTGTTCAATCAAGGCATTCTTGAGCATTACCCATGATGCCATTAATGTTCCCCCTTACACAACCCAAATGCATGTACTTCTGTTTCATAAACCTCCCACTGTACATTGCATAATTGTTTTTGTCTGTTGTTTCCTCATACCGCAAACAGCCTGACATTCTCCCTCATCCAGCAGCCCCCCACGCCCCCGCCCTTAATGAGGTTCGATACACCCCCTTCCCAGCTCAGATTGTTTTCCCTGGCCTGTTTTGTTTGTGATATATGTAGAGCTGGCAGTGATGCACTTTGCGAGAGTGTGAGCTGCATGCTAATGCCGAAGATATTTTATTATTCTGGCACAGAAAAACGCCTCATACTCTCCAGATTTTTCATCTGCCTGCAGCAGCTGTTAAAATAATTTCTCCAAATAGGCTGTTATGTGTTCAATTTCTTCTTTGACAATGAAAAAAAGGTCCATGGTGATACAAGTTCTCATTCTTCTGTGAATGTCTCTGCTGTGGATCATGCTTATTTGTGTCTGCGTTCTTTTGAATAGTCGAGGCACGTTCTATGTCAGAATGTTCTTTATTTTTCTATAATATGGGATGTAAGTGAAATCAGTCATTCAATTGCAAATCACAAATGACTAAATTACTAAAAGGATGCAGATTAGAAGTGGATTTACATGTGAGAGGCCATTGCTTTTTTCCAGGACACAGGTTTTTTTCCCCCCAAGGTTTCTTATTCAATTATAAATTGGATCAAAAATTGTATTTAAAATCCAGCCTTTTGCCTTTATGTTGTGCACACATTCTGATGGAGATGTCCACTTTGCTGTAGTTACCTTCTGGCTACACACCTGGAAATTATAGGGCAAGTTTGTAGTGTCATTATATTGCTGTTTTGTAATAACTAACATTATTTTTTAAAGAAAATCCAGACAGTGAGACCTTTCAGATTCCCTTCAATTGTAATTCAAAAGGAAGAGATTTTTTTTTAATGAGACTAATGTTTACTTTTCTGTTCCCAGAAATTGGATGCTTTAAAATGTAATATAAAACCACTAGGTGGAGTATTCCATGTTTAAAACTATTCAACAGCTGTTGCAACATTGACCACTTCCCCAATAATTCAATTCTATGTTTGGAACTACTGTAAATGCTCTCGATTTTAAATAAGGAACATGTTTAATGTGGTATCTCTTATTTCCAAGACCAAAATTAGCTCTATATGTAAATAAAACATAATTATGACATAATAATACTTCATGCATACGATCCCCAGTGCAATGACACTGTTTCCTGTATCCTGGGGCTTTGAGATCCTGTCACCTAGGTTCCATTAATCTGCTCCTCTGTATCCCACCACAACCCCTCACCTCCACCTTCCCACTTCTTCACCCCACCTCCACCACTCTGCCACCCCCTCCACACCTCTCCACCATTTCCTCTTCTGCACCTCCAACCACCACACCACCCCCTAGCCTCAGACCCACCATCCCTTGCTTCCACACCTCCCCACCGTCCGATTATATCAACTCCACTCCAGATAAAGTGTAAAGTTGAAGCAATTTGGGCTTTTGACACACTCGTCGAGGGGACTGAGAAAAGCATGGAGCTGGGCTGCCTGTGCCTCCTCTTGGAGCCTCTGCAGGGCTAAGGTGTCTCAGAGACAAATGTGCCCCAGCTCACTGGGTTGTGAAGTTAAATTCAGATCTATTGCCTATTACTCCCCTCAGAAGTTACCTGGAGCAGAGGCCATCCGGGCTGAACGAGAAACAGGGGCCGGGGGACTGGCATCACTCCTGCTGCTCGCTAAATGAACACTTTGAAGGAGGGCCACGGCCACAATTCTGCCAGCCTGAGAAACAAGGCCTCACCAAGGCAATGGGCAGGCAGGACCGGCTAACCGTGAAAAATAGTTGTCCTGCCCTTGTAAATGCTCATTCTCTAATATAATATAATATAATATATGCCATTTAGCAGATACTTTTATCCAAAGCGACAGTAATGAATACATACATTTTTCAGTATATGTGGCCCCAATGATGCCACAATCGAACTCGCAACCAAAGTGTTGTCAGTGCCATGCTCTACCTACTGAGCCACACAGAACCACTCTCACCCTTGAGCGATTCTTTAAAAATATGTTTAATTCATTCCAGGTGTAAGGATTGTACATATTTTTCAATATGATTTGTTTTTCAATATAAATAAACTTTTAAAAAGCTCTCCTGCAGCTAAATTGTTATTTAAAAACAATTAGAAAAAAGCATACTCCCATTGTTGATATTTATAATTTCATAAATCAAAATCAGGTTTTTCTGAATTCAAGGTATGATGAGCTTGTGTTATTATTTATTTTGCCAATTTATGTCATGTACTGGATCTATTAAATTCATCATGTGTGTCTGTGGCTGTTAAACCAGTTACCATGTGTAGCTATACAACATTCTAGAATTGACTGTAAACAATGTTTCAGGTTTGGAACAGACTGATTTTTGATAGCCTTGGTGTCTTTTGGGTGTTTTTTTGCAACATATTGCAAATTGGTTTTGTATTAGATCAGGCTTTCTCTTTTGTCTTTTGCTTCTACATAAATACAGATTTTTGTAGTCATTAATAGGGTGGAACGATACTTACAGTGCACTGTGATACCAAAACATGACAATATCTAATAATTTTGGACTATGATTTAACAGTTGCCTGCGGTGTAATCTTAACCCACAGTATTATTGTAAATACAGTACTACCAAAAACAGTACTTTGCAAGCTAGAAAAAAGGCAAATCACTCAATCTCCTATCACATCCATGTATGGTTGTGGCTTGTCAAACCAGTTATGATTCATACGTTCACAGACGCCTGGTCCCAACCCTCCTCAACATTAACCAGCATTTTAAACACTCAGTTTCTGCAAAAGATTCCGCTTTTTACACTCGCTATGGTTGCAGACACCTAATCTGACAAAATGCTGCATTGAAAACATCTTATTGTTTTTATTTCAAACAATCAGATCGTGGGAAGAGTTCTGCAAAAAGCATTGAAGTAGATAGTGAGACGTGTGAGGTCGTGTATCTGATGGCTGAATCTGAGGGGGAATCTGTTGTAAAATGCCAGTAATTTGGTTAAAAGGCCATGGTTAGAATTGTTTTTTTATCATTGGATAAAGTTATGTGTCTGAATTACTGAAACAAATTAATGTTAAAACATTGATTTCCTCTGATTTATTTACTTACTGTCACAATATAATGCATATTCGTCATTTTGTTAGTCTTTTATTAGTCATGATTAGTGATATATTCATTTGTGATATATTCATTTGTCGGCTTAATTGAGATCTTTATGATATAAGATCTATGTTATCTTTTCTTTTCCAAATGACAAAAAAATGTGGCCAAAGTTTTTCAGAAGGATGTAATACTTGTACTGATATCATATCACAGGCAAAACCTTGATATTGTGAAAACAGTAGTCATTGATATAAATGTATTAAATCGTTACGGGGCCAGAAATAATTATAAAATAAAAATATACTAGCCTTAAAAGGGTAACACATAAGGCATCATGGCAACACAGAAGTACATATGTCGGAAAACTGACAGGACACTAACGAGATTGACAATTTGTGCCTGTCTGTTGCCTATGCCCCAGGTGATGTTTTCCCTGTTTTCCTTCCTTTCCCCTATCATTCTGCAGCTAATTTAAGGATTAACTTCAGCTCCACCAACTGCCACAGCAGCGAGAGATTGGGTGAGATCTCCCACATGATCCGTGGCACACCCCTATATTATGGTTTAAAAACTACCTCTGGACACTTGGTAGTGGTGGGTGTTACGGTTAATTTCAGGGACACGGATCCTTTGACTCAGTTCCCTAAAAGCATTAGTTCACGGATTCGTTCACCAGTTCCTTCGCTGCTATCGTTCAGACTCCTGCAAATGAGAATGAGAGTTATGCAGTGACTGGGTCCGACTACGTCAGTAAATATTGTTTAATCATTCAATTTAAATTACGATTAATTTTAAGGGACCGTGTAACAATAGGATAAATAAAAACCAGACAAGCATAATATCAGCAACAATGAGAATATTTAATTGGTAACATGGAACAAACAGCCTAAAAATAAAAGCCTTTTAACGGTTCATTTCTCAGATCAGAAGGAACATCTCCAAATGTCAAAAATCATAAACAAATAATTGAAAGGACAACCTTTATAAGTAGGCTACATATTACCAAGTGATTATTCACATGGATTAAAATGTCCATTAATAAATTTAGCCTATGTGCCACCTAGGTATTTATGTTGGCTAACTTAAGGTGTGACTTGCATTGTGTCAGTTTCCTGCATCATAGTCTACATTGTTCACCAAGCTATCTGCACCAATATTAAAACAATGTTGACCTCTGGAATTATCAACAAAGTTGTGATACATTCATATAGCCTAGCATATTATGTTTGAATAAAGGAATATAATGATGTGGTTTCATTTCTGGAGTTGAGACTAGACTAAGTTGCGATGTCTCCATTGGGAAATAGCCTCTTTCGTTCACGGTTTATTTATTTACTAATTGGGAGTAGGCTATAGGCTAAGTGTTTCTCAGATGTAACTGCTGGGCTAAGCAACTAGTGTAAACCAGTTGCTTTTAATTTTATACTCAGTCTCAGGCAAGTTCGTCATTGCAATATGAAGACATTATGGGGAGGGAGAGACGTAGCGCTGCAGCGACTATGTAGGCTAGTGTCTCGTTCTGGACCCATGGAATAAGGAACGAGGAACAAGAGCAACAGCATGTCCAGTTCCAGTTCCTTCACGGATTTGGTCCTTCACGGATTCGGTCCTCAGTCAGTTCCAGTTCAGGAACTGGAGTTACTGTTGCTTTCGGTCACCCCGACGGGAGGGGCTCAGCTCAAGCGGTTCAGTGCTGTTGTTGGCTAATGGCTACTACAGACTAGAGCCCAATGGTGGAAATGGTTAAATAGGAGGAGTCGCTGCAGTTTCAACAAATGGCAATTTTAGATTAACCAAAGGAACGAATCCGACACGGAGGTGAGTCAGTTCCTTTTGTTCACCAAACGGATTCGTTCAAAAGGAACTAATTGTTCACAAATGACACACCACTAACACTTGGAAAAAATGCCCGTGATCTGGAGAAAGATCCATTCTGCCTGCTGATACAACCAAAAAGGGATGATAAATACTTCTGATCCGATTGGGAGTGAGTGTGTCTCCTAGTTATTTTGGTTGTGTTGTACGCTGATCCGTTGTTCTTCCCGGCTGTGTAACCAGCGCTGCCGTGACCGGGGAGACCGGCGTGGAGTGGACCAGAACAGCGAACGGGACGAAACTTCCGAAATGATTCCAACACTCACTAATCCACCGCGAAAGGGATGAGTTAGTCCCGCCGTGCGTGTGTCTTTTCATTAAACTTTGTATCACCCTTCAGCCGTGTTGCTGGCTTCTCTTTAGGCTTCCTGACATCATCGGTCTGATGCGGTTTTGCATTCTGGTGGCGTGGTGGGACTACCACCGGATTCTACCGGTACTTCTAATTGGTGGATCTCACAGACGAGGCTCCACCCTCCCCAAATGTCGGGCCGTTTTGGTGAGACTAAAGATTCCCCATTGGCTCTGGCTCAAATCCCAGAGAGTGAACTGCCACTTACACTGGACTCTCTTTTAAATAAAGACTTTTAGCATATTGGACTTTCCCTCAGCTGTTTGTCTACTAGATAATTGAGGAGTATTGAAAATTCACCTCGTATCTGTTTGTGTCCTGGGGATCACTGGGGGAGAGGAAAGGAAAGCCGTTCATTAGTTAAGTATATTACCTGAATCTTTTCCACTCCCTCTTCTCCATCGACACATACATGGCATAATATTACCAACAGTAAAACACACATAACATGACTTTCCAAGCCATTGGAAAGATTTATAAGTAGTAGCCTCCATAGTATGCATGCATACAGTCATTGCATGAAACAGAAATGACAAATCTTAAAATTTCACCAACTGAGACAGTACATTTGTTTTAGACAGGTGAGAGAAATGCATCTTCTAAAAGCACAGACATACCCTCGAGAACAATTTCCTTTAAAAAAAAATCATTATAACAGTCACGAAAAGTGAAATCAAATTCAATATTCAAATACACAATCAACATCTCAAAGTCAAACCTCATTACTTGCTCAAACCAGTGCCCGCACTGGGTCTTGAGAATCCAGGGTGGAATATTGCCGGTTCAGAGAGAAAAGAATATGGCATTATTGGCAGAATAGTTTTTTTTACAGGGGTTAATAATCATCTCCAGCAGGTGTTTGGTGTCGATGACCTAACCTGGGTGCTTTCCTTTTTAGGAAAATGTTATTTCGTGGGAGTTTATTTATTTATTGCAGTCAGGTGCAATACCTTTGTTGGGGCTGAACAGTCTGAACAGGCTGAACAGGGCATAGATGCATGCATGCATAAAGAAAACGTTGCATGCAGAACTCCACTGCAAAGCATTCTTTGATAATTCCTTTGTTAAGTTACGTGAGCTACGTGAAATAAAATATAATTATTTGAGCTTGATTGTTGTGCTTTGATATTTAAATTCCAAACAAGCCATAGAAAATTTCTACCTTCAGATGTCCTCCAAGAACAATCGCTCGTCCCTGATCTACTTCCACTTCCCTGCAATAACAGAGAAGAGAGGAAAAAAACGCTTTTGAAAAATGAGCAGCCAATGACCTTTTGCCATGTAAATGCCAGCCACTCTGCGGTATAATTAGTTACATTGAACACCACAGGGAAAACCATTAAACAAAATCTGTAAACATCTGAAAAGCTATGAAGATCATGATGCACACCCATACATCAAGGCAGGGCTGGACTGGCTATATAGTCTACCGGGCAGATTCCCGGTGGGCCGGTCTAGTTTTGGGCCGGTAGGGCCGGTAGAATTATATATTATATATTATACCACGGACCGGGTGTTCCGAGGGGCGCAATTATTTTTTGGCGCAGCACCCCGTCCGTCCGTGAAATAAACGAACCGGTCTCAGCTTTTTTTTCGTAGCACCCCCTGTCGACAGAAAATGGGGCGCCGTTTACGTGGCTCGCACCGGGTGCTGGCAACCCACTGGATGGGCCGGTCTGAGCCAAATGGCAGGGCCTATTTTTTGTCCCAGTCCAGCCCTGCATCAAGGTGAAGAGCTGGTTGAGAGGCAAGCGGGTAGATTTATACACCAATCCTGACAGCTCCAGAATCCCACACCTCTGCATGTCACATGCACAGGCCACAGACTGAGATCTGAAACAACGGGAGACGATCAGACTGTCAGAGATAGAGAAAAAGAGAGGCAGATTGAGATACATGGTTGTCTGTTGCTCTTAGGTCTTTTAGATACAGTTTTTTTATTCTGTATTCTATTTTTATTGATGATGATTCTATTATATGGCTTCTATTATGTGTAATTTATGTTATTTTTATTGGCAGTTATCTATGGAGGGGGGTGGGCAGTGTGAGTAAAACTTTTTTTGCAAATTCTGTGGCAACACTGTGTCTCTTCTGTCATGTTAATAAAGCTTATTTGAATGCTTGAATCCAAGAATCATTGAGAGTAGGATGAGGAGGAGGAGGAGAGCAATCTGAGACAGTAGACATAAGGGAAAATACGTTTGTAATTAATGATCCTGATGGAGGCGACAGACAGGGGCATGTATTGGTCTCCTGCTGGATTTTGTCCTGCGTCTGGTCCACAAACAAGCCGGAAGAGTGGTCGTTAGGCCCCCTCACCGGACTGGGCCACACGCCAAAACGTTGTTCCGTCCCGGGTAATTAATCTCACGTTTGCCCAAAGCTGCCATAGCTGCCAGATCACGGGGCCGGGTAATTGATCTAAAGAGAATCCAGCTCTGTGATCAGCTGACACAGACTCTGATGGGGGAGAGGCTCTAATGGTGAATTCTATCTCGGAGGTCTATGGAGAGTTCCTAGGACTTCATGGCTTGGTTTTTTCTCTGACATGCACTGTAAACTGTGGGACCTTATATAGACAGGTGTGTGCCTTTCCAAATCATGTCAAATCAATTGAATTTACCACAGGTGGACTCCAATGAAGTTCTATAAACATCTCAAGGATGATCAGTGGAAACAGAATGCACCTGAGCTCAATTTTGAGTGTCATAGCAAACGGCGTGAATACTTATGTACATGTGATATTTTTATTTTTAATTTTTAATACTGTTAAACTAAACTTTGTAGCGATCCTGGCGTATTGTACTCAGCAGTGCTAGACTAAACCATAACTTAGATCCGGAGGAATAAATGCACACGGTAGGCAGCGGCTATCTTCATACAAAGGGAGGAACATTTTATTGACACATGCGCAGTATTTATACACAAGGTCACATGTCCATTGCAGCTCATCTTATTGGCCGACATAAGTAATAATTGAGAGCACACTAGTATACATGTTAACAAATACATTTGCAAAAATTCATAAAAAACTGTTTTCACTTTGTCATTATTGGGTATTGTGTGTAGAATTCTGAGAAAAAAATGAATTTAATCAATTTTGGAATAAGGCTGTAACATAACAAAATGTGGAAAAAGTGAAGCGATGTGAATACTTTCCGGATGCACTGTATATCAATGGAAAGCTCTTGATGAGCTCCATATAGTGGTAAAAGGACACATACTTCATGCTTTACTGCATTGAAATAAAGCTCTAAACCATAAAGACACATTTCAAACCTTGGGTTAAGTTTGGTGCGAAAAGGGCATAATGGTACACAGTTTGGTGCGAAAAGGGCGTAAGTGCACATTTACGCCCTTTTCACACTAAACTAACCTTTTTCTCACTGATGCATTATGGACCTACCAACTTGCCAGCAGTTATGACAAAATGGCTGACAAGAAGAGAACAAATGCAACACAACAAAAATGATGAGGTTAAGTGCATTAAGAATAAGGAAGGAACTTTGGTTTATAATAATAAGGATATTGCTAACACACAACAGTTTCTTTGTTGAGAGCTTTACCAGAGAAGAGGTTATAAATATGCCTAAATGTATAGCATTTACATGGCAAAAGGTCATTGGGCCCATAACCTGTTAAACTAAACTTTGTAGCGATCCTGGCGTATTGTACTCAGCAGTGCTAGACTAAATCATAACTTAGATCCGGAGGAATAAATGCACACGGTAGGCAGCGGCTATCTTCATACAAAGGGAGGAACATTTTATTGACACATGCGCAGTATTTATACACAAGGTTCACAAGGTCACATGTCCATTGCAGCTCATCTTATTGGCCGACATAAGTAATAATTGAGAGCACACTAGTATACATGTTAACACCCCCACTTGCTCTCACATTGTTAACTCCTGAAACTCAAATCATAAAGAAAAAAACAGAAACAAAACATATCGTATCTCCTTAAATCATCATACAAAGAAAAATAAGAAAATACATAAATCATCTTGTAGTCAACAATATATGGCTACTTTGGCTAGTTTCCAAACAGACACTTCGCAAACTTCATCAACTTACATTTGGTTGCGGGTTTTGTCATTATATCTGCTACCATCTGGTCTGTTGGGCAATACTCCAAACATATTTTACCATTATTTACAGTTGATCTTACAAAGTGATACTTGATATCAACATGCTTACATCTTTGTCTGCTTACAGGATTTTTAGCCAATGCTATTGTACCTTGATTATCCTCATAGATCTTAGGTGGTGCATACTGACATTCATCAATACTTTCTAATAGTTGCACTAGGTACAGACACTCTTGTGTGGTTGCAGCCAATGCCATATACTCTGCCTCACACGTGGACAGTGCAACAGTTGGCTGCTTTTTGGTTTTCCAGGAAATCAAAGGACCATTCTCATTCAGGCTAACACAGTAACCGGTTGTACTACGTCTGTCGGTTACATCAGCCGCCCAATCTGCATCGCTGTATGCCTGTAACCCCAGTCCCTTGTCACATTTCCTATAACACAAGTTTTTGTCAATTGTACCTTTCAAATACCTCAGTACATGTTTCACAGTAACCCACTGCTCTTCTGTTGGCTCACTAAAGTACTGTGACAGTTTACAAACTACAAAACTTAGATCGGGTCTAGTACATGTAGTCAGATAGATTAGGCTACCTACTACCTCTCTGTATTTTCTGGCAGATCACTCATTATCACTGCATCATCAGTGTAGTTCAGTTTCTGTTCACAAGGTGTTGACCTGGGTTTACACTCTTGCATGTCAAACCTCTCTAGCATTTTCTCGACATAGCTCTTTTGTGACATGGTTACACATTCATCACACTGGTCAAAATAGATACCAAGGAAATTTCTCAGTCTGCCTAAGTCTTTCATCTGGAATTTCACTGTGAGCATCCCTTTTACACCATTCATTGCTTTCTCATTACTGGCAGCAATAACCAAGTCATCAACCCATATTATTATGATCACCTTCTCATTATCTGTTATCCTTGTGTAAACACAATGATCAGCTGGGTTTTGTACAAACTCATTGTCACTCAGATACTCATGCAACATTTTGTTCCAGTTCCTGCCTGACTGTTTTAATCCATACAGTGACTTCTCTAGCTTATACACCAACTTTTCGTTTGTATTAGACTGCTCTTCATAACCCTCTGGTTGTTTCATGAAAATCTCGCAATCTATTGGTGCATGTAGGTAGGCAGTCTTGACATCCATCTGATGTAAAATCAGGTTTTCCTGTGCAGCTTTTTGCATTAGTACTCTAACACTAGTCAAGTTAGCAGTAGGAGAAAATGTCTCTTCATAGTCTATACCCCTCTCTTGACTGTATCCCTTAGCTACATAACGGGCCTTGTATTTGTCAGAACCATCAACATTACTTTTAATCGCATACACCCATCTACCCCCACTGCTTTCTTACCCTCGGGTAAGGTGGTCAGAGTAAACGTGTCATTTTCTCTCAGCGATTGCATTTCATCATCCATCGCATCAACCCATTCCTTTGAGTTTGATGAGGTCACAGCTTCTCTAAAGGTTAGAGGTACATTGCACACCATTTTGTAACAGTAGTCTATGTTAATCCATGCCTGATCAACATTCTCCACGTCACATACATAATCTTTTAAATAGTCTGGCCTCCTCCTCTCTCTAGAAGGGTATCGCATAGACTCCTGTTTGGTCTGGCCTGTCTCGCCTGGAATCTCGTCCTGACTCACTCCATTAAGCCTGGTCTTGACTCACAAAGTCATCATCATCATCGGACATCTTATCGCCTGGAATCTCGTCCTGAGTACGTCCTGGACTCACATCAGCATTAAGCCTGGTCTTGCCTTCCCTATGCTGCACACCAAAGTCATCATCATCATCGGACATCTTATCAGTCTGTGTCTGCTGCTCTCCGATTGTTTTGGACATAAACCTCACCAGTCTATGCTTTTTCACTTTCCTGCTGTCAGGGTAATAGACCATATAGGCTGGACTGTTCTTGTCATATCCAATAAAGATGCCCTTGTCAGACCTTGAGTCTAGCTTTCGTTTGTCCTGCCTATAGGCATAACACACCGAACCAAACTTCTGCATCCTGGACACATTTGGTCGCCTTCCTGTCAGCACAAAATAAGGTGTTTGTCTGGTGCGGTTATTGAAACATCTATTCCTCACCACAGCTGCTGTCTGGACCGCATACGGCCATAGCACCTTGGGTAACTGGCTCTCTAATAGCATACATCTAGCCATATCAAAAAGGGTTCTCCAGTTACGCTCCGCTGTACCATTCTGGTGTGGTGAGTATGGTGCTGATGTTTCATGTCTAATCCTGTTCTTATGAAGTAGTGCTTGGTAAACCTGTCCTGTGAATTCTGTACCATTATCAGACCGGATACACTTAACTTCCCCATATGGGGCTGTGTCGGCAAGAAACCTCTCTGTGGCTTTCGCTGTATCACTCTTGTGTTTGAGAAAATACACGAACACTGCACTAGAATAATCATCAGTGAAGGATACCGCAAACTTATACCCTTCTCTGGACTCTGGGTCTATTGGTCCTGCTAGATCTGTGTGTACCAGCTCTAAAGCTGACTTGGCTCTCACATCAGGCTTCCTGTTCCTGCTCTGAGTGAACTTTCCCAGAGTGCACACTTCACATTGCATGGTAGACTTTGATACCTTACCCCTGATTGTCATACCATCAACAACATTTTCTAACTTCTGGACATCATCATAATTGCAGTGTCCCAAAATCTCATGCCACGTCTGAATATCATGACAACCCATACACTGTTCATCACAGTCTTTATTCAACGGCACAGTAGGCAAATAGAACAGTCTGTCATGTTCATAAATGGGAAAACGCGTACCGTCTCTGTACTGTAGGACGTCTTCTCCGTCCTTGAAGATCACCGTCGCCCCACTGGAAGTTGCAGCTCTCACGGAGAAGATGTCTTGAGGATAGGAGGGGATGTACAATGCCTGCCTCAGTGTGGTGCCGAGGCGCCGCCCCCTGCTGTCGACCAAACACACCTCCGCGTCTCCTCTGCGCTCCGCGACCCCCTTGCATCTCGTGCCATCGGCCAGCTCCACGCAGTGTGTCTCGGCCTGGAATCTGTCGTCAAAGCTCTTGAACCTCGCCAGGTCCGTGATGATATGCGACGTTGCACCGGTGTCCACCATCAGACCCTTTCTCGTGACACCATGCCCTGGCTGAGTCTCGCTGACCAGGAATGCGTAGGTGTTCTCATCCGTCTCCTCGGACACCCCACACGCGTTGTCCTGCCGCTGTCTCCGCCCCCGTCGCATGGTACTACTGCCCTGGCTGTACCACTGTTGGCCGCGTTGACACACCCTTGCTATGTGCCCTCTCTGGCCACACCTGAAACACACAATGTCCACGCTCTCGGTGCCCCACTCACTTGCGCCTGTCATGGCAGGTTTCCTTGGCTGCACCCGGGCTCCCATGACGTTGTCGTCGGCTGTAGCTGTGCGCATTTTCTCAGTGTCCTCATAACTTCGCAATTTCGTTTTGAAGTCAGCAAAAGAGAGTGTCTCATCACGTTGTGTGACAAAAATAGCAAAAGGCTTAAATGATTCTGGCAGCCCCTTCAAAACCATCGCAACCAAAAGTCCATCGCTCAACACCTCACCAGCGTTCCTTAGAGCTGTGATTGTATTCTCAGCGCGTATAACATAATCCGTCACACTCTCACTGCTTGACATTTTCAGCGAGGTCAGTTCTGTATAAAGGCTAACAATACGGGGCTTGCCCCTGCCTGCATAGTAGTCCCTCAGAATCTTTAGTGCCTTGCGCCCGTCATCCGCTGCCTCTCGCATGACCAGAGACAAACTTTTGTCATCGAGGAATTGGATCAGTTCAGCATACGCCTCGGCGTTCTTTTCCTCATCTGCGGCCAGTTCACCTGCATCATCGGAGGTGGGCTCCTCCAAAATAGTATTTTTAATTTCTGTAGCCGAAGATGGCCCATAAACTTTGTCTCCCACAGTTCATAGTTCTTTTCGTCTCCGTCAAAAACAAGACGAGACCAACGTGAACGTTCCATTCCACTCATCGCTCCATTCCCATTTCAAATTCCCTCAGTAGCTACTCACGCCGGATATCCCTACGCAAAGTCAACGTTTCTGGGCCCATAACCTGTTAAACTAAACTTTGTAGTGATCCTGGCGTTTTGTACTCAGCAGTGCTAGACTAAACCATGACTTAGATCCGATTGAATAAATGCACACGGTAAGCAGCGGCTTTCTTCATACAAAGGGAGGAACATTTTATTGACACATGCGCAGTATTTATACACAAGGTTCACAAGGTCACATGTCCATTGCAGCTCATCTTATTGGCCGACATAAGTAATAATTGAGAGCACACTAGTATACATGTTAACAAGTTTGGTGCGAAAAGGGCATAATGGTACACAGTTTGGTGCGAAAAGGGCGTAAGTGCACATTTACGCCCTTTTCACACTAAACTAACCTTTTTCTCACTGATGCATTATGGACCTACCAACTTGCCAGCAGTTATGACAAAATGGCTGACAAGAAGAGAACAAATGCAACACAACAAAAATGATGAGGTTAAGTGCATTAAGAATAAGGAAGGAACTTTGGTTTATAATAATAAGGATATTGCTAACACACAACAGTTTCTTTGTTGAGAGCTTTACCAGAGAAGAGGTTATAAATATGCCTAAATGTATAGCCAATGTACATAATGTTTTGGAAGACTTTGAGATAAGGGACATAGAAGTACTAGAAAAACTACAAAAAGACAAATAAGGCAGCAGGCCCTGATGGCATATATCCCAGAATACTCAAGAACTGGAAGCAGGGTAGTATAATTCCAATATATAAGAAGGGGGGCCGTACTGATCCAGGGGACTATAGGCCTGTTAGTTTAACTTGCATCTCATGTAAAATACTGGAATGTATTATTAGGGACAAGTTGGAATCATTCTTGAAAAATAATAGTATTTTAAGGGAGAGCCAACATTGTTTTCTCAAGGGGAGGTCATGCCTAACAAACCTCCTGGACCTTTTTGAAGAGGCTACAAAGTGTTTTGACCTGAACCAGGCTTATGATATTATATATTTGGACGTTCAAAAAGCATTTGACAAGGTACCATATGAGAGGCTCATTGTTAAAATGACTTCAGTGAAAATTTCAGGAGTTGTTTCAGAGTGGGTTCATAATTGGCTGCAAGGGCAAATACAAAGAGTAACAGTAGGAGGGGTGGTATCTGACCAAGGTGCTTTTGGCAGTGAAGTCCCGCATTGATGGGTGCTGGGACCTTCCTTATTTACATAAATTATCTTGATAGGGACATTAGTTTCTTTCGTTAAATTTGCAGATGATCCTAAACTTGGTGGTTTGGCAAACAGTTTGGAATCGACTAAAGTAATCCAAGATGATTTAAACAAAATCCAAGAATGGGCAGAAATGTGGCAGATGACATTCAATATTGCTAAATGTAAAGTTATACATGTGGGAAATAAAAACATAAGACAGGAGTATTTTATGGGAGGAGAAAAATTGGTAGGTGTCAAATTTGAAAAAGGCTTAGGAAATGTAGTTGATCAAAGTCTATCTGCAAGCAATGTGCTACAGCAGTGAAAAAGGCCAACAGGATGCTGGAGTACATAACAAAAAGTATTGAGTATAAATCAAAGGACGTTATATTAATGTTATATAATACCTTTGTCAGACCTCGCTTAGAGTACTGTGTGTAGTTCCAGGCACCACACTACAAGAAAGATATAGAAGCTCTTGAAAAAGTTCAAAGAAGGGCAACTAAATTGGTACCTGGTATGAAAGGCAAAAGTTATGAGGATCGACTTAAGGCACTCAATCTATTTAAGCTTAGGAAACTGAGACTTATGGGGGATTTGATTGAGGTTTTTCAATTCCTAAAAGGGTTTAACAAAGTGAACTACGAAAGATTTTTAAAGATAAATTTGGTTAGCAGAACAAGAGACCACAGGTGGAAATTAGTTAAAGGCAAATTTGGCGTGGATATTAGGAGGTTTTCTTTATACAGAGAGTTGTCAATGCCTGGAACAGCTTAGTAGAGGCAGAAACACTTGGGCTATTCAAGTCCAGGCTAGATGCAGTACTAGATACTCTTTAGATTAGGACATGACGAGCCTAGATGGGCTGAACGGCATGTATTCTTATGTTCTTATGTTCTAAAAGGAAGCATACCACAAGCTTATGAGCAGTTCAACAAGTAGTTGAACAAAGTAAGATGAACTGAAGTTGAAAAAAAGTATTTTGCAATTGCAACAAGTTGCGGATTGCAATGGAAAAAAAAATATTTTTACCGTTTCATGATACTGTACTTAAAGCACTCAACTCTAACTTCAAAACATTACCTTTGATTGCCTGTAATGTTGAAAATATGAAATTAATATGAATTTGAATGTTCTTTTTGTTCGATAAATATTTATGATAGTTAGAATTAAATTACTTCACTCCACCTGTCAAACTGGTTTGCTGTTGCATTCTGATAGGTGCACACTGCATAATAGGACTATTGAAAGATTTTTTAATTAAATAGTATGTTGACTAAGAATAAACAAAATATTATATATATATATATATATACATAAAGTTCTTGAATTTAGTTATTAAAATTATTTGTGGGTGTTTAGAAGTAAAGAAAACATTCCTGTATTCAAGTTGCACTGTTCTCCTTTATAGCACTTGGGCCCTTTTTAATGCAGAAAAGAGTGTGAAATGTCAGTGCAAAAAAAAAGTGCTTTTTTACATAAAAAATTATTATAATGTATTTTTTCATTTTATTTTTAAACATTGAAATAATAAAAGATAATCTTTAAAAACATGAGTGGTTTGTATATGGTGTTATAAATGAAATACAATCATGCAAAGTTTTGTTTTTGCTCTCCTGTAAAATTATGAAAATGGCACTTACGCCCCTTATGCACTAAACCCTCAATATTATAAATTGAATCATTGCAATTTTGTCCTGAGAGAAATGTATGATCAAAACTTGAACATAGAATTGATAATTATATTTTTCAAATTGTATTTCAATCAATCAATCAATCAATCTTTATTTTTGTATAGCGCCATTTACAAACAGGTTGTCACACAGCGCTTCACAATTGGCATTTTCCAGAGGGAATAAAAAAAACAGAAAACATTGGAACCAATGTGGGAGACTGGAAAATTATTCCCTGACCCCTTAAAAGGCGGTCGAGATGAACTCCTGGAAAATTGTGGGTTACAGAGAAAAACAAAACAAATAGTCCTTGAGGCTCATGAGGCTTAACAGACCACCGGAAGGGCATTCTAAGTGTAGGGGTGGGGTGGACCTCATCCCTCCAGATACCAGGGCAGGGCGGGGGATGGAACCAGCAGCTAGGGTCTGGGCCAGCGGCATCCGGCTAACACATGGCAGGGGTGGGGGGTTGACTCTGGGGCAGGTGAGCTCCGGGCAGGTGCCACGAAGTCAGGGAGAAAAGAGGAAAGGTGAAATTATGACTATGATAAATATCACACCGGATCAGGGGAAAGAGTAGTGATAACACTTTTGCACCAGCAGAAGTAATCTAGGGCAGCATAACTAATTAGGTGAGTGGCACAGGGAGCACGCAGCCATGAGGGCACTCAGAGACCATCCCACCACATCATCAGCAGTCCTGATAGGGGCGGATCATCACTTATGATTGGTGACAGTAAGGATAGCTCATTGCACCAGAAGGCTCTATTGCTACGCCCCCTCCACATCTGCACCTAATGATTATAAGAGAGACTAAAGAGATGTGTTTTTAACCTAGACTTGAAAATTGAGACTGTGTCTGACTCCTTCACAGAGACGGGTAGACTGTTCCACAGTAAAGGAGCTCTATAGGAGAAAGCTCTGCCACCTGCTGTATTTTTTGATATTCTAGGGACTACCAAGTTGCCTGCATCTTGTGAGCGAAGCGAACGTGGGGGATTGTATGGATGAAGTAGATCCGTCAAGTAAGAGGGTGCAAGTCCATGCAACACCTTATAAGTTAAGAGGAGTACCTTATAGTCTACATGATAGTTTATAGGAAGCCAGTGAAGTGACGCTAACACAGGACTAATGTGCTCATATTTCTTTGTTCTAGTCAGGATCCTTGCAGCAGCATTCTGTACGAGTTGTAGGCTCCTGAGTGAGGTATTGGAACAGCCAGACAGTAATGCATTGCAATAATCTAATCTAGATGTAACAAAGGCATGTACCAATTTTTCTGCATCTATTAATGACAGGAAGCCCCTAATTTTGGCAATATTCCTCAGGTGAAAAAAGGCTACTCTGGAAATGTTTTTGTAGTGTCCCTTGGGGTTGGGCGACACTCCCAGACCTTGCAGAGGGTGTAGGCAAGTTAAATAACCCGGAGGAGACTGTCAGGGATGTGGTAGGTGTGGAACCAAGTGCAGGCGAGAGAGACACCCAGAATGCGGAGATGCGTTTAAGATATTTATTATCTTTAAACGCTGGCAGGAAGCAAAACCGTGTCTGCGAAGACACGTAATGGTACTAACAAAACAAACCAAAATAACAAACAAACAGGAACAAACAAAACTAGCTAAACAGTAAATCCAAAACGTTTTCCAAAGCACGGAATAAACTAATCACAGGAACTCTTAAGAAACAAACAAGAGCAGACGAGAACACAAAACAAAAGCAGGTAATTCGAAGCTAATGCAAAATAATGTTCAAGCGACGAACAGAAGACGCCAGCCGGTTAAATATCCTCCCGGTTAAGTATTTGCAGCTGTCAGTAATGATCTTGATTGGCTTTGTGCATTCCTGGAGTGTCTTTTACTTTTCCTGATTGGGGCTTGGGGGAAATGCCTGTTTGCTGGTCGAGTCGTGCCAGAGACAGTATTACAAACAAAACAACAATTTATTTAACCAAATCTTGACAAAACACAAAACAAAGAGCGGGGAATTCAGGGAATCCAAAACACAAAGTCCACAATCCTTACTCATCGTTGTTGTCGGTAATCCATAGTCCAAATCCAATCCTTCAACACTCATCTTCAACACTTATCTTCAACACTTATCTTCAACACTTATCTTCAACACTTATCTTCAACCACAAACCTACTCCTTTTCCAGTGTGACAGGAGTCAGTCCCTTAAATAGACCTCCGAATGGCCTTCAGTTGTCTGTAGTCCCAATCGCTTGACTTCGTTCAGGTGTGGGTTTGCGGTCTGCTGGGAAATTACGTTTTTTCCTCTCCAGTGGCTCCCAAGAATTAAAAAGGCAGGCGGCTGTCGGAGTTCGGATCGGGTCTCAGCCAGGGCCAGATGGACTGAGTGATCCGACGCCATATTTAATACTTCTTAAAACAACACATTTCGAGTCAGATGTAATCGGGTTTTATTGTATGCAATGCGAAATCACCTACAAGGAAACCAGGCTGTTCGCGAAGCAGCTCTGGCCTCCTTTCCGTGCATCCACCTTTTAACTTCTCATAACTCCTCCTGCCTGGGAGCTTGACGTCATAACCACACCCCCTTGGACTCAGTTCCTTCCCACGATCTCACAACACATTCTCTGCACCCCAATTGGTTCCCTTCTGTTCTTATCCATTAACGTTCTTATGGTTCCCGTCACTAATCAGGCAATCAGGAGAAGTGTGAGGAATGTGAAGATTCTAGCCAGCTCTCTCCCCCCCCTTGTGACCCCTGCTTTCTCTGAGTTTATTGCTGTGATAATGGACCGTTGGATCACCAATTCAGATTTATGGTGGTCCCATCTATGTGTCCCTTGGGGTTTTTAAGGTGTGTGATCTACCCAGCCTTCAGCGTGATAATCTAAGTCCCACCTGTAGGCCATCTTTATGGCTTTATAGTAGTCTGTGGCTGGCCCCAGCTAGCAGCCCGTGCAGGAATTTGGCCAGCTGCAGGCACCCTAAACCCCCAACCCAACTCTACCAACTGAGCCACAGAGGTCCACACAAAATAGGCTTACATTCATATTACAAAAAATCTCCCACATTCCCCCCTCTGTGACTTATAAGTCACAGCTACATGTATCATGCCAACAAAAACATAATAAACCTGGTCAGCTCACATCGACTCGTTGATGATTAAATAACTCAACAGATTCCTTAGCGGCTTTTCTGTTGCTTCTCTTGCGCCACTAGTAAACCAATTTGCCTCGCAGCTGTCACCCAGGCTGCGCCCGCACGATTCAGTCAGACTCAAGCCTTGCTGCAGAACGTTGCTTGGGCATGCGAGTACCCTTGTTGTTCTTGCATCATGTGGCGCCCCCCCCACACCGATACCACCTGTAGTTATGGTGGTAGGAGTCTTTCTTAATCGCTCGGACCGCCTGTATAACACTTACAGGGCAAATCGTGGCCATAGATTCACAACGACGCTCAATGCGAGCTGATCTCGGTCTAAACAGACTACGTGTTCATTCCTAAGCATTATACATCTAAACATAATACAGCTATATAACAAACATAATAATTGCTACGCAGGATGATGTCTTCTCTTCTTTCATGGTCCTGCGTCGACTTTGCTGGACCCGTGTACAGAGGAGAGGTTGCCTTGTTGCAGTTCATGATTTTCTCTGGCAGAATGGGTGTGAGATAGCTGTGTGTGTCTTAAGGGAGCGCCAGGCCCCTGTGTGTGTTCAGTCCGCTTCAGTCCATCTTGCGTATGTACTCAGTGTAAATGTTTTCATTGATCCCGGTGTTTTGCACACCGTAGAGGGTCATTCCTGAGGAGAGGTCGCCTCAGCCCGCATGATGTACAACGTATCGGATCACTGCTCCTCGTCCCGTTGGCGCCGTCTCCTCCATCCGGGCTGTCACCCACGTAGCCGGCCCGGAACCGGGATCCTCCACCAGCTTGCTGGCAAGGGATGGTAGTTCCAGCACTCCCAACCAGCGCCTCCTTTCACACCGTACTCGCAGAGGCGGTTCCCGAATGGGCAATTGAGTGGGCCCCCTCTGGCATTCACCGGGTTTCCTCTCCTGTCTCGATACTGTTGGGTCCTATTTGGATGACAAGTACAGTGAAACACCCCACCCCCCTTCGCCGTGCGACGACACATGCATTGGCTCACTCCATTCGGGGGCAGTAGGCTTGACCCGCTTCCCACATTCTAAATGTTTTCCTCCTTTCGCCATATAATATAATATGCATCACTTAGATCCTTCCTTAACCATCATTCCCATTTATTATACATCACCTTCCCTGGTCTGGTCAGCGGAACAGGGAGACACGCCGCCTTCCTCCCTTTGTTGCTCATCCTGCTGCTCAACTGGACAAAAATGAACGCACCCTTCCTTTTCCCTTTTACCTGGGCTGTTGCCCTCAATCTTTCACTTTCTACTTACTCAATTCCTTCGCAGTCACATTCGTTTCCCTTCATTCCCATGAGAGTTTTGCTCGTAATCACATTCAGTTTCCACTGACCTTTTCAATCATGTCCCTGCCAATACCATCTTGCCTTGTGTTGTACACTAATTTGACCATTCTTATGGTATTGACTCCTCCTCCCTTCGAAGTTCCCAACCCTAGACCTTTAATCAAACACTTACCAACGAGCGGTAAGTGTCACATACCCTTACTCCGCCCAACACCTCCTAAACTTCCTCCTTTGCCACTTTTGCACTAGAAACCAGTCCCATGAGCGGGACTCTGCTATTACACTGGTTACCCCCACCTAACATTAATTGTCCAGAAAACAGTCTCACCCTTTATCTCAGTTCAGGATGGTGTCATCCACCACAGATTCCGCAGTTTCCAATGTGGGGCTTCCAATCCTCCTACGAGAATAGAAGGGATGGGTTCCCCTAACCATCTATAATGGTCAACCGTGCACTGGACCATTGGAATTGCTGTGGCCCATCTGATGGACGTTGTCATCTCATTAATTTAAAATGGTTGTTTAAACCCCTGCTATTCAAAGGAAGCGAGACTGTGATCTTAAGTTCGGAGGTTTTATAATTGCTTCGACCCTAGGCGAGCAGTCTAACACTCAGCATGAAGAACATCAGAGTATTTAAATAGTAATAATAATAATACATCTCTCTCCCTTGAGATCCCTTTTGGCTGTAGGAACTTCACCTATTGCCCCTGAATTAAACCTTATTTATTTAGCTTATTTCTTTAGCGCGCCAAACACACGTTTAATCTTCCCAGCATCTGTGTTTTTCTCTACATTGGGATGGGGTACCTCTAATTTACGACCTTTCAGTAAGTTCCCCTCCGTGTTGCTGTAATTTGGGTAAATCACGAAGCCCATCCCCAAAGGACTGACCTTATCTGGCAATACACTTAGCTCTCTGCTCGGAGGGGGGTTCTGTCAGCCTCCACGAGCGGGTTTAACTCCCTCTCCTTCACCATGACACGCCATAACTCACGCTAATGAAGAGGTGAGTATCACCAGATCTGTTCTTTGGTTGTGCGCGCACGCATCAGAGTGAACCACATCGCCTAAACTGAGAAGTGTGTGCGCCCAAATGTGTCTCTTAAATGAGCTCCTTAACCTCCAAACTCGAAATGGCCCAGTCCCCACATACAATTCTTTAGTTTCATATTCGCCAATAAGATCACCCACCTCGGCCGTATCCGAGATACAAGTTCGGTAAATATTTTATAACGGAAAACTGCTCATACCTACGTGTTCGAGCAGGCTTTTAAATTAACTACTGGTTAAGTTAATAGTGTGCACTACGCCCACTTTTGGGTCTCCCTCCCTTTCCTCCTCCGTTTCCCCTTATTTATTCTAATGTACATCTTGAATGTCCCTATCTATGCATTTTACCCTCCTAATTTATTCCTGTTTTCTTAATTCTGCTTGCAATTGCGGCACTATTATTACTTTGTCACTCTTGAACTCGCTCATGTCGGTTATTTTTGAGTCCAGATCTTTCCGTCTATTATCAATACCCGTAGATAATGAAGCATGCGACTGCGTGTTCATTTCAAATAAATGCTTTCTGCTCTTTACTTAAGTAGTCCCGTGATTCCAATCCTGGCCGTTCAGGGCCCAAACACGCAGTTTCGTCACTCTTTTCCCTATTCCAAATACGCTTATACTTATGATCACTTCGTTTCCCTCATGTGCTGTGCTACTGAGGTACTGCCACTGCCCGTGATTCGTTCGCTGTTTGACTACAACATGCGGAAAAAGCTTCTCAGACCGCACCTCCAAGTTCAGCGCCGGAAGAATAGTATTCCCGCTGACCATAATTATTTTATCTAATCATTGCTATTCATTGTGTATTTCCTTAACTTAGTGTATACTTCCTTCCTTTATCTCCAACCTACTTTGTCTTAACTGACGCTCTACATGGTTCCCTAATACAATGGACATGAAAATAAGTTCTACATTAACCCGACAGTCAGGAAATTGAAAGGGATCAGATAAACTAGCCCAAAGTATACCCTTAGATGGTGTATAACTAAACGCTGGAGCGCGATCATAACCGCCAAATAGAAAGGTCCGCCAAACTACCGAAACTTAATTTGAAACCCCCCTAACTAATAATACCAAGACACCCTTTGTGTTTCTTTCTCTGTTATCAAGTCAGATCTCCCTGCTCAGCCTGGCCTAGCTGACTCCCCCTTCGTGCGCTTGCTCCGCGCTGCTTCCGGCCCCCACCTTACATCTTCTCTCTCTCTCTACTGTCGCTCGCGAGTGCCGAATTTAAAGGAAATGTAGGCGGGCGTCCCCCTTACCCCAGAGCGTTAGCACTCTCGAAACTCTACCCGGATCTTCCTTCGCATTACCCACTTGGTAATTTATCAAAATTTCATTAGATCAGTCTATACTTCTAATAACACTCAACTTCCTCCGACTCTATAAACGGAGCAGCGTTCTCATTTTGCCTCCTATTAACCTTCCTAGCAAATAAAGAGTTGAGCCACCCTTACCTGTTGGACCAATAATGCACACAAATTGAATCACTCAAACTAAACAACATATGAAAATGCACTGTTTCTATACTCCTCTCACTATGTCTCACCCATTAACACCATTCTATGCGCCTTTTCAATATGCGTTTCTTCCAATCTTTATCTGATGTCGACACACGCGTTGCGGAGTCGCTTTCTGCCTTGCGAATATCAATTTTTCCATTAACCCCACCTCAAACTCTAAACCAGAACTACCATGAACATTCAACCGAGAATCATTTTAATGTTCACTCCATTATCTTATCCCGTAACTCATTAACCAACACAATTAATTCGCAGTATCCATTTTTCCATCCTTTTTAACACATTCCATTCTCCGTTTCTGATTCCGTGATCAGTAACACAGATATTTTCACAATGCTACTATTAATTTCACCACTAGCACCAAATTTATTCTAAATACTTGTCGATAACTAACATCCCCTTGGTTTAACCCCCTGAGGTCGGCTGGATCGGCGCCGATCCAAGCAGCAATACAAGTATATTACTATTTCTAACTTCGCGATATTTTATCATACACACGCGGCAAAAACATTGACAGAAACCTTAGAATCGCGACTTTCCGATTTGAGCACTGGCAAATCAAATGGGATTTTTTAAATTAGGTTAATTAGACCAAAAGTAAACCTTGCCTTTTACTCTCTTTTTTACCTGGTAGTAACGTCCCCCTTCTATTGACATGGTAACTAGGGGCGAGTTTAGCCGAGGTGTGTGGGGAGGGGCGTGGGGCCATGTGTGAAAACGCCGGCGTAAACACATAAACTGTCCCGACAATTTGAAGCAAGATTTTATACAGACATACAATTTTATTCAAGATGGAAAGATTTTCTGCGCTGCAGTGTTTGAGAGTATTGATGAAAAGCGATTTAAGACAATAACTGACGAGGAGTAAGTAACTATATTTGATTTGCCATGTTATCAAATACTCGTATATATATTCAATATATGAATTCGGCGTGACTACATATTCCGCGTGTTGCAACGTAACAAATTGCAATATGCACACAAGATCTATGGAAGAATACTTTTCAAACAGCCTAAAATGTTATTTATTTAGCTTGTTTTCAAATACTCGTGAAAATATATGAATTCCGCGTCTTAGTGACGCCAAACATATTCCGCGTGTTAGTAACTTAATCTAAATCCCTAACGTTAGTAGATTAGTTGGTTAGTTCTATACACATCTACCTAATATATACAAAGTGCAATCTAGAAAGTAAGAAGGAAGAAAACGAGATAATAAGCGAAGGCGGAAAACCCCGAAAAGTATAAACTCCCGAAGTGCATGACAAGACAAGGTGTGGATCTCGAAATAAACGGAACAAGGACAGACAGGGAGCAGAACGTGACAGAACAGGGAAAATGCAATACTGGATAAAGAATAATGAATAAGGACTGAATGAAAAATAAACAAAGGCCAAAAAACAACAGAACAGGAACTCAGAATATAACACTGATGGCCCAGTGAGATGGCCCATCTGACAGTTCTTAGAGGTGTGGACAATGAATAATGAATATTCAGGTATTTAGCATTTAGCCCTCCCACAGCCTGAAATAAATGTGACCAGTTCTGATAAAAACAGGTTTTTAGCTATTTAGATCTCAGATGTGCTAAACTGTTTTCACACCCTTACATAACCAAGACCTTGATGAACAAACGCACATTGGCAAAACAATTCGTCACTATAGTTTAGTGTGTGCTTTCACAACTTTTGTGACAGCAGAAAAATTTACTATTTTTAACTTGTGTGTTTGTAGATCTATTTACAAGCTGCATATGATACTGACCAAACTATTGATGGCATACAAATGTAGCTGTGATTGTCCTTCAAATAAAAATATCAAACACGTTGGAGTAAGTGTGTGTTAAATTGATGAAATTGAGATAAATATCATACCATGCCAAAATCAAAAAACGTCTAAAAGCTTAGCACGGACCTCAGAGGGTTAATGTCTAGGGCAAGTACAATATGTGTTTTATGCTTTATTCTTTTATCACTCGGGATGTTCCTATATGGTTACTAAACATTAACTTTACTCCGTTATTTCGGGTTTCAAATATGTCCCTTACTTCCGGGCTCATTAGGCTATTTACGGGGCTCATAACAGTCACAGTCTTTATCCTAATAGACTGTAACCTCGACAAGTACACTGCAGTGTTTATTTTACCTAAAACAGGCTGTATCACACAGTCCACATAGCGTAGTACAATAACAATTCCCACAATTTCCACAACACCCTTTATTTATAATACCTGCCGACCACTCAGCGGTGGCGACTGGCCTCTAGTAGTTTTTCTATTCACTCTTCCACACTCCTCATTTCCAATAATTCCGCCAATTCATTATACAAGACAGAGGGACGTCCCAGACAGCACAAAACCCCACAGGATATACAAAAAGCACACAAACGGCACAAACAGCTTGCAGCGCGCATGTATAATTTTACAAAGCACATAGAACACTCGCAGCGCACATGTAACAGCTTGCAGACTCACTCCAACTTCACAAATCGCACACTCTCATTCAATTGTACCGGTACCCATCCAAACCTGACCAGTGGCCACAAGTCTCAGTTAGTGGCCTTAGCTTATTTGCCACCCAGGCAAACGTCCACAACTGACGGTGCAGATCTCCGAAAGCGCCTCGGCGCGTTTGCCAACCAGGCAATGCCCACAACCAGCAGTGCAACTCTCAGATAGCGGCCTTAGCACGTTTGTCAACTAGTCAAACGTCCACAACCAGCGATGCAGCTCTTAGATAGCGGCCTTAGCACGTTTGCCAACTAGACAACGTCCACAACCAGCGGTGCAGCTCTTAGAGAGGGCAGCCTTGACCCGTTTGCCAACTAGGCAACCGACCCCAACCAGGGGAGCAAATCTCAGAGGGCAGCCTTGGCCCGTTTGCCAGCTAGGCAACCGACCCCAACCAGGGGAGCAAATCTCGGAGTACAGCCTTCACGTTGCGCTTAATCGTAATCACTCCCGACCTGACAATACGTTGTCGACAACAGCACTGGTCAGTGCCCCTAGTTCCTCTATAATGGGAACCTCGGTGACATGCCCTCTCACTCTCACATCCGCCTCAGATCATTCAAACACACAAAACATAAAATTACATCAGACTCGTTACTCACTAGGTTCTTTGGAGGAGAGGTCCGTGATTGCCGTAGCCCGGACGATGTCTACTGCCCTCCGATACGACCAACACTGGCAGATTTTAAAGGGCTCCGCCTACCTTCTCTCTTGTGTGGCCACAGTCGCATCGAAGAACAGCAGTTTCGCCCAGGTGTCGGGCCCTCGATCGGCTCTCCTGGCTGGCTCGCCATTTGTCGGAGTTCGGATCGGGTCTCAGCCAGGGCCAGATGGACTGAGTGATCCGACGCCGTATTTAATACTTCTTAAAACAACACATTTCGAGTCAGATGTAATCGGGTTTTATTGTATGCAATGCGAAATCACCTACAAGGAAACCAGGCTGTTCGCGAAGCAGCTCTGGCCTCCTTTCCGTGCATCCACCTTTTAACTTCTCATAACTCCTCCTGCCTGGGAGCTTGACGTCATAACCACACCCCTTGGACTCAGTTCCTTCCCACGATCTCACAACACATTCTCTGCACCCCAATTGGTTCCCTTCTGTTCTTATCCATTAACGTTCTTATGGTTCCCGTCACTAATCAGGCAATCAGGAGAAGTGTGAGGAATGTGAAGATTCTAGCCAGCTCTCTCCCCCCCCTTGTGACCCCTGCTTTCTCTGAGTTTATTGCTGTGATAATGGACCGTTGGATCACCAATTCAGATTTATGGTGGTCCCATCTATGTGTCCCTTGGGGTTTTTAAGGTGTGTGATCTACCCAGCCTTCAGCGTGATAATCTAAGTCCCACCTGTAGGCCATCTTTATGGCTTTATGGTTATCTGTGGCTGGCCCCAGCTAGCAGCCCGTGCAGGAATTTGGCCAGCTGCAGGCACCCTAATCCCCCAACCCAACTCTACCAACTGAGCCACAGAGGTCCACACAAAATAGGCTTACATTCATATTACAAAAAATCTCCCACACGGCCATTTCCTCGTCCTTCCCCTTGGGATGCCACAATTTTTAAAATGGTATACCTTAAATAATTTAGAAACATTGGTACAGTATACAATTTTAGCTTTTATGAAAAGTTAAATCACATCCCATGATTCCCATCATGCCCCAAATAACCCTCAAAGCCCTTCTGTAACTTTTACATGTTTCCTGAGAAATGCTTTGCTGTCACTCACTGTCAAATGGATTGGCCTGTTTGTTCACCCCCAAAGGATTGATTGTGTCTGGAAGTTACATGTTAGAAACACAATACAAAAAAAAACCCTCAATGGTAGATGTGCATTAACCTAAGGCCCAGCTAATGCACATGTTTTTTCGAACTGTAAGTGAGCAAAACAGTGCAATAGTGCACAGATCACACAGTGTCACGAGCACAAGCACAATAGATCATGAACTGACACATGAAAGCATTATTTGGCCTCCTGTTACAGAGATAAAGGCATGCAAAAACAAGAAGTCCTCACAACACAGTTTTTACGAATTCTTCTGATTCTTTTGAATGGCTACGTAATGTGTACCTCCCTTCCTTACAACTTTATTGCAACATTAATTCATCCAACCTTTCTTCTATCACACATACAGGGAGTGGCCAAAATGGTGGAAATTAGTGGCACAAAGGCTGCATTTACACTGCATGTTTGAAGTGACACAAACCAATTTTTTCATGTTTCAAAAGTGTTCAAATTTTAATCGCATCCTCAAACGTTAATTGCGTACCAAGCAAGACGACAAACTTTTGAAACATACGCGACTTTAAGTTTGATCAGTCCATCACTGGTAAGTTAATTAACTAACTAACTAAGTTCATTAACTTTCCAGACTGATCAAACTTAAAGTCACGTATGTTTTAAAAGTTTGTCGTCTTGCTACGCAATTAACGCAATTAACGTTTGAAGACGCGAATGCATACTGGCGTACCATGTATGTGCTCCCCTGCCTATAATTATGTATGCCCAGACGCAAGGCCGAAATTACCATATATATTGGGGGGGACACATCCCCCCCAATATTCAGATATGCTCAAAATGTCCCCCCCAATATATAGCCTAGCTGATATAAAAAATATAAATAAATTGATTTGGTCCCCCCCAATGTTGACTCCATGGTTACGGCCTTGCCCAGACGAGACCTCAGCCACTTTGAAAGAGGGGTCATTGTCGGGGCATTTGGGAGGAGCTTCAGTGATGAAGGCAGCTGAACTTGCTGATGTTTCATGATGAGCAGTGTCTAAGGTGATGTTGGCATGGAACTCTGAAGGAAGGACATAATCAACAAAGGGCATCTGTGGTTGACATACTCATGAATTGTTATGTCCGTGCATTAGTTTGAGATGCAAAGCTAAACATTCGAGCAACTGTAAATACATTGACTGCAAATGTCAATCTAGGGTATGAGCAGGCAGTTTCATCAAGCATGGTCCATTGAGAACTCTTATACATATATCCTATTCGTATCATAATTGATATTTCCACCTGTTTGGCCAATATCTGTACATACATACATTACATAAATACAAAATACATAGGTAAACACATACATTATGCACACACACACACACACACACACACACACACACATATATATATATATACAGTACTGTGCAAAAGTTTTAGGCAGGTGTGAAAAAATGCTGTAAAGTAAGAATGCTTTCAATCAATTAACAAAATGCAAAGTGAATGAACAGAAGAGAAATCTAAATCAAATCAATATTTGGTGTGACCACCCTTTGCCTTCAAAACAGCATCAATTCTTCTAGGTACACTTGCACACAGTTTTTGAAGGAACTCGGCAGGTAGGTTGTTCCAAACATCTTGGAGAACTAACCACAGATATTCTGTGGATGCAGGCTGCCTCAAATCCTTCTGTCTCTTCATGTAATCCCAGACAGACTCGATGATGTTGAGATCAGGGCTCTGTGGGGGCCAAACCATCACTTCCAGGACTCCTTGTTCTTCTTTACACTGAAGATAGTTCTTAATGACATTGGCTGTATGTTTGGGGTCGTTGTCCTGCTGCAGAATAAATTTGGGGCCAATCAGATGCCTCCCTGATGGTATTGCATGATGGATAAGTATCTGCCTGTATTTCTCAGCATTGAGGACACCATTAATCCTGACCAAATCCCCAACTCCATTTGCAGAAATGCAGCCCCAAACTTGCAAGGAACCTCCACCATGCTTCACTGTTGCCTGCAGACACTCATTATTGTACTGCTCTCCAGCCCTTCGGTGAACAAACTGCCTTCTGCTACAGCCAAATATTTCAAAATTTGACTCATCAGTCCAGAGCACCTGCTACCATTTTTCTGTACCCCAGTTCCTATGTTTTCGTGCATAGTTGAGTCGCTTAGCCTTGTTTCCACGTCGGAGGTATGGCTTTTTGGCCGCAATTCTTCCATGAAGACCACTTCTGGCCAGACAGTAGATGGGTGTACCTGGGTCCCACTGGTTTCTGCCAGTTCTGAGCTGATAGCACTGCTGGACATCTTTCGATTTCGAAGGGAAGTAAGCATGATGTGTCTTTCATCTGCTGCATTAAGTTTCCTTGGCCGACCACTGCATCTACGGTCCTCAACGTTGCCTGTTTCTTTGTGCTTCTTCAAAAGAGCTTGAAACCCCAGTCTGCTTTGAAATCTTTGCCTGGGAGAGACCTTGCTGATGCAGTATAAGTACCTTGTGTCTTGTTGCTGTGCTCAGTCTTGCCATGGTGTATGACCTGTGACATGAAACTGTCTTCCACAACCTCACCTTAATAGCAGAGTTTGGCTTTTCCTTACCCAGTTTTAAGCCTCCTACACAGCTGTTTCTGTTTCAGTTAATGACTGTGTTTCAACCTACATATGAAATTGATGATCATTAGCACCTGTTTGGTGTAATTGGTTAATCATACACCTGACTATAATCCTACAAAATCCCTGAATTTATGCAAGTGTACCTTTAAGAATTGAAGCTGGTTTGAAGGGTAGTCACACCAAATATTGATTTGATTTAGATTTTTCTTCTGTTCGCTCACTTTGCATTTTGTAAATTGATCAAAATAAACAATTAAAATGTATATTTTTGAAAGCATTCTTACTTTACAGCATTTCTTCACACCTGCCTAAAACTTTTGCACAGTATATATATATATATACTGTACTGTATATACACACACATACATACACATAGATGAAGTACACATGCACACACACTCACACCTATGCATCCATCCATCATTCAGTCTGTGTTTCTTTGTATGTGTTGACTCACACATGACACAACATTTATGGAGATTCCTACATTCCTACAGCACATAATTTTAAAGAAAAAGACCATGTACAGTAGATCAAAATTCCAGGCTATATGTTTATGGTTGAAAAAATGTGTGATATTTGCAGCAATATTTTATTATATACTGTATATAAAATGTATATAACAATATTTTACATGATTGGTGATTAAAAAAGGTGAGTAATTTATACAATTTTTCTGCAAACTTGTACAATTTTGCAATAGCATTTTGTGCGAGCTGGGGTTTATCTGACAGAATACAGACCACATGACAGAGGAAACCAATGTGCTCTTCTCTAGTGAAACTGTCAGTTAGCTAATGATGTTAATATAGCTACACTGGCTGACTGGTAGCTGTCCAGTTACATAGTACTTGTGTAGGTATACAAGCCTAGCAGGGTGATCCATGTCTATGCAATATGGGCCTTGTTAAAGGGTGTGTCTACTGCCACTTACCAGTGACATGCATGTATGCCTCCAATATTAATGTGAAGTAAATCAGGGTCATTGCATGCCCGTTTTGGGCTGTGTACAGGAAACAGGGGAGGGACACCTACTGGTAACTGTCCTGCATCTGGTTTTGAATTTTTTTTTTTTTTTACATCATTAACCTTAATTAATGTATTTATTGATTTGTTTGTTTCTGATTTTTTTTCACGTTTTTCTCCCAATTTAGTAGCCAATTACACCCTCTATTTATTTTGATTTACCCTCCAACGATGAGTCCGCTGCTAATTCTCTGAGGGCATCAAACTCTGCTTTCTTTCAGACGGAATTCGCCCACCCACGATCTGGAGACTCCCTACATGCTTCATAGCGGACTCGAGCCGACTCACCCTCTCCCCTCACCCTGGGGCGGAAAGCCAAACGCCGCCCCCAATCGGGGCTGACAACCAGCACTGGTCTGATAGAGACACAGGTTTCTAACTGCATCCCTGACAGGCAGCGCACAACCATATCAGACTACCTAAAATACAGTGCATTACACCGCTACGCTATCCACTGCCTCTTTCATTAACCTTAATTTAAGAAAGGATAACCCATTAACAATTTTTTGTTAATTTATACATTTATTTCCTGTTTTTCTCCCAATTTGGTTGCCAATTATAGCCTATATTTATTTCAATTCCCCACCCCCACGAGTCCGCCGCCCGTCCTCCGGGTCGAGACACTTCTTCCGAGACGGAAATTCTTCCACAGACAACTTTTACCTTTTCCTCAACGGACTTGTGCCGGCTCACCCTTCCCGCTCCCCCGGAGGCGGACAGCCAAATGCCGCCTCCGATCGGGGCTGACGACCAGGGCTGATCTGGTGTTTCGGGTTTCTAACCGCTACGCCATCCACTGCCCCTACTCATTAACAACTGGGTCCTATATTACTTTTGTCTAATATTATACTATAACTACAGTGTCTTTGTGGGCTTTTTGTTAGTCAGTATGAAATTAAATTATTATTTAAATTTGACTTCTAGAATTATAATTACAACTACATTTTACATTTACATTTTAAGCATTTAGCAGACGCACTTATCCAGAGCGACTTACAAGATGTGCATTAATACAAGGCGAGAACAATCAAAGTTAGCGTACAAGATCAGTGCAGTAAAACGGCAAAAGACATCATTGCAGGCATCTGCGTATCATACCTGTAACATTGGGAAAGAAAAGGTTAGTGGGTTTTTTTTTTTTTTTTAAACAAGTAAACAGATTGACTAGATGGACAGTGTTCAGTGGTAGTGGAGTCTGAAGAGGTGGGGTTTTGAGTCTCTTGCGGAAGATTGGAAGTGATTCCGCAGTCCTGACCGATTGCGGGAGGTCGTTCCACCAACGAGGGACCAGGACAGAGAAGAGGCGAGACCGCGAGTGAGCGCTGCCAGGCGCCCGGAGGGATGGGGCAGTCAGTCTGCCAGCGGAGGCGGAGCGGAGGGTCTGGACGGGGTGTAGGGCGTGATGAGTGACTGGAGGCGGGGAGCAGTACCTCTGGCCGCTTGAAAAGCCAGCACCAGTGACTTGAATCTGATGCGTGCTGCGATGGGGAGCCAATGCAGAGAGGAGAGTAGAGGGGTGGCGTGGGTGAACTTCGGCTGGTTGAACACCAGGCGAGCAGCAGCGTTCTGGACTAGTTGCAGTGGCTTGATGGCACAGGCCGGAAGGCCTGCCAGCAAGGAATTGCAGTAGTCCAGACGTGAGATCACCAGGGCCTGGACCAGGAGTTGAGTGGCCTCTTGGGTGAGGAACGGTCTGATCCTCCGGATGTTGTGGAGGGAGAAGCGGCAGGTCCGAGAGATTGCTGCAATGTGGCTCGAGAAGCACAGCTGGTTGTCCAGGGTTACCCCAAGACTCCTGGCAGACTGGGACGGAGACACTATGGAGCCTTCCACGGTAATTGACGCATCAATCATCGGGGGAGCCCTTCGCTGGGAGGAAGAGCAGCTCTGTCTTCCCCAGGTTCAGCTTCAGGTGGTGGGTGGACATCCATGCGGAGATGTCAGCCAGGCATGCAGAGATCCGTGCCGGGACCTGGGTATCAGATGGAGGGAAGGAGAGAAACAGTTGAGTGTCATCAGCATAACAGTGATAGGAAAAACCATGAGCAGAAATAACAGAGCCAAGTGACTTGGTGTACAGAGAAAATAGGACAGGGCCTAGCACCGAGCCCTGCGGGACACCGGTAGAGAGGGTGCGGGGAGAGGAGAGGATCCTCTCCAGGCCACCTGGTAGGACCGTCGGCCAGGTAGGACTCGAACCATGTCAGCGCAGATCCAGAGATTCCCATCTCGACGAGAGATGAGAGCAGGATCCGGTGGTCCACGGTGTCGAACGCCGCCGACAGGTCAAGGAGGAGGAGGACGGAGCTAAGGGATCGGGACTTAGCGGCGTGAAGAGCCTCAGTGACCGCAAGGAGAGCAGTCTCTGTGGAGTGGCCTGCTCTGAACCCAGATTGGTTGGGATCGAGTAGGTCGTTCTGTAAGAGATGAGCAGACAGTTGATTATAGACAGCCCGCTCTAACGTTTTGGAAAGGAATGGGAGGAGAGAGACAGGTCGGTAGTTAGAGATGACAGCAGGATTCAGAGAGGGTTTTTGAGGAGGGGACAACCTGAGCACATTTGAGGGAGGAGGGGACAGACCCAGAGGAAAGAGAGGAGTTAATGACATTAGAGACAAACGGGAGGATGTCCATAGCAATGGACTGGAAGAGGGGGGAAGGAATGGGATCAAGAGGGCAGGTGGTGGGACGGTGGGAGAGAACAAGTTGAAGGATGTCCGAGTCAGGGAGGGGTGAGAAGGAGGACAGAGAGGTGGGAGGTTTAGGTAGCAGGATGGGAGAGGGAGGGGTAGGGGGGAAGGAGTTGCGAATGACCTCAACCTTCTCGTGAAAGAAGGATGAGAAGTCATCTGCGGTTATAGAGGAGGGGGTGGGGGAGGAGGAGGAGGGGTGAGGAGAGAGGAAAATGTAGCATAGAGTTTACGTGGGTTGGAAACAGAGGATTGAATCTTAGAGAGGAAGAATGCAGACTTAGCAGAGGAGAGGTTAGCGGAGAAGGAAGCCAGGAGTGTGTGGAAGTCGGACAGAGCTGCAGGGGATTTGGATTTTCTCCATTTCCTTTCTGCCGCACGCAGCTTCAGACAGTTAGCCCGAATGGAATCGGTTAGCCAGGGGCGGGGCGGAGACGAGCGGGTTTAGCGGATAGAGGACAGAGTAAGTCAAAGGAGGAGGAGAGGAAAGTAGGGTGGATGATGCTACTTCAGCAGGTAGCTGAGAGAGAAGGCATCAGCAGGGGGAAGGGAAGATAGGACAGTAGCTGACAGGGCAGCGGGTGAAAGAGAGCGGACGTTGCGACGGACAAGGACAGTGGGAGCAGGTGAGGATGGTTTAGGGACAGAGGGGAGGGGAGGGAGAAAGACAGAAAGGAATGGTCAGACACATGTAGAGGCGATACCGTGATGTTGGGTGAGGCGCAGTTCCTGGTGAAGACCAGGTCCAGTTGGTTGCCGGCCTTGTGGGTGGATGGGGATTCAGCCATGGTGGATGGTTGCCGGCCTTGTGGGTGGATGGGGATTCAGCCACTGGAGGAGGGGGAGGAATGCAGAGGCCTGGGAGGTCTCTAGCTGCAGGTTGAAGTCCCCGAGGAGTAAGACGGGAGTGCCGTCCTCAGGGAAGGCATCCATCTCGTCTAGGAAACTCCCCAGTGGACCTGGAGGGCGATAAAGAACAATGATGTGCAGTTTACATGGAACAGTGACAGTGACAGCATGAAATTCAAAGGAGGAGGGTGAGAAGTGAGGAAGAGGAACAATACCAAATCTCCACAGGGGGGAAATGAGTATACCTGTCCCTCCACCTCTACCTGAGGGTCGTGGAGTGTGGGAGAAGGTGTAGGCGGCAGAGAGAGCAGCAGGGGTGGCCGTGTTTTGGAGTGATCCAGGTCTCCGTAAGCGCCAGGAACTGCAGGGAGAGTAGCGAGGCCTGGGCCGAGATGAAATCGGCCTTCCGGACAGCGGACTGGCAGTTCCATAGTCCGCCTGCTACCACCACGTCAACACCGGGAGATCTAGGAGGGTGGATGAGGTTGGTCAGATTACGGGTGTGGGTAGAATCTCTCCTTCTAGGCAGTCTAGAAGAGGAGACATGGACTGGGATAGGGAGGAAGCATGTAGTGTTAGATGCAGAGGTAGTACAATAGGGAGATACAAAACTATGATACTCACCGTGCGGCGAGCACTCCTAGCTGGCCCCCTCGGTGGACTCCTGCAGGTAGACTCCTCCGTCTTTGTCCACCGAGTCTTTGTACTCCTGCAGGTAGACTCCTCCGTCTTTGTCCGGAGTCTTTGTACTCCTGCAGGTAGACTCCTCCGTCTTTGTCCGCCGAGTCTTCGTCCGGGAGGCTAGGACGGGGAGGCTGCGAAAAGCTGCCGCTATCCACAGCTATGGCTGCTAATATAGCCGAGTAATGCTAGGCACTAAGTGGCGAGTGCCACCTGATAACAAAGCACAGTAATTAACAACTTAGCTTTCTTCGCTACTAAAGAATTAACGCTCAACTACAGCTGAGTCGCAATCAGCTTTGAAATCAAACTATTATATATATATATAATCTACTAACTGCTGGACATTAGCGGCACAAAAGCCAGCTAGTTACAAAAGCAAAGTAGCAATTAAGTGCCAATTCTACCCGATGGGACAGGATACGACCACAGAAGCTAAACAAACAATATCTAACGCCGGAAAAGTACACTTACTGATACGCGACAAAGACAGTACTAGCCAGAGTACGAATGCACACAGAGAACAGAAATTGTTTATAGCACATACAACCATGTTTCATATTCACATTATAACTAAAATTATTAATCTAATTTCACTAAGTTTTGTAAAAAGGAATCATCTGCAAGAGGTCCGTGCTTAGCTCAGAGAAGGTTTGTGATTTGGGCGTGGTCTGATATTTATAATATAATAATAATATACACCATTTAGCAGACGCTTTTATCCAAAGCGACTTACAGTAGTGAATGCATACATTTGTGGCCCCAGTGGGGATTGAACCCACAACCTAAGCGTTGCCAACGCTGTGCTCTACGAACTGAGCCACAGAGAACCAGGATTGATTGATTTATCTCAATTTCATCAACTTAACACACACTTACTCCAAAGTGTTTGATATTTCTATTTGAAGGACAATCACAGCTACATTTATATGCCATCAATAGTTTGGTCAGTATCATATGCAGCTTGTAAATAGATCTACAAACACACAAGTTATAAAGTGTAAATTTTCCTGCCGTCACAAAAGTTGTGAAAGCACACACTAAACTATAGTGACGAATTGTTTTGCCAATGTGCGTTTGTTCATAAAGGTCTTGGTTATGTAAGGGTGTGAAAATAGTTTAGCACATATGATATCTAAATAGCTAAAATCCTGTTTTTATCAGAACTGGTCACATTTATTTCAGGCTGTGGGAGGGCTCTATGCTAATTTACTGAATATTCATGATCCACAACTGAAAGATCTGTCAGATGGGCCATCTCTCTCTCAAAGGCCATCAGACAAAGACATCTTGCAGAGTACGCATTTCTTGCGACCAACAGAAGCCAGTTTGCCAACATCCAGAGTCTGTTTGGCAGTGGGCAGAGGCACATGATCAAAAGTAGCCCGTTTTCTGGGTTTAAGATATTTATCTTTAAACGTCTGTAGGAAACCGAAAGCAAAATCTGTGTCTGCGAAGACACGGAAAGACATAAACAAAACAAAACAAAATAACCAACGATCAGGAACAAACAAAACGTATCCAAAATCTCGGAATAAACTAAACGCTGGGAATCTAAACAACAATAAGCACACAAACAAACAAGTTCTCGAGAGGCAAGAAACATTAATCACAATAGGTATTATCAAGCTAAGCTAGATAATGTCCAAGCGCCGAAACAGAATGCCAGCTGGTTAAATATCCTCCCGTTAATTATTCGCAGCAGTCCGCAATGATTCTGATTGTTCCCGTATAGCGTCACAAGACGAGGAATTCATATATTTTCACGAGTATTTGAAAACATGGTAAATAAAATAAATATCAGCATACACCGTCTGTTGCTGGCAGATCATAACCGTAAACACAGACAAGATGCGATATAATGTCGGGACATTGTTTTTACGCTGTGATTTCACACATGGCCCCATGCCCCTCCCTGAGACTAGCACCTAGTTACCATGTCAATAGAAGGGGGATGGTACTAACAGGTAAAAAAGAGAGGAAAAGGCAAGGTTTACTTTTGGTCTAATTAACCTAATTTTAAAAATCTCATATTATTTGCCAGTGCTCAAATCTGAAAGTCACGATTCTAAGGTTTCTGTCAATGTGTTTGCCGCGTGTGTATGATAAAATCTTGCGACGTTAGAAATACTAATATACTTTTATTGCTGCTTGGATCGTCGGCGATCCCGTCGACCTCAGGGGGTTAACATTGTTTTTTATAAATTAAATTAAATTAAAAAATTGTAGTTTAAAGATAACTTATCTTCCTTCCTAACAGTATTAATCTCCAGCCACCACTAGTTTGCATAAGTCTTTACTAAGACTGAAGAAGAATATAGAATAATTTTATACTAGGGGAATAAAACTGTAGGGCAGTTCACAGAACTATGCCCTGAAGTAACCCCAAAGAGTGTGAACTGTGTTTATGTTGCCAGCAGGGAGCCAACAGGCGAGAACAATGGTATTGCCCCAGATGTCTCACAACCCCCACACTGGCTAATGGGGCTATAGCCCCCTCCCTATACTGGTTGCTCCACGCATTTACTTTGACATAGAATCAGTCAGAGAATCACATTTCTCTTGTAGGATTTGAATGACTGAAAATGATAGGCTAGTAACTGCCAAAATAAAGGAAACACCAACATAAAGTGTCTTAATAGGGCGTTGGGCTACTACGAGCTGCCAGAACATCCAGAATCTCTCGTAAGTGTTCAATTGGGTTAAGATATAGTGATTGGGATAGTCATAGAATATGGTTTACATCGTTTTCATATACATCAAACCGTTCAGTGACCAGTCATGCCCTGTGGATGGGGGCATTGTCATCCTGGAAGAGATCACTTCCATCAGCATAGATATGCTTCACCATAGGGTGAAGGTGATCACTCAGAATGGCTTTGTATTGGCACTTACCTTGCCCTCTAAGGGGTTGAGTGGACCTAAACCATGCCAGGAAAATACACCACACACCATAACAGAGCCGCCAGAACCCTTCACTGTTTAAGTGTTACCTATTACATTCAGCCCCCTCTTTGATGGGGATGGATCAATGAGAGCCTACTACTACTGCCATGACCTATGAGGGACTTGTATGACATTTACGGATGGGTGAGCTGCAGCCCCGAGTAGTCCCTCCGCCTGGGGCATGCTTACTGACCGAGGGAGTTTATACGGGTTTGGTTGTTAGCTTGCTGTACTTCGGGCCGAATGCCGAAGTCCCATTCCTTCCACTGGGGGGTTTTCTGGTAGTATTGGTTCTGCGCGTGGCGGCCGGGGCCCAAAAGTTTGAGGAGGATGGGGATGTATTGCATCACTGGGTGTAGTACTCCCACTGTTTGTGTGTGGTAGGGGGTGTCTATACACTTTTTATTTATTTTTATAAATGTTAAATGTTTAATACAACTAAATATATGATTTAAACACATCTGAGTCCTACGTACAGGCTCATTCCAGGAATGTATTTTGTAGAAACATTGATTAATTAGTTGATTGTTTAAATTTTTTAGGCATTTAGCAGACACTCTTATCCAGGGCGACTTACACAGTTTACATTTCTTTACATACAATCCATTTATACAGCTGGATATTTTACTGAAGCAATTCAGGTTAAGTACCTTGCTCAAGGGTACAACGGCAGTGCCAACCTGGGAAGTAACCAGTGACTTCTGAGTTCCAAGTTCAGTTCCCTAACCATTATACTGTACTGCACTGCCACCTGATTGTCTTGAGTATTTCCACTTGTGTCTTGTTTCGTGCCTTATTTAAGCTGCCTGTTTTCTTTGTTCTGTGCTCGGTCTTGAATGGTTGTTCCTTGTGTTAGTTTGCTTCTGTGCTAGTACAGCCATTTAGAGTTTAGGCCTTAGCTTCGTTTGTTTGTTCTTCAGTGTTTCATTGAACTTTTAGTTTGTTTTATTTTCTCAGTGTTTATTTAAATTTTAGTTTGTTAGGTTTCTTCAGTGTTTAATTAAACTATTAGATTGTTTGTATTCCTGCCTCCTGCCTCGTCTCTGCACCTGGGCCCTATCACTCTGCCTTGTTTCAGTTTATTTTATTTTATTTATTTGTCTGGCACATTGGGCTATGACACACAGCCACAGCATGGCTGATAGGAAACATCTTTATATTTATATATATATATATATACAGTGCCAGTCAAAAGTTTGAGTACACCTGCTGGAAACTAGGTTTATCTCATAATTGACAATGTTTTACACCATATAAGTTTCTTTAAATACTTGAAAATTACAAAAAAACACATGTAACGATAAACAAAAGGAACATCAAAGCAATGTTCAATAAAATTTAATTGAAAATTGAATCTTCGATTCCTCAAAATAGCCACCCTTTGCTGTGATAACAGCCTCACAAACATGGGCCATTCGGTTAATAAGTTTCAGCAGGAAATCGCCCGGTATGTCTTCCCAGCTCTCCTGCAGAAATTCCCAGAGGCACTTGTGGGTTGCTTTGCTTTGACTGTTCTGTCCAGTTCATCCCATACAAGTTCTATGGGATTGAAGTCTGGACACTGGGCAGGCCAGGTCCGTAGTTTGAGTTGTCCTTCACGCTCCCCCTTCACCAGATAGTTCTTGCACAACTTCAAGGTGTGTTTTGGGTCATTATCTTGCTCAAGAATTAAGGAGTGCCTGCTTAGCTGTAGTCCAGATGGAAGGTGTACTCAAACTTTTGACTGGTACGGTATACTGTATATATATATATATATATATATATATATATATATATATATTGTGGTGTCCCCAGGGGTTGGGCGACACGCACGGACCTTGCAGAGGGCGTAGGCAAGTTTAAGAACCAGGAGGAAGCAGTATTCAAAAACAAAAGAATGATTTAATACACAAATACTTGACAAACACAAAACACAGGGTGGGGTCTTCAGGGGAATACAAACACAAAGTCCACAAATCCTTATCTCTTTGTCAGTGTCCAAAATCCAGTTCTGTTATCCAGGTCAATTCCATTATCCAGTCCACAAGTCGGTACACAAAGGGGGGTCCTCAATCAATCCAAGTTCATACACAAAAACAATCCAAATCACACTCAAACTCTCTCTTTCTCAATCCCGGCTGGTCAAACGACTTCACGGTTCTCAATTTCCTCACAAACACTCAGCAACTCCTTCCCACACACGTTCCTACTCCTCTCAATGGGTAATGTGAGTCAGTCCTTTAAATAGGCCTCGAAATAGCCTTCAGCTGGTCGTTAGTCCCCATTGCTTGACTTCGTTCAGGTGTTACTGTGGCCTGCTGGGAAATGTAGTGTTTTGGGGCTGCCATGTGTTGGAGGCCAGGCAGTCATTTTCTTGTGCAGCCCCTTGGGCTGCCACAATATATATATATATATATATATACACTGTATATTGTGGTGTCCCTAGGGGTTGGGCGACACTCACGGACCTTTGCAGAGGGCGTAGGCAGGGTAAATAACCCGGAGGAGGCAGTATTATAAACAAAACAATAATTTATTCAACAAATACTTTTGACAAAAACACACAAAACACAGGGCGGGGTATTCAGGGAATCCAACACACATAAAGTCAAAAATCCTACTCGTCATCGTTATCCAATATCCAATGTCACAATCCAGATCAGTTCCGTAATCCAGCCCAGTAGTCAGTACACAAAGGAGGGTCCTCAAACAATCCAGGTCAAAACACAATAAACAATCCAACTCACTTTCAAACTCATGCTTTCTAAATCCCGGCTGGTCAACAGACTTCACGATTCTCTCTCCACATTCACAAACACTTTCCTACTCCTTCCAATGTGTGACATGAGTTAGTCCTTTAAATAGGCCTCCAAACGGCCTTCAGCTATCCGTAGTCCCAAACATTTAACTTCTTTCAGGTGCGGGACTGCGGGCTGCTGGGAAATGTCATTTTTCTTGCTCCCATGTGTTGAAGGGCCAGGCAGCCATTTCCTTGGGCAGCCCCTTGGGCTGCCACAATATATGTCTACAAACTTATTTCATACAGTACATACCTTATAGTACATACCTAACTTGTACACATTTTGGAGAAATAATACTATAGATAGCTTACAAATTGAGGTTTGTTAATTATTGTACAATATAATTTACATTTGTTTGATTGTAAGTAATCAATTTAAAAAATACAAAATTAAATATTATTATTATTATTATTATTATTATTATTATTATCACTTGAAATATAATGACCTTGCAGACTGATGCTTTGGTGTTACAAAGACAGAAAATAGGAACCTATTTGTTAATGTCACTTATGAATTGGAACACAGGAAAACTAGCATGCAAATTTTAGAACATACACAATGTTTCAACTGGCTTTGGAACAGGGAACACATACTTCATTTTTGTTGACTACCAGATAAAAAATGCCGCTGTCAGCAGACATGCATCTTTATAATTCAATATTTTTTAAAATACTTTTAACACATAATAATGAAAAGGTGCTTTGAGTAATGCATTTATTCAATGATTTATAGTGTGTTACCCTAAACCAGTGTTTCTCAAATAGTGGGGCGCGGTGCGATGCCAGGGGGGGCGCGTGTGATCCCGGGGAACATGCTTTTTTTTTGCCGTACTAGAATAAAGTGTAATTGCAGATATGAAGTGCAGTGAACAAACCCTCAAGAGACACCATGGAAAAATATTTAACAGGGTTGAAAAGAAAGGCGGAGAGAGACGAAGATAATGAGACAAACAAAAGTCACCCGAAAGCTAAGACGAGGAAATATGACGAAGCGTATGTAGCGCTTGGCTTCACTGTGACTACGGTGGGAGACGAGGAAAGACCGGTGTGTTTACTATGTCTTAAAATGTTGGTAGCGGACAGCATGAAGCCAAATAAATTAAGGCGTCACTTAAAGACATTACACCCCAATCACGCTGATAAGCCGCTTGAGTTTTTTAAGCGAAAACGTGCCGAATATTGCCGACAATCATCCCGCTTTGTGAATGCTACTTCAGAAAACCAGCGAGCACTGTTAGCATCATATAAGGTGGCGTGTAGCTACACAGGTCCAATGGAATAATGGCCACGCTTCATACAGATGTCTTTTGAAGATTTATTTTCTCTCACACACTCAGCAGACACCGTGAAAACTAAAAGAAATAAAAACATAAAATGTTCGATTAATGTAGGCATAGGTTATGCCTCCTTCCGTTATTGATTCTTTCAATTAGCGTCCATTGTTGAGCTGGTCCGAACATGTCCGTCCATGAGAAATGCAATGAAACTCAAAAGTATCGCTCACACAAAGTATCACATTGTCCATGCACAACAACAAACATAAACCAATTAATCAAATAAAGACAATTACCGTGTGCGCCTCTTAGACCTCATGTAGAATTAACTTCTGGAGCTTTACACGGGCATGCCTTTCTCTGCATCCCTGTTGCTTCTCTGTCCCATAATGCAATTAACTTTAACGCTGGTCACATGACCCAAATGAATTACAATATAACTGCGTACCATGGAACATTTTTAAATGAAATATTTAACTTTGGTGTTTTGTAGATACATTTTTAATCTTTTAAACCCATATTTATATTATATTTTAATCGTGCTTTATACACTCAAATAATCACGAACTTATTCCTAACAGGAAACATGAAGTACTATAAGTATCATGTGACAAGTCTCAACTTCTGAGACAGCTACACTCCCACCAAATTACTATGATTTATGATGCAAATATTTGAATAAGTCTAGTAATTTCCAGAACTAACTTGCTATTTGTAACTACTCTTAGGTCAAGATTGATACTTTACTCTCCACACAGGTAAGATATAACAAACCAATACAACAACACATACCAACCCTTTCTTGTTTACTTAATTGGAAACACAGGTAAGTATTTAGAGACTTGTTCAATTGAAATACATTTCAGTTGTTTTGTACAAGTACCACTAACTTGTGAATGGGACGTTCAAGAATGGATGGATTAATGAGACGTTGACCTTCTTTCCCTAGCTTTCTATTTCCTATTTGTATTGTGGCTCTTCGCACCAGTCCATCATCATCTTCACAAACATCAAGTACTCTTCCTAGTTTCCACTCATTGCGGGGAATCTCATTTTCTTTGACAATGACAATATCTCCAATCTTCACATTTCGTCTTGGAGAGTGCCAGCGTTGTCTAAGGGTAATGTTTGCGAGATATTCCTTTCTCCATCTGCTCCAAAATTGCTCTGTTAAATATTGTACTCTGCGCCACCTTTTCCTGGCATACAGATCTTCCGCCACAAACTTTCCTGGTGGAGGCAGCGGGACCGTGGCCTTCATAGTAAGTAAATGGTTTGGGGTAAGTGGCTCTAGGCTTTTGGGATCATTGATACTGTCAATGGCGAGTGGGCGGCTATTTACGACTGACATGGCTTCATAGAAAAAGGTTCTTAATGAAGCATCATCTAACCTTCCAGCACTCTGTAAGAGGACCGAGCTTAGCACGCTCCTTACTGTCCTAATCTGCCGTTCCCAAACACCTCCCATGTGACTGGCATCAGGTACGTTCATAGTAAAGTCACACTGCTTTTCAGCCAGGTAAGCAGCCAATCTGTCTTTGTCTACTTCCTTTAAAGCCTTTGTTAGTTCGTTCTTTGCCCCAACAAAATTTGTCCCTTGATCCGATCTGATTTGTCTTACAGCTCCACGGATGGCTATAAAACATCGCAAGGCATTCAGGAAAGCATCAGTTGTTAGATCCTCTAACATTTCTATGTGAATTGCCTCGAGGATAGACAGGTGAGTATGAGACCATACCTCTTATACTCTTTACGACCTTGCTTTGTGTGAAATGGTCCAAAACAATCCATCCCACAGTAGGTGAATGGTGGTGAGGGATTGACACGGTTAGCAGGCAGATCTGCCATCTTTTGCTCTTCTGGCGGCCTGCAAATTTTCCTGCATGTGACACATTGTTTAATGTGGTTTGCCACGACTTTGCTGCCACTAACAATCCAATAACCATTTGCTCTCAGTTCATTCAGAGTTTGGCCTCTGCCTTGGTGCTGGGTTTTGCCATGGTAGTAATCTAGGATCAGACGTGTGACCACACCGTCTCTTGGCAGGATTACTGGGTGCTTCAAGTCTAGAGGTAAGGAAGCCTTCTTTAAACGCCCTCCCACCCTGAGAACACCATCTTGCAATACTGGGTTCAGCTGGTACAACTGATGGCTGCGTGGCAGTTTGCCATGACTCAGTGCTCGCATTTCTTCTTTGAAGGCATCCCTTTGTGCCAATTTTACAAGCACTAGACTAGCCTTTCTTCTGTCTTCCACATTTATGGGCTCCGCTGTTTTGTCTCTTTTTGTTAGACGCTGTATCCGAACAACAACATTCAGTGCTGTATGCCATTTTGAGAACCTTTCAAATCTCTCCAAAAAATTGTCCTCTTCTACTACTTCGGTTTGTAGTACTTGTTTCGATCTGACTTCAGGATCACCCATCAGAAGCTCTGGAGTTGCTCTTGGTGTGTCGATCTCCCTCTCCCACAGGAACTTGGGTCCAGTGAGCCAGTTTGAGCTAATCAACTCTGCCACCTTGAGGCCTCTGGAGGCATGATCTGCCGGATTTTGACTAGTGTCTATATAGTACCACTGTGTTGGGTCAGTTGTCTCTCTGATCCTTTGGACTCGATTTGCGACGAAAACATGAAATCTTCGGGCATCATTGTTAATGTAGCCCAAGACTACTTGTGAATCGGTCCAAAAATATTCTTGATCAATTCTCAGCTCCAGCTCCTCTCTTAACATATTGCTGACCACTGAAGAGACCACTGCAGCCGTTAACTCCAACCTTGGTATGGTGACCACTTTTGTTGGCGCAACTCTCGCCTTGCCCATGACGAAGGAGCAATGCACCTTTTCTTCACTCACTACTCGGATGTAGGAGCACTGACCATACCCTTGGCTGCTTGCGTCCGAAAAGTGATGCAACTCAACTCTTTGGATCTTCCCTAGGTTTTCTGGAGCAAAGCATCTTGGAATCTGAAGTTTTTGCAAATTCTCCAGATCATTAAGCCAGCTTTCCCATCGTGGTTTTAATTCTCCGGGTAGTGGTTCGTCCCATCCTATGCCCCTTTGGCACATTTCCTGCAGCACTTTCTTTCCCAGTAATATGAAGGGAGCCAGGAATCCTAATGGGTCGAACACAGAGGCTACAGTCGAAAGGATTCCGCGCCGTGTTGCTGGTTTCTCATCCAGGGTGACTTTGAAGGAGAATGTGTCGCTGTTCACACTCCACTTTACTCCCAACACGGTCTGGACTGGGAGTTCACCATGATTGAGATCCACATCCTGAACTCCACTAGCTCGTTCACTGTCAGGAATTGACTCCAGGACCTCTCTGTTGTTGGATATGAACTTGTGGAGGTGTAATCTCCCCTTTGCACACATTTTGCGCTTCTCTCACCAGTTGGATGGCTGTGTCTACATGTTCTACACTGATTTGAGGCCATCATCAACATAGAAGCTATTTTTGATGAAGTCGGCTGCTAAAGGATACTCTTCGTCATTTTGACTCGCAAGGTACTTTATTCCATAATTGGCGCAGCCAGGAGACGATGCTGCTCCAAAAAGATGGACCTTCATGCGATATTCCTTTGGTTCTGAGTTTAAGTCCCCTTTTTCCCACCACAGGAACCGTAAGTAATCTCTGTCTTCTTGGTTTACATGGAACCTGTGGAACATTTTTTCCACATCACACATGACTGCGATTGGGTATTTGCGGAATCGGCAGAGTACTCCTGTCAGCCCGTTTGTAAGATCAGGTCCAGTCAATAAGTGATCATTCAGAGCCATGCCATCATACTTGGCAGAACAGTCAAACACAACCCTTATTTTCCCTGGCTTTCTAGGGTGATAGACCCCTTGGTGTGGAATATACCACACATTTCCTTCTTTGGGTTGGTTCTCAGCTCTCTGCGTCGCCATCCTTGAAGACACCTTCCATGAATCTGACATAATCATCCTTGAATTTGGGATTTTTCTCAAGTTTTCTTTTCAGGTGCTTCAGTCGCACGAAAGCCAGATGCTTATTGTCTGGCAGTTGTGGGCGTGTCTTAAAGGGGAGGGCATTTCCAGGTGACCATCAGTGTTCTGCTGTATTCTTCCATTCAGGGTCTGTAAGAATTGTATGTCATCTTGCGATATGCCTTTTTCCCCAGGGTTTGTGTCTTTAAAGTCTGCTTCGAGGGCTCTGATGACAGCGGCTGGTGTCATTGGTGGAAGTTCCTTGACAGATATACGATGACACAGACCTGTCACATCTGTTGACCTTACGACTCGTGGTGTGCTGCCAACAATGCTCCATCCCAGGTCCGTCTTTATGGCATATGGCTCGTAATCACCTCCTGTGATTACTTGCCGTGGAGCTAATGCTCTGGAGCAGTCGTAGCCTATTAGTAGTCCTACTTCGCAATTCATCAGCTCTGGTATTTCATGTGCAATGCTGTCCAGATGTTTCCACCTTTTTGCTGTGTCAGGGGTAGGAATGTGAGAACGTTCGAGTGGGATGAAATCCCTGGTGTAGGCAGGTGGCAAGTTGATAAAACTTTGCGAGTTAAACCCTCTAACCCTGAGTCCACTAACTCTTTCACTCTTAACGATAGAGTCTTTTCCCATCATAGTGGAAAGCTTCAACTTGACTGGTTCTAAAACTGTCCCTATCCTCTCACACACTTCCTGGTCTATAAAGGTGTTGCTACTCTGGGTATCCAGAAGGGCATACACTAAGATCTCTGGTTCAGTGGTGGTGGTCGAAGAAATCCATACCGGCACTATCATAGATGTGCTCCCACCATCGCCTTTGTTTACATAGCAGGAAAGAGAAGATGTGTTTTCTTCTGCTTGCATGGAATGAGAAGATGATTTGTCTGCAGAAGGACGGTCTTCATGAAGTGGTGTTGATGATGTCTCTTGCATATGCCACAAGTAGCTTTATTCTTACAGTCCTTTGAATTGTGCCCTTTTCTAAGACAGCCGAAGCACAGGTTGTTGTCAAATATGAACTTTTTTCTTGTCCTCCACAGGCTTGTCAACGAACTTCTGGCATTTGTGAATGGAGTGGCTCTCTCCACAGCACATGCATTTTACTGGGTTTGAAGATGAGGATGGAGGGTTTACTTTCTTGCCTCCAGAAGACTCCTTTGAGCTGCTCACCACTGCATTGTGTGTTTTCACCACTGTATTTGACTCATCTGGTGCTCTCACGTTTGTGGTGAACGCACTGGCCTTTGGGCGCTTAAGATCTCTGGATAGCCTTTCTTCAGTAGGCTTCAACGCATGAAAGGATGTCATGGGATTGCACGCAATTTCTGCCTCTTCTGCCATGAAATCAGCAAACTCTTTGAAGTTAGGGAAGTCCTCCATTTGTTTCAAGTGCTTTGTGACATGACGATTCCAGCGAGATGGTCACCCAATCTGGAAGTTTTTGGAGCAACCTTTTATTCTCTTCGCAATCATTTAACACCTGAAGCCCTTTTACATGTGGTATGGCATTGCTGCAAGCTGTGAGAAAATCACTGAACTGTCTCAGTTTAACTGACTCCCTTGAACCTATCTTTGGCCAAAAACATTTCCAGAGTAGCCTTTTTTCACCTGAGGAATATTGCCAAAATTAGGGGCTTCCTGTCATTAATAGATGCAGAAAAATTGGTACATGCCTTTGTTACATCTAGATTAGATTATTGCAATGCATTACTGTCTGGCTGTTCCAATGCCTCACTCAGGAGCCTACAACTCGTACAGAATGCTGCTGCAAGGATCCTGACTAGAACAAAGAAATATGAGCACATTAGTCCTGTGTTAGCGTCACTTCACTGGCTTCCTATAAACTATCGTGTAGACTATAAGGTACTCCTCTTAACTTATAAGGTGTTGCATGGACTTGCACCTCTTACTTGACGGATCTACTTCATCCGCATAATCCCCACGTTCACTTCGCTCACAAGATGCAGGCAACTTGGTAGTCCCTAGAATATCAAAAATACAGCAGGTGGCAGAGCTTTCTCCTATAGAGCTCCTTTACTGTGGAACAGTCTACCCATCTCTGTGAAGGAGTCAGACACGGTCTCAATTTTCAAGTCTAGGTTAAAAACGCATCTCTTTAGTCTCTCTTATAGTCATTAGGTGCAGATGTGGAGGGGGCGTAGCAATAGAGCCTTCTGGTGCAATGAGCTATCCTTACTGTCACCAATCATAAGTGATGATCCGCCCCTATCAGGACTGCTGATGATGTGGTGGGATGGTCTCTGAGTGCCCTCATGGCTGCGTGCTCCCTGTGCCACTCACCTAATTAGTTATGCTGCCCTAGATTACTTCTGCTGGTGCAAAAGTGTTATCACTACTCTTCCCCCCTGATCCGGCGTGATATTTATCATAGTCATAATTGCACCTTTCCTCTTTTCTCCCCGGCTTCGTGGGCACCTGCCCGGAGCTCACCTGCCCCAGAGTCAACCCCCCACCCCTGCCATGTGTTAGCCGGATGCCGCTGGCCCAGACCCTAGCTGCTGGTTCCATCCCCCGCCCTGCCCTGGTATCTGGAGGGATGAGGTCCACCCCACTCCTACACTTAGAATGCCCTTCCAGTGGTCTGTTAAGCCGCATGAGCCTCAAGGACTATTTGTGTTGTTTTTCTCTGTATCCCACAATTTTCCAGGAGTTCATCTCGACCGCCTTTTAAGGGGTCAGGGAATAATTTTCCAGTTTCCTACATTGGCTCCAATGGTTTTCTGGTTTTTTGATTCCCTCTGGAAAATGCCAATTGTGAAGCGCTGTGTGACAACCTGTTTGTAAATGGCGCTATACAAAAATAAAGATTGATTGATTGATTATTCAGCTTGTCTCTAAATGCGCGCTGGATTACGAAGGGGTAGCCATACCGGGTGTTCAGTGCCGCCCATGCTTGGTCGTAGGCTTCATCATCTTTCCTGAAAAAGCTTCCTTCCAATACAGATCGTGCCTCACCACTGGTGTATTTTTGTAAGTAAAACAACCTGTCAGCTGTATTTGTGCAACGGCGTTCAATCAATGCCTTGAAACTTGTGCTCCACTCTAGGAAGTTTAGTGCGTCTCCTGAGAAGATGGAGGGCTCCGGTGCGGGAAGCCTGGTAAGTACCATTGTATCATGAAGGGCTTGTACTAATGATGCTTCATTGTTAGTACTGTTTGTTTGTTTATTGTCATTGTTCTTGCATGTTTGTTCCTTCTTAATTTCTTTGTTAGGTACTGGATGAGAAATGGCCGCCTCACTGCCTGCTGATCTACTTTCGTCACAACTCTCATTTGAGTCAACTTCGGAGTACACCCTAAGCTTAGCAGCTATTACTTGAAGATCTCTCTGATTTTCTAGCTTTTTAAGCTCTTGCCTTTGTGCGGCGATAGCATCCTCCATCTCAATTTCAGCCTTCTTTGCAGCAAGCTCTGCAGCACATTCTGCTATTTTTGCTGTGACGTTTTGCTGTTCTGATAAACTGCCTGAGTGGTGGTTACGAGCAGTATGTTTGGTGATTGTAGTCCCGAATATGGACTGGGCATACTCTATGTTAAGCACCTTATGGAGTCTTGCTCCTTCTGCCTCAGCATCAAACTCATCTAGCCCCACTTCACTCATGCGTACTTGCATTAGCCCCATCAAATTCTCTGTTACTGCTACGCAGGAATCAGTCTTTCTTCTAATATCGGTAGAAGGCGCCGACTGAGATCGTATGTCTCCATACGCATCTTTCACTTGCATCTCTAGCCCTTCAACAACATCCATCATGATGGATAAATCATTGTCAGAGCACTCCTCTTTCAGTTTGGTACGTGTAGCCCTAACTTGTTCTTTCCACTTTTCATACAGCGTGCTGAATTTACTCTCCATTTTAGAAGCCTCTTGCTGCTTCAGCTCCAGCATTTTTGGGGTTAACTTTCTGTCCCGTGAAGATTTCCTAGTTTTGTCTTTCTTTAAAGTGGCGGCGGTAAACTCCTCCTGTGCTGTTCGGTTTACTTCTATTTTAGTATTTATCTCATCTATGAGTGACTCTAATTTCTCCCTTTCAGCATCATCAGTTTCTGTTCCTAATTGTTCATTTAATTTGGTTAATTCTAATTGAAGGAACTCAATTGGTTTACTAAATTCACCACATTGTACTTCTTCATCGTGAACAGACATTATGATGTTGTGTTATGTGCTGTATCGATCGTCACTTTTAGGCTATGTACAGTAATCCTACTTATGAGTGCTAACCAATTATCTAGGCTAATAATGTAGTAGCTATTTACTCAAATAAACCTTAATGCACTCATTTGATTATGCATTTCAACTCAACTCTCAATTAGCCTAGTCAAACAACATTAACTTCAAAGCACACATTAGAACATTCACAACATGCAACAGCAGTAGTAACTCAAGAATTGCAAATAGGATATAATACTAATAAATCAAATCCTCTTTTCCCAAACTTGCAAATGTTCATGAATTTGTAGCGGTATCACAGTCAAACCTAAAGCCAGTCTGCCTGAAGACGACCGCGATGATATGAACCAAAACTCTGCGCGCTGAAGCCTGCTCCTTGCAGGATATTTGCAGAGCTGTACGCTGGTAAACGCTGTCCTCTCTGGCGAAACCGCGGCACCGACTGTCTCTCCCAGCGAAACGGCAAAACTTCTCTCGATCTCTCTCAATGGAATTCTTCTTCGGCTACACGCTGCTGGCTGCTCCCGCATTCGCTCTATCTTTCTCTCTCTCGGCCACGTCGCTGGCGGTACGTTTTCACTGTAGCTACACAGGTCCAATGGAATAATGGCCACGCTTCATACAGATGTCTTTTGAAGATTTATTTTCTCTCACACACTCAGCAGACACCGTGAAAACTAAAAGAAATAAAAACATAAAATGTTCGATTAATGTAGGCATAGGTTATGCCTCCTTCCGTTATTGATTCTTTCAATTAGCGTCCATTGTTGAGCTGGTCCGAACATGTCCGTCCATGAGAAATGCAATGAAACTCAAAAGTATCGCTCACACAAAGTATCACATTGTCCATGCACAACAACAACATAAACCAATTAATCAAATAAAGACAATTACCGTGTGCGCCTCTTAGACCTCATGTAGAATTAACTTCTGGAGCTTTACACGGGCATGCCTTCTCTCTGCATCCCTGTTGCTTCTCTGTCCCATAATGCAATTAACTTAACGCTGGTCACATGACCCAAATGAATTACAATATAACTGCGTACCATGGAACATTTTTAAATGAAATATTTAACTTTGGTGTTTTGTAGATACATTTTTAATCTTTTTAAACCCATATTTATATTATATTTTAATCGTGCTTTATACACTCAAATAATCACGAACTTATTCCTAACAGGAAACATGAAGTACTATAAGTATCACGTGACAAGTCTCAACTTCTGAGACAGCTACATGGCGTACCAAATTGCTCAGTGCAAAAAACCCCACACCATAGCACTTCTTTAATGTTAATAAGGATACAATGTTATGCAGAGGTGTACTTATAACAATTTTATAGACAAATGATACTATTTATAGTCGCGGCGGAGAGTGGGGGGCGCGAAATGTTTTCTTCTTCCTAGGGGGGGCGTAACAGAAAATAATTGAGAAGCACTGCCCTAAACCAAATAATGCCCAAATATAAAAGCATTATTGTATATTGAAGATATTTGCACAGTAAAATTGTGAATGAAAATATGAAAAATAGACTTTTTCAAGGGCAAACCTTGTTTTTCAAATAGTTTAGTATACATTGTGAATGTGTTGGGAGCACTTCCTGTTATTTGAGTATAGCATAGAGTGTTGAATGCTTTCTAGATGAAATGCATTAGTTTTGTTGGCGAAACAATGAATGTTGTAAAGAGTTGTCTTTGTTTTTTTATATATGTCTACCTTGCGCAGTCTTTGTTTAAGAATTCAGTTAAAATTTAAGTTTAAAAATGTATTTTTCATGTCTAACATACAATTGCTTCAGAAGGAAGTTTTGCACATGCAAACACCAAATAATGCATTCAGGGCTTTCTGGTAGTGGCAAAATGTCCAAATCATACTCAGGTCCACTCTGTCCAGCACCCCCCCCCACACACACACACACAATCCCATATTTATTCATGTTGAATAGTTGAATATTACGACAACCTCTTCTCCAAAACCACTCTGACAGGTGCATTGTGAAGGGTGCCCTGCTTCATACACTTTGATTGATTGAGTGAGAAATATTCACTCACCTTCATTCTGAAGGTATAGGCCTTTTCCAAGGCTTATAATGTGAAACACAGAGGTGCTCAATGTCATAGTGCTTTTTGAGGGTTTCAACAAGGCACCGGTCATGCCCAGAGAGGTTTTAATACCATTAAAGTCATTCAGGAGGCAGCTAGAGTCGCTTTTAAAATTTAGACGCAGAGCGATACCCTCGATTGTAGAATTGATGGTATCGGCTTTGCCAGTGAAGCAGGACCAGCGAGCAACGTTTTTAAAATGCAGCAGCAGACTTCTTTGTATTCATTGTTCATTCCATAGCATATGGGGAGCCGACGTAGGGGGAAAGGTCTCATCTCAGTAAATGAGCAAACTCTCTCACTGCACAAGAGGTGTCTCCTGCATAGGTCAAATCATGTTGCCATTAATATTTGAAACACACTAAATTGAAAAAGATGTTCATGGAGTCCTGCCTGCCTCATCTCTAATGTAATGATATATAAAAAAGACAATTTCCCCACATCGGATCAGGGAGATAGCTCTGTCTATTTCTTGTTGAGTCATTTATCTTTCTTACATTGATGAATTCATTACAGTGACAATTCCTGTCTCAGTAATGAAATGCTGGCCGAAGATTGGCTGTTGGTCGGGATGGAATGCAGAGATTTCCTCCCAATTATTGTAGAGTCTCCCTACGGAAGTGATCCATCTTTTTTGGTGCGGCCTCATATCGCTCCACATCTCTGTTTGACTGCTGGAGGTCTGCTTCAGATCAAATCGACTTCGGAACATTTTCTTCTTGGCTTGGCTTCCACTTTTATAGCTTTCTGTTAAGGTTGAGACAGGGACAGTCTGCAGTTAAAAGGAGACATAATTATGAGTGAGAGTAGAGACTATATATAGACTCACTCTATGATTAAACTCTTCTATTAGTCATAATTTAAAGGGAAACTTCACCCCCAAAAAATATTAAAATAATAATCTGTTGTTCCTGTCCTTACTCTTCAATACAAAAGAAAGATAAGAAAAAAAGGAAAATGTGTAAACCAGTACAGGTCATTCAGCCCATCTAAGTTCATAATTTGTATACAGTTTAGAGAGTATCTAGCACTGTGTAAGGCACAGGCTTGTAGGCATATTGCATTTTGTATAAGCAAGGAACAGCAGACAATTAACTGTTACTGTTTCCTTCCACAAACATATCCTGCTCTAATGTCAGTGCATGGCAAGATTGAAAATTCATGTGATGAACTCATCTCTTTAGATTGTTATACACATTATTTCTAACCCTTTGCATCATCATTGGTTTGTAACAACATGGAAATTATAATTCAGTCAGAAAGAAGATGGATGCTGAGTGTTCATATGGGTGAAGTAGGTTAATGACCTACACAAGGTTACAAATAAGCTTGAGTTCTTAGATATTAAAATAAATAAATAGCTTTTCAATATGGGTGCCTACTGCACTACAGCAAAGGCGAGGTGCAGCATATATCAGGTTAAATTATGGTTTAACCGTTGTGAGTTTTGGGAAAATTGAAAATTTTCATTTTCATGGAAAATTGTTGTTGTAAAGCGACATGGGGTCTACACAAGTCCTACATAATACTTGCATAACACTTCATAATACTTACATAAAATTTGACGTAGCAATCAAAAGTATTTGTACGTGTTTATGACAACATCCAAGACATATCACTAATGCACAATTGGCAAGCACACAAACACACAAACACAAAATTTGTACTCTGTACTGTGAAGGTGAAACCGGAACACCAGGGGGGAGGAAACGCAAGTCCCACACAGATGGATTTTGGGCTGACTCACTGTGCCCACAGAATAATGCTCACTCCTAAACTGAACAGTGAACAATGAGTAATGCACTGCCCAGTTTTATTAAGAACTCTGTGGGAGGGAAGGATCGGATGAGGATAGCTGATGCACTATATTATCCACAGCCGAAGGAGACCACAGACACTGAACAGGAGGTGACACATGCAGTAAATCGTTTGTCCTCAGAACCATTATTGATGGGCTTCTTTAGTGATTTTTATTAGCAATTTTGTCGTTAAAATAAAGTAGTCTACAACTACACAAATGTCAAATTGATATATTTAGATATTAAGAGAGAGGGTTTCAGCAAAGTCACTTCCCAGGAGCTGCCAGCAGGCTGTACTGACTGTTATTCCTAAGAGGTAGGACCTTAGGTATGTCCTAAAGAACTGGAGGCTGGTAGCCCTCCGCTTCATGGATTACATTTTTTTATCTAGGTGCCTCCACACCTGGATACCTTGATTCACGGAAGCCAGTCGTACACTGTGCCTGGTCGGTCCATTCGTGAAACTATCTTTTCTCTTTTTTGCCTTCTAATTTGCCTTCCAGAAATTACTTGTGTTAGTTTCTTATTGTGTGTTTTGGTGATATGGTGGCGTAATTAGAATTAGGTAATCAATAGACGCCACTAGCGATCATATTATTCAACGTTCTGATTATTGATACGTTTGCTGTCCTGTATTTTGTTCTGTACTAATTGCGTTCTACTGACTACCTTCCTCACCAAATAAATATTGAATATGTGTATGTTGATGCAACCCATGCTAAAGTCATTACACCTGCTTCATGGCCAGGTTGGAGACCGTCGTTCGGATGGGACAGTAAAAACCGAGGTCCTGACTCTCTGTGGTCATAAAAGATCCCATGGCACTTCTCGAAAAGAGTAGGGTGTCCTGGCCAAATTCCCAACCCAGACAATATATATACAATTCATTCCCTCCCTCCTCGCCCCTCTACACTGTGTATCTGATGTGTGGTGAGTTTGTACTGGCGCACTATGGCTGCCGTCGCGTTCACCCAGGTGGGTGCTGCACATTGGTGGTGGTTGAGGTGAGTTGCTCCTATCATTGTAAAGCGCTTTGGGTTCCTTGAAAAGCGCTATATAAATCCAATGTTCAATTCAATGTTAAATTCGTGAATTTTGGCGGTACCATGTGCTAGTGGGAAGTAAAGGGAATCAAGATTTTATATGGAGATTTACAAATATAAACCTGGTTACAAACCTGGGGCCTCATTTATACAACGTACTTACGCACAGATTTGATCTTAGAACGTGCGTACGCTCAAATCCATGCCAAAGTTCAGATTTATAAAAACGGTCTTTGACGTAGAAAAGTACTCAGCTCCACGTCAGGTTTCAACTTGGCGTACGCACGTTTCCTTGTGGCAATGTTGGAGTACTGCAGGTATTCGCGGTCTCGTCTCTTCTCTGTCCTGACCCCTCGCTGGTGGACCTACCTTCCGCAATCGGTCAGGACCGCGGAATTACTTGCGATCTTCCACAAGAGACTCAAAAACCACCTTTTCAGACTCCACTACCACTGAATTCTGTACATCTAGCTAATTGTCATCACCACTGCCTACCTGCTCAACACTATATACCCCTGCTTTCTCCATTAAAAAATAATAATTGACTAACCTTTTCCTTCCCAGTGTTACAGGTATGGTACGCAGCTGCCTGCAATGATGTCTATCGCTATATTACTGCACTGATCTCTCGCGTGAACTATGATTGTTCCTACCATGTATTAATGTACATATTGTAAGTTGCTCTGGATAAGAGCGTCTGCTAAATGCTTAAAATGTAAATGTAATGTAAAATGTATTCGGAAATCTAACAGTACCAACATGTCGTCTGCTGCCTAATTGTTTCCTCATTATTATTATTATTATTATTAGTAGTAGTAGTAGTAATATTACCAGATTGAACACATTGCTTAGGCTATACGTAATGGTTTGCACAATAAATGTATTAATAAATTAAAACAACATAAGCTAGGCTACTTGTGGAAAACAAAACAAAAACGCACATTGGTTTTCCAAACTACCCCTATTAGCATAATTGACACATTCTTGAAATGTATTTAATACATATTATGGTTCCACGTGTGTAAAACATTTCGGTAAATCTGTAGGCTATAAAATGTCCAATAATGCAGTGGTTTGTAAGAGGAAGAATGGCTTCGCTTCTCGAAGACATCGCCAACCGCGCAATAAGAAGGGAACGAGTTATTAGAGATTTTGACCTCAGTTTTTTAAATCAGTTTTTCTGTACGTCCTTCAGGGACCTTTGCTGCCCCCCGTTCACAGCCTGTGCTACAGACTGCCAGGCCACGTACTTGGTTTTACCGGTAAAGCCACTGGAAAGGCTCCAAAACAGCGTCCCTGCATGCATCTGCGCCTCCGCCAACAGGACCTCAATTTTGGCCTCGCTAAAATGATTTTTCTTGTAGCTCGCCATTATCAAGTAGAGAATTTGTTTCGGGCTCCTTTATATGCTAATGATATTAAGTAGGGGGCGTTTACAAGGCGGAGATCTAAAACCATTCACCTGGGCACAATTTCAAGATCATTTGCGATTTATAGATTTCACATCTGGGGGACTGGCGTACGCAAGTTTTTTTGTGCGTACGTTCAATTCTCTGAATCACACTTACGCACATTTCAGAAATGATCTTAGATCAAATATAGGATGGTTTCTACGCAACTTTTTATAAATGAGGCCCCTGGTGTAGGACAGAGGGGTACAGCTGTCTTGGGCCAGCATATGCTTAGGGTAGTGGAGAAGTATTTAAGGAGTACTAAATGTATTAGTAATGCTACTTTTATCCTTCCTCTGTTTAAAAGTTCCTTTGATTAATTGCTAGATTCATAAAAATATACATTTTGGAACTTGAGGCTGTCATGTTTAATGTTATGACATTGTTGGGATTACAGAGGCCTGGACAGGAATGAATATCATGTAGAGGGGTAAGTAGTATATAGAAGTCACTTCCTGTCACTTTTTAATTACTTTTTTAATTTCCGTTTGATAAGGAGTAGGGGAAGGGGGGTTTTAAAGAGGAACTATTATGGCAGGGGGGTTTTTGTGACGCAAGCCTCGTCAGTGACCGCATTTTTTGGTGGGGGGAAGTTAGTACAACGTCTTGTTGTGTCCAACCGCAAGTCCCCAAAATGCTGCCAGTGGGGGGAAGTTATGTGTTATCAGTTTTGACAGGGATGCCTGGCTCGAATTGGCCAATGTTAGTTAACAGTGGAGACAGCCATCTGGGTTTTTATGGCTAGCCTGTTATCTCAGGCCTATTGGAAGTTTCTGGCCATAGAGAAAACGCCATCAAATCGTGGCTCATTCTTAAAAAATGTGTCAAATTTGTTTAAGGTAACTTATTGAGGGTGAATATTTTAGCACTTTTGTAAACAACATTACGTCCTATTTTTTATTTGATAAAATATACCTTGTAAATAGCTGATAGGTCGTTATTATCTTAACCTGTTGACAAGCATGAAAATGTACTCTTTCTATTCATTCGTTTTTTGTGCAAGTGAACCATTTTTCAACACACTAAAACACACAAGCAGTTATTTTTGTTTATTCTTAGTTAATCAACATACTATTTAATTTAAAAATCTTTCAAGCCCCGTGTCGGTGTCGTGACCACATTTTTTGGTGGGGAAGTTAGTGCAATGGCTCGTCATGTCCAACTGCAAACCTGTGGGGGAGGTGTCGTGACCGCGTTTTTGGGTGGGGGGTAGTTAGTGCAATGTCTCGTCATGTCCAAATGCAACCCCGTGGGGGCGGTGTCGTGACAGTGTTTTTTGGTGGGTGAAGTAATATCACATCATGTCCAACAGCATGTCCCCCAAAAGGCTGCCAGTGGCAGTGGCTATGTGTTATCAGTTTTGACAGGCGTGCCGAGTTTGAATTGGCCAATGTTAGTTAACAGCTAATATTCTAGGTTTAGTGCGTAAGGGGCGTAAGCGCCATTTTCATAATTTTACAGGAGAGCAAAAACAAAATTAGCATGATTGTATTTATTTCATTTATAACACCATATACAAACCACTCATGTTTTTAAAAAAGATTACCTTTTATTATTTCAATGTTTAAAAAAAGAAGAAAAAAAATACATTATAACATTACGTTTTTATGTAAAAAAGCACTTACGTCTTTTTCGCGCAGACAAGGGGGAATCCGTTATAATGACCGGGTAAAAGACAGTTTTGGCACCTTGTAGAAAAACTTAAAGTACGTTTTTCACCTTAAAATTTTTGGAAAATAATTTATTATTCAGATCATCCCTTGCGTAAACATCCATAACCACAATTCATAATGTTTTGCTTAATATAAAAATATAAAAATGTGTTTCCCATACCGTTTATCAAAAATCTAAAAGTATAAAATCGTATATACCAGCACTAAGTTCAACCTTGTACGTGGCCTTTAAAAGCTCAAACGGCTTTGGTATGTTTAAAAGCATGTAAGTTGTCAAAAAGGCGACTGTATATGCACTCCGCCCCCGCCCAACCATTCGTTTTTAACCCGCCCCACACATTTGTCTTATCTGTTTTTAAAGGATTCGTGGTTATCCGTTTTAAACATCTCTGCCAAACGGCGAAAGAAGCTCACACGGGTCACAACGCCGCTATCTGACTTGAAATGCAAGTTTATTACACACAGCGGTCCACAGCGAGTTGGTAAAGAGTCTGAAGTGAATGAGTTTTCCACCTTAACATTTTTGGAAAATAATTTATTATTCAGATCATCCCTTGCGTAAATATCCATAACCACAATGTGTCAAATTTGTTTAAGGTAACTTATTGAGGGTGAATATTTTATCACTTTTGTAAAAGCGACTGTTCTTTGTCTAAATGGACAAAACCGTAATAAAGCTCTATGCTATTAGGTTATGATAATGACGATATAATGTATGCTTGGAGGAAGTTTTGAGGCAAAAATCATTGCGTATTGAAAAGCTCCCTAGGAAATAAGATAAATTGAGTGCCTATCATCTTTCCAGTAACTAACAGTGAAGAGTTCGGCGATTGTTTAAACGGACAATAAACGTGCAGGTTATAGCCAAGTAATTAAAGATTACTTTGATGATTGTGGTATTTTCTGTTAAACTGAACCAGTTCTTAACATCCAATACATTTTGTTTATAAAATATATTTGAACGTAATCATATTTCTAAAATAGCCTTACGTTTAAAATGTTGAAAATGTATTATATTTGATCCAACACACCATGAATTTAACAATATGTATGCCAACTTTTAAAAGAAACTCGTTTTTTAAAAACAAATAAAAGATAATTTATGTTAACAAATCAATCTACAGCTGTGATCTATGACTGGTTACTTACTGGTGACAACCACTATCTGACTTGAAATGCAAGTTTATTACACACAGCGGTCCACACGAGTTGGTAAAGAGTCTGAAGTGAATGAGTATATGATGGGACATCATGCTAATGATAAAAATTGAACAGAACATTACTTAAATACTTTTATTAAACCATTTTGTATGTGTTATCCACTCTAAAATATTTTAATCACAGGGTGATTGAAAAGTCATTGAAACAGCCAACATGTAATATGCAGAATAGTTCAAAAGTATAACTGTTTGGGCGATATAAACACAAACTTTGTACACACTCAAACATGTATAGTGCGCTATGTGTACTCTATGTTTGTCTATATGTAAATATGTTTATTTTTAATTTTTAAACATGTTTCTATAGTTATAATAGATGCTGTCAATTCTGCTTTTTATTCAGTTTGTAAATGGCAATATAGTAAGTCAAAGTAAAACAGGTCTCCAAAGTTCATGACGACGCCTTTAAAAATGGAATAATTCACAAACTCTGGTGTAAATGATTACTTTTTTCCCAACGCACTTCTTGGAAAAGGACATGTTTAGTCCTGCAACAGCATACACAAAGCCTCAGTGCACAGCTATTGGTGGTGTAAAACAAGCTTCTCATGTAATAACAGAAACATTTACACAATATCTTTTCTGACATATTTTCTTCGCAGCACACATGGTTTATCAAAAATCTAAAAGTATAAAATCGTATATTCCATCTCAGCAATAGGGTATTGATCAGAAACAGCATTACTATAACAGTCAGTTGAATTATTGAATATATCAGTTGAACATATTCAAATGATTTAAAATATTGCATGTTAGCACATACAACAATTTGTAAGCCTCAATGGGGTTTCAGATGGAATAACATGTACTAAGTTCAACTTTGTACTTGGCTTTAAAATGCTCAGCTGAAACAATACGTTGGTAGTTTGATAAAAATGGTAGCTTTACTACTGAACTTCTAAAATGATAATATACGACAAAAAAAGGTGCCATTGTGTCTTCTAAAACGTTTAGAAGTAATCGTAAAAGTACGAGAAACGAGAATGGCAGATTAATTTATGCAGGATTGTCTTTCTTTGGAAAGATCTACATGAACTGACCACTTACTTTAAAAAGATAGACCAACTGTTTTTGTGGTGGAAGGAACAGAAGGCGTTACATTTTCTTTCTAGAAAATTATAACGTCCGTAGGCTAATCCAAACAACCTAAGGTCTCAAACACCCCCACGCCCCGCTCCCGCCCAACCAGTCGTTTTTAACCCACCCCCACCATTGTCTTATCTGTATTTAAAGGATCCGTGGTTATCTGTTTTAAACATCGCTGCCAAACTGCAAAAACAAAAAAACATGGCTCACAGCTCTAACAACCAAGATGTCAGCACCTGTGACGGGGCCGTTGACTTTGACAACACCTCGGTATGGCTGCAGCGTTTGGGGCAAGAAATGGGCGAAAGCAACCTGACCTTTCTACCACCAACACCACCTAACGACCCTATTCCTGACAGCGTTTCCACATTCAGGATAGTCAGGATGATAAAAGCGTCAATAGCCTGCATCTTGGACTATATTATTGAGCAGGTTTTGAAAGAGGATTGTTATGGTTGCATAGTTAGTCACCATAGTCAGACTCAACACAGTTGCCTTTACGAACCTGACCAAAATTATTTCTATTTTAATCATGAAACAATATATAAAAGGCTGTTTCACCCCTACCTGTACTACATCCTGGGAGAGCCGCTGCGATTGATTGGAGAGCAATGTTCTACAGAGAAAATCAGCGGTATAGCCGAGGTTGTTGCTTTTGACCTGAGGCACGAGCCGTACATCCATCAGACTTTTACTGCCAAGAAAAATTGTCTCCTGGAAAAGTATCAAGACAAAGTTTTTGGAAAAACTTTGGAAGCTTGTGTAGCCCTGTGAACAATTTAGTTTAATAAATAGATGCATATAAATAGATTTAAAAGATTGTTAAAATAATCGATTTATATGTATAGAAAGGCTGTGGTAATAATTTGATTTGTATACACAGAGAAATATATTTTAATGTGTATTTTATATTATTTTATATTTGAATGTGTATTGTATTGCTGTAACTTGCTATTTTTTTTGGTCCCGGTAAAATGATTGCCTGACGGATAATTATTCACTGTTGAGATGATGTAATGTGGTGCGATGTGTATTGATCAATCAGAATTGAGCTGAATATGGTGTGATGTGTATTGACCAATCAGAACTGAGTTAAAGGTCAGGCGTTTGGGGAAGTTAAAAGGGAGTCGGGTTCAGATCCCCAGGCTGATTGAGCCGGCGGGAGAGGGGCGATGGCCTCGGTCGCCCCGGCCGATTGAACCAGAACCAGAACCAGAGCCAGAGAGAAGGGGAGAGGGGCGATGGCCTCTATCGCCCCGGCTGATCGAAAGGGAGTTTTGAGGAGAACGCTGAGAAGTAGCCTAGCTAAGGTGCTAGAAGTTTTTAGTTAAAGAAAATGCGTTAGCCACGTATTTTTAGGATGCTGGAGTGATATAATACTGTTTAGTGCTCAACCCGAGGACTTTATAAGATATTGTATCTGACTATGAACAATTTCTTCGGCAAGAAGTCAACGTTCTGTCAACCAGTTATCGGAGTGAGTGAGCTTGCTAGCTAGCTGATTTTTCTGGAATGTTCGGAAGATTTTTCGGTTCGCCAACACGGGGAATTCGGAGTGTCTAAGCAACGTGGAGGAGTTCGTGGCCAGAGAAACTGCATGGTGTTTCCCCAAACTTTTCTCCTAGCTACAGCACGGGACTTTCGGAGAAAGCAGCCGTGAGCGCTGTTACTTCGTGAAACTGTGAGTGCATTGTTTTATCTTTCTGCTCAGTGGAGTGAAGGAGTCGCATTAGTGTGGCTACAACGTACGCTAGCAACGCGCCGGGCCTGCAACGAGAGTGTTGGGGTATTTTATTTTGCCGGCTTTTCTTTTAATAAAAGTGTTGAGACCTTTTCTTTTTTTTTACTTAACCGTCTGGGTTTTGGAAAGTGTGAGAAACATGTGAAGTGTAATTTGAGTTGAATCCACAAAGTGTTGTGAATTACCCTGTCAGAGGACAGATGTTTTGTTTGGTTGTTTGAAACGTGAAACCGAGTGATTTATGTTTGCATTATTACTTTTTTTTTTAGTAAATGGTGTAACTAATTTTAAGGTGACCTTTGTATTTGGATTATTTCCATTGCACGCACACACGTAAATAAGTGCTGCCGTTAAACATTCGGCAACCTTAACAACATCTACATTTTCACTTCTACACATTTTAATTGTACATAAATCTGTTACATATGTAAATACAGCCAAAATGTTATCAGTCCTACATAATCATTTCTTTTGAAACAGACATGTAAAGAGTTCCTGTAAATGGATATGTCGCGGCAATGTATAATCTATAGTTTCTGCCAACACTTTTGCCAGGCTGTGACAGAAACCTGTCTCACACGGTCCATAAGCCTTTCTAGGGACGCAACATTTACGCTAGGATGCGTTTGTGTAATGTCCGGTAAAGATGTCGTTTCTTATTTGGTAGAGACTTCGTATTCCGTTTCCCAGTTCTCCGGCTTTCGGGGTTTGGACTTATTTATCCAAGCTTCCAAAAACTTTGTCTTGATACTTTTCCAGGAGACTATTTTTCTTGGCAGTCAAAGTCTGACGGATGTACGGCTCGTGCCTCAGGTCAAAAGCAACAACCTCGGCTATACCGCTGATTTTCTCTGTAGAACATTGCTCTCCAATCAATCGCAGCGGCTCTCCCAGGATGTAGTACAGGTAGGGGTGAAACAGCCTTTTATATATTGTTTCATGATTAAAATAGAAATAATTTTGGTCAGGTTCGTAAAGGCAACTGTGTTGAGTCTGACTATGGTGACTAACTATGCAACCATAACAATCCTCTTTCAAAACCTGCTCAATAATATAGTCCAAGATGCAGGCTATTGACGCTTTTATCATCCTGACTATCCTGAATGTGGAAACGCTGTCAGGAATAGGGTCGTTAGGTGGTGTTGGTGGTAGAAAGGTCAGGTTGCTTTCGCCCATTTCTTGCCCCAAACGCTGCAGCCATACCGAGGTGTTGTCAAAGTCAATGGCCCCGTCACAGGTGCTGACATCTTGGTTGTTAGAGCTGTGAGCCATGTTTTTTTGTTTTTGCAGTTTGGCAGCGATGTTTAAAACAGATAACCATGGATCCTTTAAATACAGATAAGACAATGGTGGGGGCGGGTTAAAAACGACTGGTTGGGCGGGAGCGGGGCGTGGGGGTGTTTGAGACCTTAGGTTGTTTGGATTAGTCTACGGACGTTATAATTTTCTAGAAAGAAAATGTAACGCCTTCTGTTCCTTCCACCACAAAAACAGTTGGTCTATCTTTTTAAAGTAAGTGGTCAGTTCATGTAGATCTTTCCAAAGAAAGAAAATCCTGCATAAATTAATCTGCCATTCTCGTTTCTCGTACTTTTACGATTACTTCTAAATGTTTTAGAAGACACAATGGCACCTTTTTTTGTCGTATATTATCATTTTAGAAGTTCAGTAGTAAAGCTACCATTTTTATCAAACTACCAACGTATTGTTTCAGCTGAGCATTTTAAAGCCACGTACAAAGTTGAACTTAGTACATGTTATTCCATCTGAAACCCCCATTGAGGCTTACAAATTGTTGTATGTGTGAGGCATTGCTAACATGCAATATTTTAAATCATTTGAATATGTTCAACTGATATATTCAATAATTCAACTGACTGTTATAGTAACGCTGTTTCTGATCAATACCCTATTGCTGAGATGGAATATACGATTTTATACTTTTAGATTTTTGATAAACCATGTGTTTTTATAAGCAGAATTGACAGCGTCTATTATAGCTGTATAAACATGTTTAAAAATAAAAAATAAACATATTTACATATAGACAAACATAGGTCATTTCATGTCAGATAGCGGCGTTGTGACCCTTGTGAGCTTTACATGCTCTGTATTCTTTCCTGCGTCTATAATCTTGTTGACATAAAGAAATAAATATCAGTTTTAATGTTCTTTTTGTTATATAAATATTTCTGATGGTTAGAATGAAATTACTTCACTTCACTCCACGTGGTCAATACTGATAACACATAGACGCCCCCACTGACAGTCTTTTGGGCGCCCTGTTACGGGTGTGAGATCGCTTATCCATAGCAACACGTGTGAAACCTCAGAATTATTTGGCAAAAGGTTCTTCAGTGTGAAATAGATCAAGACATGTGGTAGTGCCCCCGTTCTTGTATATTTGTGAAATGGTGTTTATGTGAAAGTGCCCTTTTCCTTGTTATGGAAGACTATTGCAAATTAGTAGGTATAAAACATTTTAAACGTAACTTTTCTACATAGTAATCTGCAGACTTTAAAAACAATTTAGGAAGTAAGAACTGGTTCAGTTTAACAGAAAATACCACAATCATCAAAGTAATCTTTAATTACTTGGCTATAACCTGCACGTTTATTGTCTTGGGCGGGGGCGGAGTGCATATACAGACGCCTTTTTGACAACTTACATGCTTTTAAACATACCAAAACCGTTTGAGCTTTTAAAGGCCACGTACAAGGTTGAACTTAGCGCTGGTATATACGATTTTATACTTTTAGATTTTTGATAAACCATGTGTGCTGCGAAGAAAATAGGTGTCAAGAAAAGATATTGTGTAAATGTTTCTGTTATTACATGAGAAGCTTAATGTTTTTACACCACCAATAGCTGTGCACTGAGGCTTTGTGTATGAGCTGTTGCAGGACTAAAGGTCGCTCGCATTACATCCTTTTTCCACGGAGAAGTGCGTTGGGAAATTGTGTCAAAGTAATCATTTACACCAGAGTTTGTGAATTATTCCATTTTTAAAGGCGTCGTCATGAACCTTGGAGACCTGTTTTACTTTGACTTACTATATTGTTGCACACAGTTACAAACTGAATAAAAAGCAGAATTGACAGCGTCTATTATAACTATAGAAACATGTTTAAAAATTAAAAATAAACATATTTACATATAGACAAACATAGAGTACACATAGCGCACTATACATGTTTGAGTGTGTACAAAGTTTTGTGTTTATATCGCCCAAACAGTTATACTTTTGAACTATTCTGCATATTACATGTTGGCTGTTTCAATGACTTTTCAATCACCCTGTGATTAAAGTTTAGTTAGAGTGGATAACACATACAAAATGGTTTAATAAAAGTATTTAAGTAATGTTCTGGTTCAATTTTTATCATTAGCCGTGATGTCCCATCAGATACTCATTCACTTCAGACTCTTTACCAACTCGCTGTGGACCGCTGTGTGTAATAAACTTGCATTTCAAGTCAGATAGTGGTTGTCACCAGTAAGTAACCAGTCATAGATCACAGCTGTAGATTGATTTGTTAACATAAATTATCTTTTATTTGTTTTTAAAAAACAATTTTCTTTTAAAAGTTGGCATACATATTGTGAAATTCATGGTGTGTTGGATCAAATATGAATACATTTTCAACATAAACGCTTCAGTAGGCTATTTTCGAAATATGATTACGTTCAAATATATTTTATAGAAGGCAAAATGTATTGCGATGTTAAGAACTGGTTCAGTTTAACAGAAAATACCACAATCATCAAAGTAATCTTTAATTACTGTACCGCAGCCAGAGGTAAAGAGTGTTGGGGAAATTGTGTCAAAGTAATCATTTACAACAGAGTTTGTGAATTATTCCATTTTAAGGCGTCGTCATGAACCTTGGAGACATGTTTTACTTTGACCTGTGAAATTCATAGTGTGTTGGATCAAATATGAATACATTTTCAACATAAACGCTTCAGTAGGCTATTTTAGAAATATGATTACGTTCAAATATATTTTATAGAAGGCAAAATGTATTGCGATGTTAAGAACTGGTTCAGTTTAACAGAAAATACCACAATCATCAAAGTCATCTTTAATTACTTGGCTATAACCTGCACGTTTATTGTCTGTGTAAACAATCGCCGAACTCTTCACTGTTAGTTACTGGAAAGATGATAGGCACTCAATTTATCTTATTTCCTAGGGAGCTTTTCAATACGCAATGATTTTTGCCTCAAAACTTCCTCCAAGCATACATTATATCGTCATTATCATAACCTAATAGCATAGAGCTTTATTACGGTTTTGTCCATTTAGACAAAGAACAGTCGCTTTTACAAAAGTGATAAAATATTCACCCTCAATAAGTTACCTTAAACAAATTTGACACATTGTGGTTATGGATATTTACGCAAGGGATGATCTGAATAATAAATTATTTTCCAAAATGTTAAGGTGGAAAACTCATTCACTTCAGACTCTTTACCAACTCGCTGTGGACCGCTGTGTGTAATAAACTTGCATTTCAAGTCAGATAGCGGCATTGTGACCCGTGTGAGCTTCTTTCGCCGTTTGGCAGAGATGTTTAAAACGGATAACCACGAATCTTTAAAAACAGATAAGACAAATGTGTGGGGTGGTTAAAAACGAATGGTTGGGCGGGGGCGGAGTGCATATACAGTCGCCTTTTTGACAACTTACATGCTTTTTAAACATACCAAAGCCGTTTGAGCTTTTAAAGGCCACGTACAAGGTTGAACTTAGTGCTGGTATATACGATTTTATACTTTTAGATTTTTGATAAACGGTATGGGAAACACATTTTTATATTTTTATATTAAGCAAAAAATTATGAATTGTGGTTATGGATGTTTACGCAAGGGATGATCTGAATAATAAATTATTTTCCAAAAATTTTAAGGTGAAAAACGTACTTTAAGTTTTTCTACAAGGTGCCAAAACTGTCTTTTACCCGGTCATTATAACGGATTCCCCTTGTCTGCGCGAAAAGACGAAGTGCTTTTTTACATAAAAACGTAATGTTATAATGTATTTTTTTTCTTCTTTTTTTTAAACATTGAAATAATAAAAGGTAATCTTTTTTAAAAAGATGAGTGGTTTGTATATGGTGTTATAAATGAAATAAATACAATCATGCTAATTTTGTTTTTGCTCTCCTGTAAAATCATGAAAATGGCGCTTACGCCCCTTACGCACTAAACCTCAAATATTAGCTGTTAACTAACATTGGCCAATTCAAACCCGGCACGCCTGTCAAAACTGATAACACATAGCCACCGCCACTGGCAGCCTTTTGGGGGCTTGCTGTTGGACATGACGTGATATTACTTCACCCACCAAAAAACACTGTCACGACACCGCCCCCTCGGGGTTGCATTTGGACACGACGAGACATTGCACTAACTACCCCCCACCCAAAAACGCGGTCACGACACCTCCCCCACAGGTTTGCAGTTGGACATGACGAGCCATTGCACTAACTTCCCCACCAAAAAACGTGGGCACAACACCCACACGGGGCTTGAAAGATTTTTAAATTAAATAGTATGTTGATTAACTAAGAATAAACAAAAATAACTGCTTGTGTGTTTTAGTGTGTTCAAAAATGGTTCACTTGCACAAAAAACGAATGAATAGAAAGAGTACATTTTCATGCTTGTCAACAGGTTAAGATAATAACGACCTATCAGCTATTTACAAGGTATATTTTATCAAATAAAAAATAGGACGTAATGTTGTGGTGACATGTTGTGTCGCTTTACAAAAGTGCTAAAATATTCACCCTCAGTAAGTTACCTTAAACAAATTTGACACATTTTTTAAGAATGAACCACGATTTGATGGCGTTTTCTCTATGGCCAGAAACTTTCAATAGGCCTGAGATAACAGGCTAGCCCTAAAAACCCAGATGGCTGTCTCCACTGTTAACTAACATTGGCCAATTCGAGCCAGGCACCCCTGTCAAAACTGATAACACATAACTTCCCCCCACTGGCAGCATTTTGGGGACTTACGGTTGGACACAACGAGACATTGTACTAACTTCCCCCCACCAAAAAATGCGGTCACTGACAAGGCTTGCATCACAAAAACCCCCCTGCCATAAAAGTGTGCATTTGTATCTCGGTTAGAACTGTCTTGTCGCGTGCTAGTAAGTATACTTATCCAGCATTAGATTTTGTTTGCTTAGCCTCTGCATTTGTATCCTGTCCCATTGGTTAGAATTGGCACTTAATGCTACTTTGTTATTGTAACTAGCTGGCTATTGTGTCGCTGATGTCCAGCAGTTATTAGATTATATCGCTGCGTTGTAGTTTTATTTAAAAGCTGATTGTGACTCAGCTGTTTTCAATCGGTTTTATTGTATCAGCCCGTGTTTGTTGTTGAGCGTTCCTTTAGTAGCGTAAGAAAGCTAACAGTTGTTAATTACTGTCCATTGTTGTCAGGTAGGATTTAACCGTGTTCAGCCAGTACTCAGGCAGTGTGCATTTGTATCTCGGTTAGAACTGTCTTGTCGCGTGCTAGTAAGTGTACTTATCCGGTGTTAGATTTTGTTTGCTTAGCCTCTGCGTTCGTATCCTGTCCCATTGGTTAGAATTGGCACTTAATGCTACTTTGTTATTGTAACTAGCTGGCTATTGTGTCGCTGATGTCCAGCAGTTATTAGATTATATCGCTGCGTTGTAGTTTTATTTCAAAGCTGATTGCGACTCAGCTGTTTTCAATCGGTTTTATTGTATCAGCCCATGTTTGTTGTTGAGCGTTCCTTTAGTAGAGTAAGAAAGTTAACAGTTGTTAATTACTGTCCATTGTTGTCAGGTGGCACTCGCCACTTAGTGCCTAGCATCACTCGGCTATATTAGCAGCCATAGTTGTGGATAGCGGCAGCTTTTCGCGGCAGCCTCACCGAACGAAGACTCAGCGGACAAAGACGTAGGAGTCTACCTGCAGGAGTCCACCAAGGGGGGCCAGCTAGGGAGTGCTCGCCGCACGGTGAGTATCATAGTTTTGTATCTCCCTGTTCTTCCTCTGCATCTAACACTACATGCTTCCTCCCTATCCCAGTCCATGTCTCCTCTTCTAGATTGCCTAGAAGGAGAGATTCTACCCACACCCGTAATCTGTCCAATCTCATCCACCCTCCTAGATCTCCCGGTGTTGACGTGGTGGTAGCAGGCGGACTATGGAACTGCCAGTCCGCTGTCCGGAAGGCCGATTTCATCTCGGCCCAGGCCTCACTACTCTCCCTGCAGTTCCTGGCACTCACGGAGACCTGGATCACTCCGCAGAACACGGCCACCCCTGCTGCTCTCTCTGCTGCCTACACCTTCTCCCACACTCCACGACCCTCAGGTAGAGGTGGAGGGACAGGTATACTCATCTCCCCCCTGTGGAGATTTGGTATTGTTCCTCTTCCTCACTTCTCACCCTCTTCCTTCGAATTTCATGCTGTCACTGTCACTGTTCCATGTAAACTGCACATCATTGTTCTTTATCGCCCTCCAGGTCCACTGGGGAGTTTCCTAGACGAGATGGCACTCCCGACTTACTCCTCGGGGACTTCAACCTGCCGCTGGAGACCTCTCAGGCCTCTGCATTCCTCCCCCTGCTTCAGTCCTTTGACTTCACCATGGCTGAATCCCCATCCACCCACAAGGCCGGTAACCAACTGGACCTGGTCTTCACCAGGAAGTGCGCCTCACCCAACATTACGGTATCACCTCTACATGTGTCTGACCATTGCTTTCTGTCTTTTTCCCTCCCCCTCCCCTCTGTGCCTAAACCATCTTCACCTGTTCCTACTGTCCCTGTCCGTCGCAACCTCCGCTCTCTCTACCCTGCTGCCCTGTCAGCTACTGTCCTATCTTCCCTTCCCCCTACTGATACCTTCTCTCAGCTACCTGCGGAGGTAGCATCATCCACCCTACTTTCCTCTCTCTCCTCCTCCTTTGACTTACTCTGTCCTCTATCTGCTAAACCTGCTCGTCTCCGACCCCCCGGCCCCTGGCTAACCGATTCCATTCGGGCTAACCGACTGAAGCTGCGTGCGGCAGAAAGGAAATGGAGAAAATCCAAATCCCCTGTAGCTCTGTCTGATTTCCACACACTCCTGGCCTCCTTCTCCGCTAACCTCTCCTCTGCTAAGTCTGCATTTTTCCTTTCTAAGATTCAATCTTTCTGTTTCCAACCCACATAAACTCTATGCTACGTTCTCTCTCTCTCCTCACCCCTCCTCCTCCCCCACCCCCTCCTCTCTAACCGCCGATGACTTCTCATCCTTCTTTTCACGAGAAGGTTGATGTCATTCGCAACTCCTTCCCCCAACCTCTCCCTCTCTCATCCCGCTTACCTCCTACCTCCCACCCCTCTGTCCTCCTTCTCACCCCTCCCTGACTCAGACATCCTTCAACTTGTTCTCTTCCACCGTCCCACCACCTGCCCTCTTGATCCCATCCCTTCCCCCCTCTTCCAGTCCATTGCTATGGACATTCTCCCTTGTCTCCAATGTCATTAACTCCTCTCTTTCCTCTGGCTCTGTCCCTCCTCCCTCAAATGCGCTCAGGTTGTCCCCCTCCTCAAAAAACCCTCTCTGAATCCTGCTGTCATCTCTAACTACCGACCTGTCTCTCTCCTCCCATTCCTTTCCAAAACGTTAGAGCGGGCTGTCTATAATCAACTGTCTGCTCATCTCTTACAGAACGACCTGCTTGATCCCAACCAATCTGGGTTCAGAGCAGGCCACTCCACAGAGACTGCTCTCATTGCGGTCACTGAGGCTCTTCACGTTGCTAAGTCCCGATCCCTTAGCTCCGCCCTCCTCCTCCTCGACCTGTCGGCGGCATTCGACACCGTGGACCACCGGAACCTGCTCTCATCTCTCGCCGAGATGGGAATCTCTGGATCTGCGTTGACATGGTTTGAGTCTTACCTGGCTGACCGGTCCTACCAGGTGGCCTGGAGAGGATCCTCTCTCTCCCCACACCCTCTACCGGAGTCCCACAGTGCTCGGTGCTAGGCCCCCGTCTATTTTCTCTGTACACCAAGTCACTTGGCTCTGTTATTTCTGCTCATGGTTTTTCCTATCACTGTTATGCTGATGACACTCAACTCTTTCTCTCTTCCCTCCATCTGATACCCAGGTCCCGGCACGGATCTCTGCATGCCTGGCTGACATCTCCGCATGGATGTCCACCCACCACCTGAAGCTGAACCTGGGGAAGACAGAGCTGCTCTTCCTCCCAGCGAAGGGCTCTCCGATGATTGATGCGTCAATCACCGTGGAAGGCTCCATAATGTCTCCGTCCCAGTCTGCCAGGAGTCTTGGGGTAACCCTGACAACCAGCTGTGCTTCTCGAGCCATATTGCAGCGATCACTCGGACCTGCCGTTTCTCCTCCACAACATCCGGAGGATCCGACCGTTCCTCACCCAAGAGGCCACTCAACTCCTGGTCCAGGCCCTGGTGATCTCACGCCTTGACTACTGCAATTCCTGGCTGGCTGGCCCCGGCCTATGCCATCAAGACACTGCAACTAGTCCAGAACGCTGCTGCTCGCTTGGTGTTCAACCAGCCGGGTTCACCCACGTCACCCCTCTACTCTCCTCTCTGCACTGGCTCCCCATCGCAGCACGCATCAGATTCAAGTCACTGGTGCTTGCTTTTCAAGCGGCCAGAGGTACTGCTCCCCCATACCTCCAGTCACTTATCACTCCCTACACCCCGCCCAGACCCCTCTGCTCCGCCTCCGCTGGCAAACTGACTGCCCCATCCCTCCGTGCGCCTGGCAGCCGCTCCTCGCGGTCTCGCCTCTTCTCTGTCCTGGTCCCTCATTGGTGGAACGACCTCCCGCAATCGGTCAAGACTGCGGAATCACTTCCAATCTTCCGCAAGAGACTCAAAACCCACCTCTTCAGACTCCACTACCACTGAACACTGTCCATCTAGTCAATCTGTCATCACCACTGTTTACTTGTTCTACACTATATAAAAAAAACAACCCACTAACCTTTTCTTTCCCAGTGTTACAGGTATGATATGCAGACGCCTGCAATGATGTCTATTGCCGTTTTACTGCACTGATCTTGTGCGCTAACTATGATTGTTCTTACCTGGTATTAATGCACAACTTGTAAGTCACTCTGGATAAGAGCGTCTGCTAAATGCTTAAAATGTCAAATGTCAAAATAGTTCCTCTTCAAAAACTCCTCTTCCCCTACTCCTTATGAAACAGAAATTAAAAAAGTTATTAAAAAGTGACAGGAAGTGACTTCTATATACTACTGGGGTAGAAACTGATTAGGAAGGATGTAACAAATAAAGAGGTGGGGTGTGGCCCTTTATGTGAAATAAATTCCAGGAAATTCCAGGAATTAACCAGATTACTAGTGAGAGCATCTGGATTAGACTACTGGGAGAAAATGAGAAGGGCCTTAATATAGCAGCATGCTATAGGCCACCAGCTTCAGACAGTAACATAAATACTGTGCTCTATGGAAACATAAAACATAAAAAGCTTGTCAGGAAGTAGAGACATTAATAATGGGTAACTTCAATGACCTCTTTGTTAATTTGGAAGTAGTATCAGGACAGGGTAAATGTGAAGGGGAGTTTTAGATGAGTTTAATGACAGGACAATGTTTTCAAATACTTGTGAAAATATATTAATTCCGTCTTGTGACGCTATACGGAAGCAATCAGAGTCATTGCGAACTGCTGCAAATAATTAACGGGAGGATATTTAACCAGCTGGCATTCTTTGTTTCGGCGCTTGGACATTATCTAGCTTAGCTTGATAGTACCTATTGTGATTAATGTTTCTTGCCTCTCGAGAACTTGTTTGTTCATGTGCTTATTGTTGTTTAGATTCCCAGTGTTTAGTTTATTCCGAGTTTTTGGATACGTTTTGGATTTACCGTTTTACTTGTTTGTTCCTGATCGTTGGTTATTTTGTTTTGTTTTGTTTATGTCTTTCCGTGTCTCTGCAGGCACGGATTTTGCTTTCGTTTTCATACAGACGTTTAAAGATAAATAAATATCTTAAACCCAGAAAACGGGCTACTTTTGATCATGTGCCTGCGCCCACGGCCAAACAGACTCTGGATGTTGGCAAACTGGCTTCTGTTGGTCGCAAGAAATGCGTACTCTGCAAGATGTCTCCATGGGAGTGCAAGGTTTGTGATGTTCCCTTGTGTCTATAGTTGACCAGAAACTGTTTTGAGAAGTGGCACCAAAGACTGTGAAAGAACAGATTGTCTCACCATGTTTTAATTTAGATTTTTTTGTATATAGTTTGTGTGATGTTTTCAATAAATCTTCCAAAATGAAAAAAACTTATTTTTTTTCTGTCTTCTGCATGGCTCACTGACTATTGCTTACTCTGATGGCTTTTGTCTTTGTCTGATGGCCTTTGAGAGAGAGATGGCCCATCTGACAGATCTTACAGATGTGGACAACCCTCAGGTGTGGATCATGAATATTCAGGAAATTAGCATATAGCCCTCCCACAGCCTGAAATAAATTGGACCAGTTCTGATAAAAACAGGTTTTTAGCTATTTAGATCTCAGATGTGCTAACCTATTTTGACATCCTTACATAACCAAGACCTTGATGAACAAATGCATATTAGCAAAACAATTTGTCACTATAGTTTAGTGTGTGCTTTCACAACTTTTGTGATGGCAGAAAAATGTACTCTTTATAACTTGTGTGTTTGTAGATCTATTTACAAGCTGCATATGATACTGACCAAACTATTGATGGCATATAAATGTAGCTGTGATTGTCCTTCAAATAAAAATATCAAACACTTTGGAGTAAGTGTGTGTTATGTTGATAAAATTGAGATAAATATCAGACCACGCCAAAATCACAAAGCTTCTCTGAGCTAAGCACGGACCTCAGGGGGTTAAGAGACCTCGCACAGTGCTCTCCCACTGTCTCTCTCCCGTGTCTGGGGGGAGAGACAGAAAACAATAAAGATCTGGTCCGTAGACCGGCAAACCCCACTCCTCTGCCACTTCTTACCATCAGCTGGTCTGCTCCAGTCCAGGGATTGTCACGTGGCGTGTGACAAATTTGGAGAACACCAGAATTGGGTGTGCTCAGTTGGGTTGGGGACAGGGCCCTGTACATGAAATGTGTGAAGGCATTAAACCTTTGTACTCTCCAAGGCCTGAAAGAGTCATAGTGGACAGGTTTTCATGGGTCAAAGTTTCCCCCGAGAGGTAGCTGGCAGGTCCTTTACAAGGTCCCCATTGGCAAAAGATCAGGTGATCTTCAGTGGAGGATTGTGCTATTGTGCAAGAAGAAGACGCAAGAAGGCAAGGCAAGGCAAGCTTATTCATATAGCACATTTCATACAACAATGGCAATTCAAAGTGCTTTACACAGAGCATAGAAAATACAGAACAAGGAGAATAGGTAAGAAAATAAGTGAATATATAATAAAAATAAGATATAAAAAGTAATAAGAATAGATAAAAAATGTAATATATAGAGTAAAATATACAAATAAATCATTGAAAGAGGTAATCAAAGTGCTAGTGTTTAGTCATAGATATTGCAGAACATGAAGGTTTTTAGTCTGGTTTTGAATATATTTAGAGTTTGGGCTTGTTTGAGTTCTTCAGGAAGTTTATTCCAGATGCACGAGGCAGAATGACTAAAAGCTGCTACACCGTGTTTTGTTTTCACTCTTGGAGTGTTTAACGGTGACTCTGTGCAAGTTGCCGACTCTGGATCCAGCAAAAGACCCCAGACCATCACGCTTCCTCCTCCATGTTTGACAGTTGGTGTCACACACTGAGGAACCATCCTTTTGCCTACTCGACGGCCTACAAAAACCTTTCAAAATTTCAAGATTAAAATTTTTGATTCATCGGTCCATAAGACCTTCTTCCAGTCTTCAGTTGTCCACTGGTGGTGCTCCATGGCCTAGACAAGCCTCTTTTTCTTATTTTGCCATCTTAGCAATGGCTTTCTTACTGCCATTCGACCTGTCAAACCTGCAGCTTGAAGTCTTCTCTTCACAGTTGAAACTGAGACTTCCTTACTTCGACCAGTGTTAAGCTGTGCTTGAAGCTGTTGTCCTGTGAGCTGCCTATCATGCAAGCTGTTGACTCTCAGAAACTTTTCTTCTGATTTTGTTGTGGCTTTGGGTCTGCCAGACCTCTTACTGTCAGAGTTTCCTCCAGTTTCGAAGTGCTTTTTAATGGTGTAGGAAACTACTCACTGGCAAAAAATTTACATTATTATAATAATTTTTTTAACCTCTGGCAGTATACCGCTTACCTTTGTACCATTTCAGGTTATTCACTGGACTTGAACTGCTTAAATTTCAGTAAAAACTTTAGTTCTAAAACTGTGTTCTAAAACCTTTGACCGGTAGTGTATATTTTATCTTCAAAAAGCTTACCAATGCCTCATAGACATAATATGAGGCAGATGCAGATCTAAGTTGTGGGAATTGACTCGACTCTGTTGCTGTCTGAGAGGGGCAACACTGATATAAAAAAGGTCCCACTCACTCAATCACTCAGAAGCAATTGTCAGAAGAGGAACATGAGCAGAAGACTCATGTACAGCTAGTGAAGCCCTCGCTGTACTCTTAGACAGTGATAATGACAGTGAAATAGAGGAGGAAGTGTCTGAAACTGAGGACAATGTTGAACATAATTCGGATTACAATGAATCAATGCGCAGCCCGAGAGAGCTGCCGCACGTCACACCAGCTCCCGTCTTTCTACCCTTTTTTGTCTTATTTCCGCTACTTTCCTACTTTTTTTTCCTAATTCCTTTCATATTATATTATTATGCTTTGTTTGAGTTTTAGGTAGGTCTTAGTTAGGTAGTGTTTATTAGTCAAATCATGGGTCTAGGCTACGCGAAGGAAACACTAGAGAAAATTGGAGAACAATGGACACTTTTGGGCTTCACTTCGCACCAGAGAGAAATAGCCTACCGCCTGAGATGCGCCCCAGCTGTTAAAACGAGAGAAAGGCAGGAGAGAAACAGGAGGAGTAAGCAGAGTTTTAAACCTTGCCGTCCATCGATCATCATGGGGAATGTAAGATCACCAAACGACAAGAAGATTGACAAACACAACCTTGGTGAATGATCTGCGCGAATATTGGGAAAGTGCATTATGCTTCACGGAGACCTGGCTACATGGAGAGCCAGACTCAGCAGTCGAACTCACCGATGGTGAGAGCGGACCGCGACAGGACACTAAGCTGCAAGAAGTCTGCAGGTGGGCTCATTCTCTATGTTAACTCCAAATGGTGTAACCCTGGGCACGTGACTGTGAAAGAGATTATCTGTACATAGAGCTGCTGGCTGTGGGGCTCAGACCATACTATCTGCCTAGAGAGTTCTCACACGCCATTGTTGTTGTTGTGTACATTCCACCGTCGGCAGATGTGGCGAGAGCTTGTGACATCATACACTCCACTGTCGCGAGACTGCAGACAGACGACCCCGGAGCCTTTCTGACAATCAATGGCAATTTCAACCACGCCAAACTCCCCAAGACCCTGACAGGCTTCACTCAATATGTGAAGTGCAGCACTAGGGAGAATAAGATCCTGGACATGATGTATGCCAACGTGAAGGAGGCATAAAGCTCCTCAGCCCTTCCACCCCCTGGGCACCTCTGACCACAACCTGATACGCCTTGTTCCTACATACAAGCCTGTTGTCAGGGGCCAGCCTGTCACCACCAGGACTGTACAGCTGTGGTCGGGAGTGGTTGAGGAGAGGCTGCAGGACTGCCTCCAGATCACAAACTGGGACCTGTTCACAGAGGATTTCGGGGAGGATGTAGAGGGTCTCGCGGACTGCATTACACTCTACATTAGGACTTGTGAGGAGAGCATCGTACCCACAAAAAGGTGCACTGTTTCCCCAATAACAAACCATGGATCAACAAGAACATCAAAGCCCTACTCAATAGGAAGAAGAGGACCTTCATGGCTAAGGACAGGAAGGGGGTCAAGTCAGTTCAGAAGGAGCTGAAGGGAGAATTGAGGAGAGCCAAGAAGGGTTACAAGGAGAAAATTGAGGGCAAACTAGAAGACAACAACACCTGGGAAGTGTGGGATGGACTTAAGAAAATCACGGGACAGAAACAGTCAGGTCTGGACGAGGGATGGGGGCAGGATCGTGCAAACGAGCTGAACCTGTTTTTCAACAGATTTGATGTGCCTCCCCCCACCCCCACGCCCCCTGCCGGGAGAGTGTCTCAGCCAGCTGCCCAAATACACATCCAGGACAATGCCCCCCAGCCCCCACCTCCCCCCTCCACCAGGCCACTCATATCGAGGAGCCAGGTGAGAAGGGAGCTATCAAAGCTCAACTTCCAGAAAGCCATGGGTCCGGATGACATCAACCCCAGGGTGCTCAAAGCATGCGCCAAACAGCTGGCTGGAGTCTTCCAGCACCTCTTTAACCTCTCCCTGAGGCTGAAGAAGGTGCCCCAGCTATGGAAGACCTCCTACATTGTTCCGGTGCCCAAAAAAGGACGTCCCAGTGCCCTCAATGACTACAGGCTAGTGGTGCTGACATCACATGTCATGAAGGTATTTGAGACACTGGTTCTGCAGAACCTCAGACCCATGGTGAGCGAGTCCCTTGACCCCCTGCAGTTCACGTACCAAGCCAAAATCACGTGCAGAACGGATTGGTTCAAACGCTCCTTTGTACCAGCAGCCATCAAACTGTACAACAATGAACATTGAACCCCCAACCGGACTCAAACTCCCCCTCCCCACCCCTCAACCAGACTCATACCCCCCCCATGCTCTGGAGACATGTCGCTCTCACTCTCTACAGCTGTGCCTACCCTACATTCTTTGCACATTTCACTGTTGCCCCGATTGCTGCTATGCTTATCCTTGTATCTTAGTATTTTTAGTACTTCAGTACACTGGTATGTGCTGTGTATCTTGTGGATTTGCACTACCTCCAGTATGATTGCTGCTAGGTTTACTCTTGTATTTTAGCATTTAGTATTTCAGTATACTGTGATGTTCTGTATATCTGTATAGCTGCTAGATTTACTCTTGTACTTTGGTATTTATTATTTCAGTATACTGTGATGTTCTGTATATCTTGTGCATTCTTTCACTACCTTCTGTATCATTGCTGCTGTGACAAACCAAACCCCCCGGGGATTAATAAAGGCCATCTTATCTTGTCTTATCATCCTCTGATTCATTGTAGTCCATCAATCCGTTGATGTGAGTTACAGGTCATAATGGATGTTATTGTGCCAAATCTGCCCCTCATCAAATGCAAGACAAACATTACATGTGTAAGCTGCTAAAAGCACATTTTTTTAAAAGCACATTATGACCATCATGGCCAGTTTGATGAATAATTAGTGCATATTTTGTGCTTTGTAATGAAAAACGAGTGGTGTAATATCAAGGGAAACCTGTCCTATATGGACAAAAAACTGAAATATCTGGTCAAGTTTGTAATGATAGTGACATGATGATAATTTCAAATAATTACTTTTTGAGGAGGTTAAATGTATGTATATCTCATAATTTTGAGGTGACTTGTATAGCACTGGCCATTTCTGGCCGAAACACTATTAATTGGTTAAACATTGAAACACAATACAAGGGTTAATAGACTGGTCCCAGCTGACTTTAGGGGTCTAGCTGGAATGTAAGGTGAGAAGAGGTCTGATATGTATTTTGGTCCAAGACCATTTAGTGATTTATAGACAATTAGGAGTACTTTGAATTCAATTCTCTGACAGACTGGTAACCAGTGTAGAGATCTGAGAATAGGTGTAATATGTTCAAATTTGTTCGTTTTTGTTAAGACTCTAGCAGCAGCGTTTTGGACGAGCTGCAATTTGCGAACAGCCCCTTTAGAAAGGCCTGTCAGAAGACCATTACAATAATCAAGCCTACTCTAAATAAATGCATGGATGAGCTTTTCAATGTCTTGTTTAGACATGAAACCTCTAATTCTTGCTATGTTTTTCAGGTGATAGTAGGCTGATTTCGTTATTGAGTTTATGTGGCTGTTGAAGATCAGAGTCTAGAATTACACCAAGATTTCTGACCTGGTTTTTAATCTGAAGAGAGAGAGAATCAAGGTGGGCACTGACTTTCGATCTTTTGTCATGTGCACCAAAGACAATTATCAGTTTTATCTTTATTTAGCTGGAGAAAATTATGTCTCATCCAGCTGTTTATCTGTTCAATGCATTGACGGAGATTGTCGATAGGACTATAGTCATTTGGTGAAAGGGCTATATAAATTTGAGTGTCATCCGCATAGTTGTGGTAGGCAATTTGGCTGTTTTTTAAGATGTGTCCTAATGGCAGCATGTAGAGATTGAATAAAAGAGGGCCAAGGATTGATCCTTGGGGAACTCCACATGTCATTTTAATTTGATCGAATACAAAGTTACCAATGGAGACATCATAGTTTCTGTCCTGTAGGTAGGATCTAAACCAATTTAAGACAGTGCCTGAAAGTCCAACCCAATTTTCTAGTCTGTCTACTAAAATGTTGTGGTCTACAGTATCAAAGGCAGCACTAAGATATAGCAACACTAAAACTGAAATCTGTATCCGGAATCTGTATTTAAACGGATGTCATTTAAGACCTTGATAAGGGCCGTTTCAGTGCTATGTAAGGGGCGAAAGCCTGATTGAAAATTGTTAAAGAGGTCGTTTAAGGGCAAATAGTTGTTAAGTTGTTGGTAGACAACTTTTTCAATTATTTTACCTATGAAGGGTAAGTTTGATATGAGTCTGTATTGATTGAGTAAAAATGGGTCTAGGCTGCTCTTTTTCAATAAAGGTGTAATAACTGCAGTTTTCAGAGTTTCAGGGAAATTTCCTGATAAGAGGGAATTGTTTATTATTTGTATTAATTCACTCGCCAAGAAGCTAAAAACATTTTTTTTTAAACTTGTAGGTAGAACATCAAGGGCACAGGTAGATGGTTTAAGATGTGACATGATTTCATCGAGAGTCTTGTAGTCGATGGTGTTAAATTGTGTCATAGTTGTTATATTATCCTTATCTGGGAATAAAGGTGACTTGTTTTTCGTGCCTGACGTAGAGTTGCTAATAACTTGTCTAATGCCTTCTATTTTATTGCTAAAAAAGGATGCGAACTCATTGCATTTATTGGTAGAGCAATGGATGCTGGTGGATTTGTTAGCTTATCAACAGTGTTAAAAAGGATGCGTTGATGCGTATTGATGTTATTGTTTATGATCTTAGAGAAAAAGGATTGTCTGGCGCTTCTTATTTCTGTATTATAGATTTGAAGATTCTCTTTATAGATATCATAATGGACCTGGAGATTAGATTTTCTCCATCTGTGCTCTGCCTTACGACACTCCCTTTTTTGGGCCTTTACAGATGGAGCAGTTCTCCAGGGAGCTTTTTGCTTACCAGAGATGGATTTGACCCTAATAGGCGCAATAGCATCAATAACTTTTGTGATTTTGGAATTGAAATCATGTAGAAGGTCATTAACTGAGGTTGAAATAAAAGTCGTGATGGGGGCCAAGGAAATGGCCTCTATAAACAATGCATTAGTGTTTTCATTGATATGTCGTTTTGTAGTAATTTCAGATATATTTTGAATAACAGGAGAAATAGACACATCAAAGAATATGCAGGAATGGTCAGATAAGGCAATGTCAGTTACAATAACATTAAGAATGTTTAGACCTTTGGTGATGATAAGGTCCAAAATGTGACCTTGATTATGAGTTGGATGTTTCACATGTTGGTGAAGTCCAAAAACATCCAACAAGACAGAGAGTTATTTGGCTCTGTTGTCCTCTGAGTTATCTATATGAATATTAAAATCACCAGCAATGATTAAACTGTAAAATTCAGTAATAATAATGAAAAGATAGCAGAGTACTGAGGTAGTCTATATAAAATTATTAAAAGGATTCGAGGGGAGCATTTATAAATACCTGAAAGATATTCAAATGATAAAAATTATCCAAATGATATCTGCTTGCAATTAAAAATATCCCTGAAAAAGGTGGCGATTCCACCTCATTTCTTATGTGTTCTAACAACATCTAAGCTTCTAAAATTAGGGGGGGCTGACTCAATAAGGATCGGTGCCTTGCTTTCTTTGTCTAGCCACGTTTCAGTCACAAATAAAAAATTCAGTTCATAGGAGCTAATCAAGTTGTTAATTAAAAAAGACTTATTAGCTAAAGATCTAGCATTAAAAAGGGCTAGCTTAAGTTGTTTTGTGGCTGGTCTCAATACAGGTTGTAAATGACAGGGTAGAGATACAATTTGAAGAGTGTACAGAGATTAGGGTTTAGGAGTTTACAGAGCGGTCTGAGCTGTGGTGAATTTTTCTGCTACTGATGTGAACAGGGATTTTGAAAATTGAAAGTCCCAGCTTTATATCGGGGGGGTCAAGGGTATCAACTCTATATAAGCAGGGACCCTAAGGCCATCAACTGTTCAAAGCAGGTGTGGATGTGTTTGTCATCGGATGGAGGGGGATGGGTGTTGTGGATAGGGGTAGCATCCCACAGCGGTGTCGTTGGGGTGGGGGGAAGGGTATTACAGAGCGGGCAAGGGGTAGCGTCGGTGTCATCAGGGGTGTGGCGCTGGGTGTTGGAGATTGAAGGGCTGGGAGAAGTGGAGTAGTCTTTTGCATCTTTTTCGGAGTGAATTCAATGCCTTTTCTCACCAGTGCCTCCATTTTGTGAGAGAATTCCAGAAATGTGTGTGCTGGGGGAGGGGAACAATGAAAGTGACTCAGTGGATGAGTCTACAGGTTGGGGCTGAGAGACAGTTAACTGTGATGAGTCGCGGGGCTGTGGGGAGACAGAGATTATCCACAGTGAGCAATTCAGTTAACTGTGATGAGTCCTGGGACTGTGGTGAGACTGAAGGGTCTTCCACTATAAGCTGTTCAGTTGGCTGGAGGGTGTTATTTTGTGATTGGGAGTGGAAGTTTTGGGGAGCCTCAGCGCAAAGGTGGGATGATTTTTCGGGATAGGTTGAGACAGCTAAGAGACAACGATCCCAGCGAGCTTTGTCCGATAGCGAGGGTGAGCCGGGCGGCAGCGTGGAGGTGGATGCATCGGTGTAGGAATCGATCAATGCTAGACTGAGCAAGTTGGATATTCTAGATGCACTACAGCAGGACATCCATGACTTGAGAAGCAGCTTGGAGTTCAGTCAAAAGGAGATTGAGGACCTAAGAAAGGATAATGCCTTTCTAAGAGGCGCGATGATCGATATGCTGCGATCTGCCGACTTTCTCGCCGGGGACAATAAGCGCATTAAAAACACGCTGTTGGATGTACAGTGCAGGGAGATGAGAGACAATTTGATATTCTCTGGGATCCGTGAGGACAACGGCAACCCGGAAAAAATGGTAAGAGACTTTATGTCCAACAAGCTCAAACTCTCCCCTGAGATGGTTAGAGACATAACTTTCTCCAGAGTGCACAGAATGGGCAGACCTGTGGACGGTAAATTCCGTCCTATAATAACTCGCTTTGAGCACTATAAGCACAAGGAGCTGGTGAAGAGGAGAGGAAAGGAACTGAAAGGGACCTCTCTCTGGCTAAATGACCACTTTCCGGCAGAGATCAATGACAGGAGGAAAAAACTGTCACCGATCATGAAAGAGAACAGGGCCCTGAACAACAGAGTGGCCTTAACAGTCGATAGGCTGTACATAAATGGACAGCTGTATTGGGACCCAAAGGTTACCCCCTGGCTTTTTTAGAATGCGCATGGGTTGACCTGTGCAATGACTACTTCCAGTACTGATATGCCCTGACATTAAGCTGGGCCTTCATAAGGGCCTGGTGTTAGCTCATGTGAATGTATGCAGCCTGCGCAGTAAGTACCAGGAAGTAGAGTGTGTTGTCAGGGCTAACTGCATTAACATCCTTGCTATTTCTGAGACCCACCTCGATAATTCCTTCTCTGATTCAGCTGTAGCTATTTAGGGGTTCTCAATAGTTAGAAGAGATAGAAACAGGTTTGGAGGTGGGGTGGCTATTTATGTTCAGAATCATTTACCTGTTAAATTACGTAATGATCTGATTAGAGAGAACATTGAAGCTATTTGTGTGCAAGTCCATCTGCCTTATTTGAAACCAATTCTAGTATGCTGTTTCTATAGGCCTCCGAGTGCTGATGCTCTGTATCTGAATGGATTATGTGAGATGTTTGACAGGATATCGGTTGAGAATAGAGAAATCTACTTACTGGGTGATATGAATGTAGACTGGTTGGGACAGTTGGCACTGGATTTATTTATGTTAATGTACATGAATGTTGTGGACAAGCATGTTCCTTTGAATGTTCCTTGCATGTTCCTTTGAAAAAGTTTACAGTCAAAAATAAGTCCGCCCCATGGATTTATAACGGACTACGGAATTTTTACAATAAGGGAGTATTACAAACAAAGGTTATATGATGTGAGATGTGATAGTAAGAACTTATGGAATGTCTTGAATGAGATCATGGGTCGAAAGAACAATGTCTGTACACCTTTTGTGGAATCAAATGGATTTGTACTCACTAAACCATGTGACATTGCAAATCATTTTAATAACTTTTATGTTGATAAGGTATCTCAACTAAGGCAGGGTATGCATATCTCCAATAACACCAAATCAAGTGACCTCATTAAGAATATTATAATGAAAGAAAAGGGGTGTGAATTTGTTTTTCATCAGGTTGAAGTCAGCGAGGTTGAGAGGTTACTACACTCTCTTCCGGATAACAAGGTAGCTGGTACAGACAACCTGGATAGTAAATTATTGAGAATGACTGCTGGTATCATATCATTTCCTGTTTGTCATATTCTTAATAGATGTTTACAAGTGGGCCTATGTCCAAAGACGTGGAAGGTGGCTAAGGTTACTCCTTTACCTAAGGATACCAAATCTGCTTTTAATGAGGGAAACTCTAGCCTCCTGAGACCCAGGAAAAAAAGTGTTTTAATTTAGATTTTTTTAAAGTAAATTAAGTGTTGGGGTGGTAAAAAACACATTGCAAAGGTTTTTTTTTTTAAACGTAACTTTATAAAATTTTTACAACATGTGCACTGTAGTGTAAAATAGGACTTCATTAATGTCGATTGTGCCTCTGTCATAGAGCTGTCTACTAAAAAAATGGAAATTATGATATGTTTATGATATGATAACATAAGTACAAAGTTGGCAAGGCAACACCCCCCCACATGTGATATCATCTTAAAGCTACAGTTGTCCTCTCTAAGGAACATCAGGACTCAATAGAGTGACATCTGTAGTATGGGAGGACTTAGCAAAAACATAATGTGCACTACAGTGCACAAAAATGAATTGCCGGGTCTCTGGAGGCTAGACCCATAAGCATCCTACCTGTTTTAAGTAAAATCATGGAGAAATGTGTGTATGCACAAATTCAAGTTTATTTTCAAACAAATAAGCCAGCAACAGAATCTCAACATGCATATAAGAGCTGGCCACTCTACTTCTACTGCTCTAATACAAATGATGGATGATTGGTTTAAAGCTATAGATAATTCTATGCTGGTTGGAGCTGTGTTGTTAGATTTCAGTGCTGCTTTTGATGTGATTGACCACTCTCTCTTGATCGAGAAACTTAAATGTTATGGTTTTAATCCTTCTGCTTTAATGTGGATACAGAGTTATCTGTCCTCAAGATCACAGCAGGTGTATCTGAATGGCAGCTTGTCGAGTAGCAGAAGTCTAGAGTGTGGTGTTCCACAGGGCAGTTGCCTGGGACCTCTACTTTTTTCAATATTCACCAATGATCTGCCTTGGGCTACCGGGCATGCCAAAATAGTTCTTTATGCTGATGATTCCACCTTATATCATGTTGCACCATCATGTAATGTACTTAATGAAGTGTTGAGTAAAGAACTGGAAGCTGTGCATGACTGGACAGTATGTAATAGACTTGCCCTTAACATCTCAAAGACAAAAAGCATTGTATTGGGAACCATCTCATCTCATCTCATCTTCAGCCGCTTATTCCTAGTTAGGGTCGTGGGGGGGCTGGAGCCTATCCCAGCATGCATTGGGGTGAGAGGCAGGAATACACCCTGGACAGGTCGCCAATCCATCGCAGGGCACTACATACACCATTCACTCACACACTCATACCTACAAGCAATTTAGACTCTCCAATTAGCCTAACGTGCATGTCTTTGGACTGTGGGAAGAAACCGGAGTACCCGGAGGAAACCCACGTGGACACGGGGAGAACATGCAAACTCCACACAGAAAGGCCCCCGGCCTGGATTCGAACCCGAGACCTTCTTGCTGTGAGGCGACAGTGCTATCCACTGCACCACCTATTTGCCTATTGGGAACCAGGCAAAGGTTATCTTGTAACCCAAAGCTGGATTTTAGGCTATGTAATTCAACAGTTCAACAGGTCAGAAGTGCTAAGCTTCTTGGAGTGACGCTGGACTGCACTCCATCTTGGTCTAATCATATCAGTGATATTGTTTCAAGGATGGGAAGGGCTGTTGGTATTTCCAGGAAATGTGCTTCTTTTGTTGATGGACCTCTTCTCTGTCAGATTGTTCAAAGTTTCGTCTTGTGTCATCTTGACTATTGTTCTACGGTCTGGTCATCTGCTGCAAGTCGTGAGATCAGGAAGCTCCAGATTGTCCAGAATAGGGCAGCACGGCTGGTTCTGGGTTGTTCACTACGATCCAACGTGAACCGAATGCATGCTTGCCTTTCTTGGCTTACAGTGGTGAACAGGTTGTCAGCCAATACACTAGTATTGTTCAAGTCAGTGACCAGTAGTGAAACTCCTGATTTTTTGATGAAACAAATTGTTTACAGTAACACTATGCATGATCATAACACTAGGGGGTCTAGTGAGGGTAAGTTTGTACTCCCTCGTCCGAGGAAAAATGCTTTACTGAAATCTTTTATTTATAGATCAATATCGCTCTGGAATAACCTGCCTCAAAATCTCTCCTGCATTGATAGTAAATTGGTTTTTAAAAGGAAACTTCAATTTTATTTAAATTAAAACACACACACAGACAGAAAACATTGATGTGCAAGTGCAATGAATCTCTCCAAACCCACAATTTCCCCAATTCCACCACCAGCGCACCTGATTCTGCGTCAGCACTTCCACCGCGCAGCCGTCCGGACATGTTCGGTCAATCAACGGATACCGACACAAAACACAATATCAAAACCCAAAGACACCGACCGAGGAGCCACAGAGCGGGCGTGTAAGGACCCCAACCCCATCATCGACGGCAGGAAGGCCAACGTCAACCTGGCTTACCTGGGAGCCAAGCCCCGCAGCTTGCAGACAGTGTCGTGTCAGCTGCTGTCGAAGGGCGAAAGGGAGTCCCTGCCGGAGCGGAGCAAAGAGATCCGGGAGCGGCTGCGGGGGAAAGGCCTGCCGGCAGATACCCCGGGTCCCAAGATGCACCTGGATGAGTTTTACCCGCGATGCACCTGGCTCTGCCTGCTCGGCTTGCTGACGCTGCGGTTACCTGTGGCTGGCGTGCCCCTCAACGCTGCGGATAGGCAAAATGCACCTGCGTTTTGTCTGTGGAATACTCCACGCTCTGCTACCTCCACAGAGCCGGCCAGAGACCCTGTTACAACGACTCAGCTGCCCGTGAAGGGCGTCTCATCCTGGCCGTGTTTCTCTCCGGGGGATTTGCCGCGAGGACTGCGCTGCCTGTGGTCACGGGGAAATGAAAAGCTGTCTCCGTATGCGGCGTTCACCTGCGGTACCAGCTCGACTGCTGGCCCAGCAAGGAGAAACTGGTTTGTCTTCCTTTTACTTCTACTATCGGGAAATATTCAACCTAATCCAGGCCCTGGGTTGACGCAACTTCAAACCCCGGAAGAGTTTAAAACTAGTAACGGTTTACGCCTTTTCCATCTTAATGTACGGAGTCTGGTAAATAAAATGGATTTAATTAGAATATGGGCCGACTTGACTGACTCAGACATCATGGTTTTTTCTGAAACATGGTTAAAAAAGTCAATCACAAATGACATGATAAATATCGAGGGATACAATGTTTTTAGATCAGACCGTGCCAAAAAAGGAGGAGGGGTTGCAGTTTATGCCAAATCTAAATTTAACTGCACCTGCATCGAGTCTATCAGCAAACCAAACTGCTTCGAACTCTCGGCCATTAAATTACCACTCCCAAATGGCTCTGATATTATTGTGGTTGGATGTTACCGCCTGCCTTCAGCATTAAAAGAAACGACCACTTTACTCTCCGATCTTCTTCATAACTGGATTAATTCAGAGTTGGTTTTACTTGGAGACCTAAACTGGGACTGGTTATCATCATCTTCAGATTCATTAAAGGTCATTAGTGACTCTCTTTGTTTGGTACAGTTAATAAACTCGCCAACTCGGATAAATCAAAAAGATCTGGTTAAATCGACACTAATTGATCTTATTTTAACAAACGTACCCCATAGATTCTCTGCGGTTGGAACCTTTTGTAACGATGTCAGTGATCACTGTGCAGTTGTATGTGTGAGAAACTGTAAGGTTCCTAAGAGTAAACCTTGTTTCATTTATAAAAGACAATTTAAATATTTTAATGAACAAGCCTTTTTGCACGATCTCTATAACAGTGATCTGAGTTTTGTCTTACAAATGGCTGATGTTGACCTAGCTTGGAAATATTTTAAATCCACTTTCCTGGCTATATGCGATAAACACGCCCCTTTCAGAAGATTTAGAATAAGTGGTAAAGACAACCCTTGGTTTAATGTATCTATTTCTTCTCTCATTAGACAAAGAGATGCTGCCTGGGCCAAAGCAAAGCAAATTAACAACCCTTTAGATTGGACCCTTTACAGAACTTTAAGAAATAAATGCACTAAATTAATAAAAACTCTAAATGTGATTACTATCTTAATATGATAAATGAAAATATAAATAACCCTGCCAAGTTCTGGAAGCTAGTTAAATCCTCCTCAGGTGTTATTATGCCAAACAGCTTGCCTGATCTTTTAAAAAGTGAATCAAAATGAAATCAAGGGTAAAACCAATATTGCAGACACTTTTAATAGTCATTTTATTTCTGCTGGTTCAATTTTCAATTTCAGTAATGCAGGAGTACAAACTACAAAAGGAATCCCTGAGCCTGTCCCATGTTGCCCTGCTCAACTGTTTACTTTTACTCCTATTTTAACCTCACAAGTTCACAAAGCTCTTTTAAGCTTGGATTGTAAAAAATCTCCAGGCCCAGACAAGATAGATCCTTGCTTTCTAAAAACTGCTGCAAATATTATTGCAGAGCCTATTGCCTCTATTTTTAATTTAAGTTTATGTTCAAATATCATACCGAGTACCTGGAAATCAGCCATGGTTCTCCCTTTATTAAAGGGTGGAGACTCGTCTGATCTAAATAATTACCGTCCCATTTCCAGACTGTCTGTTCTGGCCAAAGTATTTGAATCCCTTGTAAATGACCAATTAAAGCAGTTTCTATCTGAAAATAATATCCTCAGTGAATCACAATCAGGCTTTAGATCAGGCCATAGTACTATAACAGCGACTATGCTAGTTACTAATGATATCATCAATTCTCTAGATAGTAAACAGCACTGTGCGGCTCTATTTGTTGATTTGTCTAAGGCCTTTGACTCTGTAGATCATGAACTGCTATTACAGAGATTGAGATTTATAGGCCTTGGTGAAATGGCTCTAAATTGGTTTAAGAACTATCTATCTGAAAGAACGCAGTGTGTCTCGGTAGAAAACTATACCTCAGCCTCACTTACAGTAAACAAAGGTGTTCCCCAAGGATCTATTCTAGCCCCTATTTTATTTTCCATTTTTATTAATGACCTGGGCCTTGGAATAAATCCAGCCAAAATACATTTGTACGCCGATGATACAATCATCTACACAATGGTGCCCTCTTTGAATCAAGCCATAGAGCTCCTGCAGGCTGCTTTCCAATCATTGCAGCTTTCACTGTTCAAATTAAAACTGGTTTTAAATTCTAAAAAGACCAAATATATGACCTTCACTCGCTCTCGTTCCAAAACAGCCGATTCCACCATCTTGACATTAGAAGGTATATGTATAGAAAGAGTCACCTCTTACAAATATCTAGGCATATGGCTTGATGAAAAGTTGGCTTTTAATGTGCATGTTGACAATCTGTTGAAAAAGCTTAGACCTAAACTAGGCTTTTTCTTTCGTCTAAAAAAATGTTTTCCGTTTGAAGCCAGAAAGAAAATTGTGCAATGCTCATTTCTAACTGTTTTAGATTATGGTGATGTGATTTACATGCATGCAACGTCATCTTTACTCAAAAAACTTGATTCTGCATATCATGCTGCATTACGTTTTGTAACCAGTGCAGGCTCACGCACTCACCATTGTATTTTATATGAATCTTTAGGCTGGTCCTCTCTATACCAGAGGAGAAAAATTCACATGTTATTATTTATTTTTAAGACATTGTTAGGAAAACTACCTACTTATATCTCCAGCCTTTTATCCTATCATACCAGCAACTATAGCACCAGATCTTCTAACCGGCTTCCTCTAAACGTCCCCAGGGTGTACTCAGAGCTTGGTAAAACCGCCTTCTCCTTCCATGCACCTTGGGCATGGAATGAGCTGCAAAATACCCTTAACTTAGAAGCACTCACTTCCTTGTATTCCTTTAAAGGTCTTCTACAAACTGCTCTGAAGGAAAAATGTTGCTGTTTTATGTAACCTTGACTTGAGATGGACCGTGTTACGGATAACGACTCGCTGAGCAATTTTACCATCGCTGGTATCGTCTGTATTGCCTTTTCCCTTGTGCAACTTTTATGTATTGTATGTGTTCATGTGAAATTGTTTATGTGAAACTTTTTATTTTTTTCTATTTTTATGTGTTAACTGCTGCTGCCGGCTTGACCAGGACTCCCTGGAAGAAGAGATCTTGTATCTCAATGGGACCTTCCTGTATAAATAAAGGATAAATAAAAAAAATAAAAATGATCTGAGACTGTAATCTGCTTTGCTGGTTGTGTATTGTTTTGCTTTGTATGTCTTCTCTGTGCTAGTTAGTTGTTGGTTTTATTTGTAACTGGTTAAATTATTTTTATATAGTGGCCTCCCGCGTGGTCCAGTGGTTACAACGTCCGACGCTGGCCACGGAGACCGGGGTTCAATTCCCCGTCTCGCCAAGTGTCGGCTCGGGCCGGGAGTGCCACCAGGGGGCGGCGATTGGCTGTCCGCCCCAGGGAGAGGGGAGGGGAGCCGACGTGACGTTCGCTGCGTAGAGTGGCCCTGTAGTACCGGGTTACGGTCGACGGCCTGCGGGTGCCGTCTCGTAAGAGGCGTCACTTCGCTTCGTCACTACCGGTCACAGGACTACGGCAGCGAACTCACATTACTAGGGGGGGATTGACGTTAAAATAGCGGGTCTAATTGGCTACCAAATTGGGAAAAAATGGGATAAAATCAGAAACAATAAAAATAAAAATTATTTTTATATTTCTGATTAATGTGTTATTCTTTTCATGTTGGTTGATGCATTAATTATTGTGTGATGATTTTTGGCTGTTTTCTCTTTTTTATTTATAATTGTTGGTTTTACTTGTGATTGTATGTGTTATGCATGTGGACCCCAGGAAGGCAACCAGCTAATGGGGATCCTTAATAAAATAAAATAAAATAAATAAATGCCCTAATCTAAAGAGTATCTAGTACTGCATCTAGCCTGGACTTGAATAGCCCAAGTGTTTCTGCCTCTATTGCCCGACCTGGCAAGCTGTTCCAGGCATTGACAACTCTCTGTGTACAGAAAAACTTCCTAATATTTGTGCGGAATTTGCCTTTAACTAATTTCCACCTGTGGCTTCTTGTTCTGCTGAACCCACTTATCTTAAAAAATCTTTAGTAATTCACTTTGTTAATCCCTTTTAGGAATTTAAAAACCTCAATCAAATCCCCCCTAAGTCTCCGTTTGCTAAGCTTAAATAGATTGAGTGCCTTAAGTCTCTCCACATAGCTTTTACCTTTCATACCAGGTATCAGTTTAATTGCCCTTCTTTGAACTTTTTCAAGAGCTTCTATATCTTTCTTGTAGTGCGGTGCCCAGAACTGCACACAGTATTCTAAGTGAGGTCTGACAAAGGCAGATAACATTAATATACAGTGCCTATAGAAAGTCATCATACCCTTTTGAAATAGTCACTTTTTTTGTCTTACAGCCTGAAATGAAAGTACATAAAATCCATCTTTTTCCAGCTTTATTTACACATTTTGCCTTACAACATTCAAGTAAAAAAAAAGGACATCATTTCTGATAATTAATTAAAAAAAGGAAAACTAGAATAACAGGGTTGGAAAAACGATCAGTCCCCTGATTTAATACTTTGTAGAGGCACCTTTTGCTTTAATTACAGCCATCAGTCTGTTTGGATATGTCTCTACCAGCTTTGCGCACCTAGATTGGGCAATATTTGCCCATTCTTCCTTGCAGAACTGTTCCAGTTCAGTCAAATGCCATGGTGAGCAGCGATGGACTGCACTCTTCAAGTCCATCCACAGATGTTCTATCAGAGACTCAGTGTGACACTTTTTCAGAAGAGGCTTCTTTCTTGCCACCCTGCCATACAGGCCAGCTGTGTGTAAAGCTTGTGAGATTGTTGTCACATGCACAGATCGCCCAATCTTTGCCATTAAGACTTGTAACTCCTTCAAGGTTGCCATTGGCCTCTTGGTAGCTTCCCTGATCAATCTTTTCCTGGCTCGGTCATCCAGTTTGGAGGGACGGCCCGATCTTGGCAAGGTGTGGGTGGTGCCATATGCCTTCCACTTCTTAATAATACGGTACTCAGAGGGATAGTTAAAGCCTTTGAAATCTCCTTCACCTAACTTGTGCCTATCCACAACTTTATCCCGGAGTCCTTTTGAAAGCACCTTTCCAGCCATGGTGAATTATTTGCATTACCATGCACTACTAGGAGTGGAATCCTCAAGAAACAGCTGATTTTATTGTGAAATAATCAAAACCACTGCAATTGATGTCAGGTGGAGGCCAATTAGCTTGGTGTGTGATCTGGAAGGTGATTGGTTGTACCTGAGCAAGTTAAAAATGGTTATTCTAAGGGGACTGATCACTTTTCCAACCCTGTTATTCTAGTTTTTCTTTTTTATTATTAATTATCAGAAATTGTGCCATTTTTTTTCTCACTTGAATGTTGTAAGGCAAAATGTGTAAATAAAGCTGTAAAAAGATGGATTTTATGTACTTTCATTTCAGGCTGTAAGACAAAAAGAAGTGACTATTTCAAAAGGGTATGATGACCCTTTCTATAGGCACTGTAACCTCCTTTGATTTATACTCAATACTTTTTGTTATGTATCCCAGCATCCTGTTGGCTTTTTTCCACTGCTGTAAATGTAACTATTTTGCTATTAACGTCCATATCAAGACAATTTATGTAAATAAGTCCCTGTGGGACAGCACTGCCCACAGCACTGAGGTCAGATAAGTCTTCCTTTGTTTTCGCCCTTGAATGAGCCCACTGAAACTTTTCCTCAATTCCCACTGAATTCAAGCAATAGCCTCTCATGTGGTACCTTGTCAAATGCTTTCTGAATTTCCAAATATATAATATCATAAGCCTGGTTCAGGTCAACACACTTTGTAGCCTCTTCAAAAAGTCAGGAGGTTTGTTAGGCATGACCTTTTGAGAAAACCATGTTGGCTCTCCTTAAAATTATTATTTTCAAGAATGATTCCAACTTATTTGACAAACATTCCAGCATTTTAGTATCATCTGCAAATGTAACTATTTTGCTACTAACGTCCATATATTGGAATTATACTACCCTGCTTCCAGTCATCTGGTATTTCTCCAGTGATTATTGATTGCATAAAAAATCTGTCAATGGTTTATATATCATTTCCCCAAGTTCTTTGAGTACTCTGGGATATATGCCATCAGGGCCTGCTGCTTTATTTGTCTTAAGTTTTTGTAGTTTTTGTAGTACTTCTACGTCCCTTATCTCAAAGTCCTCCAAAACATTCTGTACCTTAGCTATACATTTAGGCATATTTATAACCTCTTCTCTAGTAAAGCTCTCAACAAAGTAACTGTTTAGTGTGTTAGCAATATCCGTATTATTATAAAACAAAGTTCCTTCCTTATTCTTAATGCACTTAACCTCATCATTAACTTTCCTTTTTCTACTACAATATTGAAAAAACTTCTTAGGATTACTTTTTGCATCTTGGGAAATTTTAATTTCAAACCGCCTTTTAGCTGATCTTTTAGTTTTAGTCCGCATACTGTATTACAATAATCTAACTTGTTCTTCTCCGAGTTATCCTTTTGATATATTCTGTACAGTCGCTTCTTTTGCCTCAAAATCTCCCGTAAAGATTTAGTCAACCACTGCGTAGACTGTGTTTTCATCTTATTTTTCCTTACTTTTGGGATGAATTTACACTGTACATCTACGATAACCCTTTTAAATGTAGTCCATTTTTCATTCACAGTTCTGCAATCTAGAAGTTTTACCCAATCTATATTACTTATATTCGCTCTCATTTTATTAAAGTCAGCTCGTCTGAAATAAAACATTCTAGAGTTAGAGGAGGCTGTCTTAACTTGCCAAAAAATATTAAAAATATTAAAAATAACTGCACTGTGATGCTTATAAATAATAAGTTGCTTCATTGTTCTTGCCTTAAACAATTCATGAATTAAGCAAATTATTTTAATTATCTTATATAATAAGTTAAATCAATTTAATTAGGCACAAAAAACTAAACTTACAGGGCTATCATAATAGCCATCGCCATTAGGTGTGGAGGTCTGGCACATATAGAACTATTACTAGAATTAATCAATATTCTATGAGACACTGGTAATGGATGTAATTTACTATATAAATAAATGAACAGACCAGCCATATCAATATTCAACTGTTGTCTCAGAAGAATATAATGCATCAGTATGTCAGAAAGGCACCAGTGCCCGGTTGGACCTTGTTATGTTGCAGGTAATGAAGGAAAATGTGTATGGTTCAAGTGAGGCTTCATGCTCCTTTGTGTCGCACCTCAAACAAAAGGACACTGAGTGGGACGTGATTTGGTTTCATGCAATGTGTTATGACGAACAGGAACGAACCCAAACGCAGACACGGAAGGTTAGGATGGAGAGTGAAAATTTTATTATAATAATGATACAAGTGATGACAGAGGTAGTAGAGACGATGGGCTGGATTCTGGAGGGGATGCACAGGAGGACAGACAGGAGGGAACCGGGGAGGCAGCTAAGCGTGCAGGCAGGCGGGGCTGGCAGGACGAACAGAGCTGGCGGACGGAGGAGTAATGGACCTGAACACGAGGGGAAAACGACAAGAACACGGGTAAACATACAAAACACGCAACACGGAGAGAACGGTAAACACAGCGTAGGAAAACAAGTAACAGGAGTCAGCTTCTACCAGGTAGAGGAAACAACGATCTGACGAAGAGTGACTGGAAAACCGGGGTAGATATACTGCAGGGCTGATGGAAATGATGGGAAGCAGGTGTGCCGGAATGGATGACGGAATTGGCAACAGGTGAACATGATGGGGAGTAATGAGGAATGATAATAGAATAATTGAAAATAATAAAACAATTAACACAAAAATCACAAGGGAGGAACAAGACAACGGAAAAAACGAGACAGGAACATCGGGAATATGACAGTACCCCCCCCTCAACGGATGCCTCTGGGCATCTGAACAGGGTGGTTAGGGTGAGACAGATGGAAGTCCCGAATGAGGGAAGGGTCCAGAATAAGGGCGCGGGACACCCAACTGCGTTCTTCCGGACCATAACCCTCCCAGTCGACCAGATACTGGAATCCACGACCTCGACGGCGTGCATCCAGCAAACGCCGGACGGTGTAGGCCGGGTGGTCATCGATGATCCGGGGGGGTGGAGGGGCGACGGCAGGAGGGCAGAGTGGGCTATTGGAGACCGGTTTAATGAGAGAGACATGGAAGGAGGGGTGGATCCTCATGGAGGCTGGAAGTCGAAGCTTGACCACAGAGGGATTAATAACAGAGTCAATGGGGAAGGGGCCAATGTAGCGGGGTGTGAACTTGCGGGAAGTAGTGTGAAGGGGAAGATCCTTGGTGGAGAGCCAAACCTCCTGACCCGGTTGGTAGTTGGGCGCCGGGGTGCGATGGCGGTCAGCGAAGCGCCGGTTCCGATCAGTGGAACTAAGCAGGGTAGTGCAGGTGAGCTCCCAGGTCCTGCGACAGCGATCCAAGTGGGCCTGGACCGAGGAACTGCCAGTTCCTCCTCCTGGACAGGGAAGAGAGGGGTTGGTAACCAAGGGAAGCCTCGAAAGGGGACAGACCTGTGGACGCGCTGGTCAATGAGTTGTGAGCGTACTCAATCCAGGAAGTTGAGTGCTCCAGGCCGAGGGATCTTCTGACGTGATAACACGGAGAGATGCTCCCAGGTCTTGATTGGCGCGCTCTGTCTGGCCGTTAGTCTGGGGGTGAAAACCAGAGGACAGGCTTACCGAGGCACCAAGAGCGGCACAGAAGGTCTTCCAGACGTGGGAGGTGAACTGGGGTCCGCGGTCGGAGACGATGTCCAGGGGAATGCCGTGCAGGCGGAAGACGTGGAGGCAGAGAAGGTCCGCTGTTTCAGAGGCAGTGGGGAGTTTGGGAAGGGAAACAAAATGCACAGCTTTAGAGAAGCGGTCGATGATGGTGAGGACCACGGTGTTACCTTTAGATGGGGGAGACCGGTGACAAAATCCAGGGCGATGTGGGACCAAGGGCGACCAGGAACAGGCAGGGGACGGAGCAAGCCAGCAGGAGGTTGGTGAGTAGCCTTGGACCGGGAACACACGGGGCAGGCGAGCACAAAAGAACGGGTGTCGACATCGATGGTGGACCACCAGAAGTGCCGCTTGAGCAGGCTCAGGGTGCGGCTGATGCCAGGATGACAGGCGAACCGGGAGGTGTGGACCCACTGAAGGACCTGAGATCGGACGGGTCTGGGACGAAGAGTCGGTTCGGAGGGCCGGTACCTGGATCTGGATGGGTCTGCTGGGCGTCACGGACAACCGACTCGATCTGCCAGGAGACAGCGGCCACCACACAGGACGGAGGAAGGATGGTCTCAGGAGTAACGGGAAACACCTCGGGGACATGGAGACGGGAAAGGGCATCGGGTTTCACATTTTTTGAACCAGGACGAAAAGTTAGGTTAAAATTGAAACGCCCGAAGAACAGGGCCCAGCGGGCCTGGCGAGAGTTGAGACGTTTGGCCGTTTGGATGTACTCCAGGTTGCGGTGGTCAGTCCAGACGATAAACGGCTGCTCGAACCCTCAAGCCAGTGGCGCCATTCCTCAAGGGCGAGCTTGACCGCCAGGAGTTCACGGTTCCCGACATCATAATTGCGCTCGGCAGGGGACAGGCGACGGGAAAAAAGGCACAAGGGTGGAGTTTCTGGTCCAGGGTAGAGCGTTGGGATAACACCGCTCCCACCCCGGTGTCGGAGGCATCAGCCTCGACCACAAACTGGCGAGATGGATCTGGCAAAATGAGGATGGGTGCGGAGGTGAAGCGCCTCTTTAGCTCCGCAAATGCGTCGTCGGGTAAGGGTAAGGGAGGAGGTGAGACGAGTGAGGGGAGCGGCAACCCGACTGTAATCCCTGATGAAGCGACGGTAAAAATTAGCAAAGCCCAGGAAGCGTTGTAGCAGCTTCACGGAGGTGGGTTTAGGCCAAGTAACCACCGCCTGGATCTTTTCGGGGTCCGTCCTAACCTGACCGCTCTCAATGATGTAACCCAGGAAGGAAACAGAGTGAACATGAAAATCGCATTTCTCCGCTTTCACAAATAATTTATTTTCTAATAGTCTTTGGAGAACCTGGCGGACATGCTGGACATGCTCCTCGAGGCTGTGGGAAAAAATGAGGATATCGTCCAAATAAACAAAAACAGAGCGGTTTAAGAAGTCCCGGAGAACGTCATTGATGAGCGCCTGGAAAACGGCGGGAGCATTAGTAAGCCCAAAGGCCATGACCAGGTATTCAAAGTGGCCGAGGGGGGTGTTGAAAGCCGTCTTCCATTCATCGCCCTCACGAACCCTCACCAAGTGGTAGGCGTTGCGGAGATCCAATTCGAAAAAATGACGGCACCTTGAAGTGGCTCGAATGCTGAGCTGATGAGTGGGAGGGGTATTTGTTCTTGATGGTGATGTTATTGAGGCCACGGTAATTGATGCAGGGATGAAGGGACTTGTCTTTCTTAGCCACAAAGAAAATCCAGCAGCAACAGGGGACGAAGAAGGCCTGATGAGACCCGCGGCGAGAGAATCGCGGATGTAGCGCTCCATGGCCTCCCTCTCTGGACGGGACAGGTTGAAGAGGCGGCTGGAAGGCAGGGGAGCCCCGGGAAGGAGATCAATGGCACAGTCATAAGGTCGGTGAGGAGGCAGGGAAAGGGCGCGTTGCTTGCTGAAAACCTCGACGAGGTCATGATAAGCAGGAGGGATGGAGGAGAGATTGGGAGGTTCAGCGGTGGGCGTAGGAGCCTCAGGTAGAGCAGGAGCAGAAGCAGACAACAAGCAAGATGAGTGACAGGAGGGACTCCAGTTGGTGACTCGACTATTGGTCCAGTCGAATTGGGGGTTGTGTGCCACCAACCAAGGCTGGCCGAGGACCAGGGGAGCGTGGGGTGAGGAGAGGACGTGAAACTGGAGGGTCTCGTGGTGATTGCCGGAAAGGGTGAGGTGAAGGGGTACGGTGCGGTGGGTAACTTGAGCGAGGAGCTTGCCGTTGAGAGCGTTGGCATTCAGAGGAGTAGTGAGGGGTTCCAACGCAATGCCAGCTTGGGTAACGAGGTTGGAATCCAGGAAGTTCTCGTCAGAACCGGAGTCAATTAATGCAGACAAGGGCAGGGACTGCTGATTCCAGGACAACACGGCGTTGAGCTGCATATGAGGTCGCGGAGTATGTGGGGTAGTAGTACGACTCGCCAGGACCCCCAGAATCACTGGCGAGCCCCTCTTTTGGTCGAAGGAGCAGGAAGACAGGAAATGCCCAGACTGACCGCAGTAAATGCAGGATCCCGATTGCAACCTCCGGAGACGCTCAGCAGGTGCGAGACGAGCCCGACCCAGTTGCATGGGAACCTCTTCGGAGACGGCTGCAGTAGAGACAAGGCTGGGAAGAGAGGCAGCAGGGGATTCAGGTCTCGATCTAGGAGGGTAGAGAGGAGAGCCACAGGAAGAGGAGATGGAGGGACGACGGACAGCTCTTTCCCGGTAACGCTCGCGGAGGCGGTTATCAAGTCTGATGACCATGGAAATGAGGTCGTCGAGATTAGCTGGGTCCTCCCTGGCAGCCAACTCATCTTTCAAAGAGTCGCTGAGACCGTGCCGAAAGCCCCTTGGAGCGCCCGGTCGTTCCAACCGGACTCCGCCGCTGTGATGCGGAACTCCACCGAAGTCGGCCACAGAACGGGCACCCTGGTAAATGGTGAACAACCGTTGACTAACGTCCGTACCTCGGACGGGGTGGTCAAGACATTCCTTAATTCGAAACGAAGCGGGAGTAGGAGGTGAAATAAGAAGAGCTGCTCCCCACAAGGCGGACGCCATGCTAGCGCATCCCCTTGAGCAACCCCATTATGTAGGCGATGCGGGACCCATCAGTGGAATACGAGGTAGGCTGCTGCTCGAAAACCAGGGAGCATTGAATGAGGAAGGCGCGGCACATACCCAGGTCTCCGGCATAACGATCAGGAGCAGGCACGTGAGGCTCCTTGTGCAGGAAAACTGGCGGGTCCGGGGTGAAGCGGCGACAGGAGGGGAACTTCATTGGACAGCGTTGTAGAAAACAAGTCTTGTAAAAGATCTTTGTTCTCCTTTACGCTGGTGGAGAGGCAGTGCAGCGCTGTCGTCAGCTCCTGGATGGATTGACCCTGTTGGCCGACAAGAACGCCCTGTAGGGACAGGGCTTGACAGATCTGGTTAGTGTCCGCTGGGTCCATGCTTGGTCAGATCGTTCTGTTATGACGAACAGGAACGAACCCAAACGCAGACACGGAAGGTTAGGATGGAGAGTGAAAATTTAATTATAATAATGATACAAGTGATGACAGAGGTAGTAGAGACGATGGGCTGGATTCTGGAGGGGATGCACAGGAGGACAGACAGGAGGGAACCGGGGAGGCAGCTAAGCGTGCAGGCAGGCGGGGCTGGCAGGACGAACAGAGCTGGCGGATGGAGGAGTAATGGACCTGAACACGAGGGGAAAACGACAAGAACACGGGTAAACATACAAAACACGCAACACGGAGAGAACGGTAAACACAGCGTAGGAAAACAAGTAACAGGAGTCAGCTTCTACCAGGTAGAGGAAACAACGATCTGACGAAGAGTGACTGGAAAACCGGGGTAGATATACTGCAGGGCTGATGGAAATGATGGGAAGCAGGTGTGCCGGAATGGATGACGGAATTGGCAACAGGTGAACATGATGGGGAGTAATGAGGGAATGATAATAGAATAATTGAAAATAATAAAACAATTAACACAACAATCACAAGGGAGGAACAAGACAACGGAAAAAACGAGACAGGAACATCGGGAATATGACACAATGGCAAACAAACTTTGCCAAAACTTGCTGGAGCCACCATGCTGCATGTGGTTTGCTTGAACGGTTGTGAAGGAGAGGTTATGGCTCACCTGGGAGGTCAGTGGGGGGGTTGGGGGCTGGGGCTCCAGTCTCAGACAAGGCAACCGCCTGCGGAACGTCAGATACCCTGTGAAATGCCATCCATCATTGTCATGGGTCTCACCATCCGTGATGGCAGAACCTCGCTTTTATCTTGCCAGGGATGGATGGGACTGCTTTCCTAGACTGCCCCACCCCCCCCCCCCCAACACACACACACACACACACACACACACACACACACACACACACACACATCACATCCTGTGGGGAAGAAGCTCAATGGACACTGACAATCACCAGTCACCAAGGGTATGTGATCTTCAGTGTCCCTTGCCTCTTCTACTTTCATCTTCTACTGCCATATAATGAATAGTCCCTAGATCATGCTTACACACATACATTACAGATTGAAACATGCACTGTAGACTGCAGACCTGTCATCACACACATTACATTTTTTAAAGGATACGAAAAATAATATACTTCTCAATTCTGAAAGTCACAGAGTGAGCATCCATCCTGTCTTGTGTCAACGGTTCAGGCTAGTGTGGTGGTGTAATGGTGTGGGGAATGTTTTCTTGGCACACATTAGGCCCCTTAATACCAGTTGAGCATCATTTAAATGCCATAGCATACCTGAGTCTTGTTGCTGACCATGTGCATCCCTTTATGGCACAGTCTACCCATACCCAAATCAAATCACATTTTTTTGTATAGCGCTTTTCACAATTGAATTGTCACAAAACACTTAACAGAGGAGGAACCCAGGCCTAGCCCCCCCCAAAAGCAAGCCTAAAGGCAACAGTGGCAAGGAAAAACTCCCTTGATAGGGAGGAAACTTGGGAGGAATGAGAATAAAAGGGGGGGAGCCCCCGAGTCAGAGGCCGAGGCAGAGAAGAGAAGAGAACATACAGTCAGAAAAAAAAGCAGTGCTATAGCCAGTAGCATTATGTGAGAGCAGGGGAGGACAAGCATAGGAAATATACAGATGCAGCATATGCTATGGCAGCATACCTATTAGGAGAGGGACAGACAATACACGCAGCCATGAGAGATTTCCAAACCATCCACACACGATCAAGGATAACCAGCCTAACAGTGGTAGTAACACAATTGAGGCGGTGACAGTATGGAAAGTTTCTCACTCCATAAGACTCTAGGGCACGGCCTTCTCCATCTCTCCACCTAGACTATGTTTGGCAGTAGGCGAGGCTGAAAATATATATTTTGAATCTAGACTTAAAGATTGAAACTGTGTCCGAATCCCTAACATGTTTGGTAAATCGTTCCACAACAGAGATGCTCTAAAAGAGAAGGCTCTACCACCAGCTGTGCTTTTCAACATTTTAGGGAGTAATAGATGGGCGGCTTCTTGTGAACAAAGCAGTCATGTCGGCTTATAAGGGGCAATCATTTCGGTCAGATATATAGATGCAAGTCCGTGCACTGCTTTAAAAGTTAGTAACAGTATAATCAGCCCGATATTTAACAGGAAGCCAATATAGTGATGCTAACACAGGAGTAAGGTGCTCACACTTCTTGGATCTAGTCAAAATACATGCCGCTTTATTCTGTACTAGTCGAAGACTCTTAAGAGAGCTACTAGAGGAGCCAGATAATAAGGCATTACAATAGTATAGCCTCGATGCATCAATTCATCCTCTAATGGCAGAATGTGCCTAATTTTAGCTATGTTTCTTAGGTGAAAGAAGGCTACTCTGGAAGTGTTTTTAATATGAGTGTCAAGTGTAAGACCCTGATCAATAATAAAACCAAGGTTCCTGACCATTCGATTTTGATGCAACTATGCAATAACCTGCATTTAACTGCAGATCTAACTTGTTCCTTAATTTGTTGGGGCCCAAAACCATCATCTCTATTTTATCTGAATTCAAAAGCAGGAAATGTATTGTCATCCAATTCTTTATATCAGAGATACAAGCCTCTAATTGAGTGAGTTGAAGTATTTCACCTGGTTTCATTGATATGTACAGCTGTGTATCATCTGCATAGCAATGGAAATTCACACCATGTTTACGAATAAAATTACCGAGTGGTAGCAAGTATAATGACAACAGTAATGATCCCAGCACTGAGCCTTGCGGAATACCATATTGAACCTGAGAGTAGTCAGAGAACTCGTGATCTAATTGCACAAATTGAAACTTGTCTGATAGCCAGGTTTTATAGCCTGTAAAGGAGAATCTGGGGGTCAGTAGTGTCAAAAGCAGCACTTATGTCAAGGAGCACTAGACTGGAAACACAACCAGTATCCGATGCTAACAGTGAGTCATTTACAACTTTAATAAGTGCCGTCTCAGTGCTATGGTTTGGTCTAAAACCTGATTGTAGTGTTTCATACAGATTGTTAGTTCTTAGGAAAGCACTTAGTTGTTGAGCTACAGATTTCTCTAATATTTCTGACAAAATGGGAAGATTTACAAAATTTGTCCAGATCCAAGAGAGTGAAAAACTCAAGGGTCTCTACGCAACCCTGCTCCTGATAGCCCTGTGCCATCTCGGGAGTTGGAGTGCTAGATATTGGAGTCATTTTCATAATTTGTTCTCTGATTGTCTAAATCTTATCAGTAAATTAGTTCATGAAGTCATTCGAATTATAGTTAGAGGGATAAATGCTGTAATCTGAAGACAGATTGTTTTGTCAGTTTAGCTACTGTGTTAAGGAGAAATCTTGGGTTGTTTTTATTCTGGTCAATTAATTTTGAGAAGTACGATGACCTAGCTGTAGTAAGAGTGCGCTTGTATTCTATGAAGCTGTCCTTCCAAGCAGAGCGAAGAACCTCTAAATTGGTAGAGCGCCATCTGCGTTTTAATTTTCTGGAAACTTGTTTAAGGGCAAGGGTATGGTCAGTAAACCAGGGTGCAAGTTTCTTCTGACTGCATTTTTTCCTCTTGAGGGGTGCGCCAGCATCAAGTGTATTCCGTAAAATATGATTTACCGCATCTGTTTGATGATCAATTGACAAAAAGCTGTTTGGATCCTGACTTGATACTAACAACTCGGGAAATATGTTTATACATTTTGAAGCTGTCAATGAATTTATAGAGCGGCTGGAATAGTATCTAGATTCCTATTTAATAGGAATATTTACCTGAATTTCAAAGGTAATCAAAAAGTGATCTGATAGTGCAGGATTATGGGGAGACACAATGATGTTCTCGACATCGATACCATAGGATAACACTAAATCTAAGGTATAGTTGTGGCAGTGGGTTGGTTCAGACACATTTCGAATAAAACCAACAGAGTCAATAATATCTGCAAAAGCTAATCATAAAGGGACACTGTCATGATCAACATGTTTGTTGAAATCTCCAACGATCACAACTTTATCTGCCATAGTTGCCAAGCTTGATAAAAACTCTGCAAACTCAGAAAGAAAAACAGTATATGGTCCAGGTGGTCTATAAATAGTTACTAAAAGGAAGGATTGCACTGGGGTAACTTTATCTTTTGACCGTCCAGAAAGCATAACAAGTGATTCAAAAGAGGAGAACTTATCCACACATTTAGGTGTGAAACTAAATTTTGATGCAAAAATCACAGCAACACCACCCCCTCTACCAGACAGACACGGTGCTTGACAACTAGCATAACCATCAGGAGATGCCTCATTAAGTGCACTGTATTCATCAGGCCTAAGACAGGTTTCAGTGAAACTAACCAGGTCAAAACTATGGTCAATGATTAGTTCATTCCCAAGAACCGCCTTGGGGTTTAACAATCCACATTTAAGACAGGCAACACTTACAGCAGGTTGAGTGGTTTTAATATAAATACGATTATGTACACAAATCCCACGACAGCCAGTGAGCTCAAATAGCTTTTTATTTCTAACACCATTTCCAAAACGAGGGACAGACACAGTCTCAATAGCTAAGCTAGTCACAGGTTTTTGGAAGCTAGCAGACAGTAGTTTAGGACCAGAAGTCTGCTGCCTGGCTAGCGCTCTGAAAGGTCACACATTTTGCGAGATTAGACTATGGGAAAAATTTCTAGATAGTAGAAGAGGACCTCTCCAGCTCAGGTGGAGTCTGTTTCTCTTCAGTAAGCCATGCTTGCCTCAAAAAGTAGGCCAATTGTTTATGAAGCCCAAGTCTACATGAGTCTACTGTAGACTTCGTCACTCCTACGGGCTGGGATACGGCCAGAGATAATTACTTCCCGACTGAGAGTTTTTGCGAGATTACACACCGAAACAAAATTATTTTTAGTGATCTCCGACTGCCTAAGTCGAACATCATTGGCGCCAGCGTAGATAATAATTGTAGAATATATAAGTTTGCCTCCACGTCGGTAGCTCTGGCCCCAGGCAAACATTGAACTATGGTTGCTGGTGACTCTATTCTCACGTTTCGTAAAATGGAATTGCCAATAATCAAAGCTTTCTCAGTAGGTGTATTACTGAGTGGGGAGAAATGATTCACAACGTGAGTTTGGTTTCTGACCTCCTTGGGATGGCGACTATGCCTCCCTCGAACCGTGACAAAAACGACTTGCTGCGAAGGCTCTGCCGGGGGAATAGCACTGATATCTGGGCTATTTAAACTCCCGGTGTGTCCGGTGCTTGCAGAAAAGACTCTATGTAACTCTCTCTCTCCTGAATCTGGCGAAGCGTCCGGACGCAGTCCTGAAGCTCAACTACTTTCTGAGCCAATTCTAAATTAACCCCCTGAGGTCGACGGGAGCGGTGACGCTCCCAGCAGCAATAAAAGTATATTACTATTTCTAACTTCGCGATACTTTATCATACACACGCGACAAAAACATTGACAGAAACCTTAGAATCGCGACTTTCCGATTTGAGCAAATCAAATGGGATTTTTTTAATTAGGTTAATTAGACCAAAAGTAAACCTTGCTTTTTACTCTGTTTTTTACCTTTTAGTAACGTCCCCCTTCTATTGACATGGTAACTAGGTGCTAGTTTCGGGGAGGTGCGTGGGGAGGGCGTGGTGCCATGTGTGAAAACGCTGGCGTAAACAACACAAACTGTCCCGACAATTTGAAGCAAGATTTTATACAGACATACAATTTTATTCAAGATGGAAAGATTTTCTGCGCTGCAGTGTTTGAGAGCATTGATGGAAGTTTACGAGGACAACAACTCGTCATGTCCTGATACTGAAGAGGATTCAGATGAAGAGAGACAGCATTTTAAATTTAGAATTTAAAAATCGTATGTAGCATCTTGTACATTTTACATTTTAAGCATTTAGCAGACGCTCTTATCCAGAGCGACTTACAAGATGTAAGTGTTTACAGATTGTCTGTGTTTACGCTTGCAATCTGCCAGCAACAGTCTATGCTGATATTTATTTTATTTCGCTTGTTTTCAAATACTCGTGAAAATATATGAATTCCGCGTCTTGTGACGCTAAACATATTCTAACATAAACCTCTTCCTGAAGAGCCAAAATGGCTGCTGCCACAAGAAGCACTTGTCGTGAAAGGAGAAATGGTAACTCAAATATTGCTTAGCCATTTAAAATCTAAATTGTGAGTTGTTGTTTTAACTCTAAAGAGGCATGAAATCACCAAAAAAGTTGAATTGGAAGACCCTTTTTTTCCTTGGGTATCAGGAGGATATTGTTAGGCTGACAATTTGAAGCAAGATTTTATACAGACATACAATTTTATTCAAGATGGAAAGATTTTCTGCGCTGCAGTGTTTGAGAGCATTGATGGAAAGCGACGAGGACAAAATATCAAATACTCGTATATATATTGTGGCAGCCCAATGGGCTGCACTAGGAAATGGCTGCCTGGCCTACAACACATGGGAGCCAGGAAACACTACATTTCCCAGCAGGCCACAGTCACACCTGAGACAAGTGAAGACAACGGGACTAACGACCAGCTGAAGGCCATTTCAAGGCCTATTTAAAGGGTTGATTCCCACTACACTGGGAGAGGAGTAGGAACGTGAGTAGAAAGGAGTTGCTGTGTGTTTAAGAGAAGAGAAGAGTAAGAACCTGTGAAGTCGTTGACAAGCCAGGATTTGAAGAGGAGTGTTGGAGTGTGTTTGTTTGTTTGAAATTGGATTGTTTGAGGACCCCCCTGATATTGACTACGGACTGGATTGTGGACTTGGACCTGGATTTTGGATTGGATTGGACTTTGACAACGAGATAAGGATTTGTGGACTTTGTGTTTGTGTTCCCCCCGAAGACCCCACCCTTTGTTTTGTGTTGTCAAGAGTTTAGTTTAATAAATTATCATTTTGTTTATATTACTGCCTCCTCTGTGTTCTTTGAACTTGCCTACGCCCTCTGCAAGGTCCGTGCGTGTCGCCCAACCCCTGGGGACACCAAATATGGTGGAGAATGCGGGCAGAGGGCAGCACAGATAGGCAAGAGGAGGTAGTGCAGCAGGGTTTGTGTTTTGTTTGTGCAACGGACTCCACGATGGAAGAGATGCAGAGACTGAAGAGACGGGCAGCCATGGTGGAGGACCGATGGCGTGTCACCCTCCGTGAGGTCCAACAGCTGAAGCAGAGTGCCCAGATTGAGCTGTGCAAGGCAAAGGTGGAGTTGGAGACCTCAGAGGAGCGCCACCTGCTGGCTGTGGGGCAATTGCTGCAGGAGCACACTGACTCGCTGAGAGCGCTGGGAATCATGGCTGGGGAGCTGGAAAAGGAGAAGGCATCCCTTGTCGATGAAGTGAGGCGGGTAGAGGCCCACAACCTGGCGCTGGAAGAAAAGGTTAAAAACCTAACCAAGATGTTGGAAAAGAAGCAGCGACAGTGTCTGGACATCCAGGAGTCCCAGGATCAGGCCACAGATGAATATGCCAGGGCCTTGGGGGATGCACAGACTGAGCTTGCCCAAAAGGAGGCAGAGCTAAGGAAAACAGCGGAGAACCATGCGTCCGAGGTGGAGCAACTCCGGTGCCAAGTGGAGCAGGAGAGCGAGGGAAGGCGGGAGCTGAAGGCTCAGTTGGAGCAGGGGAAGGCCCTTGTTTTCCCAACAAGAAGAGAAGATTTTTGCGTTGCAAGAACTTCACCAAACCGCCTCTACAGCCCTCCTGACAGAACAGAAGAGAAACGAAGAGCTCCCTCTACTGCGAGGGAAAGTGCAGATGTTGATGGAGAGACTGGACCAAAAAGAAGTCCAACAGCGGGCCACCGAAGATTCATTTCGTGAAGTATTGAAAATACAAACCGAAACGCTGCTTGAAATACAAAATCAACTGGACGAGGTGAGCAAAGAACTGGAATGTGTAAAATGTGTTCCGGTCATGAGAGATTTTGGCACGCAGGTGGAGATCTCGCAGCCAGTGGAGCTGGCAAGAGATGATGATCAGATGTTGGAGTGGGGTCAATGGTCCTCAGTCCCACTCAGCCTGCCGGACCTTCGAGGGGGACTAGAGGAGCAGTATGCAGACGAGGAGCTATGGTGGGACCCAGGGCTGGACTGGGAGAAAAAATCGGCCCTGCCATTTCGCGCTCAGACCGGCCCGGCACCCGGTGCGAGCGCCGCATTTTCTGTCGACCGGGGGGGTGCTGCGCGAAAAGAAGCTGAGACCAGTTCGTTTATATGCGCGAAAAATTTATTGCGCCCCTCGGAACACCCGGTCCGTGGTATAATATATATAAAATGATTCTACCGGCCCTACCGAGGCCCTACCGGCCCAAAACTAGACCGGCCCACCGGGCATTTGCCCGGTAGACTATATAGCCAGTCCAGCCCTGGTGGGACCATAGTTTCGAACAAAGTCTCTTGACTATGGCTGAGGAGGCCTGGTTGAAGGCCCAACCATCTCCTGATGTGGTGAGTCCTTCTGTTCCACGGAAAGTAAAAAGACAGAAGAGAAAAGGGAAACAAAACAGGCTGCCATATAAAGATAAAGAGAAACGTGTTTCGAAGAGAATGTTTTCCCCAGTTACCCCACCTGACCCCCTGGAAGCAAAAGGGGTATGGAAGAAAAGGCTGAAGCATGGACACTGGATTCTGAAACGGCACAAAGTGTACCGGAGGAGCCATGGAGGGCTGGTGAAGACCAGAGCCGGAGCGGTGACCGCTCCGTCTGTGGAGCCCAGAGCTGGTACACCCATATGGCCACTTGGTGGCAGTAAAGGTGAGCAACTTGTGCCATTCACTAACGGCGTGCAGATGTTTTTTCAGATGAATGGAGATGGAATCTGGACATTTGACCCTGGCGGAAAACTGCCTGAGTGGACCGGGAGAAGGGGACCCTCCTGGTGGCCGATGGACATAGGCCGCTCAGCCCTCCCGAGGTCAGAGCTGAGGAGGAGGGTGTGTGGCAGCCCAATGGGCTGCACTAGGAAATGGCTGCCTGGCCTACAACACATGGGAGCCAGGAAACACTACATTTCCCAGCAGGCCACAGTCACACCTGAGACAAGTGAAGGCAACGGGACTAACGACCAGCTGAAGGCCATTTCAAGGCCTATTTAAAGGGTTGATTCCCACTACACTGGGAGAGGAGTAGGAACGTGAGTAGAAAGGAGTTGCTGTGTGTTTAACCCCCTGAGGTCGACGGGAGCGGCGCTGCTCCCAGCAGCAATAAAAGTATATTACTATTTCTAACTTCGCGATATTTTATCATACACACGCGACAAAAACATTGACAGAAACCTTAGAATCGCGACTTTCCGATTTGAGCACTGGCAAATCAAATGGGATTTTTTAAATTAGGTTAATTAGACCAAAAGTAAACCTTGCCTTTTACTCTCTTTTTTACCTGGTAGTAACGTCCCCCTTCTATTGACATGGTAACTAGGTGCGAGTTTCGGGGAGGTGTGTGGGGAGGGGCGCGGGGCCATGTGTGAAAACGCCGGCGTAAACACATAAACTGTCCCGACAATTTGAAGCAAGATTTTATACAGACATACAATTTTATTCAAGATGGAAAGATTTTCTGCGCTGCAGTGTTTGAGAGTATTGATGAAAAGCGACGAAGACAATAACTGACGAAGAGTAAGTAACTATATTTGATTTGCCATGTTATCAAATACTCGTATATATATTCAATATATGAATTCCGCGTCTTGTGACTACATATTCCGCGTGTTGCAACGTAACAAATTGCAATATGCACACAAGATCTATGGAAGAATACTTTTCAAACAGCCTAAAATGTTATTTATTTCGCTTGTTTTCAAATACTCGTGAAAATATATGAATTCCGCGTGTTAGTAACTTAATCTAAATCCCTAACGTTAGTAGATTAGTTGGTTAGTACTATACACATCTACCTAATATATACAAAGTGCAATCTAGAAAGTAAGAAGGAAGAAAACGAGATAATAAGCGAAGGCGGAAAAACCCCGAAAAGTATAAACTCCCGAAGTGCATGACAAGACAAGGAGTGGATCTCGAAATAAACGGAACAAGGACAGACAGGGAGCAGAACGTGACAGAACAGGGAAAATGCAATACTGGATAAAGAATAATGAATAAGGACTGAATGAAAAATAAACAAAGACCAAAAAACAACAGAACAGGAACTCAGAATATAACACTGATGGCCCAGTGAGATGGCCCATCTGACAGATCTTAGAGGTGTGGACAATGAATAATGAATATTCAGGTATTTAGCATTTAGCCCTCCCACAGCCTGAAATAAATGTGACCAGTTCTGATAAAAACAGGTTTTTAGCTATTTAGATCTCAGATGTGCTAAACTGTTTTCACACCCTTACATAACCAAGACCTTGATGAACAAACGCACATTGGCAAAACAATTCGTCACTATAGTTTAGTGTGTGCTTTCACAACTTTTGTGACAGCAGAAAAATGTACTATTTTTAACTTGTGTGTTTGTAGATCTATTTACAAGCTGCATATGATACTGACCAAACTATTGATGGCATACAAATGTAGCTGTGATTGTCCTTCAAATAAAAATATCAAACACTTTGGAGTAAGTGTGTGTTAAATTGATGAAATTGAGATAAATATCAGACCATGCCAAAATCAAAAAACATCTAAAAGCTTAGCACGGACCTCAGAGGGTTAAGAGAAGAGAAGAGTAAGAACCTGTGAAGTCGTTGACTAGCCAGGATTTGAAGAGGAGTGTTGGAGTGTGTTTGTTTGTTTGAAATTGGATTGTTTGAGGACCCCCCTGATATTGACTACGGACTGGATTGCGGACTTGGACCTGGATTTTGGATTGGATTGGACTTTGACAACGAGATAAGGATTTGTGGACTTTGTGTTTGTGTTCCCCCCGAAGACCCCACCCTTTGTTTTGTGTTGTCAAGAGTTTAGTTTAATAAATTATCATTTTGTTTATATTACTGCCTCCTCTGTGTTCTTTGAACTTGCCTACGCCCTCTGCAAGGTCCGTGCGTGTCGCCCAACCCCTGGGGACACCACAATATATTCAATATATGAATTCCGCGTCTTGTGACTACATATTCCGCGTGTTGCAACGTAACAAATTGAGAGCCGAAATGGCTGTTGCCACAAGAAGCGCTTGTCGTGAAAGGAGAAATGGTAACTCAAATATTGCTTAGCCATTTAAAATCTAAATTGTGAGTTGTTGTTTTAACTCTAAAGAGGCATGAAATCACAAAAAAAGTTTAATTGGAAGACCCTTTTTTTCCTTGGGTCTCAGGAGGATATTATGTGCATTATTGTTAGGCTGTATGACTTGTAATATGTGGCATTCCCCTGTATATCCTACTGTAGTTTGTGTTCTGTTTTAAATAAATCTTCCAAAATGAAAAAAGCATTTTTTTTCCTGTCTTCTGCATGGCTCACTGATTTGCTTACTCTGATGGCCTTTGAGAGAGAGATGGTCCATCTGACAGATCTTAGAGGTGTGGACAATGAATAATGAATATTCAGGTATTTAGCATTTAGCCCTCCCACAGCCTGAAATAAATGTGACCAGTTCTGGTAAAAACAGGTTTTTAGCTATTTAGATCTCAGATGTGCTAAACTGTTTTCACACCCTTACATAACCAAGACCTTGATGAACAAACGCACATTGGCAAAACAATTCGTCACTATAGTTTAGTGTGTGCTTTCACAACTTTTGTGACAGCAGAAAAATGTACTATTTTTAACTTGTGTGTTTGTAGATCTATTTACAAGCTGCATATGATACTGACCAAACTATTGATGGCATACAAATGTAGCTGTGATTGTCCTTCAAATAAAAATATCAAACACTTTGGAGTAAGTGTGTGTTAAATTGATGAAATTGAGATAAATATCAGACCATGCCAAAATCAAAAAACATCTAAAAGCTTAGCACGGACCTCAGAGGGTTAAGAGAAGAGAAGAGTAAGAACCTGTGAAGTCGTTGACTAGCCAGGATTTGAAGAGGAGTGTTGGAGTGTGTTTGTTTGTTTGAAATTGGATTGTTTGAGGACCCCCCTGATATTGACTACGGACTGGATTGCGGACTTGGACCTGGATTTTGGATTGGATTGGACTTTGACAACGAGATAAGGATTTGTGGACTTTGTGTTTGTGTTCCCCCCGAAGACCCCACCCTTTGTTTTGTGTTGTCAAGAGTTTAGTTTAATAAATTATCATTTTGTTTATATTACTGCCTCCTCTGTGTTCTTTGAACTTGCCTACGCCCTCTGCAAGGTCCGTGCGTGTCGCCCAACCCCTGGGGACACCACAATATATTCAATATATGAATTCCGCGTCTTGTGACTACATATTCCGCGTGTTGCAACGTAACAAATTGAGAGCCGAAATGGCTGTTGCCACAAGAAGCGCTTGTCGTGAAAGGAGAAATGGTAACTCAAATATTGCTTAGCCATTTAAAATCTAAATTGTGAGTTGTTGTTTTAACTCTAAAGAGGCATGAAATCACAAAAAAAGTTTAATTGGAAGACCCTTTTTTTCCTTGGGTCTCAGGAGGATATTATGTGCATTATTGTTAGGCTGTATGACTTGTAATATGTGGCATTCCCTGTATATCCTACTGTAGTTTGTGTTCTGTTTTAAATAAATCTTCCAAAATGAAAAAAGCATTTTTTTTCCTGTCTTCTGCATGGCTCACTGATTTGCTTACTCTGATGGCCTTTGAGAGAGAGATGGTCCATCTGACAGATCTTAGAGGTGTGGACAATGAATAATGAATATTCAGGTATTTAGCATTTAGCCCTCCCACAGCCTGAAATAAATGTGACCAGTTCTGGTAAAAACAGGTTTTTAGCTATTTAGATCTCAGATGTGCTAAACTATTTTCACACCCTTACATAACCAAGACCTTGATGAACAAACGCACATTGGCAAAACAATTCGTCACTATAGTTTAGTGTGTGCTTTCACAACTTTTGTGACAGCAGAAAAATTTACTATTTTTAACTTGTGTGTTTGTAGATCTATTTACAAGCTGCATATGATACTGACCAAACTATTGATGGCATACAAATGTAGCTGTGATTGTCCTTCAAATAAAAATATCAAACACTTTGGAGTAAGTGTGTGTTAAGTTGATGAAATTGAGATAAATATCAGACCATGCCAAAATCAAAAACCATCTCAAAGCTTAGCACGGACCTCAGAGGGTTAACCCAAACCCACCCCAACAACTCATCTCCAAGGGAAGAAATCACAAACTCCCTGTTGTAAGAAGAAGCTGGTGCAAAGCTTCATGACTTTTGCACATTTATTTGTTTGATATTTTTTCATAAAATCCTATATCTTTTAATGTGAGGGACTATGACCCTTCAAGTAAAATCGCTACAAGTTTATAATAACTTATATTATCTACACATTGAAGACATTATTCTTGAGAAGATTTTGGTAAGTGAAAAATGCATATCAGCACCATCATTTGAGCAAAGTCATTTACAGAATGTATGACTACCGAGAATGTGATTTTTAGGTATGATGCCTTCAAGGCGATCCACCTAAATGCACATGCAATTTAGTTTTTTCTACTTATTACAGCCTATATGTTTTATCATTAGCGCCAATGGTGAATTAGTTCTGGGAGTGTAAATGTTATTAAAATTTGTAAATAAGATAGAAACAAATTAGCAATTTTGATTTACGTCAATTATAAACTAGGTTGTGAAGGATGGGTAAGAAATAATATCTGGACACTTTAAGCCTCTGAACAAATAAAAACAAATACATACAGTATATATAAAAAACTAAATTCAGATATAAAGCAGAGTGTAGCATGGTTCCCACACATGTATAATTAATCTAGTAGTAATGTGTGAGCAAGTGAGATTTGTATGCATAAAGTGCACAATTGACAGAAAAACAAGTGAGATGAACAGTAAGAATCCATTATCTAGAGATGTTTCAGTTTCACAGGATTGTAGTTCCTCATTAAGCTTTTTCAATGGTACTGTCATATGTATCAGATATCGGTACATACATTTTTACCCCTGAGATATGGACACAGAAGGATGACTATGGAGTCATCACATTTCAAAATAATTTCAGAGAATTAGTGCATGCATTAATCCATATAAACTGTACTGGATTTGTAAATAGATACTTGAGAATATGCTCAGCATTTGGAGGTAGGTGTTCATATATCTAATAGTAATGCAAATGTTGTAGAGCTTGGAGTTACAGTGCCTATAGAAAGTCATCATACCCTTTTGAAATAGTCACTTTTTATTGTCTTACAGCCTGAAATGAAAGTACATAAAATCCATATTTTTCCAGCTTTAAATCTGGAAAATTTCCAGCTATCTATCATTTTTTATCAGAAAAATACATTTTTTTAACTTGAATGTTGTAAGGCAAATTGTGTTAATAAAGCTTTATGTACTTTCACTTCAGGCTGTAAGACAAAAAAAGTGACTATTTCAAAAGGGTATGATGACTTTGGCTGTTGGTAAATGGTATTGTTTTGAGTTAAGATTTGACTTAAACTGTTCTCATAAATAGAAAATGGCTTGCACATTGCAATTTTCATACTCTGCCTGTGCCACTATCCAGAAAATGTACTATTTATGGGTATTATTCACAACTTGTGGAGTGAATATAGTTTTAAATCAACAACATTGCACAGACAATTATGTTGTGATTGTTTAATGGGACTGTTTGATTCTTGTGATCATTTTTTATGAATTCAAGGCACAAACATTTTATTTTTAGCAAAGAGAAGGAGGTAAAGGGATTGTGAAACAGACCCCAGAACATCACAAGCCTATGGGACAGAGGAGATAATAGAATGGCTTTAAGTATGGATTTCAGTCAGGGACAGAATGCTGCTGTTGGACCACAGAGTAGGGGTTCCTAAACACTTTCATCTCAAGGCCGCCTTTAATGACCACCCTGTGGACCCCCGCCTGAATAAACTTTGACACTTTATCCAACAACCACTATAGACTACAATGCAATTCTATTTAACACAATAATGATGAATCTATATAAGACATTAAGTTATTTAGTCAAATATAAATATTTATAATTATCACAGTATTACCAAGGATGTGTAATCCAGACAAGGTTCATTTCATCAGAAAATCAAATGCGTGCATTTACAAAATATGGAAATATAAGAAAAATGGAAAAAGGGAGAGTATTTTCTACATTTTTCTGAAGATCTATTGTGGTGGTCCCTAGGCCCTGATTTATAAACTCCTGCCATAGAGTCTCGTTTTACTGGAATTGCACCAGTAAAACTATAGTACGACTATTATTAAACTATAGCAATAAAATCGATAACATGTCAGCAGTAATGAAATGTAAGGGTTGTAGGTAAGGATAAGCCAACAGTGAAGACAGAAATATCCACAGCAGGGTGGGGGGCCTCTGCCAGGCCACAAATCCAATTTGCAAATGGTAATCAGATAAACAAGGAACGTGGTTACCGTACTTCCTTTTGCCTGGCCAAAGTGGGAAATTCTGGATTACAAGAGAACTCTCAAGCAATTTGTCCCTCTCAAAAAGCCTGGACTACAGTACAAGTATAGCTACATGTTCAGTATTGCTTCCAATTTTTGTTTTGGTGTAGGCTAATGGTGATGGAATGAGGTTTCATGTTTTTAGTTTTTTTCTAAATTCAGCCCTCATCTAAATGGGAAATTCTGTTTAAATCTTGCTGCTGCACTGCACAATGAATCAGTGTTGCAACATAAAATATAATGAAGTCGATAAATTAATTGCACCTTTAAAAAGCCTTGTTTTGATGCAGGTCCTGTAACATTGTGTTAATCAAATGTATTTCTTTTTTGTCAAATGTTTTTTTTAATGTATTTAGTGATTACATGTTTTCATTGGACAGACACTTGTGTTCCAGGTCAGTTTTGTCATTATTGTGTTCTCAGTACTTTGTTAGGAAATTGGCTGAAATTGTATTTTGAACTGGGGTTATACTGACTCCCAGGAATTATGTGAAGCCTGCTAGGAACTCAAAATCTGATTGGACCGGGAAATTTGTCCACAAATGGATCATCCAATAAGACAATGATCCCAAGCATACCTCAAAATCAACAAGAAATGGTTAACTGACCATAAAATTACTGTTTTGCAATGGCCATGTCAGTCTCCAGACTTGAGCCCCATCGAAAATGTGTCGTTTGAATTGAAGAGGGCAGTCCACAAGCACTACAAATAAAAATAAAAATGATTCAGCAGTCTGATCCTTGTGAGGGGAGGGTGCACAAAGTACTGAACACAGGGGTGTGAATAATTGTGACACTTCACTATCTTTTTGGGAGAGAATATTTTTGTCTGAACAATTATAGTATGAACGAATATCATTTTTCAACTTCTTTGAGCATACATTTCTTTGACCAATATAGCTCATTACCTCTATTGTTTATTTTACACAGCCTTCTTTGCTCATCTTTGCTAAGGGTGTGAATAATTTTGGAAGGTACTGTGAATATAATGTTGATGCTCCACTCCTTGTAAGGAGTTGAAATGCATTTTGATGCCATTCATTGTGGCTACATGCGTGTCTGCAAATGACATATATCTAAAAATAGACTCAGAGGAAATAGGAGACAACTCACAGCAATACTGAATACAGGAAGCTAGAAAGTTTTTGAACCAATAGAATATATTTTCTTTATCAAGCACAGCCCATCAAGGGACCACGTGGGGTTCACTAGGTTGTGGTGATGTCCAGGTGTAAATGGAACAGTGACCAGGGCAGTCTTTCCAATTATGCCACTCATCATTTGTAAGCCAGAGGAGCATACAATATAGCTCATTACCTGTATTGTTTATTTTATACAGCCTTTTTTTGCATATCTATATCAAGGGTGTGAATAATTGACTATATATTAGGGTGTGAGTTGACATATATTAGTCACACATGACTGATGACCACTGATTCAGAATTCAGAACTACTGAATGTCACATTCGACAGGACAATGCAGACGAAATGTATGCAGGTCCACCTCTTAGCCTTGGTCAAGTGCAGCCAGGGGGCCTAGCACAAATGCAAATAGCCTCCCCATCAACCTCGCATCTAAGTGTCCCAGCATGGCCAGGCGAGATCATCAAGGTGATGACTGTGGACTCTGGGAGTGTGGCCTTCTTCCCCAGGCCAGCACTCTCCACAAAAATCTGCTGGATGAGCAAGGACTGAGCGTGTGAAAGGGGTATGGGATTTGGGGATCAATGAGAAGCGGGACCAGGAATCCCTTTGAGAATGAGCTATGCATACAGGTCGCAGAGTGACTGCTACGTCCAATCGTCTCCTCCACCAAAAAATAAAAACAGCTCACATTACTAGCACACACAATCCCAGAGCCTTGAAAAGAAGAGCTGGAATCTACACTATGGGTAGTTGTGAGAGTTTATGTCAGGCAGCGCTTGGTGGGTGAAAGGGGGCGGAGAGATTTCGGTACATGGACCTTAGAGGGATAACCCCATGTGGTGCTGGCCTGGTGATGAAAGGGGTGAGAGGGATGATCTTTGTGGGGATAAAGCTGGGCTTTTAGTTTTTCGCCCTCTGTCTCCGAAGCCAACACGGTTTATGGCAGTCCCAGTGTACACTGTTCTTGGCCTGTCAGGCCAGCACCTGGGAAATGTCACATTCATTGGTAACAGCTGGGCTACAGAACCTTTTCATAGCCTGCAAGCGTGTCGCATGGAACTAAACCAGGAAGATTTGCCATCCGGGCAGCACTCAGGAGAGGGGCGAGATTAAATCAGACGTTTGACCCCCATTGCTAATAAAAACACACACACCTGCAACAGGAGATTAAACGGCTGACTGCTATATACACTGTAAATCTAAAGAAGAATGACCGAATTTAATGAAGAAAATCTGAATCCAAAAAATTGCAATTTTTGAAATTGTTCATTGAATTAAGCCATTTTGTATTTGTTATGCAATAGAGAAGAAGGCCTTTGTTCAATTATGGGTTACAGTTAATTCTGGTGAAAACAGCATGTGTTGACCTATTTTGCCATTTTTTCTGGTCTGAATATTTGTCATGACACATGCAACATATCTACCCCACAGCTCCTATTGTCTGGCATTATGATAAGATTATCATAATGACAATTACACGATAATAAGAACTTTGGAGCCACCATCTGTGGCACTTTGCTCTATTTTATTTATATACCGTTAGTTATGATTTGATCAAACACCTTGGAAAAGAAAATGTAGATACCAACCTCTAGTGATGTGCAAATACTACAGCCAGGTGCCAGTGAGTAAAAGCCTTTTTACCCCACAGCTTCCCCCATTCACAGCCTACTGGACAGTATGAAATGAAATAAAACATTCCATGTCAGAGCTTGACAGACAGAGACTTGTCAAGCTGCCAGGAGTCCTCTGTGGATTACTCTTGATCAGAGATGGACAATTCCAGCCCCGGAGAGCTAGAGTTCTTCAGAATTTAGAGTTACCTTTCTATCAGCGCCTGAATTTCTGTGGGACCACAGGATTTCCTGTGTAAATATGAAAGTGTCTTTAAGAAAATAATTAAGAACTGGAAACAATAAGCAGCAGAAACTAATTCTCTTCAGGACCGGAATGGCACATTGTTGACATACATTAATTGATCAACTAACAAGTTGCTAGATAATGTAATAATTCACCAAGGAATATACAGGTGTGTATACACTCAGTGACCACTTTATTAGGTACACCTTTCTAGTACTGGGTATTTGCCCCCAGAACAGCCTGAATTATTTGTGGCATGGATTCAAGAAGGTGCTCAGAGATTCTGGCCCATGTTGACATGATAGCATCACGCAGTTGCTGCATGTTTCATGTTTCGAATCTCCCGTTCCACCACATCCCAAAAGGTGTTCTATTGGACTGAGATCTGGTGAATGTGGAGGCCATTGGAGTACACTGAACTCATTGTCATGTCCATGGAACCAGCTTGAGATGACATGTGCTTTGTGAGATCAGCAGTTTCTGAGATACTCACACTACCCCGTCTGGCACAAACATTAATTCCATTTCAAAGTCACTTAGATCACATTTCTTCCCCATTCTGATGTTTGGTCTGAACAACACCTGAACCTCTTGACCATGTCAGCATACTTTTATGCATTGAGTTGCTGCCACATGATTGGCCAATTAGACAATTGCATTAATGAGCAGGTGTAGAGTTGTACCTAATAAAGTGGCCACTAAGTGTATATCATGTATGCACATGGTTAAAAAAGTTCCATATTAATTCACCCAAAGACACACGCTGCATAAACAAGAATCAACATTAGTTCAGCAGCGGAATGTTTTCATATTTGTACGTGTCAGGAATGTTGTAGGCTTTGGAACCAAATGCAGGTGAGAGAGAGACTCAGGAAGCAGAGATGCGTTTAAGGGAATTTAATAACTTAAACGCAGATGGAACTAAATGGTAATACAGTGTCTGAACTGACACTGAACAAACACTAACAAATACACCAGAACAACAAACGAACAGGAGAAACAAAACAAGCGAAACTGTAAATACAAAATGTATTCAGGGACATGGAATAAACTAAACACTGAGATGCTAGAAACAAACGAGTACAAGATTTTCAGGACGGCGGGAACCCAAACACGCAAGATAGGCTAACGGCAGTGAATGTTCAAGCGCCGTGCAAGGGAAGCTAGCAGGTTTAATACCCATAAGGGCTAGCAGCTGCAAGTCATTGTCTTGATTGGGATTGCACATTCCTGGCATGCCTTTCACTTCTACTGCTAATTGGGGCGTGGAGGAAATGTCCGTTTGCTGGTGGAGTCATTACAGTACGATCAGGAATGCAAATTGAATCAGACGTGGCAGCTCATCTGCAGATCTGTCAAATTATGAAATTAAAGTCCAGACAATTGAACAGAAAGCCTGTTTGGGAGTTTGATAAGGCAATAGGACTTGTTTCCTTAGATCAAGTGATTCCAATAACTTTCAAATTATTTCTGGGTTAGCCAACGAGCTTCTATAACTTCTGCCTTTTTCAGTGAACTTAGCTACAGCAACACCCACACTAACTTGGTTTGTGTGAAAAGTTATTTGTAACTTGAAACCATACCGTAAAGGTAGAACAAGTTTGGAGTACTTAGTGCTAGCTATTTAGCTACTCTAACACTTGTCTGTCATGTAAGTTATTTATCACATTGCTTGCTAACGTGTGGCTAGTAACTTCTTAGTACAAAAAACATCTGGCAAGCTAGATAGCTAGCCAACTAACTTACTAGCCATTGTTAACTAAAAACATTTGCAATGTCACTGGATGTACATCTAAGACCACCAGGGCAGTTGCAGGCAGCTTGCCAAATGTTACTGACCAGACATGTTAGTAAGCTATGTAATACATACATGAAACGTTCACTAACATTATCTAACAAGCTAGCACCACTATTAAGTTGTTCTAGCTCCTCGACTATGGTATGAGTCCCACAAACTCTGATTGCAAACTGGCTTTATGCATCATTAGTTAACTATTCAAGCTAGCTAACATGTTAAGTTAGCTCACTAAGACAACATACTGTACTTAGCACTGCTAACTTACGTCTTACTCTTCATTGCTAGCATTACTTTGAGCTAATCTTGAGTGGAGCTAACAGGCTTTTTGCTATAATTCTGTCTGTGTTCTTGACAACAATGACTGTGACTGGAATAAATGTTTTCAACACAATTTTACAAATATCTCTCTATCTACATATCAAATATCGTCATCTAGTGTGAAAGTAATGAACACTTTCATCTCTTCCTGAACCTAGACAAATAAGGAACTATATTTCTTCAGATTTACATATGCCAAAATATTATCATTATTACATGATAACGATTTGAATTTTTTATACTTTTTTGTGGCAAGTAGCCATGATATAAGCAGAATTAAAGCCGTGCGTTCTCAGGATATACTGTATATGCACTTCTCGGGTGAGAACAGCCCTTAACCTGCACAAATTTGTGATATTCTCCGTTTTCTGAGATGGAATGACAGGCACTCGCGTTGACAGTATAAATAGAAAATGCACCCAAAACCACCTGTTGCAACAACAAAACATTGTACATTGACGAGCTGTGCTCAATGCTGTTCAATTGTGAGCATGTAAACAAGCATACTGATCAGCTGAAAGCTGAACTTCTGGAATGCGCCTATGGGGCGAGCATGATTTTGTGAGGGAATCGAGTCTAATCTGATCTGGCAACATCTGGCCTTATTGTCATTGTGCTCAATGATATGTTATATAATGACAGAATATGATCTTGTTTTTTCCACCCTCATGATTGAACAGTAATATTGTATGTCACATTATTACTACATGTTAAGTACATATACAAACCAAATATTAAAAATGAATCTAAGCTTTCTATTTGGTTTTATCGAATCCTTAGCAACCTGCCCAATGGAGAGTACATTGTTTTAAGTATACCCACATAGTTACAGTACTGTGATGAGGTATAGTGGAGGTGCTTGTGTGAATTTACCATCTTTTTAAGCTTCTGCCAACGATTATCTCTCACTGACAATTTTTTTGTGTGTTTAATATACAGTATATATATAGTGGCATCCCAAGGGGGGCATTTGATCCAGGGGGGCACTTCCTGAGTGGACCTGCAGATGGTGGCTCTCCTGGTGGCAATTGGACATGTGCCGCTCAGCCCTCCCTAGGTCAGAGCTGAGGAGGAGGGTGTGTGGCATCCCAAGGGGCAGTACGAGGAAATGGTTGCCTGCCCCTTTAACTCTTGGGAGCCACGAGGACTACAGTTCCCAGCAGCCTGCAGTCACACACCTGAAGCAATGAGGACTGCTGGCAATTGATGTAAATTGGGGAGCTACATAAAGGACTGTTTTGTGTCACATTGGGTTGGAGTAGGTTGGAGTACGTTGGAAAGTGGTGAGTGAGAGAGAATTTTGGAAATAGTTTCAGATTGTCTACTGGCTTGAATTGGATTGTTTTGAGAAACCTGTTTGTGTATTGATTTTAGATTATATGAGGACCTGGCTTGGATTTATGACCTTGGATTATGGACAAAGACCACAAGAGAAGGCTAATGGACTGAATGTGCTTGACTTCCCCAATTACCCCATCCTGTTTTGTGTTTTGTTCCTTGAGTGTCACCCCCCCCCCCCAAGGGACACTAAAATATGGTGGAGTATGCAGGCAGAGGGTATAAGAACATAAGAATACATAATGACAAGAATGGGCCGTTCGGCCAATCTAGGCTCGTCATGTCCTAATCTAAAGAGTATTTAGTACTGCATCTAGCCTGAACTTGAATAGCCCAAGTGTTTCTGCCTCTACTACCTGACCTGGCAAGCTGTTCCAGGAATTGACAACTCTCTGCGTAAAGAAAAACTTCCTAATATCTGTGGAATTTGCCTTTAACTAATTTCCACCTGTGGCCTCTTGTTCTGCTGACCCCACTTATCTTAAAAAATCTTTAGTAATTCACTTTGTTAATCCCTTTTAGGAATTTAAAAACCTAAGCTAAGCTTTAATCGATTGAGTGCCTTAAGTTTATCATCATCATTTTTACCTTTCATACCAGGTATCAGTTTAGTTGCCCTTCTTTTAACTTTTTCAAGAGCTTCTATATCTTTCTTGTAGTGTGGTGCCCAGAACTGCACATAGAATTCTAAGTGAAGTCTGACAAAGGCATTATATAACATTAATATAACCTTCTTTGATTTATACTCAATACCTTTTTGCAATGTATCCCAGCATCCTGTTGGCTTTTTTCACTGCTTTGATGCAGATAGGCTTTGATCAACTACAATTCCTAAGTCTTTTTCAAATTGAACACCTACTAACTTTTCTCCTCCCATAAAATACTCCTGTCCAATGTTTTTATTTCCCACATGCATAACTTTACATTTAGCAATATTGAATGTGGTCATCTGCCACGTATCTGCCCATTCTTGGATTTTGTTTAAATCATCTTGGATTACTTTAGTCAATTCCAAACTGTTTGCCAAACCCCCGCATTTAGTATCATCTGCAAATTTAACTATTTGGCTACTAACATCCATATCAAGATCATTTATGTAAATAAGGAAGAGCAGAGGTCCCAGCACCGATCCCTGTGGGACACCACTGCCCACAGCACCAAGGTCAGATACGGCCACACCTACTGTTCCTCTTTGTATTCGCCCTTGCAGCCAATTATGAACCCACTCTGAAACTACTCCTGCAATTCCTACTCAATTCATTTTAGCAATGAGCCTCTCATGTGGTACCTTATTAAACGCTTTGTGAAAGTCCAAATATAATATCATAAGCCTGGGTCAGGTCAACACACATTGTAGCCTCTTCAAAATGTCCAGGAGGTTTGTTAGGCATGACTTTCCTTTGAGAAATCCATGTTGGCTCTCCCTTAAAATACTATTATTTTTCAAGAATGATTCCAACTTATCCCTAATAATACATTCCAGCATTTTACATGTGATGCAAGTTAAACTGACAGGCCTATAGTTCCCTGGGTCAGTACAGTCCCCCTTCTTATATATTGGAATTATACTACCCTGCTTCCAGTCATCTGGTATTTCTCCAGTGATTATGGATTGCATAAAAATATCTGTCAATGGTTAATATATAATTTGCCCAAGTTCTTTGAGTACTCTGGGATATATGCCATCAAGGCCTGCTGCCTTATTTGTCTTAGGTTTTTGTAGTTTTTGTAGAACTTCTACGTCCCTTATCTCAAAGTCCTCCAAAACATTCTGTACCTTGTCTATACATTTAGGCATATTTATAACCTCTTCTCTAGTAAAGCTCTCAACAAAGTAACTGTTTAGTGGGTTAGCAATATCCTTATTATTATAAACCAAAGTTCCTTCCTTAATACACTTAACCTCATCATTAACTAAATACATTTTAATTTCAAAATGCCTTTTAGCTGATCTTATTTCCCTTTTAGCCTTAGCCCGCATATTAGAATAATCGAACTTGTTTCCTTTTTATATATTCTGTACAGTCGCTTCTTTTGCCTCAAAATCTTCTGTAAAGATTTAGTTATCCACTGCAGAGGATGTTTTTTCATCCTATTTTTCCTTACTTTTGGGATGAATTCACACTGTATATCTACAATAACCCTTTTAAATATAGTCAATTTTTCATTCACAGTTCGGCAATCTAGAAGTTTTACCCAATCTATATTACTTAAATTCTCTCTCATTTTATTAAAGTCAGCTCATCTGAAATTAAAAATGCTAGAGTTAGAGGAGGCTGTCTTAACTTGCCAAACTTTTTTTTTGCCCGTAGTGGTTCTCCTACCTCCTGTGCTGCAAATTCTATCAGGATTGTTACACAAAACCAGATACAGTATTGATTTCCCTCTCGTAGGCTGAGTAATAGACTATACCAATAAGCGGTCATTGACCATATCTAAAAACTCCTCTTCACATTTACCCTGACCTGTCACTACCTCCCAATTAATAGAGGGGTAATTGAATTTGCCCATTATTATCGTCTCTTCTTCAGCACAGGTTTTTTTTATGTTACCAAAGAGCATACTATTTATGTGACTGTCTGAAGCTGGAGGTCTATAGCATAATCCTATATTAAGGCCCTTCTCATGATCTTCCAGAAATCTAATCCAGATGTCCTCACAAGAAACGAATGAGTTAATACCTGGAATTTCCTGCACATTAAAATTGTCTTTCACATAAAGGGCCACTCACCCTCCTCTTTTATTAGTTCTATCCTTCCTAAACAATTTGTACCCCTCTACATTATATTCATCCCCATCCGCTGCGCCAAGCCATGTTTCAGTAATCCCAACAATGGCATAACCCCCATTCAACATGACAGCCTCCAGTTCCAAAAAATAATATTTTATGCTTCTTGCATTTAAACACATGAACTGCAGAGCCTTACTCACACTTACGTTGTCCTTCCCCTCCACACATAACTGTGCCGAACCACCTCTATTCATATTATGATCCAAAAACCTTTATTAATTATATCCTCAGATTTATTATACTCCGCTCTGGTATCTTCCATCTGGGCAGTCTGTACCTCCCTATCCATAATACTACTACTACTAATTTCCCTCCCTGCCCCCCCAGTCCCTAGTTTAAATATTCCTCCGCTACCCTAAGCATATGCTGGCCCAATGCAGCTGTACCCCTCCGGTTCAAGTGTAGCCCATCCCACTTGTACAGGTCATACCTATTCCAAAAGGACTCCCAGTGCCCCATAAACTTGTACCCCTCTTTGCTGCACCAGGGGCCTCATTTATAAAACATACTTACGCACAGATTTGATCTTAGAACGTGAGTACGCTCAAATCCACGTCAAAGTTCAGATTTATAAAAACGGTCTTTGACGTGGAAAAGTACTTACCTCCACGTCAGGTTTCAACTTGGCATACACACGTTTCCTTGTGGCAATGTTGGAGTACTGCAGGTATTCGGAAATCTAAGAGCGCCAACATGTCGTCTGCTGCCTAATTGTTTCCTCATTATTATTATTATTTATTATTAGTAGTAGTAGTAGTAGTAGATGCTGTTGTAGCTGTATTACCAGATTGAACACATTGCTTAGGCTATACGTAATGGTTTGCACAATAAAGTTATTAATAAATTAAAACAACATAAGCTAGGCTACTTGTGGAAAACAAAACAAAAACAGACAATGGTTTTCCAAAACTACCCCTATTAGCATAATTGACACATCCTTGAACTAAATTTATTTATTATGGTTCCACACGTGTAAAACATTTCGGTCAATCTATAGGCTATAAAATGTCCAATAATGCAGTGGTTTACAAGAGGAAGAATGGTAACATTGGCACTTATCGAAGATATCGTCAACCGCACAATAAGAAGGGAACACGTTTTTAGAGATCGGCCAGACTTCTTTGCGCATGATGACGAATGGCTGATAAGCAGGTATCGTTTGCCGAGAGCTATGCTATTAGAGCTTCGTGCCCAGATGGGCCCGAATTTACAGAGACGCACCAACTGCAACCAGGCCATACCCATTGAGGTGCAATTGTTATCCGTCCTTGGGTTCCTGGCTACAGGAACATTCCAAAGAGAAATTGGTGTCAGGTATATCCCAGCCATCAGTTAGTAGAATTATGCCAGCTGTACTTCGAGGCATCATTGATTTGTCCCCTCAGTACATAAAGTTTCCTTACGCTGCCGAGGAGCTACAGAATGTGAAAGAGGATTTTGTGCGCACAACAGGATTCCCCAACATCATAGGTGCAATAGATTGCACTCACGTTGCTATACGGGCACCACATGCAAATGAGTATGTATATGTTAACAGGAAAAATTACCACTCAATTAATGTGCAACTCATTTGCAATGCCCGTATGGCAATTCTAAACGCCGTTGCAAGATGGCCAGGGTCGACGCACGACTCCTTCATTGTGCGTAATTGCAGTGTGGGGAATCGTCTAGAGGCTGGAGCAGGCGGAGACAGTTGGCTTCTAGGTAAATCACTTTTTTCTTTGTACTTTGCTGCTTTTTTGCTTTTTTTTATGTGCATAAAATAATTATCTCTACACAATCAGGTGACAGAGGTTATCCATGGCTTCTCACCCCCATAGCACACCCACAGACAGCCGAAGAAGCCCACTTTAACACGGCTCATGCCTGCGCACGGTCAGTAGTGGAGCGCACTATCGGGATGTTAAAGGGAAGGTGGCGGTGTCTGGATGCACAGGAGGGAGGCTGCTGTATGAGCCCAACAAGGTGTGCCGAATTATCTTGGCCTGTTGTGTGCTTCACAATATCTCTGTGAGCCATGGGCTTGGGATGCGAGAAGATGAAATGCGCATGGATGTAGAAGATCCTCCTCCACTGCCCGCTGACTGGAATACACATGCCGCTGCGCTCATGAGAAGACGGCAGTTGATTCACATGTTATTACAACAGTTAAGAATGTTATTGCATAAAAGTCAAACTGTAAATTCACTTTTTTCCAAAATATTTTATTCACACACGTTGTTTACAGTCTACAAGAGCTGACAGAGTCTGGTTAATCTGAACCAGAGCCTGTCGCACCTGCCTAAGTTCGGCAACTACTTCACCAACTGACTGAATAAGATCCCTTTGCGACCGTAGGACAGCCTCAGATAGGACCCTCCCCTGACTGGGATAGCCTGAAGTGGATGCTGGTGAGGGCCGGGGAGATTCCTCCTGTGCGGGAGCGTTCACTCTTGCTGCTGCTGCTGCAGTTTGGGAGACGTGTCTACCAGGGGCCGTTCTTCGCTGGATTAGCTCTTCATCTGTATTAATAAAATGCACAATTACAACGACGTTGCAAGTTTCATTATTTATACTAGACCTTACTTGGTTTTAACAACATGCCAGCGTACCTTCTGAAGCTGCCGCAGTGAAATTATCCGTGTCACCTTCCGCAAAGACGCCAACAACAGCACTCTCTCCAATGATAGCACCTATTCTGTCGTCCTCTGGGGTGAGGTTTGTGGTGCGAATTCCACCTCCCGTGGCCTGCACACTGGCCCTATGGCGTGCAATGCGCTGTTTTGACCTCAGTTTTAAATCTGACCACTTTTTCTTTATGTCCTTCAGGGACCTTTGCTGCCCCCCCACCTCGTTCACAGCCTGGGCTACAGACTGCCAGGCCACGTACTTCGTTTTACTGGTAAAGCCACTGGAAAGGCTCCCAAACAGCGTCACTGCACGCAGCTGCACCTCCGCCAACAGGACCTCGATTTCCGCCTTTCTAAAATTATTTTTCTTGCAGCTCGCCATTATCAAGTAGAAGATTTGTGTTTTGATTCGTGTTCCTTTATATGCTAATGATATTAATTAGGGGGCGTTTACAAGGCGGAGATCTAAAACCATTCACCTGGGCACAATTTCAAGATCATTTGCGATTTATAGATTTCACATCTGGGGGACTGGCGTACGCACGTTTTTTTGTGCGTACGTTCAGTTTCTGTGAATCACACTTACGCACATTTCAGAAATTATCTTAGATCAAATATAGGATGGTTTCTACGCAACTTTTTATAAATGAGGCCCCAGGTTTGTAGCCACGTGTTAAATCTCCATATAAAATTCTGTTTGCCTTTGCTAGCACGTGATACTGGCAGAATTCCAGAGAACACCACTGTGGAGGTTCTGCCCCTTAACTTTGATCCTAATTCTATAAATTTGTCCTGCAGAACCTCAAACCTACATGGACCATGACCACTGGATCCACCCCTGCTCTGGCCAGGAGCTTGTCCGCGTGTTCCAGGAGGTCTCAAACCTGAGCACAAGGCAGGCAACATGCCATGCGAGACTTTTCCCGCGAACAGACTATAAAGTCTATACCTCTAATGATAGAATCTAATGATAATGATAGAATCCCCCACTACAATTAACTCCCTTTTCCTGGGTGGCATGGGCGCCAGGGTGCCCTGGGGCTCATCCGTCCTCCCACTCACAGAGGGCTGGGACAGATCCTCTTCCTGCAATGGGCTGGAATCGGTTAGACACCACAAGCTCTGGAGATGCCACCCCTGCATGTGCGCGCCCCTTTCTACGCTGGCGCCCTACCGTCACCCAACTCTCTCTCCCTACCTGCTCTAGAGGCTCCCTCCTACCCAGCTTCGGTGCACAGGCTAGCTCTCTACGGGGCATACTAATTAGTTCCTGTAACTCTACAAATTCTGCAGGGCAGTCGAGACCAGCAAGTTGGGCTTCAAGATCAAGAATCTTTCTCTCAAGATGCTTCGCAAGCTGGCAATGGTAACAGACAAAACCCTCCTGGAAGTCTCCTTCCAGAAACGCAATCATCCTGCAACACTCGCACTGCACTGCCGATGGCCACATTTTCACCCCTAAATATTAGTCTACTGCTCTCCCTGCACTGAGCTTTTAAACTTGGGGTGGATGTCGGATCCAAAATGTTTTCCTAGCTGGAGAAAGATGGAGGAAAACACTTGTCTTCAGAGCAAAGGGAGGTGATAGCCATTTCCTGAGTGTGCCAGAGCAGACCCAAACATAGACAATGAAAGAATGCCCACTGTAACTGAGTGGAGCCCCTTAGTGTATATGCTGCATGGAATATGGTCACCAACCCAGTGAGTGTTCCCTGAAGGAAGAAGTTCGCTGGGAGGTCCAAAATAATAATGGCCACTCCTGCTCTGCTAATAACTCCACGTCAAACAAAACGGTTACGTCACCATTACAGCTATATAAAAGTAACCTGCAAAACATGACAGAGTTTAAGGCCATTGACTACAAAACACTTGAAGAAACAGTGCAACATCTTAAGACATCCGCCTGCTGCCTTGATGCTCTGCCCACGAGCTTTCTAAAAACAGTTTTCAGCTCAGCAACAGATCTACTGCAAATAGTTAACAGTTCTCTCCTATCAGGCATTTTTCCAAAGGCTCTGAAAACCGCAGTCATTAAGCCTCTATTAAAAAGGAGTAACCTAGATGCTTCTGTAATTTCCAATTACAGACCTATATCAAATCTACCCTTCACAAGTAAAATCATTGAAAAAGTTGTCTTCCAACAACTTAGTAAATTCATAACCACAAATGATTACTTTGATGACTTCCAATCTGGGTTTCGCCCCAACCATAGCACGGAGACTGCACTTATTAAGGTTCTAAACGACATTCGGCAAAACACTGACTCTGGCAAAATCTCAATCCTAGTGCTACTGGATCTTAGTGCAGCGTTCGACACTGTCGACCATACAATACTGCTCGACAGACTAGAAAACTGGGTTGGACTTTCTGGCACGGTCCTAAATTGGTTCAGATCTTATCTTCAACAAAGAGACTACTTTGTCTCCATTGGCAACCACACATCCACGCGGAACACCATGACTTGTGGAGTTCCCCAAGGTTCAATCCTTGGGCCTCTCCTATTCAACCTTTACATGCTCCCCTTAGGCCAAATTATTCAAAAACACAAAATCTCTTACCATAATTATGCAGATGACACCCAAATTTACATAGCTCTCTCACCAAGCGCTATGGTCCACTAGATTCACTGACACAGTGCATTGAACATATCAATGATTGGATGTGCCAAAACTTCCTACAACTAAATAAAGACAAAACTGAGGTAATTGTCTTTGGTGCAAAGGTAGAAAGGCTGAAAGTTGGTGTTCACCTCGACTCCCTGTCTCTGAAGGCTAAAAGTCAAGTCAGAAATCTTGGTGTTATTATGGATTCAGACCTTAACTTTAATAGTCACATCAAATCTATAACAAAGTCAGCCTACTACCATCCCAAAAACATAGCTAGAATCAGAGGATTCATGTCCAAACAAGACTTAGAAAAACTCATCCATGCCTTTATCTTCAGCAGGTTAGACTACTGTAATGGTCTTTTTACAGGTCTACCCAAAAAAGATATAAGACAGCTTCAGCTCATTCAGAATGCAGCTGCCAGAGTTCTAACTAGAACAAAAAAAGCTGAACATATCACACCCATTCTCAGATCCCTACACTGGCTTCCAGTGAATCTCAGAATTGATTTCAAAATATTGCTGCAAGTGTTTAAATCACTGAATGGCTTAGGGCCCAAATACATCTCCGACTTGCTTTCACATTATCAACCCTCGAGAAGTCTAAGGTCGTCCGGGACTGGTCTACTAACTGTTCCCAGAGTCAAAACAAAACATGGTGAGGCAGCGTTTAGCTACTACGCCGCACATTGCTGGAACAAACTTCCTGAGAATCTGAGAAACGTGCCAACCTTAACTACTTTTAAATCCAGGCTAAAAACGTTTATGTTCTCTACTGCTTTCTCTTAAATTGATGCAAAATGGTGAACGCAGATTTTTAAGTATAAAACCATATTTGCACTTTGACTTTTATCTTTTCTATGCATATTTTAATTTATTTTTTCTATTTGATTTGTTGTATTTTTTTTAAATGTTCTTTTATGACTTTTTATGCCTTTAAATGTATTTTTGTGCCCTATGTAAAGCACCTTGAATTGCCGTTGTGTATGAAATGTGCTATATAAATAAACTTGCCTTGCCTTGCCTCTGTTGTGCTCCCTAGGGAAAGGGCAAAAAGAACCCAAGTAAGCCACAAATGCAGCATAGAAGTGAGTCTAAAATGGCTGAGAAGTGTGTGGGTTTAGAAGCAGAGTTAACCCCCTTGAAGTCCGTGCTTAGCTCAGAGAAGCTTTGTGATTTTGGTGTGGTCTGATATTTATCTCAATTTCATCAACTTAACACACACTTACTCCAAAGTGTTTGATATTTTTATTTGAAGGACAATCACAGCTACATGTATATGCCATCAATAGTTTGGTCAGTATCATATGCAGCTTGAAAATAGATCTAGAAACACACAAGTTATAAAGAGTAAATTTTTCTGCCGTCACAAAAGTTGTGAAAGCACACACTAAAAAATATGAGTTTGTTCATCAAGGTCAAATGTCAAAATAGTTTACACATCTAGATCTAAATAGCTAAAAACCTGTTTTTAAGAACTGGTCAAATTTATTTCAGGCTTTTTTTTCTGAATATTCATGGAACCTGAGGGTTGTCCACACCTGTAAGATCAGATGGGCCATCGCTCTCTCAAAGGCCATCAGACAAAGACAAAACTATCAGAGTGAGCCATGCAGAAGACAAAAAAAGTTTTTTTTTCATTTGGGAAAATTAAAAACATGGTGAGACAATCTGTTCTTTGACAGTCTTTGGTGCCACTTCTCAAAACAGTTTCTGGTGAACTGTAGACACAAGGGAACATCACAAACCTTGCACTCCCATGGAGTGCACTGTTGTTTCCCCGACATCTTGCAGACTACGCATTTCTTGTGACCAACAGAAGCCAGTTTGCCAACATCCAGAGTCTGTTTGGCAGTGGGCACAGGCACATGATCAAAAGTAGCCCGTTTTCTGGGTTTAAGATATTTATTTATCATTAAACGTCTGTAGGAAAACGAAAGCAAAATCTGTGTCTGCAAAGACACAGAAAGACATAAACAAAACAAAACAAAATAACCAACGATCAGGAACAAAACAAGCAAGTAAAACGGTAAGTCCAAAACGTATCCAAAAACTCAGAATAAACTAAACGCTGGGAATCTAAACAACAATAAGCACACGAACAAACAAGTTCTTGAGAGGCAAGAAACATTCATCACAATAGGTACTATCAAGCTAAGCTAGATAATGTCCAAGCACCGAAACAGAGAATGCCAGCTGGTTAAATATCCTCCCGTTAATTATTCGCAGCAATTAGCAATGATTCTGATTGTTTCCGTATACTGTCACAAGACGCATAATTCATATATTTTCACGAGTATTTGAAAACATGGGAAATAAAATAAATATCAGCATACACAAATATCGCAACCGTAAACACAGACAAGATGCTAGGCTATATAATGTTGGGACATTGTATGTTGTTTACACGGCAATTTCACACATGGCCCCATGCCCTGAAACTAGCACCTAGTTACCATGTCAATAGAAGGGGGACGGTACTTCCAGGTAAAACAGAGAGTGAAAGGCAAGGTTTACTTTTGGTCTAATTAACCTAATTAAAAAAATCTCATGTTACTTGCCAGTGCTCAAATCGTAAAGTCACGATTCTAAGGTTTCTGTCAATGTTTTTGCCGCGTGTGTATGATAAAATCTCGCGACGTTAGAAATAGTAATATACTTTTATTGCTGCTCGGATCGTCTGCGATCCAGTCGACCTCAGGGGGTTAAGAGAGGCACGATCAGTAATAAAGGGCACAGAAGAAGAAACGAGAGCTAGAGAGATGTTGTCGTGACCAGAAGACCAGAAAACCCAGGACAAGGCCAAAGAAGTTGATGTTGATGTGCAGACTAAGCTCGCTGAGAAGGAGGCAGAGCTAAGGAGGGCAGTGGAGGCCCATGTGACTGAGGCAAAGCAACTCCGGAGCTGAACGGAGCAGGAGAGCGAGGGAAGGTGGGAGCTGGAGGTGCAGCTGGAAAAGGTGAGTACTCAACTAAGGGAACAAGCAAGGCAGCTTGAAGTGCTAGAGGGAGTACAACAGGATTTTTTAAATCTGAAGAACCTGTCTATAAAGCAAAAAGAAAACATTCTGGCTTTGCAGGAACTTCACTGTTACGATCCTGACGGTTTTAGGGGTACGGGGGAGACCGTAACATAAGAGTATAATTGGATCGGGTCATGAACGAAAAATGAGGGTAAATAATAAAGACAAGGCAAGAGGGGAAGGTGCAGTCAGTGTTTATATACATATATTTTAGTGACAATAGTGAGGCTATTTACAAAGGTCAAATACAAACACAAAGACACAAGGCCAAGGGACAGGGATGTTGCCAAAGAAATGAACTTAATAAAACAGAACAGGGCTAGCTACAAACAAAAACTAAGATAGGCTGACTATCTAAACTTTTATACGAAATAAAAGTCTACCCATCTAATCTACACTAGCTACCCATAAACAAAGGTACACAGATGGCAACCACCCCTTCCCTAATGTCTCTATACACAGGATTGACCTACCGATGAAAATGTATAGAGGCCTCCCTCTTACCTATCCCAAGGCCTAAGTGGGAACAAACAAACACACTTTCACTTTCAAACTTTCACTGGTTTACACACTCTCTCAGTCTCTCAACGTTCAGCAAACAAACAGACAAAGGGGATCTTGCAGGAGCAGTCATGGGGTTTTTATAGAAGGGCAGGTGATTGGTGGAGGCGGGACCAGGACACACAAATGATTGACAATGGGGAAGGCGAATGGAATGGCGGATGGCACTCCTGCAGAACACGGAAACAGAGAAGACAAAAACACACATACACGTGGAACGTAACACTCCCACCAATAAGAACGAACTTACTACTTAGTAAGTCAGTTCACTATGCACAAAGTAGCAATCTACATATACAACATTTCACAATGGCGAGTACATAGTACTTTCACAAAATTGCTAAATTACGAAAAACAAAGTTGTTGTATACAGAAGGTGCAAAATTATAAACCTACGGCTACAATGTATCAAATTCTTCTCGAGACAATACGTCGGCCAACACATTGTCGGTATCTTTCTTTTTCTTAACTTGTGCCAAAAACAAAGCTGTAACACTCATACGTTTTTTTGTTACCCCTAGGTGACCAGACCAGGGGTTCTCGTGCGCCAATGATAATACTTGCGGGCCATAGAGTGTGGGTACCACTACCTGGGTAACCACACCCCCATCCATGCCAGCTGTAACGGGTGATGACCATTTCCTCATCAACTGGCCATTTTCCACAAAATAAGCTAATGGCCTGTAGTTAGCAGCTTCAGGGTTGACAGCAGCTTTAAAACATTGCGTGTGCGAGGTATCAGTGTTCTGAGCTACAATAAGCTGTTCGCGCGTGACTGGCAGCTTAATCGGGGGCATATCTTTCACCTGCTCGCCCCATTTCTGTGAATGGAATTCAGATTCACCTGCTCGGCTAAGCCCACAGGCGGGGAACACATCAGGGGGAGGTTGCCGGATGTTGGGCGTAGCGCATGTTTCCGGTTGTTTCAAAACCCTCAGTACAGGTAGCACTTTACCACCTGCTATATCGTTCCCCATGATAAAGGCTACATCTGGGACTGGTAAAGCGGAACGCATGGCTACTTTAAAATACCCAGAGACTAAATCGGTCTTAATATGCACTTTATGCAATGGAACAGTTACAAAGCCCATTTCGATTCCCTGTACCATTACATCCGCACCACAGGAAGTCGCATCTGATAAGGGCAAGACACCAGCCAACAGGAAGGATTGCGACGCACCAGTGTCTCTTAAAACCCGAACTGCCTTATGATCCTTCGCTACACCAGATAGTGACACAAAACCATTAAACATGAAGGCATCATAGCAAACATCACCTCTGTCGCGGCTACTGGAGGACTGAGTAGTTTCTGAGACTACTTTCACGAGACCGGAAGGTTTTGGTGGGCTTAGGTTTTTCTTCTTTAATTGAAAACAGTCAGCAATAACATGACCCACTTTATGGCAGTAGAAACACTCTCGCTCTTCCTTGGAGCGTATCGGTGGAGAGTTCGGGCGTTTCAGCTGTGAGCTAACAGGTAAGTCGTCATCAGAAGCCTTCTCACGGGATGACACGAACACCGTTTTATGCGTGAGGGTAAACTCGTCAGCAAAGATGGCAGCTTCATTTAAGGACGTAACCTTTTGCTCATTAAGATATACCACACAACGCTCTGGTGTACACTTTTTAAATTCCTCCAACAAAACGAATTCTCGAAGAGAATTTAAATCCGTAGCCTTGCTAGCAGCACACCACTTATCAAACAGCATTCCCTTCTCCCTTGCAAACTCAACAAAGGACTGAGTCGGGACTTTTCGGTGGTTTCTGAATTTCTGTCTATATGCCTCCGGCCCTAACTCATAAGCACGCAGCACAGCAGCCTTCACAATTTCATAATTCAAACTGTCCTCAAGAGACAAAGTAGCAGTAGCATCCTGCGCTTTACCGGAAAATTTGCACTGTAACAATGTTGTCCAAATGTCTTTCGGCCATTGAAGTGCGGTAGCGAGGCGCTCAAAAGTGCTAAAATCGGTATCCACCTCTGTCTCATTAAAGGGAGGAAGAGCCACATGTCTCCTCACATCATAGAGCCCAGTGAATGGTGTGGACGTACCTGAGGCGGCTGTGGACACAACCGACTGTGCAGCGGCGTACTGCAACTCCAATTGTCGCAGCTTGAGGGTAGTCTCTGCCTCAATCTCCATTTTCCGCAATGCTAGTTTATGTTCCAACTCAAGTTTCCTTACCTGGGCTCTCTCCTGTACCTCTCTCTCCTGGTCTCTCTCCTGTGCTTCTAGTTGCAGGCGGGCCAAACGGACCTTCAACCTCGCCCCAACCATTGACCCAGAAGAGGTTCGCGGAGAGAACGCCTCAAACCTCGGCAGGGTAACCGGCGGCGTCTCCTCCTTTTCCTCCGATCCAGAGGAAGCCGTAGCACCCAACATCGGTTCAGCGTCCGGCACCAGGGACAAAACAGGCAGGACAAAGAGACCCAGCTCCACCAGATTATCCCACATGACCGATCGAATCTCCTTTTTAAGAAGAGACCGGTTAACAGAGACGCCAAAATGCTCCGCGATAATTAATAAATCCGCCTTACGACACTGTTCAAAAACAACAATTGACGGTTCATTAATAAACAACTCCAAATCAAAATGTAATTGTTACAACAAACAATGTACAAAGTAACACTAACAATAGCAACCACAAATAACAAGCGCAAGCACACAATACGCGAACTAGCCTACTATTAAACACACTACCAATACAAACCTTTACAATATTATTCACACACACATTCGCTCAATCTCCAGGACGAGCCCCCAATTATGTTACGATCCCGACGGTTTTAGGGGTACGGGGGAGACCGTAACATAAGAGTATAATTGGATCGGGTCATGAACGAAAAATGAGGGTAAATAATAAAGACAAGGCAAGAGGGGAAGGTGCAGTCGGTGTTTATATACATATATTTTAGTGACAATAGTGAGGCTATTTACAAAGGTCAAATACAAACACAAAAACACAAGGCCAAGGGACACGGATGTTGCCAAAGAAATGAACTTAATAAAACAGAACAGGGCTAGCTACAAACAAAAACTAAGATAGGCTGACCATCTAAACTTTTATACGAAATAAAAGTCTACCCATCTAATCTACACTAGCTACCTGTAAACAAAGGTACACAGATGGCAACCACCCCTTTCCTAATGTCTCTATACACAGGATTGACCTACCGATGAAAATGTATAGAGGCCTCCCTCTTACCTATCCCAAGGCCTAAGTGGGAACAAACAAACACACTTTCACTTTCAAACTTTCACTGGTTTACACACTCTCTCAGTCTCTCAACGTTCAGCAAACAAACAGACAAAGGGGATCTTGCAGGAGCAGTCATGGGGTTTTTATAGAAGGGCAGGTGATTGGTGGAGGCGGGACCAGGACACACAAATGATTGACAGTGGGGAAGGCGAATGGAATGGCGGATGGCACTCCTGCAGAACACGGAAACAGAGAAGACAAAAACACACATACACGTGGAACGTAACACACCAAATCACCTCTGCAGCACTCCCGACAGAACAAAAGAAACATTAAGAGCTCCCTGTCCTGAGAGAAACTGCATGGCTTAATTAAGGTGCTGAACCAAACTGAAGCCCAGCACCAGGCCACAGAACTCTTCTTGTGAAGCCCTACAAATCCAAACTGAAACTCTGCTTGATCTGCAAAAGCAACTGGAAAGGGTGAGTGAAGCATTTGCACGTGCAAAATGTATGCTTATTGTACAAGATTCTAGCACCCAGGTGGAGATCTCGCAGCAAGTGGACCCCACAAGAAACAATGACCAGACGTTGGAGTCGGAATGGGGTAGATGATTCTCAGTCAGACTCAGCCTAACAGACCTTAGAGGGGGACTGGGGGAGCAGCATGCTGAGTATGAGTTGTGGTGGGACCATAGTGTTGAGGAAGGTCTCCTAATTATGGCTGAGGAGGCCTGGTTGAACACCCGACCATCTCCTGACATGATGTCAATCTCTTCCATTGAAATTAAAAAGGCAGAGAAAAATTTAGTTTAGAAGTACTCACCTGAAGAAAAGAAGAAAAAAAGAGTAGGCGTAAAGTGAAATGGAATGACTGTGGTAAATGTTTATGGAGAGCAAAGAGAGAACAATGGTTCATTGTTCACTGAAAACTACCACAAAATGTATATACACTACCGGTCAAAAGTTTTAGAACACCCCCATTTTCCAGTTTTTACTGAAATTTAAGCAGTTCAAGTCCAGTGAATAACCTGAACTGGTACAAAGGTAAGTGATAAACTGCCAGATGTAAAAAAAAAAAGCTTAGGTTACCAAAAACTGAAAAATACCCAAATTCAAACCCAGAACCCTGGATTTATGCACTTACAGAACCACTTATACAGCTACACTAATATCATACTTTGTAACACCAATCTCAGAAGGATTACCTTTGCATTATGTATTTGTATATTAACTGTCTGAACATAATATCCAGTTATAGAGCGTGAGAGATTATTAATTTCAGGGTGAGTTTCTTTGTTTCAGGGTATGGGCAGTTTTTACTCAAAACATATTCTTTTTTTACCAGGTTTTGAGTAATCTTCTGCATACAGTCCACTACACTTACTAAATGCGCTAAACACAGATGTACACAAAGTTTCAATACAGTGTTGAGACATTACACTATACAGAGTATGCATATGGAAATATTACTATACTGCCATCTTTAAATAAATTTGTTTCAGATTTTTCCCAATTTTTTCTCCCAATTTAGTGTGCAATTACACTCTCTATTTCTTTAGATTTACCCTCCCACACAAACTGACTACCCGCCCTCACGGGACAAACTAATACCTTGAGGCAATGATCCACCTCCTTTGAGACTGGTGTGAGGGGAAAATTTTATTAGGCCTTCCGACAGTCCGTTTCCAGCTTGCTGAATGAGTTGTTTATGCTTCCACTCACGGGTCAGACATTGTCTGGATATGGTGTTCCATTCAGGAAGAGATAAGCGAGTGTTGCTAGAAGTGGGAGACAACTCATGTGCTGGAATGAGAAACATTAAGATGTTTGGGTTGGAGAGCGAGAAACGTCAAGGTTGGTTCTTTGGGAATGAGTTTATTATTGTGCTGTATAAATCATAATAAAACGGATGGAAAGTTCTTACTGGGTCATAAGTGAGAGTTGCCTTGTACTAATGTATGCATGTTGGGAGGGTAAAACATGTGTTTGGACCCATCAATAAAGGAGGAGTTTCAACCATGACCAATGGGTGAAACTCCAAAGGGCGATGGTCACCTAGAATGTAAAAGATATATACTGTTGTATTTCTTTGATCTGGTTGGAGATACTCTGACATTCTTCATGCGAGAGTGTTAGACTGCTTCCCTGTTTAAACAGTAATAAAGACTTGATTTGATAATTGAAAACAGTCTCTCTTCCTTTGAATAGTAGAATTTCCACGACACTGGACTCAAAATACTCTAATGAAATAATGACCTCATCCTCTGTTGGAAAGGCACTACAAACCCTCAATATGGCTGCCAGATGCTTCTTATTTTCCTTTTGTGGTAAGAAGAATAACAGCTTGGCTGAAAGTGATTGGGATTGGATGAACAACGTCAGTGTTGGCAATCTTGCTTGTGATCGCAATCAGAAGACTTTTCTGTCCCAGTGGCTGCCAATGCCATGTCCTGGAATTCCAGCAAAAAAATGATTCATTGAGATGGAATAGCATTGCCCTCCACTGCAAATGTGTCTCACATGAATTACGCTACAGTGTCTGCCCAGACGAGCCATGGGTTTTCTATGCCATGTCAAGGTCTAATGCCCAGATGCATTTTAATGCTTCAAAACGTACATTTGCTTGTGTTTGTTTTATAAATCCTTGTTATGCATCTTATGCAAATATTATTCATACATTCTCTTTTATTTGGTGGCATTGCATAATAAGCGACCATTAACAGTGTGTACTGTTAATGGGCTTCTATATATATTTTTTTTCTTTTCTTCGAGTGATAATCACAATTTCCCCCAGTGTACAACACAATTGTCTATGATGTGCATTGACTGTGGAGGTGTAACCACTTTAACTAATAAAGCAGGTGTCATAATGGCACTCTATGCTTTAAAAAATGCTTAGCAGTGAGTAATAAACATCTTGTAATGATGAATGATTGCCTATTAGGCCTTTACAAACATTGTAATACGCAAACATTGCCTGGGAACAGCTGGTTTCTTTGATATCTAAGAATTCCTTTTTTTACTGCTATTGGTGGGCAGCTAAATCATCAAGTGGCTTAAAAGCACTTGCAAGTATTAAATAAGGAAGATGATGATTGGATGAGTAAACCAAAGTGAAATAAATCTGAAAAATGTTCACCATCACAATGAAAAGTACAACATATGTAAATAACACTAGTGCTTGAAATTCACCTGAGAGTTTCAAAATCATAATATTTGTCAATGTTTATGCCTCAGTCTACACAGTGTTGAAGCACCTGGGGCTGATAATGCCAGCTGTCTATTGGGGATGTCAGTATTGATGCATGCATGCTGATAATGACATTCCAAACTGCATTCTTATATGTACTCCAGAGTGCTGTGTGAAATCAAGGAATTGCTTCTCTTGCAGGATTCGCCTGGCTCTCTCCCCATCTGTGCTGTGATGCTGCCAAAGGAGGGATCATCATGAAGTCTACCGGAAAAGTGGACAAGTATCTCAGTGACAACAAACCTAGAATCACAGGAAAGTCCCGAGCTGTGCATTTTCCAGATATTTGAGGTCAAAGGGAAACAAATGATCCATTTTAAAATTGTCAGGTTTATTTTGTTTTTATAATGAGCTTGCCAATTAATTGAATAATCCATCAGCTAGTAATCACAAAACGTCCTCTTAATTGTGTCTCATGTTGTAGCGATCTCTTTCTTCACGTCATAAGAATGTAAATTAAAATAAGGGGTCTAATTGAGTAAAAATAAACAGAATAATTTCAAGGAATAGGCTACACTGTTAACTGTATAGTGCACTAGCTTTGAGAAAAGTGCAATAAAGCCTAGAAAACAAATTTCAGTTATTGGACTTCAGGTGAACACTCATGAACAACTGTGCATTTTCATGAGCATTAAGCTGCTTCATCTGCATATATCATATTACGGTAATGGGTATTTACAAAGTCAATATTGATTCAGGCATGGAATACATTTAGGTACAAGTCCAGATAATTTGTAGATATAAGACAATGCTACACAATTTTATAATGTAGAGAAAAATCCCATCACAAACCTGGGAAGCTATACCTATTGGTATCTACTGTTCAATAAATTAATTCCTTGATTGATAACCAAGGAATGTAAGCAGCAACAGGTTTGGAGTATTCATCGGTTTAAAGGTTTTGGTTTCAGCCTACTTTATTTCAAGCTAATGAATCACTACTGGTATCTGTTTTATAATTTCTTTGTGAATATTAATTTATGAAATGTTGACAATATAGTTAATAGTAACAATGTTACTGTACACAGTAAGAACATTTACATTTTAGCCATTTATCAGACGCTCTTATCCAGAGCAAAGATGTGCATTTATACATGGTAAGATCAAACATTGTTTGTGCAAGAGATCAGTGTAGTGATACAGTAATAGACATAAATGTTGGCAGCTGCATACCATACCTGTAACACAGGGAAGAAAAAGCTAGTAGATTTTTTTTTGAATGTCTTAAGCATAGATGCAGAATATAAAATGAAATATTTAAACATGTAAGCAGTGGTGATGACAATTAGTTAAATGTACAGAGTCAGTGGTAGTGGAGTCTGAAGAGGTGGGTTTTGAGTCTCTTGCGGAAGATGGCTAGTGATTCCACGGTCCTGACTGAGTGCGGAAGATCGTTCCACCACCGAGGGGTCAGGACAGAGAAGAGGCAAGACCGTGAGGAGTGGCTGCCGGAACCCCGGAGGGATGAGACAGTCAGTTTGGTAGAGGGGTCTGGCTGGGGTGTAGGGTGTGATGAGTGTCTGGAGGTAGGAGGGAGCAGTTCCTCTAGCAGCTTAATAAGCCAGCACCAGTGATTTGATGCATGCTGCAATAGGGAGCCAGTGAAGAGAGGTGAGTAGAGGGGTGACATGCGTAAACTTGGGTTGATTGAACACTAGACATGCAGCAGCATTCTGCACCAGTTGCAGTGGCTTGATGGCACAGGCCGATAGGCCTGCCAGCAAGAAATTGCAGTAGTCCAGACGTGTGATCACCAGGACCTGGACCAGGGGCTGCTTGGCCTCTTGGGTGAGGAACGGTCGGATTCTCTGGATGTTGTGGAGTGAGAATTGGCAGGTCCGGGTGATCGTTGGATGTGGCCTGAGAAGTACAGCTTGTCGTCCAGGGTCACTCCAAGACTCCTGGCAAACTGGGATGTAAACACTATGGAGCTTTCCATGGTGATTGAAGCATAAATCATTGGGGAGCTCTTCGCTGGGAGGAAGAGCAGCTCTGTCTTCCCCAGGTTCAACTTAAGGTGGTGGGTGGACATCCAGGCAGAGATGTCTGCCAGGCATGCAGAGATATGCACCAGGACCTGGGTCTCAGAAGGGGAGAAGGAGAGAAAGAGTTGTGTCATCCACATAGTAGTGATATGAAAAAACATGGGCACAGATAACCAAGCTAAGTGACTTAGTATACAGGGAGAATAGGAGGGGGCTTAGCACCGAGCCCTGTGGGACTCCAGGAGAGGGATCCAGACTACTTGATAGGATCGGTCAGCCAGGTATGATTTAAACAGATCCAAAGATTCCCATCTTGGCGAGAGATGAGAGCAGGAACTGGTGGTCAACAGTGTTGGATGCAGTTGATAGGTTGAGGAGGAGGTGGAGGATGGAGCGATTGAGACTTTGTTGAGTGGAGAGCCTCAGTGACCACGAGCAGAGCAGTTTACGTGGAGTGGTCTCCCTTGAAGCCAGATTGGTTGGATTCAAGCAGGTCATTCTGTATGAGATAGAGAGACAGTTGATTATATACCGCTTGTTCTAATTTCTTGAATAGGAATGAGAGGAGAGAGACTGGTCGGTAATTAGAAATGTCAGCAGGATTCAGAGAGGGTTTCTTGAGGAGAGGGGTGTCATGGGCCCTTTTGAGGGCAGAGGGGACAGAGCTAGAGGAAGAAAGGAGTTGATTACATTGGATACAAAGGGGAGGATGTCCATAGTGATGGACTGGAAGACGGGGGAAGGAATGGGATTGAGAGGGCAGGTGGTAGGACAGTGGGAGTGAACACGATTTGTGATGTCAGTCACAGAGGGACAGGGAGGTGAGAGGTTTGGGGGTAGAGAGATGGGTGAGGGAGGGTTATGTGCAGGAGAGGTTGGAGTGAAGGAGGTGAAAATGTAATTGACTTTTCTGTGAAAGAAGGATGTGCATGGCAGTTCACAGAACTATGCCCTGAAGGAACCCCAAAGAGTGTGAACTATGTTGATGTTGCCAGCAGGGAGCCAACAGATCAGAACAATGGTATTGCCCCGGATGTCTCACAGCCCCCACACTGATCCTGCTGTCTCAGCAAAACAGGACATGGTGGGGGCTGTTCTCAAGACTTGACCACATCACTGATGTGTTTAATGTGTTTTACTGTAAGTTCATCATTTACATGTACAGTGTAATCATGTTTGGTGTTGTTGGAGAGCTGATGTCATGAGCAGTGGATTGGTGTCATTGATGATGTGGTACAGGTGGCGCTTACTGAATATCTCAGGACACCATTCAAAAGTGAACAGTGCAAATGCCAATGATCTGCGGTCAGCGGCCGTCTGTGAGACTGGCAGTGTGATGCGCATACAGAGACAGCAGGGAGTGGTTCGGTTTTCAGTGATTGTGTCCTTATTTGGTGTTTTATGGTTTCCTTTGATGTGTGGGTATATAGGGGGAAAAGTGGCATACTTCGAGGATATTCGTACTACGACCTCCTGCGCAACTTTTGCGTTTAGCCGTTTTTGTATTCTTACATTACGCAAATTCTATTTGATGTTTTTCTGCAAGTCCGGCTAATAAACATTTTCATACCAAAGCATCTCTCATTAATCTAGACTGCAGTTACACATTGTGGTTTTAAGATTAAAGTTAACACACACACATAGAACGTTGCACTCCGTAGTCACTCGCCTATACATTAGTGCCGTTGCAAGATACGCAACTGTATCCTTGCTAGGCTTTACACAGGCTAAAGGCACGTCTGAAGGAGGAGGGGGAGAAATTTGGAGGACTGAGAGGTGTCCAGCAGCAGGTTGAAGTCACCGAGAAGTAGGACGGGAGTGCCATCCTCAGGGAAGGAGCTGAGTAGGGCAATGGGCATCCATCTCATCTAGGAAACTCCCCAGTGGACCTGGTGGTTGATAGAGAACAATAAGAATGTGCAGAATAGCAACACAATTCTTAGTATAACACAGAACACAGTAGCTATAGCTACCATTATGTTATCCCTAAAACTGTACTGTGGCCAGTGGTCAAGATCATTTTTATGAAAATCACTCTTAAATGATTGATTCTGGGAACTTCTGAGAGTAGAATATTACCATAAACTATAAATAGCTGTCACGGATTCATTTTGGGAGGGACCTTAAAATAAAATTTGTGAACAACTGAAGACCCATATGCTGATAAAATAATATAATATAATTCAATTCAACTGCCACAGCACAAAAAAATGGCAGCACTGCTTATTTAAGTTAATTTGCCCTTGTCGATTTTCGATTGTACGGTATAAATTAAGGTTAAGGAACTACAGGATGTGTGGGTACATCAAGTGGAGTGAAGCTGGTGGATATTTTACAGAAATTGTGAGTGAAGACGTGGTGGGATTTTAAAGCGTGAACTAATCAGCATCAACCTGATGTCTATATTGGTTGGCTAAAGTAAGCTGTTAAGTTGATGAACACAAATATATTTTAAACCAATCAGTTGGGTCTTTTTTTCCTATGGGGTGGGATTTACAGTGACTACTGCCTGCCCTCCATAAGTACATTACATTACAATAATTTTGCGGAAGCTTTTATCAAAAGCCACTTACAGAAAGTGCATTAAAATCAAGTAAGCAGCAATAAACAACACTCATGCAAAAGAAAAGTGACGATAATAAGTGCAGTAAGTAGTAGGGTTTTTTACTATTATTATTAGGGATGGGTGGGGTAAAGTCCAAGGTGCAGTCTAAAGAGGTGCGTTTTCAGACTGTGGCGGAAGATCAGCAGTGATTCGGCTGTCCTGATGTCAGTGGGGAGTTAATTCTACCATAGTGGTGCCAGGACAGAGAGGAGTCGTGACCAGGATGAGTGGCCATTGGTCACTCAGAGGGAACAAGTGGCCAATGGCCTAGAGGCAGCAGAGCACAGCAGTCAGGCTGCGGTGTAGGGTTTGGCCATAGCCATGAGGTAGGAAGGGGCTGTTTCATTCACAGCCTAGTAGGCCAGCACCAGTGTCTTAAATCTGATGTGAGCAGCTATGGGGAGCCAGTGAATGTGGTATGGGAAAACTTGGGAAGGTTGAATACAAGATGGGCTGCAGCATTCTGGATGAGCTGCAGGAGTCTGATGGAACATGCAGGAGCTCCAGCCATCAGGAACTTGCAGTATTCCAGCTGTGAGATGACGACAGCCTGGACCAGCCCCTGTGCCGCTTCCGTTGTGAGGAAGGGGTGAGTCCTGATGTTGTACCGCATGAATCAACAGGAGCGTTTCACTGCTGTGATGTTTGGAGAGAATGACAGCTGGTCATCAAGAATCACAATACTTGAAATCTCAGAAATAGTTGATTATGTGCTTTATTTCCTTGGAAAATCATCTGAGAGACATATGTGACTAAAACAAATCTTGGTCGACCAACAGTCGTCCGTTTTTTCTTATAAAACTTATTTAAAAAAATATTAATAATAATAATATATATATATATATATATATATATATATGTGGAGGACGTCGGTCTCGGCCACGTGGGAGTGGCATGGTTGCCTGTGTTACATGTGGTGGAGGCCTTTGGAGCAGGGAGACTTTCCGTGGGCAGGTTTGGCACTCTCACAGGGTGTGAGAGTGAATTGTCGCCCGGAGGGTTGCTCCAAAGGTCATAATTGGTTTAATTATTATTTAATTGGTGTCAATCAGTCAATTTATATGGAAGTCAATTTGCTGATTGGGTGTCTGTGTGAGAATGTGAGTGAATGATTGTGATTGGGTGATTGCCTTACGAGTCCCACCTGAGCCAGGCAGAAAATAAACCTATTTAAGAGCAGGTGGGGCGAGTGGGGAATTAGTTAGTCTTTTGTCTTTGTTTGTGTGTATGGAGAGTTTGTCTTGTCATGGGTGTGAGTGCGCATGCACGTATGTTGTGGAGTGTTGTTTGATGTTTGTGGAGTTGTGTGTGCGCGTTTGTCAAAAGTGACTGAGTAGAGTGCTTCTTGTGTGTGTGGGAAAGAGGGAGAGGGGACACACTAAGAGTGTCCGCCTCTCTCCCTCAGTGTGAACGTGATAGAGAGCGAGAGGGCGCCCTGAGAGAGGGTCTGCCTCTCGCCCTCGGTTTTATTTGTGTGATTGAAAGAGAACTTGCACTCGGGTAGTGGAGAGTGTTTCTGGGCAACAGCCCGAGAACTCTCACTGGAAGAGTGGAGAGTGTGTCGGGGGCTGGTTGCCAGAACTCTCACTGTGGGGTGTGGCGAGTGTCTTGGTATGCATGGGTAAGAGAACTCGAACTGCAAAGTTCGAGTGTCTCAGTATGCATGGCTGGGAAGCACTTGAAAGGTCACTGGATATGTGTGTGCCTAGGGAGGTTCCAGGGGAACTCCGGAAGAAGAGGCGCGGTGTCCCGTAAGTTATGATTATTTTAGTTTGTTATTTTAGTTCGTTGTTTTTACCCGAAAGCTTCGCGGCGAGTAGGGTGAAGATTTTGTGTTTGTGTATGTCTTTGTCTTTGTTATATGTTAACCTGCTACTCCCACTGTTTCTTCCCCATGTCTGGGGGGGAGAGACAGAAAAAACTCAGTTCCAAGCCTCCTCTCCATGCTACCCTTGCAGATTCTGCAGTTGCGCTTGTGAAGTTATGGTATGGCCACATAATAGGCTGATGCTTTTATTTGACCACAACCATAACACATTCTAATGCGTAGGCTATGTTTTATTTAATTAACCAGGTTGGTCTCATTGGGATTTAAAATCTCTTTTGCAAAAAAATAGGCTAACAAACGAGCCTAATGTCTTAATGTCTTAAATTGTAGCCTAAAGCTGAACATAAAGTGGCTATAGCCTATCGAAAATAATTTACTCGAGTCGGAGACCATCCGAAGGTCTACTTCCCCAGTCGTTTCATGTTATGGCACAGGAACACTAGCTTGTCCACATTTTTTGGCTGCTCCTCGTTTTATTAACGATAAACCCTGCCTTGTACTTGAAAAGTTTCAATACTCCATACTCCAGATTTTTTCTTTGACATTATGTTCTTAGGTTATATCGAAATGACTAATTAAAGTATGCCTGTATCACTAATCTTAACTGTAGGAAAATCTTAGGCTACAATTAAAATGCACATTCGCGTGCCTAAAACAAGAAGGATACAATATAGGCTACATGAAAGGGGGTGTTATGTATGTTAGTTATAAATATATAAACCATACAATTAGCAAAACACATTTATTATAAAATGTTACTTTTATTAGTTTTGCAGAATTATTCACAACATTACTATTACCTTAACTGCCTAATATAATTTAAAGAGAACATATATAGGCCTAGCTATGTTAAGAGTGAAGGACTGCTGTCACTGCCATACCCGCAGCATCCAGAATAGATTATTCTACTGACAAGCACACCGAACTGTGGCGCGAATCTAGGTGTCTCATGCTGCGAGGAGAATTATTATTAATTTTTTTTCGTGCGACTGCTCGACTAAAACAAATCTCGGTCGACCAACAGCCCATCGACCAAACAATCGGCCAGTCGACTAAATGGAGTCAGCCCTAATATGTGCCCAACATTTTTTTTTGCACTGAGGTGGAGGAAGAGCTGATTTGGTCCAAAACAATGTTGTTGTAGGCTTGTCACGTGAAGACTGTGAGTGCAAAATTGTGGCAGCTTTGTCAGGTATGATTTTATGCATTATGAATTTGTGACGAGCCGTAATTATTTGACCGGTTAAACCACTAGGGGTATCCCTAGTGGTTAAAAATATTAAAAGATCTCTGAGCCGAGTATCAAACATAACCAAAGGAAAAGTGCCCACGCTGATTAAAAACTGTGATTCTGAATTATTGGTCTTCTTCGGTAGAAATAACTCAGGAGATCCTTAACTTGTCCTGTCCTCTTTGCTGCCATATTGGCTAGATAATTATAGCTGACTAGAGCTAGCTAGCAAGCACCCACACGCAGGCACATGCACATACACACACACTTGCTCAAAAAACCAAACAAGCACACTCCTCAAATAAAAATAATTGTTCTAACTAAATTAACATGGACTAGCAAACACTAAAATTACAAAAATAAAGACATTGATATGTTTTTTTCCCCCATATAGCTAAGCTCTCGGATATTGAAGTTCTAGCTAATCAATACCATGCGTGACGATGTTCTGTAATGTTCTGCATTTCCCATGCCTCATCTTTTTTTATAACTTTCGGATCGCCCCACCTCACATAAGTTTTTGTTTTTCTAGTGAAAAGCATGCATTGTGCGGACACTGCAATTTTTCTAAATGCATTGATTTGAGTGCCAGATTAAACTGTAGAATTTTGGCGCTTCAAGTATCTCCCCCCAGCAAGCTGCTTAGCCAGGGAGTTCAGGTCTGGGAGAGGGAGGGGGAAAGCCACTAAACCATGGAAGGGACGTTCAAAGACAGTGAGAGAGACGCACATATTCGATTTTTGCTGATCAGTGTAGTTAATGATTTTCTTAAGTAATGCACCAGTTTAATACAAAAAATAATAATAAGTCTAAATTAATAAGGGGGATGTATTCCATCCGACATTAACAAGGGGAATAACATCCCCCCTCAATTTTCCAGTTTTGCTAAGGGGCTGTGGTGCCACTGAAACCAATGTAACGTTATTCATCATTATCATCAATAACCAGCTCATTTGTCTAAAGTTCCTTTTCATCCTCCTCCAACTTGCGAGCAGTTTCCAATGTACGGCTTTGCTGTCTGGCCTGGAATGGCAGCTCTCGCCCAAATGAGCAGGACTCAGCTGCACTCAATAAAGCAGTAAATAAGATTGTACTTGCTACCATTTCAACACCATGTTTCTTATAATGTGAAGTGATCCCGGCTATTATAAGGGACCAGATATTATTGGAGACTCTACATTTAATGCACATTTTACAGTAGCTTTTCATGCATTCAGAAACACGCCAGTTTCTCCCCATTATACAAATTATTTAAACATGAATAAGTAATGATTCTGGTGGGTTCTCGGTCTGCCACACACTAAAACAGCCTGTTTATTTCTAAATAATGTATCGGAGGCTACTTTACTCCATACTTTAAACTTTCAAAGTATATTCATATAAATATAAGTATATAAGCATTGGGCAGAGATCATTTAAGATTAGAAGACTACCAACATCTTAATTGAAATATTTTTTATCTCCACCACAAAACTAAACGTAATGGTTGTCTTTCAGTTAAACAAAAACACAATCAATTTGAAGTGACCCCTCAATATTGTAGTTCTTTAATCCATTTAATCCAAGACAAATTTTTAATAGAACTCTTAGCTAGCTGGGCTGGCTACATTTATTCCACTTGTCATCCAAAACCAGACTCTCCTCATCACTTCCTGGATGTCCACTAATACACTCCACTCCTATGATGGTGCCTTAGAATATCATTACATTCCCTTTCGTTTGAGATTTTGAATAAGGCCAACATGTAACATTGCATGGTAAGTATACACAATGTCATTATAGTAACACAACTTACTCATTTTAACACAAAACATTTTTACAAGTTTTACAAGCTTGAGAGGGGACTTGGGTTGATATTCTTGAAGTTGTACTGCTCAGAAAACTGCCCAAACTCTTTGCAGTTACTATATTGTGGAGCATTGTCACTCACAACGACATAGGGAATACCATGTCTGGCCATCATGGATTTCATGTTTGTGGTTACAGCATTGGATGAAGTCCTAGAAAGCTTGGGAATATAAATAATAGTCCATTATCAAAAGATAGTCCTTACCATTCAAATGGAAGAGACCTTTCTCACCTTTTGCCATGGTTCAGTTAGCATGTCTGGTATCAGCACTGGTTAAACTCTCCAGGAATGCATGCCATGCTGAATATCTTCCTCGATCCCACAAATGTATACACGCAGTGTTCTCAGTCTTGTTGCAGCTGTACTGGTCCACAACATAGAAAGCCAAGGGAGAGATGACAGAGCTTGTTACTTTTTACTATTTCTTTTCAACCACAAACTGGAACATACAGTACATTATAACATTTTATAACAGACATTGTTCTCCAAAAAATGAAAGGATATGCATCTTGTGGCAAAACATTTCAGTAAATTTAAATTAGCAGAGTAAATGATGACTGTACTGTGCATGCAGGCTTTTACAGGTTACTAACTTACAATGTATTCCCTCACATGGCTTCAAGGGAAACTTGATATAAAGTTGCTTGAATTTGGAGTAATAACTTAGTTAGCTAGATTGAGCTTTAACCCCCTGAGGTCGACGGGAGCGGCACCGCTCCCAGCAGCAATAAAAGTATATTACTATTTCTAACTTCGCGATATTTTATCATACACACGCGGCAAAAACATTGACAGAAACCTTAGAATCGGGACTTTCCGATTTGAGCACTGGCAAATAATATGGGATTTTTAAAATTAGGTTAATTAGACCAAAAGTAAACCTTGCATTTCACTCTCTTTTTCACCTGGCAGGACCATCACCCTTCTATTGACATGGTAACTAGGTGTTAGTTTCGGGGAGGGGCGTGGGGAGGGGCGTCGGGCCATGTGTGAAAACGCCGGCGTAAACAACACATAAAATGTCCTGACAATTTGTGTTTTGAGAAAGACAAGTTTTATTCAAGATGGCAAGATTTTATGCGTTCGAGTGTTTGAGAGCATTGATGGAAAGCGACGAGGAGGACAGCTCATGAAGAGAGACAACATTTTCAATTTAGAATTGATCCAGATGAGGACCTTACTGAAGAGTAAGTAACTATATTTTATTTGCCATGTTATCAAATACTCATGAAAATGTATGAATTCCGCGTCTTGTGACTACATATTATGCTTTTTGCAACGTAACAAATTGCAATATGTAGCTACTCAAGATCTATGTAAAAATACTTTTCAAACAGCCTAAAATGTTACAAAAACTTTTATGTAGCATCTTGTCTGTGTCGACGCTTGCGATCTGTATGGTGCATTTATTTTATTTCGCTTGTTTTCAAATATTCGTGTAAATATATGAGTTCCGCGTCTTGTGACTACATATTACACTTTTTGCAACGTAACAAATTGCAATATGTAGCTACTCAAGATCTATGTAAAAATACTGTATTCACTGTAATGCTCTAATGTATTGTGTGTCCTTACAACCTTTTGCTTTTTATGTTTACAGTGACGACGATGTTGAAGAAAAACTCATCCTTCTCCACCAAAAAGCCACGCAGGACTCCTACACAAAGGTATGTGTCTTATGTGCATTATTGTTAGGCTGTATGATTTGTAATATGTGGCATTCCTCTGCCAGATGTGATGTTTGTATTCTGTAGAGATTTGTGTATGATGTAAATATCACATTTCACAATGCCTATTCACTGTAATGCTCTAATGTATTGTGTGTCCTTACAACCTTTTGCTTTTTATGTTTACAGTGACGACGATGTTGAAGAAAAAACGAATCCTTCTCCACCAAAAAAGCCACGCAGGACTCCTACACAAAGGTATGTGTCTTATGTGCATTATTGTTAGGCTGTATGATTTGTAATATGTGGCATTCCTCTGCCAGATGTGATGTTTGTATTCTGTAGAGATTTGTGTATGATGTAAATATCACATTTCACAATGCCTATTCACTGTAATGCTCTAATGTATTGTGTGTCCTTACAACCTTTTGCTTTTTATGTTTACAGTGACGACGATGTTGAAATATGATGTAAATATTACATTTCCTAACAACCTTTTTTTGGTTAGTTCTTACAGTGGGACCAGAGCGCCTCTACAAGTTGCCACAGAAAAGCCACGCAGGATTCGTACACCAGTCTCACAAGCATCCAGGCATCTGCCATGGAAAACCGAGACAGCTCCTGATGAGGATCCACCAGTGTCGCGGTTCCAGCCTGCACGGCCACCTGGAGTGCAACTCAATTTGACAGACAACCACACTCCTCTGGACTTGTTCAAACTGTATGTTCCTAGAGATGCTGTCAACACACTGTGTAGGAACACGAACAAGCAGGCTGCCATGGCACAAGCAAAGGGCTCCAAGTACACGTGGACTGATTTTGTGGTAGAGGAATTCTACAGGTACATTGGATTTGTCTTTGTCTGATGGCCTGGCCTTTGTGACAGAGATGGCCCATCTGACAGATCTTAGAGGTGTGGACAATGAATAATGAATATTCAGGTATTTAGCATTTAGCCCTCCCACAGCCCTCCCACAGCCTGAAATAAATGTGACCAGTTCTGATAAAAACAGGTTTTTAGCTATTTAGATCTCAGATGTGCTAAACTATTTTCACACCCTTACATAACCAAGACCTTGATGAACAAACGCACATTGGCAAAACAATTCGTCACTATAGTTTAGTGTGTGCTTTCACAACTTTTGTGACAGCAGAAACATTTACTATTTTTAACTTGTGTGTTTGTAGATCTATTTACAAGCTGCATATGATACTGACTATCAAACTATTGATGGCATACAAATGTAGCTGTGATTGTCCTTCAAATAAAAATATCAAACACTTTGGAGTAAGTGTGTGTTAAGTTGATGAAATTGAGATAAATATCAGACCATGCCAAAATCAAAAACCATCTCAAAGCTTAGCACGGACCTCAGAGGGTTAAATATACATTTATACTTTAAATATACATTCATCTGAAAACAGGGGGGTGAGTCTTTTTATTTTTAATTCATTAAAGTTTCAGCCTGTGCCACCTGAAGGAATACACATAGGCATGATAATCTGTCAATCAGCGTGCTGCTATTGTGACAAATCATTTATGACATCAATGCAGGTAAATGAGGATTTTAGGGGCAGATCTGTCCATCATGAAGAGATGATTACAGACCAAACCATAATTTGAAATGTCTGCTTCTCTGCAATTGTAGTACAAGTCATTGCTATTCTCAAGTGGCTATAATGGGTGGATATTCACAGAATATTGGGAAAATATGGTGGGGGCATACATCTGCATATCACTAGAACTAAACCACTGCTGTAGCCTTATCTTAAAAAAAATAGCACAGACTGTGTTCTTTACCGACTGACAGTTGAGTCACTCAAGATCCTGCCCTATCAAATCGTTAAAATGTCAAATTGATTAGGGACAACCCATTCCAGTCTATGGGCATGCATGGGCATGCATGCTTCTGTATGTGTGCATGTGTGTGAGCTTATGGCAGACACACTTTGATCAGTGCCTTTAATGGAGTCAGATGAGGTGATGGATGCTCACAGGCCATGGGCTGATGAAAGATTTGGGATCAAGCTGTCTGAAAGGCAGCCAGAGAGGGATCAGAGTGAACACAGACATGAGCTGATATCTGAGAAAATGTGAGGAATTCACACACACACACACACACACACACATTTAATGGACAGGCTCTGAGTCTCACTGCATGCATGATGCATGCACTGCTCCATGTTCCAAATGAATCCAACATTAATACGAATATATATTTTGCCAAAATTGATATTCAACTTAAATGTAGGATACTACAAATCAACACATGCCAACATAAATGCATTTTATATTTCATTTGGCGCCTCATACCTAAATGATAGTAAATATATTACATTGATTACATGTCATACAGGTAATTCCCAAAATAAATAAACAATGATAAAGTGTCTTAATTGGGCATTCAATGCACCTTCATCAGCTTCAATGCCCCTTGGCATAGATACTACTTGGGTCTGGAACTCCATTGGACGGTTGGTGTTTTGTTGATGGTGGTGGAAAACACTGTCTCAGGCACCACTCCACAATCTCCCATCAAGGTTCAATTGGGTTGAGATCTGGTGACTGAGATGCCCTGGCATATGGTTTACATCATTTTCATGCTCATCAAACCATTTCAGTGACCACTCCTGCGCTGGAAGAGGCCACTCCCATCAGGATATAAATGCTTCACCATACGATGAAGGTGATCACTCAGAATGGCTTTGTATTTATTGGTGTTTACCTTGCCCTCTAAAGGCCTCTACATGCTTCTGTCCAAATAAATAAATAAAAATCGATTAACTTTTACAGGTACGGTATGTAGCTACCAACAATTATGTCTATTACTGTATTAGTACACTGATTTCCTGTGCAGACTATGATTGATCTTACCATATATTAATGCACATCTTGTAAGTCGCTCTGGATAAGAGCATCTGCTAAATTCCAAAATGTAAATGTATGTAATCTGCTATGGTTGGGTTGCAGTGCCTCCCTCTTATTACACCTAAAAATGCCCATTCGCGAGTAAAGGCCTCTACATGCTTCTGCGTAACTTGTGCGTGTCGTGTTGCAGTCACTTTGCAGTCACTCGAACATGTAGAGGTCATGTAGAGGGGTTGAGTGGACCTAAACCAGGGGGAGGGAGAGAGTTATCTGGCATGAACTAGCTGAGAAGTGCATAAGAAGGAAGCGGAGTTCGCTGCCCTCAGAGAATTAGCTTGCCTCATAGAGACAGGCAGCGAGTTTGTGGGGGAGGGCTAATTGAAATAAATAGAGGGTATAATTGGGCACTAAATTGGGAGAAAAACTGGAAAAAAACAGAAACTAATTTTATTTAATTTTATTAGGAATGGGCCAACCATAGTTTACGTACAGCACATTCACAAAACACAAGAACATTTTTACAGACCCAGTATATCTGGGCTAGTGGTAACATTAGTCTCATTTGTGGCCCCATTGGTCCCCATAACACAATTTCCATGCCTTTTTCATAGTGTGGAAAAACACACGCACGCACACCAGTTTAATTTAGTTAGCAATGAGCAATGGCTCACAGCTGATTTAATTGCTCATTAACCTCAGGTGAGCCTGCCTGTAGGTGAGGCCGCTGCTGTCCAAGGTCCTGTAGTGTGCCTCACCTAAAAACAAACAGACAAAAAAACATAACACACATATCACATAAAACATCTTGTAACAAAATGTATCATGCAAAACAGTACCACCCTCAGGTTATTAAAAGGTACTTCAGTGAAGTAGAAAGATTTCTGCTTCACTAGCTAATACTGTACAATTCAATGTAACGCAATATAGTACTTTATACATTGTTGATTGGACAATCATGGCTTATGATGCGTTTTAAAGCACTGCTTTCGAATAGTCTTTCGAATGATGCGCGAAGATGTTTGACACCTATCTAAACCATTCACCATTCACCTCCTATCAAGCTGATGTAGAGAGTGGGCTTGGTAAATCACAAATCACCACTTTTTGGGGATTGCAGTGCTGTTTTTGGCCTATACAAATGTTGAGAAACCGTAGTGCAAGGTAGTAGCGCTGAGCAATACTAAAGAATGTGTGGTTGTATATTTGAGCTGCAGACCCAATGCCAGGCAACTAGTCAGGTAGGTAGAGTACACCGAAAAACAAGAGGAGAAAAGAATTAGCTGTGAAAAAAAGCCTTGTTGAAACCCATACAAACAAATACAACTATTATATTAAAGGAGCGCATGTCCCACCATGCTACACAACATTTAAGTTAGAAATAATGTTGTGTTGTAGCTAAAGTTATTACATTACACTGCAAGATAGTTTACATAAGATTACAAATGTTACTTGAGAGCTGATGCCAATTAATTTCATGATTCTTTAATAAATACCAAAATGCTACTAACATTAACATTAACGTCATTGTTTGCTTGCTATCTATCAACTCAACTACACTCCCCCAATAAAATAATTTGACCAGTAATTTGATAAGAGGAGAGGTTGTTATGTCAGTTACATGTCTTTTGAATAAAAGGTCATGGACATAATATACTGGGTTTATCTGCTAAATGATATGTTGTTACACTTGGGTGGTTGTTTCACAAAATGTTTTGGTCACCAGCCGCCACTGGTTAAGAGCAATGTTCATATCTGGAATTTTAATGTGCAAAATCATATACCTGTAGCATCACATTGCTCTTTACAGCTCAGGAAAATGGGGTAATCCTCTGGTGAAGGTGTCTTTGTAACAAGTTGGTCATGTGGCTGGATGCATATAAACAAAGATCAAAGTAACAAAATTAAATTGAAATGAAGTGGTATCTGTTCTATAGAGTTAAGTGCTACGACATTGTGTCTGTAGACAAGTGCTACCCTCAGGTGTTTCAGTTGTTAAATCATGCATGCTGGGATGGGGACAGAATAATTTAAAACAGATCATAAAGGACAGGCATCCACTGGCCAAGATCAGTTTATGCTCCACTAATAATCCATGAACTCAATATGTATACTCTTATGCAGGCTGTTAATGTTTTCTCTGTTCAATGCATGGCATCAGCATAATAGAAAATAAGCTGTGCATGAATGTTTTCAGCAAAATGGACCACTATATTCTTTATCACAGAGGAATGTCCTGTTTTAAAAAAATGTAGGAATCCATTGCATCAAAAGACTGTGCTTCCTGAACTGGCCACATTGCACAATGCATGCCCCTACATGGAGAGTGGGATTTCCTCGATCCCTATTGTCCGATAACTGATGCTGTAGTCTGGAGTTCAGCGGCTGAAACCCAAAACCTCTCTGACCCACAGAACCAGAAACAGTGAGGATCCTCGTGGTGTATCAACATTTCCCTCAATCCCATCGAGTCTGGCAAACCTTCTACAGCAAAGCTTTACTGAGCACAGGTTAGGTCAATAGCAGTTTAACAGCTTTAAATTAAACTATTGACAGCACTCTACCGCGTTTAAGGCCATAGATCACTCGGGGAGGGAGGTAACCTTTCATAATCTCTTAAGAGCTTCTTTATTTGGAGGTCCCTTGTACAGCAGGAACAAGGACACAGCTGGGCACATAGAAACATACAGGTGACTTGGAAAACTATGCGACCCATTAGTCTGGGTCCGTGACATATCTGTCTTAAGTTATTTCCTCATGGTCAAGTATTATAAAGTGCACATGAAATGATACCTCCAATTCATAAGTCTGAAAAGAGCTCCTGGTGTGTTATGCTGTCAATTAAAGTATGCCTGTCATAACACTGTACCATTTAATCTTTTATCCATTTTTGAAGTGCAGCATTTCAAAAGCAGGCAGCTGAGAAATGTGATTGTGATATTGATGATAAATGGGTCCATTTCATAAACTGCAAATGATATGTAACATACAATTATAGAACGACTGTGCTGCATATTTCATTACAACTGGTTCATTATTTTCAATAATAATAATAATCACATACACACACACACACACACAAAGTATACCTTGCACAATTGACAGTTTTTTCATTATTTCCTTACATCCCATTGACAAGTTATTAGACAGTATCTTAAGAGGCTATATATAGTTTAAAAAGTCTTAATTGAGGCCTGGCGGATGGCCCAGCGGTCTAGTGCACCGCGCTTTGGAGCGGTGTGCGCTGCCCGTCAGAGACGCGGATCGAAACCCGCGTTTCTACCAGACCGGCCCTAGTCGTCAGCCCGATCGGAGGCGGCATTTGGCTGTCCGCCTCCGGGGGAGGGGGGAGGGAGAGCCGGCACGAGTCCGCCGAGGAGAAGGTTAATGGAGTCCGTGGAAGATCTCCGTATCGAAAGAAGGCGGGGAAATAGGTCCAGGAATACGAATCTTGTTCCCGGAGGACGGGCGGCGGACTCGTGAGGGTGGGGAATTGAAAATAAAATAGAGGGTATAATTGGCTACTAAATTGGGAGAAAAACGGGGGAAAAATCAGAAATAAATGTATTTAAAAAAAAATAAAGTCTTAATTGAATTAGAACAAAGAAATAACCGATAACTTTAAATGCCAATTAGACATTGCATCTATCATCCCGGATGCTGGTTCTTAGCTTCACTGCCAGGATGGATTTAGTGTCCGGCCAGGCCTGCCGGGATGAAGAAACCCCCTACACCCCCAACCCCACTGTCAATCTGTCTGTGGTAAAAGCACCCCGAACACAATACTTTATTTCTCCCCGTACATGACCTGCTCTGATGAAGTGTGCAGGCAGCACCTGGATCGATTCATTCCAAGGGTTCTTCCTGTTTGATCCATGAATTCGGCAGTCATCCTGAAAAACCGGGGATCAACAATTATCCAGACACCTCTGGATCATGGGTTTCTCTCTATGTCCAGGGATTTCGTATAAAACTCATTTGTCATCGGGGCTGGACTTTTATTTTTCCTGCCCAGGAAAAGCTGTCACTGAGGACTTCTGTTCCCCAGGGATCCCCCTCCACAGAGGCGCTGTGGTTTGGTGAACAGTGAGACAGAATCACATAGCCACTGCATCGCTCCACTGCCTTATTTTCAACGTTCTCCATCAGCATGATATAGTACATTCTAAAGTACCTTTACTTCTCTGTCTGAATGATCACCATCTTGCAGGCTGTCTGGAAGAAATGCCATACAGAATTGTGCCACAGTCAAATTATAAACTTTTTGCTTCCCTTGCAACATTTGTCCCTCAATATTTTTTTAATAAAAATGTGTGTATTTTGGGAGGAACACAACATCCATCTGATGTGTCTTGTATTTGAGGGTGAAATAGAACATTGTGAATGAAGAATGAGGGTGAATGAAGTTGTGCCAGAGGATAGGAATTAAAATTGGAATGATGTGATCACATATGACTTATGTGGCTCTGTGTGGCTCAGTTGGTAGAGCACAGCGTTGGCAATGCTTAGGTTGTGGGTTCAATCCCCACTGGGGCCACAAAAATGTATGCATTCACTACTGTAAGTTGCTTTGGATAAAAGCGTCTGCTAAATGGCGTATATTATGATGGAGTGCTGGGTTTGAGTGAGGAGCCCTAGTTTGGAATAGTTAATACTCTTCATACATTTCTTTTTTTAAATTGCTTTACATTTATTCTTGATTTACATTAATACATTTATGCAAGAATGAGAGATTGTTTTCATTGCACTGAAACATGGATATGCGTACAGGATATTTATAGCCTACTACAGACAAATACTAGTGTACATTTGTACATTACATTTGTATTTCAATTAGCCTTTTTTTCCAATAATTGGCTCTCTTGTTGATTGATGCCATATCACCATGCTTCCTGCATGTTTACTTATTTTTCATTATAAATAGAAGCTTTTACAAGTGTCCCACCTATTTTGTTATGTATCACAGAGCCATTAGTTTAATGGGTGAGAATGGGTGAGAAGAGTGGGGAAGACAATGCGATATGATTGCGTAATTAGCCATTATCAATGTGAATAAAATTGGGTGGGCCAATATTGTGATTCTAATTACAATTTCTAAACAGTTTGTAAGTTTGGAAATGGTACCAAATATGATTTTTTTGTGCTGACTGTGAAATGGAGGACAGCAGCAATTTCTAAATGAAGAAATAAATGGATACCATGGGCATAAATAAATGGAAATATTACTTTAAAATGTCAATGCCCAAAAGGCGCTGGCACTCCTAGTGGAATACATGTAAAGTTTTCTTCCCTCCCCTCACCCCTTCTCACCCAATGGTTCTGTGAAACATAACACAATAAGTAGGACACCTGAGTTAAAATCCTAGTGTTAAGCTTGGTGGTTGGTATTTGTCAGTCATTTTGGCCTGGGATCTTGACTACATCCCCTCCCACTGTTGTTTAAAAAGCATTCGTTTTTTCATGCCAACAGCCATATGTGCCCCTTATATAAAATGTATTATCAATTAGCATTATAATTGAATAAATCTATAAATAATTCCAAACAACCTAGTATATCATAATACAGTATGTGTATGCGTCCATGCTTATATGTATTTTTATTCATGCTAATGTAAAGCATTCATATTGTGGAAATTATGTCTGTGCCTTAGCTCTTCTAAAGCACTATGCAATGACTTGGTGGGCAACAGTGTAGTACAATGATTACGGAACTGGGCTTGTAGGTTCGATTCCCAGGTGGGGCACTGCTGTTGTTCCCTTGAGCAAGGTACTGTAATGCAATGCACAATGGAAATGCAAAATGGAATCAAATTTCATTGAAAGGGATGTGAAGTGCAGAAACCTCTCAGAGAATAGAAAGAGTCTGGATTGCCATATCATTGCTGAGGAGTGAAGAATGTGAGCAATGGACAGTGAAATTCATATAATTTACAGATGTATTGCTCAGTTAGTTTTGTATTTATATACACACATGCACATCACATCATGTCAGATTGCCATTGGTTACCACTTACCACTTAAAGGTAACTCCAAAAATACAGGAAACACTTGAGTAAATTAAGGGTTCTGCCAGCTCTGTTTTGATGTGTGGTGCATTTTCCAAGCCATTCTTGGTGATCCCCTTCATCCTATGGTGAAGTATTTCTATCCTGATGGGAGTGGTCTCTTCCAGGATGACAATGCCCATTCACAGGGTACGAGTGGTCACTAATTGGTCTGATGAACATGAAAGCAATGTAAATATGGTCGTCTCAGTCACCAGATGTCAACCCAATTGAACACTTATGTGAGATTCTGGAGCGATGCCTAAGACAGGAATTTCCACCACCATCAACAAAACACCAAATGATTTCTTGTGGAAGAGTACCAGACACTTGTAAAATCTATGCCAAGGCAAATGGAAGCCATTCTGGTGGCTCATAGTGACCCCGTGTCCTATTAAGACACTTTATGATAGTATTTCCTACATTTTGGCAGTTACCTGTAGGTTGTCTCTGTAGCAAATCAGCCACAAGAAAAAAAAAAACATTCTTGCTAGTTACCAATGAGATTGCTAACCTCATCAGTTAGATATAGTTAGCAAGCCAGCTGGTGGATAGAAACTATCACTAACTATTAAAAATAACTTGTTGTATGGTCCTTTATATTTTCCTTGTGTTTCACTCACAACTACTTCTTCGTCTCTGCTTCAGAGTGTCTAAGATAAAAGAAGTACTTGTTGACCCTGCTATTGTAGTGAGGATAGCTAAGGTTTAAAATATGATTCTGCCCTTCTGAGTTAGCTACCTCAGAAGTGGACCAAATATGTAATGACTCTTCTCATAATACAGACACCAAATATGAGAAGGTTTGTTACATATGCTGTCATCCTGGGTTATCTACCAATGGACAACATATATGTTCCATTTTTATAGGGGCACTAGCTCTTGAATTTCACCTCAACAGTAAAATTTATTTAAAAAGGAACCACTGATGGTTTTAAGTTAAGAGAGTTAGTAGAGCGGCACTTATTAGAATAATGAGACACAATTCACATTACACAAATAACATTTATTAAACAAACAGAATATTATAAAATAGAATGTAAGTGGAATATACAGTATAATGATTAAACAAGTATGCTTGAGATTAACCCTCTGAGGTCCGTGCTAAGCTTTGAGATGGTTTGTGATTTGGGCATGGTCTGATATTTATCTCAATTTCATCAACTTAACACACACTTACTCCAAAGTGTTTGATATTTTTATTTGAAGGACAATCACAGCTACATTTGTATGCCATCAATAGTTTGGTCAGTATCATATGCAGCTTGTAAATAGATCTACAAACACACAAGTTAAAAATAGTAAATTTTTCTGCCGTCACAAAAGTTGTGAAAGCACACACTAAACTATAGTGACGAATTGTTTTGCCAATGTGCGTTTGTTCATCAAGGTCTTGGTTATGTAAGGGTGTGAAAATAGTTTAGCACATCTGAGATCAAAATAGCTAAAAACCTGTTTTTATCAGAACTGGTCACATTTATTTCAGGCTGTGGGAGGGCTAAATGCTAAATACCTGAATATTCATTATTCATTGTCCACACCTCTAAGATCTGTCAGATGGGCCATCTCTCTCTCAAAGGCCATCAGAGTAAGCAAGTCAGTGAGCCATGCAGAAGACAGAAAAAAAATATGCTTTTTTCATTTTGGAAGATTTATTGAAAACAGCACACAAACTACAGTATATACAGGGGAATGCCACATATTACAAGTCATACAGCCTAACAATAATGCACATAATATCCTCCTGAGACCCAAAGAAGAAAAGGGTCTTCCAATTAAACTTTTTTTGTGATTCCATGCCTCTTTAGAGTTAAAACAACAACTCACAATTTAGATTTTAAATGGCTAAGCAATATTTGAGTTACCATTTCCCCTTTCACGACAAGCGCTTCTTGTGGCAGCAGCCATTTTGGCTCTTCAGGAAGAGTGCCTATTGCAATTTGTTACGTTGCAACACGCAGAATATGTTTAGCGTCACAAGACGCGGAATTCATATATTTTCACGAGTATTTGAAAACAAGCGAAATAAAATAAATATCAGCATAGACTGTTGCTGGCAGATCGCAAGCGTAAACACAGACAAGATGCTACATACGATTTTGTATAACATTTTAGGCTGTTTGAAAAGTATTCTTACATAGATCTTGTGTGCCTATTGCAATTTGTTACGTTGCAACAAGCGGAATATGTAGTCACAAGACGCGGAATTCATATATTTTCACGAGTATTTGAAAACAAGCGAAATAAAATAAATATCAGCATAGACTGTTGCTGGCAGATCGCAAGCGTAAACACAGACAAGATGCTACATACGATTTTGTATAACATTTTAGGCTGTTTGAAAAGTATTCTTACATAGATCTTGTGTGCCTATTGCAATTTGTTACGTTGCAACAAGCGGAATATGTAGTCACAAGTTGCGGAATTCATATATTGAATATATATATAAGAGTATTTGATAACATGGCAAATCAAATATAGTTACTTACTCTTCGCCAGTTAGGTCTCGGCTTGAACGGTCTCGTGGCGCGCTAGTAAGTGTTATCATCCGGCGTCAGATTTTGTTGCTTTAGTCTCTGCGTTTGTACCCTGTTTCATTGGCTAGAATTGGCACTTAATGCTTCTTTGATTACTGTAACTAGCTGGCTATTGTGTCGCCGATCTCCAGCAGTTATTAGATTATATTGCCGCGTTGTATCTTTATTTCAAAGCTGACTGCGACTCAGCTGCTTTCAATCGGTTCCATTGATCAGCCCGTGTTTGTAGTGAGCGTTCCTCAATAGCGTTAGAAAGCTAACAGTTGTTAATTAGTGGCTATTGTTGTCAGGTGGCACTCGCCACTTAGTGCCTAGCATCACTCGGCTATATTAACAGCCATAGTTGTGGATAGCGGCAGCTTTCGCGGCAGCCTCCCCCGCCCTAGCCTCCCCCGGACGAAGACTCGGCGGACAAAGACGGAGGAGTCTACCTGCAGGAGTCCACCGAGGGGGCCAGCTAGGAGTGCTCGCCGCACGGTGAGTATCATAGTTTTGTATCTCCCTATTGTGCTACCTCTGCATCTAACACTACATGCTTCCTCCCTATCCCAGTCCATGTCTCCTCTTCTAGATTGCCTAGAAGGAGAGATTCTACCCACACCCGTAATCTGTCCAACCTCATCCACCCTCCTAGATCTCCCGGTGTTGACGTGGTGGTAGCAGGCGGACTATGGAACTGCCAGTCCGCTGTCCGGAAGGCCGATTTCATCTCGGCCCAGGCCTCGCTACTCTCCCTGCAGTTCCTGGCGCTTACGGAGACCTGGATCACTCCGCAAAACACGGCCACCCCTGCTGCTCTCTCTGCCGCCTACACCTTCTCCCACACTCCACGACCCTCAGGTAGAGGTGGAGGGACAGGTATACTCATTTCCCCCCTGTGGAGATTTGGTATTGTTCCTCTTCCTCACTTCTCACCCTCCTCCTTTGAATGTCATGCTGTCACTGTCACTGTTCCATGTAAACTGCACATCATTGTTCTTTATCGCCCTCCAGGTCCACTGGGGAGTTTCCTAGACGAGATGGATGCCCTACTCAGTGCCTTCTCCCTGAGGACGGCACTCCCGTCTTACTCCTCGGGACTTCAACCTGCAGCTAGAGACCTCCCAGGCCTCTGCATTCCTCCCCCTCCTTCAGTCCTTTGACTTCACCATGGCTGAATCCCCATCCACCCACAAGGCCGGCAACCAACTGGACCTGGTCTTCACCAGGAACTGCGCCTCACCCAACATTACGGTATCGCTCTACATGTGTCTGACCATTCCTTTCTGTCTTTCTCTCCTCCTCCCCTCTGTCCCTAAACCATCCTCACCTGCTCCCACTGTCCTTGTCCGTCGCAACGTCCGCTCTCTCTCACCCGCTGCCCTGTCAGCTACTGTCCTATCTTCCTTCCCCCTGCTGATGCCTTCTCTCAGCTACCTGCTGAAGTAGCATCATCCACCCTACTCCTCTCTCTCCTCCTCCTTTGACTTACTCTGTCCTCTATCCGCTAAACCCACTCGTCTCCCGCCCCCGCCCCTGGCTAACCGATTCCATTCGCGCTAACCGTTTGAAGCTGCGTGCGGCAGAAAGGAAATGGAGAAAATCCAAATCCCCTGCAGCTCTGTCTGACTTCCACACACTCCTGGCTTCCTTCTCCGCTAACCTCTCCTCTGCTAAGTCTGCATTCTTCCTTTCTAAGATTCAATCCTCTGTTTCCAACCCACGTAAACTCTATGCTACATTTTCCTCTCTCCTCACCCCTCCTCCTCCCCCACCCTCCTCTATAACCGCAGATGACTTCTCATCCTTCTTTCACGAGAAGGTTGAGGTCATTCGCAACTCTTCCCCCTACCCTCCCTCTCCCATCCCGCTACCTAAACCTCCCACCTCTCTGTCCTCCTTCTCACCCCTCCCTGACTCGGACATCCTTCAACTTGTTCTCTCCCACCGTCCCACCACCTGCCCTCTTGATCCCATCCCTTCTCCCCTCTTCCAGTCCATTGCTATGGACATCCTCCCGCTTGTCTCTAATGTCATTAACTCCTCTCTTTCCTCTGGCTCTGTCCCCTCCTCCCTCAAATGCGCTCCAGGTTGTCCCCTCCTCAAAACCCTCTCTGAATCCTGCTGTCATCTCTAACTACCGACCTGTCTCTCTCCTCCCATTCCTTTCCAAAACGTTAGAGCGGGCTGTCTATAATCAACTGTCTGCTCATCTCTTACAGAACGACCTACTTGATCCCAACCAATCTGGGTTCAGAGCAGGCCACTCCACAGAGACTGCTCTCCTTGCGGTCACTGAGGCTCTTCACATCGCTAAGTCCCGATCCCTTAGCTCCGTCCTCCTCCTCCTTGACCTGTCGGCAGCGTTCGACACCGTGGACCACCGGATCCTGCTCTCATCTCTCGTCGAGATGGGAATCTCTGGATCTGTGCTGACATGGTTTGAGTCCTACCTGGCTGACCGGTCCTACCAGGTGGCCTGAGAGGATCCTCTCCTCTCCCCGCACCCTCTCTACCGGTGTCCCGCAGGGCTCGGTGCTAGGCCCTGTCCTATTTTCTCTGTACACCAAGTCACTTGGCTCTGTTATTTCTGCTCATGGTTTCTCCTATCACTGTTATGCTGATGACACTCAACTGTTTCTCTCCTTCCCTCCATCTGATACCCAGATCCCGGCACGGATCTCTGCATGCCTGGCTGACATCTCCGCATGGATGTCTACCCACCACCTGAAGCTGAACCTGGGGAAGACAGAGCTGCTCTTCCTCCCAGCGAAGGACTCCCGATGATTGATGCGTCAATTACCGTGGAAGGCTCCATAGTGTCTCCGTCCCAGTCTGCCAGGAGTCTTGGGGTAACCCTGGACAACCAGCTGTGCTTCTCGAGCCATATTGCAGCGATCTCGGACCTGCCGTTTCTCCCTCCACAACATCCGGAGGATCAGACGTTCCTCACCCAAGAGGCCACTCAACTCCTGGTCCAGGCCCTGGTGATCTCACGTCTGGACTACTGCAATTCCTTGCTGGCAGGCCTTCCGGCCTGTGCCATCAAGCCACTGCAACTAGTCCAGAACGCTGCTGCTCGCCTGGTGTTCAACCAGCCAAAGTTCACCCACGCCCCTCTACTCTCCTCTCTGCATTGGCTCCCCATCGCAGCACGCATCAGATTCAAGTCACTGGTGCTGGCTTTTCAAGCGGCCAGAGGTACTGCTCCCCGTACCTCCAGTCACTCATCACGCCCTACACCCCGTCCAGACCCCTCCGCTCCGCCTCCGCTGGCAGACTGACTGCCCCATCCCTCCGGGCGCCTGGCAGCGGCTCCTCGCGGTCTCGCCTCTTCTCTGTCCTGGTCCCTCGTTGGTGGAACGACCTCCCGCAATTGGTCAGGACTGCGGAATCACTTCCAATCTTCCGCAAGAGACTCAAACCCACCTCTTCAGACTCCACTACCACTGAACACTGTCCATCTAGTCAATCTGTCGTCACCACTGTTTACTTGTTCTAAAAAAAAAAAAAAAAACCCACTAACCTTTTCTTTCCCAATGTTACAGGTATGATACGCAGACACCTGCAATGATGTCTTTTGCCGTTTTACTGCACTGATCTTGTACGCTAACTTTGATTGTTCTCACCTTGTATTAATGCACATCTTGTAAGTCGCTCTGGATAAGAGCGTCTGCTAAATGCTTAAAATGTAATGTAAATGTAGGTCCTCATCTGGATCAATTCTAAATTGAAAATGCTGTCTCTCTTCATCTGAATCCTCTTCAGTATCGGGACATGATGAGTTGTTGTCCTCGTCGCTTTCCATCAATGCTCTCAAACACTGCAGCGCAGAAAATCTTTCCATCTTGAATAAAATTGTATGTCTGTATAAAATCTTGCTTCAAATTGTCGGGACAGTTTATGTGTTGTTTACGCCGGCGTTTTCACACATGGCCCCACGCACCTCCCCGAAACTAGCACCTAGTTACCATGTCAATAGAAGGGGGACGTTACTTCCAGGTAAAAAAGAGGGTAAAAGGCAAGGTTTACTTTTGGTCTAATTAACCTCATTTAAAAAACCCCATTTGATTTGCCAGTGCTCAAATCGGAAAGTCGCGATTCTAAGGTTTCTGTTAATGTTTTTGTCGCGTGTGTATGATAAAATATCGCGAAGTTAGAAATAGTAATATACTTTTATTGCTGCTGGGAGCGTCGGCGCTCCCGTCGACCTCAGGGGGTTAATAGCAAGTATAAATAACACTGTTATTAATAGAGGAAGAATTAGACTTGATATCTAAATAATACAGTGTCTCTATTCAGAAGTTTAAGTCTCTGGTTCCTCCTACAGGCACAGCACACACAGTCTGGCTTCTCTCCCTCCCTGGAGTCAGGGCTGTGTTGGTCTGGCTCCTCTCCTTGTCTGGAGTCAGCATTGTGGTGGACAGATACTGGGCACAGTCTAACTTGGAATTTCAATAGCAAGTTGATGTAGTTACTCATGTTAAGTAATTCTGCTGCCAGGTCAGTATAAGGTAGACGTTGGAGGTTTTCGCTCACCATGTTGTGAGGGTATGGATCCCTTCTTAGATCCAGAGATGCTCCTCTGCTGCTGAGGGAGCAAAAGTCACACTGAGAGCAAGAGGTAGGGTGTGAGAGAGAGAGAGAGGGAGGCAAGGTGGGGGGGATTTATAGTCCCATCGATAACCAAGCCTATGTGTCAGATGCCCTCCAATCACAAGCCCTCCAAGTCATGACAGGAGTCCTGGACCCAATTTACCACCCTTTGTCCTATTTGCGGAACATTGGAGACATTGGAGGGAACTTCTGACTTCCTTTAGGCTGGATTATGTTTATTTCAGTAAATTACAATCCATAGATACTACACCATCATTGAAAGCCTAATATCTCAGATATTTCTAATGGTAAAAGATCTTGTGTTTATGTGGGTACATGTATTTCTTTTTTAAATTTGTTTCCTCCCAGCCAATTGCTGCCCAGAATGGGACTCCTGGCCAGAGCCAGACTGGTCCAACGGGGGCTCGAACCCTTACTGAAATGCTGTACCATTGCTCCACCCAGCCCCCCAGTACATGAATTTCTATTGTGCAAACCATGGGCTTGCTTCCCTACATTGGGTTCATGGTTCCATTGACCTGAACAAGGGCCCCAGGAACAGTAGATGTAAAACAACCCCATAACATCAAAGATTCACCACCACCATGTCACCATTAGGTAGGCTTGGGCAATATCTGTTTCCACAAACCATCATACCATCCTCATAAAAAACCTTGGTTTTTACACAGTATTTTTATTATAGTAGGAGCTGTCTTAGTGCCATAACAGTGTCAAAACGAATAGGCTAAAGGCAGAAAGACAATGAAATAATGTTACTGATTCCTGATTCAACTTAAGTGAATGAATTTTCTGAAATGTTCTGTCAACAATGAACATTAACAACTTCTAGATTATTATCTTGACAAAACAATGATGTTCCTTTGTTCAGGAATAATGTCTCAAAACGGTAACTATTAGGCTATATATATCTTGTGTGGTATCCCAGGGGGCTGCTCAAGGAAATGGCTGCCTAGTCATTTAATTCATTGGAGCCACGGGAACCGGAAAATATTACCTTTCCCAGCAGCCTGCAGTCCCACACCTGATTACCAGCTGAAGCAGATGAAGCTAGTGGGACTGTCAGCAACTGATCGCAATTTGGAGGCCTATATAAAGGACTGATTTGTGTCAAACTGAAAGGGAGTAGGTTGGTGTTTTTGGGAGAGTGTTTTAGAGAGCATTTTGGATTGCTGTTTTTGATGATTGTGTTTGGATTGGATTGTTTTGGCCTCAACCGAGACATGGGCATCCTGGCAGACTACCTCCAGAAGTGGCATCTTCAGCTCAGCATGGGCAAAACAGTATCTGCAGCTTACCACCTCAACAATCGGGAAGCAAGAAGGGAACTGGATGTGCATGTTGGCAACAACCGCCTGGAGTTCCAGCAAGCCCCCAAGTACCTCGGCGTATGCTTGGACCGGACACTGTCCTACAAGCAACACCTGGATGAAGTGAAGACCAAGACAACAGCAAGGGTCTCACTCATCCGCCGCCTGGTGGGTTCAACTTGGGGAGCTTCTCCCCAGACCCTACGCATATCCACGCAAGCTCTGGTCCTTCCTTCCCGTAGCAGAATACTGCGCCCCTGCCTGGAGCAGAAGTCCACATGTGAACAAGGTAGATACTGTCATTAACAGCGCCCTCCGGATAGTAACTGGTTGTCTGAAACCCACCCCTGTGTCCTACCTGCCAGTCCTAGCTGGAATCACCCCAGCCAGTCTTCGACGGGATGCGGCTACCCTCGCCCTGGCAAGAAAAGCCCAGAAGGATGACTGGCACATCCTGCACAAAGTCACAACAACACCGGCACCACCATGCAGGCTCAAGTCTCACCATCCCTACAACAAGGCAGCACAAGAGATGCTACAGTCTATCCCTGAGGACTTGTCCAGAGACGCCTGGCTGGCAGCATCCTGGAAACAGACGTGGGAGACGGCTGGGCCCTCCCGCATCCTATGATACATCCGGGACCCAGGAGACGGGGTAAAAGGAGAAAACATGCCACGCCATCTATGGACCTCACTGAACCGTCTGCGCTCTGGTGTTGGACGCTTCAAGTTGTCTCTGAAGATGTGGGGCCTATCGGACAGTGCGGCATGCGAGTGTGGCGAGCCTGAACAGACTGCCGAGCACATAATCACCGGCTGCCCCCTATACAGCCCACCTACCTTTCCCAGCAGCCTGCAGTCCCACACCTAAGTACCAGCTGAAGCAGATGAAGCTAGTGGGTCTGTGGGCAACTGATTGCAATTTGGAGGCCTATTTAAAGGACTGATTCGTGTCACACTGAGAGGGAGTAAGTTGGTGTTTTTGGGAGAGTAGCGCATGCTGGTTCGTCTGGTGTCATTTGGGTGTCCGTAAAACATACGACCGTGTTCTCCATCAATTATATTAGCCCAAATTGAAACGCGACATTTCAGCGTATGTTAAGTTTGCATGTAAGCATGTCATGTTTGCCGGGTCTCCGGTGGACCAGGTATTGGGATTCGCCCCGCACCTCTCGAGCCTATCTGTGTGGTGGAGGGGGATCCTTTTGATTGCCTGGTTTTGGATTGTGTTGGCCCCCTTCCAATGTCTCAGGGAGGAGATTGGTGTTTGTTGACTGTGATGTGCAGGGGTACTGGATGTCCTGCTGCCTTCCCTCTTTGTGCAATTGGGGCCAGGAACATCATTGGAGCACTTGCTTCCTTTTTTTTCGTCTTCGGCGTGGCCGGGACGATTCAGGCTGGGTGGGGCTCTGGTTTTGCCTCCTGAGCATTTTCTCAGTTTTTGAGGGAGCTACGCATGGCGCATGGTTTGTTGAGCACATGTCAATCCCAGAGTCAGGGCGCTTTAGAACGCTTTCATCGGACTTTAGAGTCCATGTTGTGGTCTTATTGTGTTGAGCTTTCCCGTGATTGGGAGAGTGGATTGCCCTGGATGTTGCTGGCCGTTCGTGAGGTGGTGCAGGAAAGCACTGGTTTTAGTACGAACGACTTGGTCTTCGGACATACTGTGAGGGGTCCATTACATTTCATTGTTGATGAGTGGAAGCAGACAGAACCCCCTAAAAGCCTATTGTCCTATGTTAATGACTTCCGTCTGAGGCTGTATAGAGCATGCGAGTTGGCGAGAGAAAACCTATCCATTCCACAGTCTAAAATGAAATCCTGTTATGATCGCAAGGCTGAAAGCCGACAATTTCAGCCTGGTGATCAAGTGTTGACGCTGTTACCTATACTTGGTTCCCCATTCCAAGCCAAGTATAGCGGTCCTTACACTGTGGAACGTCATGTCCCAAACTTGAATTATTTAGTCACATTTCAGTTGTGTCACATTAACTTAATGAAACTTTTTTACGCTCCTCAGTCTACCACTGTTGATACAGGAGATGGGGAGATCAACGTAGCCATGAAGCCCGTGTCCACGGTTGGCCGTTTGTTTGTCCAGGCCGATGAGTTGGGTCGCTCGGCTGTTTCCTTTGGTGACAGTGTTGCTGATGGCCTCCCTGATTCTGGCAAGACTGAAGACTTTGGATTGCCAGGTGGGCCCGTGTTTCGGGGGCGATTGAAAGGTTCTGGGTGTCTCGCCACGTTGGAGTCCCAGTTGTCTTTAGCTGGGGAGCAGCGCTCTGGCATTGTCGGTTTGATTAATTCGCGTTTTTCCTTGTTTGCCGACGTGCCATCCCAGGCCAATGTGGTTGAGCGCGACATCGATGTTGGTGGCGTTGAACCGGTTGAACGGCGTTTTTGCCGTGTCCCATTTGAGAGGCACGGAATCTTTGCAGTGGAAGTGGGGTGTGTGCTTGGGAGTGGAATGTTGCGCCTGCCTTGTCGCCGTGGGCTTCGCCATGCCTGTTGGTGGCTGAGCCTGACAGTACATTTAGATTCTGTACAGATTTTCGGAAGGTTAACTCCCTCACCAAACCTGACTCATACCCTCTTCCACTTATAGAGGATTGTGTCGATCAGGTTGGTAATGCCACTTATGTGACAAAGCTGGACCTGCTATGTGGTTACTGGCAAGGAAATATCTGTTTTTATCACTCCCAACGGCTTATATTCCTATGAGAGAATGGCATTTGGTTTGCAGAATTTTGGCTGCCTCATAGACCAGCCTTCTTAAGGGGGGAGGTGTTACAGTTCCTGGTATATTTGTGCTTGGCCCCTGTTGTTCTTGTCTGCTTTTGTCTTTCTGTGTAGGACAGTGTTTGGCCAGCAGGTGGCAGGCTTAATTGTTAGATTGGAGAACCAGTTCTATATAAGGCTGGATGGTGTAGGCGGTCACTCTCTCCCGGTCCAGCCGAATGGACGTCGCCACTTTATTCATTCATCAATTCTATTCTTTTGTTATTAGTCTACTTGTATAATAAATATTTTTTTTGCACCATAACTCGCCTGGTTTCCACTTTGTTCGGTCCACCCGACCTTGGATCGTAACACAATTTGAAACTGAGGACACCCATTTGAAAATGAAAGAACAAACAGAAACCTGTAGGCCCTTGGTTCAATTAGGTAAACATAGACAGAATCCCATGTAAAATTGATGTAGCCTGTATTTGTAGTTTTTTGCCCTTAAATGCTAAGTTAAACAATACTGCGCTTTTAAATTCATTTTTATTTAATTGTATAAACCAAAATAATTTAATAAAGTAATGAACAATCTTAATCTCACAAAATATACTGTGATACTGTATATTGAAATTACACCATTAAAGATTAATTTCATTTTTAAAATGAACTAAACCATACACAAACATCCATCCATCCATCCATCCATCTTCTACCGCTTGTCCATGTCGGGTCGCGGGGGCAGCGTCCTAAGCAGGGAGACCCAGACTTCCCTCTCCCCGGCCACTTCGTCCAGCTCTTCCGGGGGAATCCCGAGGCGTTCCCAGGCCAGCCGAGAGACATAGTCTCTCCAGCGTGTCCTGGGTCTTCCCCGGGGCCTCCTCCCGGTGGGACGTGCCCGGAACACCTCACCCGGGAGGCGTCCAGGAGGCATCCTAACCAGATGCCCCAGCCACCTCATCTGGCTCCTCTCGACGCGGAGGAGCAGCGGTTCTACTCTGAGCCCCTCCCGGATGACCGAGCTCCTCACCCTATCTCTAAGGGAGAGCCCAGACACCCTGCGGAGGAAACTCATTTCAGCCGCTTGTATTCGCGATCTCGTTCTTTCGGTCACTACCCACAACTCGTGACCATAGGTGAGGGTAGGAACATAGATCGACCGGTAAATCGAGAGCTTTGCCTTTAGGCTCAGCTCCCTCTTTACCACGACAGACCGATGCAGCGTCTGCATCACTGCCGACGCCGCACCAATCCGCCTGTCGATCTCCCGCTCCATCCTTCCATCACTCGTGAACAAGACCCCGAGGTATTTAAACTCCTCCACTTGGGGCAGGATCTCCTCCCGACCTGGAGAGTGCACTCCACCCTTTTCCGGCTGAGAACCATGGTCTCGGATTTGGAGGTGCTGATTCTCATACCAGCTGCTTCACACTCAGCTGGAGGTCACGGCCCAATGAAGCCAACAGGACCACATCATCTGCAAAGAGCAGTGACCCAATCCTCAGGCCACCGAACCGACCCCTCAACGCCCCAGCTGCGCCTAGATATTCTGTCCATAAAGGTTATGAACAGAACCGGTGACAAAGGGCAGCCCTGGCGGAGTCCAACCCTCACCGGGAACAAGTCCGACTTACTGCCAGCAATGCGGACCAAGCTCTGGCACCGGTCGTACAGGGACCGAATGGCCCGTATCAAGGGGTCCGTACCCCATACTCCCGGAGCACCCCCACAAGACTCCCGAGGGACACGGTCGAAAGCCTTCTCCAAGTCCACAAAGCATGTGTAGACTGGTTGGGCAAACTCCCATGCACCCTCCAGGACCCCACGGAGGGTGTAGAGCTGGTCCACAGTTCCGCAACCAGGACGAAAACCACATTGCTCCTCTTGAATCCGAGGTTCAACCATCCGACGGACCCTCCTCTCCAGAACCCCTGAATAGACCTTACCAGGGAGACTGAGGAGTGTGATCCCCCTGTAGTTGGAACGCACCCTCCGGTCCCCTTTCTTGAAGAGGGGGACCACCACCCCGGTCTGCCAGTCCACAAACAATCCATCCAAATCAATTCTAGGTCTCTGAGTATCCTATATTGTAGTGGTGTACGGCTTGGAATCAAGAGTTGAGAGACTTTGCTTTTCCATTTCAGTACTACTTCTTTATTAAAATAAAGCATGTAGCCCAGGGGGGTATTTCACGAAGCGCGATAAAGCTGTAAGCCTGGCAAGTCTGGATAAGTTCTCGGATAATTCGGTTTCACGAAGCAAGCTTGACTAGATGCCAGTTAAGTTACTACGGCAACATATGCTTTCAGGCTAGCCTGGTTGGGAGCAGGCTTAGCGTGGTTCAAGTTGGACTTATTTGCAAATATCCAGCCGGTGTTACAGTGACACTGACTCGGACGGACCACTGGCTTAGAAGGAAGACGTTACAGACTTTTTTGTGAAGTCATTATTTTGCATTGTCATATTATTAAAACATTTACAATTCAAGTTTTTGACTTTGTTTTTATTTGCAGTTTATGTTCAAATAAAATCATTTTTATGTCATAATAGTATTAAACCATTTACAATTCATGTTTTTGTCTGGTTTTTATGTGCATTATATGTCAAAAAAGCCATTCTGAAACAGTATAAAAACGAATGTGTTTTGACTGTGTCTGTTTCAATCATGGCGTGTGTTCTTAGACAATCCCGTAGATGAGGGGGCATAAGAGCTTTTCCAGCGGAGAGGGTGTTCCGAGATAAAGTTGGTCCACTCAGTTTCTCAGAAGAGCACCTGTACGAACACTATAGATTTTCCTGGCAGGGAATAATCTATATTTGCGATTTGCTCAAGGCCGAAGTTGCAAACAACACGCATCATAGCCAATTGATTAGTGTAGTGCAAATGGTGTGCATTGGGTTGCATTTTTTGGCAAGTGGCACCTTTCTGTACACTATAGGGGATGCCGAGAACCTCAGCAAAGCCACTGTGTGCCACGCTGTGCGTAAAGTTTGCCTTGCCCTGAAAATACTTCTAAATGTCTTTATTACATTTGGGGGTTGGAAGAGATGGAAGAGATGCCGCCGCTCAATCCCATGCATTTGGACCTCAGAAATGCCAGAGTTTAGCGTGATCTAATTGAGATGAATCACTTCCAATAAGTTATTTCTTATCTTCCACTTTTAGTTTTGCCTTGTTAAGGGGAGGTACCACAGGTGAAAAGGAAAAACCTATCTCCTATCAGAATGAAATTTGACCAGTTGAATATACACACAAATACAATATATCTTTGTATTATGACTGAATTTCTTTTTATTAAAATATGCAAATGAGGTAGTCATTAAATCTGCGCTAATTTGCATGTTACTGCAAAAATGTTTTAGACTCAGTGGATGAAGTCACAATTAATTTATTTGTTTTAATGTGACAAATAAATCAATGGTTGATAATTGTCAGAGCCATTTGTCAGAATATTTTTTCGTAATTTAGTTATAAAAACCCCCACTATTTTATTAAATTGAGGAGATGCAAAGCACATACTGTAGCACTGATTGCGCAATAGTACTAATTTACGCATTTATGCGCTTTGTTAATGATGGTGGTGTTGCCTTTTTTTGTGATGATTGTCTTGTAGTCTTGTAATCATAATATTCCATGATTAGTTGCTGCTCCCCCGCGATAAACGACACTGCACGTTCTTTTGCCATTTCTGTCTAATCGAATGTTTCAATCGACATTCACTTACTCGGGCTGTTTAAATAGTTCATGAACGTGCACATAAGTGATTTCCCAAACCTGGCTTTCATCAGGCTTGGATTAGCTTGACCTCTTGAGCCGCAATCTAGTTTCGTGAAACGGAATTGATCTACAGTTCATTAGCCTGCTAACTCAAGTCAGGTTTATTTTAGTAAGCCTGGGTTTTCTTAGCCAGCTTTGTGAAATACCCCCCAGGTTAAGTACATTGGAATCACATGGATTGTTCTGCCTTGTAATTGCAAACGTTATGTTTGAATGCTTACTGCCACCTACTTCCCGCTTAAGTAAAAACGCCATAAATCTACATACAGGAAACAGGAAACAGGAAGTTCAGTGGTGATAAGAAATCAATATGTTAACATTACTACAAAGTGCTCAAAGTGAATTCTCTGCAATCTTACCTTCTTTCGCCTTCGAAAGCATTGCCTGTAGGTTTGATTGTTCCATTGCATATTCCTGTATAAATGTTGGCTATATTTTATGTATTTAGTGTGTACATCATTTGTATTAGCCAGTTTTACATTCCCTAGCGCAATGCTAACTCGTTCCCCATAGAAAGCCTATGTAATTTAGCCTAGCGCGTTCGCTAGCTCATAGCTGTTAGCAATAGGCTACTTACTAGCAGCTCTTAAGTTGACCTGTGTTTCACCTGTGGGTACAGTAACATGTATTTGTGAATTAACCATGCAGTGTGCGTTTCTAAGCTAAAAGGAACACGAGTATATGTGTTTAAAGTCATCTTTATTTGTGAATTAGCAATACAGTGTGTATTTCGAAGCTAAAAGAAACACAAGCATATGTGAATGCAGCAGTGGTGGGCCGTCAGGGCCTGCAAGGCCTTCTCTGCTGGCCTAAAAAATATCTGAATCACAGACTGATGTTAATTATATTTTTTCCATGAATACTTATTAAATAATTCCAAATGGTCTGTCCGCTTCCTTTCATAGCTTTTCTGGTTGCGCTGCTTCCAGACGTGTATTTTCATATTAAAGCATTTAACCAATCACATTTCAGCCATCATTTGTTGCCAGGGTCAAAGAAATCTGCCTGGAGGCCTTCACAATCAGTTCTGCAGGCCCTGTAGCATAAAATAAGTGTTGATCAAACTGTTGCTTCAACCAATCAGATTTTGAGTTTGGGACACGAAGGCCTTCTAGAAGGCCTAGGTAACGTCAGCATATTCACACCCTTTGATTGGATAGTCAGAGAGTGTCTGACTATGATGTAATGTGATTGGTTAAATGCTTTAATATGAAAATACACGTCTGGAAGCAGCGCAATCAGGGGAAAAGCTATGAAAGGAAGCGGAAGCAGATTTATTTGACCCTGGCAACAAATGATGGCTGAAATGTGATTTTTTAGGGAGGAGGAGGAACGCATAAAGAAACCATTTGGAATTATTTAATAAGTATTCATGGACAAAATATAGGCTAATTAACATCAGTCTGTGATTCAGACATTTGAGCGGACATTTTCAGCCCTAAAGCGAATTAAAACTTATGCCAGAAATACGACAGGGCAGGCTCGACTTTCATCATTAGCTTCGATGGCGATAGAAAAGGACTTCTTGATGGAACTGAAACACACGGATAATCTGTACGACAGAGTAATTGAACTCTTTTTGAGGAAAGAAAGGGGGATGGATTTTGTGTACAAATAATAAGGATTTTTGGTGAGTAAAATGTTGCTATTTTCCTAAATAATATTGCAATTTTATGAGGTTATTATTGATGATTTTGTATGTGTGTCGCAGCTGTAGCACCCCGGGTTTGTTTCTTCAGTAAAGGCATTTATTCTGGATACACGAGTTATCTATCTTCAATGCAACGGCAACGGGTGTCTGTTCGGTTTGTTTTTGCACTTTGTTTATTTATCTTTCTTCAGTCATGTTTCATTCTCGTTCTGTTCCACGTCTGTCATTGTTCCTGTTCGAGTTCCTCTCCTTGTCTTGTCATGCACTTCGGGAAATTCTATGTTTCGTTTTTTTTAGGGAGGAGGAGGAACGCATAAAGAAATCTGCGTGCGAATAAAGTGGAACGTGAGAAGCGTACAGAGATAGGACGAGAGAGAATGACAGCGATAGTTAGAAGCGTGAGATAATTTGTGATTAGTAGTGTTAGTAACTTAATCTAAATCCCTAATGTTAGTAGATTAGTTGGTTAGTACTATATACATCTAACTAATATATACAAAGTGTAATTAGAAAGTAAGAAGGAAGTAAAACGAGATTAGAAGCGAAGACGGAAAAACCGAAACATAGAATTTCCCGAGGTGCGTGACAGAACGAGAATGAAACATGACTGAAGAAACATAAATAAACAAAGTGCAAAAACAAACCAAACAGACACTCAAAACATAACAATAAGATGGCTTTTATAGCCGTAAAATAGTTATTGAGGGGTGGATTGATTCAGACGGAGCACTACTGAAGGCCTAGGTGTGAAATGCACGGCCCGCCACTGGAATGCAGTGTGTATTTCTTTCTTTCTTTTTACCCTCCTCAGTTTTACTCCAACCCAATACATCCAATTGTATTGTTTCTTTGACATCATGCAAGTGTGGCATTATTAAACACCGGAGCTTGGACGCTACATCCTGACTCCCATCTTGTTATTGAAAGGAGTTTGGCTGTGTACAGACACACACGTAGGGAGGACAGTACACGGATGTCATTCTCAATGCATACACAACCCAGTGACAGTGATGTCTTCACATGCACTCAAATACACATCATTCGTACGAGGGAAAAAGGGGGCTTTCAGTTAAACAATACCTTGGTTTTCATACTTTAACATTTATGAACATAATTATCCGAACACTCTAAGTTTAGCTGGCCGCAAGGGCCCCTGGGGGCATGTGATACCGTATACATACATAGTAAGTAAATAAATTAATCAATAAAAAAGAAAAAGTCTGAAACGGTTTACATCACACCGGAGCTTGAAAACTGATTTGTATAGTAAAGGCCTATTTGTTGGCCGACGTGTGATTTATGTTGTATGATTTTGTTGCATGTTATCCTAAACATAGGTCTAGATGGTTCTGAGTTGTTTTCATCGTCATCATCATCAATTGTGTTTGGATCAATTATACAGTGTTCTTCTACAAAAGACATAAATACATTTCACCAGAAACTCTTAAGTAGACTATTTCTAAACCTATCATGCACACTTCAAAAAGCTAATCACTCAGTTACCCATACTGCTTTGCACGAGGGGATACAATATTTTAAACGCCATCGCAGCTCACGTCAGAGAATCAATTCTCCCAACAAATAAATTCTCTCTAGAAAGTAGATACTCTACAACTACAGAAATAGTTTAAAATGTGATTGCTTCAAATAATGTTTGTAAATGGCTTGTCAGTATTGTTTCAAGAAGACACATTTCATGTTTTAACTGACCTAAATTAGAGAAAACATTAAATTGTAAAAGTTTTTACAAACTAAACACAAACACACAGGGAAAACAGCACCTGGGGCATAGACAACAGACAGGCACAAATTGTCCTATTGGTTTAGTCCGAGGGTGACATTCTTATTTCCATTGTGTACAGAAATGTGTTGTGATATCCATTCTCAATTTTGCAAATTGTTTTAATAGAGAAGAACAATGTTTGTAAGGCTAAACCTAAACATTTCAACATTAGTGTTAAAGGTTAAAGAATGAAGTCAAAGGCTTAACATGTTGAGCGATTTACAGTATGCTGTATAGAGTTAACATTTTCAAATGACTGATTTTATTGAGAAATTGTAGCAAGACAAAAACATGATAAAGTATGAGGAACTTCCCTTTCATTCTGCTCAAACAGTAAAATGAAAGCAGGCAATGAAATTGAGATTTCATTTAAGGTAATTCCTCCCTTTCAAAAAGAAAAAGTGTTACAAAATGTACGCGAAACGTGACCTAAATGATAAAAGTCATTAAAGCATGTGTGTGACAAAATGTACGCGAAACTTGGCCTAAATTATAGAAAACATTAAATTGTAAAAAAGACAATTTGTCTTTACAAACTAAATATTCTGACGACAACTGTGCATTGTGTTGATAAAGGATAGTACAGATCTTTCATGTTGCAAGATTTAAAGTATTTTACTTAAGCAATGATATTTTGTGGAAACATATTTCCCAAAGAGTTGATTACTTAAACACTACGTGAGGCCTCTCATACTTAACAGCCTCTCACACCAACAATCAAAACATACAAAAATACTTTTATATTTAAAGAATAACTTAATTACATAATTTGATTTAACGCTAAATGCTTAAAATGTAAAATGTAAATGTAACGCATCCTAAATATTTAATGCCTTTAGTTATCCACTTACATTTTTCTAGGTCAACTGGTATGTTTTGCATTCTAGTAGTTGTTAAAATTTCAGTTTTTTCAAGATTTATTTTATAACACAATATTTCGGAATACTGTTGTATAGTTAATAATAGTTGCGGAATTTATGTTTTAATGTCGGTAATATAACACATGAGATTGTCTGCAAATAGGCTCAGTTTATGATGGTAATTTCCAATCATGATGCCTGATATTTCTTTATTTTGCCTTCTTTTTTGAGCCAGTGGTTCTATTGCGACTGCAAACAAAGAAGGTGACAGTGGATAGTGCAGTTGGTCTTTTATTAAGTATTTTTATAACATCAATAAATTCTGGGTGGAAATTAAACCCTTGTAAACTTTTAAATAAATATGGCCACTTGACCCGGTCAAATGCCTTTTTGGCGTCTACTGACATGAGTGCTAGATCGAGACCATATTTCTTTGCATATTGGATGGTCGCTAAACATGTTCTTGTATTGGTATGCAGGTTTCTATTTTGAATGAATCCAGCTTGGTCTGGATGAATTATCTCTGGTAGTGTCTTTGCAATTCTGTTATTTATAACTTTTGTTATTATTTTATTGTCACAATTTATTAAGCTAATTGGTCTATAGTCTGCAGGTGTATAGCCATTTCTTCCTGCTTTTAGTATGACCATAATTACTGTTTGGTACATGGTCTTTGATAAGAATGCACTCACTTTCATATAAGATAGGACATCCATAAATAATGAACTTATATTCTCCCAAAATATTGTATAGAACTCAATGGGGAATCCATCTAATCCTGGTGCTTTTCTGTTAGGAAACTTCTTGATTGCTTCTGGTACTTCTTCTGTCATTTGTCAGGTTCTCTTTTGTTCAGTATTGATTTGTTTTAAATCTATTGAGTTGAAGAATAGTTGGGGATCATAATCCTGTTTTATCTCGGATTGATATAATTGTTCATAATACAATTTAAACTGATCATTAATCATTAGATTGTTATATATTGGTTCTTTACTTTGTGGGTCTTTAAGAACTACTGTAGACGTAGTTAATATTTCCCTGTCTTGTTTGCAGATATATATAATTTATTAGAGTTCAATTTAGTCATTGGTGCTCATTAATAATAAATGATCATATTTACGTTTCATCACTTTAAGTTCCTTCCTATCTTTTTCATTCATACACCTCTTATGCGTTTTCTCTAGCTCTGTAATACCTTTTTCAACAGATTTCTTGCAGAGGCAGAAATAATCATGTGAGGATTTAGCTTGTCTATGTCATCAATTTCTATGTTAGTTTGTCTAATTTATTGAAGGTATTATTAAGATCTCCAGCCAATATTATTGTGCCCATTTCCAAGCTGTCTATTATAGATTCTATTTTTTAAAGAAATGTTGGGTTTAATCCTGGGGGAATATATATGTTAATAAGAGTGTATATATTACCACAAATAAGACAATTTACTAAATATCTCCCCTCTGGGTCTGAATGTTGAGAATTTAAAGTAAATTGTATATTTGTATTTATCAGTATCCCAATGCCTCTACTATTAGAGCTGCATGTGGCGTCTAAAGCTTCTCCTACCCAATTTATTTTAAGGTCTTGAATTTCACCACATTTAAAGTGAGTTTCTTGCAAAAATGCAATATCGGAGGATATATTTTCCAAATGGTTTAAAACTTTGTTTTTTGTACCCTCGCAGAGGCCATTAACATTCCACACTGTTACTTTAAATGTGTTAGGGACACTTCATAGTTCTGGGGTTTCAGCCATATTCATTAAGGGTATGGGTAGTCAGGGGCATATTACCCAACCTCTTTACTTTGGCATATTCCTTTTCAGATATTTCAAGCAAATATGGGTCTTGTAAATGATTTATGATCAGCTGTATAGAGACCTTCCTTATCTGAAATGGGGAAAACATGTACAATACAGACAAGTTGAGACAAACTGGAATAGATACTGTGTAAATCACAAAAATGACTGACTGGGATAGACGTTAAGACGCAGACAGGACAAACTGACTTACACACTAAGACATGAGAAAACATTGAACACATAGCACTTAAATATAGACGAACACTTACACATATAACATATAGTATAGTGCATCTGATGTGCACTCTGGGGCATTTCATCCCACCCCTACTATAAACTGCAATAAGCTTCGTACCTCAAAACTTTCGCTCAATTGCAGGGTTGCAGCATAATGCGTGACCGGCAGCCTTTTTCTTGAAAACCCAAATTACAATTTACAATTGGTCTGGTGGTCATGTAACAAAAACATTTAGCAAATATCAAAGACCGTAATATTCAATCGACAAAACAAAGTGAATTACTTTATGGCCGTTCAGCCCATCTTGGCTAAATTCCTAAAAGGGATTAACAAAGTGAAATACCAAAGATTTTTTAAGATAAGTGGGGTCAGCAGAACAAGAGGCCACAGGTGGAAATTAGTTAAAGGCAAATTCCGCACAGATATTAGGAAGTTTTTCTTTACACAGAGAGTTGTCAATGCCTGGAACAACTTGCCAGGTTGGGTAGTAGAGGTAGAAACACTTGGACTATTCAAGTCCAGGCTAGATGTCGTACTAGATACTCTTTAGATTAGGATATGACGAGCCTAGATGGGCCGAATGGCCCGTTCTCGTCATTATGTATTCTTATGTTCCTTTTAAGTCTTAGCCCGCATATTACAATAATCTGTAAATATGTAATAAATAAAAATAAAATATAAAATGTAAATGTAATCTAACTTGTTTCTCTCCGAGTTATCCTTTTTATATACTCCATTTATACTTAATAATCTACTCCATAGTCTTAGCCATTAACCGAAGGTAAACTAACAATACCAACAAACTATTAACATTAGGTAGGCATATTTCAAACATAGTGAATGACGATTATGCTATGCTAGCTATTTCAAGCTATAGCCAACACAAAAGGCCTACATAAACATCTAAACATGTAGGTTTTTTGAATGAAATATGAACATATTGTGGTGTCCCCAGGGGTTGGGCGACACTCACGGACCTTGCAGAGGGCGTAGGCAAGTTTAAGAACAAGGAGGAGGCACTATTCGATACAAACATAAAACAAAGGGTGGGGTCTTCAAGGGAATACAAACACAAAGTCCACAAATCTCGTCGTCAATGTCCAAATCCAATCCAAAATCCAGGTCCAAGTCCACAATCCAGTCCGTAGTCTTTATCCAAAGCAATCCAATTTTCCACACAAAACAAACACACTCCAACACTCTTTCCAAATACTGGCTGGTCAATCGACTTCACCGTTTCACTCTCCAAAAACACACAGGCACTCCTTTCCACACACATTCCTACTCCTCTCCCAGTGTAGTGGGAATCAGCCCTTTAAATAGGCCTTGAAATGGCCTTCAGCTGGTCATTAGTCCCGTTGCCTTGACATTGCTCAGGTGTTTCTGTGGCCTGCTGGGAAATGTAGTGTTTTTGCTCCCATGTGTGGGAGGACCCGGCAGCCATTTCCTTGTGCAGCCCATTAGGCTGCCACAATATTAACTTTGTTGGTTTTGAGTAGTGAGTGTTGGTGAGTAGAAACGTTGCCCGCTGCACAAAAAACACACTTTGACGGTGCACTTTAGTTTTTTTGGAAACCAAGCTATCAGCAGTAACGTTAGTCATATCATGATACTCTTAATTTTCTGGAATCCCAATGTGCAGAAAGCGAAATCACATATAACACTGGTCCAACTTTATTTTCTCCAACCATGCAAGCAGTAGTAGCGCTGTTAAGCATTTTGAGTTGACAAACGGCATTTATAGTCCAAGTTTAATTTAATATAGCCAGAAATATTTTTACAGTTTTGAGGAACATACCATGAGAAAATTTTAATACAGCGGTTAACGATATTAATTGTATATCGCCCAAGCCTACCATTAGGTATAGGTTCATTTGAACATAAGCCTCCTTCTTCCAACGCCATATCCACAGCTGAAAAAAAACACAGAGCAACCAAGCAAAGATTAATTCAACCAATTTTTCTGCGAGATAATTTGTTGGACAGAATTTAGGTAAACTGCAATGGGAATTTAGCCAGGATGCCACCTACACCTCCATCTGCTTACTACTATAAATGTAATTGATAGGGTAGTATATGCTTTCAGATATCACCAGCCAGCACATCATCAACAAATATGGCCAGCTCACTCTTTTTTTCCTGAACTCTATATAAGTCTATCTCACACTATTACTGATCATTTCATAACCTGCTCTACAGAAAGAAACTGTTTATCGCCAAAGCATCCAGTGCCAATTTGGAATATCGCCAGCAGGGTCTACACCAGTAGTGATTCATTCATGAAATAAAGGAGGCTGAACCATATACCTTTAAACCAATGATTGCTCTCTGTTCCCATTTATATTCCTTAATTATCAATCAAGCAATGAATTAGATGATTAATCAATACCAAGAGGTACAGCTTCCAAATTATAACTTGTGAAATAATTTTTCTTCACATCCCAAATATCTTCAGCATTTTCTTGTATCTAGGCAGATTCTCTAAACTTGTGGATAATTGTACTCTTTGTTTTCCATTGTCAAATTCAATAAATATTAACATTGTAAATATCCATTCATCTGATCTGTGCAGATCATATAGTTTAATGTTCAGGAGATAGCACTGCAGTTTTTGCCGAAGTGATGTTTGTGTTCTAGGCTTTGTTATTAAATTCTCAAAGCTAGTGCGCTATTCAGTTAATGGAGGGATTTAAGTTAAAAGTGTAGCGTATTCTCTATAGGGTTGCCACAGGTCCAGTTTTCACCCAGGGTGTCAATTTGTGTTTTCAATCAATTTTATACATTTTTAGTTTTTTCAATAAATGCATGAGGTTTTTTAATTGCATTATTTTCCATCAAAATAGTAAAAAAAACATAATCTTACCTGGACCCATGACATCATTTAATCAAAGGTACAGTGCTATCTTGGTTCTCATGTCAAGTAGACGGCCAACCATAGCCTACGTCTTTGAATGTCGGCATTACCAATGGATTTTGCAACACAACAGCAGTTGTTTGGCTTCAATTTGATTGGCATCCATTGCTAAGAGTGTATTATAATACACTGCCCCTTATATTAAACCTCAAAACTATGTTGTCAGTGAGATAGAATGGTTGACAAATGGCAAAAAAGACAGGAAATTTACACTAGCACCTCGACTACTATCTTGACCTACAGTCGTGGCCAAAAATATTGGCACCCTTGCACATTTTTAAACAATTTACACAAATAAGTTGACATTGACAAAAGTATTTGATCTCCACAATTCTTTATTTCACTGTTTATAGTACTAAACTATTAATAGTTTCACTCTTAATACGTTCAAGGCGTCCTGTACCAGAGGCAGCGAAGCAGCCACACAGCATTATGGAACCTCCACCATATTTGACTGTAGGTAGGGTGTTCTTTTCTTTAAAAGCTTCATTTTGTCATCTGTAAATGCTCTGATCTGCATTGCCAAAGAGCTGTAATTTGGTTTCATTGGTCCACAGTACATTTTCCCAGAAAGATTTAGGCTTGCTTAGGTGGGTCTTGGGAAAGATCAATCAGACCTTCTTGTGTTCTTTCAGCAGTGGGGTGTTCCTCGGCCTCTCCAGGTAAGCCTTGAGATCTTTGAATATCATATGAGGTGTTTTTTCAATGGCTCGCACCAACCTTCAATGACATCTGAGATACATTTTCCTCTTACCACCACGTCCTGGGAGATTCTTAACAATTCCATGATCACCAAACTTCTTGATAATATTGCGAACTGTGGAAACAAGAGTGCCAAGGTCTCTAGAGATGGCTTTATAGCCTTGTGAACGCTTATGTTTTGTGATAATCCTCAGTCAGCTCTTGTCTCTTCACCATTGTCACAGAGAAAGAGGGTAGCAGAACAAACTGTTTTCTCACTTTAAAATGGATAATTGGTTAACTTATACAATGTGGGCACCTGCAACCTGTCGCAGGTGAGTTGAATTCGCTTAAATCTTTCTTGGAATGCTGTTATACAAGTGTTGAAATGTTTATAGTGGGATATTGTACCATTTGTTAAGAAGGAAAGCTTCCAGTTTTTTGAGAGATGAAGGCAGTGGAAATCTACTTGGCACTCTATATTCCAGAACTTCCCAGAAAAGTTAAATGATGTTTAGATCTGGTAATTGGGAATGCGGAATGTGTTTGGACTTCTTCCTGAAGTTCATGAAACCACTCTTAAATCTGTTTAGCAGTGTGTATGGGGGCTTTATCGTCTTGTAATATGGGACCATATTGAGGACACAATGTTTGCACCATAGGGTGTGCCTGGTCATTTCAATAACTAGTCATTAAGTTGGCTATTAATGTTGAATTGTAGACAGCTCGTGGTTGTGGTCACTTCTTTTTATTGTTTGTTGTACCAGATGTACTAACACCAGTTAGCTAGATAACTTAACGTTAGCTGCTAACCTATATGTTAGACGTATGCCATAATTGTACTGTTTTTCATGTTTGTTTGTGAAGAATTTTGTGTTGGGGGGCTGTCGGTTGCAGGATCTTACATTTGTCACTCATATTAAAAAGACTTCCAGAGTGGCATTCTTTCACCTAAGAAAGAAAAGTCATTCATAATAATGGCACCGAACAAAACCAAGAAGAAAAACTTTACGAGCTCGGAGATTGAAGTACTACTATCTGAAATAAGTAACCGAAAGCACATACTATTTAAGAGTGTCAACAGTGGAATTAAGGAATGGGAAAAAATTACTTGTGCAGTTAACGCAGTATCATCTGTTGCCCGTAGCATCACAGAAAAAAAAGAAAAAATGGTGTGATATGAAATTGGAGTCAAAGAAACGCCAGGCGATCCATGATTGCAACAGGAGGGGGTCAGGAGGAAGTCTCCGTTACGTACACCGACGAGCAAATACGTGCTATAATTGGCGAGGTGTTGCAACGGATGTCCCCCTGGACAGCGACTGACAGCAAAGCACAGCCCGTGGTAACGGAAAACGCAACACTAGCCATTCGTCTAGCTCTGCTAATAGATCAGCGCGCTCTCTAAAGACGGGCTCTCTTCCAAGATATTGTAGTATTATACCATAGCCTCAATAGCCACAAATGAATGATAATGATATAATTATATTAATGAATTATGAATGATATTATCCTACAATTTGAGAAGAAAACAGTCAAATATAGGCCTACAATTGTCAAACAGGATACTCTCAAAATGATTATACATTATGAATTCTATCATTTATTGTGTAATTTATATATTCAAACTCAACAGTTCTTCTAAGTAACGAAATAGACACAATCCATTAGTCAAAAACAAAGTTGTTTTGCTTTGGAGAACGGCAGGCAAATTGTATGTATGACTCGTTTGACAGCTCTGGACCATTCGTAAATCTTTTTCGTACCTAAGAGAAAATTCTAAATACGAGAAAATTGGTGAATGCGGCAAATTCTCTGCGAGTGATTTACGAACGAATTTGTGCCTAAAAGTGGTTCTTGCATCTGGCCCATTCTGTCATTAGAGGATATAAAAACCTTGATGGATGCTTTTGTCACATCGAGGCTAGACTATTGTAATGCCTTATTATCTGGCTGCTCTAGTAGCTCTCTTAAGAGTCTTCAACTAGTACAGAACACAGCGGCACATATTTTGACTAGATCTAAGAAGTATGAGCACATTACTCCTGTGTTAGCATCACTACATTGGCTTCCTGTTAAATATTGGGCTGATTATAAAGTACTGCTGCTAACTTTTAAAGCAGTGCAAGGACTTGCACCTATATATCTGACCGAAATGAGTATCCCTTATAAGCTAACATGACTGGTTCGTTCACAAGAAGCCGGCTATCTATTACTCCCTAGAATTTTGAAAAGCACAGCTGGTGGTAGAGCCTTCTCTTTTAGAGCTCCTCTGTTGTGGAATGGTTTACCAAAGCATGTTAGAGATTCGGACACAGTTAACATTTTTAAGTCTAGATTAAGAACATATCTTTTCAGCCTAGCCTACAGATGGAGAAGGCCGTGTCCTAGTGTCTTATGGAGTGAAAAACTTTCCATACTGTCACCTCAACGTGTTACCACCACTGTTAGGCTGGTTATCCTTGATCGGGTGTGGATGGTTTGGAACTCTCTCATGGCTGAGTGTATTCTGTCCCTCTCATAATAGGTATGCTGCCATAGCTTACATCTGTTGGGGCTATCTGTATATTTCCTATGCTTGTGCTCCCCTGCTCTCACATAATGCTACTGGCTATAGCACTGCTTTTTTCTGACTGCATGTTCTCTTCTCAGCCTCTGACACTTCTCAGCCCTAGATCCTGTGTCCGTTTTGTGACAATTAATTTGTGAATACAAATAAATTTGATTTGATTTGATTTGGTTGCTACCATCTGGGCTCTAAACAATGGCTTTGTGTGTTGCGGTGGGTTCCAGTTTCCAGCTTTATTAAATGTAAATTATTTATTTTCACCATTAATTTTGAATGGAAGCTTGTTTCTCAAAAATCTCAATTTTAACAAAAACCATGGCACAGGAAACTGCTTTTTCTTTATATCAAAAGATATTTTGGTTTTGGCCAGGGGAAAATGTGGCAACCCCAATTATTAAACCCCATATTGTCATTTACCTTGTCATTTACCTTATCTCACGTGACATGAAAAAAATTATGTTACAACGTGAGACAATTAAGAGGAGGCTTTGTATTTCCTCACCAATGGATTATTATTACATTATTTGGCTTGCTTGTTAATTAAGCAAAATAAATGAAAACAGATTGAGACTGAGGTCATCTCAGGTAAGATTTCAGCCTCCTCTATTCCCAGCACACCAGCCGCTACTGGTCTACGCCAATATCAACGATCGCCACCTGGATCCAAGCCAATTACAAACATCGGTGCCAGATTTTGGTTTTGAATCCTGTCAGCCAGTTACATTTTACATTTTACATTTTAAGCATTTAGCAGATGCTCTTATCCAGAGCGACTTACAAGATGTGCATTAATACAAGGTAAGAACAATCATAGTTGGTGCACAAGATCAGTGCAGTAAACAGCAATAGACATCATTGCAGGCGTCTGCATATCATACCTGTAACACTGGGAAAGAAAAGGTTAGTGTTTTTTTAATTACATTTTTTTAAATTTTAGGTACAGTGTAGAACAAGTAAACAGTGGTGACGACAGATTGACTAGATGGACAGTGTTCAGTGGTAGTGGAGTCTGAAGAGGTGGGTTTTGAGTCTCTTGCGGAAGATTAGAAGTGATTCCGCAGTCCTGACCGATTGCGGGAGGTCGTTCCACCAACGAGGGACCAGGACAGAGAAGAGGCGAGACTGCGAGGAGCGGCTGCCAGGCGCCCGGAGGGATGGGGCAGTCAGTCTGCCAGCGGAGGCGGAGCGGAGCGGTCTGGGCGGGTGTAGGGAGTGATGAGTGACTGGAGGTACAGGGAGCAGTACCTCTGGGCTTGAAAAGCAAGCACCAGTGACTTGAATCTGATGCGTGCTGCGATGGAGAGCCAGTGCAGAGAGGAGAGTAGAGGGTGACGTGGGTGAACTTCGGCTGGTTGAACACCAGGCGAGCAGCAGCGTTCTGGACTAGTTGCAGTGGCTTGATGGCACAGGCTGGAAGGCCTGCCAGCAAGGAATTGCAGTAGTCCAGACGTGAGATCACCAGGGCCTGGACCAGGAGTTGAGTGGCCTCTTGGGTGAGGAACGGTCGGATCCTCCGGATGTTGTGGAGGGAGAACCGGCAGGTCCGAGTGATCGCTGCAATATGGCTCGAGAAGCACAGCTGGCTGTCCAGGGTTACCCCAAGACTCCTGGCAGACTGGGACAGAGACACTATGGAGCCTTCCACGGTGATTGACGCATCAATCATTGGGGAGCCCTTCGCTGGGAGGAAGAGCAGCTCTGTCTTCCCCAGGTTCAGCTTCAGGTGGTGGGTGGACATCCATGCAGAGATGTCAGCCAGGCATTCAGAGATCCGTGCCGGGACCTGGGTATCAGATGGAGGGAAGGAGAGAAAGAGTTGAGTGTCATCAGCATAGCAGTGATAGGAAAAGGATAGGATAGTTCTGTTCTCAGAATGAAAGAATATGGTCAGAAGACCCACATGAAGGAGGTTCAGCTTTAAATGTCAAACCAACTGGACCACAAAGAAAGCAGTAACCTTCAAATCTTTACAATCACTTTGACACGAGTCAGCTGGTACAATTGTATTGTAATTGTATAATTCTGTGTATTAGGTTGTATTGGGCTCTTTGATTTCAATTTGTGTTAGTAGCAGGTTATAATGCTATGATGCTACTATTGTTTTTAATTAGCAAAATTTCATTACCACTGTATTTTGTTTGTTAAGGCTCTATGTTCTGTTTTATAGTCAGTATAATTCAGTCCTACAGCAGCAAGATGGCAGTATAGCCTCCTCATAATCCAAACTCTCAACAATCATCCTATTGCCTTATTTACCTTATTTTAATAATCCCATTATGAGTCGTTCATGCTTTCCTGCCAATCAAAATTTGTAGCGTTTCCCATTAAATCATGTCATCACAAATATTAGCCACATGACTCCTCTACAATATAAATATGATATAAGTAAATAAGACAGGGAAAAAAGTCCTGTGCATCATATTTGTGCATTAAATATTGTTATTTGCTTACCTAAGACATGTGTCATGGATTGATATGGATTGTGTTGTGAATCTTGCTTTTTGTGTGCAAAAATATTCTTTCCATTCATGTTCAATGGACCAAGTAGACACTGCTGCCTACTATATTTCTTCTAGGAAATTCTGTTTAGCCCATCCATCCATTTATAATTTTTTGTATTAGTTGTTGACTGGCTCACATGGTTGATTTAGAACTAGTCTGCTGCACTTCCGCAGGAAAAAGGGGGTCATTGCAGGAAAAGGGGGGTGATTGCAGGCTTTGATGAAGAATGTGCTATGTCTCTTAATCCTGAAAAAGAAAGAGAAAGGAAATGCAGGATCAGAGAGGCTGCATGTGCTTGCTTGACTTGTCCTTTTCAGGACATTCCAAACTTAGGTTTCATTCTTTTAGTTTGTGAAATTAGCTAATTTGGCCCTTTTCCCTGAAATGTTCTCAGAGGCGCCATTTTGGGGATTTATTTAATTAATTTTTCAAAACCAGGACTGCTGAGCCACCATCTTCCTTTTTTAAATTATTTATTTATTTATTTATCTATTTTGGAATCTGAAGCACAGACTCAGCATTTTGGATCCCAAATCGATTGTACACAGAGGCAGATGAATAATTTAACCTGAAAGCTCCATTTGGTAAGAGAGGAGTGCTGATGAAATACCACTCAAGAAATCTGCAAAATACATCACTACTGCATGCATTAATATATATTGGAAATTTGACGGGATCGCATTAATATATATTGGGATTTTCATAATGGGTCGGTTATCCCAGTCTTTTAAACGGTCAGGAGCCATCTAGGTAATGTGATCCTGTGAAAGACAGCATGGTAGTGCATCTAGTACTTTGCCACAACAAACAGGAATTTCATTTTAAAAGCCAATGCATGCCTGTATTATAATGTAGGACACAGTACATTTTAATAGAAAATAAATGTAAGAAAACTGTGATGCACTACGGTACTCTATCCGTTTCACTTTTCTCCAAAATTGAAACATTTCAATGTGTGAACGAGAAAGAAATTGTATGCAATGTAAAAATACAGGACATATGCAATAACATACAAATAGAAATGAATATATATATTTTCACTGGAACCACTATATTAAACAGACTATTATTTGGCAGGAAGCAGTTAAGGTTGCACATGGTTTAGGAGTATGTCATTTTTATCGCCTCAACACAATACGTAGAAAAATGTCCATGACATGAATACCTTCTATCCCTGAATATGAAATGGACATGTCTGCTGGGAGGCTTGTCGTGCTCAGTCACTGGGTTCTAGTGTTGGGATGGGTTTACTGGTTTACTGGTTTACTTATTTTGCCAACTGTCTACCAGTGTATTCCACTGTGCCAGTGATTCCGTAGCTCAGCTGGTAGCTCAGTGGTGATACTTTTTTTTATCATCATTTTAAGTAGTGGCGACTGTAGTCTGATTTTGGTTAAGATCAAATAGTGAGGCATGGGACTAGAAATAAATGAATCGTTGAGGTTACCACAGTGCAGCTGGAGTTTATAGTAAAGTAGCAAAAATACCTCTCCCTGGCATGCATACGTTTGTTAATTGACCTTCTCTACAGAGCCCTGTAAGGACGTTCTGACAACAGGAGCGTTGGGGGCCAGCTCTCTGTTGTTTTCTGGAATGGCCTTCATTTCAGTGACCTTGTACCTACTCTGTGTGGAGGCTTACCCCAGGAGGGGGGCACAGGGGTAGGAGCACTGATAACCCAGTCTATCCAGCCTAATTGGGCCTTTGTCAGCATGGCCTCAACTCTGGTACTATTTCCACTTTGGAGGACCTCCAGATTTGTGTCCCTGTCCAGAGACACGGAGACCTGGAGCACAGGAACTGTACATGAAGGGCCTTGTATTGTACAACAGCATGAATAATGAATGTGGGGCACAGATCTCAGGACCATGAAGGAGACACATGTGTTACTGCTCCACCCCTTGCATTGTATTTACTGTACAAATAATAATACTAATAATAATAATTGTATGCACAATTCCTGCACAATTTCAAGGATGTCCCATTTCTGCAACATCCTCCATCAATCCTAAGCCATCCAGCCTTGCATGCTCTCCAAAATGTGTACAACTAGATGTCCCTGCTTTTTACGCCATCATCTGACCTGTGCAGTTACTGACCGGGAGGACTGCACAACAGGCACAGGTGTGGTAAGGTGGGGAATATCCTGCCAATAGAAACCCCTCCTCCCTGGACAATTATATGTTGTGTTTGCACTAACATATTTTTAGATTCAGCCACCACCTTGTGAAAATGACATGCTTCCGCTACAGCCTGAGGAACAGGCACCTGACTCCAGACATGCAAAGGAGGAGGGACTGGGGAGGTTCAGTGGCTCTGCCAGTCATTCCGTTATGCTGTTTTTCCCAGTCACACGTCCAGACCACAGTTTCTGAGCTCTTTGTGCTTTGTTGTCCTTTGTTGACAGCTCCAAAATCTGAATTATCTGTGAAGCGTGCCCGCTGAGCATGAAACCGCAGGAGTCAGCTGCCAATGGAATCATCTACAGTGTTTCCTCTGGAGACAGGGTACTCATTACGGAGTGGAGCAGTGTGGAGTAGCAACTGTGCAAAGATTCTGCAGATGGGCTCCAAAAAGTACACCTGAATACCACGAAGCAATTGAAAACCAATCAGTTCAAATACAATTGCTTACATTTCTAGACACCACATATCTGGAGACTAATGCACATGTAAATATGGCTGTTGAAAACATAAATATTTGAAAAAGCAGCTCACATTTAAAATATTTTTAAAAATCAAGAATAGTGATCCAAATTATATAGATGAAAAGCACTTTGTTTATTTGATTAAAAAAATATTTTAGACACTATTAAAGATAACCAGAATCCACTTAATCCACAGACTCCCCAATAACTGAACAGGAACCAAAAGAACTACAAGACCTCCAGCTCAAGAAGGCCTTTGTGTGTGACTTTAATACAGTAGCCATAAACCACAGGAGGCGCTACACAAACAAATTAATCTAGTTAGTTCTGAGGGGAATACTTCCCTGAAATCTGGAACAAAAGACAAATGACACCTATATTTGTGGAGACAAATTATATCCCAGCACATCCTGAGGCATTTGTGTAAGCAATAATCTGGGGAAGGTACTTTGTAGCATTATGAACAAGAATGTGTAACTTTCTTCGATAAAGATTTTGATTCATCTAGGCAAGTGAGTGGTTTAATAGAATCTTGAAGGAAGTGTAGGGATTCAAATCTATGACACAGCAAATCATTGTACTCAAAAAAGTGTGAGTATAACTCAGGAATGGGGAGTGAGACAGGGCTGCAATCTGAGCCCATTACGTTTCAACATTTGTATTAATAAATTGGCAACAGTGCCAAACACCTGGTGCTCCTGAGCTTACTGTATATGACAAAGAAATCAAAATCTTTATACAGATGACCTGTGTCTGTTGTCACCAGGATTCAACCAGGATTGGACTTGGACTGCCGTTCATCCCCCGTAGCACGACCCACACCAGGGTATGAGTGCTTGGCTGTGTTGGGTGGGAAATGTCTTTACAGCTTAAATTGTCTTTAGGCCCCTTACAGACCTTGCATAATAATTGGCTTTAGGGCTTGGGTCTATACTTAATTAATGTGGGCTAAAAGTGACAGCTTCACTCCTTCAGATCCCACAAAAGATCCCCTCTCAGTGCTTCCATTACACATGCAAACGGAGAGTCTGGAAACTCCAATGCTTCATATTTGGCCTTTTCTTAATTTTGACTCTTAAGGCCTAAAAAGAGTCAGAACTGTGTGCAGATCCACCTCCATGTGTGTGTGTGTGTGTATGTGTGTGTGTGTGTGTGTGCTGTATTGACCATTTTATCCAGCCACAGGTGTGTAAAAGCACCACAGTATTCACTGTATAAAGACACAATGTTCTGTGTTCTGTGGTTCTGTGTGGCTCAGTAAGTAGAGCATGGAGCATGGCGCATGGGTTTGATTCTCATTGGGTCCACATTGTCGTGGAAATTAAAACTCAGTAGGATCTGAGGAAAAAAAACATCTGAGAGAATTTCTTTAAACAGTATTAAAGCTTCAAATTCAAATGTGATATTTATATCAAACACAACGGAAAGGGAGGGAACAGTGACAAGAGGTAGGTAACGGGGCGTTAACCTACAGGTAATAGGAGCTAGGGGGAAACATGAAGATAGAACAGGGTGTTTCTGCAAATCTCCAAAAGGTCATAAACCAATGGAATGGAGTTTTCCTGTAGTGGGGGAAAAAGTCACAAAAGAAAGTTTTGGCGCGAAAAGCCTTTGTTTGCCTGGCCACTCAGAACTGCAGCGTCACACTGAGTTAATTTGTGTCTGCGTGTCACCTTCCACAACATATACTGAAAATGTATGCATTCATTAATGTAATTACCTAATTTAGCGTCTGCTAAATGGCATATATATATATATACAATGGGGGAAATAAGTATTGAACACATCACAATTTATCCCAGTAAATTGATTTCCAATGAGGCCATTCAAGTGAAATTTGCACCGGACTTTGGTATTAACTCAAGAAATCCAGACAAAAAATCTAAACATTAAAGTCCATATGTAAATAAAGTTATGTGTAATAAAGTGGAATGACATAGGAAAAAAGTATTGAACACACATTAACTGAAATTAATTCAATACTTAGTGGAGAAGCCTTTGTTTGTAATGACAGCTTCAAGGCACTTTCTGTATGAAGTAACTAATCGCCCGCAGTATTCAGGTGTGATTTTGGCCCATTCCTCTACACAGATTGTCTTTGGATCTTCAGATGCTTCCACAAATGTTCAATTGGGTTTAAGTCAGGTGATTGACTGGGCCATTCCAACAAGTTGATTTTCTTTCTCTGAAACCAATTGCGAGTTTCCTTTCCTGTATGCTTTGGATCGTTGTCCTGCTGGAAGGTCCACCCACATCTCTTCCTCAGCATCCTGGTGGATGGCAGCAGGTTCATCTCAAGAATCTCTCTGTACATGGCTCCATTCATTGTTCCTTCAATGATATGAAGTCTGCCAGTACCACGAGAGGAGAAACAGCCCCACATCATGATACTTCCACCTCCAAACTTCACTGTTGGTATAGTGTTATTCGGGTGATGTGCAGTGCCATTTCTCCTCCAAACATGGTGTGTTGTGTGACAGCCAAAAAGTTCAATTTTGATCTCATCTGACCAGAGTACATGCTCCCAGTAGTTCACTGGCTTGTCCAAATGTTGTTTGGCAAACTTTAAACAAGCTTCAACATGTCTATTTTTCAGTAGTGGAGTTTTGCGGGCTGAGCGTGCACAGAGGCCATGGCGGTGGAGTGCATTGCCTACTGTCCTTTCTGTCACAGTTGTACCTGCTGCCTCCAAGTCTTTCTGGAGCTCTTTCCTAGTGGTCCTTGGCTCTTTGGCTACTCTTCTAAGTATCCTTCTGACTCCCTGATCAGAAATCTTGCAAGGAGCTCCTGTGCGTGGCCGGTTGATGGTGGAGTGATGTTGCTTCCACTTACAGATAATGCCCCCAATGGTGCTTACTGGAAGATTCAGAAGTTGTGAAATACATCTGTAGCCAATTCCATTTTCATGTTTTGCAATAATCTGGTTGCGAAGGTCTTGAGAGAGACATCATTAGATGTTTCTTGTGTGGCACCTTGGTAACAAAAAAACCTTTATAGCCCATCAATATATTCTAACCCAGCTGACATTAATTAGCACAGATTGGAGGTAGAGTTGCCTCCTAATTAGTTATGGTTTTCAGCTGGTTCCTTGCCTTTCCTTGCTGTGGTGTACTGCTTTTTCTTAGTGTGTTCAATACTTTTTTCCTGTTTCATTCCACTTTATTACACATAACTTTATTTACATATGGACTTTAATGTTTAGATTTTTTGTCTGGATTTTTTGAGTTAATACCAACGTCTGGTGCAAATTTCACTTGAATAGGCTCATTGGAAATACATTTACTGGACAAAATGTTGATGTGTTCAATACTTATTTCCCCCATTGTATATACAGTGCGGTGACTTTCTTTTTGTATTAGTCAACAGGGACAGCACAAATAGTAGAGGACATTTTCATTAATAATTTTTATTGTATTTGGTCTTATTGTGTTTGGTATCATTTTGGATGTGCACGGTAGTGCAGCCAACTAGTGTGTAGCTGGGGGGGGATCTGTCCAGTGTCACATTAACGTGTCTCATCCTAATGTCTGAAGGGGTGTAATCACTTATGGTGTGCTTTTATACTGTTTGTTGTAAAAATGGATAATGACACAAGTGAGGAAATGAAAAAGTGGTTCCTTCTGAGATCTGAATTCTAGAGTGGGGGTTGTTTGGTACACCAGTGTATGAGCCATGCTGTGCATGTTATAGGAATCTTCCTCACCCTCTCTTCTAGGCAGTGTTACAACTCAGCCCTCTATGCATTAATGTCATTTTTTATGTTACCACCACCATTGTGATCAACAAATAAACTGAAGCTTGCACTTATCTGTGGCTCTGTTGGTGTGGTTCACCTGAGAGGACGGTCCTAGCAATTAGTACAGACAATTCGGGGGTTTATCGGCCACCACATAAACATAACCAAAACAACAATTATTGTATTCCAAGAAAGGTCAGAGAAACACATACTGCTTTACCGTAGGATGCCAACCATTGGAATAAAGTTAAATGTCTTACACTAGCTTCGGTTTAGAAAACAGCATAACAGGGAGCTTTAACTTCACTGTGAAAGTAATGAAAGAGAAAACTCACAGGACATTGTATTGTACTCTATATCAGTGAAGTGTGGAGTCCACTTGCAGGTGCACATTTTTGTGGGACAAAACCAAACAGAAATCCTGCATTTTGAATTCTAAACAAATCTTATGCTAAATATTATACAAAGAAAAACAACTAACAATGCATGCAGGGCAGAATTAGACCAATATTCAGTCTTACTTGACATCCAAAAAATGGCAATAAAATTCTGTATCCATTTAATAAATAACAACCCTCCCTATCATTACAAAGCCGTATAATACCAAGAGCTGAGCCCAGACAAGAGGACTCTCAGCCAGCTGAGACTAACAGTATTTACACACAGAACAATACAGTAACACTACAATTTAAAGTCAACCAAATTCTAAAACAAAATGACATCATTTGGTAAACAAAAAAGGAAAATGGCATGCTATCTGGCCCAAAAAAGACTATAACAGATGATCTGGTCCTTGTGAAAAATACAGGAACACATTGTTGAGGTATACACTTACTGAGCAAAACCTTGCCATTGAGACTGGCAGATGCCAACTGGCTGCCTAGACAGTTGGCTCATGCTGTAATTTTCAAGAGGTGGAGACAGAACTCATTTCCTAACCAAATGTGAAAGGTACAGTGAAGCAAAAGCCCTGTTCTCCCCCAAAATAAAGTAAATGTGCCCTGATTTGAGAGCGTCTCAGAGGCAGACAGCCTGACATTTCTCTTGGGAGAGGGAAGGTAATGTGGGGCACAGTACATTGCCTCTTGAAACAACCTGTGGAACAGTAAGTGATGCAAATAATGTTGACATTATTTATTATTATAACATTTATTTATTATTCTAATGGTTAATTGTTATTCCAGAATATGCTTTGGCAACATAAGTGTGTACTTGTCAAGCAAATAAAGTTAATTACAATTTTACTGAATGAGAGAGAGTGTACTTGTGTGCTGTTGTGAGTCAAGGAGGTCATGTGTGTGTATTAGCCTTTACAGTGAGACATGGCTGTATGTGAGTATCAGCATTTGAGCTGGCTGTGTGTCTGTGTGTGTGTGTGTGTGTGTGTGTGTGTGTGTGTGTGTGTGTGTGTGTCAGTGCTGCTTTCTAGAACTTAGATAATGTCTATAGAACAGCCTCATGGGTCCATGCTGTAAATTCAAAGACATCTCTGCAATTCCAGTGAGTGCTTTTCAATATACAAGAAATAAAAATTGATAATTACAAAAAAAGCAATTAATGGCTCACTCAATGGTTTAGAATAGGTCTTACTTTGAGAAAAAAAACTTGAATCTGGAGTTTGGCTTCCAGTGTCTGACATGAGTGGCACAAAAGCACAAATCAAATTACTCACTCTTGAAAAGTCAGCAAAATGTTCTGGCTCAGGAAGAAAGTAAAGAAGCACTGAAGTGCTTCAAGTATAGTTAAACTGGCACCACCCATAGGGGCCTGCGTGTGTGGGGGGGAAGTACGTGCCAGCTTCCTGCTTAACCCTAAGCAATGTTACAATGTTAATCTCACAGTATGCAATATACAGGAGGTTTGTCTGGTTTGCTTGAAATTATGCACAGATATCCCTGGCATGTCATAACTGAATATCACAGAATGCTGTATGAGCTATGACATGTAAAATGAATTTACCTTGTAAAAATGGGGCACATATTAATGTAAAACTACTGATTGGAAATTACATTATAAATGCATGAAAACAACTTGAAACCCAAGTAGAAGGAATGGAATGAGATTCAGGCAGCTCTAGAGGCATGGTCTCTCATGATCCACAGCCAAACAGCAGGGCCAATGAAATTCAGCCCTGCCTATGGTCTCAAAGGATAATAAAATCCAGAGTCTGCCAGTGTGGCCACATAAACTCAACTGGTCATGTGGTTTTAGGGTTCAGATGGGGTGTAGCTTTGCCCTTGGATTTCTTTATGAGGTTTTGCTTTGTACTAGTGACTAGTACTAGTTAGTTTTTAAGTTCTTAGCATGTAAACACATTGTAAATACTCTGCACTAGTACTTGGGTCACCATGAACTAGCCTTCTGTAAATAAAGGCAAACTGAATTTCGAATCTGCCATTATCACTCTCTGTCTCCACCACTGGTGTCTGACAGTCTGTAAGTAGTGTAACTAGTCTATTTGTATCTTTTTTATTGTTATTTTATTTTTTATAGATGCAGTTCTAAATTAGATCTTTGCTAAACATTCCTTCTTAAGCATTTTTTCTATTAATGTATCCACATATTAGTGCCTGTATTATCATAAAACTTAGTTAGGTTAGCCATTTCAGCAATCCGTAGGAATTTTAGAATTATGGGCATGACTAGATGACTAGCTGTATAACTACATTCCAAAGGCTTCTTATGTTACAGAGGTAAAAAAATAATAATAATTGGCTTCTAACAGTCTAAACTGTCAAACTGGGTTTTGAACCAACTTTAATAGTTGTTTATTTTTTAGCTATTGAGATAAATGAGAGCTTTAAGAACAAAAGCTAAATTATACACAGTATATGAAAATATAATATGACATGTACATTCATAAATATATCCTGCTCCAGGTCACTATGACAATGCTTGCCTCTCACCTGGGATTTGATCCCACGACCATCTTTTCCACAATGCTGGCCACCATACTGCCACCATGGTGCATGGCGTGTCTTCTGTACTTTTTCTTTTTATGGTCAGATTCAGATTAAGTGCCTTTTGGCCTCTTTTACAGACGAGTCGGTTTACATTAAGAGCCAGCCTGCCGTGTGCCCGCCGGGCCCTGCTGCTGACCTTGGACCTGAAACCCATCAGCCCGGCAGCCTGGAGGGAGAGACCTGTGCAAGGGGGGGAGGTAGGTTGCGGCAGACCAGCTGTCCTGGATCTTGGGCCGTTGCCACGGAACCCGCCGTGACTCGACTGCTGTCCTTGCCGCTTGAAAAACCTTCAAACCTTCCTGATTTCAGAACCCTCCCCCCTCACTTCCAGTGGTCTGGAGTAGCCATAGGCTTGGCCAATCCGTATAGCAAGGCCTCGAATTTTTGTGAAATGTGGGGGAGTGGGGTTTCCTCTTGTTAACGCTTTTGGGAAAATTCTCTTAACCCCTTTGTGTCAATTTCCGCCTGTTTTTCATTACTAATATAGCAAGCCTAAAAGTATACGTTGCACAGACATTGTTGAGGGCTTCATGGGAAGTAGACAGTTGTACCATGAGGAATTGAGGGTCAGCATCTACAAATGTGTCACCTATGAGAGTATATAAAATGTAAAATAAAGATACAAAGATTTACACACTACTAATATGATAATTTTTCCCTCTAAAGTCATCGCACGTTCTAGATGAATAATTATGTGATACCACAAGGGGTTGTACACTTTCCCCAAAAAGATCTAAAAGCAATCCAATTCTACAGTGTTGTAAAAACAGGATCCAGGCATCCTTTTGGTGTCCCCAAATCTATCCAAAGTGGTGACATGTGTAGCCCTTGTTACGAAATGCTAACTAGATTTATTTGTGGACCAATATTCCAGGTTCTGTGGGAGTGGTAGAAAAATATTGAGACCAGAGACTAGAAACCATCCTATATTTGATCTAAGATCATTTCTGAAATGTGCGTAAGTGTGATTCACAGACACTGAACGTACGCACAAAAAAACGTGCGTACGCCAGTCCCCCAGATGTGAAATCTATAAATCGCAAATGATCTTGAAATTTGCGCAGGTGAATGGTTTTAGATCTCCGCCTTGTAAACGCCCCCTAATTAATATAATTAGCATATAAAGGAGCACGAATCAAAACAGAAATCTTCTACTTGATAATGGCGAGCTGCAAGAAAAATAATTTTAGCGAGGCGGAAATCGAGGTCCTGTTGGCAGAGGTGCAGCTGCGTGCAGGGATGCTGTTTGAGAGCCTATCCAGTGGCTTTACCAGTAAAACGAAGTACGTGGCCTGGCAGTCTGTAGCCCAGGCTGTGAACGAGGTGGGGGGGCAGCAAAGGTCCCTGAAGGACATAAAGAAAAAGTGGTCAGATTTAAAACTGAGGTCAAAACAGCGCATTGCACGCCATAGGGCCAGTGTGCAGGCCACGGGAGGTGGAATTCGCACCACAAACCTCACCCCAGAGGACGACAGAATAGGTGCTATCATTGGAGAGAGTGCTGTTGTTGGCGTCTTTGCGGAAGGTGACACGGATCATTTCACTGCTGCAGCTTCAGAAGGTACGCTGGCATGTTGTTAAAACCAAGTAAGGTCTAGTATAAATAATGAAACTTGCAACGTCGTTGTAATTGTGCAATTTTATTAATACAGATGAAGAGCTAATCCAGCGAAGAACGGCCCCTGGTAGACGCGTCTCCCAAATGGCAGCAGCAGCAGCAAGAGTGAACGCTCCCGCACAGGAGGAACGCTCCCGCTCCCTCACCAGCATCCACTTCAGGCTATCCCAGTCAGGGGAGGGTCCTATCTGAGGCTGTCCTACGGTCACAAAGGGATCTTACTCAGTCAGTTGGTGAAGTAGTTGCTGAACTTAGGCAGGTTCGACAGGCTCTGGTTCAGATTAACCAGACTCTGTCAGCTCTTGTAGACTGTAAACAACGTGTGTGAATAAAATATTTTGGAAAAAAGTGAATTTACAGTTTGACTTTTATGCAATAACATTCTTACCTGTTGGAATAACATGTGAATCAACTGCCGTCTTCTCATGAGCGCAGCGGCATGTGTATTCCAGTCAGCGGGCAGTGGAGGAGGATCTTCTACATCCATGCGCATTTCATCTTCTCGCATCCCAAGCCCATGGCTCACAGAGATATTGTGAAGCACACAACAGGCTAAGATAATTCGGCACACCTTGTTGGGCTCATACAGCAGCCTCCCTCCTGATGCATCCAGACACCGCCACCTTCCCTTTAACATCCCGATAGTGCCCTCCACTACTGACCGTGCGCAGGCATGAGCCGTGTTAAAGTGGGCTTCTTCGGCTGTCTGTGGGTGTGCTATGGGGGTGAGAAGCCATGGCTTCAGAGGATAACCTCTGTCACCTGATTGTGTAGAGATAATTATTTATGCACATAAAAAAAAAGCAAAAAAGCAAAAAAGCAGCAAAGTACAAAGAAAAAAGTGATTTACCTAGAAGCCAACCGTCTCCGCCTGCTCCAGCCTCTAGACGATTCCCCACACTGCAATTACGCACAATGAAGGAGTCGTGCGTCGAAACCTGGCCATCTTGCAATGGCGTTTAGAATTGCCATACAGGCATTGCAAATGAGTTGCACATTAACTGAGTGGTAATTTTTCCTGTTAACATATACATACTCATTTGCATGTGGTGCCCGTATAGCAACGTGAGTGCAATCTATTGCACCTATGATGTTGGGGAATCCTGTTGTGCGCACAAAATCCTCTTTCAAATTCTGTAGCTCCTCGGCAGCGTACTGAGGGGACAAATCAATGATGCCTCGAAGTACAGCTGGCATAATTCTACTAACTGATGGCTGGGATATGCCTGACCGGTCACCAATTTCTCTTTGGAATGTTCCTGTAGCCAGGAACCCAAGGACGGATAACAATTGCACCTTAACGGGTATGGCCTGGTTGCAGTTGGTGCGTCTCTGTAAATTCGGGCCCATCTGGGCACAAAGCTTTAATAGCATAGCTCTCGGCAAACAATACCTGCTTATCAGCCATTCGTCATCATGAGCAAAGAAGTCTGGCCGATCTCTAAAAACTCGTTCCCTTCTTATTGCGCGGTTGGCGATATCTTCGAGAAGTGCCAATGTTGCCATTCTTCCTCTTGTAAACCACTGCATTATTGGACATTTTATAGCCTATAGATTGACCGAAATGTTTTACATGTGTGGAACCATAATAAATAAATTTCGTTCAAGGATGTGTCAATTATGCTAATAGGGGTAGTTTTGGAAAACCAATGTGTGTTTTTGTTTTGTTTTCCACAAGTAGCCTAGCCTATGTTGTTTTAATTTATTAATAACTTTATTGTGCAAACCATTACGTATAGCCTAAGCAATGTGTTCAATCTGGTAATACAGCTACAACAGCATCTACTACTACTACTAATAATAATAATAAATAATAATAATGAGGCAACAATTAGGCAGCAGACGACATGTTTGCGCTCTTAGATTTCCGAATACCTGCAGTATTCCAACATTGCCACAAGGAAACGTGTGTACGCCAAGTTGAAACCTGACGTGGAGGTAAGTACTTTTCCACGTCAAAGACCGTTTTTATAAATCTGAACTTTGACGTGGATTTGAGCGTACGATCAAATCTGTGCGTAAGTACGTTTTATAAATGAGGCAGCTGGTGTCAGATCAGGGCGAAATCGTAAGCCATCTTTGCGATTTAGCCGGTAAGGTAGTTGTGTCTTTTTCAAGATGCAACACAAAGACTTACTGTAGAAAAGACTATGTCTGTTCTAAACCTTCTCCAAAATAGAACATCTTAATTGTACTTGATATAGGAACCTTGCTCTCTTTTAGGAGCTTCTGTTTGGTTTCTTTTGTGCAGTTGGTTCGACTGTCTTTGGGTTACATTCTTGTTCTTTTGGCTCTCCTAGCCCTTTTAGCGTTTTCGGACACTCGGTGTCTTTGGTTTAGTAGTTTGTTTTCTCTATTACCATTTGGTAATCCGGTGGACGTATTTCCATCTCTGTGTGTTTTGTTTTCTCAAAAGAAATATTATAAGGTATTTTTACCGGGTGTTTTGCTACCCTCACCTTATTAACTCTGCGGAGTTCTTTATTTCTTTTGTTTGTGTCAGTGTGACACTTAGCCACCCGTTGGGTGATATTTTCCGTTCCTCCCTTTTGTTCGTCTCTTCCCTAATTCTCTGTTTATCAGAGCTTGTGGTTAGACTGTAGGACAGTACAGTTTATCTTATTGATCCCCTGGGGTTCTGCGAGTGGCGCCTATCACCATCCACCCTCACACATTCAGCCCAACATAACCTCTTAAAACGTTGATCACTGTTATTCCTTTTCCGATTATTCACTAATCACCCATGAGGTAATTTTACTTTAAGTTATTTGTTTCCTATTTGATATCTATTTTACTATTGGTAGAAATGTACTCTTTATTTATTACAACAGCTTATGTATTAATACGTTTGTATATATATTTATCTATTACGTATTTGTTAACATTTATTTTATGATTTAAGATATAATTTATTTGCTATTTCAAGAAAGGTTATGTCCCTTTTATATATATATACAGTATATCTCAACAGGGGAATATTTTAAATGCTAATCAACTATTTTTTTGCTTTTATTCAGATCAACTTCAGTTATGTTATGCTGTAACGACAATTGTCTTTACCCAACACTCAATTATTCAAATCATAACTTTGTATAATAACACTGTCAATTATTTCAATTCAGTACACAAATAGTAATTCAAATAAAAATACAGATTTGTAAAATGTGGGTAAAATAAAATGCTCCTTCAATTTGCACTGGTGAAGTGCTCCTGTAACTTAGAGGAAGAAAGTTCTGTCCTACCACTCAAATAGAGGGGAAAATAACCCAACTCCGTGGTTCAGTTCATTCTAGGGCATAGGCTCGCACTCCTATCCACTGAACTCGCTCCTGTGTCATCTGATCTACACGCAGAGATCAGCGGAGACAAAAAAAACCCAGCCTGGCAGTGCCAGGCAAATCATTACTAAACAGTTCTTTAAACTCTTATTTCATTAATAAACCATATCAAAACATTTGTATCTCTCTGTGTTACTTTTCCGAATCACTTCAAATTATTATTTCAATTACAGATATTATTGTGCACATATTAGCTTTAGCCTTCAGATGGCAGCATTACGCTTCAACTGCACTTCATCTTCAACTGCACTAAGAACACATTTTCTTCACTCCACACGATTTTCACGAAATGGCTGCCATCGCAATCTCCGCTTACATTAACCAACGTTAGCTTAAACTAACCAGCAATTATCAACAACAGCTCTCAACATGATACAGTTGCAAACCGAAGCCATTTTAATTCCAGTGCCTAAACATATATATATATATATATATATATATATATATATATGTTTTAATACATATCATTCACATCCCCCTCACCTAACCAGCAAGGCATTTGTACAAGCTAACTGCTATATAGCAAGCAAGACCCTTTTATCCAGCTAACGTCAGCTATAAGTAGCTAGAACATTTTTCCAGCTAACATGTTACACATTACTCACCAACAAATTATTTCGGTTCAACGCGGGGATTTTCCAAAGATGAGATTCTGCATTCGCGGGGCTCCAAACGACTTTGGCGATCGAATGACACAAATTAATAACTCGGAAACGTCTTCAAGTTATTCAATCTTCTGTTATCAAGTGAGGCTAATTTAGCAGTAGCCTCAGCCACGCAATCCTGTAGCTACGGCTTAAGCTAACTGGGTCACCTAGTTTCATTTGACAGTTTTTACTAAAATGAGATTCTGATCCACAACGCCGATTCAGTTCCAGTGTCAAGGTTCTAATATCATGTTCAAAAGTGTTAAATCTAAGCATTAATCAACTTAAACTAGTCTATCAGATCTATTTCAGCACAAAGGTTCTTCTACGAAAATGATGGTATGCTTTCTCAATCAGCTCTCAGCGCGAAGTGAACCTACGCTTGATAATTGCAGATATAATTTTCAATGTAAGGCCGTGTCTATCGATCAAGTAAGTTAGGTTAGGTATCAATCAAACAATACTCATGTTTGTTCAAGCAGAATCTTATCATTTTCACCAGAATGAATTGTCACAAAAACTTAACAGAAGTGAACCCAGGCCTAGACCCCCCCAAAAGTAAGCCTAAGGTGACAGTGTCAAGGAAAAACTCTGTTGAAAGGGAGAAACCTTGGGAGGACTAAAAGGGGGGGGTGCCCATCCTTTTCTGGCCGGCACAGGGTGTCGGGGGCTAAACCACGTGAAGGAGGTCCAGATCCAGGGACTGGGGTAGGCATGAGGGTGAGGGTTGATGGGGGCAGCTCCCACTTCTCGCAGAATCTAGGGCTGAGAAGAGTCAGAGGCCGAGGCAGAGAAGAGAACATGCAGTCAGAAAAAAGCAGTGCTATAGCCAGTAGCATTATGTAAGAGCAGGGGAGCACAAGCATACAAAATATACAGATAGCCCCAACAGGTGTAAGCTATGGCAGCATACCTATTAGGAGAGGGACAGAGAATACACGCAGCAGAGTTCCAAACCATACACACCCGATCAAGGATAACCAGCCTAACAGTGGTGGTAACACATTGAGGAGGTGACAGTATGTAAAGTTTCTCTCTCCATAAGGCACTAGGGCACGGCCTTCTCCATCTGTAGGCTAGGCTGAAAAGATATGTTTTTAATCTAGACTTAAAAATTGAAACTGTGTCTGAATCCCTAACATGCTTTGGTAAACTCTTCCACAATAGTGGAGCTCTAAAAGAGAAGGCTCTACCACTAGCTGTGCTTTTACAATTCTAGGGAGTAATAGATGGATGGCTGGAACAAAGGAGTCATGTTGGTTATAACCGATATAAAACAGGAAGCCAAGATCTAGTCAAAATACATGCCGCTGTATTCTGTACTAGCTACTAGAGCAGCCAGATAGTAAGGCATTACAATAGTCTAGCCTCTGTGACGACCGTGATAAGGACCCAGACGCAGATCAGGATATTGGCAAAAGAGGAGTTTAATGGGAAGCAGGGGTCAAAACCAGGAATCAGATATGGCAAAGGTACAAAATCACAAGGCAAAAGGGAGGTCAAGAAAACAGTCAAAAAGGTCTAAACGGGTAGGCAGAAAGGCAAACATAACAGAATCACTAGGCAGGCTCGGGGTAGTCAACAGAAGGGTAGTCTCGGAAAATACAATAAACACTGGCTTCGGAAAAGTAGGCTCAGGGAATAATGATCAAGTACAGAACAGGAAAGAACATAGACTTAAATACAAGCAGAGAAGGGAACACAACAGGACTCAGGTGTGACTGGGAGGAGAGAGGGGAGGAACACAGGTGTAAACAATGGGAATCGTTAATCTAATAACGAGGGGATTAGCTAATAGAATAACGAGGGGAAACGAAAGACACGGACTGGGAAACATACAAACATAGACAATAAACGACCTGGGAGATCAGGCAGACATGTGCATAGTAAAAGGGGAGGAACGCAAAGAGAGAAGCTGCGTGCAAATGAAAGGGAAAGTGAAAAGCTAATCAGGGATACGATAATAAGCGAGAAAGACAGCGATAGTCAGAAGCGTGAGATAATTAGTGATTAGTAGTGTTAGTAACTTAATCTAAATCCCTAATGTTAGTAGATTAGTTGGTTAGTACTATATACAGCTAACTAATATATACAAAGTGTAATTTAGAAAGTAAGAAGGAAGAAAAATGAGATTAGAAACGAAGACGGAAAAACCGAAACATTTCCCGAAGTGCAAAAGACAAAGACAAGGAGTGGATCTGGAACAGGAACAATAACAGACGGGGAACAGAACGTAAATGAAACATGACTCGAAGAAAGATAAATAAACAAAGTACAAAAAACAAACCGAACAGACACTCAGAACGTAACAGCCTCGATGCGACAAAAGCATGCATCAAGATTTTTGTATCCTCTAATAACGGAATGTGCCTAATTTTAGCTATGTTTCTTAGGTGAAAGAAGGTCACTCTGGAAGTGGTTTTAATATGAGTGTCAAATGTAATATCCTGATCAATAATAAAACCAAGGTTCTTGACCATCAGACTTGATGCAACCAGGCAATCATCTGCATTTAAATGCAGATCCAACTTGTTCCTTAATTTTTTGGGGCCCAAGACCATCATCTCTGTTTTATCTGAATTCAAAAGCAGAAAGTTTACTGTCATCCAATTCTTTATATCAGAGATACAAGACTCTAACTCAGTGAGCTGAAGTATTTCACCTGGTTTAATTGATATGTACAGCTGTGTATCATCTGCATAGCAATGGAAATTCACACAATGTTTATGAATAACATTACCCAGTGGTAGCAAGTATAATGAGAACAGTAATGGTCCCAGCACTGATGTAACCCAGACAAATAGAGCCTAGTAATAATGCACTTAGTGTTATAAAATGATAAATAGAATGACCCTTAAAATAAATGAATAAGTACTACATACTAGACACTGAAGAGAAAAAAAACTATAATTCCCATAGTTTGAGTTGATAAAGGTAAACTGTGACATGAATGTTAACTGAACTGTGACATGTATAACTCAAAATGGTGTTTTATGTAAGAAACTTGGAAAGTTCATTCTGCGAGAAGACATGTCCAGACATGTTCATTCTGCATATTTTATCTGACAGTGATAAGCCAATAAGAAAAGTAATCTTGTTGAGAGTACGCCAATTAGAAAGTAGGACCTGCCCTTAGTTCGTTTTTGGAGGTAAATGAGAGAGACGGCATGTCCAGACATGTTCATTCTGTGAGAAGCCATGTTCAAGTTGACTAGGCTACAGACGTGAGTTTGCTCTGAAGACAAACAGCAAGATATCGAATTAGCTTTCAGTAATAGTTATCTAGCGAGGATTTTTATAGTATTATCCGAGAGAAACAAGTAGTAACGGCTACAGAAATCGAACTGAGAATTTTAGATAAGAGAGCTAGCAAAATAGTGGCAACGTTCCTCCGTTTGCCTTGGAAAAAGACGGCAAGTTCTCCGAGACCGAATCATCCTTCCAGGTTTCCAATTGCTGTACATTCGAAAATTTCCCTTGGTGAGTTAGTACTTTAATTTTGACAATGTCTTTGAATGATGTGTGTAATATAGGATGAGACAAGTCTTTCTAAAAATTGAGCTAGCCTAAGGTAGAGCTAGCTAGCTTCGCGGCACGTGGTTAGCGGCGTTGCTCTTTAATCTGTGGGTGTTGAGTGTCAGGGGGGTGTTCGAGTGTATTAGCCACCGAGACTGCAGGCGGTTTCGGTGACTGATCTTGCAAGTGCATCTTTGTTGCCTGATATCTTGCAGATTGGAGTGATGACGATAGCTGTGGGTTGCAGTTGTTTTGTGTCTTAAATGATGATCAAGTTAGCCAGCTAGCATGATAATAGTGATGTGAAGCTAAGTTAGCTGACTCAAGCTAGCGATACCTCTGGTTTAGTTAAAGCACTTAAGCTGATTTACATAGTACGAGCATAGAAAGAGATACAATCTTTGACATGAGGTTTCAACATTTTTATTTGAATGATGTTAATTATTATTTTGGCTTTGTTTAAGCAAGGCCGGGTTTTTTGTTCCGGTTGGAGTCCATTTTAAAGTCTGTTGAGTTCACCGGATCCTGGACATCGTCTGCATCCTGCATTCACTGAAGACGCTGTGGCGGAGCGTGGACTGGCGAGCCACCCAAGTCGATCACCTTTTGATATGAGAGAGAGAGAGAGAAAAGTTGAACTGTGCGTTTGTGAGGGTTGGTGGTGATAGGCGCCACTCGCAGAAACCCTAGGGGATCAAAAAGTTAGACTGAACCAGTCTAACCGCTAGCTCTGCAAAACAGAGAAATGGGGAAGACAATAACCAGAGAGGAACGGAAAATCTCACCCAACGGGTGGCTACTCCGAGTGTCTGAAAACACAAAGGCTATGAGAGCCAAACGAACAAGTTAGTAACCTGAACCAGTCTAAACGACTGAACAAAAGCAACCTGAGTCAAAGCTCCGACTAGCGGGCAAGGTTCTTTTTTAAAGGTACAACTAAATAAGTTCGTAAGATAAGACACGAGTTTCCCAAAACAATAAAGGCTAAGAGAGCCGAGAGAACATGATTGTAACCCGGAAACAGACTAACAGACTGAACAACAGGAACCCGAACGAAAAGTGCTTAATAGCGAGCAGGGTTCTTATTGTAGGTACAATTACACATGTTCTTTTGTTTACATAACACCCAAAAGTTCCGAGCGTCCGAAAACTCGAAAAGCTAGGAGAGCCACAGAACATATTGTAACCCGAAACAGCCGAAGTGACTGAACAAACGAAACCTAACTAAAAGCTCATAACTAACGAGCAAGGTTTCTAATGAAGGTACAATTTAAATAAGTATTATGTAAATACCTGAACCAAAAGTTCTGAGCATCCAAAAACGTGAAAGGCTAGGAGAGCCAACAGAACAAGGTTGTCACCCGAAAACAGTCTAAACGACTGAACAAACGAAACCAAAAGAAAAGCGCTTAATAGCGAGCAAAGGTTTTTATTTGAAGGTAAATGATTATTTATGACCAGACATAACCAAAAGTTCTGAGCGTCCGAAAACGCGAAGGGGCTAGGAGAGCCACCAGAAACATATGGTAAACCACAACAGTCGAACTGGCTGAACAAAACCAAATGAAAAACGCTTATTAGCGAGCAAGGTTTCTATTTGTAAGTAAATGATTATTTATGACCAGACATAACCAAAAGTTCTGAGCGTCCGAAAACGCGAAGGGGCTAGGAGAGCCACCAGAATAACATGGTAAGACCTGACCCACAAGTTCTGAACGTCCGAAAACTCGAAACGGTTAAGGGGGACCGACAGAACAACAGGGCACAACTTGACCCACATCTGACGTCCGCAAAAACTCGAAACGGTTAGGGGGAACCGGCAGAACAACAGAGCACAACTTGACCCACATCTGACGTCCGTCGAAACGGTTAGGGGGACCGGCAGAACAAAACTGACCCACAACGGTTCGAAACGGTTAAGGGGGACCGACAGAACAACAGAGTAAAACCTATACCAAGAGATCTGAGCGTCCGGAAACGCGGAGGAGCTAGGAGAGCCGCCAGAACCATATTGTAACACGAAACCAGTCGAAAGACTGAACACAGAAACCTAACTAAAGCTCCTAACCACGAGCAAAGATTCTAATATAGATACAAATAAATGGTTATGAAAAGTTCTGAGCGTCAGAAAACGCAGGGGGGGCTAGGAGAGCCACCAGAACCACACTGTACTTGAAACCAGTCTAAGCAACTGAACAAAAGAAACTTAACGAAAAGCTCCTAACCACGAGCAAAGTTTCTAATGTAGGTACAAAATAAATGGTTATGAAAAGTTCTGAGCGTCTGAAAACACAGGGGGGGCTAGGAGAGCCACCAGAACCATATTGTACTTGAAACCAGTCTAACCGACTGAACAAAAGAAACTTAACGAAAAGCTCCTAACCACGAGCAAAGTTTCTAATGTAGGTACAAAATAAATGGTTATGAAAAGTTCTGAGCGTCAGAAAACGCAGGGGGGGCTAGGAGAGCCACCAGAACCACATTGTACTTGAAACCAGTCTAAGCGACTGAACAAAAGAAACTTAACGAAAAGCTCCTAACCACGAGCAAAGTTTCTAATGTAGGTACAAAATAAATGGTTATGAAAAGTTCTGAGCGTCTGAAAACGCAAAATAAATAGTTATGAAAAGACCTTAAACCAAAACTCTGGCTGTCCAAAATGTAAAAGGCTGATAGCCAAAAGAACCAGTTAGTGACCCGAACCCGAAAAGCTCTCGTAACGAGCAAGGTTTTTAATGAAGGTAACCTAACTAAGTTATTTCGTTAGACCCAGAGTTTTCCCCAAAACGTAAATGGCTAGGAGAGCCAAAAGAACAAGTTTGTAACCTGAAAGCAGTCGGACCGACTGACAAACAAAACCGAACAAAAACTCCCATTAGAGAGAATGGTTTTGTAAAAAGGTACAACTAGATAAGTTCTTTAGTTTTAAAAGGGATTGAATGGAGAAGGTCATTTCTAAAGGAAGTCTTTGTGTGCGTCTTGAAAAAGACACACTACCTTACCGGCTAAAAATCGTAAAGATGGCTTACGATTTCGCCCCGATCAGAAACCCAGGTGCGGTTTAAATAGGGAGATAATTGAACATTCGTACCAGCTGTGCGCCTCCCAAGGGAAAGGCGCAACACCGCCATCTGTTGGAGAATCTGGGGAACAACCGTGACAGCGTTCTACAAAATTGGTAAGACAGTTTTATTTTCCCATCCCTACCCACCAGCGGAACCAACGGAAAGTAATTCAATTACCACGGATGGAACTGAGCGAATTGGATGAGGATTCATTTTGCAATATTCAAGAACTGAGTAATGTAATTCGCCACTCATAGGGAGTGTGCAGGTTCATTTATTTTGAATGATAAAGTACTGATTGTGTTTGTGATGATATGACAGTTGTGTTTGATAGTCATATGTAAACCGATATTTTATTTTTACCTCCAGAATTGAGTAATACTGCTGAATGGGTTTACGATCGAATTTCTTTCAAAATAAGAGTTCTGGTTTCAGTATAAGAGTTTTTGGTTTTAACCCCCTGAGGTCGACGGGAGCGGCGCCGCTCCCAGCAGCAATAAAGTATATTACTATTTCTAACTTCGCGATATTTTATCATACACACGCGACAAAAACATTGACAGAAACCTTAGAATCGCGACTTTCCGATTTGAGCACTGGCAAATCAAATGGGATTTTTTAAATTAGGTTAATTATACCAAAAGTAAACCTTGTTTTTTACTCTGTTTTTTACCTTTTAGTACCGTCCCCCTTCTATTGACATGGTAACTAGGTGCGAGTTTCGGGAGGTGTGGGGAGGGCGTGGGGCCATGTGTGAAACGCCGGCGTAAACAAACACAAACTGTCCCGACAATTTGAAGCAAGATTTTATACAGACATACAATTTTATTCAAGATGGAAAGATTTTCTGCGCTGCAGTGTTTGAGAGCATCGATGAAAGCGGCGAAGACAATAACTGACGAAGAGTAAGTAACTATATTTGATCTGCCATGTTATCAAATACTCGTATATATATTCAATATATGAATTCCGTGTGTTAAATTGCAGCGTAAACAATGTCCCGACATTATATCGGATCTTGTCTGTGTTTACGGTTGCGAGCTGCCAGCAACAGGCGGTGTATGCTGATATTTATTTTATTTACCATATTTTCAAATACTCATGAAAAGTATTCGACTGCTGCGAATAATTAACGGGAGGATATTTAACCAGCTGGCATTCTGTTTCGGGCGCTTGGACATTATCTAGCTTAGCTTGATAATACCTATTGTGATTAATGTTTCTTGCCTCTCGAGAACTTGTTTGTTCGTGTGCTTGTTGTTGTTTAGATTCCCAGCGTTTAGTTTATACCACGTTTTTGGATACGTGGATTTACCTGTTTACTTTGATTTGTTTGTTCCTGTTCGTTGGTTTTGTTTTGTTTGTCTTTCCGTGTCTTCGCAGACACGGATTTTGCTTTCGTTTTCCGACAGGCGTTTAACGATAAATATCTTAAACCCAGAAAACGGGCTACTTTTGATCATGTGCCTGTGTCCACTGCCAAACACTCTGGATGTTGGCAAATTGGCTTCTGTTGGTTGCAATAAATGTGTACTCTGCAAGATGTCGGGGAAACAGCGGTTTGTGACGTTCCCTTGTGTCTACAGTTGACCAGAAACTGTTTTGAGAAGTGGCACCAAAGACTGTGAAAGAACAAATTGTCTCACCATGTTTTAATTTGGAATGTTTTGTATATAGTTTGTTTTCAATGAATCTTCCCAAATGAAAAAAAACTTTCTGCATGGCTCACTGACTATTGCTTACTCTGATGGCTTTTCTCTTTGTCTGGCGGCCTTTGAGAGAGAGATGGCCCATCTGACAGATTTTACAGGTGTGGACAAGCCTCAGGTGTGGATCATGAATATTCTTGAAATTAGCATATAGCCCTCCCACAGCCTGAAATAAATGTGACCAGTTCTGATAAAAACAGGTTTTTAGCTATTTAGATCTCAGATGTGCTAAACTATTTTCACACCCTTACATAAACAAGACCTTGATGAACAAACGCATATTGGCAAAACAATTCGTCACTATAGTTTAGTGTGTGCTTTCACAACTTTTGTGACGGCAGAAAAATTTACTCTTTATAACTTGTGTGTTTGTAGATCTATTTACAAGCTGCATATGATACTGACCACACTATTGATGGCATATAAATGTAGCTGTGATTGTCCTTCAAATAAAAATATCAAACACTTTGGAGTAAGTGTGTGTTAAGTTGATGAAATTGAGATAAATATCAGACCATGCCAAAATCAAAAACCTCCTCTAAGCTTAGCACGGACCTCAGAGGGTTAAACAAGATTCCTATTGGAATGATAAGTATATCCCTGCCTATCTACAAATTCTAAAAGTAATAACCTACGTTATAGGGGTAAATAGATAGGAGGGTCATACTTATCTGTGATTGAAGAGAGGTCTTGAATTGTCCTGTGGAAAGAAAAAACAGTATTGTATATGTTTGACAAAAGGGGAAGATTTGAAATGGGCCTATAGTTCTTCAGAATATCAGGATCAAGATTTGGTTTCTTTAGAAGAGGCTGGATTACTGCCACTTTTAAAGACTTAGGTACGCAACCCAATGATAGGGATGTATTTATAATATCTAATATGGGCTGGCCTAGCACAGGCAAAAGCTCTTTAATAAGCTTTGTTGGTATGGGGTCTAACAGACATGTAGATGATTTGGAGGACATACGCAGTTTACTAAATTTGTCTAGATCCAAGGGAGTGAAAAACTCAAGGGTCTCTACGCAAATCTGCTCCTGAGAGTCATTTTCATAATTTGTTCTCTGATCGTCTCAATCGTATCAGTAAACGAGTTCATGAAGTCATTAGAATTATAGTTAGGGGGATAACTGCTGTAATCTGAGGACTGATTTTGTGTCAGTTTAGCTATTGTGTTAAATAGAAATCTTGGGTTGTTTTTATTCTGGTCAATTAATTTTGAGAAGTACGATGACCTAGCTGTAGTAAGAGCGTGCTTGTATTCTATGAGGTTGTCCTTCCAAGCAGAGCAAAAAACCTCTAAACTGGTAGAGCGCCATCTGCATTCTAATTTCCTGGAAACTTGATTAAGGGCACGTGTATGGTCAGTAAACCAGGGTGCAAGTTTCTTCTGACTGCATTTTTTCCTCTTGAGGGGTGCAACAGCATCAAGTGAATTCCGTAAAATATGATTTACCACATCTGTTTGATGATCAATTGACAAAAAGCTGTTTGGATCCTGACTTGATAATGACGACTCGAGAAGTATGTTTTTAAATTTTGAAGCCGTCAATTAATTTATAGAGCGGCTGGAATAGTATCTAGGTTCCAATTTAATTTGAATATTTACCTGAATTTCAAAAGTAATCAAAAAGTGATCTGATAGTACAGGATTATGGGGAGACACAATGATATTCTCAACATCGATACCATAGGATAACACAATCTAAGGTATGGCTGTGACAGTGGGTTGGTTCAGACACATTTTGAATAAAACCAACAGAGTTAATAATAGCTGCAAAAGCCAATCCTAGAGAGTCACTGTCATTATCAACATGTATGTTGAAATATCCAACAATCATAACTTTATCTGCCATAGTTGCCAAGCTTGATAAAGATTCTGCAAACTCAGAAAGAAAAACAGTATATGGTCCAGGTGGTTTATAAATAGTTATTAAGAGGAAGGATTGCACTGGGGTAACTTTATCTTTTGACCATCCAGAAGGCATAACAAGTGATTCAAAAGAGGATAACTTATCCCCACATTTTGTCGCAAAAATCACAGCAACACCGCCCCCTCAATACCGGACAGACACTGCACTTGACAACTAGCATAACCATCAGGCGATGCCTCATTAAGTTAACTGTATTCATCAGGCCTAAGCCAGGTTTCAGTGAAACGAACCAGGTCAAAACTGGTCAGTGATTAGTTTGTTCACAAGATCCACCTTGGGGGAAAGTGATCTAACATTTAACAATCCACATTTAACCCCCTGAGGTCGGCTGGATCGGCGCCGATCCCAGCAGCAATACAAGTATATTACTATTTCTAACTTCGCGATATTTTATCATACACACGCGACAAAAACATTGACAGAAACCTTAGAATCGCGACTTTCCGATTTGAGCACTGGCAAATCAAATGGGATTTTTAAATTAGCTTAATTAGACCAAAAGTAAACCTTGCTTTTTACTCTGTTTTTACCTTTTAGTAACGTCCCCCTTCTATTGACATGTTAACGAGGTGCTAATTTCGGGAGGTGCGTCGGGCCATGTGAAAAACGCCGGCATAAACAACACAAACTGAAGAGGACAGTCTATGCTGATATTTATTTTATTTCGCTTGTTTTCAAATACTCGTGAAAATATATATAAATTCCGCGTCTTGTGACTACATATTCCGCATGTCGCAATGTAACAAATTGCAATAGGCACAGAAAATACTTTTCAAACAGCGTAAAATGTTATAAAATATATCGTATGTCTGTGTTTACGCTTGCAATCTGCCAGCAACAGTCTATGCTATTTATTTAATTTCGCTTGTTTTTATTTTTTACATCTTGTCTGTGTTTACGCTTGCAATCTGCCAGCAACAGTCTATGCTGATATTAATTTTATTTCGCTTGTTTTCAAATACTCGTGAAAATATAGCCTATGAACATTCCGCGTGTTGCAACGTAACAAAGAGCCAAAATGGCGGCTGCTGACAAGAAGCGCTTGTCGTGAAAGGAGAAATGGTAACTCAAATATTGCTTAGCCATTTAAAATCTAAATGGTTGTTTAACTCTAAAGAGGCATGAAATCACAAAAAGTTTAATTGGAAGACACTTTTTTTCCTTGGTTCTCAGGATGGCCTTGAGAGAGAGAGATGGCCCATCTGACAGATCTTAGAGGTGTGGACAATGAATAATGAATATTCAGGAATTTAGCATTTAGCCCTCCCACAGCCTGAAATAAATGTGACCAGTTCTGATAAAAACAGGTTTTTAGCTATTTAGATCTCAGATGTGCTAAACTATTTTCACACCCTTACATAACCAAGACCTTGGTGAACAAACGCACATTGGCAAAACAATTCGTCACTATAGTTTAGTGTGTGCTTTCACATCTTTTGTGACAGCAGAAAAATTTACTATTTGTAGATCTATTTACAAGCTGCATATGATACTGACCAAACTATTGATGGCATACAAATGTAGCTGTGATTGTCCTTCAAATAAAAATATCAAACACTTTGGAGTAAGTGTGTGTTAAATTGATGAAATTGAGATAAATATCAGACCATGCCAAAATCAAAAAACATCTAAAAGCTTAGCACGGACCTCAGGGGGTTAAGAGATGTCTTATTACAGGCAACACTACAGGCTGAGAGGTTTTAATATAAATAAGATTATGTACACAAATGCCAAGACAGCCAGTGTGCTCAGATAGCTTTTTATTTCTAACACTATTTCCAAAACGAGGGACAGACACAGTCTCAATAGTTAAGCTAGTCACAGGTTTTTGGAAGCTAGCAGACAGTAGTTTAGGACCAAAAGTCTGCTGCCTGGCTAATGTTCTGAAAGGTCACAAATTTTGTGATGGTGACTTGCTGCCATCATGAAATATAAACAATTACTAATTTTATTTTTGTTAAAATCGCCCAGAACCCAGAAGTGGCATGTGCCTCCAGTTTCCAGCACTTGCATGATCTGGAACTGGACTGGTCAGATATGCGTAGACCTATCGCAGCCCAACAGTGACCGCGAGAAGCCAGTGAGAGCTTGTATGAAAGCTTAGAACTTGAACAATCTAACAATGGCCATAGCTTCCATGTAAACCCAATAACTATTCAGATGATAAACCCCAGAACCCACATTAAATGGCTGGATACAGGCACATAGTTGGTGCTTTGATGTGTTAGTTGAAATCTCATGAAAATACAGACTATGGGGAAGAAACTTGAGAAAAACAACCTTGGCACTCACTCACTAAGTGAAATGAGTTGATGCACACATCTCTACCCTGAAGAGACAAACACATAGCGAGGAAGTGAGTTGAAGATAATCTCAATGAGAAGAAAAAAATTATATAAATGATTGTACGCATCCCTGAGACATTTGAATGTAATTTTATTTTGTAGGTGGATTGTAGTAGTGGGCCGAACAGTGGGAGATGAGGGGCGGGCCATGGTGGAAGCTGGACCTGAGCAACATACTTTAGCGAAATGATCCAATTTTCTGCAGCACTGACAAACTTGCCCCCGTGCAGGACAGGTCTGTGCCCTTGTAGCGTGTGATGTGGAGCCACAGTTCCCACAGCGCTGTCGTGGTTGGTCATGTGACTGTTGAGTGAGCTGCACGCAGGGACCTGCATCTGAACTGTCTGGGCACTCCGGGCAATGTGCGACAGGTCCGGAAGGCAGAGATGAGGCAGGCGGCGGGGTAGTTAGCTGAGCGGCAAACTCTGCAGGGGATTCAATTTGAAATGCTTTCTGTATTGCATTTGCGAGAGTCAGGTCGTCTGGTTCACCGAGTAGCCTTTCTCGTACTTTTGTATATTTAGAACATTCGGCGAGCTGGTCGCGAATTAACTCATTATGCAGACTCACCCGTCTGCTGACGGCGCCGACGAAAAATAATTCTCCAGAGAATGACACTCTGAGAAGCTGAAAGGTGTGCATCCAGACATACTGCTGCTAAATATGTGTCCACAGTTCCTAGGGTCCTGAAAATCTGCTGCCCCTCAGCACCGAGAAAGTGTAGGAGCAGAGCCCTCCATCTGACCTTGCTCACGTCTTCCAGGCACAAAGCAGCGATATAAGTTTTGAAAGATTCCAGCCAGCGAGTCCACGGCATGGGAGGCTCCCCAGGTAAAGCCAGGAAGGGAGGAGGCGGCGGTAGTGAAAATTCAGCCATCCTCATTGCCAATATTATGTTTTAAGGTATAACCGGGACACCATGTCTGCATTCAGTATACTCTTGCTTTATTATCTCTCATGCTACGACTACTACGTTCTCATGCTCTCTCATGCTACGACTCAGACACGTACCACATTGCGTAGCAATTACACGTTCCAGCATTACCGTAAATGGCATAGTAAGCTGACATAACATCAGTTTTAGTCTTTTCGCTGAAAAGCATTGATGTTTTAATCATAGTTTAATCATGTTTTCATTCATTTTAGTCAAAACAAAAATAAACAAATTCTATTTATTTTAGGAGACAAAAATGAATGACTATTTTTTCACATAATTCAGTTCCTTTCAGTAGTTCAATGCCTGAGACATATCGACAGTATAAAATGACTCACAGATTACCCAACAAATTTGGAAACTACCAAAACTCGGTTGCATATGCAGAAATGGATGGGTTTAGTAAATCTTATTTTTATTTGATTAAATCAGCATTCCTACATATAACATATCTGAACAAGTGACTGGATAACAAATGCTCAATTGCAGTGCTGCTAACAATAGCCAAAGTAAAATTACACTTGTACTAGTTAGTTACAAAGGCTTAATACGCACATTCATTCAGGTAGGACTACTTTGTATGAAAATTTACAAAAGCATTACAATTGTTACCAACCTTTTCAAATATGGCAACTGTAGCCAAAGTTTTCTGCCATCTTTTCATAAAATAGGGAAAAAAAAAAAAAAAAAAAAAAACATTCCAACTTCAGAGCCCTGCTTATATCTCTTCATTCATCCTTGAATTTGATTTGTGGATACAAACAGTTACACATCACCTCAAACGACAGAAAACTATGTTTCTGGGAGGACAGCCAAAAAACACTTCTGAGGCCTCCTAAAACAAAAGAGAGAAAGATAAACCACCATCTGCTCCTTTTCTCACTCTCATTTCCTTATGCCACAAACCATGAATTCTGGAATAATTAAAAAACTAAATGTTTATAATAATGAGTAAAACTGAACAAGAACAAAACTGTGTTTGTGTTCTGGACTTGCCAGGGTGGAAAATAATTTGATTTTGTCAATGAGGAATTTAGAAACTAGGAGGAGGAAATATTACAGAAAAACAAAGCTTGCTGTCATTATTCATTTGCCTAAATGGCTGCCATTCCCAGAGGCTGCCTTATTAGAAAAAAAAATGCTTTAGGAACTTAAGTCAATCGTACATGGTAATATTAGATTCTGCTAATGGACAGGTGCATTGAATTAGTTTGGCCTGTGGGACTTGAAGAGATAACTGTAAACTTTGTATTAAAGCTTTGAGCATCAGTGAATGTGACAGCAACCGCCAAGTTTCCCCAGTAAGGTGGCTGTGAGTTATGTAAATATCACAATCATATGAATGTAGAATGTATAGTCCTGTGGACTGTGTGAAGGCAGCATAAGCATTGCAAGTAAATAATTAGACAGCTAGATTCTACATTTTGGTATTTATGTTCAAAACGACATGTTCACTTTTTATTTATGTGATTTTTATGTAACACATTGTGATGTAAATTGATACAGGGTAATAGTTTGAGCACATTAGCCACCGTCACATAATTTCGAAGTGTTTATGACAGTGTTTTGAAGCTTACATGTACCCACATTACATGCATCGCAAAGATACTGTGCAACAGAGAGTCCCCTGTTCTCAGAGGCAGGAAACAGAAATGCATATTGTACAAATTCTGGAAATTGTACATAATTGTTTTTGCTTATGAAAGCATGAAGTCAATCCAAATATCATTCAGATGAGTGATAAAAGCTTTTATGCAACTGATGAGAGAAACTTATGGTGATTCAGTGTGAGGGTGTTGTATTGGCCTGGGAGGGTTTTGGCAGGGAAAACCCCACATTAAAATAAAAAATAAAAAAACATTGTAAAGTTAATGTAAGCCAGCACTGTGCTGTGATTAAGGTAATTTAATTTAATTGTTGCAGTGGTGTTGGCTATTAAAATAAGACAAAGTTATTTATCTCAGAGTGAATCAAGGGATTGGCATCACAGGGTTTAGGTCACATGGTGGCAGTTAATAAATGAACATCAGTAGAGCCCACTTAAAAGGAGAAGAATACAAAAATAAAAAAGACAACACAATTTGTAATGCAAATCATTTTTAGTCATTGATAGAATACTTTTTAGAAAAGATCATACATATGTTTCTCAATACACAATACACAATAATTATCTCAAGTCTTTTATGTTTTGAGGTTGATATATGTCAGGTTCCTTGTTTCAGACAGTCGTGAGGGATCAGCTCTTCCACTGCTGGAGTGGCGTACTCTGTCCAATGTGGAAGGGCTGGCCTCGTCACTGAATGTGGCTGCTGAATGGTGTCCTTCAGCCGCACATGGAAGGACTCAGGCCCTTCTTCCATGGCTTCTCTCTGCAAAGGCCTGCTGGTTTCATTTTTAAATGAAAACATAAAAAAATTGTGTGGAAGTTGGCATTGCAAGTTTTGGGTGGGAGTACTGTCTCAAGTGAAGTGCCGTGGCATCTAAACATTTAGAAATTCTTTGAACGCTTGTTATGCTTATGTTTGCTATGTGTGTTAGCTAGCTTAGGTAGTGCGTAGTAAAGGCAATTTTAATTAGTTTAAAAAAATGTAATCAAGAAACAAGATATTAGTAACGATAATGCCCCTCGGAATGAGCGTGGGACAAAACCGAAAAATAAGTCTGTCCCCCACAAAATAGTGATACCCGAAGCGGCAGAGAGTGCTAATGAACGCCCAGAGATTAGCACAGCTACAGGCTGGCTGTCATTGCTATCCAGTCAACAACAGCTCACTTCAACTCCCGCTGCTAATACTAAAAAACAGCCGTGACTCTACAGCTGGACAACAGATTCCACCCACTGCTGCGTGAGCCTGGATCACCGTAATGGGCTCGCCCCGAGAGAAGGACCCGAGCCCTGGAAAGCGAAGGGCAGGGCGCCCTGTCGGAAGGCCGGGCTCACCTATCAACCCCACGCCACTCGGAAAGGACAAGACACAGAGGGCGTGCAAAAGACAACAGGCCGCCGCAACAGCAAGCTAACGGGCAGCAGCAAGCTGGGCCAATAACGCTAATTGTTGGTGATTCTGCTGTAAAAAATATCAACATTGGTGGCAAGAGGAATACCAAAACATACTGCTTCCCTGATGGGATGGTCTGTGATACAACAGAAAAAATCCCAGAAATCCTGTCTGCCCACCAAACTGTGAACAAAATTGTTGTCCATGTAGGGGCTAATGACATTTCCAAGGAAAAGACAGAAGTGCTGAAACATTACTTTACTAGACTGCTAAAGATGCTAGGCTCCATAGATATTGAGGCATACATCAGCGGCCCTTTACCACCAATAGGATGTGGAGTGAATAGATTTAGCAGGCTACTGGGACTGAACAGGTGGCTCTCAACTGCTTGTGCCTCACATCAAGTGAACTTCATCGACAACTTCGATCTGTTCTGGGAGCGCAGATACCTTTTCAGGTGTAGGAAACTGTACTCACTAACACCTTGGCCTTCTTTGCAATTTCTCTAAAGGAAAGACCTACATTTTTAAGGGTTATAATGATCTGTCTGTTTTCCTTTGTTACTTGCCTTTTTCTTGCCATTATGATGGTAATATACTACTTCCTGCAGTGCAATATTGTCCAAATAGTGCTTCAGAGGGTGTAGTAACACAGTCTGTTCCAACACTGCTTTTATACAGACAGAGGGTTTGTAAGTAATCAACAAAGGTTGGGACACCTGTAGGAATTGTTTGCATCAACTTTCAAGGCTTAATTTACTTCCATTGCTGCAAAACAGCTGTAAATTGTTAACCCATTACTTGTTCCCTGAAAAGGGCCTTTTTATAACTCTGAAATGTACATTATTTTCCAGTTTTTGGTAACCTACACTTTATTTTTATTTTTACCTCTGGCAGTTTACCACTTACCTTTCAGTAAAAACTTGAGAAATGGGGGTGTTCTAAAACTTTTGACCGGTAGTGTATATATACACAAGTTTCGTTGTAAGTTCACATCATTTTGATATCAATAATTTAGTATTCAGAGTTCATTTAGGAATTGTATTTTACAAATGTATTATTAATACTAAATTAATAAAATGATTGCTGAATATGTTCCAGATATCAGCAGGATTGTGTTTACTAAAGTCTTTGAGAATTTGCAGCATAAGTTGTGATTTGACTGTATTATTTTACAATCCATGTACAAGAACAGGGTTTCCAACATAGTGTAGCGAGCATGTGCAAGGTGATGTATCAAGAAAGAGACAGAGTCCAGTAGTAATGCAAAAATGACCACGCGAGCAGTCAATTTATTAAAAGAAGCGATAATTATCCATGCTCCATACACCGCACAGCTTTGGATAATATCGGTGGCAAACCTCCGTGTTTCATACACCGCACAACTACGGAGGATGCCCAAAAACCCTTGTTGGAACAACCGCGTCCTTAAAAGGACACGATTGACCATTAAAACGCCTTCCGTAGATGTAGTAATAATCAGGAATGTTCTTTTATTGGTTTTTTAAATTCTTTACAATATTTAAAAACTTTTCAAAACAAAGTTGGCATACCAACTAGAGGGGGAAAAAACAAAAAAACTATATTTGGTAACAATAGGATTTCAAAGACAGGGGAACAACTTAATAGACTAGACTATACAACAGACAGGACTGGAAGTACATATAATCTTAAATCAAAACAGAACAAGAAACAAAAAACAAAGGTTTGTGCTTGGGCTTGAGTGCCCAGAGCGCACCTCCTCTGGGAGGGAGGGGGTGAGCTATATAATGAGTTCTTTCCAGTGGCTCACCCCCCATTTCCTCCTTTCCCCTCTCTCGTCCTTCAAAAAGTCCACCAAAATGCCATCCTGGAGGAGGTTTTGAAGCCTCCTCCGGAGAGTGAACAGGTCCACTGTTAGTTCTTGGAAGACCCTGATGTTCCTTGCCTCCCACAGGACCTGCTTAACGGTGTTAATGATCCTCCACTGGCGCTGCAGCTCCGGGGTCCTACATCCCTCACGGGGGCCATACAGGACCCTCTCAGTCATCAGGGAGGATCTCGGCAGGTGCCTGTTCTGGGAGACAGAGGACACAACAAGGCCTCAGACCCGTCTGGCCACGGAGCACTCCCAGAACAGATGGTGTACATGTTCTGAGTCAGTGCATCTGTGGGGGCAGTTCTCGGTCAGGGTGCCATCTAAACAGGAATGGCCTGGTGGGGAGACAGCCATGAGCAGACCTCCATGTAATGTATTTTTGTTTATTGTTTAATGTTTTATGATTTGCATTTTTCCATACAATTTCAGGGTTTAAGGCTGGGCTGCCCCTCTGGAGCGTCATGGTCTCTCCCGATTTCAAAAAGGACATGATATTTTTGTATGTCCATGAGGGCAACCCAGCCTCGACCAATTCCGTCCTAAAGGCAAAATCCCTCAGGGCCCTGTATACATATGGGGGGTCCCAGCTGTATGGCACATTGTGGTCCAGCCCACACAGGCCCATAGATCTGAGGAAGGGAGTGGCATAGTATTTAGCAAATTTACCAGAGGCCGACTCCCCCCCCAGGGTGTTCTGGACCAGTGCGGCCAGACCCTGTGCCAATATTACTGATGTTATATCTGGGACCCCCCTGCCCCCTTTCTCCTCCTCTTTCATCAGGGTTGTCCTTCCCAGCCTCTCCATTTTGCTCCCCCAGACAAAGCGAAAGGCCATTCTAGCAACAAGTTTGCTAGTGGCTCTCGCCCAATATACAGAAAGCTGGGAAACATTGTCTCAGGACCAGGATCTTACCCGTCATTGTCACCCAAAGCACATTTTTCCTGGCCTCCTCCCAGCGCCGGAGGTGGAAGCTTTATGCCTTCTGTTGGAAAGAACAGGTTGAAACCATGATGGCGACAGCACCCTCTCCAGGCATCGTCCACCACCTTTGTAGCGGTGGTGATACTATCTGTGCCCTGTCCAAAGGCCATTCTCTTAGGATCCCCTGATGTTTTTGACTGATGGCCTGCAGAAGGCCTAGGAGGGCGCTAGGGGCACCTGCCTGACGCCAGACCTGATGTCAAATGGGGCAGAGAGGTGTGGATACTCTGATGTATCTGGTCCAGCGCCGAGGAGAAGATTCCAGTCATTTATGGACCTTCCCAGGAACACTGCATGATATTTGATTGTCATTTATGGACCTCCCGAACACTGCATGTTTGTAGCAGGTATGGAACCTCCTCATCAGTGATTTGGCCATGATCTTATAATCCACTGAGAGGAGGTTGATCGGCTGCCAGTTCCGGAGGTCCTTCAGGTCCCCCTTCTTTGGGATAAGGGCCACTGAACTCTGTCGCAGTGAGTCACCCAGCCGCCCCTCCCTGAAAGCCGCTCTGAAAGCATCCGCCACGTCATCCTTCAGGAGATCCCAGAAGGCCTGATAAAACTCAGCTGGGATTCCGTCAGGACCAGGAGCTTTATGTAAGTTGAGGGAGCACACGGCCTGGGTGAGTTCCTCGGCGCTCAGCTCCCCCTCCATGCTCTGTCCCTCCAGGCGTCTGTCCAGGCCATCCAGGAAGGTGTCCATGAGAGCCCCGTCCGTGGGCCTATTGGCATACAGACCCAGGTAGAACTCCCTGGCCACCTCCTGGACCTCTGCCTCTTCAGACACCACCACCCTTGCGTTGTTATACAGGGAGAGAATGTCGGTTTTCCTTGACCGTGCCTTGCGGAAGAAGTGGCGAGTGCATCTCTCGTCCTCCTCGAGACCCTGGAGTTTGGAGCGGAAGATGTGAGACTGTGGCGCAGTTCCCCTAGCCCTGTTGGCATATGAGAGAGGGCAGTCTCGAAAGAGGTGCCCCCTTACCCCACACAAGTTACAGGGTCTAGGGTTCCGGCATGCCCTGGTCTCGTGCTCTCCTCCACAGCTCTTGCACTTAACCACTGTGCAGGCTGCAGCCAAGTGGCCTAACTCACCACATCACCTGCACAGTTTGGGCATGCCGTAATAAAAAACTGCGCCCCGGTTGTTCCCAAGCGTAATGGTGCTGGGGATGTGTCTCACCCCTCCAACAGACATTGGGTCTGGCTGTAATTGGACCAGCCACTTTCTGGCTCCAGTCCACACCCCATCCTCATCGAGGACTCTCCTTGCCTCGGACTTGACGGAACCATACCTGCCCAACCACGTTGCAACATCGTGGTCCTGTACAGCTTCGTTATAAAACTGCACAGTCACCACTTTGCTCTCGGTGTCAGACAGAGGCTCAACGTCAAAGTTTTTCAGGGGGCTCCTATCCTTCCCCTCTCTAAAGAGGTTCCAGAATCTCTCCAGGACATTAGCATTCTTAAAACTGATCTCAAAAATGTCTACTACATTAGGGACCTTTACCAGGCAGTTCAGGTCATTCGGCACAAAACCCATACCTTTTTGTACGACAGCCCTGCTGAATTCAAGACGGGTCATGCTGTTCACTCTCGTCCCAGTGGTGGTTGGATTGGGGGCAGCACGGTGGTTGTTCTCCCCACCGACCTGTCCGGCGGTTGCTGGTCCAGTGGCGCCATGCTCAGCTGCGCCTCCAGGCCCCGATCCCGCCATGGTGCCGGTGGTGGTGCTGCTTCCTTCTCCCTCCCCTGGGTTCCACGTCATTCGGACGGTGAAATGGCGGCGCATCCCGGGAGCTGGTCGGGATGCCATCTCCCTTCCTTCTCGGTCGGTAGGTCCCCACCTAGGAAGCACAAAAGGAAGGGACAGCACACCCAAAAATGGTGTTCCTTCCGGGAGGGCCGGAAACAAAGCAGAGGCCCCAGATGAGTAGGCCGCAAAGGCCTCCTCCAGGGCCGCTGATGGGGAACTTTCCTGTAGGCCGGAGCGATGATCACAGAAGGCCCAAATGAGTCCCTGGGTGGTAGTTCGTGGCTGGGCCCCGTCGACGTTTTCCGGGTGGCAGGTGGTTCCTCCGGCCCGGCCCTCCGCACTGCCGCTGCTGGCACCTCGTCCTCCAGGATCCACCTGGTGGTCCTGCTGCAGGGTGGAGAAAGAGAGCTGGGGAGTGTAGGCCTTGGTGGAGGTCGGCTAGGGTAGGCCCGGTGAGAAAACCCTTTCAGGCCTCCTCGCCGGGCAGCTCTGCACTCCCCTCTGGTCTCCGGGCCTGGGCGTCCTGCAGCAGTTGTCCGGATCCTGGATGGCGCCTGGTGTCCTCCGGCAGGGGTCTCCTGGGGTGCTGTCCTGGCTTCTGCGCTTTGAGGTTCAGCAGGCCACGGGCAAGCCACTGGTACCTGCTTTCCCCCAAAGCGATTGGCCTTGTCCGTCGGCCTAGGGTTCAACCGGAGCCGCGGACAAGCCACTGCTACTCCGATATCACCACCAGGGTCTCAAGTACAGTAGGAAAGGAGATGTAGAGAGAGGGACAAAAGAATAGAAAGAAAAGGGAGGAAATGCATTCTGGGCACCCAACTAATGCACAGACTTAATAAAGACGAAAAGCATGTACAAATAAAGAGTAACCCAAGCACTGATACTTTCAAGCAAGGTATCACACCACAACCACCGTCGTGATCATGGTATCTCCCCTGCCAGGTAAGTATAAGTAATAATCAGGAAGTAACAGTCCTCTTCACACTTGGTTGAATGAACACACTTTCCTTGAAACTCAAGGGACTGCACCAATTATACTGGGCGTACTGGTCATGGTGGTTTCAGACACTGACACACCGCGACCAGCTAGCTAACCCAATAACAACACATAACATAAAAGACTAACGGAACAGTTTCATGATTAACCCAGGGGAGACGCATAAAGGAACAATAGCGTTCCCCCACAATGCCCCGCACACACATTTTAATGAGGAGCGACCCCTCTCAGGATCGCTACAATAGGTGCAATTCTCATTCGTGAAGCAAAATGAGTTGATACACACATCTCTGCCCTAAGGAGACTGCCTCAAACACACAACATAATCATGGTGAGAAGGTATTACAAAAACAGATATCAATTATTAAATTATTGTATGCATCCTTGAGACATTTCCTTTAGCTGAAATGGAACATGATTTTTTAAAGCATATATTTAATATTTTTGGTGACAGGAGAGTTTATACGAGAGTAAAGATTAGTGTGTGCATTTGGGTGTAAGGAGTGGGGGGAGTTAAATGCCCTTCAGTTTTATGATTATAATCAGTCATAAAAATTATCGATTGGCTTAACAATGACTTTCTCAGACTCATTAAACACATCAGAAAAAATGTAAATATTTGTAAAAAATATTAATTTGAATAACAATTATAATTGATAATATTTATGAATTGTGAATTACGCCAATTCTGATTGTGCCAGTGAAACCATGAGGGGGCTGACAGGAAGAGGTTAAGAATATGAATTTAGTCCAGGGTTTTCTACTATGTTGTAGTGCTGCTTGCTATCTGGGCCACAAAACAATATGATGCAGCGTTTACAGAGAAAATATACATCTGTAAAAGTGATACTATTTATCTTTTGGATAGTATAAGATAGTATGAGCTACTTCCCACAGAAAAGTAATATGGCGTTGTGGTATGTCATCTGGAGGCCTTCCGGAACCCCGGACAGCTCCCCGGAACAAGCAACGAAGGAGGAGACAGAATTCCAAAGCGGGGCAGCTGCCCAGTGCTGAACCGGGGAGACAGCTGCAGCCAATCTCTCAATCAGACAGCTGTCTCCCATTGTGTAATCAGGGGATGTTGCATAACGGGAGAGACAAACACAACCAAGATACTCACAATACGCCATAATAGTGTCTCTCCCTTTTCGCCCTCTTTCTCTATCTCTCTCCTACAGAGACAGACACCTCCACCAGTCACCTCTTCAACGCCAGCTGTCCTCCTTCTCGCCCCTCCCTGACTCAGACATCCTTAAACTTGTCCTCTCTCACAGTCCCACCACCTGCCCTCTTGATCCCATTCCTTCCCCCCTCTTCCAGTCCATTGCTATGGACATCCTCCCCTTTGTCTCCAATGTCATTAACTCCTCTCTTTCCTCTGGCTCTGTCCCCTCTTCCCTCAAATGCGCTCATGTTGTCCCCCTCCTCAAAAAACCCTCTCTGAATCCTGCTGTTATTTCAAACTACCGACCTGTCTCTCTCCTCCCATTCCTTTCCAAAACGTTAGAGCGGGCTGTCTATAACCAACTGTCTGCTCATCTCTTACAGAACGACCTGCTTGATCCCAACCAATCTGGGTTCAGAGCAGGCCACTCCACAGAGACTGCTCTCCTTGCGGTCACTGAGGCTCTTTACGGGGCTAAGTCCCAATCCCTTAGCTCCGTCCTTCTCCTCCTCGACCTGTCGGCAGCATTCGACACCATGGACCACCGGATCCTGCTCTCATCTCTCGTCGAGATGGGTATCTCTGGATCTGCGTTGACATGGTTCGAATCCTACCTGGCTGACCGGTCCTACCAGGTGGCTTGAAGAGGATCGCTCTCCTCTCCCCACACCCTCTCTACCGGAGGGACAGGGCTCGGTGCTAGGCTCCGTCCTATTTTCTCTGTACACAAACTCACTTGGCTCTGTTATTTCTGCTCATGGTTTTTCCTATCACTGTTATGCTGATGACACTCAACTCTTTCTCTCCTTCTCTTCATCTGATACCCAGGTCCCGGCATGGATCTCTGCATGCCTGGCTGACATCTCCACATGGATGTCCACCTGCCACCTGAAGCTGACTGATCAAAGTCAAGCATTTTTAGTTTTCTATTCACAAGAAGCATCTGCTGAGGTGAACCATGCCTCGCAAAAAAGCGATCTCAGAAGACCTACGATCAAGAATTGTTTTTTTGCATTAAACTGGAAAGGGTTACAAATTAATCTCAAAGAGATGGATGTCCACCCACCACCTGAAGCTGAACCTGGGGAAGACAGAGCTGCTCTTCCTCCCAGCGAAGGGCTCCCCGATGATTGATGCGTCAATCACCATGGAAGGCGGTGAGTGAAATCATCTTGGAGTGACCCTGGACAACCAGCTGTGCTTCTCGAGCCATATTGCAGTGATCACTCAGACCTGCCGATTCTCCCTCCACAACATCCGGAGGATCCGACCAGTTCCTCACCCAAGAGGCCACTCAACTCCTAGTCCAGGCCCTGGTGATCTCACGTCTGGACTCTGCAATTCCTTGCTGGCAGGCCTTCCGGTCTGTGTCATCAAGCCACTGCAACTAGTCCAGAACGCTGCCGCTCGTCTGGTGTTCAACCAGCCAAAGTTCACCCACGTCACCCCTCTACTCTCCACTGGCTCTCCACTGGCTCCCCATCGCAGCACGCATCAGATTAAAATCACTGGTGCTTGCTTTTCAAGCGGCCAGAGGTACTGCTCCCCCTTACCTCCAGACACTCATGCGCTCCGCCTCCTCTGGTAAACTGACTGTCCCTTCCCTCCGGACGCCTGGCAGCCGCTCCTCGCGGTCTCGCCTCTTCTCTGTCCTGATCCCTCGCTGGTGGAACGACCTTCCGCAATCGGTCAGGACCGCGGAATCTCTTGCAATCTTCCGCAAGAGACTCAAAACCCACCTCTTCAGACTCCACTACCACTGAACTCTGTCCATCTAGCTAAATTGTCTTCACCACTGTTTACTTGTTCAACACTATATAAAAAAATAATAATAATAATAATAATTTTTAAAAATAATAATAATAATTACACTAACCTTTTCCTTACCAGTGTTACAGGTATGGCATGCAGATGTCTGCAATGATGTCTATTGCTGTATTACTGCACTGATCTCGTGCACTAACTATGATTGTTCCTACCATGTATTAATGCACATCTTGTAAGTCGCTCTGGATAAGAGCGTCTGCTAAATGCTTAAAATGTAAATGTAAATGTAAAATGGATACCTGGCCAAAGGACGTCCAGGCCTCACTCTCCAAACCAGTCCAGCTCATGAGGATTCCACGGGGACGGGGCCGGATCTAATCACTCGGACCGAGAAAAACAGACTTTATGGTCTAACGTACTGTATCTTGGCTGGTCCGGTACAAGTGTGCGCTGCCTATCAGGGACGCGATTCAAAAACCGTCTCTGCCAGACTGGCCCTGGCAGTTAGCCCCGGCTGTCCGCCCCAGGGGGAAGGGGGAGTGTGAGCCGGCACGAGTTAGTCGAGGAGCCAAAGGGTGTCCGTGGTTGGTTTCCATCTCAGAGGCGGATCTGCCGGCTCAGGAAAAAATTGTCTCGTTACCTGGAGGACAAACAGTGGACTCATGGGGGAGGATGAATTGAGATAAATAGAGGGTATAATTGGCAACCAAAAAATGTGAAACTATAAATTAAAAAAATTGTAGAAGTACCGTCTGAACAGTTGATGGTGGAAGTAGATATTGACCACTTGGGAGAATTAATCATTTGGGAAATGGAGAATTTCTGATGATGTAATCAGACGGAAAATTAAAAAGGAGAAGCAGAAGATGAAGAAGCAGAAGAAGATAAGGGAGAAACACAAAATAAGTTTGAGACCTTATTGTGTGGCTCTGTGAAGTTGTATCTGAATTCAGTGTGTTTATATGAGGTCAGAGGGTACATAAGTTAATGTTTGTTAGGACTGAGAGTTGGTGCCCATTGTAGTTGTTTCTATGGGCGTAGTTATTCCTGCATGGGGTATGCCCCACCAACCCGTAATTTAGCGGATGGCATATCCGCAAGATTGTTAGGCAAAGTGAAGTGAAAATGTAATTTTGTCTAGTGGGCTCAAACCAAAATAAGCCAATTATTTTATAAATGTATTCACTATACAATAGACAAAATCTCCTCTCTTTGACATTAACATTTTTGACAAACCATTGACAGGTAGTGACTGGGTTAAACCTTTTTTATGTATCTGCACAACTAACAGTTCTGAAAAAAACCCTTCAACGGCATTCAGGGACCTTCAAAATGTTGATGAAACTTCAACCTAAGATCTGTACTTAAAATAAACATAATGGGCTTTTATGGGGTTCTTAACTTTGAGGAAATTTAGCAAGTGTAATTTTTTTAACATTAACTTTTTTTTATTTTGTATTTTATTTCAATGCAGCAACCAGTGAGCTCATACTATTGTGCAAGAAAAAAAACAGTTGCATAGGGACAAGGTCTCTCCTTGTCTCCTTCAGTAGACATCTCACGCCGTGAGATCCTGTCCTGTACAACAGCAGTCCCTTTGCCACTTACACACAAGAGGCAGGACTGTCTGGGACTGTGTGACCAGGAGCATCCTCTTGCAGGGCCACAGAAACAATCCCTTGTTTGTTAGCAGGATTTGATTTGGCAGTGACTGATGCTCAACATCTGAGTCATCACATTCTTTCATTCCTTATCAGCATTAAATGTAACTCTGACAGGGATCAGATTGAAGATCCCTGCCACTACAAGGATGGAATGATAAATAAAATTAAGAACATGAGAGAGAGAGAGAGAATGAGAAAGCAAGGGAGATTGAGAAAGAAATACAGAAAGTGAGTGGCAGAGAACAAGAGTGAGAGCATGTGACAGCCCAAGGGAGTGAATGAGAGTGAGGGAGCCGAGATAATTATTTGGCTTTCAGGCTGATTAATTCCTGCATGGATGTTTATTTTTTGGTGGCTGTTGCCTCTGCTGGGTGAAATTGGTGTGCTGTAATGTAGTCAGACACTGTGTCATTATCAATTCCCTCGTCAGGCAATCATATTTTTCGCAAACTTTGTTTATCTTATTTAGGCTGTTTGCAGTTTGGACAGATCACTTACAAGTCGATGGGAGAGAAAGCACCTTTGTCAGGGGTGTTGTAGGTGTGGAACGAAATGCAGGCGAGAGAGACCCAGAATGCAGAGATGCGTTTAAGATAATTTATTACACTTAAACACTGGCAGGAATGAAAGCAAAACAGTGTCTGTGAAGACACGTAACAATACTAACAAAACAAAACAAAATAACAAATGAACAGGAACAAACAAAACTAGCTAAACAGTAAATCCAAAACATATTCCAGGGCACAGAATAAACTAAACTCAGGGACTCTAAGAAACAAGCAAGAACAAACTTTTCAAGGTGGCAAGAACACAAAACAAAAGCAGGTAAGTCAAAGCTAATGCGAGTCAATGTTCAAGTGACAAACTGAGGAAGCCAGCCGGCTAAATATCCTCCCGGGATCCCAGCTGACAGTCATTTCCTTGATTGGCGTTGCGCATTCCTGGCACGCCTTTCACTTCCCCTGATTGGGGCTTGGGGGAAATGCTCGTTAGCCGGTCGAGTAGTGACAACCTTGCTGTGGCATCCTTGTGCTGTCACAAAGCTTTCACCCTGCTGTGGCACTGCTGTGATGAGCTACCATTTTGCTCTTTTCCACAGTTTTTTTACTTCTCTGGTTGGCTGTCTGGTTCTTCAGGGGGATTCCAGACAGTGAAGCCATATGGATAGATAAAAAATAGACTAATACCATAAAAAAATTCTAGTTTCATTTTACGAAAAAATTTGCTCAAAAGGCGATGGGAACCATATTCTATCTTTCCGCTGCAGTATTTTGCTCTTAACTTTGATGAACTTAAACAAGTGAAATGTTTTTTGTATTATTATTCTTACACCATATTGTACAGTATTTTCAGTTACCATCAAATGCACGATAAAGTGGAAGAATCAATTACACTGAATGGCTCACTGGCCTTAGCTTCTACAATAGGTAGCACTGTCAAAGTTTACTTTGTGTGTCGTAAAAACATACATTGGTCCACAGAGGCAACGCGAGGTTAGGACAATGATCGCACACAGTAACGACTCTTCCACCTTTTTTATTTTTGACACGGGTTATTGCAGTATTATGGGAGACAGAAAGTTCTGTTGAGAAGGTTCTCCAAAGGACTCGTTTGTAGGAAAATGATGAACTGCTGCCCCTCCTGCCCCAGTCACATGGAAACAGAAGAAGTGAGCAGTGTGCTGTGTGCAGTGATCAGCATCATCTGCATCGATCCCAGATTGGTCCTCATTGATATGTCCCTGACCAGTTTGGGCTGACACGGCCCCCTGTCCCCGCTTTCAGTATCGATAACTCATTAAAACTGGATCAACAGAGGCCCAAGACAGAGGGGCTGGGGTCTTCATCGTCAGCTTGTAAATAAATCACTCACACTCATTATTGGCCCTCCCCATCCCTGACACCACACAATAAATTACTTCCTTTACGGCCAAGAAACTTCAAATGCAGAATATGAGGCGGCTGAATTTTTCCTCCATCAATAAATAATAAATCCTTTGTAAAAGATTAGGAACTCCTTTTTTTGGGGGAGGGGGGTTGGGGAGGGTCATGTTCTATGGTGAATTACAGCTTTGAAGTGGCTTCGCCTTTTATAAAAAGTGCATATAACAGCATGATTTGAACTGATTTTCATAACACTGAACCATTCCACTTTTCTCAGCTTGCTTTAATTTTAGGGAAACCTGGTTCATGCTATAATGCACACCAGCCATAAAACAATTCTATATTCATGGCTGAAGAAACAAAATGCTAAAATAAGTTATTAATTTCTGAATCCAGACATTTAAATATGTTTTAATCCATATATGCTTGTATACTATATACAGTATATACTGTTCATCTTTATCAAGGGTATGAATAAAAATGTAGCCTACTGTATATACATATTGTGGTATCCCAAGGGGCAGGGTGAGAAAATGCCTGGCCTTTTAATTCTTGGGAACCACTGGAGAGAAAAAGACGTAATTTCCCAGCAGCCCGCAGTCACACACCTGAATGAAGTCAAGCAATTGCGACTACAGACAGCTGAAGACCATTTGAAGGCTTATTTAAGGGACTTGTTTGTGTTAAGGAGTAGGTTGGCAGTTGTGGAAAGTATTGAAGAGAGAGTGGAAGAGAATTGTTTGGATTGTGTTTTGAATTGGATTGTTTCAGGACCCTGCTTTGTGTACCGACTTAGACTGTGTGAGGAACTAACCTGAATTTCGACTACGGATTACGGACAATGACAAAGATAAGGATTGTGGACTTTGTGTTTGGGATTCCTCCAAATACCCTGCCCTTTGTTTTGTGTTTGTCAAGATTTGTTTATTAAATTATCATTTTGTTTGTGTTACTGCCTCCTCTGGGTTATTTAACCTGCTGTGGCTAGACGGAAGCTACTTCTGAGTGAAAGGCATATGACAGCCCACCTGAGGTTTGCCAAATGGTACCTCCCTGACCATAAAGGACTCTTAAGAGCATCAGGAAAAAGATTATCCGGTCTGATGAGACACAATTTAACTTTTTGGCCTGAATGCCAAGTGCTACCATAAAGGTCTGATTGATGGAGTGCTGCAGAGATGTTTGTCCTTCACTGTGGCCACCAGGTTCTCCCATTGCTGCAGAGGAACTCTGGAGTCCTTCCTTGAAGATGTAGCAGCGGTGTGCTGGGACAGCCTCTTGAAAAGATTACCCTGCCCTTTGTTTTGTGTTTGTCAAGATTTGTTTATTAAATTATCATTTTGTTTGTGTTACTGCCTCCTCTGGTTTTAATCAACACTTTGTCAATGCAACTCAGTCCTTTTTGCTCCATTTAACCTGCAGAGGTGTGGCTCCAAACAAATCTGCTGGCTTTGATGAGCTCGACCCCATGTTTCTAAAGGCAGGCTCATATCAAGCTACTTCTGAGTGAAAGGCATATGACAGCCCAAAGTCCTGGTTCTCAAACAGCTAAGTTTGCCAAATGGTACTTAAAGGACTCTAAGAGCATCAGGAAAAAGATTATCCGGTCAGGTGAAGACTGATGAGACACAGGGCTCTATCTTGGGCCCAATTGAACTCAATTTTGGCCTGAATGCCAAGCCTGCCGTAGAGAAATATTTTCTTAATCTCCACCATAAAGGTCTGATTGATGGAGTGCTGCAGAGATGTTTGTCCTTCTACCAGGTTCTCCCATTGCTGCAGAGGAACTCTGCCACCAAGCACCCTTCCACACTCATCACTGTAAACTCTTACTGGCCCTCCTCAAAAGTGGCCATTGGGTTCTTGGTCACCTCCCCCTGACCATGGCCCTTCTTGCCCGGTTACTTAGTTTGGCCAGATGGCCAGCTCTAAGAAGAGTTGTGGTGGTTCCAAACTTATTCCATTTCACAATGATGGAGCCCACTGTTCTCCTGGGTGCTTCCAATGCTTTAGCAATGTTTTTATACCCTTCCCCAGATCTATGCCTCAACACAATTCTATCTCGGAGGTCTATGGAGAGTTCCTAGGACTTCATGGCTTGGTTTTTACTCTGACATGCACTGTCAATCGTGGGACCTTATATAGACAGGTGTGTGCCTTTCCAAATCATGTCCAATCAATTGAATTTACCACAGCTGGACTCCAATGAAGTTCTAGACACATCTCAAGGATGATCAGTGGAAACAGGATGCACCTGAGCTCAATTTTGAGTGTCACAGCAAACGGCGTGAATACTTATGTACATGTGATATTTTCGTTTTTTATTTTTAATACATTTGCAAAAATTTCTAAAAAACTTTTTTCAACTTTTGTCATTATGGGGTATTGTGTGTAGAATTCTGAGAAAAAAAATGAATTTAATCCATTTTGGAATAAGGCTGTAACAACAAAATGTGGAAAAAGTGAAGCGATGCACTGTGTATATATATATTGTGGTGTCCCCAGGGGTGGGGCGACACACACGGACCTTGCAGAGGGCATAGGCAAGTTTAAGAACACAGAGGAGGCAGTATTCAAAACAAAATAAGGATTTATTAAACTAATAATCTCCTTGACAAACACTACACAAAACAAAGGGCGGGCTATTCGGGGGAATACAAACACAAAGTCTGCAATCTTTATCTCGTTGTCAGTGTCCAAAATCCAATTCCAAAATCCAGTTCAGTTCCGTAATCCAGTCCGTAGTCGATATCCAAAGCAATCCAATTCCATACACAAAAACACTCCAACAATCAATCTCTCTCCAAATACTGGCTGGTCAATAGACTTCACAGTACTCACTCTCCAAACACACTCAGCAACTCCTTCCCAAACACGTTCCTACTCCTCTCCAAGTGTGATGGGAATCAGCCCTTTAAATAGGCCTCCACATGGCCTTCAGCTGTTTGTTAGCTCCATTGCCTTCACTTCGTTCATGTGTGACTGTGGCCTGCTGGGAAATGTAGTGCTTTGCTGATATGCATGACCAAAAAGCTTGATTCGGCCACAAGACACGGTTCATTACATTACATTACATTACATTACAGGCATTTAGCAGACGCTCTTATCCAGAGCGACTTACAGTTTACATTTCTTTACAATCCATTTATACAGGTTGATATTAACTAAAGCAATGGGTACAACGGCAGTGTCCCACCTGAGGATTGAACCTGCAACCTTAATGTTAGAAGCCCAGTTCCCTAACCATTATAGCACACTGCCTGCCTAGACCGGTCGCATGGCACACACAACAGCACAGGTCAGAGGAAGATGAGGAAATGACACACGGGTACCGTGAAGGCACCACACAGCACAGGGTAGTGCAGCACAGCACAGGGCAACATGGGGTAGCACAGTGTAACACAGGGCAACACAGGATAGCACAGCGCAGGGCACACAGAGGAGGGAGGTGCAGATTCCAATTCTTCTTGCAACTCTGCCATAAGGCCATTGTCATGTAGGCATTGACGAATGTTAGCTTTAGACACCTTGTAACCCCAAGATGCCATGTTGTTTTGGAGATCTTGAACTGTGCCACTTGGAGTTATTTTTGCCTCTCGAACCATCCGTCTCACTACATGTGGGGGCAAGATAGACTTGCATCCTAAACTTGACAGGTTAGCCACTGTTCCAGTGGCCTTAAACTTCCTAATAATTGACACAACAGTGGAAAGTGGTATCTTTTAACTTTTTAGTCTTTTGTAGCCATCTTCTGATCTGTATAGGTCATAACCTTTTGTCTGTTGCTTTCAGGGAGTTCTTTCCCTTTCACCATGATGATGGCTGACCACAGTATTTCAAACGTGTTTTTCCTCATTTTTATACCAAAGAGAAACAGGAAACCATTGTAGGCCACTGTATAGTTCCATAAACTTAGAATTAACTTCAAATACGTTCTTTTTCGAAGATTTGCTTTTGTTGGATTACATTTAAAAGAGTAGTTAGAGGTATGAATAATTGTGATCCAGATGTTTTCTGGAATGTTTTATTTATTAATGAAACAAAATATGTTTTTTTTGCCGTGTGCTTAGTTCAATACCTCTACCCCTACAGTTCGCTGCCGTAGTCCTGTGACCAGCAGTGACAAGGGTGTAGCACTGCCTCCTCCAAGACAACACTCGTCGTGCCGTCAACTGTAATTCCGGTACCCCAGAACCACTCCTATGTGCAGCGAACTGTGTGTGTCGGCTTCCCTCCCCCCTCCCTGGGGCGGACAGCCAATTGCCGCCCCGATGGCACTCCCGGCCAGAGCCGACTCTGGCGGGACAGGGAATCGATCCCCAGTCTCCGTGGCCAGTGTCGAACATTGTAACCACTGGACCACGCGGGAGGCCAAAATATGTTTTTCTTAACAATTAGTAAAGTTTGGAATTATATAAATTGTTTAAGCATAAAATATACTTATATAATTTATTTTATACAACCTCTTTTGTTCATATTTATCAAGGGTATGAATAAAAATGGAGCCTATTGTATATACACTACCGGTCAAAAGTTTAAGCAGTTCAAGTCCAATGAATAACCTGAAATGGTACAAAGGTAAGCGGTAAACTGATATAAGTATAAGTATACATAAGTAAGTATGCAATGACAAAATGTATGAATCAAAAAGCAAGCTATGATCAGACAAGCAGGCAGTACTATGATTAGAGTGTTGATTGAGGAGCCTTTAAATGAGCCCACTAATGATTAATTTGTCATGAGAGATTATCTTAAAATGAGTAATCAAAGGATCTATTTAAAAAATGTACAGTACTGTGCAAAAGTTTTAAGCAGGTGTGAAGAAATGCTGTAAAGTAAGAATGCTTTCAAAAATAAACATTTTAATTGTTTATTTTGATCAATTTACAAAATGCAAACTGAGCGAACAGAAGAAAAATCTAAATCAAATCAATATTTGGTGTGACTAACCTTTGCCTTCAAACCAGCATCAAATCTTATAGGTACACTTGCACAAAGTCAGGGATTTTGTAGGATTATAGTTAGGTGTATGATTAACCAATTATACCAAACAGGTGCTAATGATCATCAATTTAATATGTAGGTTTAAGGAACAGCCAAACTCTGCTACTAAGGTGAGGTTGTGGAAGACAGTTTCATATCACATGTCATACACCATGGCAAGACTGAGCACAGCCACAAGACACAAGGTAGTTATATTGCATCAGCAAGGTCTCTCCCAGGCAAAGATTTCAAAGCAGACTGGGGTTTGAAGATGTGCTGTTCAAGCTGTTTTGAAGAAGCACAAAGAAACGGGCAACGTTGAGGACCGTAGACGCAGTGGTCAGCCAAGGAAACTTAATGCAGCAGATGAAAGACACATCATGCTTACTTCCCTTCGAAATCGGAAGATGGCATCGGAAGCAGTGCCATCAGCTCAGAACTGGCAGAAACCAGTGTGACCCAGGTACACCCATCTACTGTCCGGAGAAGTCTGGCCAGAAGTGGTCTTCATGGAAGAATTGCGGCCAAAAAGCCATACCTCCAACGTGGAAACAAGGCTAAGCGACTCAACTATGCACTAAAACATAGGAACTGGGGTGCAGAAAAATGGCAGCAGGTGCTCTGGACTGATGAGCCAAAATGTGAAATATTTAGCTGTAGCAGAAGGCAGTTTGTTCGCTGAAGGGCTGGAGAGCGGTACAATAATGAGTGTCTGCAGGCAACAGTGAAACATGGTGGAGATTCCTTGCAAGTTTGGGGCTGCATTTCTGCAAATGGAGTTGGGGATTTGGTCAGGATTAATGGTGTCCTCAATGCTGAGAAATACAGGCAGATACTTATCCATCATGCAATACCATCAGGGAGGCGTCTGATTGGCCCCAAATGTATTCTGCAGCAGGGAAACGACCCCAAACATACAGCCAATGTCAATAAGAACTATCCTCAGCGTAAAGAAGAACAAGGAATCCTGGAAGTCATGGTTTGGCCCCCACAGAGCCCTGATCTCAACATCATCGAGTCTGTCTGGGATTACATGAAGAGACAGAAGGATTTGAGGCAGCCTACATCCACAGAGGATCTGTCGTTAGTTCTCCAAGATGTTTGGAACAACCTACCTGTCGAGTTCCTTCAAAAACTGTGTGCAAGTGTACCTAGAAGAATTGATGCTGTTTTGAAGGCAAAGGGTGGTCACACCAAATATTGATTTGATTTAGATTTGTCTTCTGTTCATTCACTTTGCATTTTGTTCATTGATAAAAATAAACTATTAACACTTCTATTTTTGAAAGCATTCTTACTTTACAGCATTTTTTCACACCTGCCTAACACTTTTGCACAGTACTGCTTCCTGTCATTGAATGTCAACATTAATTATGGAGCACACTATATTTACGCATAACATTATAGCATGTTATTGCTTATTTTGATGCATGAAGGTTGACACTATAAAAAGTGGAATTAGTGGAATCCTCTGCTAAGGACTTTTCTTGTTATTCAGCGAGACACAGATCTTTCTCGAGGATTGATTTTATTTTTGCCTCCAAGAGCCTTTTTTCTAATATAGCTGATGTTGTCCATATACCATTTACACTATCTGATCACAAAGCAGTGGTCTGTTCAGCATCACTTAGAATTGTGCCTAGCAAGGCTGCAAGATGGCGCTTCAATAACACTCTATTACGCAGTGAATCATTTAAATTGCAGTTCACCTCGCAACTGGAGGAATTTGTCAATATAAATAAGGGGTCGGTTGATGACCCAAGAATGTTTTGGAATGTCATCAAATGTTTCACAAGGTCCAACTCAATTCTGTTTTCCTCCACAGTGAATAGGGCCAGAGCTGAGAAATTGCATCAACTGGAGACTGAATTTGCTTGCCTGGACAACTCACTTCAACTCAGTTATAGCAACAGCACTGCACTACAGCGCAATCTGGTTAAGAAGGAATTACACTCGTTACTGAAACAGCGTTCCGAATTCCGTATTCACCGGGTTAGGCAGAACTACTATTTTAACAGTGCAAGACCTTGTCATTTATTAGCCTTGAAGCTTAGAGCTAATGAGCAATTTGCAGATATTGCTGCTGTTAAGGCTAGTGATGGTAGTATTTGTACAGACCCACTGCAAATTAACTTACGACTTTTTGGTCGTTTTACTCTGAGCTTTATAGCTCTGAGATTGTTCATGATAGCGTCACTTGAGGAACTCAGAAAAGCAGTTCAGGGCATGCGGAAGGGGAAGTCTCCCAGTAACGATGGGATACGGCCAGAGTTCTATCTTGCCTTTTGGGCCATTTTGGGCCCTCTTTTACTTGAAATGATCCTGTTCGCTATTGATAAAGAGATGTTAATGTGGCTTTGATTTCGCTGCTGTTGAAAAAGAACAAGGATCCCATGGATTGTGCAAATTATAGACCGCTCTCACTCTTAAATGCGGACATGAAGATCTATGCCAAGGTCCTTGCGCGCCGGTTACAAACACACATGCTGAAATTGGTTAATTGCGACCAGACCGGCTTTATTAGGACTAGAATGGCTTCAGATAATATGAGGAGGCTGTTACATATTATAGATGCGGCTGCCTCACTAGAATCGCCTACCGCAGTGCTGTTGCTGGATGCAATGAAAGCATTTGACCGCTTAGAATGGTCCTATTTATGGATGGTGCTAAGAAAAATGAGTTTTGGTTTGACATTTATCAATATGATCAAGGCGATTTACGCCAACTCCACGGCTATGGTTCTGACTGGTAGATATTGTTTGTTGCCATTTGGGGTTGCTAAGGGCTCTAGGCAGGGCTGCCCGCTCAGCCTGTTATTATTCACTCTTTCTCTTGAACCTTTGGCTCAAAGGATTCCCCAGTCCACCATGGTCACGCCTATTTCCATTCGTGGCACTCACCATCACATATCCTTATATGCTGATTATGTGCTTATATATGTTGATGAGGCTCCACAATCCATTCCCCATATTCTAAACATTTTTTATGATTTTAGTGCCTTTTCAGGCTATAGAATAAATAGACATCAAGTCTGCTCTCTTGCCCCTAAACGAGGCCATGAGGAGTTTGGGCGTTCCCCCCCAGATTCCAATAGTTACTCATTTCAAATATTTGGGAATTTATGTGTATTCCTCACTCCTGAATACAGCTAAAACCAACTTCCAGAATTCCTTTACTAACATTATTAGAGACTTGGAAAACGGACTATTTTGCAGCGTGAGAGACAGGATGGGGGTCGTTTTTTGCCTAATTTTAAACTTTATTACTGGACCTTTACACTGCGTCCTTCCAAAACTGTGGTCTCTTGGCATGCTCTAGAAGAGGGATTGACGTCCCCGCTGACATTGAAGGAGGTGTTGTTTTCTAACACATTGCCTGTTCAATCTAAACGACAATTTGGCCCAATAATCTCTCAATTAATTTGTGTCTGGCGGGCAATGGAAAATACATGCATATTTACTTCTAAATGGAACCCATGTTCACCAATATTTTATAATGACGGACTTCTAATTGAGGGGCATCCCTTCCATCAGTGGACTGACAGAGGTATTCATTCATTGGGAGATGTCTTTGGAGATTATGGTCTTCATTCCTTTGATGAATTACAGGTACATTTTTACCTGCATCGGTCTTTTTTTTTTTTTTTTTTTACAATTGAGGGCTGCCATGAAAATGTATGGGGTTCCGTGGCAAGAGGTGCTTCATAGACACCTGGTGCTTAATGTCCTGGACGGTGTGGGTGGTATGAGCGGTTTGGTTTCCACATATTATAGGTACTTATTGGAAAAGTCATACTTACCTCTGGCAGTGGGATCAGTTTGGAGGGCTGACATTCCAGATTTGGACCGGGAATTTGATTGGGACATGATTTGGTCAGATGTCTTACAGGCATCAAGAAGTCCTGATCACCAGCAGATACATTATAATTGTATTCATAGGACTTACATGACTCCTCGGAAGATATGCAGTATGAAAATGATAAATGGTTGCTTCCAAACTCTCTATATTGTTGTCTGTAACTATACCCCCCTCTCCTTCTATCCTGATCCTTAATGATCTTTCCCTGATACACTTCCCTCAAAATAGGAAACACATTTTCTTTGCTGGCCTTACTGCAGCCAAGAAGATGATTGCCACATGGTGGAAGCCTCCTCATTCTCTTTCATTCAGACATTGGGTTTTTACGTTTTTTGGATGTTGTTTATTTTGAACTCTCTATGGCCCGTATGCACGGTGCTAGTGAGGTTAACATTAATTTATGGATTTCCATTTCTGTTGATCTTAAAAACCTTTTAAGTTGAGTGTCTGCTATTTTTAATTTTACTTTGCTATGGTCCTTTAGTCTCTGGGGTGGGTGGAGGGGGTTGTGTTTGTTTTTCTTTTGTTTTGTTTGTCTGTCTAATTTGTGGTTTCAAAGAAAAGAGATTAAAAAAATTGATAACAAAAAAAATGTGGAATTTGGTGAATTTTATTTATGGATTCTTGAAGTGTTCCTCCTCAAGCTTTTCTGATTATATATTTTTTTATTACAGCCATGAGTCTGTTTGGATATGTCTCTGCCAGCTTTGCACACCTAGATTAGGCAATGTTTGCCCATTATTCCTTGCAGAACTGTTTCAAGGTTTCAAGGGTTTTATTGTCAGTCACAGATATATACAAGTATAACACGGTGAGTGAAATTCTTGTGCCAGAAAACTCCCGACAGCAAACAGCAGTAAGACTATATATTTTTTAAACTATAAGTAGACCATAAATAAAATAGCTAAAAACGGTGCAGCAATTAAACTATAAGTATACATAAACATAAATAAAAATTAAAGCAAGATAAAAATTAAAGCTAGAAACAGTGCAAAAAATGTACCTATGTAAACCGATATAAACTGGGCAAGTGAGTACCAGTTATAATAGACTTTGCAATAATATTTTACAAATACAAACATACGGGAAAAATACAATACAATACAGAATAGTGCAAGTAGGTATGAAGGTGCAAATTACAACCCAATTGCAAATACAATTGGGTGTGTGCAGAGTGCGAGGATCAGCTCCTATTCAGCAGCCTGATGGCCTGACTATGGAAGCTGTCCCTGAGTCTGTTTGTGCGGCACTTGATACTGCGGTATCTTCTGCCTGACGGTAAAGTGGAATACAGTTTGTGGCAGGGGTGGTAACTGTCTTTGATTATGCGTTTGGCCTTCGCCACGCACCGCCTGGTGTAAATGTCCTGGAGGGAGGGAAGCTCCCCCCACGATGCCCTGGGCCGTTCGCGCACGACCCTCTGTAGCACTCTGCGCTCAAGTACGGTGCAGTTCCCATACCAGACGGTGATGCATCCTGAGAGAACACTCTCAATCGTACCCGTGTAGAATGTACGGAGGATACGGCGGCACATGTTGAATTTCCTCAGACGTCTGAGGAAGTACAGGCGTTGTTGGGCCCTTTTCACCACGTGTGTGGTGTGAGTGGTCCATTTGAGGTCCTCGGAGATATGCACACCGAGGAACTTGAAGCTGCTGACCCTCTCTACTGCAACCCCGTCTATGGAGATGGGGGCGTGCTCTCCTCTCTGCCTCCTGTAGTCCACGATCAGCTCCTTGGTCTTCTGGGTGTTGAGGGTGAGGTTGTTCTCCTGGCACCACTGTGTCAGTGATCCAACCTCCTCTCTGTAGGCTGTCTCGTCGTCATCGGAGATCAGTCCCAACACCGTCGTGTCATCAGCAAACTTGATGATGACGTTGGAGCTATGCATGGCCATGCAATCGTGGGTGTACAGGGAGTAGAGGAGAGGGCTCAACACGCATCCCTGGGGGGCTCCTGTGTTGAGGGTCAGTGGCTCTGAGGTAGTGCTGCCCATCCTCACCACCTGGCGGCGGCCCGACAGGAAGTCCAGTATCCAGCTGCACATGGTGGAGTGCAGGCCTAGACCCCGGAGCTTGGTGTCGAGCTTGGCAGGAACTATTGTGTTGAACGCTGAGCTATAGTCCACAAACAGCATTCGCACATAAGAGTTCCTGCTCTCCAGGTGAGAAAGGGCGGTGTGAAGTGCCACGGCAATTGCGTCGTCAGTGGATCTGTTCTGGCGATATGCAAATTGCCATGGGTCCAGTGTGTCAGGCAACATGGAACAAATGAAGACTTTAACCAACCTCTCGAAGCATTTACTGACAATCGAGGTGAGGGCTACGGGCCTCCAGTTGTTCAGACACGTTACCTTGGGGTGTTTGGGGACAGGCACAATGGTGGACATCTTGAAGTCCGCGGGAACAACAGCCTGGGACAGGGAGAGGTTGAAGATGTCTGCAAACACCCCTGCCAACTGGTCAGCGCATGCTCTGAGGACGCGCCCCGGGATGCCGTCGGGGCCTGCTGCCTTGCGGATGTTCACCTGCTTGAAGGCTCTGCGCACATCGGCCTCTGAGATGCTCAGCAGGCTGGGCTCCCAGGCAGCGCTGACTCCGGTGGGCTGCCGTTCACATCGAACCGAGCAAAGAATGTGTTCAGCTCTGCTGGGAGGGAGGTAGGGGAGTTCTCTACACAGCTGGTTCTCCCTCTGTCCGTGATTGTCTGTAGCCCCTTCCACATACCCCTCACATCTTGATTCTGAAATTTCTCCTCCACTCTGCTCCTATACTCTCGCTTGGCAGTGTTGATGGTCCTGCGGAGGTCATAGCGGGCTCTTCTATACTCCTCCATACTACCGCAGTTGAAGGCGGCGTCGCGCGTATGCAGTGCAGCGCGAACATCCCCGTTAATCCACGGTTTCTGATTTGGGTATATCCGAACCGATTTAGTAGGAACAACGTCATCCATGCACTTCTTGATAAACCCACCGACTGTGGACGCGTACTCACTGATGTTGTTGTCCGAGGTGTCCTTGAACATGGACCAGTCGGTGTGTTCAAAACAGTCCTGCAGCATGGATTCCGATTTGTCCGACCAGCGTTGAACCTCTCGCGCAGCGATTGGTTGCTGCTTCAGTCTCTGCCTGTAAGCGGGGAGTAGCTGGATAGAGCGGTGGTCTGATTTGCCAAACGGTGGGCGGAGGAGGGCCTTGTAGCCACCCGGAAGGGGGTGTAGCAGTGATCCAGCGTCTTCTCACCACGGGTCTTGCCTGTTATGTGTTGGTAAAACTGGGAAAACTTTCTTCAAGTTCGCCTTGTTGAAGTCCCCGCCACAATAAAAGCAGCCTCCGGGTGAGCCGACTCCTGCACGCTAATTACCCGTAGAGTTCCTTCAATGCAATGTCCGTATTGGCTTGTGGCGGGACGTAAACAACAGTCACGATAACCGCTGTAAACTCCCGAGGTAGCCAAAATGGTCGGCACATTAACATCAGATACTCCAGGTCCGGGGAACAGAACGACTTCAGAGTATGCACACAACTTGGGTTACACCAAGACCTGTTGATCATAATACATACCCCCCCTCCGCGATCCTTACCGGAGAGAGTCTTTGTTCTGTCCGCGCGGTGTGCGGAAAACCCGTGGGCTCAATGGCTGTGTCGGTAATCCCCTCCTTCATCCAGGTCTCCGTTAAGCAGATGATACAATTGTCCCTTGTTTCACGGTGGAATTGAATACGAGCCTGTAGCTCGCACAGCTTATTGTCCAAAGACTGTACCATTAGCCAGTAAAATGGAGGGTAATGGAGGACGATTGGCTCTGCGTCTCAGCCTGTCCAGCACGCCGGCTCGCTTCCCTCTCCTCCGGCGGCGGCGCTTGCGTGAGATCGCTCCCAAGATGGACGGGGTTAATCCAACAAAGGCTCCTGAGTCCGAGTGAAAGAGTTGAAAAACTCCGGTGTGCGTGAGCGATTGCGATCCAATCTCCAGAAGTGTACGTCTGTCGTAGGTGATAAGGCTGCTAACTTTTTGAATAAAAATAAGTACTATAAAAAAAGTAAGAAACAAAAACTGCATGTTAGCTTGGGAGCTAGCGGCGAAGCAGCCATTCCTACGGCGCTCCGGAAGTAGCTTCAAGCTCAGTCAGATTGCCTGGATGGATGGACTGCGCTCTTCAAGTCATTCCACAGGTTTTCAATAGGATTTAGGTCAGGGTTCTGATGAGGCCACTCAAGAACATTCACCTTTTTGTTTTTTAACCACTCCACTGTTGCTTTAACTGTGTGCTTTGGATCGTTGTCCTGCTGAAAAGTGAACCTCCTTCCCAATGTCATCTTTCTTGCAGAGGGCAGCAGGTTTTCCTCAATAATTTGTATGTATTTTGCACTTTGTGTCACATGGCTTCAGAATCTTGAGAGTGTTATTTTGCATACCTCAAACGGGACTGAATGTGGACTTCTTTGAGTAGTGATTTCCTTCTTGCCACCCTACCACGCAGAGCTTTCTGTATTGTTGACACATGCACACATTGAGCACTCTTTGCCATAAAGTCATTTAGCTCCTTCATAGTTGCTGTCAGCCTCTTGGTAGCCTCTCTGATCAGTCTCCTTGCTTGGTCATCCAGCTTGGACGGACGGCCTGATCTAGGCAAGGTCCTTGTGGTGAACATGCATCTTCCACTTCTTAATTATGGTCTTGACCGTGCTCCAAGGGAGCCTTTTTAAGGACTTTGAAATCTTTGTATACCCATTTCCTGATATGTGCCTTTCCACACTTTATTCCGGAGTTCTTTTGAAAACTCCTTATTGCTCATAGGGGATTTTTCTCCCAATTTATTTCACCCTCTATTTATTTTGATTCACCTTCCCCAACTAACTCACCACCTATCCTCCAGATCAAGCAAATTCCCTGAAGCCAGCAATGATCGGCCTCCTCTGAGATGGAGACACCCTTTACGCTTCTCGGCATGTTTGTGCCGGCTCACCCTCGCTCCTCCCCCTGGGACGGACAGCCAAATACCGCCCCCGGCCAGGGCTGGTCTGGCATAGTCGAGTTTTTAACTGCGACCACAATAGGCAGATCACACTCGCAAAGCACCAGTCAATGCGAGTGCTTTAGACCGATACACTATCCAAGCCCCCCCAGCTGATTTTATTGTGAAGTAATCAGAATCACCATAATTGAGCAGAGGCTGGGATCTATTTAACTATTCTTATTTTTTGGCTTATATTTTCTTTTTCAAAATGTGAATTTTTATTATTTTATATGTATGTACACTACTGGTCAAAAGTTTTAGAACACCCCTATTTTTAGCTTAATCTAATAACACAAACAATTATAATTTTTCATGTCTTTATTGAACACACCCATTAAACCCAGTGTTGGTTGAAAAAGTAAGTGAACCCTTGGATTTAATAACTGGTCGAACCTCCTTTGGCAGCAATAACCTCAAACAAGCGCTTCTGGTAGCTACGGATCAGGGCCCGTATTCACAAATAATTTTATCTTACCACTAGGACTACTTCTAAATCACACTAAAACCTTTTAGTTAGGAGTCCCACCTTAAAACCTATTCACAAAGCTGCAAAGACAAACTCATACTAAGGAATTCCTAGAATTGTCAAGCTAAGAGTGGGGGCGGGGTTGACGTCGTTGCTAGGGATGACGTTGTTTCTCATGAACGAGCTTACTCAGAATGCCTACAGCGATTGGCTGATATAGGGGATGGGACGGATTAATAGCTAAATTGAACCATCATAGAGAAATACAGTCACGTTTTAAAGTAACAATTCCCTAAATCTCGATGCAGAGTTACAGCGAAGAGATAGACAACCATGTATGTTTTGGTTTGCTTTGTTTTTCATACTAAATGCCTTTCTGGGAGGTAGGTTTTTAGAAACGCAACCGAATTAAATAAAATTTAAACATTAGCGATCTTTTAATTTTTTATTAAATTAATTCAGGCATAAGACCACCCTAGTTAAATCGCCTAAGGCGTACTGAATCTAAAAATGTATTTTGTTAAATTTTCGAATAAAGATTTAGTGAAATAACTTAAATTGAAAACCTGAAATTATCATTCATTCAATTCCTTGAGAATAGTTACTGGTAATTTTTGATGGAAACACACCTTTGGTACCGTTATTATTTTTTTTGCTGATCCGAAAAATGATCCGATGCACCCCTATTATATTCTAATAAAGATTCTAAAATACAAATGTTGGCTACGTGTCACTGATTTAACATGAAACCAAGAATACTGACTAGTCAATTGGTTACATGTCTGCATCTCGTAAACAATTAGCGGGTATCTATATATAATATATATAATATTATATATATAATACCCTCGCGATTGAGGCGGTACCTTTTTATGAGCTCTGTATCATTCAATATCTCCAGTGTTGACGCGATTGCGACAGCAGCAGATTTTCGGATCGCTGTCAGTAGGTCTTTAGCGACTTAGAAGTCCTCTTGGCTGCTTCTAACTTCTCCTGGACTTAGGAGCTGTTTTTAGCTCTCAAACCCTTTGTGAAATACTCTTATCCCAAAAATGTAGGAGTCCTACATTTATGAGTGACACACCCATTATTTTTCGGAGTTGCTCCTAAATTGCGGAGTTACGACCAACTTTTACCCTTAAAATGCTTTGTGAATACGGGCCCAGACCTGCACAATGTTCAGGAGGAATTTTGGACCATTCTTCCTTACAGAACTGCTTCAGCTCAGCCATATTCTTAGGACGTCTGGTGTGAATGGCTCTCTTGAGGTCATTCCACAGCATCTCTATTGGGTTAAGGTCTGGGCTCTGACTAGGCAATTCTGTAGTAGATTTACTTCGATGTTTAGGGTCATTGTCCTGCTGCATCACCCAACTTCTACTGAGCTTCAGCTGGTGGACAGCCACCCTGACATTATCTTGTAGAATACCTTAATAAATTTGGGAATTTATTTTCCCCTTCATGATGGCAAGCTGTCCAGGCCCCAAAGGAGCAAAGCAGCCCCAAATCATGATGCTCCCTCCACCGTACTTCACCGTTGGGATGATGTTTTCCTGTTGATATGCGGTGCCCTTTTTTAAGCCATACGTAGTGCTGCGTGTTCTTCCCGAACAATTCAACCTTAGTTTCATCAGTCCACAAAACATTTTCCCAGTAGCGTTGTGGAGTGTCAATGTGCTCTTTGGCAAACTTCAGGCATGCAGCGATGTTTTTTTGGAGAGCAGCGGCTTCCTCCGTGGTGTCCTGTAATGGACACCATGCCTGTTCAATGTTTTGCGTATGGTAGACTTATGAACAGAGATGTTAACCAGTTACGATGATTCCTTCAAGCCTTTATCTGTTAATCTATGGTTCTTTTTTTACCTCATTGAGCATTATGCGTCGTGCCTTTGGAGTCATCTTGGCTGGGCGCCAACTTCTAGCAAGAGTAGCCACAGTACTAAATCGTCTCCATTTACAGACGATTTGTCTAACTGTGGACTGATGAATATCTAAACTCTTTGAGATTAATTTGTAACCCTTTCCAGTTTAATGCAAAAAAACAATTCTTGATCGTAGGTCTTCTGAGATCGCTTTTTTGCGAGGCATGGTTCACCTCAGCAGATGCTTCTTGTGAATAGAAAACTAAAAATGCTTGACTTTGATCAGTCAGCTTCAGGTGGCAGGTGGACATCCATGTGGAGATGTCAGCCAGGCATGCAGAGATCCATGCTGGGACCTGGGTATCAGATGGAGAGAAGAAGAGAAAGAGTTGAGTGTCATCGGCATAACAGTGATAGGAAAAACCATGAGCACAAGTGACTTTGTGTACAGAGAAAATAGGACGGGGCCTAGCACTGAGCCCTGCGGGACTCCGGTAGAGAGGGTGGGGGGAGAGGAGAGGGATCCTCTCCAGGCCACCTGGTAGGACCGGTCAGCCAGGTAGGACTCGAACCATGTCAATGCAGATCCAGAGATTCCCATCTTGACCAGAGATGAGAGCAGGATCCGGTGGTCCACGGTGTCGAATGCTGCCGACAGGTCGAGAAGGAGGAGGACGGAGCTAAGGGATTGGGAATTAGCCCCGTGAAGAGCCTCAGTGACCGCAAGGAGAGCAGTCTCTGTGGAGTGGCCTGCTCTGAACCCAGATTGGTTGGGGTCAAGCAGGTCATTCTGGAAGAGATGAGCAGACAGTTGGTTATAGACAGCTCGCTCTAATGTTTTGGAAAGGAATGGGAGGAGAGAGAAGGTTGGTAGTTTGAGATGACAGCAGGATTCAGAGAGGGTTTTTTTGAGGAGGGGGACAACATGAGCGCATATGAGGGAAGAGGGGACAGAGCCAGAGGAAAGAGAGGAGTTAATGACATTGGAGACAAAGGGGAGGATGTCCATAGCAATGGACTGGAAGAGGGGGGAAGGAATGGGATCAAGAGGGCAGGTGGTGGGACGGTGGGAGAGGACAAGTTGGAGGATGTCTGAGTCAGGGAGGGGCGAGAACGAGGACAGAGGTTTAGGTAGCAAGATGGGTGAGGGAGAGGTTGGGGGGAAGGAGTTGCGAATGTCATCGACCTTCTCGTGAAAGAAGGATGCAAAGTCATCCGCGGTTAGAGAGGAGGAGGAGGAGGTGAGGAGAGAGGAAAACGTAGAGTAGAGTTTACGAGGGTTAGAAACTGAAGATTGAATTTTGGAAAGGAAAAATGCAGACTTAGCAGAGGAGAGGTTAGAGGAGAAGGAAGCCAGGAGTGTGTGGAAATCAGACAGAGCTACAGAGGATTTGGATTTTCTCCATTTCCTTTCTGCTGCTCGCAGTTTCAGTCAGTTAGCCTGAATGGAGTCGGTTAGCCAGGGGGCGGGAGGTTTAGTGGATAGAGGACAGAGTGAGTCAAAGGAGGAGGAGAGAGAGGAAAGTAGGGTGGTCGATGCCTCCTCAGCAGGTAGGTGAGAGAAGGCATCAGTAGGGGGAAGGGAAGATAGAACAGTAGCTGACAGGGCAGCGGGGAGAGAGAGCGGAGGTTGCGACGGACCAAGACAGTGGGAGCAGATGAGGATGGTTTAGGCACAGAGGGGAGGGGGAGGGAGAAAGACAGAAAGCAATGGTCAGACACATGTAGAGGAGATACCGTAATGTTGGGTGATGTGCAGTTCCTAGTGAAGATCAGGTCCAGTTGGTTACCGACCTTGTGGGTGGATGGGGATTCAGCCAGGGTGAAGGCGAAGAACTGAAGCAGGGGGAGGAATGCAGAGGCCTGAGGGGTCTCCAGCGGCAGGTTGAAGTCACCGAGGAGTAAGATGGGAGTGCCATCCTCAGGGAAAGCGCTGAGTAGAGCATCCATCTCATCTAGGAAATGTTGTAGAATTGGAACGCTGCCCCAAAACAGCACAATCGTCAGAGTCTGAGGTAAATACGGTTTATTGTATATAACACAAGTTTAGATACAACAACCTGGCTGAATTTGCGCAAAAACAGTTGCCCCCTCTTACGTGCACACATTTTTAATCTCCTCAATTCCTCCTTGGAGGTTGGCCACCACGCCCCCTGGCTCAACCCCTCCCCTGACTTCAGAGAGGCCCATCCTTCTGAGGCCCCTTCAACTTCGCCTTTTTCATTCTTTCCCCATTTAACAGATTAATAAAAGGATAAACAGACATAGCCAAATCTTGAGCAAACATACATAGACTTAGGTAGAAATGACCAGCCTTGGGCTGGCATACACGGCCCTAAACAAATATAACCAACCTTGAGCTGCCCCAACTGTGTATTATGCCTTTGCTTAAATTGTTTAACTTAATAACAGCTTTATTAATACAGGAATACATTTTTGCCCCATACTTTATTCAATGGCCTAATGCCAGTGATCTATAATTTTAATATGCTTGTTATGCAGCCCAAATGCTGGCAATATATGTATATACAGGATCTCTATTACAAAGTTAAACATTTAAAGTGTGGTGGAATTTAGCTCTGTCCTCTCTGCTTAAGAGCAGCGCTTGGCCGGAGCCCATAAATTCAAATGACAGGGGCCCAGGCTCTAAGGCTCTGGCAGTCCTGCCTGATGATGTGGGAGTTCTGATTGATTAAATCATGAGTGGGGCACCGTCCAACTTCAAATCTGGTGTCCGACTCCTTTCCCGCGCACATATTTTGTTAGACAGGAATAATTTACGACTGTACTAATGGGTCCGTGGATCTCCAACTCAGATTTACATTTGGTCTTCTCTCTGTGTTCATTGTATTTAAGGCCTGTGATCTGTGCCGCCTGCTCGTGTTTTACGGCCTCAACGTGTCACTTTACCTTATCTACAGACACTATTTATGTTTGTGTGATACTAAAACATCATGCTGGCGGTTATCTGCAGTTAGCCGGCCATACAACCCCCAGCCCCAAACAACCCCCCCTAGAATCACAGAGGCAGAATGTGGGGCCAACGTTAAGACAATGACCTCATACCCTTCAGTAGGCGCTTTCATCCAGAACGGCTCACAACAGAGAGTACACACATTCCACGGCACGTCATGTGGTCCCATTGCATTATACAGGAATATAATAATACAATGCTTCACCTGAGAATTGGCGTCTGAGTCACGAGTCCTGTTTCCTACCCCCTACTGTCCTATCTTCTCAAAAAAATCCACCACAGAAACTCCCCAGTGGACCTGGAGGGCAATAAAGAACAATGATGTGCAGTTTACATGGAACAGTGACAGTGACAGCATGAAATTCAAAGGAGTAGGGTGAGAAGTGAGGAAGAGGAACAATACTAAATCTCCACAGGGGGGAGATCAGTATACCTGTCCCTCCACCTCTACCTGTGGGTCGTGGAGTGTGGGAGAAGGTGTAGGCAGCGGAGAGAGCAGCAGGGGTGGC